>JAZDUH010000241.1:1000000-3442500 GCA_036419115.1 Scarus forsteni | reverse complement strand
GTGTGACTTTGAAAATTTAACACATAAATATTAAAAAAAAAAAAAAAAAGGTTGTTTCATGTTTCAATTATGATAAATGTTATTCCTTACCAATCCTAGCAGACAGCGGATTTCATAGATGGCTCCTATACACCCGAAGAAGCCCATTGCCATGGACAGGGAGCCCACTCCAATTAGGATGTAAGAGGCCCCTTTGACCGTGTGCGATGATTCCTCTGTCAAAAAAAAAAAACATGGAAGCTCAATACACAGTCTCTCCACTTGGGCCCCACTTCAAATATCCAAACACTTTGCACCAAAAAACACTGAGAAACACAGTTATAAGATAATTAAGGAGTTAGGATCCTTGGATTCAAGCCAGTTTTCTAACTTTTACTAGCAGCAAGCAGAAAATAATTCTCTGTGCCCCTTCTGAGCTCAATCTGTTGCTTTTCTTCCCTCAAAAACTTATCTCATTATTCCACTGGAGAGACTGGGACTGAGATGAGTCTGTGTGCAGCGAGATTAATCGATTTCCCTCATTGGTATGTAGAGCTGGAGAGAGATCCAGCAGCAGGAGGAGACAGAGGCAAGGAGAGCAGAGGAGAGGAGGGACTGCAGTGGAAGATTGGATGGTTGGAGAGGAGATAAACTGGAGCCATTATGTGGCTGGGATTTATCTGGAACTGGAGGAACTCGGTCAGCAGATGAGGCCAGAATCTGGGCTCTGTGAAATGGCTCCAGCTCCTGAAGATTCTCGAGCCAAGCATGAAGCAGACACAGCGATCAGATAACTCTGTCCCATTTAAACTGAGAGGATGCACACAGACACACACAGATGCTCCTCCACAAGCAATAATGCGATTCCTGGCCTGGTAACTTGGAAAGTGGATATATGTTTTGTATTTATTTAAGATTCCCTCAACACATTGGCAACTGATGCTCCACAAAAAAATCGTCATCTACTGTAAACTCTTTGGCAGAGTAACATGAGCTGTAAAAAAATCTAATCATGTAAACTTAATAACTGAACATACACTGATGTAAAGCTGCCAGCTGTAGCTTCCTGACGTAGAGTCACCTCCAGCCTTCTTAAAGGCTACTTCATCATGCATACATATAATCACAGGATGCAGGATGTTTCATCAGCCAAAAGAATAATAACTCTATGTATAGGGTAGCAGAGAATTTCCTACTATGACCCGATTCTTTAAGACAAACTCCTCCTCACAACTACACACAATGACACTAGAATGTTTTTTTAATCTATGACCAAAAACCCAATCTGAAGATTCTTCATAGGGATGAACAATATTATCAGCACAATATCAGTATTACCATACAATTGCCAAAAAAGTCGATTACTGGTATCAGCTGACATGAAAATTTTTGTAGGTATTTACAGCCAATATTTAGGCCGCAAGTGTTCTTGGCCATAAAAATCCAATACAGTGACTGTACAATTGGCTGAATGTAAAGAATGTACCATAATGATTTACCACATCATCACTGCACGGGCACTTTTTTAAACAAAAAGCACAATTTATTAAAGAGTAAAATATTGTGTTTCTCGCTTCACATCTGTTTCTATCACAAAACTTTCACCATAAAAGAAACAGGTTCATTTCAGTGATGTTAAGTTTTGTTCATTTAGGGCAAAAAACCTCAGGACAGGAATCAATACTGGTGATAAGCTCAGAAATATCAGTGTATTGGATATTGACAAAAACAAAATTGTCAATCCCTAATTCTTCATTAAAAAATACATGTAGTTATAATTTTGTATAAATAATTGTTTCAAGGATTTTTTTTTTGTTATATAAACATATTCTTAAAGCAGAGACAATGTTTATCAAATTAATAGGTCATGATAATAGTAATATTAATAAAACAGTAATTTAAAATAATAGTAACTTTATTGTATAGCACTTTTCAAAAACAGAGATTTACTAAGCGCTCTGACATATAGGCAGGAAGGTCCAAACAGTTAAGCACATGAGCTTCAGCACAAAAGGAAATAAAAAAACAAAAAGCTCACTTTAAGTCAAAGAACCCTTACAGACATAAACACAGAAGGCACAATAGACACGAGCATGAAGAACCTCAGAGGAGAGAACTGGCACTTCTGGTTAGGCCTGTGCTCAAAATATCGATACAGCAAAATATCGTATCACACTCTTTCGGGATACGTGTATCGATACGGATTCTACAGAATCAATACGGCCTAAATATTTTGACAGTTGTTGTAAATACACTTTGGCTAATGTTAACAGTGGCACAGTTCAAGGTAGTGGACGAGCTACATAATGAAGCATATGTTCTAAATTTGAACTTAGGTCTACCATCTTTGAGGATCTGAATTTATGTCTCTCAAGTTGTAGAACCACTTAAAACTCATCCTTGCTCTTTTTCTTCTTATAAGAAAAAAACTAAACTTGTCAAAAATTTTGCTTAAAGCTCAGTCAATGTTCACAATTTACGTGTATCGGGATACGTATCGTATTGTGAAGTTTCTGGAAATACTCAGCCCTACTTCTGGTGTCTTTCAGACCAACGGTGCTTATGGGATGAAAAAAATGTCACAAAACATGAAGGAAACCTAAAACCCAAAAAGTGGGCACATCAATCAGTCACCGAACACAAAAAACACCCCGTGGGGACAGAGACACCAAAAAACCCACAACAGCATGCTTCCGCTGACACACCACCAAGACAAAGCAACACACAAGAGGCAGTAATGACCCAATTTGTGACCACGGCGTGAAAAAGGTGCAAACTGACGTGCACCAGTGCAATCTCCCATGACTCCAGGCCTCTTCATCAAACGCCCTTTTAATATGTCATAAGAAACGAGACAATGCAAGAACCCTGCAACATAAAATGAGACCATGAAGATATGATGCTTATATCAAGTAATAACATATCGAGTACTAACAATATCAACACTGAAGTATTATTATTGATGAAAAGACAGAGTGCTCTAGATAAACATCTGAAAGTGTTTCCTGTTGTGAACACCTTGTGTGATGTGGTCAGACCAAAGTCATGTTTGCAATGTTATATTCTTCGTGGCAGGGGGTTAAACATTTTTAAAGAGGGTGCTGCAACACAGCGTGGTTAGTTAGACCTATAAACATATGTAATTTTAATTTGTGTTGCATGAATTTGCATCTTTGTTGAAGCTAATTTCTAATAGCACTTGCTCAAATAGTAAGAAGGAATTCACATTTATTTTACTACTTGCTTAAAACAAAAGCAGCCATGTGCAGGACCGTAGAAAATCAAGAATGCTAACCATCATGTTGTACTGTGAAACTGAATTTAAGTGAATAATTTCCTGAATAATCATGATTGAACTGAGTTGTGAGACCGGTGTAAGCTGCACAGCTGTGATAGACACTATACTTTTTTTTGTGTAGGTTCAGGGGAGTCACAACTTAGGGCCGTTTACATGGCTTTATTTTGGGGTTGAACCCGAAGAGTTTTCATTGTGTGTTTGCTTCCCATTTACATGAGAACTTTGCCTGGTGTGCCAGACTTTTGAAAACAGGGTCCAGAGTGGAAAGGTTTAAAAAACGGATTAATTTCGGCTCCATGTAGAAGAGATACAGAGCATTCCAGGGTGAAATACTGACGTCACCACATGCACAATACTCTTTCACATGAAGGCTGCGCACGCATACCAGGAGCAACAACAGCTCCGGCCGTCAACCGAGTAACAAGTGTTCTGTTTGCTGTGCTCCGCTTGTTACCCAGACAAAACTATCCAGACAGATTTGCTGTCCAGGCAATCAACTCCTGCGTCTTCATGCATCCACTCGTCATTGTGGTTTAATTTTTTATTAATTTTTTAAAAGTTTTTCTTCTTCATACATGTGTTGTAACTGTATCATCGCAAACCTATATCGCCATCTGGACTGGCATGCACACTACAGTGTTTTCAGGCATCCTTGCGTTTCCAAGTGAAGACAGATTGCTTCTGAAAAAGCAAAGAAATAATCTTTACGTATCTGGTGAAAATGTCACAGGGCCTTAAGGTTGAGCTCATACCAGAACACGTTGCTTTTGAACCATGCAGAGGGACCACGACCCCCCAGCCAAGTACCCTGCTACCCCAGCACAACCCAACCTGAGCATAATGACATTATCATGTCAAAAATATTAAACACAGTTTTACATGAAGTGTGGTATCAAAGACAAGCTAACAGAACAACACAGATTACACTACTGCAACACTACTCCCTCATTCAGGGTTTTTTTTGGACAGATACAACCATCAAATCCATATCGGCATCAAGAACTGCTTCATGGATTGTATGTCCCAGTCAACCAGAGTCAACACATACATGATGCTTACATTATTGTACATCCCTTGTATGGTGGCTACATCAAAGACTTCCGCTCACTCATATACAGGCATTAAAAACACACACTTACACAAAGACGTCATTAAATGCGTGTACATGGTTGACTCGACATGTGTTACCAGAGCAGCTCATGTTGTGGCGGTTTGACAATAATTGAAAGCTTAAAGAACTTTGGTCAACATTTGCAGAGTGCGTATGTGGCTGCAGGGTATCATTTAAAGGGAGGCAGACGTGTGTACTGTATGTACTAAATCCAGCTCTGTGTTTGGGGGAGTTATTTCAGTCTGACTCACACATGAACACACGTTCACTGAAGATAAACCAAGAAACAGATGTCAACAGGTCCCTTCAAAACATCACTCACAACTACAAAGGAGGGCTGAGAAATAAAGCATAAAAATCAAACTTTTGTTATTTTTACTGAATGTGAGACACAATGTAAGCTTGGTTGTCACAACACTGTTATTATAACCTTTGAAATTATATGATTGTACAAAAACAATCATCAGAAATGTTCGTATCTGCCAATACAGGTGTGCTGCTGAAATTAAGCCTCAAATCTCTGGCTGTTTTCTCTTCAATCAAGCTGCCGCTAACATTCAGGCTTCAAGAGATAACTTCTCATGAATTACAATGAAGATATTCAAAGCACAGAAAAAATATGTTTCTTCTCAGTCTACCAGGTGTATCAATGCCAAACTGCACAATCACAGAGCATCTGCATTCTGAGGTCATTTCACTACCACCTTTTTTCTGAAGTCAACATGTGTTTGCCTGGTTTTTGGGCCATTCTGCAGAGCACTGTGGCAGGTTTCCATGTAGGTCTCTGCTCTGAAATAGTTCCTCAGGTGGTTTCTGTGGAACTTTCCACTTAAATAGGCCCCTTTATGAAGGCAGCAGAGGAAGGAGGAGGGGGGACTGCTTGGTATAGTGCAGGTCTCCTCTGTAAACATGAGCAGAGCCACAGTTTAAGCCTTGCTAAGGGAAAAAGTGACATAAATTCTGGTGTTTTGAGGGGTAAAAATACCTGGACTTAAATCTGTAGATGATACAAGAAACAATCAGATGCAATTGTCAGTTGTTATGATGCCCTGGCATTAGGACTTGACATGAAGACAAACAAGAGCACAGAAAAACTGAACCAGTTTCATCAGGAAGAATATTTCCCCTTTAACTGAAAAGCTGATTCATCGAAAAGGCATTTTATTCTAAAACAATAGAGCCAAATCCAAGCACAGTTATAAAAACGGGAGTGTTGTTTAAGTAGTACATTCACTCTGAAATGCTGCAGGGAAAACTGATTCATTCAACTTGACAAAGTGGCAGACAGAAGTCTGTGTGGTGCCTGTGTGGTGCCTGCTATCGCTGAAATCTACCTACACTTGAAAATTAGAGATCATAGCTTCCACATGTAGGTGCATTTAGGTTTAGAATGATTTTACTGCACGCTGACTGCATTGCATGAACACACTTGTAGTCTAAGGTTTTGCACAATTAGGACAAAGGCCACAATGGATGGCAAATATTAAAAACGCATATTTACAATTAACAATCTTATTTTCAATAGTATATCTTATTGTGTTTAAAGAATATTTGAATGATATCCAAAGTGGTAAAAAGCAGTAACAGCATCTATGGTCTTTTAGATTTCTTTCTGTTGTTGTTTATTCTTATCCTTGAAAATTCAATATCAATTTTATATGCATTTCCCAACACCAGACCAAAAAACATGAAAGACCCCCTTGAGGGACTTGCATATTAAAAACAGTGGTTTAGAGTGTATGCAGGTATCAGCTCCAAATTCTTATGGATTCATTCCACACCTGCACCTGTCCCATGAAAATATGTGTTTTTTCTCAGCAATCAGTACTTCTTCACTATCAGTTTAAAAAGCAAATGTTGTCAAATAGTACTGTTGGAGCCATTTTGAATTTATCTTTAATTTAAATATTTGTGTTTGTGTTGGGGAAAGCATATAGATAAGCTACAGGTGGGGGGAATCAGGTGTGCGTTTGCAGTTACACAAACAGTTTTTCGGCCCTGTCAACCGTCGTGTAAATTGTATGGATTTGGAACAGTGCTGTAATGGGGTGAGAATATTTTCAACTGTGAAATGGATCAGAAGGATCTGAATACACAGAATGCACTGGACATTGTTTGATTGTTTATCCCAGAACACGTGTCCGAACCAGTTCACCCGCACACGTCAAGTTCATTTATGCTTTTTTAAGTGACTACAAGTATAAATGATTAGTCAAACTTCAAAAGGATTTTAAATGTTGACATTATAAAGTCCAAATTTAAGGACTGCCAAAAGAAAATCCATTTTCCAACTACATAAAAACACATAAAAGAAACTTTGACAAGCGTCTGGACTGCTCTGCATTGGTAAAAAATTGAAGATTTTTCACCACAGACAAAGCCTCTCCACAAATCATCAAATCAAGAGCTGCAGCACATACACAGGAGCTCTCTATGTCCTCGAGACTAAGTTACAGGGACACTGACACAGACTTTAAACACAAAATCACGCTTTTAACGTCAGCTTGGCCACACAAAAGAGGATTTTGAAAAGCAAATCTTAGAAGAGTTGGAGACCAGGAAAGCATCAACCCTTTTCAGCATCATATTTCACACATTGACCACATTTAGTAATGATTTCACAGCAATGATTCCTCACAAAACTGTGCACTTCCTAAACGTGACTCCAGACGTAAGAGTGTACAGTAAATTAATGAGGCTCAATGCTCAAGGTAACCAAGTATTGCTGGACCGCATTTGTTTAAAGAACATAAATTGATGTTTGGTTAAAAACACAGCTCCAGAATTCTGTTTTGTTGCTTACAAATAATCAAAAAATCAATCAGTCAGTTTCTGCATTGTTCCTTTAACCAGATGTGGAAAAACTCTTTATTTAGTTTATACTTCGGGGCTCTGACCAACAACATCGTAAACTGACTGTTCTGATGATGATCTGGAAAAGAGCATGTGGGAGATCTGATCTCCTTTGATTATGACTGCTACCATGTTTGGGAGCTGTAAAAGTATGCCACACCTCATCATGTTGCTGTCTGCTCAATGAAGCGAAGCCTGCGAGCTAGTTCAGGCAGACAACTCGAGCTGCTCTGCTATGCACATGCACATGCACGTCACACGTCACACTCCTCTCACCTGTCCACCAATCACACTCTCCACCTCTCAATTTGGCGGTATATTTAAACTGGGAATTAACCCCTCTCTCCCTCTGCCCGGCAAACGTCTATGCTGCCAGACACTATCTGTTGCGTATTCTTTCACCCCCACCTCCACCCCAGCATCCACCTGCAGGCTCCAGGAGTGTTCACATGTTTTGCTCATCACTCCTCCATGCCTTCATGTAAACCTTTCTGCAAGGAGTGATGAGACTGGAGCCTGGACAGCAAGCCTATAACATGTATTTGCAGCTACAATAAAACAATTAAACGTGAGTTGACTGACTGAACTGTCTTTGTAGGCAGCTTGACCTTGAGCTGCAAATATGAATTTGGATTTAGGGAGGCTCCAACCTGGGAGCGGCTAAATAAAGGTACTGATACATCAGATTTGATGATTATTTAGAAATGTAATTAGCTGGAACAAGCCTCAAATTTGGTGGCAAACCATCCCAAATGTAGGTAAAGTCATTTAATACTGTAGCTGCAATGTTTTTGTTCATGAATATGAACCTTTGCATTCGGCTCATTATGACTGTCAGATTTTTTTGCAAAAAAGAAAAAAAAAAAAAATCATACCGATCCAGCAGTGTTTCATGTTTCAATGGCCTTTTTGATGCTGTCAGATGACACTAAAGTAGATCATAAACTTCGTTTGGGGCCAATAGGGTCTAGAGGACAAAGTTTTTGAGTCAGATGAAACACATCACCAGCCTTGGCACTGATTGCAAATGTTAACAGCAGCGGAACAACTTCTCCTTTCTTTCTCCTTAATTTCTTTATTATGTTTCATCTGCCCAAAGTAAATCCATTTTTCCAGCAGAGCTCTCTTTTAAGACTTGGAAACTTTCTGAATCGCTCTGCTGCATATTTCCAAACCCTGCTTCTGGTTCACTTTGCGGCACTTGGACCTCCTTCCAAGGCCTACATTTGTCTAAACACGGGGCAGGCAGTGTTTTGGTAAGTGCCAGCAGGATAAACTCAAGGCATCATGTCCCTGAGCTAAACATTCAACAGCACTGTATTGTTTCAGAAGGCTGTTCATTGACTGGAAGATAGCTTTCTGAAACCAAAACATTCCCAAAGCTCCCCTGCCTGCAGGCACTGGGACATCTGCAGTGGCCTCTATTAATACGACTCATGAAGAATGGAAACTGAAAACATGCAGATCCTGTTTATGGTCGGGCGATGGTACAACTTCTGAGGAGAACACACAGAGTCAATAAACAGCAATGATCGACCAGCTTTGGTTTTTGTTCCTCTACAAAGGTTTCCAGATATCCAGCAGGATTCCAGGCTGACCCAGTTTGCATACAGGGAACAAAAATACACAGAGGAGAGAAGGTCATTGAGCCCAAGATAGGAGGGATATCCTCGGGGTATCAGAGAAGCAGAATCTCTGCTATATCTGGAGGAACAGCTGGATTATAGAAACAATAGGACTGACAGGGGTGATGGATTCTGCTCTGACTTTACACTCTGGAGATAAGCAAACTCAGCTTAAATCTAACCTTGTGCTGATTCCTCCTTCAGATTGGAGCGACCCTGAGAGCTGAAATATGAGCCAGCGGAGGACGAGGCTCAGCTGTAAGAGTTTGGGACACAAGGTCAAATATGGATGTTTTCTTCGTCATGGATGAAGCTTTTCCGGAAGCCATTAGTCAAAGCAGAAAGCGATGAAGCCAAAATATAGATACTGGAACTCTGCCTGGCTTTAAGGGACTTCCTCAATAAAAATACTTGATATTTAAAAACTGCAAACACAGACTTCAAGACTAAGTAACTGAGTTTTGTTTGTTACTCAGTGAGAACATTAAATGTTCTTCTTGGTGTTGAAGTTTTGCGATCTTCTTCTAAAACGCCTCCAACTCAACGGTCAGGTTGACCTCTAGTTTTTGTTTATGTAGAATCCAGACCAAACAAAGGACAATCAGTTTTTTCTTTGATACTGTGACACACTTGTCAAAAAAAGCTGTTTGGGTTTAAAAAAATGCTCATGCTGGAAAATAAAAACCTGCAGTAATGACCATGAGAGGTGGACTTTAAACATGAACAGTATCACCTTGAAAGAGTTGAATGTTGCTTTTCTTGTGTTTTGAGGAACAAAATACAGCAAACACTTTCTACTTTCCATCAAAAAAAAAAAAACCCTGATACTGCTGATATTGAGTTTAGAAAAATCTGCACAGGGGGACAAATGCAAATATCCTACAATGTGCTCTGTTATGAAAACCTTCAGTCAACACAAACCACTCAGAGCACAAGCTACATCTACCACCATTTTTCGACAACACTTTTGATTTGTTTAAGGCAAGTGAAAAATGCATTTGCCTTAATTTGTTCTTCACACTTTGCTGTACAGACAACATGGCAGTCTCAACAGAAGGGGACCAGACAACAGTCTTTGGGCTGTAAATGAGGTTCATGCAGAAGTGCCAATGCTTGTAATACCCTAAGTGTCCACTTGGGGCTGACTGCAGAAAAATTACACCTTAATGATTGTATACCAGGCAAAGACATTTTTTCATGGCCTTTGTACACATCTTTACAGTCTGGTTCAAAAACTGGCTTCAGTCTAAAGCTATAATTCATCTATGTGCTGTCACTGCGAGGCAGATGATTGTTTTCGTTTTGTTTGTTTGGGTTTCTTTTTATTGCCCCATTTTCTTTAATGGAGGATTTATGTAGGATTTCTAGTTTTGGAAATGTGGCCTTATTGTGGCTCCTGTGACATGGCTTCCTGGGGATCCACTCTGAATGTTTCACAATATAAACTATCCTGAATTTAATTACATACATAGCTTCATTTTGCAAAGCCTATTATGAAAAAATATTTGTAAAAGTTGCTAAATATTACATACAATATCTTTCGGTGAATTAGTAGAGACACATAAACTGAAGTCTCTAATACAATTTGTGTATCACATGAATTGGCATCTCTTACTCTGTACTGTGGCAGTGATCCTCAGTGAAAGATCATTTGCTTTTCTGCACATTTAACACGTGCAAAGCAGCCTCAGCGGATCACTCCTTTGTTGGTCATGGCAGTTTTTTATGTCTCTGGCGTTGACTTTTATAATTAAACACACTTTAAACTGATTATTCTTGGTGGTGGCTGAAATTTGGAGATAAATCTCTTCAGGCTGCTGTTTCTTATCCACTTCAAGTATCAATGCTTGTTGGCCCCGGCAACAAACTTATTTTATCATACCAGCCAAGATGACTATATCTTCTTGAGCCAACATTTTTTCCAACCTCTGTTCTTCATTAATCTTACTTTGCTTCCCTTGTCCTTGAAATTTCTGCAGCATTCTCACTGAAAGAAACCAAACATCTGATTTTGTGCAATTAATAAGTTTAAGGAATTCTTCTTAACCAGCAGATTCTGGAAGAAAACTTCACTTCTGCTCTCGGCTCTTCTCCATCTGGGACGAATACACTGAAAGCTTTTATAACAGGATTTATGGCGGTTGAGATTTTCCATCCGTGGTTCAGTGTTCTCTTCAGGCCGAGCAGGGACTGGGTTTCATTATCATCTCTGCAGCGTCTGTGCATTAGAAAGCCTTAGTTAGACATGGAGTTGTTAATGGAAGCGATGATCACTTTGCCTCTTCGCAGGATTCACGTTGGAGGCTTGTTTCCTTTTTATGCCACGCAGCGTCTGAGAAGTAGATCCGTCTGAACATCTGTGCAGGTGGGAGATTCTGTCTGCCATCTGGGGAGTTCAAAGCTGAGCGAATCTAACCTTCCTCTGACCAGCCATCTCCCCTGGATCTCCATAGCTGTGTCTATCATTATAGGTTTGTATGAAGCAGCTTTTAAATGGCAGAGGAAGTCGTTAAGTTTTATCAGTGAGTCACAGTTTTGGCAATGGTTCTCTGAGAAAGAGAAAATCCACGTGAAGTATGCAGAGGAGGCCAGATGTTTCAGTCCAACCTGCATTTTGATTTCCACCTTTAATTTGGTCAGTGATGCTACAGAGGACGTAACAGCAGGACTGTGTGTGTGTGTGTGAGCGTAATAGCACTTACGTAGAACAGCGATGAAGCTCTGGTTATCAAAGAGGACCCACAAGCCGAAGCCCATGATCAACGCTCCAAAGATCTGTGCAGAAGAAATGACAGAATAATTCAATAAAAATATTGAAATAAAAGAGCCATTGTCTGTGCCTGAGATCAATCTGGAAAATGTTTCATTCATCAGCCTCTGTGTGTGGAAGCCAGAAAGGCTAAAGCAAAAACAGTTTCCTTATCCCAGCAGATTGCCACAGGTGTATTAGAGCAAAGCATGATGGAGTTTGAAGGTCATGTTGAGAAATAAATAGTGAGACCATCCAAAGTATACTGAAGTTGTATGAGGTGGGAAAGTTACACACAGATGTTGCATCAGCTCTAAAAGGGTTAACAGATGGACTTTGGTTTGCTTCTTCAGGCTGTCACATCTGGGAATAATCAGCTTCGAGCTCTTCTGCTTGTCTTTTTATCTCACGGTTACCAGCCAAAGGAAAAAGAGATGAAATCAGCTGCTCTCACTCACAATTAGGACAATTTAGCCTCAATTAGATTATCAAATCATGTTGGTCAAGAACAAAAGCAAGGAAAAAGAACATTAAGTACTGCAATAATGGATCTAAAATCCAGATATGAATGAGCATTTCAGCACTTTCTGTTTAATTGTCTAAAGGTTCAAAGGACTGAGGGAGTTTTTAGTCACATTTCCAAAAACACAGTCTCAAGAGATGTTCACTTCTTAAAAATCATGAAATACTCCTTCCCAAGCCAAGTGTGAATTTGGTGATTGGCATCAGCAATAAAAAGGATGATCTTTACATCCCTAGTTCTGCCATATGATTGTCTTGACCTTCAAAATATCACTTGCTGCTTTACTATGACTTATCAATCAAACTCATTGTTTATAGGTAATACGAAATCAGAAAAGACGGTTAAGCATTAGTTAATCCTTATTAAATACCAAATGCATCATGTATAAAGCAAATTTCTAAAATAAATATTCCCTAGCATGTAGTTTACAAACATTGTTATAAATGTTTTACTCTCTATTAAAGCTGGGGTTGGCGATTTTGGAGAACTAGCTGTCTGTCTCTAGCCTGAAGGGGGCGGTAATGCTCCAAAATTATGGATGCCAACCACCGAAGAAGAAGAAGTCTCGCGAGAACTGCCACCTGCAGTAGCATGGACGGCAGTTCTCGCGAGATTAGAGCCAACAGCGGAACAAACTTAGAAAAACAGAGTTTATTTTACATTTCTCGTACATCTGTCTTAAATGTGAGGGATACTGGAGCTTGGTTGGTGTTGTGGGACAGCTCACAGCGGACTTCCCTTATTTTCAAAGACAAAACTTGAAAGGTAAGCATTCTCCAGCGGAGTCTGTTCCCTACACGCTACATGCTACATGCTACACGCACTGCACGCCGGGAAAATGCACGCGCAGCAGGCACGCAGAATGGCGACGGGATTTGATTGGTGTAAAAAAAGGTATCCCGGCAAGATTATTGGTTGGGGTTTTCCCTGTTTTACTCCTGCTGTAGATAGCGGATATTTTTCGCTGTTTTAAGAACACACAATGAGTTGATTACCATCGGGTCATAAAGACCATTTTAACCAGTATATCAAAAAGTGTATCTAAATCAGATCGCCAACCCCAGCTTTATTAAGCACATTAGATAAGGATTTGTAAATACTGAATTCATCATATATTAAGGACATTTCTAGCATGAATACTCATTAGTGTGTAGTTTATAAACATAGTAATTAATAGGGCTGGGTATTGATTCAGATTTTCTGGATCGATTCGATTCGATATTACAAGGTCTCAAATCGATTCGATTCACGATTCAATTCGATATTTATTCAGTCTGGGATATCTTAGTTAAAATAGTGCTGTAAATTTAAAAAGCAACCTTTTGACTTGGTACATCATTATAAATTGTTTTAACATGAAGAACTAAACCCAAAGCAGTTACAGTAATCATATTTTAATGATATGCATTAATGCATATTCTGCTTGTTACTTGTTTTTGTCCAACTCGTATTTTCCTTCGTACTTGTTAAATCTAAAATACTGTGCATCCAAACATCAGCTTTTAAACTTGCCAGTGGTGCCCATGTTGTGCTTCCACCATGTTTGTTTGCAGTAACATCTCATGAGATCTTGTTCAGTAGAAAGCAACGCTAAACGCTGATCACACGAGACTAACAGGATTGATACCACAGGCTGCTTCTCTGCACATCCAAAGAAGAAAAAACTACTCAAGTTAAAAGATCGATCTTTGGATTTTATGGATCGATTATGAACCAGTTAAAGGAAAATCAATTTAAAACGATTAAATCGATTTTTTTTAACCCAGCCCTAGTAATTAATGTTTTACACTTCAATAATAATCAAATTTAAGAAGCACAAGTAAGTACTGAATTCATCATATAATGCAAGTTTCAACATAAACACTCATTGGTATGATGTTTAGAAAAATACAAGTTTTACCCTCCATAAATAGGCTCACATTCTTGATGATTGTGTTTGAAATTTTGTTGAATTATGAAACTGATAAGTTTTCTGAATTTATTTCTTGATACTGAAATGTTTGATTTTTTAAATCAAAGATTGTATTATACGAACATGAAATTTTTATGGTTTAAAGCTTGTGTTGGGGAGTTTAAATTCAGCCGTGTTTACCCTTTTAAATATTTTAACATCAACAGTACAGTTGTCTACAGAATGTTGATCAAATGCACTTAATACTCATGTTATACACTGTAAATACTGTACCTGTATTTACTGTCTGTCTTTTGTCTCTTAAGGAAACTGAGACTTAAATGAGTCTTGAAGTATTGCCAACCTTTAAATTTTTATTTGTAAGTGTTTTATAAAGCATAGACAGCGATCACTCTTAATGAGTTCAAACAGAATACTCAGGTAATGAGAAGTAAGCGCTTTGTAACTATCATAATTAATAAACTCCTGAATTAAAAGGTGTTTAGAGGAAACCTATTGAGATTTTTTTTTTAAAAAACATCTGCAAACACATTCACTAACCATAAGCTTGTCTCTGAATTGTGTGTGAGTGAGTGCATTGATTCATAGATGTACTTCTACACACAATACATTTCTTAATAATATTACAATCCGTGTAATATTCCTTTTAATATGGTGTAATACCTAATTTCAAAATGCTAAATCCATCCTTCATAAAGCATGAAAGCCAATCATCAAGCATTTTTAAAGGTTAATTTATTAATGAAGAGTATGCAATCTATAAAGTTCATGAGCTGCATACCATTGGGTATTTGTCAGAAAGAAATTCTATATTCAGTATTTACTGACACTTACATGCTTATGTAAAGGTAAAACATTTGTAACTATGTTTATAAACTATATAATGTGTGTTGATGTAACACACATGCTTTACAAGTGACATATTCAGTATATCAGTTTATTAATGTTTAACTAATGGTTAATAGTGCACTTATTAAAAAGGATTTGCTTTTTATCATACCGTAGTATATCTCAATGACTAGAATTTGTAAACGTATCGCCTGCAGAGCTTTCTTAAGCAATGACCCCAAAAAAATCACTGAAAAAAGTATGAACTTTTGTTGAAGGAAAATGCACCATGCTAACTACCTAATTGGCCCACAAAAACACATCACCACTCTTTAAACAGAAAAATGATCACTACACTGGAATATTTTGTCAAACACAGATGAGAACCTAAAAATCATCAGTTTAACTTGTAAGGAGGTTATGAAGTGCAGGACCCCCTGTATAATTAAGAGGCTCTCTGTTTAGAGGTCACGTGGCTTCTAATGTACACAGATGAGAAGCTCTTTCACCAACAGACCGTCACACCTACCCGACCCCACAACCCCCATTAAAGTTCTGCTTCAGAGCGGTTCATTTAGAGCCACTGCTGCTCAGCTCGGGGCAGCCATTATAGCCCACCACTTCCTGGCCTCAGCTTTTCTGTCTAATCTGTCCACACGGACAAACACCGACACAGACACACACGCTTCCGATTAGACACCAGCCGCGTTTTCACATCAAAAGGTCTGCGTCAGGTTTACAGCCACAGTCTCATTGGAAAGGTCTGGACATCCTCGCAGAGTCAGTGTTTAGGAGTCTGGAGTATCATCAACCCCCTGGACTTTATGTGTAGACTGGTGTGAGAGAGGAGGAAACGAGCAGAGAGCATCTGCTGATGTTTAGACCTGGCTGTGCTGAAGGACTCGGTAAAGTTTATCACTGCAGGCACAGGCACAGGAAACATTTCCACCATGTATCTGCTCTCTGCATCTCTGAGGCTTTGCGATGACAGACAAACACAAACTTCTGCTGACAGCCATCTGCGTCACAAGTCTCTGATTCAGCCAATAGAGCAGGGCGTACCTATCTTTAAATCGGAGGTAAACAGAAGTGCTGACAAGGTATTACTCGTGTGAAACAACAAGACTGCAGCTCACAGGGTAACTAAAAACACAAACTATACAACAAGATGCAAACAGTGCCATGTGGAGACAAGCAACACAATAAAAAAAACATGCAGAGATACAATCTAATAAGAAAGCTTACAATACAACTCACTTTAAACAATACATCAGACACTGACTCTGCAAAGGTAACTGTGTCTAAATCTGTCTAAAGCAAACTCAAGTTAACCTTGTAAAGGACAAAGAGGTGGAGCAGAGGTCGGCTTTCAGCCTCATGACAACAGCTATGCTCTAGTTTTGTCAGCCATTCCCCCAATAATGCATAACTCTGACCATCAACTAAGGAAAAAAGAGATAGGGATATGCATCTGCCAATATGTCACAATTCACGTGGCTACCGATATTGTGTGTGTGTGTGTGTGTGTGTGTGTGTGTGTGGGTGTGTGTGTGTGGGGGGGGGGGGTCACAATTTGTATAGAAGTAGAAGAACAGACTAGGAGACATAATACAGCTATAAAGTTAAATAAGATAAAAACAAAAAACAAGGTAAAAACAATACACCAATGAAAAATCCCACATAAAAAACAGACAAATAAAAACAGTAATACATTCAAACATCTCACATGGTGTCAAAAGCCATGGACAAAAGATGGGTTTTAAAATGTTATTTAAAAACAGAGAGAGGACAGGCCTGTCTTCTAACTGTTCCCAAAGTTCGATCTGAAACATAGAGTGAAGCATCGTTTCAACATTACAGCCCCCCTCTGTGGAACAGTCTACCTAAGGACCTGAGAGCAGTACCTACTGTCCATATTTTTAAAGGCAAACTCAGGACCTACCTTTTTAATCTGGCATTTAGCTGAATTTTGTTTTACTCATTTAATCTGCATCATACTGGTTTTACTCCATTTTAGTTATGGAGCTATTATTTTATGTTTAACCACTTTTTATTTATTTATTGTTTGGTTTTTAAACAATTTTATCTTAACTTTTAGCATTTTTTACCTTGTCATATCGTATCATAGTTTTATTTATTCAATTGATCATATAATCTTAGCTCATGTGTTTCCTCATTTTCAGTTAAAGATGGCGTTCTTTCAGTCGTCTATGGCTTTTTGAAGAGTCCTGACTTCGAGTCCTTGTGTGGTTTTCTATTTTATCCTGGACCCTCTGACTAATACCTGCTTGTTTATCTTAATGTACAGCACTTTGTGTTACATTTTACAACTGTAAGTGCTTTATAAATAACGTTTGATTGATTAGTTGATTGATTGATACGGAGAGGCAGATTGTCCCATAGTTTAGGAGCTGCTACAGTAAAGGCACGGTCGCCTCTGAGCTTGTACTTGGTTTTAGGTAAACTCTGGAGCAGTTGATCAGCTGACCTGAGGGAACAGGGGGTGTACAAGGCTTTAGCGGCTCGGAGGGACAGGGCAGGACCACTGAGGGATTTAAAGGCATAAGCTGCTGCAAATTACCCTTATGCAAGTATGTTTTTTCAATCGTTAATAATAATCAATCAACCAACACATCATTGACACAACCGCGAGGAGCACTTTGAGCAGGTCATTAGATGAGGAGGTTATTCTCAAACGAGAGGTTACAAAGTGCTGCTGTGCACTTGAAATGTTTTGGCTGCTTCCTCTTCGAACCACCATGTTTTGGATCCATAATGGCTTGATAATAGCTTTTTACATTCAAAGATTATATTTAAGCTTAAAATATCAGGACAATTGTGCAGGTTTCATAGTTTGTGTTTGCAGGGGATGTTATTATCAGCAGTGATCCGTGAACACAATAGCTGAAGCCTAAAATCCATCATACCAGCACCAGCCTATGACACTGCACCAAGAGCAGGTGACTGAAGCTACAGGGAGATTCTCCCTGTTAAAAGTTATTTCACAATGCCACAGTTAAACCATCACTCTAAGCTTACATGGTTTTATATTGTTGCTTTGACTGTACCTCAAAGTTATCTTTGGTCAGTCAACTTTTGTATGCATTAGTCTTTGTCATATTAAACATGCCGATGTGTAGAGTTGAAAATAATGGCCAGAGGGATGTTTGTCTTATTTTGATTATTTCAGATCTTTCCCACGAGGTGAAATTAGATTTCTGCAGGTCCCCAAAATGTTGATAAATTTCAGACATTACTCAAAAATAAATCCATTTAGACTTTATCATCTCAAAGCAATTAGTAATAAAAATCAACAGAGCATTTCGTTTTCATGTCTTGCCTCACTCCTGAGTTCATGACAAGCAGGTAGACACCATTCTTTTGACTGTGCATGCAGCAACAAGGAAGAAATGGTTAATGCTCGCCCACCACCAGTTAGCTTAAACAGTCTGAGTCAATGGGTAGTGTTAGCCTGCCTCTGCCTACAATCATCATATAAACTCTTCAGCAACACTTAACAGTCCTGTGTGCTTGTTAGGACTCTTTTTTTTTTTAAATCACATTATGTTACGTTATTTATTTTTAGACTAAGATTAGCACTTGTAATTTATGAAAGAAATACATTTAAAACTAAGTGTTGCACTGCATTATCTTCTCTTTGCGTAGGCTCAGTTTCCAAAACATGTGGCTCCTCCTCTGTATATTCTGGTTCAGATTGACCTACTTACAAGCACGTCCGTGGTGGTTTGTGCAGCAGCCCTGTAGTTTAGTTTTGTATGTCTGTGTGATGGTGTGCTTTGGCAACATGATATGGAAGGCTGTGGAAACAAATTTCCCTCTTCTGGGACAATAAAGGTTCATCTATCGTCTATTCATCTATCATCTATCATTTCTTTTGAAATTATTTTAAGTACTGATCTCAGTCTAAAAATAGATAATGTAACATATCGTGGTAATAAAAGAGTCACAACAAGCACACAGGACCGTTTAGAGTTGCTGAAGAGTTTATCGGATGACTGCAGGCTAATGCTACCCATTGACTCCCACTGTTTGAGCTAAGCTAATTAGCAGTGGGCTAACTTTGCTTGTTTCTTCCTTGTTACTGCACGCACAGTTGAAATAATGGTGTCTATCTGCTTGCCATGGACTCTGGAGTGAGGTAAGACATAAAAACAAAAAAAAATGTTGGCGTATCCCTCTAAAATTTCGACAAACTTAATGCCACCAAATCAACATTTCATCCCACATCTATAGTGCATGTACAGACAGTGATAAACAAATGTTAATACTTACAAAGAAAAGAAGGTTGAAGAGGAATAGAAAGTACTTGGTGACTGTGATACATCCTTTTCCCATGGCTGCGTGTCTGTAAGACAGAAGTAAACACCATTTATTAGTTCAATTAATCACCAGATGGCTGAATCACAAAACAGAGTGGGTGTATGAGATAACAAGAGCAGACGAACCAAAGACTGAGAAGATGCAGTACGAACCAGCCAGCCTTGAGACAGCCTCAGCGTAACAGAATAAAAGAGTGCCACAGGACGAAGACACAGTAAATCTGCACAGTCGGGCTCCTGATTAAACCCAGCTTTAATCTTCAAACAAACAACTTCAGCCTAATTCGTTTTTCAAGAGCCACTTTTCTCCAGTCTTAAAGAGCCCAATCTGCTCTAATCCCCACTTTTATAAGACCTCAATGGCCTTGTGTCTGTAAATGCTACGTTTATGACAGAATTGAAAGCTTTTGTTTGCAAATATAGAGTTTTACTCTTGACAAACAAGAGGAACCACCCTGTGGAGGCCGACTGGAGTGAAGACCACCACAAAGAGAAGAGCGGTGAGGTCATGATGGCTGTGCGAGGAGACCGTGACAGCATATGGCTAAGCATGCTATTGTTATCACAAACTGAGGGGAACTGGGGCAATCTGCAACTGTTCACTGACTGTAACAAGCTTGGCTACAATGTAAGTGTTTCAACTACTTTGAGATAAAAGCACAGCAACTCAACTCAACTTTATTTATAAAGCACTTTAAAATCAACCAGAGCTGAAACAAAGCACTGAACATAATAGACAAAACAACGCAGACATAAAAAAAATGTAACAATTTAAAACAGCAGAATTAACTTATTAAAAAAACATATCCAGAGTTAGAGTTGGGAGGTATGACCTGAGTTTGTTTCACAGTATTTTTTATTCTTGGTATCTGATTTCCTCTTAAAAACCCAAAGAACAGGAAACAAACTCCCTCCCTAAAGCAGCCCTGTGATGACAGGCAAAACTCATGTCTCTGCATGAACTCACACAAAGATGTTTCCCTCGGTCGCTGTGTGTTAAGTCCTCCCGGATGATGTAGCTTGTGAATGAGCTTGTGGTTCAGCTGCTGGGGGATCTACCATTGACCACACAGAACCCCCCGACCCCCTTTGTTGTGTCTAAGAAATGCTGAGTCGAGTGACATGCAGGAAAAAGTTATGTACTACTGTGCAAAATAAATTTCAATTTAACTTGGTTTCAATGGATAAAATCAAAATCAAAAGGGACTTACCATAAGTGTCTCATAATTCTCATAAAGCCTGAAAACCCTTGATTTCTCCAGGCTATGCCAAATGGAAAGTTTTTTAATGTGGAAGCTAAATCTTTTTATTACTCTATCGGCAAAATATGTAAAACAAGAGAGATTTTATAATGGAGATTTTATGGTCCACTTTACTGGATAAAGTCTCTGTTTTTTTCTTTTCTCCATTGTTGCATAATAAATACATTTATTTTCTGTTTTCTTACTGATTCATTAAGCTTTACATGTCCTGACACACTGTAATTAATTTTTTATTTTCTTTTATTTGGGAATTTTTTCAAGCCCTGTTTTTTTGTCTATTTATTACTCACTCCTAGTACTTCCCTGTTGTATGCGGTCATTTTGCCTCATGCCATGTTTGTTTAATAATTTTTCTTATAAGATAATAAATTTTGTTTTAAAAAAAATCTGAAAACTCCAAAGGTGACCAAGCCCTACACTATCTTTAACCCTCTGGCAGGCCCCAGCCCCCAGGTTGAGAACCAAGAGCCTAAGACCTTGTCCACACAAAAAGAAAAATGATCAACATTTAAAAGTCCCGTACAAGTTTGATAAGGGCAACTCAAGACACGCCATCAAACTTTAGGACCTTTTAACGGATAAAATCAGACTTAAAACTTGAATGGCCTCTGAGTTCCCTCTGATGAAAAGGTTTACAGTGGTCCCTGGTGCTCCCAGAACATATTCTTAAACATTTTTGCCAGAAAATCAACTTAGATATTAGATGTTGGCATGCCCATGAACTCCTCTGTTTCAGCTCTTCTCAGAACAGGCTACTTTAGAGTGGATCCTCATGAGCTTTGTCTGACCACTCTGCTCTCTGGAGAGGTGGCTGTAGATTAATCTTCCCAGAACCGTACTCTAATGTTTACTTTTGTTGCACAGACATGCTCTTTTCACTGGAGCCACAAGGGATAAAAAAAAACAGAGTTATTGCTGGCTGTTAGCCGCGTGTGTGTGTCCTCCTGGTTCTGCTTTTCAAGCATCAGCACAAAACATGTAGAAGATCGAGACTCCGTCTGAGCTGAAGTTTTTTACAAATCACAGTCTGTTGTTACTTTTATTTGGCAACAACAGTGGTTTAGAGGTCATACCACTGGTGGCATCCGTATAGCCTCATGTGTGCACTACACCACGACACTTCTTTATAAACCACTGATGACAGTACAGCACAAATCCTGTTTTTGGCAGGAATAATGTGATTACATAAAGGTTTACAGCTCAGCACTACCCAGAATTACTATATAGGTTTTACTGATATCATAGTATCACAATCAGACAATAGAGTATTGTCATGAATCAGAGCCCCAAAAGCAGGCAGAGGACTGTGACCCTCTGAGATTCAGTTTCAACATGTTTGGATCACATCTGAATTGTTTTATGATCCCTCCTTACTCATTTTTTCGTGTTTCCCACGTACGCTGATGTACACAACACAACTGCACAAGCCATATATGAATGTGCTCAGGGGCTTCTCTCTTAGCAACATTTTCCTTTGGAGGAAACACCTGTAGGCCAGAGCAGCAGCACACATACAGTATGTACAGCAGGGACGCTCAGGCAGCATGACAGGCTCAGCTCCAAGAGTCCAAAGAAAATATTTACCACATCCAGACCTTTTCCTTCACTGGGAGCACTGAAAATACAACCAGCCATTGTGGTTATTTGAAGGAGTCTTAAAATATCCAACAAAGACAACTCCTCGTGTATCAGATGACAGGCCGAGCTCTCCTGCCCGTCTATTTTACACTAAAACTATAGGTTCTTCCCAATGCCTTAACCTGTAATGACATACATTTAGGTCTATTTTTACATGTGTAGATTACTTATGGTACACAGAGTCTACTTTTAGACAGAAAAACACATAACCATATTTTTTAGTTATTATTTCAACAACAACACGTGCCTTTTCTTCCTTAATGACAGTTTCCCAACCAATCAAAGAGCATGGCGTCTTTCACATTCCCAGAGTACCTCTGTCATCTGCTTAAAACTGTTACTATGGCAGGGGCTCTCCAATAAGGAGTACTAACAAATTTAAAGCACCAGGTCATACACCAGTCTTTGGCAAAAAAGAAGCCAGTCCAACAACCTCTGTCTGTCAACAAGCTTGCATCATGAGGGGTAGGTGTAACAGAATTTTGGGCAAAAGAACATATCAAAACATCAACATATTGTGTATAATGTGGCACATTAATGTACTGATATTATTAGCCCCAATACTGATATTTTATTACTTAATCATTCATTTACTTTGGGGATATTTGTATCGTGTTGTAGTTCAAAGTTTGTCAGTGTTACAATTATCATGATTTAATAACAAAGATTTAAAACTTCATTTTTGTGTTTAGTATCTCATGGGTACTAAAAACAGTTAATAAAAATATGAAATTAACCTGCTTGTAGTATTGCAATACATTGTGATGTGTCGAATCATCATCCTGTATTTTCAATTTTACAAAATTTTGCAAAAACCCTTCAGCATCAGCGGTTTTGCGGCCCCACTCTCAGTTGAAAACTTTGCCTTAATGAACCTTGTCTTACTTGTTAATAGTGGGGTTTGCATCCAACAGTCTTTATTTAGATAGCAACAAAAAAACAAGTAAGAATAAAATTATCAAAAGACTTAGAGAAGGTGGAAATTTATGAGATAATAAATACAGTCATGGAAAAAATTATTAGACCACCCTTGTTTTCTTCAATTTCTTGTTAATTTTAATGCCTGGCTCAACTAAAGGTACATTTGTTTGGACAATTATAATGATAACAACAAAAATAGCTCATGAGAGTTTAATTTAAGAACTAAGAACTATTCATTTTCCATGGCTTTCTTGATAATAACCAAAATTACTTAAATTCTTACATCAATAGCTATGGCATTGTACCGCCAAAAACACTACTTTTAAGCATTCCATGTTTTCTTTTCTGTTTGCTTTAAACACATGATACACACAAGAGTTAATACTTGATTGCATAACCATTGTTTTTGATGACTGCAGCCATGCGTCTTGGCATGCTCTCCACCAGCTTCTGACATTGTTCTGCTGTCACAGCAGCCCATTCCTGTTGGACAAATTCAAACAAATTTTCTTTGTTTTTGGGCTTGTGGTTCTCCATTTTGAGTTTGATGATTTTCCACAGGTTTTCAATTGGATTAAGATCTGGTGATTGAGCAGGCCAAGGCATGCTAATGTTGTGGTTCTCCATCCAGGTTTTTAACTGACCTTGCCGTGTGGCAAGGGGCATTGTCTTGTTGGAAAATCCAGTCATTCGAGGCAGGAAAGAGTTTTCCAGCTGATGGAAGAAGACTGTTTTCAAGGGTAGTCCTGTACATGACCTGGTTCATTCGGCCTTCACACAATTGCATTTGCCCTGTTCCACTCAGACTGAAACAACCCCAGATCATGACTGATCCACCCCATGTTTTACTGTAGGGCAAGACAGTCTGGGTTGTAAGCTTCTCCAGGCTTCCTCCTAACCAGTAAGTTGGCTGGAGTGGGCATCAATTCAAAATTGGATTCATCACTGAAGAGAACCTTAGCCCAATCATCAACAGTCCAATCCTTGTGGTCTCGAGCAAAGAGTAACCGGGCCTTCCTCTGCCTTTCATTGATGAAGGGCTTCTTGCGTTCTGTGTGACTTCAAACCAGCTTCAACAAGTCGGTTTCGAACTGTCCTTGCTGAACAAGTCACATTTCTCAACAGTGCCCACTCATTTTTAAGGTCCCTGGAGGTCTGACGACGATTCCTGACACAGGAACGGATGAGTGCACGGTCATCTCGTGGGGTAGAAAGACGCTTCTGCCACGGCCAGGTAGCAATTTGGTAGTGCCATGTTCAGCTTGTTTTTTTGTTGTTGTAATGAACGGCTGTCTTGGAGATCTTCAGTTTTTTCGCTACCTGTCTCTCACTCATGCCAATTTCCAGCAGTGCCAAGATGGCTGCCTTTGTGGCTTCACATAATTCTTTTGTTTTAGGCATTATGTGAGAGCTGACAACTTCTGAGTTGTGCTACGGCTTGAATGTAAGCAGGAAACCACTCTAGGCCTTTGCATGTGCAGTGCTGCTTGTGACATGAAATGGCCTCTTATATACCCTGGGAATCAATTAAGCTTAAGAATGTCAAATAGGACATAAAGTATTATGTGACCAGCTGCATTTTTTGTTGTGTTCATTGTATTGTACGTTTAGTGGTACCAGATATTAGAACGAACAAGAAATTGAAGAAAACAAGGGTGGTCTAATAATTTTTTCCATGACTGTATATATAATATATATAATATGATAATAAAAATCAAATGTATTTTTTAACAGTGACAACTGACAGAACTCAATGGCTTACTAAACTAAAGGAATGCATTTTTGTCAAAACTGCATTTAAACTCTAAAATAAGTATCAAGGACTGTTATTAGAAATCCTGCAAGAACATGTGGTTTTAGAAAAAGTTGCTGAAAACTCTACTATTGTACAGACAAAATCCTTTTTCTATTTTATCCCTTCATTGGCCTCCAATTCAAATGAAAAGTTTTTTTTTCCAGACAAAAACACACAGGAGCTTTAATAGCTTTAAACATCATACCAGAACAACCTGGTCTTTTAAAATTGCAACACTTTGGTGCTGGTTATGAATGCATGATTATTACAGACAAATTGCTATTTCAGTGTGTAGGTACTGGATTGCTCATAATAAGTCCTAATCATTTCTAAAAGAAAATGTTGTGCTGCCAGCTGTCAGTGTTGCATGAGAAACATAGTCAAATTGTGGGCAAATGAAGCAGCAAATTCAGTGACAGATATCCATCAGACAAACTTGTCTCCTCCCCTTCAGCTGGTTTGTTGCAAGTCAAAAATGAGAAACATAAACACCCAAGTCATTTCTCTGCAGTATGTGCTTCACAACAGGAAATTATTTACCACATTATTTGACTATGAGAAGGTTTTCTATTAACCAAAATACTGTTGTGTGTTTAGGTTCCTGCTTTTGAAGACAGACAAGGCAAATACAGTATATCCTTAATATCATTAAAAACTATCTGCAGGATAATCCAACCGCCGACTGTGCTACAAAATGTTCTTGATTGTCTAAATGCCAACACAATATCATGTTTACATGACTCATGACCACATAACGAAGCCCAAAAACACATTGCAGACACCCTGTAATCACTTAATCCATAAAAGGAGATTGCTTGTCTCGATAGAAAACAGCAGGGAAGCATAAAAAAGGCTTAGTTATGACAACCATTGTTTGTTGACTACGTCTCTATCCAGCTAAAAAGATGAAACAACAACAGGAAGGCAGCTGTCAGAAAGCTACTAGTTAGCACTATCCCTCATTACATCTCAACACAGAACAGCACATCCAGGATGAGCACAGACAAAAATGTAGCGAAAAACTGTGTGTCATCAGGCTAAGCTGATCTGATGTAACGTTTAGATACTGATGATAATGTTAGCTCTGTTCAATTGTCACCATGTTTAAAGTTTATTTCCTGCACATCAGGTGGTCGTTTACAGCCTGAGCTCTTTCTAGATATTGTCCAATGACACACGTTTCACGTGGACGGGTATGCTTACAACCACGCTCATGACACACCAGCATGAGCACTCAAATGTAAGGTTAAACAGCAGGTTTATCTTAAGCTTTGTATTTAAGGCCTTTACAGTTGTGACTAAGGATAATTTTCAGCTAAACAAAAGTGAAAATAGAATGAAGTTGACCAGTCTAAACTTAACGGGGCCCTCAGAGTGCTCTACATTCATCCCTCTATATTCATCACAGGATAACATCATCAGCAGATAAACAATGCAAAAGGGTTTTTTTTCATTTCATTTTCATTTTTCATTTCATTTATTTTATTTCGGTCACGTCAACACAGTTATTCAGCATCACACATTGTCAATAGTTGATCAAACGTTCATGTCCGAAAGGGTAGACGGGAGAAGCAGAGCTTATCTAGTCCCGTCCCCATTTTCTCAATATTTAGTACTTAGTCTCCTTTTTTTCTACATATTAACAAGTTGTTATGCATTTTTATTCATTTATAGAGGTCTTACATAATTCTAGACTCCCTTTTAGAGTCCGTATTTGACATATTCCATAATCCTTCGTTCCACGTAATCCTTTGTTGTTGTTGTTGTTGTTGTTGTTGTGAGTCCCGGTTTGTGATGTTGGGGTTGTGATGTTGGAGATGGTGATGTTGGAGTGGTGTGCCCTCGTTGCTTTTCATTCTTCACTTTTCACACGTGTTAGACGCGTGACTCTCGTCACTGTCCTCTTCACCCAGGCGAATGATTCACTGTCATTGTTTTGGTACATTTCGTTTTTCCTGCTGTCTTATAGACCAATCAACCCACATGTTTTTCTTCACCAACCATCAACATCCTTGAGCTCTATACGTTATCTATAAACCCCTAGATGTTTACTTATTTATATCCGTCAAAGTATCTTCTCAGTATTCTTTTTTTAAATTCTTTTATGGTACCGCTGCACCTGGTTTCTTCCTGGAGGCTGTTCCATTGATTGACTCCATTAACTGTGATAGTCATCCCTTTCAATGTTGTTCTCACTGATTTCTTTTTGAGAATCATAGACCCTCTGAGGTTGTGCCTTGTCTCGTTTGTGAACCTTGTTTGTAGGTTCCTCGGCAGCTGGTCATGTGCAGCTTTATATAATATCTGTACAGTCTTGTATTTTATTAGGTCATATAGTTTTAGGATCTTTGCTGTGATGAACAGCTGATTTGTGTGTGCTCTGTTTTTTTGAAGGCTGAGTGTGGCTAATGCTAATTCTAGCAGGCAGTGGTTCTCTTTTTAGTTTAGCTTCTCTATTTCTGTACAGTCTGTGGTTGCTTGAAGGTTTCATCCAGTAGTTTTAAAGCAGCACTACGCTTGACCGGAGAGTGAACTCAACTACCCATGAGCTCTGTCACGCATACTGTCGTAAGACAGATCTGCTGATCGCGTGCGTTTGTTTTGTAGGCGAATCACAGAAGCCAGGACTTCGCTCAAAAGTATTCTTCTGTCTTCAGAAAAGTCTTCGAATAAAGTCTTCTTCTGATAAAGTGAATAAAAGTAAAGACAACGACGAGCTGGCGATATCACACACTTGAAATAGGTCTAAACAAAACTACATACCGGTACGTTCTGGATTTGTTGTGCTGTACTTTTTCCTGTCAAGTTCTTTTGAAGAACTTCGTCATAAATTAGTCGCCCAACATACCTGACAGTAGTCGGACATCCCTCCTTGTCTTTTATTTCACGCCAGCGAGTGAACGCCGAACCAATGTTTATTCTGGTCTGAGCATTCAGCTTGTTTTTCTCTCGCTTTCTTTGTTTTGTATCCTCCGACAAAACTTTTCTATTCATTACGTTCTTCGTTTCCTCCGCCATGGTTACAGCTCGGCGTTGACGATTGGCTTTCGCCGAGACTTCCGTGTTTTAAACGAATCAGGAATCGGGGGAAGTGACGTATGCCGTAAAGCAGTCCAAACATGTAGTTTTTTAGTGTGGCAGGGTTCCCACCATCCACCTCGAAGTTACATAGCGCCAGTTAAAGGGATACAGACCACTCCAGACCATGACAGAGGTTTCATTCAACTCCATTGTAAAGTGGTGGACCATCACAATGAATATCAAAGGATTATATTATGTTTGAAAAACTACATAGTGTTGGTTTAAGTTAGTATAAAGGAAACAGCCTACATTCTCCCACTTTAACATCAAATAAAGCCACACCTTGTGGTTCCTGCATGATTCCTGCATTGATGATATTCATTCTGATCAGAGTATCTATTCCCAATCCTTTGTTCACATACAGGTAGGAGGGCACCTCGACAGTATGGCAGCAGTCATGAAGTGGATCTACAGTGGATACTAGTGGCAGGTGGTGAATTACAGCTTAGAAAAAGTATGACTGGGACTTTGGGACTACTGATACAACATATTTAATAAATTTTTTAAACCTGTAATTCTGTAGCTGTCTATCTTCTCCTAGACTGTCAACATCTAGATGTCTATATGTCTTTATTTCTTGTATGAACAGTGCTGATGGTGTATTAACTGTTCATCAGTAATCAGGCTGAGCTTGTCTGTTAGTTTTGATTATGAACAGTTAAGATTAGTTTTAATCACAAAATTTTCTTCATATCAGTAACTTACATCTACTCATCAGGGTGTTGTATATAGCCTGAGCACTCTCCCTTAGTGACACACACCAAACAGTCTTGTTCACTTAGAACTAAGACACAAAAGGCCAAGTGCTTTCTTAAACAGCAAGTTTATCTCAGGTTTTTACTTTTCAGTCATCACAGCTGTGACAGAGACAAAGAGCCTATGTGCCGAATTTTGATGATTGAAAATGTAGACAGATATGACTGGCAGAGGATTTAGTGGTTTTTCAAAAAAAAAAACAACCCTTTGCAGGACGGAAACTTGTTTAATTGTTTGTCACATCTCTACATGGCCCAGTAACAAATGATCTACAACCAGGCAATGGCCTTTGGTCCAGTATTTGGAGTCCTTTGGTCTAGACTAACTCAATCTCACTGGACTCCATGAAAGTGAACGACAAGTCTTTTCCTAAACTTCAGACCAGAAAGCGCAATGGAAATTGAAGGCAGAGCCAAACTGAGATTCCAAGTAGCAGTTTTACACAAAGTTTTACAGCAGCTAGTGTTCATAATGCTGCTGACATCTGAAAAAATGTGGTTTATTTGAAATAGGCCAGCAGAAAAAGAGAATGGTCAGCCTTGTGGTGTAAAAACCATGAGCAGAGAGCAGCAGAAAAGCCACCTGAGGCTCCCAAACTGACCTCGCACTGTAAGTTTTTCCCCTCATGCTCTGAATTTCTCTCCTTCTGTGATTTGGCACAATGTGTGATCTGATTTCTTGGAGAAAAGTGAGTGAGGCTTTAAAATTTGTTTTTGTTTACAGAGCCACTACTGATGCATGGGGAGCAGACTTGTTTATGAAAACAGCATAAGTGGCAGATGGCATTGACCGTGTTGGTAATGGACCCAGCATGGATCAACTGCAGCCTCGTGGCACACAAAAAGTCAGGCAACATGCCAGCCTCCGTCTCCCACCACCTCCTATCATAATCATACATGACCCATTTACACATCTGTGAGGCTGTCACGCCGCAGTGGACCCGCCTGCACCATCATGGTACTAAAGCTCTTAATGCCATGTCCGAATCCTGATCTGACATCTGCAGCTATGTGGGTTATCCCTCTGAAAGAGATAGCGTGTAGCTTACTGGCATGTGAATGAATGCAATAAAACAGATGGGCAATAGTTCTAATTTCTAAAACCTTTATTTCCAAATGAGTTATAGCAGGGGAAAATATCATTTGTACATAGGCCTATACTTTGTCAGCTCATTGGTGAGGACAATTTTGAATGACTCAGTTAAAGAAAAAGGAAGATGCCAGGCCTAGTGTCCAGTAAAAAGAGTGTTTCCTATTAGATCTACTTATAGTCAGGGATGTCTGATATTATCAATATTGTCGGGATGGTCTGTATCTCAACTGAATTGATTAAATTCAAATTATTCTTGCGGAGATTTAAATCTGAAAAATCTACATTTTTTCCCAACTTACTCCAATCATAAGTTGTTGCAATGTTTAAAAATATAATAAGTGAAAATAAAGTTTTCATGATGACACCCCTTGTCAGGTTTTGCATTAGCACATGTTTAGGCTTTACTTTTTTTTCTCAAATGAGATTAAATATTGATCAGATGTTTCCGTGTTATGATACTGTGAAAAGAGATCATATTTCAGCGTTTATGTAGACAGGCCTGCCTCCGTTCAAACAATATAATCAAAATGTTATGACAAAATTATAGCATTTGTTTTAACTTTAAGAGGGAAAGTCTCTTTAGTTTTGTAATATATTTTGATAACACAAAGGCAAAACCTGGTTCACTTGGAGGGTTTTTATTTTAAGAGGTCCTGAGATAAGGGGGGGGATCTTTGGTTATTTTGGTGTATGTTTGAAAAACCGTTGACTTTTATATTTATGAAAAGTTACAGCCTTATTAACGGCTTTTGACCGATCTAGACACCACCTGTGTGAACTGAAGATATCTGTTAAAACATTGGACAAGTAAATGGAAATTCTTGTTCCAGTTTTAGTCAATTTTCTAAATAAATCAAAACTGTGCAGTGAAGACAGAGTTCTCTCTCTATTGCTTAGATATATGACTTTATACATGCACTTTTTCAAAACACGGATCATTTAAATATTGATGTTTTGGTAAAGTTTAGATAGGGTGAGGGAATATGTCTCTGCTGTTCAAAACTCTCCAGTTTTGATTCAGGGAGTGGAATTGATCAAATTTAAGCAATCATCACCATCTTTGCTTTATATGATCCAGCGTTTGATTATTTCTTTGTTCATTCCAGTGAGTGCAGACAGGTTTACTGAGTCAGAAACCTCAAACACGTGGCGCTTCTTTTATTTGATGCCATGCTGTGCTGAGTTTTAGCTTGTTTCGGGACACTTTTGGGTTGGTTCTTTTCATTGGGATAGCTTTGACATGAACAAAATGGCAGCACACTTGTTTACAGCAGCTTCTCCCTCTCTGTTGCCATGTTTGGTCTTTGGTCATATGTTTTAGTTTTGTCCTATCTTTGCCATTACATGTTTGCATGTGTATCTAACGCCTGATATGAAAGGATGGCATTTTTCTCACAGGTATGCAAAAACTATATCATGAGTTTCAATAAAGTGAATCTTGAATTTAAAACATCACAAGGCATGAGGAAGTAAATGGAGAACGCTGATAAGGACATTACTAAGCATTTATGCAAATTATATTTCCTTCAATAAGATCAAAACATTTCTCAAGTAGAACCAGTTTTCAATTTCCATCTGTAATGAGGCTCCTGGAGCCCTTTTCTGAGTGAATTCATGCAGAAGTGCTGCAGCATTCATCTTGGGACATTCACATTTACTCAGCAACAATCTGATACTGGTGTACATTTAGAGGAACTGGTCTTTGAAGGAGCGAGAAAGTGCAGATGGCGTGTTTTAAACATGGTAATGTAAAAACGAACCACTCAGCATGCTCCATGTACCATGGCATGGTCGGGTTTGGAACTTGAACTTTTGGAATTAAACAGCAGTTATTTTTAATAAACCATTACTAACATCTTCTAAAAGTTTATTTTTCTGACGCTGTAACAACCATTTTAATGTTTTATAGAAATATATTGCAGGGATGTATGATATTGGATTTTTGCAGATATCTGATAACTGAAATCGTGTTTTGGCCATTACCGATGTATAGAAATAACTAAAAATTGTTCTTTAAGGATTACACCTATGGGTAAACATTTTTTAACATTAACAGTAAAATCAAGCTTCATCTGTTCTTCTAAAACTAAAACACTGATTAACATACCTGCCCATTTTTAGTGCTTATACACTCAAATTAATATTATGATAATAATAATACTTATACATTTTATTTAAAAGGACAATTAGGGACACTGACCAGGATGAAACAACAACAATAAAATCAACAAACAGACAATGACGGATAGGTGGATGAGAATGGCAAATTCATGTTCAATTGGATCATGCAGTTCTGAACAGGTGGGTTTTTGAAAAGGCAAAGAGAGTTCAGATTTTGGAGGTCTGGTGGGAGAGAGTTCCAGAGCTACAAGAAACTGCAAAAAGGCCTACATACTTGATGCATGGATACGAAACTAGGAAACTAGGAAATTCAGCAGGTTTTCACATCTGCATACCAATATTTAACTTTTGAAGCAATCATCTGCACATACCAATATCAAACTAATTGTGTGACACTCTTCAGATTAAATAATGTTGAGCTATGACATTCCTGGCACTACAAGCATAATTTTAATCCAACAGAAAGAGAAACCACTTCACCACCATCATCTTCTTAAAAAAGAAATGATTTTATCTGAATCATGCTGACTAAGGGCTTGACAATGTTTCATGAAATAATCTGCTTCTTCAAACTGTTGCTACAAGGAGGGAATTTCCCTTTCAGCACTGATGGGAAACCCAAATTGTGTCCTAAATAAAGTTCGTGAAAGCCCCAGTGTCAGTATCTTCCCACCATCCAGAGGAAATGATTCAGCACGTGATCTGTCGAATCAAGTGCTTTGAATCTTTAACAACACATCCATCCACATCACTTTTAAAAGGCTGTATGACAAAAATATGTTGGCTTCAACAAGCTTTGAGAAGCCCCTGCTATTCAAACCAGCTGAAACCAAGCACCAAGCACATCAACTGCTTTCTCTTTAAATATAAAAACAGAAAGTGGGAGATGGGGCTTTTCTCATGTTGTGAAAACTTCAGCACCCAGTCACAGGGGCCTTTTTCAGCAGGGAAACGCTGGGGAGAAAATTAAAACAGTGTTTCGGTGAAAGCTTACCTGCCCTGTGATTGATGTCAATAAGATTCTGTGCACCTCTAGTTTTTTTATCTGGATCTGCATGGAGCCAGCAATTTCTGTGCAGCATCCAATAATCTGCGTTGTATGCTTGACTGTACTTTCAGAGGGTTTTCACACCAACTCGTTTAGTTTGGACTTTTGGACTTTTCTGTTTGGTCCGAACCAAAATGACAGGGGTGAAACCTCCCCTGGACTTTGGTCCGACCAAAGAGGTGGTCTCGGTCCAGACTAAACCACGGTCTGGCTCATGCCCAGTGTGAAAGCATTATTTTGAAAAATTCTGACCTTTGCATCAATGACAGGAAATTAAGACATGACTATCAGAAAAATAAATTTAAAAAAAAAAAGTCAAATGATAAAATTCATCAGACAAACTGGGACCAGCCTTACGTACAGCTCTCCAAGTTGCCGCTGTTGGTCATAAAAGATTAACAATAATATGATGGTGGTAATTAGGGCTGAACATTTTTTTCTGAATTTTTTCTGACCCATTAATTAGGGATCCACAATATTATCGGTTTGATAAAGGTATTAGCCTTTAGCTGATATTGAAATTTTGGCAGATATTTACAGCAGGTATATCAGCCACACATATTGTATATGTCAGCTGGAATATCAGCAATAACACAAATGGATAGTACATCAAGGGCTTCATTTTTCCAAGAGTCAGATACTGATTTTCAACTTCTACAGCTGTTCCTTGCAAAAACTTACTGTAATACCCCTTCCAGACTGGACAAAAAACTTGTTTAAGCCCGGTAACAATCGGCTCCTGACTGCAGGTTGAAAAGGTTTAATCAGCATTCAGACCTGGGTCGACTGACCCTGCCTGTTGACACGGGTTTTAATCAGCTCGCCTCAGATCAGCTTCAGTTTGAACATCACACCTGGGTTGACCCACTAATTTATGAATGATGTCGCCATAACGTCCCCACAGCATAATATCACATCGCCCCCTCAGGATGTAACTTACATGACTCTTTCCTGTCTCAGCAACTAATTGGCTCAGTCTTTGAATCATCAGCGCAGAGTTTGTACATTTGTAAGGAGGGACAAAAGTACAGAGTAATGAAAACTGTGTCCACGGCCTCCATGCTCCTTTCCATTGTTTACATGGAGGGGCTACGTCACGCTGATGATGTCATCAACGTGATGACATCAGCTCAATGCGCCAGAGGAGAAAACAGCCATGCAGCTCGTCTGCTGTCGGTTAGACCCTGGTCTGCTGGCAGTAGGAGAAGAGTCACTTGCTGATTGTTAGCGGGTTAAACTGCTTTGACAAATATCGCGTTGATCTGCTCATTTTAGTGTGAAAATGTAAAACACTGAAGAAACAAGTCCATTTTTCTCCAGTACAGAGCTTGTGTTTTGACCAGAAATATCAGTACCAGGTATTGGTGATTAGGAATTAAAAATAGCGGCATATTGGAAAAATCCAATATTGCACATCCCTACCAATAAGGCTTGTCGTGTAGTCTGTTAGTCAATTTGCAATGAGTGTGAAATCCAAACAGGCAGGACCAAATGTATTCAGCGCAACAAAACATGGGCCTTGGTCTGGACTTTGAGGTGTGAAAACACCCTAAGATACATCCTGAAGGTCAATTTGCACATTACAACAAACATCTGTGCATTCTCTTCACTTTCACATTTGTAACTGCACACTCTGACCTGCCTGCTCCACAGGGTGCAGCCGTTTGTGAGCTGTGTCTGTTAACCACACAGTTGCTCAAAAGCTTGCACCCATTTCTCTGAGGTAAAAGGATGTTGCTCATAGACTCCTCTTCATGAGCATCTCTTCACCTCACACTCTTCCTGTGAACACCCTCACATCACAGTTATGTCACAGAAGAAGCAGACATGATTACAGCATGTGTAAAAACTGCTGCCGGACAAGGACTTCACCGTTTAGTACAAAGACTCAAGCTTCTAACGACAAGTCAAAGAAAAGCTCCATTCAGTCTACAATCACCGGCCCATTTATTAGGTACACCCACTCTACTCAACATTCACACATAAAGCACTCTAGCAAATCACATGGCAGCAACTCAGTGGATTCAGGCATATATCCTGAACTCCTGAACTCAAATCGAGCATCAGTATGAGGAAGAGGGTGATCTGAGTGGCCTGAATGTGGCATAGTTAGGGTTGGATGATATGACCTAAAAATAAAATCCCACATTTTTTTTCCACAAAAGTAGATTTAAGATTTTAAATGTTTTTTTCCCTAAACAGAATTTACAGTTAAAATGCTGTAATTTTGTCATAAAATGTTGATCATGGAGGGAGGTATGTCTACATAAACACTGAGCAGTCGGATCAATATGAAGTCTCATTTAAGAAATAAAACGCCAAACATGTGCTTGTGCAAATGTTTTCAGCAATGTTGGATGGAGTAAGTTAAGAATAAAAGTCTAGATTTTTACATTTTCAAACTTCTGCAGAAAATAATTTTAATTAATCAATGTAATCAATATATCGCCATTACATCTTCAGGTTTTACAGAAAATAAACCCACCATCTGTAGCTATCCAGCAGGAAAACGTGTCATGCCACAAAGCTCAAATCATCTCAAACTATTTTTGAGAATGATAAGAAGTTCACACTACAAAAACTCAGGCCTAGGCCAATTTATTCTAATTTCAAGTTTGAAATATCTAAAACACTTATTCTAAACTACATTCAATCAACAAGTCAAGATAAATATTTCATTTTAAGGAATAAAAGGCAAAAAAAATGAATCGACGCCATGAAGAACTCAGGGACGTCTGAAGGCAAAATCAGACCAACCTGGTGTGAGCAGTGTGTACCTAATAAAATGGCCAGAGAGTTTATGTTGCCTTGCTTTAAGAGCTTTTAACCGAGAACTTTTTGAAATCTCTCTTATATTCACCAACACTAAAAGATATTAAATTATTTTTTTAATGAGACAAAATGTTTCTGTTTGTTTAATTAAAGAGTTTATTTTAAACAGTTAAAAAAAACAATCATTTCTTTGTATAAGATTTAAACTTGATGATAACCAAACACAGTGGATCTGTACCCTTTGAATTTTTAATAACTTACTTTCAAATTGATCATGAAAATTAGATGGACACACGTTTAGGTAGAAGACCTTTAGAGTTCAGGAGTGATCAAGATGAGACCTGGGAATTTATTTAATTTGGTTAAAGATGAATATAAATCTTTGCTACAGTTGATCTAAAAACTCATTTTTAAATAACTAGATTAATTCATATTTATCTGACTGCTTGTTTTTGTTTTTATTTTCATCTAAAAAGCTGTCTGGTGCAGTAATATGGAGAATCAAGGACTCACTGAGTTGTTTTGTGATATTTGACGTAATTGAGTAGAGCTTAGAGAGTAAAACTCAAATCCAATCATGACACTTGTGGCATTGTTTCACTATAGAGAATATATCAATACTTAAGTTTTTCTGAAACAACACTGAGTTTAGGTCTGAAACCATTTGCCAATATTGTTTTCATAGACTGATAAATCTGGTAAATCTGAGAAATGTTTCTGTTTTGTTTTGATCTACCCTGTAAAGGACAACTGGACCTTTTCTCAATAAACAGAATATTTATTTAAGTTTGAGATCTCCCTTATATCTACTGCTGATGAGAACATGACAGTGTTTGTGTTTGTCCAGGTCTGGACCTGTGAGTATTGTTGTCATATAAAGCTTAAATATTAAAAGTATGAACAGGGTTCCCACTCTTTTCTAGAAACCATTTTCCAGGACTTTTCCAGGACATTTTCCAGGACTATTACCAGTGTCACATAACTAACTGAAGTTACACTGTTGCTGTGGGCAAAAATCAAGATTAGAGGAAGATGAACAACATCTCTAGCTATTGATCATACTGATCTTAGAATTTCTTTGTTTCTAACTCTCCAACACGAACATTGTCTGTTAGCTATCTGTTTAGTGTTTTTATGTGTCTTACTATTATAAATTTATGGTTATACATATTTTTAATCTATATTTACTCTGCTTTTTTATAAAAGATTTTGTTAATTTAGCCTAAATTTTATTTTCTCAATTTTCTGTTATTTCTTTTTGTCCCCACTGTTTTGAGTTTTTATATTTTATGCCTTAATTGCATTATTTTACCCACTCACATTTTCTGGCTACGTGTACATTAGTTACCAAGAACATTTTTACTTCATTTCATATGTGCCAAGCTAGAAGAAAGACAAATAATTTTCCAGGACAATTTAAGCTTTTCCAGGACATTTTACTTATTTCCTCATTTTCCATTTGTTTTGCATGACTGGAAAATCGGGCAATCATTTCCCAGGTTTTCCAGGACGCGTGGGAACCCTGTATGAATTAGTTAAATTTGAGAGTAGTGATGATGCACAGCTCTATCTCAACTGAATATGGGTATGAGGGTCAAGGTGATGCAGCCAACCCCGGTCTCCCCTAAAATCATCCTCTGTCGCACAGTCAGTAAAGCTGTTATCAGAGCAGATGGACTTATTCTTTCTCTTTCTGAAACTAGACAAACTTTAACAAACCAGTTTGATGTCTGTACTTTCTGTTTGAGCTGGCTGCTGCTCTGTTGGTTAATCATCCCAGACGTTATCTGACCGTTTGTCCGTTAACGTTCACCGCAAAGTTAACGTCTCTCAGCAAACTAAACCAACTGACTGCTGTGCCAGTCTTCATTTCCAGTCCTTGTTTGTAATATTCTCGTCTTTCTCGTCTTTTCTGGACTTACTCTGTGAGTTTCAGTCACAGCAGACGGAGGCTGTTCGGTAAAGTTTGATATTCAGTCAGCAGCTACTCTTCTCTTTGTTAGCTAACGTCTGTGAAGCTGAAGACGAACAGACTTACTTTGACTTCTTCTCCTTCTTCGTTAGAGCTGCTTCAGTCCTCCGTGTCCTCCGTGTCGTCTGTCCTGCCTGCTGTGAGACTAAAGTGTAGCAGGAGTTCGTCTCCGTGTCTGTCTGTCCGTCTGTCTGTGTTCACACCCCTACAGCAGAGAGCTAATGTTAACCCTCTGCTGCCCGGACAGCCCCGGTACTCTAATGCCGAAGCGTTTACTGAAGAATTAAATTGAAATTAAATAACAATTGAGTACATTTATTTAACATTTATACATTACGGCAGACCATGAGGGCCATGTTAGATGGAGAAAATAGTTTTGAGAAAGTCGACATTCTGAGGTTAAAGTAGAAATGACAAGAATAACGATTTGAAATGACGAAGCCGAAATACATTTTTGTGATAAAAGTCGAAATGTCGACAAAAAAGTCGAAATACATTTTAGGTCGAAGTTAAATTCGACTTTTGTTCTCGACAATTTTACTTCAATCTCATACTTTTGACTTTTATCACGAAATTCTATTTCAACTTTATTGTTAACATTTCAACTTTAATGTCGTCAATTCGATTTTAAAATATTCTGCTTTCACCAAGCTGATTTTTTTCACTCTCATCCAACCTAATTATTGCTATCAAATGTTTGACCTTCAAGGGATTTGTCATGATGCCATGTTTCAGCTAAAAAAGATAAGAAAATTCTGTTTACTATCCTACATAAGTCTGTTAAATATTGTTAATATTGCTAAAAGGCTCGTGCTCTTTCATTTATTATCATTTTCATTCATTTATTTTCATTCAGATTTTTAAAAATATTGTTAAATATTGTTAATATTGCTGAAAGGCTCATGCTCTTTCATTTATTTTCATTTCATTTATTTTCATTCAGATTTTTTTTTATATCTATATATTGTTAAATATTGTTAATATTGCTGAAAGGCTCATGCTCTTTCATTATTTTCATTGAGTTGTATTTATGCTATTTCTATTTTATTCCAATTACTTCTCGTTTCATTTGTAAATCTTTCTGATGTTTCTCTTGTATCCTGCTGCTGCTGTAAATCTGGAATTTCCCCCTGTGGGACTTATAGGCATATCTTATCTTATCTTACATGAGAAGTTTTTTGTTAGTTATATTAACGCAGACAGTGATTAGCAGCAACACTGATTTTTAACCATTTTTATTTGTGGTGTTATGTCAAATACTCACACTTATTATCTAATGGTTAAAACTGAACAATTTCCTGGCAAAAGCCCAGTTAGACACACAGACATAATAAAATACATGTATTATGCTTTAATGGAAGTGAGATCAGAAAGTGCAGTGTTATTGGGCACACGTTTGGGCTTAACAGTATTAGTGTAACATTTTTGTCATAAACTAGCTTGCCATAGATTTACTGTGAGGGCTGACCTGGGAGTAGAAGACCACATAAAAATAAAGTCTTGCCAAATTTCATGGAATTTGCATAATCACAGCCTAAATGATCAAGGATAAGACATGAAAAGTGTATAAAAAAAGTAAATAATCATACTCAAATCAAAGTATGTACAAAACCCAAAACCAGTGAAGTTGGCACGTTGTGTAAATCGTAAATAAAAACAGAATACAATGATTTGCAAATCCCTTTCAACCTATATTCAATTGAATACACTGCAAAGACAAGATACTTAACGTTCATATTGGCAAACTGTTATTTTTTGCAAATATCAGCTCATTTGGAATTTCATGACTGCAACATGTTTCAAAAAAGCTGGTACAAGTGTCAAAAAAGACTGAGAAAGTTGAGGAATGCTCATCAAGCACTTATTTGGAACATCCCACAGGTGAACAGGCTAATGGGGAACAGGTGGGTGACATGATTGGGTATAAAAGCAGCTTCCCTGAAATACTCAGTAATTCACAAACAAGGATGGGGCGAGGGTCACCACTTTGTGAACAAATGCGTGAGCAAATTGTCGAACACTTTAAGAACAACATTTCTCAACCAGCTATTGCAAAGAATTTAGGGATTTCATCATCTACAGTCCGTAATATCATCAAAAGGTTCAGAGAATCTGGAGAAATAACTGCACGTAAGCGGCAAGGCCAAAAACCAATATCGAATGCCCGTGACCTTCGATTCCTCAGGCGGTACTGCATCAAAAACCGGCATCACCGTGTAAAGGATATCACCACATGGGCTCAGGAACACTTCAGAAAACCACTGTCAGTAACTACAGTTTGTCGCTACATCTGTAAGTGCAAGTTAAAACTCTACTACGCAAAGCCAAAGCCATTTATCAACAACACCCAGAAATGCCGCCGGCTTCACTGGGCCCGAGCTCATCTAAGATGGACTGATGCAAAGTGGAAAAGTGTTCTGTGGTCTGACGAGTCCACATTTCAAATTGTTTTTGGAAACTTTGGTCGTCGTGTCCTCTGAACCAAAGAGGAAAAGAACCATCCAGACTGTTATAGGCGCAAAGTTCAAAAACAGCATCTGTGATGGTATGGGGGTGTATTGGTGCCCAAGGCATGGGTAACTTACACATCTGTGAAGGCACCATTAATGCTGAAAGGTACATACAGGCTTTGGAGCAACATATGTTGCCATCCAGGCAACGTCTTTTTCATGGACGCCCCTGCTTATTTCAGCAAGACAATGCCAAGCCACATTCTGCACGTGTTACAGCAGCGTGGCTTCATAGTAAAAGAGTGCGGGTACTAGACTGGCCTGCCTGTAGTCCAGACCTGTCCCCCATTGAAAATGTGTGGCTCATTATGAAACGTAAAATACAACAACGGAGACCCCGGACTGCTGAACAACTTAAGCTGTACATCAAGCAAGAATGGGAAAGAATTCCACCTGAAAAGCTTCAAAAATTGGTCTCCTCAGTTCTCAAACGTTTACTGTGTGTTGTTAAAAGGAAAGTTGATGTAACACAGTGGTAAAAATGCCCCTGTGCCAACTTTCTTGCAATGTGTTGCTGCCAGTAAATTCTAAGTTGATGATTATTTGCAAAAGGAAATAAAGTTTCTCAGTTCGAACATTAAATATCTTGTCTTTGCAGTATATTCAATTGAATATAAGTTGAAAAGGATTTGCAAATCATTGTATTCTGTTTTTATTTATGATTTACACAAAGTGCCAACTTCACTGGGTTTGGGTTTGCATATAGGGACAGCAGTTCTTTGTAATTAGAAAAAAGACAAAAAAAAAAAAACAATCCATTCGTCTAATAAAATGAGGGAGGTCATGTTCCTTAGAACCTTAAGCAAATGATTAAACAAAAGCATGTTGACTGTGTTCTTTTTTGTTGTTTTCAGTAAAATAGTAGAACAGCAAAAGCTCATAATTTAAAAATCATTTGCAGCTGTTCGCTGCCAACTTAACTTTTTTTGTACACACAACCTATTTTTGAATGTATTTATCAACAAGTGTCCAACCTTCAATTTTTTAAATATCATTGGTGTTTTCATTTTCCCTTGATGATGTTACAAACAATTAAATGTAGTTTGAGATGCCATGCACATAACTGTCACAAACTCGCTAGTCATAAATAAAGAATTTCCAGAATTTTTTTAATAAAAAGTCCTGAATGATAATCACCTTCTACACCTGGGCAGTGCCCTGATAGGCTCAGAGATGTCCTCATGCCTTTGCATATGGTAGCCATTTCAGATTATATAATCTGATCTGGTCTGAATTCCTGTTTTGCATTCTGTATTTAAAAATGTTGCTCTGTGGAGTTTAAGTTTCCTTTTGAGTTTTAGCTCATCTTTTCTTTAGGGGTGGAGAAGTGAGCGGCAGCAGATTATGGTGCTGCCCAGGGTGTCCAAACAGCTAGAGCTGTCCATGAGCTTGTATTTTTAAGTCAATACTTCCTTGTTGCTGCTTTGCTAGCTTCTGTGGTTTTAAGGTAGCAGAGAAGGATGATTTGCTTCAAATCTCTAAGGTTGTATTTTTAATTTCAGGGCTCATGTTAGGGCCTCTCCTTGAAACTGTTTGGAACAGCTTGTTGAGTCAAGCTGTTATTAAACTGGGTGATTACAAGGAGAAGTCAGATGAGTAAAGATTTAGGTAAAGGTCTTTGTTTTTGTAGGAGTACAGAGGCTTTTCAGGATCACAGAATACATATTTTTAACATTGTCCCAAGCCAGTCATATCATACTCAAAGACATGATCAGGCCTATTTACATACAAGTTGATCATAAAGTGCTGCTAAAACATGACAGAACAGCTGAGCCCTACTTTAAAATAAGCCTTTGTTACAGTTTTCCAGCTTGCCTTGAGACGTAAACCAGGGCTCGATATATTAAGTGGAAAGTATGGGGAGAATGCGTAAACAGTGACACATGGGAGCTTTCTGCCTTTAAACAGCCTTAACCACACACGCGTTTCCTGTGCCACACAAGCCCTCCTTTTACCTTCATGCAGCGTGAGAGAGAGCTCTGGGGGTGGTAACACTCGAGCTAAAATATGAGGCAGACAACACCAGCGAGGCTCATTTAAATTTTACGGAAAATACGCTTGAGTAGAGCTAAAGCTGTTCTTGTTGTGACATGTTAAACAGCTGCTTTACGGAACCACTAAACAAAAGTGGGATGACATCACAAACCTGTTTTCTTGTTGTTCAGGCATGTTAGGGCGGTGTGTGGTGTCTGTTTGATTGCGTGATAAGTTTTGTTGAGGAGTTTGCTCAATGCTTTTACCCTTCTTTGCTTCTCTATTTGGTGCTTTTAATAATGGCGTGTCCCCCTGATCACAAAGGGGTTGTATTATGTTTTGGTAGGTTGATTAATACATTTACCTTTACCTCATGATCTTAGTACATGATCGAAGTGGACAAGTCATATTCAATTTTTGCTGCTGAATGCCAACCACAAGTCCAAAAGAGTTGTTATTCATTTAAAGGGTTTTATGTTTAAAGTAGCCTTGTGCACAAGGCAACAAAGTTTGTAGCATCTGGATTTCTCCATATCCCCTTGTGAACAGTTCCAGCAGATGCCTGAAAAAGTTTGTTTTTCCACTCCTACCTTACAGACCTACCACTGTGACATCATACCACTGTTTCATCAGTCATTCAATCTCACTTAATGAGTAATTCAAGCCCACTGCCATTATCTATTTCCATGTCTGTCATCTATATGAATGTCTTTTGATATTTATATGCTTTACTACGTGGATTAATAAAGTATTTCTAATTATGAATCGTGAACAAAATTTAGCTGTCAACCAATCAAATATGAGAAGCCGCAATAGAAAAAAAATATGACCTTTTATGACTGTTAAATCTAGTCAATATGAGAAATGTTTGTCTTATTCTGATCTACTCCTCTATGGGACATTTGAACCTTTTCTCAAAGAACAGTGTTTATTTATGTATGAGAGAGCCCTGTTCTCCCTTATATATTTTTAAATGTCTTGTTTCTGAGTTGTTTTTATATGTTCTCATGTTTATACAACTAAGCACATCACTGTACCTTGTATATTTTCACATTTATCAATATCCCAGCTCTATTGGAATTGAGTCTTCTATTTTATCCATAAAATCCTTAGACCCTAAATACTAAACAGGAAAAAAAACATTTCTAGCGAAGTGATACGTTTTTTTTAAATGTCAAATTAAGATGTATTGTAGCAAATAAAAAACTATGTAGAATTTTAAGTATTACACATATACACATTTGTGGTTCACACATACATACACACACACCGCATAATTTATATATATATATACATACATATATATATATATATATATATATATATATATATATATATATATATATATATACATATATATATATATATAAATATATATATAAATATAAATATATATATACATATATATATACACATATACACACACACACACATATATATGTATATGTATGTATATATATAAATATAAATATATATATATATATATATATATACACATATACACACACACACACACACATATATATATATATATATATATATATAATTAATTCCACAAACATAACATTTGACTTTAAAGAGTTTGTGTCCTGGTGTGTTTAAACCTTTATATCATGTATTGGGTATATGAAACAAATATTTTTTTTCATTTATTTTTATTTAACCCTATTTAACCAGATTATTCCCATTGAGATCAGGATCACATTTACAAGCACATGTCATAATAAATACAAATTCAAGATAGAAGTTTAAGGCAATAGCAAAACCATAACTATGGCAAGGGATTCAATAAATTCACAGCCGAAGTGCGACAGTTTTATGGACAGATACAATTAAACACAGGCTCACAGGATTGTCTCTGCCTTGTGAGTAAAATGGAACAAAATTTTCAAGTTAAGGTTGAAGAAAAAAAATAACATATCTAATCTCTGTCGAGGATTAAACGCAGCTCTTTTCCCCTCCCATTTGGAAAAGCTCTGGTCAGAGCGGGCAGTGAGGCTGCAGGATAATGAGCTCTGTGCTGATTGGCTGCCCAAATGATGACTGATGGGAGAGGGATGAAAGGGTTATAGATCATTACAGCAGACTCAAAACTGTCATGGTATCTGCCTGTGGCAAGCAGAAAACACACGTGTAGGTGGAAGCTGTGTAGCTATTACGTCATAAAACACAATAAAAAACAGCATTTAAGGGGCGTTTTATTTAAAAAGTTATAGATCATTTTTCTGTGAGCTCAGGCTTTAGTAAAAGGTTCCATGTTACCATGCTGCTACACAAAACTGTCCAGCAACAATGAAAGAAAAGAAAACTGACTTTGCTGGTCAAGACACATTTAAAGTTTTAAAGTTATAATTTCTGTGTTCTATCTGACTAGTGATATCTAACCAATAGTATTTGTCGAAGTAGCTAGAAGTAGACAGCTCCCTCTAGTTTTGTCGTGTCAAGTTAAATAGTTCATGTTTTGATTGACTCTAGATTTTATAGCAGTGTATTGACAAATATTTATATTCTAGTAGAAAAGAGTTGCAGTGTTTTTTTTTTTCAGTTTCAGGTCACACTGTGTATTCTGTGCTGAAAAAATTTTGAGCTTTTTTCTCCTATTTTTCATATTCAATCATCATGAAAATCAGAAAGTCTGCAACATACCCCAACCCCTGATAGATCTCTAAAGGAAAGTTCAAGAGTCAAATAAAATAACTTGTGAAGTCCTCAAAATAAACAACAGTGTCCTTTATTTCAAACTAAATGGTGGAATTCCATAACAATCCATTTCTTAAGTACAGTATAGCACATATATACATAAAAACACATTGCTACAACTTGAAACAGTATGACCTTGAATGCTATTCACAACAGGACACCATATGTTGGTTCTATATCAGTGGAACTGAACAGCTCGACTTACCAAAAGTCACCAAATGTAATGTTTGGACGTATTTATGTCAGAGACCCAGTCGGATCAAAGACCTATTTCCTTGCCTCAGTCCTCTGCACCCACCCCCCGCAAAAAAACCTACCCATCCCTCCAAAAATAAGCTGCTTTGAACGTTTCACGAGGCTCATGATTTGAGGCTCGCTGGATTGATGGAAATGGAGCGACATTTCTCTTGAACTCCATAATTACTATGCAAGCCAGGGCTGAGCAGTAGGTTTGGGCTCACAATGTCAGTCAGGAGAGCTGCATCTAATTAAACGCTGGAAAAAAAAGTGTAATTATAACTTTCAGGAGTGCAGGAGACCTCACCCATGTTTCACGTTCCCTATCTGAACAGAAATATCGCCCATGCTAACAAGCACATCTGCCTGCAGTGCCGGACTCCCTGCTAACCACTAATCACTCTGACCTCAGGACCACTCCCTTTTAAGTCTTTTACAACTCAACGTGGTCATTTACAACAATACGGACCACCTTTGGAGAAGACTGCCGTACAAAGTGTTTCTTGTTTTGAATCATACAAAATAGGTCAACTATCTATAGGGGTATTTGTTGGGTTTACAGACATCAGAATTGACAAATTAGCTCCAGGAGTGGGAGGTATTGGAGGTAGAAAAAGTGCGCAACGTAACAATTTGGTGCAAGTCTGACAAGTGTTAGATTATATATGATTTAAAGCAGTGGCTCTCAACTGGTGGTTTGGGACCCAAAAGTGGGTCCAGGAGCTGTTTTCATTGGGTCAGTAATATAAGCCTGGGAAAACCTTGTGGGAAAAGTGATGCACAGAAGCCCTCAGCTGACACGCACCCATGTATTTTGAGGCTTGTCCACGGTGCAGTTTTAAGACATGACAGTCGTCTCTTTGTGTCGTTCCCTCTCACTGTGAATGTCATGGTCGAGTAAAAGTGGGACAAGCTGATTTAGGTTGTAACACAAGTATAAAACAGGTGAGACGGGAGCATGGGGAACCAGCGGGGAAGTGCAGCACTACACATATGGCCATGTCTGACTGTGTGGGTGGAGCTCTTGTTATATAATACATTACTGTAAAGCTGTAACACAGAGGTTCCCAATAGGGATGCACAATATTATCAACTCAATGTCAGCATCTGCACATAAAAAGTTGATTATTTGTAGCGGCAGGTATGACAACTATTCCTCATATTTACATCCCACATACTGGCCAAATGGCAATTACTGGCTGTAATATTGTCAAGTGTGCAAATGTACTGTACCATAATGATCCACCTTTTCATCACAGAATGCTCACCAATATAAATCAAAAGTATTATTCAGTGAAGAATAAAAATATTTGTCTAGCTACACACCTATTTCTATAACTATAATAGTGGGACAAGCTGATCTCAGTCACCATAAAAGGAAGAGGTCAAATTCAGTTAAGAGAACGCACTGTGATCTCGAAAAAATATATATCAACCAGCGAAATCCAATATTGTACATCTCTAAGCCCTTTTCACTCGTACCAAAGAAAAGTTGAGCCCCCAAAGACAAAATCTAAATGAACCTCTCATGACATGACTTAAACTTTATTATGGTGCCTTTACAATTAAAACTGTGAAAAGGGCCCTTGGTGTAGAGTAGACCTGAGCTACAGTACATCCTTGTATTTAGTTTTACTTCATTTCGTCATGATAATGAGAACATTCTAACTTTTATTTTGAAACCAGGCCAATGTGTCTAGTTGCCTAGGGAATAAATAGGTAGTTTCCCTGAGCAGCAGCCTCGAGACTGAAAAAAGGAGGCCATGTGGATGTGCCACAATCTGAACTTCTGCAAATGTCCACTTGAGACTGGTTGCAGGAACCCTGGAGACGTTTTGATTGTGTTCAGGGAAAGGATGATCTTTACAGCCTGGCTCAACAAAGGACTTAAGCCTAAAACTATTACACATCTTTGTGATCTCATAGTAAAGGGGGTGATTTGTTTTATACCTTGCATGTTTTTTATTTAATTGATAAAAAACACAATTGACATGGGTTCAAATCTGTGTGGAGTTGCTACAGTCCAGGTGGCCTCAAATCCCACCGAGAGCATGCACAGCCTGGCAGCGTCCACTATGACACACCAACGCTGTCCCAAAGGCTTCTTTTATAATCGTAAAGCTGAAGTCACATTGCTTTTTCCAGTCTGTGATTTTCACATGATCTGTTACCTCAAAAAACAACCACATTATAATAATATCATGAGTAAAACAATGTGTACACATTTGTTTTCTGTATTCTATTATAATGCCCCTTTTTAAGAAGTTTGTGTCGTTCTCTCTCTTCTGTGTCTGTCATATGCTATGTTTAAAGAAGAGTTTCAACCAAAAGGTTGATTTTGTTTTTTCTTAACAAACAGGTTGCCGTTAGTGTGTTGGTGGGCCCTGAGGTTACACCAGTTAAGAACCACTGATTTAAAGCACATTGAGTTAAACTGTCTTGTGAATCAAATATTCCTTTTCTGCCTTTTCATCATGTTTACCCTTTTGTGGCTTTTGTGTTGTCGTTGCTGGCAGCTTGCTACACATTCTGAGCTATTCCTTTTGCTGGACTATATCGCATGCAAGACGTCAAAACACAAATTTCATTTAAATAGGTACAAAAAGATCTCACGTCAAGAGAAAGCTATGAAAATCATTCACTGAACAAGTTCCCTGTTCGGTTCACAAGAACACCACATAATAGTAAATGCTATTATTTACATATGTACAAAAGAAGAGGGATGCAGTGATCAGACTTTTCTTTTAAGTAGTTTAAGGCAAGGCTACGGATATGCTGTTTGAAAAAAAACCCTGCTACATTGCAAAGAGGGACCAGCTTCAGTTTGTTTGCTCTACACACTGACCTGCTCAGCTGAAACGGTAACAGGTCTGCACTATAAAACTTTCTGCTCAGGCTTGGGGCCTGCTTTTCTATGCACACACAACAGGGATAGAAGTTTGCTGCTTTTTGTCAGGTCATCAATAAACATTACATGGAAAATGAAGATGCTCTGGACAAAACAATTCCCATCGACTTTGGTTAAAATAAAGTCCTGATGTCCTCAGAAAAATCAACGTGAAAATGTTTGGATTCAGCATTCTGTTGGAGTTCTGACAATCTTGTTTGGCGTTATCAAAAGCATTGATTTACCTTCAGCAGCGTCTTAATCTGCTTAGTAAATTCATTGGCTGGGTCGAATCTCACACTTAAACTCAATTATGTCCATCGGAAAACACCCAGAGAAGAATGGAAGAGCTCAAATTTTTATTTCTTCCACTGTAACAAAGCCACCCCAAACCCTCTTGCACCCTCTTGGTTTCAGATGGGACAATATTCACATGAGCTGGTTGCTAAAGTGAGAGCAATCTACAAAAAAAATCAATTAAACATGATGCGCATAATAAATACAACTCACAATTATATTGGTTCAGTTGGAGCCATGGAGTTTTTTTTCTTTTAAAACCTAAAAAGAAAACAGGTAGGGGTTTTGGTTCAATTAGTGACCATGTAAACTGGTGATCTTTATTGGAGTGTCCATGGCTGTGCTTGTATTGGTCTAGTTTTTCCTCAAATGTTAATATTTTAATATATAATGCTATTGATGGTATCAGCTCATTTCAGCTTGGTTCTTCTCAGTTTGGATAATCGGTGCTACATATTCTGTGACAATACAAACTTAAATAATACGTCCTGAACACAGCGAAGGTTGCCATAGCGGGTTTGTAACATCCAACACAACAACACATGAGGATAGTGCTATTGTCTCTTGTTCTAGGGCTTTTTGTTGCAGTTAGGAGGAGAGTCTGAATCCAGAGATACTTGGAATCAACAAAACAACATAGCAATAAAAAACAGGTGTTTGGGAAGCCATGCAGCCTAATAGCCAATACTCTGACCATTTAGTAGTGATACAAATCAAAAAACAATGTCAGTTGAGGATTAAAACCAAATAGCTTTAGGAACTGGTATTTCTGCATGCCTTACACTACAGGATTTCATACTCTGTCAGCAGAAATGATCAAAAAAGGATTCAAAGTTGTTATCATGGGAGACAGAACGCTCCAGCTGCTCAGATTCTGCCATAATTTTACACAAATTAACCCTAATAGTATGTCTTATTTCTATCTGCCTGTAAAGAAGATTCACCAGAAAACTTGTTGAAGCATCTGTCTCTACAGTCCAGCTTTAAATGTAAAGAGTGCCATCTGTGTGACTTCGTCCACTCTGAAATCCTGCACAGATCAACTTTTTTCCACACAGAAAATCCACAGGAGTCAATAAGAGAATCGACAAACAATCAGATGGATTAACAGAATCAATAATGACTCTGGAATAAAAAAAATCCAATGGATACTTATCCCTTCCATTAAGTGATCAGCAATGTCACATTTCAGTGTCTTAACTCACTTGGAACCTCGCCTAAGGAGATACTACAAAATGTACCAGGTACCAAGTACAGTTTCATACGGAGAACCCAAAAAGAAGAGAACAGCTGTGATAAGTTGAGTCAACTGGTCACAATGAAAATGCTCCTTTTGGAAGGCATATGGCTGAAAGTCACCAGGTAACTTGGTCACTTATTGAAGTAAAACACTAGGACTGTTGTATCCCTGAATGCATGAAGAAAAATGATGAGGTCTGGTGTTTCTTTATCACTGATGGTGATCATGTTACTTCAGATCTTTGAATTGTCTCCATGTCTGTGATTTACACCCTACGAGATACATGTTATGTGGTATCTGCCAAACTTGGCTCAACTTGACGCTGTTTGGTTTCTACTCACTGCCCCTTTGTTTTTTTTTCATAGTGAAGAGATGAAAGTAACAAAACAACAAACTAAAGTAGAGGAAAGCTTCAGAGGGAGTATACCATCAGAGAGCTGAAAATGGAGCCAGTTTCATGTCTGAGTCAATACCTCTGACTCGTAGTGATACTCTGAACATTTAGGCCCTGTTTACACGACAACGATGTGACCAGAAAAGAGAAAGGGTTTTCCTTTGCATTTTCAAAAGCGCTCCACGCCCACACGCAAACAAGAGACCAAATGAAAATGCTGTAGCCTGCATGCCAGGCCAGTAGATTGTGACACTGGTGTGTAATAAAACAGTGGTGTAAGAACATGCATGTGCTTTCCAGTCAAGTCAAACTTTTCATTAACAACAATGGCGAGTGGATGCACAAAGACGTACGAGTTCCTTGACTGGACAACAAATGTGTCTGGATATTTCTGTCTGGACAACAAAGTGAGCAACACACATTGCTTGGTAGATGGCCAAAGCAGGTGTTGTTGTCCCTACGCCGCATGTCTGCATTTTCTCAGGAAACACTGATTCCTGTTTGGATGGATATTGATATGAAAATGTTTTCAGAACTTTTCACTCTGGACCCTGGTTTCAAAAGTTTGCAGATTCTGGCACTCCGGGCACCGTTCTCATGTAAACAGAAGGCAAAAATGCAAAGAAAACTCTCTGTTGTCAGTCATTTCTGCTGTTGTGTAAACAGGGCCTCGGAAGTTTGCAATCCCTAAAGGAAAACCAGAGCAACAAAGTAAAGTTGAGCCAGGTCGAGCTGATACCACATAAATAAAAAGCCCTTTAGTTGTATATAGCCAGAGCTCTCTCCTCTGCCTTGCGTAGACCTCAGTAGCCTTGCATGCATTAAATGAGTTTATCTCACACTTTACTTTCTAAGGCATTGCAGATGTGATGAAGGCAAAAAGCCTCAAGACGCAGAGATAGATGTGTGAGTATCCTGTTTCAGAATGAACCCCACTAAAGGCTCTGCTTGTCAAATAACATAAATAATTATTTGTGGTTTTGCACTGGCCTGTAGCATGGTGGTTGGGGCTTCTCGCTTTAGCACACATACAGCATGAGCTAACAAAGACAGCAGCAAATAGAAAACAAAAACAGTGCATAACATGGTCCTTCACTGTGACAAATGGTAACCATATAATACAACTAAATGGGTCTAGAATTATATATCTGTACATAAAGTTCAGGCAGATGTGTGAAATCATTCTGTACTGGTCCAAATGAAATATAATATGGTGACGCAGTCCACTACAAATTGCTAGCTCTGTCTGTGTAATAATAGCAATCGGACTAGCACAAAAGAGGAATGTGTGTCAAGAGGGGCTTAACCTCACAGCCCAGTGAGGCAGTGATTCACTTTCACTATGAGGTTTGTAGATCTTGTCATAAGAGTCTGGAATGTGATGCTGTGCTTATCCATCCAAAATTGGGGGTTGAAAATAACAGAGAATTGGGGCTTCTGTTGGTAAAATAATGCTCCAAACCCTCATCAATCAATACCCCGAACCCCCTGACCCTGTGTTTTTGTAATCTGTGCTCAGCTGTCCCCTCCTCAAAGTGTCACACTGTCACTTCAGATCTTCTTGGGCTTGCGGCCGAGGTGGTAGTAGTACGCCATGGTGACCACCAGGAAGAGCACCCGGCTGAGGAGCAGCAGCATGGCAGCATTGGGCAGGGCGCCGATCTCCATTAAGGTGATGGATGTCACTGAAATAAAATAGAAATATATTGTAATAATAATAATCACATTAATTATATAGTACTCTTAAATAAACAGGTTGACAAAGTGCCTTGAAACACAAGCAAAAGTAAATATTGAACCCTTCGTGCATTTGTTTTATCACTGCAATTAAACTGTTATTACGTGGGATATGATCAGGTTTTTCCTGAATATGTTTGGAGTGCATTTGAATGCTACTTTTGAGAATAATGGATAATATGGTGTCATCAAGCCTCTATGAGTGGTTTAACGATAATTCTACATCACTGTAAAACATCTACCATGTCCATATTTAAGGAATGGGTCAAGGAAATAAGTGAAATGGTGAGCTATGAGCGAGTTTATAGTGTCTGGAAGAGAGGTTTAGGGGTCTTTTCCTTACTCATCGGAGGAACATAAATGACTGATGTTGCTAAACCTTTAGTCCTGAATATCCTGTCTGACTATGCAGCTCCATGTTATTGCTAAATGGTGTTTTTTTATTTGTGTTTCACTCAATTGAAAAAAAAAAAAAGTAAGAAATTTACCAGCGGGCTGGGAAGAATCACCTTGCCATGTTTAAATGAGGATGGAGTCTGCCACTTAACTTTAAATGTGTTTCTAAATGTATTACTCTTAAAAGTACACAAAACCCCAAAAGAGAAAAACACCAAACTGGGTTTACATGCACAATATACAGCATGTTTTCTGTGTCATCGTTACCTAAACAAAGAACCAGTGCTCATAAAATAAAATAAAGAAATGAAAACATGTGCAACGATACGTAGGTTCACAAATAGATTTTAAAAAATGCCAGACTAGGATGGTATGAAGTAGAAGACAAAGGTGTGCTTCAAATTAGATTGATTTGTACTTTGAGTAATGTTTAGATTTTATGTTGCAGTTTTGCTGTTAGCTGTATCAAGCTGTTGTACTTGATGTTTCTTTGATTGCCTGAAACATGAATTTTTTTAATTCAGTTTTGGAGAAAAGTAAAAGTTATGTACTTCATCCTACACTCTCTTGAAAAAAAAAGAAAAAATGATGACTCATTGTGAAAATTCTGGACTGATCTTAATCTGCTTTATCCTTCTATTTTGTCTTCCACTGTGTAAAAATCTTTTTATTTATTTACTTCCTCTCATTTTGAAGATGTTGGAAATAAAAAAAAATCGAAAGCAATAATAACAAACCATTACAGATGCTGTACTAGTTGGAACTTCACAGCAAGGTATAAACAATTCAGTGTGAGCGTATAATTATTTCAGCAGATGGGTAAGATTCCAACATAAATGATAATGACTAAAGAAAAGCGAGCAGCTAAAACTGCAACAATAGAAAAAACTTCAGATTCCTGCCAAAAAAAACTATGAAAGATGTAAGATGGTAAAGACAATAAAATGGACAAACCCCAGAAGAGAGAAACTTTTAAAAAGCCCATAAAAAGCACTGAAGGGGTAAATCAAATAAAGACAGTATTTGGGCAATAAAATAGATGAAAAAGAGAGAACAAACATCTGGGAGCAGTAAAAAGAAGCAGCACTATGTGAAAACAGCATCATCAGCTCTTGTTAATTGTTATTGTAAAAAAATAACACACACACAATTCTGTTGAGATTATTCTGGTGAATACCTGTGAATGTTTTTGTGCTGTGAACCCTGAATAATGTAGCTACATTTTTGAAAATGACACACATGCTGACAGGTGTACATGGGGCTGTTTTGTTTTCCTAGGGGCTGTTGATTGGTTGATTAGTAGGAATAATTAAGGACCCTTAAGTCTCTGTTTGGCAGACTACAGCTCTGTTGATTTGCACTGCTGTCTTATGAGGCCTCATCTTCATTAGAAAAGGTAAAAGAGTAGCAGGTTTGCCTTTCATTTAAATTTGTGCAATGCTGTGACTCTACAAACTCAACACAAGGGGGCAGTATGATCTCAAACATTTTACAATTCCCTTGACAAATCAGTCCTCACCCACGTCTCATCTGAACTCAAAGTCACCCGCACAGTGAGACACAGAAAGAGGACGGGGTGGAGGAAGGTTACTGACGCTTGATTCTAACAGGCAGAGACAAAAACACGAAAAACAATCTCGAGTTTAATCACCGAGGAACTGGACGGCAAAGTAGCAGGCTTCACTGAGCAGAGTCCACTGGATGATGATCTTCTCTGCCGTGTAGAGACCGTTCCACAGGATGAGGGACAGGCCTGGAAAAGATTCAGAGGAGTTTTAAAGTTCAGGGGCATGGGAATAAAAACAGAAAACACGGAGGCACCAGACAGAAGACAGAGACATTTTTATATCCAATTAAACTTTGTCTTAGTGTTTAAAACATTTCTCATGCTATTTTTCCGTCATATTTTAGTCATTTTGCTCTCATCTGTTTATTCAGTTTGTTAGAGAAAAGCTGATAACATTTTAGTTCACTTTAGTTAGTAAAAAAATACATTTGGCGAACTACTCTTGGATTTTTTGCCAATACGTGACATTCTGCTATTTCCAAACTTAATTTAGAAAAACAGGTATGAAAGTTACTGAAAGCATAGTTTTGAAAATAAAACTAAAATCAGCTTCATCTAGAAAGGAGTGATTTACCAACCTGCTGATAGAAAGGTGTTCCTGTTTTCTGGAACTTACTATCTTAATCAAAATTAGCATTCACATACTCTGCAAACTTAATACCTACTGTATATATCAAAATAAAAACTACATATGTAAAATATCGTAAGCAAATATCAGAAGACATTTTCATATCTGTCAAATATAAAAATTATCTTTATTAGGCAATTATCACACTCATAGTATGGAGTAGGGCTGGGCAATTAATCTAAAAATAATCGAAATCGACATTTAGACCCTATAATCAAAGCAATTTTACACATGTCGATTATTTTGATTATTTTCCCCGTGAAAGTCATGTGACTGCGCCCCCTCTATACAGTCTATGTTCACTTTCACCAAGAGCGAAGGATACGCCACCAACATGGAGCAGACAAGTGTCAATCTATCAGAAGACCTAGTAGCCAAGAAAAATACCATCTCAATTGTTTAGTCACATTTTGGATTCTGTGCAGAGGACATCAAGCAGAAAGAATTAAGTGTAAATATGGCAGGAAGACCGTGTCGATGACCATCGGTATCAACACTAATTGTTCCAGCAGAGCAACAAATAATCGTTCATTAATCGTAATCGAGGTAAGAGCTTCAGTTAATCGCGATATTGAGATTAGGTAATATCGCCCAGCCCTAGTATGGAGCCATACTAATATCAACATTCAATCAATATTTATTTGATTAAAAATAAACTAATGCAAAAAAGTTAATATCTTAAATGGAGGACTTTTGCATTAGGTATTTGAGTATTTCCTTAATAGTTTACGATTTATTGATATTACAACCCTTAATAAAATTCCCCTACAAACAAGAATTTATTACTTATCTAATTTGTATTGCTGGAAAACAAAAATATTTCTCCTTAATGCGACTGATACAAAGATTTGATTATTCAACAGGGTACTCCTATCATATTGGTCCCGCCTGGTTTGTTATTTATTTTTTTAAGCATTGCTTATTTCTGTCATGAAAAAAAAGAGTTATCAACGAGAATATTAAGTTATTTTTCTCTGTCAACACTGACACAGATCTTAAGGACAGTATCAAAAACTAATGGACTCAGGGAATGTTGTTCCTGCAGCTGTTATCTGTGATGCCATGTGCACGCAGTGATAATTGGTCTATTGATTCTGCTGAATGCTCTGACTCATTGATTCTGATAAAAGCCCGCACGCAGTCATTTCACTCCCGCCATTCCTCCGGTTAATGTCCTGAATATCGCTCCAACCCCCACAGACGCGCACACACACAGCAGCAGCGAGCGAGGTGATGGATGCAAGCATGGGTGGAAAGGAAGGTGGGAGGGCTGATGGACTGAATCCTCTGCCTGCCAGGATCCATCTGTGTGGCAGATGAGACCCCCGTGCTTTGCCCCATTTACCACTCCTTGTCTTGGGTGACATCGTCCTGATTCTCTGCTAATCCCCACAGCCCTGCTGACATTTGAAATAAAGAAGCCATCTTTTTGCTGGCTTTATGAGATCCAAAGCTGCTCTATTCATATCCTTCCCCCACAGTGCCATGTGGTTATACAGTATCTCTCCTCAGGCGATGCAGTATTGATGTAGCGGGTTGTTCATTTTGGACCAAATTTGACTCCTTTTTTTCAGATTTAGCTGAAGATGAGGACAGCAGACGGCACAGTATGAAGTTTCCTTTTGTCATGATGACTATCTTATGAGCTGAGGAGAGCACATTAAGCCAGGGGTGGGGAACTTTGGTTCTTGAGAGAGGTGCATTTATTTACTGCCAGAGGGCCACGTGTTGTACATTTTAGGATCCTCTCAACTTAACAATTATTATAACTTATAACCCTGTCATTAGGGTCCATTAGTTCAACATTTATAATTTTAATGTTCAACTCAAATAGCTAGGCTGCAACAACAAATCAACAAAACTAATACAATTAAATAGTTGAATGTGTTGTTGAGCTGTGGAGCTGTTTATCACTCTCAGACTGTTGAGCGGAGTGTAAAACAGCACAGTCAGCCTAGGCTGTTTATTAGGGATACACAAAATATAAGGAGATCAGAAGTAGTTTTGACGTTGCGAAAAGAACACTGGCAAACTAAAATAGATCTTTGATTATGAAAAGCTGAACATAGATTAAGTTTTGTTTCCATGTATGAGACATGAAAAATGAAAACATCAGCGGTGGGTTGTCAGACAAGAAAAAACACTGATGTCCCCCCACTCTGACTCAAATATTCACCAAAATACACGAGACATGAATGTGTTTATGTGTACTGCTGTGTAAATAAATGTGTCCTTTATATTATCAATAATACTTTTGGACTGGTTCACTGGGCTTCTTTGAGAAGTCCGAAATTAATCAAGCATCACATTGAAACACTCAAACTAACTTTTTCTGTTCAGGAATGGAAGTAAATAACTATAATCTGACCCCTAAATCAAGAAATACAAATGTGTTTTTTCTGTTATTTAATTACAAGAATCTGAAAATTAATGCATTAAAAAGGCATTTTAGCAAAAGAGCTTCAACATACTGGTGAATTCATCATTACAGAAACATAACTAGAAAGCACAAACTTCCGTCAAAGACACATCTTGTTGTTACATGTGTAAGTAAATAGTTCCATGATAAGTCACCATCATAACATGATTCCATGACCCTGAAATCCCACACCGAGCACTCACAATAATGTTATCATTATTAGTTAGATAGTTAGTGAAAAACAATCGTCAAATAATGGCGGCTATCTGGATTACCACCAAAATCGAACCATTCTTAAGTTGGCCATAACTAACATCTCCTGAAAATTTCAGCAAAATATGTCCAGTAGTTTTTGCAAAATCTTGCAAAAAAACAAGCCGACAAATAAACAGTCATACGGAGGCAAAAACATAACCTCCTTGGCAGAGGTGAAAATGATTTTGGTGTGGTAATTATCAATGCTGTTATTTTGGGGTATCTGTGGCATAATCCTTACGCTGGGTGGGGGTCTAACAAATTTGTTAAGCCCTGTTTATGTTGTTGGTTTTTCAGAACTTTCAGTTCTATTCAAAATACAATATGAGGCTTTACAAATTGAATGTACATGATGTCAAAAGCATTAGCATCAGACAGGACTCAACAGAGCAGGCTACCAGATTTCATTTGCAACAAAAGCTATCGGTGGCATACCCTTTACAAAATATTGCCTGAGACAGTCAATCGTGAAATCTTCCCTTGAACTAAATACATTCTTTCATTTGATAATTATTAATGTTTGAATATTAACAAAGAGTCTGAGGTGAGGACAGAGAACATTAAAAGTGTTTGTCTGTTGTCTGGGCTGTGCACATACATCTTTTCATCAGATCATGTCACATCACCTAAAGATATTTGACTTTGATGATGGAAAGTTCAACCACTCATCACACTTAAAAACTACTCCACAAATTAAAGAGCTCTGTCAAAGACCATGATTAACCTGAACCTGCAGTCTTGGAAGGCAGTAATCTGACATTTAGCTAAGGAGTTATAGCGCAACGCAAGGATATAATGATTTAAATAACCCAATAAGAGAATAACAGATGTGTTGAGGGAATTATCTTCATTACTGTGCAATGATAAATACAGGAAATATATATAATACAATACAAGTAAAATATACATCTAAGTAGACAACGTACATGCTACATATTACATCTTTTGTGGTGTAGCACAGTGAACAACCACAACAGAGTGGTCGAGGATGTCTCGTGACTGAAAGTCTAGCACGTTCAGCTTTTGTCCAGTTTGTAATTTAACATCAGAGATGTTGACCTTTGAGAAATGGAGAGAAAGAGCAGAGGTACAGTGGTGACTGGTTGCATGTAGCATGAAGTTAACATCATTTACTGTAACGTTTGGAAAGACAGGCAAACGTATAGTTCTGTTGATACATGTTTGTTTGATGTCTTCAGTGTTAACCCTCTTCTTCATTCTACAGTCATCACATTGTTTGTTATGTGGACATGATTTTTTTCCTTTTGTCGAATAGCTCTGTGATCGAATAATGTGACAAGAAGATGATGTTGCTGCCTCTGCATTAGATTTACATCTTTTTAGATGCCTTCTATAGGATTAAATTACAAATTTGGAGTTTGTGTAATTACATTTAAATTGGATAACTATGTAATTTGAGTCAGATTTACAGTTAAGTTAAACTAATTTATTGCCCGCAGCTGCTTCATCTTTTAATACCAACTTTGCCACAATGACGACTTTTCAGGTGAGCTATAAGATTTGTTTTATTAAAAATCGAAGTTCTCTTTCCTAAGAATTCTGGTCTAACAGGTTTAGCAAACATGAATGCTGTTGTTATCTTCTACACTGAGAAAAAACAACCACACTGGAGAAGCCATGTTCACTTTTGGTCTGGCAGAGATGGGGCAGGCTTGGGTCCTTCTAGTAAGGTGCGATTGATGATGTAACCAGTGTTACATGGTTTGTTTTGGGGCTACATGGCCTGCAAAGGATTTTCCCCATCTAAATAATTTATTGGATCGTTTTATCAGACAAAATGTGCATATCTAGTTGATAAAAAAAGATGTAATTTTCCCCTAAATCAGGAGAAAATGACGTACATCCCTAGCAACTAAACTGTAACTTTAACTCAAACTGTATTCGGAAATCATGGATGTTGTTTTCTCTAGACTTAAGAGTAAAAATATAGTAAAAAATAGCACCTGTGATGGTATGGGGTATGTTAGTACCCATGGCATGGGTGACTTGCACATCTGTGAAGATACCATTAATGCTGAATGATAAAAACAAATTTTGAAGCAACATATGCTGCCACCCAAGCATCATGGCTTCATAGGGAAACAGTGTAGGTGCTAGGCTGACCTGCCTGCAGTCCAGACCTGTCTCCCATTGATGAGGGGTGTGGGGCGCATCATGAAGCTTAAAAAATGACAACAGAGACCCCAGACTGTTAAGCAACTGAAGTCCTACATCAAGTAAAAAAGGAAAGAATTCCACCTTTTAAGCTCCCAATTTGCACAGTGTGATGTCTTGCCTGATGTACCTCTATTTTGTTTTTATCCCCCAATTTCTAAGTATGTATTGTCAACAATGAACTGATGTACTCTATTCAAGTTGATGTATCACTACATTATAAGTAAATTATTACTAAGTTTCTGCACCCAAAAGCCTAATGCAGATTATGTTTGTACTGAGCTCTGTTTGTCCGATGAAACATTTAGCGATACTTTCTTTACACAAGGTCTAGGTGCAGACAGTCTGACATTTGTTATAACCTGGCATGACGAAGAGCAACCTGGAACATTAAGTTATTATTTGCTAAGGCTCTACCCTCTTGCTTTTTATCACCTGCAATTTTTTTCCTTCATACCTGCCTCTCATAGTGTGCCTCAAAACAAAGCCATCTCAAACACTCTTTTATATCTCACCCAATGAGTGACTCACCAACTTTTATTGCAGCCTTGCATCAATTTAGCATCATAAAAATAATTGCTAACATCTCATCAAGTTAAATTTAAATTGTTATTATTACGAAGTAGATTTACTATCAATAATTATCCGATAGGGAACAGAAAAAATAATGAAATTTACCTCTAAACTGTGTGAACAAGCAGCAAAAATAAATGTGGAGCTCTGCTCTCTCCTCTATGAGTTCCACCCCCCTCTAATACAAGCACACACACATTTGTACAGTAAATACACTTCCCTGCTACGCTCACAGTGTTCCCAACGGATCCAGACTTGATATATGAGGCCACGGACACAGGGGTGGGTTTGCAGCAAAATAAGTCCTGAACAGAAAACTGCAGATCCAGAAACTGAATGAAATTATACAGCCTCTGTTTGACGCCTAAAGGCACGACTCTGCGGCAGGAAGAGCTTTTCGATTCACATTCTGAGGGCGAGCGTGTAGATTACAGCGGATGTATACAAGAGCAGACATTCTGTTTAACTTTACCTCCAGCATGAAAAACTTTGTGTCAACATTATATATTGGAGCCTTCAGATATCCAGATTTGACATTTTTTATTCAGTCATGACCTTATCCCCATAAGACTATTTTAAAAACCATATAAGGAAAAGCCAGTCATATTTATTTTTTTATTCAAAAAGCCAGGATTTTGCCTCAACTCCTTGACTTGTTGGGTTGGTCAATTCAATGCAGCTCTGTGACATATTGTCAAAGACTCTGCATTCATTCCACGGTCAGATCTCTTCCATAGGCTTTAAATGCATACAATAATACCAGGGCATCACACTATAAGGTCTATTCAGAGGGTCTGGGGAACCATTTCAACAAGATACTTACAAAGTAAAGAGAGGGAGAAGCCCAGATGTCAGGGACGTTTTGTATTGTGCATAGAAGTACTCTATCCCACAGACAGGTGGTTGTTGTTGATCACCGTTATAAATACCTTTGGCACAATACAGACACATGGACCTTATAGAAAATGAAATGCCACATCTCAAGGAGCTAATAAATTTCATATCATTTGAGGAAAAAAATATAATGAGGAAAAATGTGTGATCTGGGCCTCCATAAGTCTGTCACTTTCATAAATTCTAACACAACCAAACCAAACCATCAACAGAAAAGACATAATTTAACCTGCATTCTCATTTTTTCAAATGTATTTAATCCAATTTAATTGCAGTGTATCTACATGCTTCTGTTTTATTTAACATCAGCCCTCTCTTCCTTATAACCAGTAAAGTTCTTAGTATTTATATTAGAAAACATATAGAAAGGAGGATCCTCTCAAAATGAGATGTCACATCTTGAGGGAAACTCTAATACATTTATATTCAGCAGAGACAAATGTGGTGAGGACAGATTTATGATCTTTTCAGAAATCCATTAATTTTCACAACAAAATATCTTTCTACCACCTTTAAAGCTATTTTATTGCCTTTTAAAACAGAAACAATATAATACTACCACAGTTTTTAAGTCTTTCAACATGATGAAGCTTTAGTAGAGCATGAAGTGTAATGCCTTGCAGCTCCCCTGCCTCCTCATCACAACTAGTAATACTTCAAAAATAACTAAAACCTATGAAAAACATGTGTTAGGAAACTGCTAAATAAAAGTGGAATTGGTGGAAGGGTGTGAAAGAGGGAAGAGCAGAGACACACACACAGTAGACAGAAAGAAGCACAACTCAAGCATCTGTCAGACAAAACAGAGACCATTTTCTACAGGATTTGATATGTTTCTAAACTCTTTAGAGCCTAACAGTTTTTGAATGATCAGAAAACAATATGGCTTCTTTATAATGGCAGTAATCCTTGCTAAAATTATTCTATTGATCATGAAAGATGTTTTTTTTACTTAGCCGAAGAAGTCGTATTTTGTTATTATCATAGTATGCCAGGCTGCCTGGATATTATCCTGACAATATCAGAGTTGCATGTTGGAAAAAGGCTTAAGGCTCCCGCTCCCTCATTGGTCCATTCTGCATTAATTGGTTTCCAGGTGCGTGGTGGTTGGTCAGTTTAGTGCTGATTATTCTCATATCTACACTCTGCAATGGGCCTGCTACCATAGGCCAACAGCCTTAAACTGATGATGGTAGAACATCATAGTCGTAGGTCTATTCCAGGGGGCTAAGAACGTGAAATTGTACGTAGAGGCCCTCAATTACATGAAGAAGACATGTTATACACACTAAAGGGCACATAAAACTTAAAAAAGCAGAATATGGCTCTGTAATGCATCTGTTGGGTTGCCTTGAAGAAAAGCATCACTTGTGTACTTAGTTTTGCAAATTTTTGAATCTTCAGTGTCTCAAAACCAAACTGGTTTGATCTGATTGGAGTAATTTTTTCTGCAATGACTACTTCTGCCCTTAACTCTCCTAAATTAAAGAAATGTGGGAGGGGCAAAACACATGCAGTGATGTAAAGCAATGAAGGGTGCACTCCATTTCTAACACATGACAAAAAACCTATGGCCAAAAAGTGTGCATCAAACCACAACACAAATCATCATTTCATCTTAATTAATTTGTGTCCATGACTGTGGGAAGCAAAATTGTGATCAAACCTGAAACCAGATAAGTTTCTTAACTGGGCTGACTTCAGGACCCAGCACAAGAAAATAACATCTGATCTCTTAAGCATAACGTCTTGTTTTTAACTTGACAGCACTAGCTATCTGTATTTCACAGCCCAGGGCTGTGCTTTCTCACTCTGTCTCTTTGCTCATGGCCGCCATGAGTACAAGTATGACTGGTTCTGTTTTGTTTTCCATGACCTCAACAATTTTACTGAACATTAACAGAATGGATGTTGTTGCATTTAAATGGCATGATATCCAAATATAATCTTTTCAGCTTTGTCATTGAATAACTGTAAATTAACTCCATGGTATAGTTTTGCTTCATATAAATAATCACGTATAATTTCAGTATGGACACTCTCAAATATTTTTCTGTTGAAACTCACTGATCAGCGCTCCTCCATACAGGCGAACAGAGATGCTTGTCGTTGACAGCTCCTCCTCAAAAACAACCTCGTATAGCTGGTTTGGAAACACTAGGGCCTGTGTGGGAAAACAAAAGCACAACACAAGTCTGTCACATCAACACAACAGAATCATGTCCTCCATAACCGCCCCCAAAACGCAGCAGTCTGTGATTTGAACGGCTGTGGGTGCCTTTCACAGTGAGGATATTGAGCATTTAGATGGCATGGCTGACAAAGACCGTGCTGTTTTTCTGCAGATGTCTCTCACTGATAAGCTGGAAATGATTCTGCTGTAACTCACAGAACGGTTTGTCTAACATGGTTAGTTCTGACTTTTACAGTGAGACAACTCTTTCTTTCTCACATGTGAAGAACAGTCTGTGCAGATGTATTTTCATTGGGCTCCGTCTACAAATATATTTAAATGTTTTTCTTGAATTTGCTCCTAATAAAATCTACTTCAGATTCATGACATGATCTTAAACAGTGGACCTGGTCTCAACTGTTTTCTTCAAAAGATGATGGCTATGCCCATATAAAAAGCCTGAACATTCTTTTACTAACTAGCATTAAGAAAATCCACTTCAATGTCAATATAATGACAAGAGTGTTGGGAGAGCCAGATGGTTTGAGGAATAGATATTATTTGACTTCAAGTCCAACAAATTTCTCAGGAGAGCATTCCACAAAATTCTGTAAACACTAGAAAACACTTACATCACACTCTGCCAAGAGGCAGTCAACGTGAAAACTAGGGTCCGACCGATATAGATGTTTTAAGGCCAATGCCGATACTGATATTTGGCAGAAAAAAATACCAATTATTGATTGATCGGCCGATTAATTTAAAAAATATATATATAGATTTTTTTTTGAACAAATTGGTCCCAAAACACAACAATGAATATATTGAATTACAGGCAGAACATTTTATAGTTTCACAATACTTGGTCCTTTAGTATTTGTTTGATTTTAAACCAGTGAAAAAATTTAAAGTACAATAACATGCAAAAAAAAAAAGCATTGAACTTCTAGGACATTAATTATAAAACTTTAAAAAAAGAGTTGCTCTGTATGTTGTACTTTGATTAAAACTAAAGGTAGGTTATAGTAAAGGCAGAACTACTTTTTAAAAAGTTGTAAACAGAAAACTGTGAGAGGTAGGCACAAAAAACCACTAAGGTGACATTCTTTTCATAGGCATTTTTCTTTTTCTTTGCAGCTTTCAAGCACAAAATAAAACAGTGTGCAAAACTGCAGCAAATTCCTGCAAAATAAAACAAATAACCTTTTTAAAAATGTAAATAAATAGATTATTTATGAACTCTTTGTCACATCTGCCTTTCAGTCATCATTAGTTTATCAGTAGTAGGTTTCAGTTCAGGTAAAACCACTTTTTTATTTTAAACAGGTAATATGGTGGTAATATGCGTGAGGAAATTAAAAATATTTTGTGGGACACTGCACATATTTCACAAACTTCTTTAAACAGGCCTGATTAAAGTCCCCAGCTACGCTGTAGTCTCCCCTGGATAAGCCTGATGGTGACATTGTAGGGCTCCGAGGAGCTATGCTAATGCTAGCATAGTTAGCTTGCAAGCTAGTTAGCTTAGCTGCTGTGTCAGGAACAAGCAGATAAAGCCAGATTTCTGTCATAATCATAGTAGAACAGTCATGGCTAAACTGATCCCCTGCCATCAGAAGGTCTAATTCATCAGTATTGAGAATGACAGAGGTAGCAACAGTCAGGAAAACGGGCTGTCTGTGAGGCTGATCCGTAGTCGAGCAGAGAGCCCAGCGTTCAGCAGCAGCGAGACATTGTGCACGTGCACAAAGTTGCTCTTCATGTCAGACCTTCAGGCTAAAAAGAACAACTTCATGTGGTGTAGGCGAGTCATCCATACACAGCATCAGCAGAGAGCTCAGAGCTGCTTCAACAACATCATCATTCTGCACGGCCTGGACACCCAACAGCATTTACTGTTTTATGAGAAATTAAGAATATATTGGCATTAAATCCCCAAACTCTGGCCAATGTTGTAATCAAAATTTAACTTAAGAAGTACATTTTTAATATGATATTTAGTTATAATGCACATTATTCTTGTCATCTTGTTGTTTTATTTTTGAATGGGATTCCAAATTGGTTATCACGGTGAAAATAACTCCTACTGGGGCCCAAACAGAACAAAATGTAACTTAGTAAAGACTAAATTTAAAGACATGATGTCAATATTGTCAGTTAGGATATTAATTTCATCATTTACAGCTCAGTCAAACATTTCATCACAATTTAACCCTATAAGGCCCAAGACCATAGATTATAGCCAGAAAATTCCAATTTTTTGGAGCTGAAATGTTTGTTTCACTTTCTGCTTAAATCCATAAAAATCAAAATGTCCATAATATTCAACATATAGATTTTTCGTATCTCATTTGATACATTAGGTGTTTTTGGCAACTGGTAATCCAGTTGAGGACATTTTTATCATTTATCTGATTGTATTCAGATGTTTTTTTTGTAATTTGTTGATCATATTGAGTATATAGAGGTATTATAAAATTATGTATCAAATATGATACGTTTGGCTTTATAGGGTTAAAATTTAAACGCGTGCAGTTTAAAAATAGAATCAACAGGCCTACTTCTGTCAAATCTATTATATTCTCATTGTTTGAACCTAAACATAGGTTGTAAGAACTTTACTTTGAGGCCTGAACTTAAAGAATCAACCTTCAAATCTGATGTTCAAAGATGAATCCTACATTTATATTTGGATGTTTAATTTCCTAAATAGTTATTATAGTAACTATCATAGTAGTATAGTTACTTATTTTGGGCTCCTGAGATGTCACAGTGTGTGTCGTGCTGCGTGTGGCATGAGGAACGCAAGGCAAGCTTCAAGTGACGTTCTGTCCTCCTCTTTTAAAGAACAAAATGAGTCAATTTCTGACCAGAAATAAGCAGTTATTGAGACAGCTTCAGAAGCCGCCGTTGTTGTCAAACATGCAGTCACCTCCTGTTGTCGTCAGCTCCCACAGTTTCTGCCTCTGTTCTCTGATTGGGCCGTTAAGCATTTAGCCGAGTGAAGTCGTTGAACAATGGAGGTTGGCAAGACAGATCGGCAAGATTTCAGGTCAGTCAGCTCTGCAAGGCTAGAGGATCTTTTAAGTATTGACCCTTTCTGTTGAATGAAGCATCATTCCCATCCTCATCCTCATCCTGACCAAGGGCAGACAGCCAGGGCCAAGCAGGGCCCCCTCTGAAATCTGATTGGCCACAACAGTTAGGTTTATCAGAGCAGCCCAGTAATTCTTTTACTTTTTCTGTCTGTGAGCCTCACCGCAGAAGTTTGGACACCTGGGCTGTAAATGATAGGATGTTATCAAAACATTGTGAAACACTTTTGAAAGGGGTTTATTTCACGATTGTGTGTTTCAGGGTAAAATCTTATACTACTACTCGATTAATAAATTTAAAGTCAAGATTGAACATTTTATGTTTGGAGTGAGAGCTGGCCTTATTTAAGTCATGTTTTTGTACTTAACGAGTCAAAACTAAATTAGATGTGAATGTGTCTCTTTGGGTAGCACAGTTGAGTGCTTATGAGAGCAAGAATGATTAATCTCTCCAGTCAAAACAGCAATCAAACATTCCTCAGAGTGCTCACTAAGGTTCTTTGACTTTGACATTAGCTAAGAAGAAATCACTAATAAGAAACGTTGGTGAATGTCAGGATTCTTTTTAACAAGGCTGAAGAGAGAACAGATTATTCCTGTTGGGCCAAAGCCAATTATCTCCTTTTTTGATGATTATTTCAGTGTGCTATTAGTCATGTTCCAGGGTGAGTTGGCTTGATAAGGCAGATTATTCCCCATGTTAAAACTTTGAGTAACACTTACCATCAGGCCCATAACCGTGAAACCCACTGCAGAGACCAGGATCCACATCCTGGAAAGAAAAACATTAAATTACGAGCTGCATCGTACATCCACACTCTCTCACTGAGCTTATGAAATGTTTGACTTTTCTGACGGTGACACATCCATGACCTTACACAGTCTGTTGTGTTAACTGTGAGTTTTTCTGAGCAGCTGAAATCTCACCTCAGCCCGACAGGCTCTCGCACAGCAAACTTTATCTCGTTTCCGAGCATCTGGCTGATCTGTGAGTAAACAAGAAGAGACAGAGGGAAAAGGGATATGAGTTATGGAAAAGAAAAAGCAGCAGCAATAAAGTTGTTTTAACAGATAACAGTATTGACAGACTGTGAAAAAACAGCATAATAATCCATGGAGGTGTGTTTAAACTTTGAACACATCTGCTGAAAAGCTACTGCAGATTAAAAATACTTAACAAAGCTGCTGGGACACAACTTGAACAACCACAGGGTGGATTTTTGCAAAAGTACTGGGCAGTAAAAGTTCACAGATGGGACCAAAAGAGGGTCGAGAGAGTATACATGGTGGTCAGATTTCACAGAAACCTTCAGGAGAAAGGGATAAACATGATGTTAGAAGACCTTCACACTTGAAGTTCAAAACCTGATCATTTCATTCTTGGTTCAAATTAGACATTTGTGCAAAGTTTGACAATATCACTTAAACCATTGGTAGCAGCTGAACCTGAGGCTCAGTGATCTCCACCTTTGAGATATGTCAAAAGTTTTAGAAGTTCACCAGAGTCAGACATTTGAGGAAAGGTTAAGGGAACATGCATGACATTTTTGAGTTACTGTGCTTATAAGCACACAAAGAGCATTACACTTCATCATCTTTCATTGATAAAAAAAATGTTTGTTTTTTTATTAGTCAAAGAGGTCATATTTGCCTTAATCAGATTTACATGTTCATTTTAGATGACTGTCTGTCCGGGTTCACTACCATTAATGCTCAACAAACCTAGAATTCACCTGATCTACAACCTCGACGATCCAATGAGCACTTTTTTGGTTTAGTTGTCATGTTCATGAAGGGATGCACATGGGGTTATGTGACCTTTGTCCTTGATATCTGACCTCCACAAACCAATAATTCATCCCAGAGGTGTGGTGGATGTTTTCTGTTAAGTTTGAGGAAAATCCCTTAAATCTCTCGAGTTACCTTGCTCACAGGTTAGCACTCATATGAGACTTTGTGACCTCACACTTGGTTGAAAATGGCAGAAAATTAGAAAAAAAAACTTTCAAAGTTCAGGAGACGTGCTCACAAGCAAAGGAGGAGCCTGAGGCTCAATGACTTCTCTCTGTAACCTCTGACCCACAAATTAATAAGTTTATCCTCAGGTCAGAGTGGACGTTTTGCAAACATAGAAGAAAATTCCTTCCCTTTACAAACCAAATGACCAACATAAGGTCTTATAACTTTTCTCTTTTGATCTATGACCTACACAATGTAATTTGTTTATCTTTGATTTTCAAGGAATATTTTTAAAAAGTTTGATGAAAATCCCTCGACTACTTCTTGAGTTTTTGGAATTACAAGACCAGGCAAACAAACAAAGGATGAACATCAGACTCCATAAAGTCCTCTTAACCTAACTATGTAAATATTCAGTCATCAAGAGAAAGTGACATTTGTAAAAAGTTAGATTCCAAGAATGTAATGAAATTTTCGAGATGTCAAGATCATAAGGAAGGGGAAGTCATGAGGATCCAGGACCTTTCATCTGACCCCTGCATTATAAAAAAGTTAGCCTTAAGTCAAAGAGAATGACATTTCAAATATCAGAAGGTTATTTCTGAAGTCTTAATTAAAGCAGTTGAATCACGCAATATTGCATTCACAAGCAGAGGACAAACTTTGTCCTGCAAACTTTATCTTTAAACTATGATCCATAGAATTCAGTCAGTTCACACTTGAGTAGGAGTGGATATTTGTGCAAAGTGTGATAAAAAATACTTAGATATAGTGACCATAAGCAACGGATAGACGTCAAGCTCCATGATTATTTTTATAGTTAGTCTCAGAAAAAAACTTATTAAATTTGGCCTTACATGATAAACATATGGTTTCTTGACCTTGTCCTATGCCCTAAGACTTTCAATATCTACAGAGTTCAAGCTTTAGTTAAAGTGGAAATTTTGCCAAGTGTTAGGAAAATCCCTCATATTTTTAAAATATCCTGGTCAAAACATTATGAGGGACAGACAGTTTACTTTTTGTGTTGCAGACGCAGAGACAAATCTGAAAATTGTGCGAAAACAATAATGTCTTAACTTGCTTCACAGCCCCCTAAAGACAGACAGAGCACATCACAACAAGGAGTTTGGCTAAAAACCCAAAATCCAAGCTTATCAAAAACAGTAAACCACATTTGCTGCAAATTGACTCAATCCAAGCAACACAAGCAGAACACAACACTCCATTTCTAATCCTCAGAGCCTGGAGCATATAGAGGGAGAAGTATGGCAAATTGAACTGAAGTTTTTACTCTTGTAAAAAGAGACTGAACACATAACAGAGTGAATCTCTTCATGGAGTAAAATAAAGAAGATGGACCCAAGCATGACCCTGATGATATCTGTTGTGATAAGAAGCTCTTATCGCAAATGCTGGAGCGATGCTGGAATGCTAACAATGGCTCCATTAGTGGCAAAATGTTCACATAAAGCTCCCGACAAGATATAAAACACCATAAACATCACATTCAAGTGGGAAGAACTGACATGAGCATGCTGTATTACTTAAATTTGAAAGCAGTTTGTCTGAAGTGGAAAGGGGCACATGAGGATGTTATTTTTTAAGTAATAAATCATTCACAGGAAATGTATGAGCTTCATCAGTCAATACTGAATGTAGTGGCCGTTTGTCCACAAAACGAAACAACGAAAAGTTTCAAACAAACTCTTTCACAAAAGCTCAAAAGGCCACTCTTGCACCGTGGGTTGTGGTGTACACGGATGGGAAAAACTTAAGGTCCAAACGAATGTCCAATTTAAACAAAAATGTGGTTTATTTAACCAGAAATCAAGTAAACACAGAACAAAGGAAAATCCCTGTGCCTCTGCCGCACCGGTAAAAAACCATTTGCCCACCCAGGTGCATGCTGGTCCCTACCCTGCGCCTACCTATATAACCTATAGTGCCACCGTGCCCAAATTAAACAAATAGTAAACAAAACACCCAAACTAAAGAAATGATAAACTACTGGAATACTAACAAAAATGTAATCATAATTAAATCAAAATTTATTGATTTAGAATAGTCAAAATCTAAGACACTAAACTAAATTCTAAACAAAAAACACTACATAGCTCCTACACTGAATGTTTAATCCACAAGAATGCTCTCACATGTAGAATCAATGGAGGATATGAACCACTGAGTTGCCGTTACCTGAGGCAGAGCTCTTTGAATCACAAATTGTTTCCCTGGTACTGTGTGCCCTCATAAATGCTCAACGAGGAGGGTACGAGCAGAAATCTGCCATCTCACAGAACGCAGTTACATTTCCACACTTGTCACAAAAGTCTGGGGACTATGTGTACTTTACTCAAGTATTATTTTTTAGGGGAAGTCTTTAACTCCAATTGACCCTTTGCATGTGACGTCACACCCTGTGCCATTACGACTGGCTGTCAAATACGATCCGTTCTGCTTGTTTTTAATGGACGTCTACGGTAAATAAAGACAAATATACTCATAGTCAACTTTAACCTAAATATAACACATTTAACCCCCGAGATCTCCCTCACAGAATGAGACTAATGCTCTGCAGCAGAGACAGTGGATGATAAAAGTATGGCTCACTCCCAGTTGTACGCCTTAGCCTTTGTTTTACCCCCCCAGCCCTTGGCTTTGCGCTTTCACTTCTACCGAAGGGGTATCCCAACTCTCCGTGAGGTTAAGGGGAAGGGCTACACAGCCCTATAACTGAAATAACCAGGACCTCACTTGAAAGGAAGGGGTATGAGAATATCCCATGATACACCGCGACTGCTGACAAGATGGAAGCACATAAATGGACTAAAGTAAGTACTTAAGCATTATTATGGTTTTCATAGCAACGATACTCTTTTATCAGATATTCAATGCTACTCTGTGTAAATACGTAAATATTAACCATGTAACCAAGTGGATAAAGAATTGCTGCATCTGCCGAGGACACAGCCAGCAAGCAGCTCTGGTTGATGACGTAATGGTATTCAAGTGTCACCTCCTTTCTTAGGGCCATGTTTTCATCCCTCCCCCTTGACCCTCAAAAAAGAGGGCCAAGGTGAAGGGGTGAAGGTAGACAAAGGGGAGTAAAAGGGTACAAGTGGGATTGACTTTATAATCTCCACATTTAGACACAAAACAAGAGCAAAAATACCAAACTCTCTGTGAAGGTTGGTACTATCAGCACTGTTGATCAGACGCTGAACCTTCAGACAAACTTTCAAACACAAATCAGTGAAAACCTCACCTTCAGGTACTTTTTGCAGAGTTTTTGGACTCCTGTGCTCTGGTTCTGTGTGTGTTTTTCCCTGAGCTCTCTGTCTCACAGAGATTCGGCGTGTCTTCCCGACCCTGGTGCTCCCTGCTCTCTCACACCTGATCCTCACTCTGACTCATCTCCAGCACCAGATGAATCCTGCATCTCCCTGTAGTATTGCCGGCATATCCTTGAGTTCTTCAGTGATCTCTACCTTGTCATGAAGACTGTTTTTCTTTTTCTTTGTGCAGCAGTGTCATACCTGTGTTCTTTCCATCTCTTCCAGCGTCAGTCCTAATTGCGATTTAATGCCACTGTAGTTAAACAAAAGCTCTGTGTTCTAGCATACGCCACCTTTTATTTTATTCTTACATCTTTCTGCGGGCCAAACAAAAGTAGCCTGGGGGCCACATTTTGGGCACCCCTGTATAAAAACCCTCAGTGCAATCATTCTAAAAACTAAAGAACATAACCTTGCACAGCAGCTGTTTATGCCTCATTCAATGGCTGTATCTGGTGGATCCAACTAGCCAGGATTCAGTCACAAAGTACATGGCCCATAGCAGCAAGACCCAATCAAAGTCCTTTAAAGCAGGAAGAGGCGGGATCTACAAGCAAGATGACAGCAGGAAGTGACTGATCATACAGAGATTAGCATGGATACTAACAGATTTAGTAGCAGTTGTACCACATCTAGATTGCATTTCTTTACAAAATGAAACACTGAAAGCATTTCCCAAAACAAATGATCTTTTCACTACACTTCTGAAATGTTTTGTGAGAGTTTGATCTATGTTTTGTATGTCACAGCACGACAGTAATGAACACCTACTACATCATCTGACCTGAAATTAATGAAGTTAATAGAAAGATTGTCCAATCACCTGTTGGATACACTTTGAAAGGTTCTGTCCGTTCTCAAAATCAGCAGTAAATGAAAATTTCAGTGAAAAAAATGCAAATACCCTAAAATCATTTAAAAAAGGAAAATAAAAAGCACATTTGATCTTGATTATTCAGTTTTCATAATTGTGGGAGGCAGTAATTTTAATTAAAATAAATCTTGATCAGTTGCCATTCTCTACTATCAACAGTTTAATAAAATAAAGAGGCAACTTTTCATTTATATGTTAACAGACGTATTATAAGGACAAATAGATTTGTGGTTTAGAGGTAAAAGGCACCATTGTTTTGTAGATGTGTTGGATACAACTTCTGAAATTTAGGGAAAATTTCAGATTCAGGATCACACGTGTAAAAACACCCTGAACCTCTTCCCTCTAAAACACATCTTTATTTGCAGTTAGAATGAAGTTATGCAGATGGGATGAGGTCAGAAATATCCAGGTCTTTGCCTGAATAAACAGTAAACAAGAGATAAAGAAAAGTAAAGATTTTTTTCTTTCTTCAGCTAACACCTTTAGCAGTGAATACTCATCATGAATCAGATCTGCTGTGTTGCAGGGAGAGTAAATCAAATACACAGTGATGCATCAAATCATTACAGTTCTTATCACACAAACCCTTTTTCTGGCGTGTGCTATAATTAGACAGAAGGCTGTAAAATCATTGAATCTAAATTATTCATATAAACTACAGACATCATATGAAGGATCAAAGATGGTTACATATACAAATCAGCTTCAACTTTAACTTGAAAAATGTCCTGAAGGAAATGAATTCTGCAGCAGGCAGACTACTCAGAAACTCAGACAACTTCAGAAATAGTGATTCATCGAGAGTCGAGGGCTCACATGAAAAACCAAGACAAAAAAACCACACTGAGCCCGAGGCTGAACACATCAGTCACACCACAGAACAGTACATTAAGAATCCCAAAGAGCACTGCTGTGGAAAAATACAAAATGTTGTGCAGTGAGTTATCAGACTATCTGCACTTTTGTACTACTTATTTTGACTAAGCAGTTTTTTAATTTTACTACAATGACTAATCAAAGTGGTGCTTTGTTGTTCGGCTGTTACCAGTATGAAGTGTACGCACAGTGAGAGGGGAAGAGCCAGCTGCACTGAAACAACTCATAGTACCGTCTCTATCAGGAATGTCCTGCTACTGAGAAGAAGCATTGTCCCCGTGGACGATGTGAATTCCTCAAGGTGTAACAATGTGAGCACTTTTGTGTAGAGCTTTTCAGTGAATGCTATTGGGAAAAAGGTTCAAAGAGTTCTGAAATTCCTTGTCAATGTTAGGGATGTCCCGATCAGCTTTTTAAATTAGGAGTATCTGCCAATTTTGAGTCCTGATCTGTTATTAACATTTATATACTCGGTGTCTGTCTTACTTTTATTGCTGTGTAAATGAAAGTATTTCATACACTTCACATTCACATTTCCGTTTCTCATGGCGATTGTGCACAATTGCCATAATCCTTACGAAATGTGCATTGGTTGTGTTGCATGCACTACTTGATCTGGATCAGTGTTGTACAGTTGTGGACGAACGCAGTGAAACGAGGAAGGGTCCTGATTGTTTTGAACTGTTCAAAACTGTTGTGGAGAATCGCCGCACTCAGTATAGCGGGGATTGAAGCCTAATGTAGTCCTAAGGTGAACGGCATTAGTGTGGCATGTACGGGGCTCAATCAAGCTGATTGTGGCTCAATCCAGAAAGCTTTACCAGGACAACTGACAAGGATGTAACCATTTGTTCCCCGACTGTGGCCTGTTCAAGGTGCCACAATCAACGGGGCTCAATCTGAGCTTACGTGACGCAAACTGAGCTCGAACTGGGGCTGATGTTGTGTCAGCGCGATGGATATTCATGGAATCCTCGTTATATCATTGCAATGACCTAACTGAAGCGGGATGATTGCCCTCAAAGCTCTATCGAAGCGTTATCGATGGTGTATTTACGGGGTGTGTCTGGGGGAGACAGTCATTTCGTCCCGTATCATGCCGATCAAAGCAGCCTTGCCAATCATGCACAGTTGTGCACAATCACCATGAGAACATGTAACAGGAGCATTGGCCACAGGGCCGCTACTGCTGCATCACTTTTATGGAAACTGACAGAGTCTATCAGGGTGAGATGATCAGAATTGATTCCATTCCCAGATCAGTTAAAAATGCTCAGATTGTACCTGATCCAATACTTTTACTAATATCAGTGTTTATTTGTTATTATTATTATTATGAGAGGTCCCCATCTTCAGAGGGAATTTCATAGGGTCAGTGAAATCTGTAAATATTTCTAAAGTTAAAAGTTGTTTTTCAAAAGTCTCTGCTTTCAGACAACCAAAACAAAGCTGTCATGTACACAAACAGGCAAAACATGAAACAAGGTCACTGTTTTTGGCAGAAAAGGTTATAAACTTGGTCTAAGATAAATAACAGACGTAGAAATTTATCGGTTGATATGTCCTATCAACTTATACCAATAAAGGTGCACAAAAAGCAAAGTATAGACAAGGGGTGGGCGATATGGGGGAAAATAATATCTCAACTTTTTTTTTTTAATTTCACGATAACGATAATCTGGCAATATCCCTTAAACTGTGACTCCCCCCCCAAAAAAAAACTGCTGTAAAATTCCTATTTACACAACAGCTCTTTTTTATTTTTAAATTGCTTGATACAAAACATTCACATTGCACACAAACAAGTTATGGCCTTCTGCAAAACACTGCCCAACAATATTCGATGACCAACTAGTCACAGGAGAATATGCAATAAGGTCTGCTCCATCCATATTATCTTACGTATGCTTTTATAAAAAAATATATATATAATAATAAAGATTTCTCACAAATATCAATAAATTAAAATGCCATTAAAATGTAAACCAAAACTTTAAATCAAATAGAAAACCAATAAAGTATTGTCACTACAGCAGCACTGTCATACAAATTTGGCTCAAAGTGTGCAGAAAAAAATTAAGGCCAACTGTTCATGATGCTTTAGCTTTACCTCAAGTTTTTAGCCAAAAACACAAGTCCGTCCACAGCATCAGGTTTCGGTGAAGCCCTGTTACAACATTCCCTCCTGTGCTGAATGCCCTCTCTGGAGCACTGCTTGAGGCAGGTATGCAGAGATATTTTCTGGCCAGTTTTGCCAGCCTGGGGAAATTCGCCTCTTTTTATTCCCACCACTGAAGAGGATCGACATCACTGTCCACCTCAGGGATCATCAGGTAGCTCTTGAGCTCATTTTCAATAGAAGTGGCAGATGACTCCCCTTCTCTTGTGTCTTGTTTTTTGAAAAAACACCCAAATGATTTTTTGGCCTGTTTGGGTGGCTCCCTGGTGTTGTCACCTCCTGCTGCACCTTTTGCTGGGGTGCCCTGAGCTGTTGTGGTGGATGGGCCTGAGGAAATGCGGCCTTGCTCTGTTTCCATGGCCAGCAGCTCAGTGGTGATGGCTGATGAAACTGCTTCAACCTGGTCTTCATCATTGTAGTGGTTTTTAAAGCAGGGGTCGAGTGTGGATGCCAAACTCAAGAGGTCAGTGTCGTCTTTGTACTTTGTGTTCAGGTAGTCCAGAATGGCTTCTTTGACTGTTTTGGTTAGGTCTGTGTCATCAGTCTTAAAGGAAAAGTTCAGTTCCTGCAGCTTTTACATTGTTTATAGAATGAAGAACAACAATATACTCACCCAGAAGGCTTTCCTGATCCAAACAGTGCTTCGGGAGATATTTAGATCCAAAATCGAGCAGCGGACACCAATATAATGGTAGCCCGTAGGGCATAGATCGCCGCTCCTAAAACTGCATTAATCGTCCAAAAACTCATTAATTTCACCAATATTCCATCATGATCCGTTCCGGATGGTCCCCCATTGCAGTCTGTGTCTCTCCACACAGCGCTGTGTGGCTGTACTGACCTCTGAACTGACGAGTTTGTTTACGTCAGTAGCCAGGATTCATCAATGAAGTGCATAGTCAAGGAGAGGTAAGGCTCGGAGGTCCGTCTCGACCACAAATCGGTGGTCATCGAAAAGTGCTTGACATTCCGCAGTTTCTCTGTCAGCGTTTTGTGAGTCGAGTTGTATAAGTTAGGTACAGCAGTCTGAGGAAAATATTTGCGACTTGGCACTTCATATCTTGGATCAAGGACATGACAAGTTGCCTGAAGCCTTCACTCTCCACCACTTTAATCGCCATCATTTCCTTGGCTATGAAATTTGTGATGGCGGTGATAATGTCTTGCCACCATTTACTTGCTTTGTCGTATGGTACGTGTTTGCTGAAGGACTCGGTTAAGCTTTGCTGCTGTGCTGATTTACTCACTCTTCGAGTCAAGCTTGTGGGTGTTTTGGAGACGCATAGTTTTAAAAATTCCTTGTGCTCTCTCATGTGGTTTGTTCGCAGGTGGTGGAAAAGATTGGTCGTAGAACTGTTTTTCACAGTGACCGTCTTACGACATATCTTGCATATCACGTTGTTTTGACTGGCGTTCTTCTTTAGAAATCCAAACCATTTCCACGCTACAGATGTGTACCCACGTCTCGGTACTAGTTCATTCTCCTTCGCTGCTGAGCCAGGAGAATCCTCCATTTTCCTCCATTTTCCTCCATGGGCTGCCGCTGAGTCACCGCGTGACTAAACCATGCCTGCTGATTGGGGTCTGAGTTATCAATCTGCTAACAGGATTTAACCGCGTGACTGAAACATGCCCGCTGATTGGCTTTGGAGAGATTTGCTCCCGCTTTACTGCCGTCGTAGCATATTCTGTTTGTCTTCACTTCGAGATGGTAGTTATACTTGATCCTGAAAAACTGCACATCGTTCAAACAACTTTTACAATACTATCGCAGATGATATATATCGCCCACCCCTATTATAGACCGGAAATTAAAGTTTACAAAGGGCAACAGAGATTTTTTTTGGTACAATGGCGAGAAAGCAACAGATCTAACTGCAAAAGAGGGTGAAGGGGACAGATAAAGGTTTGTTGAGTACAAAACACTTGGTATGGAAAATACAAAAATAAAAATAAACAATGTCAATTAAATCACGCCACTGAGAAATACCAAGTCAAGATTGGGAGCAGTCTAAGGTAAAAAGTTGAATATGATGCAAATTGAGAAGGAGTCATAGGTATTTTTCCAAGTCCTGCTTCTCTCACATAGTTTCTTCTGACTTTCATCTCAGAGAAAAAGCCTGTAAATCATTTGCCTTTTGAAGTTCAATACCTTAAAATAAGAGTAACAGCTTAGACTCATTACACCTCACTGAAGTGCAGCCGATGGCCTGTTTATGAACCCGTCTGTGCCGGCAGGAGTCACATGTCCAGGTGAATCAGGCTTCCTGTGCCTGTGGATTCAGGGCCTGTTTTTGACAAGAACACATAAATATTCATGGCTGGCATGAGAAAAACTCAAAGGGGACCAAACGTCAACTGATGGCAGGGGACTAGCCTGGAGGTGGAATAGAGAGGAAAGGAGCAGCGGGTAGAAGGGAAGCAGGAAATACAGAATGTTGTTTATTGGAGATGCTTAATAGCAGCTGCTACCGCCTGGACCTGTCGTAAGATCAGTCACTCAATCAGCCACAGGGAGCACAAAAGAGGGCAAGTGCAGCCTGCTTTATATTCAGATCTACACACTCACAGTTTTCTAAGTCGCTCACTTGGTCAGCACATGTTGATTTTATGGCAATAGAGTGAGCCATCAGAAAACATCTGCATTGGTTTGGGAAATTGGCTTAGCTATTACATCAAACATCTGTCCTAGAGGCAGCCCCTAATTTCACAATCGAGTCAATACTAATTCAAGTTAAGAATCATTTACAAATCCCTCAATGAATCAGTATCATTAGTTTTGTGCTTTTCAATTCCCTTATCAATTACTTCCACTTTGTTCTGCATGCCTTGCAAATCAAGGATGTCATGCTCAAACAGCAGAAATGACTACAAAGAAGTCATAAATTATGATAGACAGGGTACAAAAGTGGTCATAACTGTCTTGATTTTAAATAAAAATGACATTTACTACACATTTTGTATTAAGTATAAACAGCAGCAATTTAGAGAAGAATCTGTCTATAAAGCAAGGCCTTTACAATCAGGAGTGGCATGTGTTTGACATTGTTGTCACTCAAAAACCACGTAGGCCAATTTATTTTCCACAAAGAAAATCAGCAGGATTGGAATTGTCACATAAATTAACATAAAAGTGTTTAGAATTTTGCCACAAAGCAGCAGCACCAAACGACTATGAGACAGCAGGTTTATGTCCTCTTTGAGGCTCTTTGAGGACATTTTAAACACAAGGTTCATTATTTTTCCAATGTTTTTTGTGCAGGATAAGCAGTCTGGGATATGTCAATGATTATCAAAAAACATTGGTTTTGATTGATGATTACTTTTTGTTCAATGACAAAAAAAAACAACAACAAAAAAAACCGCTTTCCTCCTTAAGGTCCTTTAAGGACATTGTATATATTTCAAAATCTTCAGCATGAAAAAGTAAATCATTTGCTATCTTTTTGGTCATTATTTCCAGTCCTTGTCATGTAATATGCAAAAAAAGTTATTACCATACTTTTACTATCATATATTTTTAATATAAGTCTCAATGATAAGGAGCAGCATTTATCTTGACAGATTATCATTTTTTGCAATGGAAAAATAAATACAATAAACACAATTCCCCCCCACCCCTTTGAATACATTTGGTATTTTTAAAATATTAAACATGAAAAGCATAGATATCATAATCAGTAAAAACAAATAGTAATTGTCATGTTGGATGCCTCTCTTTCTGTTTCCAGTGTTGACAGATTAGCTGGAGTATCTTCTTTTTTATTATTTCGAGCAGTTATGTTTCAAACTTTAAATTTCTAATCCTGTTTGAGTCATGAGAGCACCACTAGCACCACCCCATAGTTACCACTTTAGGACCAGAGCAGTGAACCAGGGGGTCAAAAAGCAGATAATGTTGACGTCTCTTTGCACTGTTTCACACACATGTGGTGTGCAAATACAAACTTGTCTCCCTTACTGAAGCATAATTAATAGCAGCGGTACACTTATCTCCAGGCAGTCAAAAATGGCAGGAAGAGACAGTCCACAGACCACAGGAGCACTTCCCTTCTTTGTTTACAGCGACTACAGGGATAAAGCCAACTGTTTCCTCTGCAAACCAGCCCGTAATGTGCTGCTAACCTTACTGTAAGATCCCATGGGTGTATTTAATATGAGCACTTGTGGCAAGGATAAACGGAATAGCTCAAGGATAGCAGCACAATGCAGCAGAAAAGGAAATAATTACACAATAGAAGCTACAGTTCATTTCTAAATTAGGATCCGTGACACACTTTAATTTGGGAGCCTACAATTTGAGCAGCACGTACAAGCACCTGAGGACACTATATGAGAAGAAAACACTTTAAGAGTTTACTTGTTAGTATTGTGATAACACTTTGAGGTGTCTTAACAAAGCAATCAAGATCCTTTTGGCTTTTACTGACAGTTCTTATTATTGCTTTTAAATGTTTATTTGTATTTTGACAGTATGAAGCAAGAGAATTCATTCACACACTAGAGCATTTACAGCCTGAGCTAATTTGCTAATTCACATGACCTCCCTCGTTGAGCCTTTCAACACATAAAATACAACAATAATTCCTGTCAGAAAAACAAACTAACCAGTCTAAGTTCTGAAGGTCAACTGTTCCACACATCGAGCACTAACCCTTTGAGCAGAGAAAGTTTGCACCAGTGAGAGAAAATTTACACCCATTATCCGTATTTTTAAAAAATGTCTCTTGAATGAAAAGAAACCCCAAAAAGCATATTCCTTTTCTGACTTAATTAGCACCAATTAATATGACAGCAGCTGGTAGCAACTTTAATCTTCATCTTGCTGTAAAAGGGTGTGAAAGCACGGTAATTATCTCCAGGCTTCCATCCAACGATTAAAATGCACGCCTGCAGAGAAACAAAAGCATGACTTGTTTAACTGAATTATTCCTCTCAACTGTTTCTACAAATTTTGTCTTTTGCTGAACATTTATTTAGATACAGGGGATGCACAATATTATCTGAACAATATCATAATCAGCAGGTATCAGCCTGAAATGTGGATCACAGGTATTGGCAGGTAGGAACATTTTGCAGATATGTACAGTCAATTTTCTAGCCACACAAAATAGTAACAATTATCCCATATATGTTGTCAGAATATACAAATTGACTATAATGGTTTATTGCACCTTTCGCTGTACAATTTTGGTAAGTAAATAATCAATTTTTAAGAAGACTTTTGTTTTCTTGTTTTACATCTGTGTCCAACACAAGTTGACTGTTATCGCAGAAGACACAGGTCTACATGGTGGCTTTCTGCTTTTGACAAAAAAGTAAGTATTGGTATTGAAACCGTGATAATGAGTTCCGACATTTCAGCATTATCAGATACTGACAAAAATCCAGTAACAAACATTCCTCTTAGAATCCTCTGAATTTCTAAAGTTTCAATACTTGGCTTTTATTTGATACCACATGTCCTTTAGAATAACATCACCATCAGATTAAAATATGACACAAACAGAGGCTCTGTAGTAGGGCTGGACGATTATGGTAAAAATAAGAATCCCGATTATTTTAAGTGATATTGAAATCACAATTAATTTACACAATTATTCATTTATTTAAAAACTTCAGTATTGATTTAAACACAACTTTAAAGAACCAGCGAGTGGTACAGTATTATTGATCCACATAAGTCACACACACTCGATGTGGCTGCACGTGGAACACAGAAACGCTATGAAGTGCAGGAACTTGCATACACGGCACTCCACACTGTGTGGCATATTAATTGTTTTTCTTCGATTATAATGTTTTTATGATTGTCAGATGGCAAAATTGAAATCACGATCAAAATCCGATTGATTGTCCAGCCCGACTCTGTAGTGTGCAGGAGTCTGATATTGCCCAACACTGCTCAGAACTAGGGATGGGTATCAAAACCTGGAAATGATGTGGCACAGTCACTCATACATCCAACACCTTCCAAAACAAAACTCAACACAGATTTTGGAGCATCATTAACTAAATTTAAGAACCAAATATGCCAAACAGTCTCTGCTTTATCTTATAAGTGAGTTGTCAAACACTGACCTTCAGCCAAAGAAGCTAACGTTTTAGTTAACGTTATTGACCAGTGTTGTAAGACTATAACTACACCAAAAAAGTAAACTATCTTGTGAAGCGATACTGTGTTGATATTTCACCGAGTTCCCAGTCGGAAATTCCGACTTCGGGGACGTTCCAGTTGCAGTTTCCTACTCGGAAATTCCTACTTCTGACTACAACTGGAACGCAGCAAAAGACATGGCCAAAGCGTGCGTTTGTTGTAATGCTAAAAAATGCGGCTCGGACCTTCCTCAGAACTTAAAGCTTGAATTGCTTTAAAACTTCTTTTATCAACAACTTACAGGATGCAAAGCAATGAGGTAATGTATCTCTTTCTAGTTTTTGATGAGTGACAACAGGCAATTTTTGGAAAACTTACTATCGTAGTTTTGTAGCCGGCTATATATCACTACTTACAGCCCGGTGCTCTAAGACGTGTCTGAATAATACAAATTTGCTCTAGTTTTAATTGTCTTGTTCCCGAAGTTGAGTTTCCAGGCCAGTCCAGCCCTGTCCAACCTGACCACGAAGCTAAGGAATAGCATTTATAGATAACCTATTTTGATGCTATAAAACTCATCTTAAAGTGTGTATTTCAGGCATATGTCTATAAGTGAGACTTTTTTGTAATTACTTAGAAACTCCTCATAGCATCTTTAAGCTAATACAGCACAAAAAATTTGAAGTTTTCATGTTTTCATTTGACACAATATGTAAACAGTCACAGTGCAGGGTGGAAAAAGTATGTGAACTTTTGGATTTAATAACTGGTTGACCCTCCTTTGGCAGCAATAACCTCAACCAAACGTTTCCTGTAGTTGTAGATCAGACCTGTACAATGGTCAGGAGGAATTTTGGACCATTCTTCTGTACGAAACTGTTTCAGTTCAGCAATATTTCTGGGATGTCTGGTGTGAATCGCTCTTTCGAGGTCATGCCACAGCATTTCAATCGCTTTGGGTCAGGATTCTGACTGGGCCATTCCAGAAGCCATGTTTTCTTCTGTTGAAGCCGTTCCATTGTTGATTTACTTCTATGCTTTGGGTCGTTGTCCTGTTGCATCAGCCATCCTCTGTTGTGCTTCAGCTGGCGGACAGATGGTCTTAAGTTTTCCAAAATGTCTTGATAAACTTGGGAATTCATTTTTTCGTCGATGACAGCAATCCGTCCAGGTCCTTAGGCAGCAAAGCAGCCCCAAACCATAATGCTCCCTTCACCATATTTAACAGTAGGGATGAGGTCTTGGTGTTGGTGTGCTGTGCCTTTTTTCTCCACACATACCATTGTGTGTTCCTTCCAAACAACTCAATTTTGGTTTAATCTTTCCCAGAATATTTTGCCAGTAGTGCTGTGGAACATCCAGGTGCTCTTTTGTAAACTTCAAATGTGCAGCAATATTTATTTTGGACAGCAATGGCTTCCTTGGTGGTGTCCTCCCATGAACTCCAATCTTGTGTGATGTTTTACCTATTTTAGATTTGTCAACAATAATGTTAGCATGTGCCAGGGATCTCTGTTAGTCTTCAGCTGATGCTCTAGGACGCTTCTTCACCTCATTGACCATTCTGCGCTGTGTTCTCACAGTCATCTTTACAGGACAACCACACCTTGGTAGAGTAGCAACAGTGCTGAACTTTCTTCATTTGTAGACAGTCTGTCTTTCCACGGGCACATGGACATCAGGGCTTTTAGAGATATTTTTGTATCCCTTTCCAGCTTCATGCAAGTCAACAATTCTTGATCATAGATCTTCTGAGAGCTCTTCTGTGCGAGGCATGGTTCATGTCAGGGATCTGCCTCTTGAGAACAGCAAACTCACAACTGGTGTGTGTGTTTTTTATAGGGCAGGGTAGCTTTAACCAAGACATCCTATCTAATCACATTGATTGGTCCCCAGGTTGGCTGACTCCTGGCTCCAATTAGCTCTTGGAGAAGTAATTAGCCTAGATGTTCACATACTTTTTCCACCCTGCACTGTGACTGTTTATATATTGTGTTGAATAAAAACATGAAAATTTGTAATTTTTTGTGCCGTATTCGTTTAAGCAGACTGTGTTTGTCTTGTGATGTGACTTGGATGAAGATCACAACATATTTTATGACCAATATAAGCAGAAATCCAAGTAATCCCAAAGGGTTCACATACTTTTTCCTGCAACTGTATTCATGCACAGCAGCTTCATCCATTGGATATGTACATATGTTACAAATGCTATAAGAAGAGGTGAATAAGGAAAAACAAAGATGGGCTTTCAGCTTTTAAATACAGCAGTGGCAAAAAGTCAACGGTACAGTAACAATGTCAGTCAAAGGGTTAACATTTCATCACCTGATACTATTTCTGTCAGACTTTTAAGTTTATCCATGTAGCACAGACCAAGCGTTAAAAAAACACCAAATTAGATTCCATGCGGGTTCCTCATACAATACATTCAAAAAAGCCTAATGATTAAAAAAAATCATCATGACATATTACCTTGCTTGAGTACATTGTGATGTATCATACTGTCACTCCTGTGTCACAGTATCATATCCTCCGATTCTTGCCATTATAAAGCCTTATTATTTATACAAACATGAGTAATGTCCTTTAATCTCTAAAATGAATTGATTCAACGGTCCTTTAGGGACAAGCAACATTTTAGAAGGATCTATTTAGAGCTTGCAATAGGGGGATGAAAAAACCCAAACCCTACCCAGGACCTGTATTTATGTCGCATGCTCCCTTAACTCCAACAGATATTAATATCTAGGCTTCCTTCAGACATATGGAGTAATTAGCCAGGGGGGAGAAAGAAGCCAGCTCTGAGGTTCCAGTGGTCCAGAAGCATCCCTCCAACCCAAGGCCACTTCTCAGTGACCTGAATAAATTCTATGGCTTCTTACAGATTGTAATGTCTTAAATACACTGTGACCCAATGTACAAAATAAGAATTAATTTTCTGTTTGAGTGTCAGTCTGCTTACAAAAAAATAACTTACCTTTGTAAGGTCTGAATCAAGGCTCCAATTGGCGGATCAATCCACAGATTGGTTGCCAAATAAACACCACAGAGTCACATATTATACATTGAGTGCCCTTTGACATGAATTGCTTAAAAAGGCCAAAATTTGGACTCACAAACAGGTAAAGCAGGACAGACCTACGAATCAACACTCTCCACTGGGACCATTTAGACACAGTGCCATGATACACAAGCTCTTACAAATAATAAAACACATACAAGGACTCACACACCCAGCACACTTGGAAACACTCAAAGCTTCTGTGCTATCACTGCCTCAGGCAGTCTCCTGCTCCCAAAATCTATCCTGCATGCATTGATGTACACTTACATAATTGCACACACACTTAAACACTGCAGCTGGGCATTGTTTTTACTTTTGATTTAGTTTATTCCATTATTAAAAGGGTTCCTCAACTGAAAACAAGCTGCCAGCAGAACAGCTTGGCCTGTTACTTAACTCATATGCACCATACTGAAGTGATCATTTACTGAATCTACAGTAAACAGACTCTATCATTTTCTTGTTTTCAAGTTAAGGCCAAAAAAGACCTTTAGAGTGGTTTCTGGCTAAATAAATTGGCTCAAATAATTTAATTGCTGCAGCAAACAAGGCTGTTTGATTGTTGCAGCACATCTGCTTAAACTCTGATTTTTAAAGGAAGCATCCCATATCCCTGATTTTCACTTCCGAACACCTTCTACTCAGCTCTAAATGAAATGTTCAAACAGTCCTTTTTAGTTTTCTTGGTTTTTGTGTTATCTCTTCATATGCAAATGGATTCTTGTGATCGACCCTCTTTGTTCTAGAGGTGTCAACACAAGATCAGCTATGTGAACTATTGGCTTTAATTGGAGATCAATAGGTGGAGAAACCCCGAGATGGATGGCTAATATTTATTTTAGTCTCTAAGCACCCATTCATTCCCTTCCTGTTTACACACCACTGGCACAGCAGTGGTAGCAAATTGTGGTCAAGTGTCTTGCCCAAGGACACATCAGCCATATTCAACAGACTAGGGCTGAACAATTTATCGTTTTCAGATCGAAATCGCAATTTTAGACAATGCAATTTTGTGATCGCCAAAGCAGCAATTTTTTGGTTAATGAAAACAGATTATTTATCATCACTACTGAAGGTGAATAATGTGTTAAGTTCTTTTCATCATTTATTTCCTTACTGTTGTCTGTACTGTAAACAAAGTGAATTTTGCACTGAAGTTTGATTTAAAACAACTTTAATTGCAATATCTGCCAGAAAAATCAAAATTAGATCTTTTCCTAAAATCGTTCAGCCCCACATGTGAATATCCCAAAGCTTGATTTGAAGAAAATCGTGAATCGAATTGAAATCGAAATATCTGCCAGAAAAATCGCAATTCAATCTTTTCCTGAAATCGTTCAGCCCTACAACAGACTTACTTATTTCATATTTTCAGTAAAGGTAGACCAAGAAAAAAGGTCTTTGTTGATTTATAGAGGTGATAGAGAAGCCACAAACGTATGTGCGCCAAACATATGTGCAAAAATACCAAAATGTGTTGTTTTTAGGGCTGTCAAATTAAACACATTAATTTGGATTAATCCATCATCATGATTAATCTGATTAAAAATGTGACACAATTAATAAATCCAGAATGACTCAAAGTACATATCTGGCAACGCATTTCGAGCAGCTTGTCCAAGACAAGATGCCAAAAAGTACAGTGGCCCTCTCAGTGGAAAATTTAAAAATAAATGTTCATCTAGCAGAGGTGCAGACAAAGATCAGGACAGACTTGGGACTCGAGAACCCTCTGTTGGAGTCGTCGTTGATACAGATTAAAAATAAATGATATTTAATCCTGATTGATTTAAATGAACTCACAACAACCCTGAGATTAACCTGATTAAAATTGTTATTGTTTGCCAGCCCTAGCTTTTTTATGATATGTCCCTTCAACATTTATATGACTGGCAAATTCATTTTTATTAAATACATAATGTTTTGTTTTTGTTGGGTGATTCACTGCTGCAAAATGCAGGTATGTTCACAACTTATTTCAATGCACCAGTTGAGTTGAGATGAGTTCACAGCATTCTGAAGAACTGCCATCCAGTTGGATAAGGTGCAATCTCCGGGGGTTTACAAAAGACTTCATCAAACAGCAAAAGGCTCATAAACCATGTTAACAGTAAAGAGAGGGGGGTCGATTGCTTCATCATGGCTCAGCTTTCACAGGCTGTAGCTAATCTGAATGGCATAAAAACTTTATTAGCTGCCATAATGACGCAGTGAGTGTGTCTTGGTCTGAAGTATCCATGAGCAATCTCCATGAAGAGGACACAGTGGCAGATGTCTGGGTTAGGGCTCCTTGCTAAAACATTGGGAGAGAAAACAAACACTATGCAGGGTTGAGAAAAGAGGGCCAACAGCTCATAACAAACTATCAGCCACCACCGTATGCCCGCTCCCTTCTGCTCTCTTCCCTTCTCCCACACACATGCCTGATTAATATTTCAGTGAGGCACAGTGTGCTCTGACGATGATCATTCTAAAGCAATCTGATGGGAGCAAAAAAATCACCTGAATCTTTATATTTGAGCCCTCTGAAAGAGAAAAATAATATTCATTGCCAGTCTGAAACTTTGCTGTGACAAGCATGAATATGAGGGGTGTTTTTCTTGGCATGGACCAGCATATCTGCTGCTGTGTTTGTGGTTTACACACTATCAATCTCTGCATATATAAATGTACAAAAATATGTGAGGAAGGAATAGAATAAAGCAATACAAGAGGCAGGGAGTCTCTCCCAGGGGAGCCAGGCACATCTCTGTGGAGCTTTAGCTTTAGGACCTCATAAGATTAAGTGATCTAGATTTACTGAAGCGGGAGTAAACACACACAATGGAAACACTGCAAGACTGATGAGCTAATTAGCAGCTCATTGTGGCTTTTAAAAGAATCTATAGCTCTTCACGCTGTCAATGAAGGCACTTGCTGGTTAAACACCTCATCCTTTGCTCCAATTGATCTCCTTCCCTTATTATGGCCTAACAAAGATGTGTTTCACGCTGTTGTACTCTACTTCACTTTGTCTGCATCATTGTCCATAATGAACATACATGTCGTATGAATAATGTCATGATAAGTGGCTGACCTTTGAACGGTGTACTTCGCCATCATCGTCTTCTCCGCCTACTCCAAGAATCTTCCGGCTCTTCAGGCGACTTATCAGGTCCGTCTGACTGTGTTTCTTCATAAGAGGAGGGTGCGGTTTTGTCGTCATGGTGCAAACACCTGGAAAAGATGCCAAAAAGATCAGTTAAACAACCAGCTTATTAGCAGGGTTGTAGTAGGAAAAAAAAACCATTGAATCCAGAATATAAGACCAGTATAGTGTGATTTTGGAGGTCCCCCAGAGAGAATAAGCTGTAATAGGTAAAAGCTGTTTGAACATGAAACCGGAAACATCATACCTTACACACTTGTGTTGAACCATGGAGATATTTTTATTTCCAACATTTAAAAAAGCAATTGGTTCTATAGAAATGTTCAGCTATTTTGTAGGTGAGGTCTGCAGAGGTGACGTTCATTGTGCAGGAGAAATTAGGTGACAACACAGGACAGAGACATAAAAAAATAAACTGAAAAACTAACATGTTGTGGTGAGCAAGGGTTTTTGTTACATGCTGGTTGGAGCTCTGGTCTGTGCCCAAGTTCTGATGAATTTAACAACAGTGGCACCAAAAGCTGTTCCAAGGGAGCAAAGCACATCAGAGCAGCTGGCATTAACTTGCAACAAGTTGGCATCAGTCTGTAAGATTTACTCCCTTTTTTAATAAAACTGACTAAAGTGGCATGATGACTAGACTGAGACATATTCCTGATTGCTTTTAACAGAGTTTGGTCATTTTTACCTTCTTTTTGGATATAAATAAAAGGTGAAAAAGTGAATTATTGCATAAGAAAAGGATTAAGATAAGGAATAAAATTCAATTGGAACTCAAGTGTTGTGACAATAATCCACTGGTGATTCCCAACCCTAGCGGACATCGTACCAAATGGTTCAATACTTAGTTGAGAATTGTTGCATTCCTACTGGATATCTGCATTATTACCTCCCCCAAGGAGGTTATGTTTTGGCTGGGGTCTGTCTGTTTGTTAGCAAGATTACGCAAGAACTACTGGATGGATTTACATGAAAATTTTACCAGAGGTCCAGGGAGGAAGCCATTACATTTATGCACTGATCCGATCCAGATTGACGTCACAAAAACATTTAAGTTTATAATGATGTCCCATAACTTAACACTGAGTCGTACTTTGTCCCACCCACAGCACTATCCTATTGGTTACATGCTCTACAGTGTACGGTCAATCAGCACTGAAAGCTGTGCAGTTCTGCTCACAGACACAGTGGAGAGGAGGAAATGTTTTGCCAAAGGAGAAAGCCAAGTGCTGTTTGAGGAGGCTTGGTTTCTAAGATAAGTTCAGGCAGCAGACTCTCCCGAAATAATGATAAACATCCCAGTACTCTACAACTCACTTTTACTTGCAAAATTATTGTGAGCCCTTAACACTGTAGAAACATACATGGCAGTTCTGCTCGCTCGTAGTCCCTCCAGATGTGCCTGTCAATCACTTGAAACAAGACTGCTGATAATGTCAATACAGAAAAGTCCATAATGGCAGAAGTCTGTCTGTGTGTGAGTGTAAATCTAACTTCCAAGTTCCACATACAGAGAATGCGCCGTGCGCTGTGGTTTTGCATCAACTGTCAGGCTTGCAGCATCGCCCACTGGAAGCACTGCAGCAAACACAACATCTGTACAAGCAGCAGCACAGTGGTTCAGACAACAACTTACAAGACCCACTACTAACTAGGTCACTCTACTGGATGATATTTATGTCAACCATAATCACATTTCTTGCAGACTTATATCATTAATTCCACAACGTGCCTATAAAATAAATACAGGACTAAAATGTTGGGAAGAAATCACAATATATGGGTGGAGTAGAGCTGCTTGTCCGAGGTCTGCGCTCTCGGAGTGCTTTTCTAGTTCACATTGTGTTTGGTAAACAATGAACTAAGTATTGACAATTATTCATCATCATCATCCTAACTAACTACCACTCCACCAACAATCCTTTTAATGTCACTGCAAAACAATTACACAACAAAGGCCCCTGTAACCCATAAAACTCTCCCTCCTTGCCAGACTGAAGCAGGAGCCAGATGTCCTCGGGGTCTGTTAGAGGCCAGCAGACACAGGTGTGTGCGATGGTGACACAGGTTATTGCCTTTCACACAAGTACTGTATACACACACTCATGCACACAAACACAAACAGAGCCGAGCTTCACTGAATAAGGGTCTTACTCCATGATCAGGGTTCACTGATGGCATGTGACTCATACTTAAGAGGTGGATTTATGGTATGTTAGCAACAATGAGCCTTAATATTGGCTATAAGCACATTTACCTGAAATAACAATTCAGTGGATTTATCCCATACAGGATTTTCTAATCATCCAATTCCTCCACTCTTGGTTACTCCTACTTAAAGCTCTCAGCATGAATAATTTTACCCCCACATGCTGCTGTGATTAAAACAGACTCAGGCTCTGCTGCACAGCTAGTCTTCTTTGTTCAGTATCCGCGTAATGAAAAAAGAAATTTCATAATCCATGGACCGAGAATAGGAGAAAAGGGAAGAGATCACTTTAATTTCAAAATGACAAAGCTAACGCCATTTCTGAATTATATGTGTATTATTTTTGAAGAACGAAATGTGGTCTGTTTTGTCTTTTGTCTTAAAAAGACTATTTGATATCTTTAAAAATGTACCTATCCGCATCAGTATCTGCTAAAATTAGTTACTAATGTCAGCAAACCAGGTATCAACAAAAAACTGTGCATCCCTACTTCAAAATCCTGATCTAGACATTCAAACAAACACACAGTTCATTTTACACATAATAAAACAAATGACCAAATATTTACAAGGATTTGAATCACATATTCTGCCTGATCTCGTGTCAACAGTGTTTGCAGTCTAGTTCCTAGTGGTCCTATTGATCAATGGTAATGAATAGTGCCTGTAGAGTCAATGGGAAAAGCACTGGCCGAGGTCATCATTACCAACAACCACTCAATAATGTAACCCTGAGAGTGACTCAACTGGAGGCAAAGAGGCATGTAGACATAAACACACAGTAGGTCAGCCTGTCGCACAACTGATGGCTGCTCCTCAGTTGAATCTCAAGGGGAATAAAACAAGATCTTTTATTGAACAGCGTTCTAAGTAGGGATGGTACGTCTTAGTCACAAGATTAAAGAAGCAATCACTGAAACTAAGAAAACAAACAGTATCATCACACACAGGGGCATTAATCGTCTGATTTAAATAATATGGTTTGATTTACAGACAGAGGTGCCCGGTGGTGTTGTAGTTTGTGCTGGTGCTTCAGTTAGTATTCTTGCCTTCCTCCTACAGACCCTCAATGTGGTGATTAACTGGCTCATAATTGATGATAAGTGTGAGCATGAGTGTGAATATTTGACTGTCACAACATGTCAGTCTAACTACTGACAGATAATCAGTCTAGGGTGTACCATGCTTCTCACCTAATGACTGCAAGGATCTGATCCAACCAATGGGACAAACGGTGTAGAAAATTGATGATTGATTTCAAGACATAAACGTGCACAGTTTGTATTTTACAAAAACAACATGTAATTGACACAGATTTTGGATGTGCATCTTAGAGTGCATGCTACTCTATTATCAGATTGATTTGTCAATCAATAACATAATTAGTCCTCATAGTCAATAACATTGCAAGAATAACAATTACTTGAAGACTGAGAAATTGAAAGACTGATTTCCTATTCGTCCTGAATACATTTCAATAATTAAAAAAAAAATGCCATGATACTACAGACAGTCAAAATAAGTCTGGAGCTTGACCATACAGACCAAAAATAAAATAAAATAAAATCAGTAAAAAGCAATACACTTACCTCCCTGCCATTTTTTTATAACAATAGTCACAATGCCAAACTTCTAAAAAAGTATGTGGCTCACATACGTGGCATCAACATCAAAAGATACTGATGCCAATCTGATACCAAAGGCAATAAAACTGGCCCAACATTGGGCTATTTTGATTCTAAAAAATGTGGACATGCTTGCACAATCGAAGACTTTAACAAAAACACTGGCAACATTTTAGTATAATGAGGTTATCATTTCTTTCTGAGCTCGTCATTACTCAAAATCTCAAAAACCTGAAAAATTGCCACAGTGTTTGTGGCAGGGTACTTTTAAGGGCAGCCACAAAACAACATGCATCCTCCACTTTGGCTAGCATTCAAAATAAAGACTAACTGTAAAAACACGATGATCATTTGTACAAGTATTAATACTTAAAATTATTCATTCCTAAACTGAGGTGCTGCCCCCTAAAACTCAGGTGCCAGTGGTCTATGGGGTGAAAGACTCTGACAGCTTTAAGGTTGTCTAAAGTTGGTTTACATATATATTTGCCTTTTGCATTTTAGATTTGTTTTTGATAATAAAGAGATCATGAATTTGTTTCCGATCATATATATATAAATATCATATTTTGGAGGTTAAATCATGTTTGGCATAGATGGGTAGAAAACTTTAGACAATGAAGTCACTAAAACGCAGCAAATTTGTTTATCGATAATGTGTTGCTAACAAGAGCATAACTTTGTAGAAAAATGAAAAAAAAAAAAAACATCCAGAAGCAGATCTTCTAATCGAGTAAACATATTGTGATGTTAGTGTATACTCTCTTTAACACAGTTAAACAGAAGAAGCACTTTAAAGCTGTGTCTAAAACACACTAAAAAAACTTTGTTGAAGGTCTTTGCACACGACTGTTTTAATACCTGAAGAGGTGCTCGCTTTGGTCAGGGGCAGCAAAGCTTTGTTTCAAAAATTCAAGCACAACCCTCGCAACTGAAACACACAAAAATGTTGGCCACACTTCCATTTCCAAAGTTGGATGAAAACAGAGAAATGTATGCTCTTAATTGGAGGTAAGTGTTGGTAAGAACCTCAACATACAATACAAATCACAACACTTGGGTCACGATACGATAATATCACAATACATCACAAAATCAAAATACTGTGATATTTTGCAATATTCTACAGTTAGCTAACAAGAGATGGTGTAAATGTAAATCACACAATATTACCGAACACTGAAAGTACAAATAAAGTCAAAACTATTTGATTGAAAACAACTTTTCCATTTTATTGTTTCTGAAATGTCAAATGCAGTGTTACATACGTGCACTTAACCTGAAAACACAGAGTGCATGAAGTCACTTAAACTAACATTGCAAAGAAATGAGTCTTGTTTTCCCTTTAACAAAGTATTTAAAGCATCCTAACCTGCAGTGCAGCTCAAACTGTAATTGAACACACGAGGAACAAAGTGCTTTGAGTTACTGACAGCACAACAGTAAGTGAAAAAAATAAAAAATCAGATTTCTTGTCACTGTCTGAACTGAATGAGAAAAACCTGTGCAAAAATATTTATAAGTTGTTTGGAATATCGGTAATATATCCAAGGTCAAAATATTGCGATATATTGCTGTATATTTTCAGAAATGTTTACTCATGACGATCATTTCAGGGTTTAGTCAACTCCAGGAAAACGTAGGCTGTAGCCAGTGAGAGGCGAGTTGGCCGTTTGATTGGCAGCTGGCATTTGTGCAAAGTCCTGTATCTTTAGCGTATTTCATTCTTTAATAAGTTCAACATCTTTGTGAAATGTGGATGTCCAAAAAGTCAACCATATCTTTTGTGTTTGGATAAAACTCAGTGCTGTTTGATGTTTGTTGGGTAGCAGCCATGCATGTACCATGTGTGGAGGCTCATGCCTTGTGTTGTCAGCCCAGGATTGGCTTCTGCCTGAGGCCAGTCTGTTCACTGCCTCTTCACTTTCATCAAAGGCCCAAAACAAATATTTTTAGAAAAAATGTGCAGAGCTGTTTAACAGAGTCTGTGTGAGGAAGTTTCCAGACAGCAGCAGGCTGCAGGACAACATAACATCTGTTAAATGTGAGCCCAGAAGAGTCAGCCCAATGGTTTGACTAGTGTTTGTTACCCAACTTATAACGACTCGCTTAAGCTTTCAGCACGGATGATCACGCAAACTGAGCCCAGCCTGTACAATCTGAGATTAGCTTTCCGTTGCTGAAATCAAAGGAAATGGTGCATGGTGGCTCCTGCAGGGTATGCTGTTGTAAGTCTGCCATCACAACTCTGGGACTCTCTGAATTGGAGTCAACACAGAAACAGGAGAAAGAAGCTGCAATTACACCTGTAGAGCTGAAAACTCAGCAGTTTTATGTTTAACTGTTTGGGTACAGGGTGGCACGCTGACACAGTAGGTAATGCACATGCCTCTCAGAAAAAAGGTGGCAGGCTCGTTTGATCAGGCAGAGCCTTTCTGTGTGGAGTTCGAATGTTCTTCTTCTCCAGGCACTCTGGCTTCCTCCCACAGACCAAAATCATGCTTGTTAGGTTGGATGTTTGGTGGCTCAAAATTGCTCTTAAGTATGAGTGGTGCACATGAATGGTTGTTCGTCTCTCTATGTTGCTCTGTGATCGGCCGGCGACCAGTTCAGGGCGTACCCCGCCTCTCGCCCAAAGTCCACTAGCAGTGTAGAAAACAAATAAATGTTTGGGTACAAAGATTGATCCACCACATGGCACATATCTCTCTAAAGCTGACTTGCCAAACATAAAGTCTCCCAATAGGCCTTTGGCAGGTCTTAATTTCAGATCCAGTTTGTAAATCAAGCTTAATAGAAGAGGATATAATGCACATAAGGGACGGACAGCTGGGGACGACAAAGCAAGTGATTCCAAGTCCATCTCTGTCTGCATTTCATATGTGAAGACTTGGCTTGAAAGCTCTCCTTTGCATTGGCATGCATACACAGGATTTAAGGGTCAGTGAGGGTTGCACAGCATGTGTTCAGGCTTCTGTTGTCAAACATTCCAGATGGACTCCCACTCAGAGAAGTCTCTTGTCTTTTCCCTTCTGACACCATCAGCAGGAAGAAGCACCCAGAGGCAAAAGGACAGAGGAAGAGTAAAAGGCACGCAGGGAAGCCACTTTCCAAAAAATGAAAACAAACGAGTGGCCAAAAGTAAAACTGGGGGCAAAATATGAACATGAAGGTGAGAATGAAGGGGAAAAAAATCAATTCAGTGAACTTCTTAACTTCCTCTGCAGCATTTTTAAGGAGCAGTATAATTGCCATCATTTAGTAAAGACCTACCTCTGTTTGACTAGTTCAGTTTGATAAAACAAAAACAAAACAAAAGTATTATGACAGCCACAATTCTTTTATTGCACTGCATCAATGTGATGGTTTTCTCTCAAATGTTTGCAGAAAGAAAAGCACCTAAAACCACCAGCTCCAGCTGTTTTTGTTTTGTGTCTGATTAAAATAAGCCACACAATGAAGAACACAATCTTCCTCGAATGTTGTCAAAAATGTATTCTGTTAGTAGCTTAATTTAAGATTAGCCAGTTCTACACACTTTTTGTTCCAGACAAGCTCTTCAAAAGAAAAGTGTTTTTATTTTATAACAGTAACATCAGGAAATAGGACGTTCTGCACAGTAACTATGTACCAAAGAGGCCTCTGTCTTAGAAAAATTAAGTAACATGCAGAAGTACAAAAAAATGCAATTTTTTGAGTGTCCGTATGACTCAGACAAGCCTAAGTTAATTTGTAAAAAGAGTGAAAAAACTGTTTACAGCTAGATAAGAAAACCCATTTTAGTCAGAACAATTTGAGCCTTTCAGAGCACACAGTCGGGGGCCTCGTTGCCTTGTGTCTTTCCTCACTCTCTCACCCCACTTTCTGACACTATTCTGTGTCTCTTCTCTCAGCTACACCAAAATGCTAAAATTAACTTTAATGTCACTTTTTAATTTATTAAGAGGACAGGTTAATATGACTACAACTGCCTGGTTGTCAGGGAGCGAAAGACTCAACCCAGCTTGGTCTCTTTGTCTTTTGCTGGATTAATACAAAGTTCATTTGAGAGCATTACCAATGTGGTGGCTGCAGAGGAATTGTTCCCAAAACTCCCTGCTAGGATAAAGCAGCTGATGTCACTCAGGCTTCCCCAAAATGTTCTACAGTTTATAAACTTAAATAACTCTGATTTTTAAACACAAAAAAATAGACGAACACATAAGCCCTATTCACAGTGTCCTTAAAAACGGCCACAACAAGGCTCTGTTATGTTTATGCACAGTGGCATTCACAGTCACAGTCATTCAGCAGGGTAAATGCTATGGCTTGAAATTACAAAGTAAAATGGGTTACATTCATTCAGAAGCTATAACACAATTTTTCCGCTGTTCAAGTTCTCTTCAAGAAAAACGCTCAGCTTACTGGTACCTACTTTACTTTCAACCTTTGACAACAAGGTTTGTACAATGGCCAAAAAAGGCCACTGATGTGGCTAAAGTACAAAGGAAGCCATTGATGACGACAGGGAAAATGCATCACTGAAAAGATGTGACAGACTGAGGCATTATTTATCTTCATCAATCAGTCAATCTTTATTTGTACAGAACCAGTTCATAACAAGTGTATTCTCAGACACTTCACTACGGAGCAGGCTGAAGCCAAACTCTTCATTTTAATGATACACAAATATGTATATACACAAATATATATATAATAATAAATATACGTGTATATACTCATACCATATTTTTGTGACTATAGGTCACAATTATTTTTCTCATGGTTTGGTGTTTACAGTCAGGTGCAACTTTAATGTCAAAATATAAATAATTACCTCCGCCAAGGAGGTTATGTTTTCGGAAGAGTTTGTTTGTCTGTCCGTCCGTCTGTGAACAAAAAACTCAAAAAGTTATGGATGGATTTTGATGAAATTTTCAGGAAATGTTCAGCATGGGAAAAGGAAGAAGTGAATTGATTTTGGTGTTGATCCGGATCAGCGTCTGGCTGCCATGGTGAAAAATGTGATTTCTGTGAATAACTACTGAACTAAAATAGATATCTTTATGAATCCAGTTGCTAACGGTATGTTTTCATGGCCAAGGAATCTAAATATTTAGATGAAATAAAGGTAGGACTAATATTTATGGTCAAAATCACAATATGGCTAAGGACTGTGGTGCTGGCGGAGGTCTGCGCTCTCTGAGTGCTTTTCTAGTTTAACATGTTTTTAAACATTATTTCTCACTGACTGACATGAAATAAGGACTAAACATTATCGTCTACAGCCGCAAGAGGGCGCTTTGGGCAAGGCTAGACACAAACAAAATGCTCAGAAAATGAAAATCCCATTCTGCAGGTAACAAACTGCAAGTTAGGCACGGGCACCAAAAACCAATTCCAGTTGAGAATCGTTAACAGCTCCATCAAAGAATCGATATCATGAGTCTTTGCACTAATCAATTCATTTATCAATCCCTTCCACTGACAGGGTTCAGAACTGGTCAGAATTGCAGCTCATTTTTCTCAGCTCATTTGTGCCTGCTGCACAACCTTAAGTGAGTGGAAACGCCAGCAACTTGCAGAAGCCAGAACTTGCAGAAGCAGTTATCTATGCTGTGACATGTGTTTGACATTGTTGACACTGAAAATCAACAGGCCAACATTTGCCCACATGGAAAATCTGTAGGGATCAATAAGGGAATTGTTAAGGAACTGGATCCATTAGGATTGCTAATTGAATTGGTATCGATAAAGTCTTATCGATTCCCATCCCTATTGCAAGTAGTAAAATATTCAGTGGTAACTGAGCAGAAATGAAGTTTGGAGTGAGAAACTGTGAGAAACTGACAAAAAGCAGAGGATACTGTGACAGCAAGGCAACCACCTCTCTGTCAGAGCACTAAATAAATGCAACTTATAGTCCGGTGCAATATGCTTTTTTCTGCTTCATGACGCATTTTTTTTACTGATGCAATTTGTTCTCCAGAGTGACTTACAGCCTGGAAAATACAGTACATACATCCAGAGATGGATCCATCCAGACTGAGACAAAGGGACTAAAATCACATCTGTTCCTGCTGAGAATAAAGAGACCAGTCTTTTGAACGGCTCTTTTAAGCGAACAACAAGAGCTGATTCACAGTTGTGAGTGAGCCAATTGTTTGCAAGACATTCTTCAATGCAAATTGTCTGCAAATTAAAGAATAGCTCACAAACCAACTTGGCTGTAGGTTAAGGGAGACAACATGATGACAGTGCAAGATAACATAAGGCAATAAAAAAAGAGTCACAACAAGCACACAGGATGATAAGAGTTGCTGGAAAGTTTACCTGATGACTGTAGGCAGAGGCAGGCTAGTGCTGTCACTTTATATTTGATATTCGAATAACTGATTGAATATGGGGATAAATATCTGTAACCAAATTGTAAATAAATATTTGAATGTAAAATATTGAGTGTAGCGGCACATCAGGGTGCCTGGAGCAGTGGACCGTTACGTCCAACAGAGGGCGCCCTCTTGACCTCAGTAAACAAACAGTTTCCATTCCGAGTGGACATTAACAGCTCCGAATCATCTAAGGAGAGCTGTGTGGAAGTAGTTTTGGTTCTACACCGCTGATGGCAAACTTAAAATCAAAGACCAGGCTGTGTTGTCTGTGAAATACAGTTTAGTCACTCGTCCTCGTGTGACGGTGTTCTTTTTGGGAGGGTCTTTAGCGAAAGGGCAGATAATAGAGTCTCTGTCCCTTGCAGGGGGGGGGGGGGGGTAAATCGAATATCTTTAATTATTTGGATGCATGTTTGAAAACGGTTCGAGTCTGATTTTTAGGAAAAGTGACAGCCTTAAGGCAGGATAGCATTACCGGTTGACTCACAGTTTTTGAACTAAGCTAATTAACAGTGGGTGAACTTAGCCGTCTCTTCCCTGATACTGCATGCACAGTTGAAAGAATAGAGTCTATCTGCTTGTCAAGGACTTGGCAACAAGGACACAAAATAATTAAAAAGCTGGGGTATCTTTAATTCAATAGGTGACTCTGAATTACCCTCAGGTATCGTCCTTGTGAGTTGCTGTAGCCAGTGCGCTGTGTATCTGCCTCTTGCCTCCTCAGCTGGGCTAGGCTCCAAAGGGAAAAGTAATAAAGATAATAGAAGGATGGATGTTCATAAGACCAAGATATTCATATTAGTTTTACTCATCATAAATGAAGGCCTCCATCGTGTCTGTTGAGGATAAACCTGGGTTGGACAAAAATGTAGTTGAGGATGGCTGCTGTAAAACAGAAACGCAGTCCTTTCTTTCACTCAACGATAACCTCCTTTTATAAGCCCTGCATCCCTCCTATCCAATAACCCATGGAGCAAAACAAGGCACAAAGCAATGGCTTAAGTGTTGTCTAATCTGGGGTTGCTAGGTTATGACAGAGAGTAGGGGGTGTGGGTCTGTCTGTGAAGACGTCTTCTGTGCTCAGTGACTGAAAAAAGGGAAATCTGCGTGTCATTAATGACTCTGAAGTCCGCTGAATATGGATCCTCTCCTTAACAGCCCCATCGGTGTCTGCTATAAAACAATGGGTCAGAGGCACCTCACTCTCAGATCAGCTCTCTCTGAACATTTCTCCCCTGTGCTTAAAAAAACACGAGCGTCTTAATCCCCCCCGCCTGCGCTCCTTGACTCACCGGCGTAATGCTGATGGAGTTGCCTAGCAACCAGCAATCGCTTCTTCATTATTGAAAACACCTTTCATGATTGAAACCACCTTTGATGATGGGGTCTTTGCCGAGAGCCACCAGTGACTCTGTAAAACGCTCCCGCCTCAATCACAGGTGAGATTTTAGGCTTAATGAGCAGAAGCTGATGTTTATTATGTAGACTGGAGTGAAGACACGCTCCCCCTGTGAATGCCCACTTGTCACCCTTGAATAATGTAAGACTTTCAAGCTGAAAGGAGATAAACGGCTGGAAAAGCAACCAAGTTTTCATAACAATAATCACTAAATTCACTGTCACATGCTGATCAGAGCAGGTAGCAGATGACAGAAGGAGAAAAAGATCTGAGTATGTTGAAAATAGGGATGTAACGGTATGAAAATTTCATATCACGGTTATTGTTACCAAAATTATCACGGTTATCATTATCGCGGTATTGTTGCAGTGTGCTGAAAAAGTTAAAAAAGTACTTTAACACAATCTTGAAATCATTTTATCCCCTTAATAGAAAAATTTTAACAGTTCTTTGGTCTTTTTTTGCCAATAACTGTGTCAGGAAATGTCCTATAAGCAAATTTGCTTAAACTTTTTTCATGACAAATAAAAGTAAACAATTCTGACATGTATTAGTCATTATTTTGTTATAAATGCTTAAACTGTGTGTAATTACAAGAAAAGAAAAAAAATGATTTGAACTTTAAACAGTATTCTCTTTATAAACATCTGTAAATGAACATGTTCAAAGTTTTAAGATAAAATATAAACTTAACCTATTTTACATACACACCCATTTTTGTTTGCCTGCAGCATTAGTGTCCATGTTACAGCTCGTTATATTAGACCATGTCCAGACCTATTTATCTACTTTTTGTTTTACGCATGATAGTCCCTGATGCAGTTGGCCCCCTTCATGACTCTCCTCTGCTCTCCCCTTTCCATGGCAGATCTCTCTGACATCTCCTTCTTTAATTTATCCAAATTACAATTGATTTAATCCATAAATTATAAACTATGACGGAAAAAGACTATCTACTACGAAATACAGCAAAACACGGCGAATACACTGCAAAAGAACGGCAAGAAGACACTCCAGAATGACACTAATGCTGTTATATACAATCTTTATACATTATTGACACAGAAAATACTGCTAAATCGCCAATAATTCACTCAGGTATGGCTTACTGAATCCACTCTCTCTCTCTGCTCGTTTACTCCAGGAGTTACAGCAGTTGTAGTCATGCGCAATTTTGTTTTCACCGCAGCTTTGTGTTTTAGACAGGTTAACTGTACTCAATCAATTTCCCCTCGACATCCTTGTAAAATCCAAATTTTGACTAGACTTTAGACTTTGTCCACTTTGGAAAGGAAAACCTGTAAGAGTCCGAGTGAGGCTCCAACTGCTATACTTTCAAAGGCCAAACAATGCAAACTTCGCATGCATGCCTCCGTTTGTGAGAGACGGCTGTTCACCGAGGAGCAGAGGCACATATTTCAGGCTTTTCCAGGCAAAGAGCAGCATCACCGTGAGTTATTGACACAGTGTGGTAATCAAACACAGTTTACTGGTAATTTTGATAGGACAGAGTAATGATTACCGTGGGAAGTTTTACCTCGGTTTACCATTTTACCGGTAACCGTTGCATCCCGAGTGGGTAAGATAATGAATCTGAGAATTACAAAAAAAAAAATCATCTTTACTTCACTGTCACTGCAAAATGACAACGTAAAACGCAGCCAGGAGATATGTGAACTGTGCATAAAACTGTCATTCACACTCTATAACTGTAAAAATGATCTGCAGGGGAGATTAACCATTACAGGTTGTCTGGCCTAATCACAAAGTGTCAGGATCTCACCGTTACCAACGCCCTCTTTATCCCTCACACCTTATTGCCTCATATCTAGTCAGTGTTACAGCAGGGTTGTGAATCACTAGGCATCTGACTTTAAAGAAGGATCTCTCCTACAATATGTCAGTTTTTCCCAACCAGGGAACTTGAGGATGTCAAAATGAACTCATATTAGCTAAAATACTTACTGCATACTTTGGTCAAATGTCCTTTGATGAGGACATGTGTGTGCTTTTCCTAATAAATCTGGATTTTAGTATGAAAACATCTTAAATCTATGTTAACTTTGGACAGCAATACTTTAGTCTTTTCGTGTCAGGCTAAGGAGGGGATCGACAATCAATAGGTAAAACCCGAGCAGACGTGATGTCACTGAGTCTCTGTGAGGGGCAACAGTGACCAAATTGAGTTATTTACGGATATGGGATGCGACTTCAGTGGGCAACGCGATTATGATCAAGGAGTCGTATTAGGTGTGAACGCAGCTTCAGGATACTGTGTTTGCAAGTAGGGGACAAACATGAGGCCCCATGACCTTTGACTCCCAAGCTCCAATAAATTCATCATCAACTTAGACTTGACGCTTATGATAAGTTTGAACAAAAACAGTATTCTTGATACAAATGTATATGAGATGAACTGATATCAGTTTTCAGAAGTTTGTTGTGTCACACAAACTAGCTGTCATCTGGCTAACTTGGAGAAGACTTTTTATTTAGGCCAGTAAAAATGACCTGCTGGACAAACTGTGATTTGTTTTCAGGATCAGAGAGGAAAAAACATTTGCATTATGTGACTGAAGATAGGTATTTGGAATAACATCAGTATCAGTGATGACTAAAATTATAATCTTAAGCTTCAACCCGACTTTTCACAATCAGTGCATCTTTACATGTCAAGTTTACAAGCTTATGGTATGACGAGGCAGACAGAGCATCCAAACACATCACACCTCTTGCTTCTCTAGTCACAAGCCTTAAATATTCACTATGACTTGAGAAATGTTTAGCCTCTCTCCCCATTTTATACCACAGGCTTTTTTTAAGTTTAAGTTTTCATCCAGAATCATTTGAGCTCTTTACCTTGTTTTTGTTATTGCATGCTAAAGTAAAGAAGCCTCGAGGTATAAATATATTAATCTTTGTATACACATGCCACACTCCCTCATCCAACACAAAGTCAGTGGTGAGAAAGAGTTATTTTTCCCTCCAGTGTTGACAACAGTGTATTTGCTATCTGTCTCGTTGCTGTTCCAGATGATCACAATGTCCATATAAGCAGCTGTTACCATGCACTTAAGGTGTTGGCTCTGGTGATTAGTTATAAAAGAAACAGCACTTGGAAGCATTCTACATAAATACACATCACCACAGTCTACAAATTGGGACAAATCTGAGCAAAGAATAAGCCATTTATGTGATAGAGTAAAAATAGTGCATAGTTTAAAACTTTGGTATTAAAGTGAGAGAAGTAGAGTTCCAAAGCTGCAAATAACCTCGACTTAAAATACTGCTATAAATGATGGTAACTTGAAATACAAAAACTGGTTTGGTCGCTTTCTTATGTTGTTATTATTTCTAGATGGCAGCTTTCTTTGTCAACTTACGATGCTGCTCTTCGTCACCTTGAACTGCTGCAGTTGCTTTTGGTATTTTCAGAATGCTGCTTTGCTCGTTGAAAAAATAAAGAGGACAGCCTATTATCATTATTATTCCGCAAATCATTCATCCATGGCAGATGAAAGAAAAAACATTAACTGAAACAGAGCGCACTCACTCAGTATATTTCAGGAAATGAGAGGGTTCATGTCTTGCTTGAGAAGACATCAGCATTTTCATCAATGCGACCAAAAAAAGAGAAAATCCTCGAAGTACTTGAAAACCCTGCATGCGTGACGACGGGATGCGATGCATTAAATAGCCTGAAGGATTTCATAAAAAGAGGCTGGCAGGTGTGTCGGTGAAGGGTGCTGCAATGCCTGTTATTGATGCTGTCAGAGGAGATAAGGTGCCTTTCAGTCCTGTGATCGAGTATGTCTTAGCAGAACATCAACACATTTACCAGCCTGTGGGATAAACAAAGAAAAGGAAGAGAGTCTTATCACAGAGGAACATACAAAATCCCACACAGTAAGCTGGAAAGATGCCAGGTTGGTTCACCTGTCGAGAAGAATACATGAAAAGCCTGAGAGTTTTGTACCAAAAAGAAAATGTACAGCACTCAACACTTAAGCTACATTTGTCAGGGTTTTACCTCAGAGCGTGTGGTATGGGACAAAAAAAAACTGCTAAACATAGGAGAGATATGTGGGAATGGTGCAAACTCCTCAAAGAAAATAATTCATTGTAAGAAGAAAGCATCATGTGGGCGAGCAGGAGCAACTGTGAACAAACGTGTTACTCAAAATAAGAAAGCAGACTGTATAGCCTGCTCTTCTCCTCCTCGTTCCATAAATAACATGACACAGAGTTGCTGTACAGCCTCTTAATCCCTTCATCTCTATGTTTGAGGTATGTAGCTGCATCGTATGGAGCCAAGACTAGATGACGCACAAATGGCTACTGTGCTCAGCAGACAGTAGAAACAAACAGAGTGGATCATCCCTCAATGAAATGTCTGTCTCTTGTGCCTACTCAGAACTATTTACTGACGTTAGTCAATGAATCTCTTGGTTTGTGTGGATGTCTGTACACCCGGGGGAATACTTTGGCATAATATAACTCAGCTGAGAAAAGATTCAGACTACTAAGAGTAAGATGAAGCTTTATTGTGCATCTGTCAGGACTAGAACAGAATAGAATTTCCTTTATCGTCATTAATCTTAATGTACAAGGAGATTGAAAAGCTTCCCCCTCTTCAGTGCAAACAGGTCATTTCACAAAAATGTGCCAGGTAGAATCCAACTCTAACAACTTAAAGTAGTAAAAGGGACAAATATTAAGAATACAATACATAAAATAGACACCAAAAATACATAGAAGTGTGTTGTATTGCATAGGATACAAAAAAATGTAGAAATTTAAAGTATTGCACATTCATTCATGTATTGAATATTCACGGAATAAATATTCACAGACTGATTGTGAATTACTGATCCGACAAGAAAAGAGACAGGAACAGTCATGTACTCTAGCATTACTTGCATTTATTTACTGATTTTTAATTTGGGTTATGGCTCTAATCAGCTTTTTCCTGCCTTTCCTCACTTCAATAGTGGAAGCAAGGAATGGGCATTACGGCCTAACAATAAAATCCCCATTTTTTTTTCAGCAACACTCAGTTTACAATTTAAATAGATTTTTTCCCTCTCAAGAAATACAAAAACCTCAAGTGAAACAAAAATGAAATAAATCCAATTTTGCCTTTATTTTATCAAAATATATTCCCAAGCCAAACAGAATTTTCCTCCAAAAGTTTTAGTTTTTCTACATAAACACTGAATGCTGAGCTATTTTTACAGCATATTAACACTGGACTCTATGACGAGTGTTTATCTCAAACAACTATAAGCCTAAAAACGTGTTGTTCAGAACCTGCCAGGGCCTTCTTGATTTTGTAATTTTCAAATCTTCTGCAAGAAATAATTTGAATTAAACGGTTTAATCAGTATAGTGACCAGCCCTTGTGGAAGCCCTTTGTCAGAGATTAGCATGAAGAAAGAGCTTTGGGGTGGAGGAGGGTTGCAAAGCAGCTTGTAGCAGGAGCAGTGAAGAGTGGGTATGCTAAAGCAGCTTTAATACAGTGAGTTAAGTCTATTTAGCCAGTGGCAGCTTTAGAGGGGAATCAGCTGGGTGTCAGCAGAAGTGGGTTAGCTTTGGATCATTTGTTTAGCGATGGAATGCTATCATGTAAGCAATCATGACTCTATGCCCTGCCAGAAATAATGCAATACTCTATTTTTGATGCACTGTTGTTTATGTGTTGTTATTTCCAAGAAAATGTCTGCACTTTAACTTTTTAATTTCTGATGCACACTTCAGCACCATGCAGTCACTGTCATTTAAGGACTGAGATACAAAAAACAGAGGGCGCTGTCGACATTAGGCAATAAATTGGAAGCTCTTTAGAGCTACTACTTTGCAATTTTAACAGTGCACACAAGTTTGCATGATTTGTTTAGTAATCTATACAAAAGGTTACCCAGCAGCAACCTGCAAGGCTAAAAAAAAGGCAGCTCAGTCAGGAATGCAGAAAGCTGTAGTTCCTCAAGTGTCCACTTGAGGCAGGCTGCAGGAAGCAGAAGAAGATAAATGGATGGCTGGAGAGCCATGACCTAATTACATCGTACTCTGAGTTTATTTATTCAGTAATTAAAGCACTAAAAACAAGAATGCTGCTGTAAATTGTTCTAAACATGATGTGTGGTCCAATTAATCAAACTATTGTGTCTACAACTACAAGGGAACACTGATGCTCACGGTTTCCACGACACAGTTTGACATGACATATACATAACTTATTAGGGCTGGGTTTAAAAAAATCAATATAATCGATTTAAATCGATTTCACTTAAAATGGTTCATAATCGATCCATAAAATCTGAAGATCGATCTTTTAACTTGGGTAGTTTTTTCTTCATTGGACGTGCAGAGAAGCAGCCTGTGGTATCAACCCTGCTAGTACTGCGTGATCTGCGTTTAGCGCTGCTTTCCACTGAACAAAATCTCGTGAGATATTACTGCAAGTAATCAAACAAACACGGCAGAAGCAAACAGCACTATATGGGCACCACCAGCGAGTTTAAAGGCCGACGTATGGATGTATTTCGGATTTTACAATCACGAAGGAAAAGAGGAGTTGGACAGAAAACAAGTAATATGCAGAATATGCATTAATGTATTTAATTAATGGAAGATTAATGGAACTGCTTTGGGTTCATTTCTTAATGTAAAAACAATTTCAATAATGCACCAGTTCAAAAGTCACTTTTTAAATTTACAGCATTATTTTAACTGAGATATCCCAGACTGAATAAATATCTTATTGTATCGTGAATCAAATCGATTTGAGACCTGGTAATATCGAATCGATCCAGAAATCTGAATCAATACTCAGCCCTATAACTTATACCTTAAATTTTCCATCTAAATTTCATCTAATTGAAGACTTTTTTCACTGTCATTCCAAAAAAGCTTTATACACAACAAACAACTTCTCAGAAAAATGTTTAGTCCTTTTATATATTGCCTTGAAAATTGTATGTTTTTCTCACCCATTTAAATACAACAATGTTGGTGTCTGAGTTACAATTTATACCTCCTCATAAAAACTTAGACCTGCCTTTTATCAAGCACAAACCCACGCAATCTTTTAAAGCCACAAAATCAAACAGGACAAAGAAACAACCTTGATGAAAAATGCACTGGTAAAAGGTTTTATTGTGTAGTGGGTGCATTAAAAGTTAATTAAGACATCATGGGGGGGAATGGAACCTCATTATAGCTTCGCCAACGTCATTACAGCTCCAGCTCAGCACCGCTAGGAATACTAAATTAAACCACAGAAAGGCTTTTACAACATGTTAACACCTGGGGTGCTATGATAACCTGACACCTTCAGTGTTGGTGCATCATGATGTGGAGCTGCTGATTATGTTGTTGGAAGAGGTTCCTGTGAATTCATCTACCAACACGAGTGCACAAGATAACATGCAGTTGAAATCAATAAAACAAGAAAATGGACCTTCAGACTTTCCTGTGGTTGCATCAGTTCCACCCTGAGATCACAAGAGCAAAAACTTGACTGCTTATTGAAAGGTTTTAATCAGTCTTATTTGCTTCAAAGCACTGCTAACAACCCCACCATGTTTCTGAGACAACACATGACACTCCTGACATTTCATGCTTTAGCACACGGAGCTGTTGGTATCATTTTGTTAAGCAACACTTTATGCTCCTTCTGCCTCCTGTTCACCATGATTTCTTTGTCAACTTCTTGTGCCTGCTGACTGTCTTTTGAAAGAAAGTAAGGCTGGGCAATATATCAATTTTCAACAATTAATGCAAACTAGAAAAGCACTCGAAGAGCGCAGACCTCCGTCAGCTCCACAGTCCTCACCTATATTGTGATTGTCAACATAAATATTAGTCCTACCTTTATTTCATCTAAATATTTAGATTCCTTGGCCATGAAAACATACCATTAGCAACTGGATTCATCGTGATATTTATTTTAGTTCAGTAGTTATTCACAAAAATCACATTTTTCATCATGGCGTTTTGCGCTGATCTGGAACACTCCCAAAATCGAACCACTTGTTCCTTGTACAAATCGAGACATTTCCTGAAAATTTCATCAAAATCCATCCATAAATATTTGAGTTATGTTGCTAACAGAGAAAGAAACAAACAAACAAACAGACATCTGTAATAACATAGCCTCCTTGGCGAAGGTAATTATTTTATGCAGAAGATTTAAAATTAAGACTCAAGAATTTTTTTTCTTGTCTTCCTCCTGTTGTAAGTTGTTGCACTGATTGAACATATAAAAACTGAATAATTTTCAGTTTTTATGATGGATGACCCTGCCAGGTTTTGAAAAAATACATGCTTAGGTTAATATTTGTTTTTTTTTCTAAATGAGATTAAATATTGATCAGAGCGTTCTATGTTAATACACTGTGAACATAGCTCAGTTTTCACTTTTTACAGACACAAACTACATAATCAATAATTTGGAACATGCACTTCATGAGGGACATTTTTGGTATGGGAATATATTTTGATAGCATGAAGACAAAATTCGATTAATGTCATTTTGGTGTCGCTTGGAATCTTTTTTCTTTCAGAGAGGGGGAGTCAATTTAAAATCGTAAATCGAGTGTTGTTGAAAAAAAAAACTCTGGGAATTTATTTTTAAGGTCTAATTCCCAGCCCTATGAGAAAGTGGTAAGTTTTTTTTGCAAGGCATATAAAACTAAGTGAAAGACATTAATAAGATAGTTTTTCAACATAAAAGAAAATGCTACTGATTGCTCAATCCAGTATTCTAGTCTAGTCTGGATGAGAACCACTGGTTTAAGCCATTTCTTTGGAGATGAAGCTGCTTATGCAAAATCAAACTGCATCTTTTTTTTCACAAGCTACATTGGTCACTATGTCATGTCAGGTGACCACATAGCCATCAAATTATGCTGATTTGACAATTAAAACTGTCAGGCTGAAGAAGCCAGGAGGAGTACTGTACTTAGAGTACTACCATTATTTTTGTCTCCCTGTATGTTATATTGAATGATATTTTAGCTTGAGGATAAGCAGTCACTCACCCAGTAGCTGAGGTACCTCTTTTATTTCTCTTAAACCTTTATTTTATTCGCAGTCTTGTGGTCGCTCCTCGACAACACATCATAAAGGCAGGAATGTTTTCAGGGGTTGACACATTATTCTTCTGTCCTCTTGTTTCTATGATGGAGTAAAGAGGTTCCCCACACAGGCTGTTGTTTACTCTGACATACTATACCAGATAAATCGACTGATCTTTATGACAGGTGGGTCCTGAAATCCTACAACTCTCAGGTCAGGCTGGAGTCATGCATAAATCCTGTAGTCTGACCTTGGCATTAGACAGACTGACAAAAATAAATTGCAGAGTCTGTCTCTCACTATTTTTCTGTTGATTGCAGACATCACAGTTGAAGAAAAGTAAACACCTAACATCTGACTTCTGAGGGGTTATTTACTTTTGGAGTGAATCAGCTCAGTCTTTTGGTCAGCCTCTGTGAAGGTCTGCCTGGCTTTGCTCTTTAGACGTGAAAAGGTTGAGCTACCAGTGACACAGGTTTGCTTTGTGTGCGCACTAAACCAAATGTGTGTCTCTAATCCTGTAATGACAGTATAGCAACAGCATGGCAGAAACTAAAGGCCCTGGACATCCTCATAGGAGTAAGTAAAGGAGGCTTTGATTCGACGTCTTCTTAGGACTGTGTGGCTGAGGTTGAGTTTGTTACTGTGACATTTGTAGAACCTGTTATGTTGGAGGACTTGGTGACAAATTGGACTTTTATTCAATTGTCAAGATTTGTCCCATCAAAACCTGTGAAGGTCTGATCAACAAAAGTGATGACAACACTTGTGTGAGAGTGCTGGGCCTTTAAATCACTGATTATATTTATTCCTGTTTATCACCTTCCAGTGCTTATCAATAAAGCTCAGTCGTGGTATAACTAGGGGTGTCCGGATCTGATATTGATACTGATTGGTCCAATATCAGCAAAAAAACAAATATCAAATTATATCGGCCTGCATCTAAAATATCCGATATAAGCACTCCGATACAAGTAGTCATTTCTACTTTATTTCTATTTATTTAATGTAGTTGTAGAACATGCTTGTGTAAGACAGTGGTTATTATGCCATTTAAAAATATATGTTGTTGTTATAACTGGATTTCTTGAGGTTACTTTTAAGGGTGTTCTAATTTATTTTTCATTTATTTTATTTAATTGTACTATATTCTTATGTTTAAGGTTACAATTGATACAACCCATTGGTTAATAACAAATGGTTAGTTTTTCTCATACCTTCAATTGCTGACTACTGTTCTCTGTTTGTGAAATCTTACTTGATCAAGCATTTTCTTACAGTCCATACTATAAAATAAGTAATAAAAGTATGTATGGTTCCTGCTGATATGGTATCGGATCTATATCATTATCAGACAATACTCAAGGCTGAAATATCAGTATGGTATCAGAGATGAAAAAGTTGTATTGGGACAGCCCTAGGTATAACAGCAGCAGGAAATCTATTCCAGTTGATAAATGCTAACAATTTCCTTGAGGGATTACTTTAATTAGTCTTTCTGCTTTTTAAATTTTTCTTGTAATTTTTTTTAGCTTTCTCCTGCATACCTGGTAAATAGAAAGCGTCACATTCAAACAGAGGCAGTCAGCAGAAACAACAAAAAAGTCAACAGATGTAATAAAATGGTTAAAATTATGGCATTATTTACAACATAAAAGCTGCAGCAGACTCAGATATAGAAAAAATATATAATTACATTTATTCTGCTTGTTATTGATATTGCTCAAATTTTGAAAACCATTTTGCATTCTCCTAAAAACTGTTAAAAATGAATTGTTCATTTATGTAAAGCCCTCAAACAGTATGTCACACACTTAATTACAATCAATAAATGAAATAAAAATGGCTAATCACTTCTCATTTTATAAACTGTAAATGATTAGAAGCAGTCCTTGCCATATCTCAACAGAGGTGGTTGAAGTTGTTTCAGAATTTTTTTATGAATTCTTTAATAAAACAACCTTGTTTAAAACATGAACCGAACTGGCATACATGTACAAAAAAGCTACAGGCAAAGACAGACCGACAGGCTGCAAAGAGGAACATATTGATATTTATAACAACTCCTATAATATTTATTTCACATCATTTAAACAGCCTGTATTTCATCCTTATAGTTTAAAACTGATGTTTATTGAAAGAAAAGGTTATGGGCGAGAGCAGGGCTTCACAGTTATGTAAATTACATCAATATCCACATTTCGGGCCTAGAAATACTTTCAGAACAAAAGCATGTCCAGTTTATTTTTGTGATCATGGGTGAAAATCAATCAATCACTCAACACTTCTGGTCAATGTTTAATGTGCAAAAACACCAACAGCTTGTAGAAGCATTCATCAATGCAGCACAGCATTGAATATCAGGAGTGACAAGTGTTTGATATTTTTGCTACTGAAAATCTATGAAGACTATCATTTCCCAAACTGAAATAATTAGATAAGTAAGCTGAATCAATGGCATCAGCATCAGTAAAATCTTCCCATCCCTGAATGGAAGAGAACAAATGAACAACAACAGCATTGGCTGTCACAGCTGGTGACGAACATCAGATAACTGAAAAGACAACAACAGCCCAACTCTGAGGACATTACACACCGCCACACTGAGGATTCTGAATCACTGTCAATGGATTACTGTGCTGAGTCAAATGGATTAATACTCTTAAATCATCCGGGGACACTAAACACTGGATGAACTAGTCCTAATGATGCCTGGGATTTGGAGTTTCCCTGCCTAATATTCAGTTATTACATCACACAGCAGCCATGGGAATTACCCCCCTGGCTGGATGACTTACTCCAGAGTGATTATGTAAGACTGTTCCTTCAGTGTTACTCAAGATCTTTAGGGGTTCATAATTACATATACAACAGAGTATCCAACTAGTTATAGTGTCAATAACAACACGTGAAAACCACATCTGTTAGAGAGGGGTTATTAGGAGAGCAAGTCTTTAAAGAAATCACACTATAAAAGCTATAAATCATCACAGAGTACTAAATGACAATACTCTACCTCAGGTGAGGCAGTGCGCCTTTCAAACAGCCATCTCATGTTCTGCCATGTGAAGCCAGCTGTGAATACGGTGAATAATGATAGTTCAGTGTACAAAGGTCCAGCTGAGTCTCAGAGGAGGCAGCCTCACACCACAACTAAATACAAAGAAGTGTATCATACAGCTTCAGCATGCCGCATTTAACCTCTGCCTTACATAAACTGAGATGCTGCATGTAAAGCCATCAGAGATTCACCTGCCTATGAGTGTACAACAGGCTTTCCAGAACACTAAAAGACATGCTGCAAACGGAAACACTGCAGCAGCCTTCATGCATCAGGGCAACAGACAACCTTCTGTTTATGAAGCACTCTCTGCTAAAAGCCTTGTGCATACAATAGAGGGGAGCACTTTCTCCATACACTGTATGCTAAGATTATGCAAATATCAGTCATTTCACTGATATACCACCCCCGACTATTCAAACTTCATTTGCAGGGATCATTACGTCACATAACTGTCCAACATTTCACCACAAGAATAAAAATTACAACATAGAGAAAGGGTATGCTCCAATCAGAAAAAAAACAGCCACAAATTATGATAAAGGTGTGACCATCATTACAGAGGGTAAATATGGATTTGGTTTGTGGTGTTCAAGTGCTCAGCACAAGCAGCTGTGGCTACATCTCACAGGTTTATGCCCCAGTTTGAGCTAAATCATCACTTAAGTCAGTGGGACTTAAAGGAGACATATCATGCTGATGCATGATTTAATACTTCCTTATAATATAATACATTTGAAAACAAAACCTTACACCCCCTTAATTTTCAAAAAATGAGATATTGTATTTTTTCTGATATCCTAGAACGAGATTTGATGCCTCTGAAAATAGGTCATTGCGAGATGTCCGCGAGATTTCAAACGTCGTGACGTCACGAGGTACCTTTCTTTTTATTGGAGTAATCTGCTAAAACACTTCCTCCTCTGTGATGGTCGTTAGCCACAAAACCGTCACGAGGAACACATCCACCAGCAGGGGTATATAGGTCCCTAGCTCACATTAACTCATTACCAGCTCTGGCCTGTAGGGGGATTCAATACGCGGTCGCTGCATTGAACCTGCCGGAAAATACAGTAGAAGAAGAAGGACAGGCTGGCTCAGCCCCCGATAGAACTGACCAATCAGATCACAAAGGGCTGAGACGTTGCGAGGTAACTTTAGGTCATCCTCAGATCCGAGTGTTTCAACGAGGGCTTCATAATGGCCTAAAATGTGGATTTTGAGAACGCTATTGTGGGGCAATGAAGGAACTAAATGACTTGTACTGAGGACAGAAATGCTTTACAGGCATCCTAGTCTGGCATAGTGAAAAGGAGAAATAAGCATGATATGTCCTCTTTAAGTGATGATTTGTGTGGAAGTGCTCTAACTGTCACTTTTAAACATACTCCTGAATTCTACTGTTGTTTTTCTACAATTTGATTTGGCCTAACTTTTAGGTGATCACTGATCACGATCATTCACGATTTGATTCCGACCACATTTCTTCCTTGAAGACGATGGTTCCCCACTATCCTTCTAGTTTTTATGAATGCGTTGTACAGTTCTTCACCCAATTTTAGTATTTTATTCAATCTCCTTAGACTTTTCTCTGCTTGATGCATGCCAATGATTTGATCTTTCTTAAAAAGGCTAACATCTTTTCTACAACCATAGGATGCATCTTTTGAAATGGTTGTTTAAGAAATGAGAAGCTACTCATTGAATCAGCTGGGGTTTAATAACTTGTTTCCAGTTGAGAGTAAGATTAATAGAGTAATTCTCCAATAGGAGGCTCGTACCTATCTGCAGAGTTAAATCCAGGTGGCGACTTTTATTTTGGCCAGGTAGTGTATAAAAACAAACACAGTATATACATAAACATGAAAGACAACATAAAGATATTTACATTACCATAATCTAAGGCTAATAAAATCTAAATAAAATCAAAATATAAAGAAGGGTAATTCTTTATCAGCACCATATGAAAGTGTTAGAATGTACTACCAGACTAAGCTGCAGGCACCCCTTCCCCTCTTCCTTTCCTTACTCTGTTATTTTAGTGATTGAATAAAAGAAAGAGAAGCACTTTAGCCCTGATTTGGCTTCAGTCCTCCAAATAAAATTCACAGATTGATTCTAATTGCTTCATCTGACATCTCTTTATCTTTCACAGCCTCTGCCCTTCCACTCTGAGCTAAGTAATGAGACTGCTGATCTTGCTAGTAACCCTTTTTATTTCACCTCTCCTGGACAAACCCCAGATTTTCATCTGTCCCTGTATTTGCTGAAATCACTTAGCTTTCGATACTAACGTGGACTATTTGAAGCTAAAAGTCTGGCTGAACAGAGCTCAGACCGAGCAGAACCACAGGACAGAAATTCAATCGTGTATCAAAAAAAAACAAGTGGTTTAGTTTTACTAAGTGTTACATGGGGCCACATGTGGGACTAAGGTCTCAAAGGCAGATAGGTTTTCTGATGATATGAAGTCACTGAGACCTGCCAGTGATTGTTTACCATTTCTATCCCTGGAGCCATCTTGACAGGGCAGGCTCAACATGAAGCCTACGCAGCAGCAGTGATGACGGGCTGAGGTAAAGCCGAGCTGACACTTAAAGCGCACGTGCAGCTGGGAGGTGAGTGATCTCTTCCAAGGGGCAAAACCAACAGGACTCAGCGGGGTCCCAGCCCACATGGAGAGAAAAAGAGAAGGAAGAGGTCCTGCCTTCAGAGACGCACACTAACGCGCTACGTCTGTGGTAATGCCACACACCGCTGTGAAAAGCAGTCAAACAGTTATTAGTGCGACTCTTTGTTAATGTAATTATTTTACTGCTTAGCGTGACTAACACCAGGGCTCACTCTGCACCAGCTTATTACTGCACTGTCACCGCAGTTTAAAGATGTGTTGTTTGGTTGTTATAACACACGGTGCTCAGGATTAGAAAGTCAAGGATACGTTTTGTTGTCATAAAAGGGACTTGAAACTACAACAGATCAGTGGTGCAGTCAGTCATCTGTAGGATTATTCATTTTCATTTTCATTGACACTGATACTTTTATCAGTGGTTGATACTACTGTCAATACTCTTCTATTTTTTTCTGGAAAGATGACAACACATTTTCAAAATAACTAATAACAATTTAAGAAGGGTTTCTAATGCGATCTGTCCTGTCAAGGCTCGACACAGACAGACAGCACATGGCCAAAAAAGATGTTTCTTGGATGACAAAAGAGATGCAGGAAAAATCTACCTATGTCAGAATCATGATTCTTACTATCTGAATCGGTTTAAAATATATATATATATATTTAAAACAGCATTTGTCCTCATAATTCAGCTACCTTTGGATGCATAGTTGGTCCCTTGATTTTTTTCACTGTATTTTCATTTAAGTTCATTCTATTTTTTATATTTATTTATATTTAAGTTTATATCTATTTGTTTATATATCTTTTTAACTACTTTTTGAAACTACTGCTGGAATCCTAATTTCCCTGAGGGAGTTTCCAAACTTTAATTAAGAACCAAATGGCAGACTTCGGTCTGGATCTGGACCGAGTAATGGTTAAGACAGAGAGAGCAAAATCTGGAACCTGGGCAAGTAAATAATTTGTCTTCTTTTCACTTTCTTGTTACATTGTATTGCAACAACACAGCAGAAAAGCAGTATTAGATGGCAGATGATTGTACTTATCAGAGTTCATTTCATGAATTATGTAGATTTTGACTTTTTACTGGAAGTGCAGGCCTTTATTTTTTAGGCTGTGAGAAAAAGGAGGGGAAAAATGTTAATGAGTGCTATGTATGCACTAGGGCTGGGATAAAAAAATCAATGAATCAATTTTAATCGATTTCCCTTTAAATGATTCATAATCGATCCATAAAATCCAAAGATTGATATTTTAACGTGGGTAGTTTTTTCTTCATTGGACGGTCCGAGAAGCAGCTTGTGGTATCAACTTTGCTAGTCTCACGTTTAGCGCTGCCTTCAACTGAACAAGATCTCATGAGATGTTACTGCAAGCAGTCAAAAAAACATGGCGGAAGCGAGTAGCACTATCAGGGCACCACCGAAGAGTTTAAAAGCCGAAGTTTGGACATATTTCATATTTAACAAGCATGAAAGAAAAGACAAGTAGGACAAAAAACATGTAACTTGCAGAATATGCATTAATGCATATCATTAATATGTGATTAATGTAACTGCTTTGGGTTCAGTTCTTAATGTAAAAAACAGTTTTAATAATGTACCAGGTCAAAAAGTCATTTACAGCATTATTTTTACAGAGATAACCCACTGAACAAATTTCGAATCGTGAATTGAATCGATTTGAGACCTCTTAATATCAAATCCAATTGATCAAGAAAATTTGAATCGATACCCAGCCCTAGTATGCACTTATTTTTTTCCTAAAAAAGACCCACATTTTATTTATTTTTTTCTGAAAATGTTGACTTTTTAACTTTAATTCTTGGCTCTTTCATTTAATAGTAAAAAAAAAATGGTTATTTGGCTCTGTTTGCACTTTTTTATTTATTTATTTATTTTAGGTTTTTCTTTTTTTATCTAAAACAAAAGCCTTAAATTAAGTTGCCTAGGATTGTTTTTATCTATAGTAAAAGAGCTAGCTGTGCACTCAATAAAACATATCCTGCATTAAAAATTGACAATAAATATTGATGAAACCATGAAAATGTGGGCATTGGGGAAGGCTATGAGACACAACTGACTTTGGTTTGGATCTTTAATTGGGGAAAATTATATTAACTTGACCTCAGTGACTTTTAATTGAATACCCCTGATCTAATGTAATCTGATCCATAGTTTGTCTGAACAAGCACAGCTGTAGTGAGGTACACGCACGTACTAGCCAGCTGCACTGCTAAACTTAGCCTGCTAGCACATTAGCTTGCAGTTTCCATATTGCTACATTAAAAGCAAGTGTCTGAGTGAATTTAGGGTTTTCTGATGTCATGTGTACTTGATGTACTGCCAGTGTAACGGGTTACTCTAAATATGACCACTTTTTTCAGTAACTAGTTTTCTAATGCATTACTAAATCCAAACCAGCAATCAGATTAAAGTTACTTACCCAAGTCACTGTCCACTGCTATTTTTGTCATTTTCCTTGGTAAAGAATGTTTGCTTTTTTTCTTGTGTCTCAGGGAGTGACGCCACGTATGTGACATGTTTTCAGCATGAGGACAACACAGCCAGCAACACAAATGAAAACAACAATGGAGGGAAGAGAGAGATGCACATTTTCTAGCTGAAAATACAGTCACTATTTTGAGTTGTGTCAGCTAAAGATGACAATATTAAGGTTTGCTGTGCACTCTGTGCTGGAGACAAAGCTGTAAAACACAACAACAAATTTGAAGAAACCTTTGGAGTCGCACGGCACAGTCAAACTTACAGAGAAAGTCCAACCAGGTGGTGTGAAGCAGAGAGCTGGTACTAATGCAGGAGGTCCTCCACCACCCAAATGGTAACAAGCTGAACTCAAAATCAGTCAGTGAGGGAGAGTTGAAGAAGTTGGTCTGGCAGTGTGTTGTAGAGGAAATGCTGCTCTTAAACACTGTTGACTCACAATACATATACACTATATTGCCAAAAGTATTCGCTCACCCATTCAAATAATCTGAATCAGGTGTTCCAATCACTTCCATGCCCACAGGTGTATAAAATAAAGCACCTAAGCATGCAGACTGCTTTACAAATATTTGTGAAAGAATGGGTCGCTCTCAGGAGCTCAGTGAATTCCAGTGTGGAAATGTGATAGGATGCCACCTGAGCAACAACAAAAAGTGGTGACGTTTCCTTTCTCCTAAATATTCCACAGTCAACTGTCAGCTGTCGTAGAAGAACGTGGAAGTGTTTGGGAACAACAGCAACTCAGCCACCAAGTGTTAGGCCACGTAAACTGACGGAGCTGGGTCAGCGGATGCTGCGGCGCATAGTGCGAAGAGGTTGCCAACTTTCTGCAGAGTCAATCACTACAGACCTCCAAACTTCATGTGGCCTTCAGATTAGCTCAAGAACAGTGCAGAGAGCTTCATGGATGGGCTTCCATGGCCGAGCAGCTGCATCCAAGCCTCACATCACCAAGTGCAATGCAAAGCGTCAGATGCAGTGGTGTAAAGAGCACCACCACTGGACTCCAGAGCAGTGGAGACATGTTCTCTGGAGTGACGAATCACGCTTCTCCATCTGACAATCTGATGGATGAGTCTGGGTTTGGCAGTTGCCAGGAGAACGATACTTGTTGGACTGTATTGTGCCAAGTGTAAAGCTTAGTGGAGGGGGGATAATACTGTGGGGGTGTTTTCCAGCAGCTGAGCTTGGCCCCTTAGTTCCAGTCAAAGGAACTCTGAATGCTTCAGCACACCAAGACATTTTGGACAATTCCACGCTCCCAACTTTGTGGGAACAGTTTGGAGCTGTGCCCCTCCTCTTCCAACATGACTGTGCACCAGTGCACAAAGAAAGGTCCATAAAGACATGGATGACAAAGTCTGGTGTGGATGAACTTGACTGGTCTGCACAGTCGTGACCTCAACCAAAAGAACACCTTTGGGATGAATTAGAGCGGAGACTGAGAGCCAGGCCTTCTCATCCAACATCAGTGTGTGAACTCAAAAATGAAAAACTTCTGGAAGAATGGTCAAAAACTCCCATAAACACTCCTAAACCTTGGGGACAGCCTTCCCAGAAGAGTTGAAGTTGTCATAGCTGCAAAGGATGGACCGACGTCATATTGAACCCTATGGATTAGGAATGAGATGTCACTTAAGTTCATAAGTGAGCGAAGGCAGGTGAGCGAATACTTTTGGCAATGTAGTGTATATCAAATAATACATAGAATATACTGCTGAAGAAATCTATATCATGTGGTTTAAACTGTATCAGCATGCTTGTTTTCCTTTGTACACCTGCACTTCCTTTTCAGTCTAACAGCGATCCTGCCTCATTAGAGTGAATTTACAGTGGACATACACAACAACCTGGCAACTAATTGTTTCGTGAGCTGCGTGGGCATGTATCTGTACAGAGAAGTCAGGAAAATGAAGGCTGTGGCTGTGCTGTAGCCTCCCAGGTAACTGGAAATGCTAAATGTCAAATGCTTGGCTTTCCAGGGTAGCTTTTAGCCAAGTCTAATTAGATGATCGGGAGAGAGGGGCTTGATGACGCACAGCGAATAGTTATGTGGATAAAAATCTCCACATTTACTTTACTCCACCTCAGGACTGCTGGAATATTCAGAACAGATTTTACCCCATTTAAGGGAGCCCAACTGACCTTTCACTGAACTAAATGATAATAAAGATGTTTGTTATGGCTCTCTTTGGATTAAGGGGAATGTTATCTCACCATTAAAATGTGATTATCTGCTAAAATTTTGTGCCACAAGTTCAGCTTGTAGGTCACAATTCAAGTTACTACTTTCATAGCCTTAAAATGCATGCAGTAACAGACACAAAGAAGCCCTTCAAGGTGCCGTCAAAAGAGTTGTGCTGAGGAGAATAGCTGTATTATTGTTTAAAGGATGGTTTTATATCTGCAAGTGCATGTGGTTAGAGCTATGGGGAAACTGAGCAGCTATTTAATGAGTAGATTACGACGTTTAATGAGTAGTTTGGTGACATTTAGAATCACAGCGGTGGTTGAGGACTCTAATCTGCAGTTATTGTTTTTTCCTGCATAAGCTTCATGGTGACAAAAAAAGGGAGAGTGAAGAAACAAGCCAAATGAGCCTTTTTTTGTTATTTTACACTCAACAGATTTCTGTTGTGAAGATCCCTGGGGCTGTTGATGGTAGAAACGGATCCTGATGTTGGTTTTGTAATCAGATTTTATTTGCAGATCATAATCTATCAATTCTATTGTCTGGCAGCTTTTGAAACACTCAGCCTTTTGTTACCAGTGGATGACAATGCCCCCTCTTCTTTATTGCAACAATTTAAACAGATGGCATGAGGAAAGCATTAGTCTGAACATGGCTGCAGAGGTCTGAAGGGCAGACGTGCTTGATTTGGGTTTACGAACCTAAGATTGTTGACTCAGGGTTCTAGAAATGAGCTGATCATATCTTTAGCCATCCTCAATTTTTACACATATTGGCCAGTCAGCTCCTGATAAATCTGGTACCTCTACTGGTTATGATCATAACACAAAGATTGTGAAGCTTCAAAGGTCAAATTTTCAAGCTTTTCCAGCATCTTACATGTCTTGTAAGTTGTCCGTTTACACAAATCACCAGACATTACACAACAGAAAATAAGTTAATGTGTGTTTCACAAGGATGACAAAATGCAAGAATAAAGAGCTTAGTTTTCTGTTATAACATTTTCACTTGTAGAGGATTTTTCATCTTGTCTATCCTGGTTGGATCCATATGATACAACAGTCCAAATGAGCTTTATGTTCGATTACGATTGCAAACACTTTCAAACACCCTGTTCAAAACCAACAAACTTTTGAAACCATGAAAATAATCCCCCCCCCTAAATGTTGCAAGAACCAGAGTTAGCTCGTATAGCTTAGGTCTGCTCCAACCTGTATATCTTGATCTACTTGTAGATCTTTTAGACAATTTGAGTAGATCTAGATAGATGCTTCATCCTTTATCTGACAAACATGTTAACCTTTTTGCTTATCCATGACATATCTGGTGAATCCAGCTGCTATGCAAAGTAAACTGGGTCTGACTGGTTCCTCTCCGACTCATTTATTTTTAGTATTAGACAGACATTAAAATGAACAAAATTGTGTTTTATGCTAACATTATTCCAGTCCTTAGTGACAAATTTTGTTTGGTAATAGGCTGCATAGATTGTAAAGTGCTAATGTGAGTTTAAATCCACAGAATCTTCATTTTTAATTCCTGCCCTCTCACATTTGTGGACTGAATATTGCATCTTTGATTTTGAAGTTAGATGATGATCATTAAAATTTGAGGTTTTGTTTGTGGTTCTCAGTGAATTAAGGCAAGTAGATTGTGCATTCTCAATTCGCATCATAGGTGATCTTCAGCTTTGATAAGGCAAACACAATACTAAAGGTAACTGGTAAATGTAAGAGCAGAACAGCTTTATGCTCCTTACTGGAAAAAAAAAAAAAGACATGTCTACATTAGTTACTGGAATATGGATTTCTGCAAAAACCATCTAGAATTTTTTAAATGGGAGAGTACGTGAGTTGATCCCCACAATAGGACTATTTACATCCTTTGAGTGGGTCCCTCCTTTCTCCTACTTCAGCTCGTCTTGCTTGCTGAAGCGCTACCTGGTTGCTAGGCAGCCCTGCCGGATGACGAAGAGCACTCATTTAAGGCCTCAATCTGAGGTCTCAGTCTCTGAGCGTTGGCTCACATAATTGCTTTGTAAAGGTCACAATAAGATCCTTAAAATTTGAACTTTTCATTCCTAGCGACATCTACGAGTTTGTGATTCTACCCTCCATCTTTTCACTTTCTCTCCAAAAAACCAAAACAGAGCATGTCATGTGATCCTGCTCCCATTAATCCTGATAAGACGGCAGCAATGCATTTAAGTGCACAAACAAATGTTGGCGGAGCAGTAAACACTTTTTTATTGCCTATAAAATGCAAATGAGGCAACATGACAGGCGTACAGTAAAAGGCAGCAACACTTTCATGGAGCAGCATTATGGAGAACACAAATCTGAGCACAAAGATTTCCATTTTGTTGGTACTCAAGGGAGAATTAACAAAAACATCAACTCATTTACTGTAGTTTACTGTTTATTTTAAAAACTTTACTTTATTTAACAGCTGTACGTTCCAAGACCAACAAAACCTAAGATGTTGACATTTAATTTGCCAGCTGGCTGGTGTGACAAATCACTTGATCTGTTCCTCAGACCAGCAGAGCAAGAAAGAGAGCATTTAAATTAAGGACACAGGATTTTTAATGGGTATAACACCACTGGAGAATGTTAAAAGCAACAAACAAAGTAAAAACTGTGGATTGGTCAACTTAATCATCTCAGACATTACAGGATGCATTCTCTAGTAAAATGGCTAAAGCCACAGAAAGGTCCAGATTACAAAGCAGTGACCATGTAAACATCAGGCGTAATGACTGTCATTTAGGTTACTGCAGTTTTTATTTAATATTTATTTTTGTTTTTTCACAGCGTACTATGTCAGGTGAAGTACAGCTTGTTAAAGGATGTGTAATGTAGCATGACGCCAACAGTTGGGGCTGTAGCTGCAGTTTTTGTTTCAGCCATCGGGGCGATTGTTGCACTTTGACCAGATAGCAGAAATACTAACTGAAACCAGCTCAGTAGGAATTTGAGTTTAAAAAACAAAGATTAAATAGTAATTAAAATGCTTTGATAAACGTGGCAGGAGTGGTGTGTAACCATGTTGTGGATGGACTTTAGCATGTTAAACTGTTCAGAGCACTGGAGGCTGCCATTGAACTGAATTGAATTAAATTGAATTTAAAGCCTTTATTGCCGTTGTACTTTGCAGAACATGGAAAGTCATAGTGCTACTTCATTTGGTACAACTACAATATAGTGCTAGCAATGCTAATGTTAGTCACACTCTGCTTGACTTTGTTGGTGAACAGTTTTCATGCTGTGGTTGTATATTTGGCCAATTCAAGCCACAATTTACCACCTCCTAGTTTACTTCCCTTGTTTGGTTTTATTGGCTTTCACACTCACCATGCTCAATTCTTTGGTTCGCACCAGAACCTGTTTGAGCTTTGATGCCACCCAAAATCAATCCAAATGTGCACAAACGTGAATCAGAGTTTGCTTGGTGTGGACAGAATGTGTTAGGCTTATATACATTACTCACCATGATGTATTGACTATGTGCTACAGAGACTGGCTCTTTATTGATTGTGCTACAGGGAATGCTGAGACTATAACCAGTGCTTTTAAGAGTAGGGATAGGAATTGATAAGATTTCATTGACACCGGTGCTATTAACAATCTTGCTGGTCGATCCAATTCTTTTTTTTCTAGATTACCTTATTGATTCTTGCAGATTTTCCGAGTGGGCAAATGTTGGCCTGTAGATTTTCAGTGGCAACAATGTCAAACACACGTCACAACATAGATAACTGCTTCTGCAAGTTGCTGGTGTCTCCACTCACTTAAGGTTGTGCAGAAGGTGGCTTTTGTAAAAAATTAAGCCACAATTCACTGTCAGTGGAAGGATTTGATAAGAGAATTGATTAGCAAAAAGATTCATGATATTGATACTTTGATGGAGCTGTTAACGATTCTCAACTGGAATTTGTTTTCGATTCCCATCCCTATTTATGACGGAATTTATACGAGCTAGAAGGAAATGAACAATGGCTAAAAATGACCTGTTGCTTTGTAAATAATTAAAATGCTACCTCAGTCTAAACAAATAGCAGAGGCTATTGATATTCCTTGTTACATAAAGCACCCATATACACCTACATAGACATTATCATTAAAAAAGACAAACTGCAATCCCAAATTTCCAAAATGCCCACAATACTTGAATTAATAACAAAGGAGGATCTATGTTATAAAATATGGTGAATCATTTTAAAAGCACAGTTCAGCCTTTTCTCTGTAAGACCATCCCCCCGTAGATAAATATGTTTTGTAATCCTGCCATACATTCAGGCAGGATGCCCTTCTTTATCATGTCTTCTGATTATATTCCGAAAGCATACAAACAAATATTCTCATCATTATGAGTAAGAGTAATGCTGTTCTCTTCCATGAGGCTTATTCTACAGAGACAACCCCTGTCTCCAAGCACAGCAAGGCCTCTGTTTAAAACACAGAACTTAATTTCAGCATTTCATTAGACTGTCATTGCTTCTGTGTTACTCAGCTCTGACGTGATGACAGCAACACCCAAATCAATTCCCCCATCAGTAAGCAGAGCATCCTCCACAAACAGCACAAAACACAGAGCTGCTGCACTCATACCAACACAGGCACATACCATCCTTGTTATTATTCTGACCGTGTAATTGCTTCGTCCATCATTTCTTCCAAACGGCAGACAGAGTGCAAATAATAAAGGTTATGTGTGACACAAAATCAATACTTGGAACATTGCGTGTAGAATTATCCCCAAAAGTCCCCTCGAGCATGTACAAAACAAATATGTCTCCTCCTGGGGAACAAATACTGCACAGTTGTAGCGCTGAGGATGAAGGATTGGGGTTAATTTTGTGGTAGGGTGAGTTAAAGAAAATGTACAAGGATGAGATGAAAATGAGGCCCAAAACCTTTATCTTTGTTGCCTAAGATCATCTGTGAGTCAGAGTGGATATTAGTGCAAAGTGGGACAAAAAACCCTCAAGATATCAATCAAAAGGCAAAGACTCCTGATCTATGTCTATCCTTAAATCAGACTGAATTGAAGTTCCTGATAGTTTTCGCAATGGAAGGATCAACATGAGGCCAAAAGCCATCAACCTAAGAACCAAGATCTCAAAAAAGTAACAAGTTCAGTCTCACATAAAAGCTCAAAAGAATATGCCTGAAAGTTTTCTTGAGATATTTGCATTGAAGAAAGGGATGAACATGAGGCCCAGTGACCTTGACCTTTGACTCAGAAAATCTGACCAGTTCATCTTTGAGTAGAAGTGGGCATTTTTGTGAAGATTAAAAGAAACTTAAAAGCCTACTTAAGATATGGTGTTCACGTGCGTGTTACAAACATGAGAACAAACTACCCTTGACCTACCTCCAAAATCTTCGCAAAGAAGAAATAGCTCTGTTCGAACCCACTCATTCACCCACTCTCTATTCCCTGTGTAGTGTAAATGAAATAGTAAACAACATAGGGAATGACCAAACAAGATTTTGGACACTACGCTGAAATTTTTTAAATGTCATAGCTTCAGTCGATGAGCCAGAAATTCTTGTGACAGAAGTGGATGCACCAAGAATCACGTAAACAAACCAGGCACTCAGGAGGATAAGTAGCAAATTTTGCAGCTGTTAACAACTGCTAAAAGATGCAAAAAAGCAACGCTACAAACATGTTAAGATACAGTAATGTTTCCTACATTTTGAAACGAAAGCAGCGCCAATTTGTGCCTTAACAGCCTTCTTTCTCTTCTTCTTCCTCTCTGGAAAAACACGACCACATTGCATTGTGGTATACAGGAGTACAATATTGGGTGCATCATATGTACACTCACATTTGCTGTGCATTGAGGGTATTTTGTAGTGCACTATATAGTGAATGAAACTAACTGTTGAGAATTTGAACTGCACGACAAAATGGCAAACACACTATATAGTCCACTATATATCACTATATAGGGTAGGATTTTGAACACAGCAAGTGGGTAAAAAAAACATCAGGGATGTCCCAATACTGACCAAAAGTAAAATATCAGGGCTGCTGTCAGCCTTTTTATACTGATATAGGATGGGAATTTAATCTGATTCTTTCTGTCAGTTTCTGTCAGTTCAGCATGCTTTGCCGTAAATGAGTGAGTGATGTAGCAGCCCTGTGGCTCACATGATGGCAGTGTGAACATGGTAGCATTAAGAGCAAGAAAACAGTCCAGTGGCCACTCACAGTGTCTGCAACACTACTCTTTAGCATGGAGGTAAGGTTGCAAAATTCCAGGAACTTTCAAAGTTGTTCATTTAAGGCCAAAAACAGAAAAGAAGGGTGAATTTATCACATCAGACAACAGGCCATCTCACCGAGCTGAGGAATGTAGGTTTATGGACCTTTCTGGATCCACAGTATGTCCCCTCAGGCATTCACATTTACCATTTTCACTACAATCTTTTAAATTAGCTTTGAAAATGTTGTTTGGACTTGGTTAATTGGAATCACTTTGTTTAGCTAATGAGGTTAGAAAAACTGTAGTGTCCGTCCAGGTGAATTGAAATATCAAATCTGAACTTTGCATTGACAGACACTCATATTTTAAAACAAGGACTGAGACATCCCTTGTAGACAAAGCTTGAAGATAACCTCTTTAAGCATTACCTTTGTAAGAAAGGCATAAGCATGAGACTCATTACTTTGACCTTTGACCTTCAAAATCTTACCAGTTAATCCTTGAATTATATTTAGCAAGAGCAAACCTTGAGAAAAATCTTGTGAGAATGGCATGGACCTATGTGAAGACAGGTTACCAGAGAGGTGGAAGCAATGGGACTGACAGACCAAGGCTGACAGATAGACGGACAGATGGATGGATGGATGGAAGGATGGAAATCCCAAGCATACTTTGCCTCAGTCTTGGCTGTTGCCACCATGTGGGTATAAGAATAAAAAATAAATTCAAAGAGCCAACAAAATGTATAAAAGTAAACATAAACTTGATAATTAATTAGTCAAAACTGAAAGGTAATCTTTGCTGCAATCAGACAGTGATGGATCGTGCAAAATAATTAGATGACAGGCAAGAGAATTCCTGTCATTTCCCTTGAGGAGTCATTACGTCTCTTCTCGCGCATGTTATGTCCTTGTTAAGGAAGCAGAACGAGGCCTGCGGCTTGAAAACAGGAGCAGAAACAGCCCACTTTCTAAGTAGGCAGGCAGACCTAAAAATAAAGGCTTTGTTTGCCGACGGGTTCTGGTTTAGCAGTACCAAAGCTTGCTCTTATTTAGTCGAACAGATTTGACTCTTCAAACGTGACTCTGAACTCTGTCTGGGCATGTGTGTGCAGCTTTTGATGTTCAGAAATCCCCCTTTAACCCTAATGCACTCAAGCCTTATTAGAGTGCCTCAGAGCTTGCTACTTCAATCGTGGGTTGTATTTGGTTAATTGTCCTCATTGGAGGCAATCTGTTAAGACCTAAATCAAATTAACCCTTTGCTGGCTGTCTGTTGGTCAGCTGAAAAACTAATTACAGAGCTCCTTCTCATAGTAAACAATGCTGGGCTACTTCTTATTGACCAACTTTTGCTGAAGTCATTGTGTAGCAGAAAAATCATGACAACATTTTCTTAACTGTATTGTGGTTGGAAGGAGTGCTCGGAGTGTTTGAGCAACACAAGACATCCACATCATAACCCAGGAGTGCATTTCATCCTATTTTGTGAACAAAAAGTTGGTAAAAAAAAAAAAAAAAAAAAAAGGTCTTCTTTGGATTTGACTGTCAACAAACACATTGGTAATTCAAACCATCGCAAAAACACTTAAAAGGTGGGGGCAAACATTTTCAACACTGACCACACAGTTCTAACATGCTTTTAAATCTAATTCAGGCTTAAAGGCCATTTTAAGGCTGAAGCTGAGAACAATTTACACAATATTTCGCAGAACTAGAAAGCACTTGGAGAGCACAAACCTCTACCAAGGTAGCTCACATTGTTGTTGCATCTATAATCAATGGTGCCATGATAAAGTTGCCATCTTAATATGATTCATTGACCCTGAGAACCCAAATCTAGCACTGAGCGTCATGCTGATATCATTATTAGTTAAACAGCTATTGAGCAAATGGCAGTTATCTGGATTCCCACCAAATTGGGCTATTCTCAACGTCTCCTGAAAATATTACCAAATTTGTCCAGTAGTTTTTGCTAAATTTTACAATCTAACAAACAAACATATACAAGCAAAAACATAACCTCTTTGGTAGAGGTAACAAAACCAGCATGACCAACATTTGTGTGACTTCATGGCCTTTTACTGTCTTTACTCTAAAAATTCAGGTTCAAGATTTTGAAAGACATTTTAAGTATCTGTCGGAACCCTTAACATAAATAATGTCTCAGAGCTTAAGTGTCTGTTCAATAAGGTTGACATGTTTTGCCTTAACTTGGGTTTATGAAAACTTAAAATTGAAAGCATTTAATGCTTTTTTCAGTAAACAAAACAAAATGTTTTTGTCTTGTTATAGACTTCATTAAAGCACTTGTCTCAACTATCTTCATTGAGTTTTGTATGTAAAGTTGGTCTAATACCTTTACATGAGTTGGCAAAACTTATATCAGTTTGTTTGAGGTCAGGCCAAGTTCTGAGCACCAGTTTTTGTCAAGACTTGAGCTTCTTTAGTCCAAGTTTGGTGCAGTGGTGGGTAATCAGACAGAACAAACATATGCCTTAACTGGTCAGAGGTTGAAACCTGCCTAAGATTATCCTTCTTTGAAGTTGTTTCTCTCGCAACTTACAATAATGAGTTTGGACAGAAACAGACCGTTACTTTGAAATTTTGACTTTTCTGTGCTTTGCCTTTTTATTCTTGACAGTGATTCAATTTTATGACTGCTATGACGGCTAATGTTCAAAACACCTTCCAAGTTTACATACCAAGCAGCCCTGATCTTTCTCTATTCTTATTGTTGCTCTGAGCTGCGGAGAGCTGAAGCCAGAAAAAAACTCAACAGCCCGATGGTCCAAAGGCTTCTCCGAAATCACATGAACCGACCTGCAGAGCACCAGGGAAACAGCCACCACCCAATCAAACATAGAAGACACAAGATTTATTTGTAATTGTGCAACCTGTTGCACAATAGAATAAAATCCAACCAAATCAGAACAAAACCCAATCCAACTAAATCAGACTCAGGACTCCAACACCCCTCAAATTAGACCAAACCAAGTCATTAACCATCAAAAGAAAAATGTATCTAAAACACTGAATTGAGAATTTCTGAAGCTGCTGGCTTTGTTGCCTTGTGTTTCAGTTCTTTGTTGTGTATAAAACATGTAGAACTCATGATGGACGTCTAAAACTCATCACTGTGACAAAACAATCTCTGTTATCTAGATGTATTGTCATTCTTTATGGTTAATTTATCTTCAGATACCTAAAAGCAGCCTCTTGGTCAATGTGAAAACACCCACGCAGCTTGCTAATCAGGTTTTCACTGAACACCACAAATGCCATGGGGGCTCAGCTGAGTTTACACAGAAACAAATGAGGGAATCAACCTTAGCCAGTGGCAAATCAATGCCTGAATAGGAATGGCTGATGCCCCAGCATGATGAAGTAGAGAACTAATAGGAAAAACCAAGGTTGCATTTGTCTTGTGTTTCTATTGGCCTCAGCTCGTTCCCTTAATAATATCGTGTTTGTGCCTGCAGTAACACACCTATTATTAAGACATTTTCAGCTTTAAAGGCAGATCCCCATTTCTCAATCCTCAAGCATGCAATCAAATAGCTTACAGTATAAAATTCTGTCTCAAAAAGTAACCTGAGATCTTAACTACAACACTGTTAACAGCAGAGTCTGAACTCCACATAGAGGGGACAAAAGGGCAGCTTGGCTGTACATACACAGCATTTGTCTATATTGACTAAATGCAACAGAAAAGGTCACCCAGAGAGAGTTTTTAAACCTTTTTCTCTCATCAAAAAACAAACCCAGCTAAGCATTGGTAACAGAATAGCTAAAATAATCACTATCCTTTGTCCTCTTGTTTACCAGTGTCACTTAGTTCTGACTGTCTTACAAATCCAGGTAAACATTCGCTCATCAGAAACATCCAGGAGTGATGACAATGAAAAAGACAAAAAAACCCTGATCAGACAGGAGAAAAAAGCAAGTGTGGACAAATCTTAAACAGTACTACACTAACTGCACGACCTGTAGGATCTGTTTATGTGGAATTTTAAGCAAGAAATGTACTCAAGCATTTGTCTATGCAGAGCAGCATGAGTATCAGACTGCCATGTGTTCAACTTTGTGGGCACAGAAAACTCATTAAGATCAACTTCTAAATCACACAGAAACCCACAGGAATAGATAAGGCGGGGCTTGCTGGTCTGACCATGTGATTGACAGGCTCCAGGCCAGCTGATTTTATCTCCCATGGTTAAAATTCTGCACTGAAAAAACACATCTGTCACATGTCAGTCTCGAGAGGACGTTGCAATATTGTGATCACAACAAGCAACATGTCTGGCTGAATAAGCAGAGGTGATCCAGCCCTTGATTGAAGACAAAAGCAATTTTTTATTTGTTTTGCCAGCGATCTTTGAAAAGCTGTAGCATGGAGGGCCTATGGCAACTTTTCTTGTACCGCTTTCACACTAAAATCAGCGTCAACATGGGTTTTATCAAAGTGGATTAACCTACTAACAACCAGCAAGTGACTCTTTTCCACTGCCAGCAGACCCGGGTCCAACCAGCAGCAGACGAGCTGCATGGCTGTTTTTTTCCTCTGGTGCATCAAGCTGATGTCATCACGTTGATGACATCATCAGCACAACAAAACACAGCCATGTAAACAATGGAAAGGAGCATGGAAGACTCTTTACTTTGTACTTTTGTCCCTCTGTAAAAATGTACAAACTCGGTGCTGATGATTCAAAGGTGGATGGAATTTGTTGCCGAGATGGGAAAAAGTCACGTAAATTAGACGAAGGGGCGGGCGTGATATTATGCTGTGGAAACGTTTACGAGCCAAGGGCTTAGGATGACAGGAGTGAACGTGGTCTTGGGTTATTTTATGGCATCATCGGAATGCGTAGAATCTTGAAAATGTGGGTCATGTTTAACTCAAACTCCATGATGTTTTCAGGATGGCCATTATGCTCCGTCCGGACAAGGTCTGTCTAGCAGGGCCTCCCAAGTTCAGCTCAAATAAGTGCACATTGTTATGAAAAGTGCCATTATGCAGAAGAAAGTGTTGGTTGAGCCTGACTCAAGTAAAAACTCAGTGTGAGGGTAAGAACACGGGTCTGTTCTGAGTCTTTGCAGAGCAGGACTTTAGTCCCATTAGGCTGATTTATCAGTATAACCTGATGATGAATCATTTCTCACATCAGGAGGCTTTCTTTTCAGAATGAATTTGCACATAGCTTTACTGAATCAGCCTTATCCTCAAGAAGTGTAACTTGCTGTACAAAATTTGTACATTGATGGAGTTTCATAGGTGGAACTTTTACCATCTGCTTGTTGATATGCATACAGTGCAAACATAAGATTGTTCAATGGATATAGGGGGATCTGTTACAGTGTACAGCTGTATTAAAAAGTATCAGGTCTTCATCTAAGTCACATCACGAGACAAACACAGTCTGCCACCCTGCACTGTGACTGTTTACTTAGTGTATTGAATAAAAACATGAAAACTTATCATTTTTTGTGCAGAATTAGTTTAAGCAGACAGTGTGTGGGGAAAGCTGACCCCCAAGTCATGTCTCCGTGAATTGTGACATGGAACAGAATGTAGCCAATCAACAAGTGAGCTGACTGAGGAACAAGGAAGCAGGCGTGAACAAAAACCAGCATGGGGGACCTGTAAACATAACATTTGGTCCACCGTCTTTTCTTATTTTAAGTTTTTCCATCAAAAGTAGCCCCAATACCACCTTATGTCCTCTTAAATGTTACATGTTGTGTTTTCTGGTTGTTGCTTTGTTGCTTCTTTGTTTTTGCTAACTCATGTTTGATCTCATGAGATTTCTGGCCTGGAGGTTTAAATTCTAGATCAGAGGTGGGACAGAATCGTTATGTGACGTGTCTAGATTATCGGAGCACACCACAGGGTACAACCAAAGCTGTTCAAAGCCTGATTTTTTATCTTCATGTGTTGGTTGTCAGATAAAAAAATCTCTTCAGATTTAGAAAACCCTTATGTGTGGACCCCACTTAAGAACATTATTTTTGTCCTCCTTGCACCCTTCAAGACGGCCCACTGTGTAGGATATGATGATTTGAATAAAGTCTAATTTCAGATTCATATTTTAACATAATAATGTGATATAAAATTCACGTGGTCTTTTGAAAGACCAGATAAGAAGTGCTAAGATTTAAAGCGATTCTACGATATTGCCGATTTTTGCAATCTTTATTAGCTTTTTAAAACCAGTGAACAAAGATGAACAATGATCATGCCTTCAGGACTATATCAGGAAAAATACACATCACATGTGAGTCTGGTTATTTAGGATTTATTCAGCAATATATATTAACCAGCTGTTTATGTCTTCAAAAGCCTGGATTGCATATAGTAGCATTATTGATCCCTTCAGGCAACAGAGTTTTTTCAAGAAATATTCAGGACCCCAAGATTTAAAAACTATAGTTTCAAAGTGGTTGGAGCCATCATCATCACTGTTAGTCACTGACATTCTATTAAAAATGAGTCTGTAGTCCTGTGCCTGCAGCTTATTGCTCTTAAATATTTGGCAGCCTCTTTGTCCTCCAAGATAACAAATTTATTGCTTTTTATTGGCTGGCAAAAAGGGGCAATTTAACACGTCTACTTTGACTCTCAAAAAAGGATTTTGCAGTACTTACTGCCATCTTCCAGACCAATTAATCAAGCCAATTTATTATGCTATTTATCAGGCACCAAATGGCGTTTCTACAGTCAAGAAAAGCTTCAGCAGTGGAGAACCTCTAAATGAACCCACTACTGTTACTGATCCGTAATACCCTACAGTAGCAACAGTTCTCAGTTCATAAGGAGCCAAGTGTTAATGATGAATAGCTGCTGCATTCATGTCTGACTGAAATGAGTAAGGGAAGTGGAAGGACTGAATGCCTGCAGTAGAGGGATTAAGAAACCTGCACAGGGATGGCTTTTTGGTGGTAGAGAGTGCCAATAGAGGATAAAGCTGCTTCTTCAATTCTTAATATTTAACAGCTGAGACATTTCCATTTCTTTCATCAGTGCTGAGTTCCTCCAGTGAAAGGTTGAATGGAGGTCAGGTAGCCAGACGTACTATACAAGTGTTGAAAATGTGAGACCTGATGTACGAGTGCTGCTGAGGACTGAAAGGGGACTTTGTCCAAATGGCAGGGGTGAAATGTGAAACCAAAAAGAAAAAAAAAAAATCACACACACACGCATATACAGCCAAAACAACCACAATGCTTCACTGTGAGCGTGAATACATAAAGACCTCAAACAACCAACCAGTCTGCACAGTATGGCTTTCTGGACAGCTGACCGGCACGGCCTGGTATCAACTATTCCTCATATTGGGTGGATTCAAAGCAGGCAGTAATGACAAATAAGAGATTTAACTCACTGTAGACAGAGCCCAATAGATGCCGGCTTCACACCTTGCTCCTAATCCCAGTGAGAAAGAAGATTCTGCGGCAGCCCCCTCCACTCCACTCCTCCAATATCCTTTGGAGACCCTTATAGTTTACCTGTAAATTGAAAAAAACAGAATCAAATTTTAATAAATGTCTCCCTTTTCTCTAAAAAGTCTTGAGAGAAAGAAGGGGCCCCATGACGATGTGTGCACGCCACTCAAACATCCCCACATGATGAACTACATTAATATATGAAGAGTTGGGCTTATCAAAGATAATGAATCCAAAATGAGATTTTAGCGAGTATGCAGACAGCTGGAACTGCCTGGGGGAAAAGACAAATAAGCACAGGGAAAAAAAATCATCTTCTGTAAACCAATCAACAAAGGCATTGCTTTTCTGTCTTTTCTGGTCATTAATAACACGCTGGGCGGCAAACAACCCACCATAAAACTGTACAGCCTGAGAAGCAACATATGGTCAGAGCTGTTCTAATCTGGTCCAGTGGAAATCAACAGAAGCACATCTGCTGAGGGTCGTCGTTAAAGCCCACAGCTAACCCAGTGTCACAACAGACAGGAGAAAATTAAATGGCTGGAGAAGAGTCATCCTCATTGACAGGACAGTAATACGGGTCCACAGTGGTCCTGAGAGAGAAAACAGAGGCCAGTAGAGATGAAACCAAATATGGCAAGCCATCACTTCGCTGAGGTTAATCATATTTGTTGCTATTTTAAGAGTAAATTAACCAACCACTGCTGGTCAGAGATTCATGTTACTCATGTTATTCTGAGGGTTAAAAAGTCCAAAGGGAAAATCACTTTGTGCTCCTCCACCCCAGGTAGCAAAAATGCTTCATTCAATTTGGTAATGGTTTCATGTATACATTTGTGTAAGATAGAGTCCCAACATTCTTACTAAAATGTAAATAACAACTCTTGCTATCCTCGAAACAATTAAAAATAATTCACTATTTCAAGAGCTTGTATTTATTTTCAATCAAAATTGATTACTTTCAAAATTTGGCTTCCGTGAGAAAATAAAGACAGAACTAAAGTGAGGTGTATGAAGAAATTTTGAAATCTTTGTCAATCTGTTAAAATGATTAAAAACATTACTGTTAAAAGACCACAACTATGTCATTACAATTTTTTCCTCTAAACATTCCTTAAACGCCAAATATTGTCAGTATGAAAATGATCTGTCACACCTTTGAGTGCAAGTTATTCTTCTTTGGTATTTTATAATGCTGAAGTCGAGCTGCAGTAGATTATAGCAAAAATCATCATCAAAATTATTTAGAAAGATACTGAGATCATGATTAGGGATGGGTACCAAATTCTGTACTTTAAGAGGTACCGGCCGAATTCTGTAGGTACTACCCAGTACCGAGTACCGATTCACGTAAAATCAAACAGTGCCATATTTAGGTACCTAAACGCATCCTTGTGAGGGAGTGGAGGAAGCAGGCATACTATTGGGTAGAGTAGGTGAATTTCCATACCGGACTTGAACGCAGCACAGCAATAGCGTAATGACATTAGCAGCCGTGGGCTCAGTCAACAAAGCAAGCATGGCTTAGAAAAATTGCTCGAAAGTATGGCTCTACTTTATTAAATATGATGGAGATTACGCTCGCTGCAATATTTGTGACGCCAAGTGTGAGGACAGCGGCGGAAATACTTCAAATTTGAGGAAGCACCTGGCGACGCACAAAATTTTCCTTAAAACTGAAGAGTGCACAATTTTTGATAGCCTCAAATCTACGACCACAAAGGATTCATTCGGCACTGTTAGCACGCCTGTGTCCAATGGCAACTAGTCATCTGCAGCCAGAAACACAGGAAAAGAAATGGCTTTAACATTTGGTGATGGCAGCAAATGTGACAAGGAGGATACCTGGTCCAGGTAAATAAGCCTTGTGTTTAAGATGGTATTAGCTTGGCATTTTAATGTGCGTCAGTTATCATTATCAGGTCGGTTCCTTGTACTTTGTAACGTTAATGCAAATGCTTTTTTTATTTACAGCTCTGTCGGACCCATTGTTAAACTGCCCTAAAGTTAAAGTGAGGGCTGCAGTTAATTTATTAAGTCGTGGTTCATTTTAGTTAGTGGTTTTCATGTTGAAGAAATTTTTGGAACAACTACAGTGTTACAATACAAACAGTTGAATGTTGTTTTGATATATATCTGTCAAATTTTATATATTGAGAAATAAATTTTGCAAAAATTTGAGATCTTAATATTAAACAACTTAATATTTATTACCCCATAAACACACACAAAAGTACCAAAAATTGGTACCGCTGAGTACCGACACCGATTCCCAGGTACCGGGCATCGGTATGGTATCGGTTCCAATGTGAAAGGTACCCATCCCTAATCATGATTGTGAAACACGATTACACACCGTTTTCAAAACAAGCAGTCCTTAATTCCACTGAGCGGATGTGCTTCTAACACTATCATTTTTAACATTTAGAAACAGGCAATACATAAAATGCACTTGTAAAACTAACAATACCTCAAAGTAACACTACTAATAATCATGGAAAAAGAAAAAAAGTTTAACATGTCACATGGCACAGTAATGTCTTAATCTGGAGTACTCAATTGTCATGTTTGTGGAAGTCAGTAAATGTTGTCTTGAATTTTATCTTGCAGTACTGTGCAGTAGTAGACTGAATAAGAGAAATGTTGAATAAGGTGCAGCATATCTAAATAACATATTAACAATATGGATAAGCAACTGGTTTTGAGGATATGGAAGATATTATGAATACTAAAGTGAAGCTTAGTGTAATATCAATTAAGCACTGTCAAAAATAAGGATGACATATTCACCACAATGCATTAAAACAGACTCAGTCAGCACAGAACTTGTCTGATTAAATAACCAGACAAAAGCCGCGTGGACAGGGGGTTTCTTTGATTCTGATTTGTTTACCAGTGAACCCAACAGAGGATCAATTGTCCTAATTATCTAAATATGTAAATGCAGTTTGTTCTGAACGCAAAGGAAAAATAAGTGAAGGCATGTGTAGTAAAGAGTGCACATTGTGATTTTTTTAGAATTATTTCTCATCATGCAGCCCGACTGCACAGCTTAACAAAATGCCAGTTGTGAAGCAATAGTAAGACACAGCAGTCAAGGTAGTGTTAATTAATCTCTTAGGCTTTGAAAAAAAGTTCCAATCTGTTCAGGACACAGCATGAAGCATACCAACAGTGAAGGAATTGTGGGACTGCCTAGGGATGTTTTACTTAGTGCCACAGCCTGCATCATAAAAACTATGCTTAAACATCTACATATGCTCCAGCTGAACTCTGCAGGGATTTCTTCAGCCTCAGAGCACATCTCATTCCTCTATCCAGCTGGAGGAGTACACGAGGGCAGATCTGAAAGCTTGGGAGGATAATTCTTCATGTAGCCAACATCATTTCACATCCTCCCTGAATCATGGCTGAAGAGTCAGATCCTGTGAATGGAGTAATGTTAAGGTGATAGAATATATCCTCTGGTTAGACAAGTAACAATCAAAGTCATGCCGCTGTGAAGCGACGCAGGGAACTGTGCCAGTGTTCTGCTTGAGAGCCATTAGTAAGGGGGAGTCTGCAACAAATGCTGAAATAGCAGGAGGGTTGGCTGGGGTGACAGTATCCTGCAGGCACAAGCATTCATGGAAAAAAGTAAACTGACAAAAGGTCATCATGCAGCTGGATCTGACCCATTTACAAGAGCCTCTTTTGGGCACTAAGTGGACTGCTAATGTATTAACAGAGAAATATATAAGGGCTACTTATGCTTGTCAAGAGAAACCTGCTTCCACTGAAAAATAGCTAATGGCCTCATCAGAATATAGCATCTCTTATAAACAACCGATAGAGCAAACTACACGAAAACCTTACTCATTGTCACCGAGGCTAAATAAAAACTTTATCACCATGGGCCACATGGACAGAGAGGAAAGCCTTGTTTTATCTTCCTTGTTTCCCCCCCTGCCAATTACTTCCCCTGCCCGCCCACAGAGCCAAGATGACTGACATTTTGATTCCAGATCTCCAAGCTATTAGAGCAAAACAGTGGCACAGCTTCCAAAGGGAATAAGGCTCGATTCATGAAAGTGACCAATCTGCAAGGCGTCATGCTGGGGGATAACATAATGAATAAGGAATGTAACAGCCACCATGTCCCTTCTTCTCCCATGTTATTGGCTTCACTGTGACTCACCCCAGCATCTCAGACTTGGTTTTTGTTGGGTGTTGAAATACTTGTAGCATTACAAACCCAGGAGTGTTGATACACAACTGTGTATTCAGCAGCTGTGGTGTGGTACTGAGAAGAAATCAGACAGCTCATGGTCTGTTCTTGGTCCTCTGACACTCCACAATTCAGAAGCCAATGGCTGGAAAACAAGCTTATATTTCACCATGTGGTGAACAATACCCACAGGAAACAGGTCTGAGACTTTCCCTGCAGACTGCTAAACAGAGAAGCACTTCTGACAAATGAGTGTTTATTCTGAGTGTGTGCAGCATTGCTGAACTGCACCTGGGACAAGTCCTGACACACAAACCTGAGCTGCCAGGTGGAAAGCGGATTTGCACCATGCATGATAAATCCCTGACAGCAGCTATTTCAACACACTTGGTTAGCTCTGCATTCAACAGGTCATTTATATGGGAAACTGTGTGCACTGATGTAAACACCTTTCATTTCAGGATAAATATTTCCGGATACGACTGTGTATGTCTCCCCTTTTGTGGTAAACACAGCTGAAACATTGGTATTTTCTCACAAAACTATGTTGACAGTGATGCTCTATATGGCCATCTCTGATAATCCAGACACTTGTGTGTGTTTTGGCTCTGGCTCAGCTCCAATACCGGTTGATCCACTTTTACTTATTTTGCCATAAACGACCAATTCCTCAAGAAAACAGAAAACTAACTCTATCTATCAAGGTGCTTCAGCAAAACACTAAATCATGACATTTGAGACAAAAGGAAATTAAATATTATAAGTCTAATAAGTGTGGCTGGGCAATGAATACAAATTAGGATATCTTTATTAGAAAATACATATTTCAAAGAAGATAAAGGTTAGGAAATATTGCTTACGCTGATAAACCTTTTCTTTTTTTCAAATAGTGTTACATTTTCCTCTAGCCTGATCTGGCCATTGGTGGGTGAGATTTAAATTCCCTTATGAAATTGACATTTAGAATCTCTTAAGGTAACATCAGGGATGGAAATAAACTTTGTGCCTACATGCCAATGTGACTGATAAAGTAAAAAAATAGCTAGTCAATAATTTGTTTTACCAGCCAGGGTTTCTGTCCTGAGTTTATATTGCAAACTTTCATGTTAGTTTGCTAGTGCTGAAAACACCCTGTTTCCTCATATGGCTGTAACAAACAATGGCACATAAACATATAAAACGGGTTATTTCATTATCAATCTTGTCAGAAATAGGATTTCTGTATCATTAAATATACTGAGATGTATTACACTGTGGAAGAAACATATTCTGACACTTCTTTGACCATGAGTCACAGCTACGGCCAAATTCTTTGAATGAGCCTTAAATTAAAGAGTTTTTGATTTGATTTGATTCTGATGACTGATTGAGTATTTTCACCGTCACTGCCCATCAAAAAGCTTCAAAGCTGTGTTCTCTCTCTGCTGGAGATGCTTAGTTAGAGCTAAGTTCAGCGCTATGTTTTCAGCAGCTCTGTATTCTGTCCACGGTCAATCCTCTGCACTGGGCTTGCGATCTGAGCCAATGGGCTTAACTGACTTTGAAACAATGGTAACACAGGTAAGTCAGGGGGATGTGGGGTTGTTTCAGGCAGCTACTGGCACTGTAAACAGGGGAAGGGGGTGACCCCCAAAGCCAGGATGACATGGATAACAAAGTACAGGGCATATAGAAATTTTAAAAAGCATAACATGGGCTCTTTAAACAAGTAGGACATAAGTTTAAGCACAGCCATTCCAGCACAGTCCCACTGACAAAAAAACATGGCCCACTGTAGAAATTTGGATATTTGACACCCATTCACACAAGAATGTGGAGGAGTGGCTCAGCACATAAAGTCAGAGCACAGCAAGCAGAAAGCCAGGTTTTGTCACACAAAATACTCTGTTCGGCAACTAGGGAGCGACATGGACCCTGATTGCTCTTAATAATCAATAACCAAAACGACATTATCGATTATAAATATTGTTACAGTAACTCAGTCCAAACGCTTGTGATGTTGTAGTTCCAAAGTAGCTTAATAACAGCTTTTACTCTTGCCGGTTACATTTAAGTTTTAGAAAATTACAAACGTTTGTTTTATTTGTCAAGATTATTTCATTAAACAACACCTATTAGTGTTCTATTTTTCTTTAAATCTGAAGAACCAGCATGATTATTATTTCAACACTGGCCTACATACATGTAATTCCTACAGCACTTTATACCCTTCCTGACCACCAGGTACTTGATTTGAAAAGGTCAGCCAAAGATGAGTTTTGATTGAATTTCAACAATGGCAACAAATATAGAAGCTCCAGACACAAAATAAAAGTCAACAGTTTGTAATTGTAACTTTCACATACTGGGCATACAACCTTTAACCATGTTTTTAGATGTTGCCAACATATTTGTGCAAATTTGCTCCCTCTCTTCTGCTCAAAAATATGAAAATGATCAAGATTTGGTTCTTTTTGATACCACTAATCATGGACAAAAATAATTTCATTTTGTACCATTTCATTTTGTAAATTTTATTTATTGTTCATCCTCAAGTCTTGGATAGCTTTAATGCGGTGATACATGTTGGAGTTTGAAATCTGGGTGTTTATGTCATTTCACCAATGTTTGGGTCAAATGATCAGCTGACTATCTTTTAGGAAAATGTATTCTTTTGCCATGGTCATCATGATAGATGTTGCTTGTGTGAGATGCCTGTTTGTAAGCTGCAGCCTGTCCTAACAGCTTTTGACCACATTTTTGCTGTTTTTCCATGTATTTACCAGCAGTACATGTATTCAAAGCATTCGGGTGTTGAGCATCAAGCCTCCAAGGTCACTACATGTATAAGCTAATCGTGTGTAATAACAACCCATGGATAGACTTTAGCCTGTAAAAACAGTATCAGTAATTGAACTCAGATTGGAGCTGCTGCACAGACTTTTTAATTATTAATTCCTACAAAATATCAGAATTACATCTAATGAAAACTCCTGGGAAAAAGAGATGTTGAGGTAAACCCTGGGTTTAAGGACCTCTGGACCATTAAACAGCATCCTGAAATGAGAAATCCTTCCCCTTACACTACTGCTAGGAAAAAAACAATATATGGATAGTTGTACTTCTCCATGTGCTTGGCTCAGTAGGTCTGCTATTCTGGATATGAGAAACAAAAGAATCTTCTTTATATGAATTGTTAAATAATAAACTGACAATGGCTCCTTAATGTGATGCTTGATAGGGAAATCAAACCATTAATAACCTTTAAGACAACAATAAGGATACTAGGAGCTGCCCTTATTATGCCAGCACTAAAATTCACTCCTGCATCAATATTGTTTCCATTTTACAAGAAGTTTACAAAGGTTTAAAAGTACAGCAATGTGATAACAATTTGTTTGTCTTTACAATAAGGAATACCCAGATATTAATGTTGTTCTCAGATTGTGCTAATTGTCTCAAATGGAGTAAATTACTGTTGTAGCAGGAGAACACAGAGACCAAACAGGGACAAAAGCGCTGAAATATGATTTTTGGACCATATTACCCAGCCTTGCTAATAAGTAAGGGTAATAAGTGGCCTCCTCAGGTTAACCATTGGCTGCTAAATAACCTCAGTTACAGAGTTTAGACAGTCAGGGGGGCTGCACTAGAGGTTAAAATATGGAGCAAAAGTTTAACCTTGAATTCAAAACTGTACTTTAATGCAAATAAACTCTGTGGGTCCTTCATAGTAGTAGAAATAGAATATCCTGATGTATCGCTCTGCTTATAGTATTATGTAGGGATGTCCCGATAAGATATTGATATCGGATATCGGTCAAAAAAACAAATAACGGATTATATCGGCCTGCATCCTAAATCTCCGATATCAGCACTCCGATACAAGCAGTCCATTCTAATATATTTATTTTTTATTTTATTCAGTTGTATAATATGCTTATGTTTAAGTTCAACACAGTGGTTATTTTGCAATTGGTGAAATACGTGTTTGTTTGATTTATTGAGGTCACTTTTCAGGGTCTTTATATATTTTTTATTCATGTTGTTTTAATTGTAGTATATTCTTATGTTTAAGGTTAAAATTTATGTAACCCATTGGTTAATAACAAATGGGTCAGTTTTTCTCATACCTACTATTGCTGACTACTGTTCTCTGTTTGAGTAATCTGACCTGATCAAGCCTTTTCTTACAGTCCATACTACAAAATAGGTAATAAAAGTCTGTATGATTCCTGCTGATATCGTATCGGATTGATATCGGTATCGGCCAATACTCAAGGCTGCAATATCGGTATCGTATCGGAGGTGAAATAGTTGTATCGGGACACCCCTAGCATTATGATTTATCCTGAAATGTTGTACTGAACTACATGGCAGCTCCCGATAATACTACATGATTTGTGATACATGGCCCACAATATGGACTATAGCTGACACCTTATACTCGATACTCAAATATCTGTTAAAATTCTTTACTCGAGCTGCAAATAATTATATTAAAAGGAAAATTCAAAGCTCTGCACATCAAACGTTATAGAAATTTAATGAACACTGCTATAATTTGCAGGAAAATGTAACTATTAATTCTGCCAAGGAAGTAAAGTTTTTACCAATGTTAGTTTGTGAACAAAATGACTCAAGAAGTAACAAACAGATCTTGATTTAATTTTAGGGACTGTTGGTCATGACACAATAAAGATTTAGAATGTAGTGTTGATCTGAATCCAGACACAGATCCAAGAATTTTATAAAGGATTTGTCAACATTCCCTGTTTTTCCCATTTTTGCTGATAACTCAACAAGTTCTGCGTGGTTTGATAAAATTCCAGGACATTTAGCCATGGCACAAGAGAGCAGCGATTACATTTTTGTGGTGATCTGAATGCAGATGTGGATCCGGACATTTTTTCAAGGTTTTGCTGAGGGTACAAGATCAGGCAGCTTTCCACATTTTTGGCAGTAACTCACAGGAGAATGCTGAATGCAGTTGTGCAGGTTTGTGCTTTTACAACACTCCTTGTATTGATCTTTTAACACTTGAAAAAGTCCTCACTTTAGATGCATTTGTACAAAAATATTGCACTATCAGCCCCATTCCTGCATGTTTAAGGTATCCACACTGGGAGATATTATCCCTTATTTTAAGAAACTATGTCAAGAAAAATAACTGAGGATGCACAGTGATGGATTTCTGCTGACAGCCGGCATTTCCAAACTCAAGATTGCCATTATTTTGTTTAAAAGTAAGCTGTACCCACCCAACTAAAAAAAATGACCTTTTCCTTTCTCATGGCCCATTTGTGTTAGAAGCAGTTGTAAATCAAGATTACAGAATTGTATTCTTTAATAAATTATACTTTGATTTAGTATAGTGGGCATTCAGTAATGATGGGATGAACCATTTGTATATTCTAACAATATTATGGCCAATATATGCCCAGCACGTACGTCCAACATATCGACAAGAATGTTCATATCTGCTGATTCCTTTAATTAATTTTAAAGGCAATTGTCTAACAATACTGACATTGTTCCAATAATATTGGGCATTAATAGTCTTGGTAGTTAATATACTGCTAAATACCGAAAGATAATTCGCGTAATCAAGGATCTATATGAAGAAAATTGAAAATACACCTACAAGAGAGAGGGGACACTGTCCAAGCTGTGCAACTACCTTAAAAACACCTGTTAAAGTGGTAAAAATGTCTTAATGACTTAATGTATTGCCCTATCAAGCGTATATAGAAAACTGATGACCGTTAACGTTTAAATGACGTCAGGACTTTTTCTTTTTAACGGTTAACGTGACAGGGCTGTCACTACACCAAACTACATCTACTCTGCCTCGGCAATGCACAAATAAGTGGAAATTAAACAAAACCTTAAAATAAACAAAAATGAACACCCTTCTCCAATAGTAGATAAACTCCTCAAAACGCACCACAGAACACTTCTAGTAAAGCTAGCAGTGAACTCTTTCAGACGCTAAAAGATATTAAATTCAGCCAGGAGACCCTGAAAGTATTGGCGCTACTTCGAGGTAATGGCGGTAAAAATGTTTTAAAAAGCTCAGAGAAATTTGTGATACTTACAGCTTGAGGAAGGGAGGTCTCCGTAGTTTGCTCCAGTGTTTAACGCAGGCATAAATACAGTGTGAATGTGAGTCCACAGACTAGAGAGTATCGCACTGCTCCGTGCTTCTCAAACCCTGAAGCAGCAGCAAACAACCACACTGAGCCACTGGACTCTACCGTAATAACTGCAGCCCACACGGAGGCGCACACAGGATTGGCTCTACCGTAATATCGAGTCGGATTTTGAAATTTTCGATATTGGGTAAAATGATGCTGGAATTGCAGTGTAAAACAATTTTCTACGAGCAGTTCCATGTTTATGGAAGAGGATTAGGGTAAGATTTCTTAACGTTTTTTGGGAGGGAAAAAGACATAATTCTGACTTCAAGCTCGGAATTCTGACTGAGATTTAAGTATGAATTCTGACTTTTTCACCGCCTTAAGAAAAAAAAAACATCCTATTATATTATATATGGCTTGAAAAAAAATATGTTGATGCTTTTCCGGTTTTCATAACTTAACACACAAAAGTCAGAATGACTAACATTGCAAGTTCTGCAAATGTGACTGTAAAAACCCACACTGCTATTGCTATGTAAAAAAGTCCATTGTTCAGCCCCAGTTCCAACAGCAATTTGATAGAATGAGTATAACAAAGCATTACTGATTCACATAGATCAATATAATTTTGTACATTTTTATCGTTTATTTCTGACATTCTGACCAGCCTTTAAACAAAGGTGAGGAGTTAAATCAGGAGTGTCTACAAGTCAATTTCAAAAGACCCATTTTAGAATTGATTGCATGAAAAAATATGACACAATCTGCCCATAGGGATTCAACAAAAGCTGCAAATAAAGAAAGAAATATTATGTAATAAGAAATAATATATCTCTATAATCTTCCTTGATTCCTGGCAAGATATTTGAGATGCCACAGAGATCCAGATGTATCTGGAGGGCTTGCTCTATGGCACAGCATTAATCCTTTAAAGAATTCTAAAATATATTCATTTCTTCCTGAAAACGTCATGTGTAGAGAATGGATTGAGTTATCTTCCTTTGAGGCAAACAAACCATTAAACAAACAATGTCAGAAAAATATTAGGAAGTTAAGCTGTTGCTTTTATTGAAACTACTTAGTACAAACTGCATGTAGCATACTATAACAACATTTCTGCACTGGAAATGTATATGATAGTGCTGTCAGGTATGTTGACCTCTGACCTGATGATACTTTGCATTGTGGGAAACAAAACTCAAGGTAGACTGGTCCAATGCATACATCTGGATTTTTTTCTGAATCAGTACGACTGTGGACATTTTGGCAAAGTCAGTTTGCACTGGAGCTGCTTCTGTGTGCTGTTTCAGATTCAGTCAATATATTTGTTCTGCTCAATTGCAGAAACAATTTGTCCCTTTGGCTGTGTTTTTAAAGTGTAGTTCTGCTTTTCCTGAGAGTAACAAAAAACTCTATCAGTACCACCTACTGAGAAAACTACAGAATCAGAAAAAAACTAAATATGAAAATGATGATAGATCAGTTTGAACAGAATTTTTCATTTAAAAAAGGGAACTTTGCAAAAACAGAATCTATCACAGGGCTGAAGCATTTGATTATCCATTCATTATCTTTACTGCTGGATCCCATCCCAGCTGACATTGATCGAGAGGCACCCTGAACCCATCACCAGCAGGTCGTAGGCCCACATAGAGAGACAGACCACCGTTCATGCTCATACTCATAAGGACAAACTGGAGTCACCAATCAACCTAATGAGCATGCTTCTGGTCTAAAGGATGAGGCTGGAGTGCCCTAGGGGAACCCACACAGGCAAAAGGAAGACCAAGCAAACTCCACACCAAAAAGCCCCGACCAGCATGGAGATCAAACCAGCAATCTTCTTCCTGTGAGGTGCGTGCTCTACATGCTTAACCACCATGCCACCCTCAATAAAAACACAGAACTTCAAAGAGAGATAATATATTGTACTAGTCAATGGGAAAGAGCTCATAGAAAGTGTTTGGGAGGTAGAACCTTTCAGAAGCATATCCAGCAGGTGACTTGACAATCGTTCCATCCATCCCACTTTTTACAGGCCATTCAGATAATTTAGTAGACGGTTCCTACTGGCCTATAGAATGTGAGCCACTTTACTTGCAAATATGTCAGAAGTGGAGCAAAACGACCCTTTCTATTGAGAGTTTGTAGTGTTTAACGTTTTTTTTCATTTTCTAGAGAAATGTGGTCAAGAGCTGATAAAATTTTTACTGAAGCAGTTAGCATCTATGCTAATCTTTGCATGTGCAGTTACTTCCTGCTGTTGTGTCAATCGTAGTTCCCACCTCATCCTGCTCCAAAGGATGCTGATTTGGCTGTCCCGACTCAAAGTGGGCACAAACGTTGTCGATTGGAGCTTGACAAGATGGATCTGCCCAATTACACACTCTTAAATCTAACAAGTTGGCCAAACTTAAAACATTTTGGAAACCAATTGTCTTAAAAAAGATAAGTAAATCTGATTAAATAGACTGCATTTACTGTTGTAAGTTATTTTACCTTGGTTTAAGAGAGTTATTTAAACGTATATGGTAGTTATACACCTACATCAACTCACGCATTCACACCCTTTCATGCCCATTTACACACCACTGATGCAGCAGTGGGAGTAACTTGGGGTTAAGTGTCTTGCCGTTTGTTGCCCAGACCATGGGCTCAAACCTACAACCTCCCAATCAACAACAAAGCAAACTCGCTGCTCCACCAACACCTCCTATAAAAGTAAGTACAACAAAGGATGGTCGGTAGACAAACCAAATCTTTGTTTTTTACCAAATCAAATAAAAAAGCCATCATATGGTAAAGTCAAAACATTGTTGAAAGAATGGAGTCTATCAGCTTGTTGTGGACTTACCATAAGAGACACTCTGCATCCTCCAACATTGAAATCAATCTGCAGAGCAGCCTCCCGCCTGGCTTTACTGCGCATGTGCAATCCTGAACTTGGTGTTCAGTCACTGTGAGAAAAAGTCTTGAGTACAGCTTACACACAGGAATGAAGTTGTCTATTTTTTTCAAGCTAAATGGATTCCTTACTCATATTGATTGAGTTGAACCAACATGTTATTAAGATTTAAGCAAAGCGCACAAATGTAATTTAAGTAAGAACAGTTATTACATTCTAGAGTTGCACTGAATCAGGCAGCTCCAGCTGCTGTGCAAGGTTACAATTTGTGACATTTTTCCAGACACGTCTCTTTTTGACATCCTCTTGGAAAGTGTAATTCTGTCTCTGAAACCTCCCATCACTGTCAGTACAGCCCGTCCTCTCTGGGAGCAGGGTCTGTCTGTGTCAGTCTGTTCTCTGATGCTCATTCAGTCAGAAATGTAATATCCTTTCATATTCTAACTGGGGACTTTAGCTGGTCCGTCAGCTCCTATTTTGCTCATTAAGGGTCAAATATGTTTCTAAGTCTGAGGTCAGGTTTGTTCTATCACTGTTATGAGGATAATTATTGTGATCCATTTGTATTTTAGATTTACAGTAGGAATGATAAACTATCATATTTAATGAACACTGAGCTAATTTTGACCAAAAGTGAAAAACAGGGGAGCTATTACCAGAGTTCAAACTCATCACATGTAAAAACCTTCTTCATGAGAATATTCATCACCAAATTTGACAGGTACTCATTAAGCTGTGCCGGGTGGGCCTGAATTATAGGCCTTATAATTTACACAGGGCTAAGGGCTTGGGTATTTATGCTTGCTGTGGCTGCAAAGGATCAAGAAATAAACTCAGAAATAAAGAGAGTATGAGTCCTGTGTATGTGGTTGCGGGGAGTTAATCCGTGTATTTAAGAAAATCAATCCTGCGTTATGTTTGGGTAAATTTGCCAATTTTCAACCTACAGAAGGTTAGAAGCGTGTGTCAGCCTTTTATCTTCTTGTGCATGTTACAGTTGACTCTTTGTTTATTCTCTGATTTTTCTGCTGGTCCACCAATCAGACAATGCCCTTTCTTAGTCACCATTCCTGGGCTGTGACCCTAATCTCCAATCTTTAATATGGTTAAAAGGCGTCTTTGGGAAGAGTGAAAGTGTAACTGAGAATATCCAGTTCACAGTCCTGGAGCATTATCATTTTGTCTCCAAATCAAGAGACAGTTATGAATTGAACTTCTTTGGATTCTACTCTGTGGACGATGACACTGGCAGTTTCATGTGGAGCTGAATCGAGGCCAAAAATCTTGTATTTTCTTGGGGGAAAAAGCCTTGATTGACAAAACAAAATTGAAACTTAGAGTTCAATGTTTAATCTTGATTTTTTAAAAATTAAAACAATGAAATGAATAATAAGTGAGACTTTTTTTTTTTTCAATTTAAGTATACTTTTGATTTTAGCTCTGTCATTATTTGCTCCGACGTAGGGGTTGGGGGGTTGGGGGGAGCTTTGGGGGTATCGACTGAGAGGGGTGTGTGCATGATAGCAAAGCAAAGCCCTCCCCAGTTATGTCCTGTTCAGGAAACTCTACACTGACTCTACACTTAGTCTACACTGCATTTACCTGATACCTGTAAATAAAGTGATTCTGTGGACAAAGTTAACTGTTACAAGCTATTTTAGACTAATCTTGACTATTACAGATGAATGAAAACTGTCAAATATGCCAGATTGTTAAATTTAACACCCATACTTACCATACTTAAAGATGCAATGTGTCCCCTTTCGACAAACAGCATCAAAGAATGGATTATATTGGCACCCTCTGTACCAGGGCAACCTGCAGGTGCAGGCACAAAGGGTAATTCTATTTTTAGATAAGGTGCAATGGAAATGACCCTACATATCGTAATGCTGGGTTACCTTTGAAACATCGAGACATTACGAAAGACACTTTTTTGCGTTGATGTAAGTAAGCATGAGCTACCTGAATGCCATCAGCTGCTTTTGTTGCTGTGGTCCTTAAAAGCATAGTTCTGGATAAACCCACATTACCTGTTGATGCAGGTGAACAAATGGTAAATGGTAAATGGACTTGAGCTTATATAGCTCTTTTCTAGTCTTTGACTACTCAAAGCAGCTTTACACCGCAGGTCATACTTACCCATTTACTCACTGATGGTTCAGAGTTTCTATATTAGTTATCCATCAGTATCTCTAACACATTCACGCACTTTCATGCCCATAAACACCACTGAGGTAGCAGTGGGAGCAACTTGGGGTTAAGTATCTTGCCCACGGACACATCGCCATGTGTTGCTCGGAGCTGGGCTTGAACCTGCAACCTCCCAATCACTGACCAAGCACACTATCCAACTGCACCACCCATGCCCCAAATCATGAGCTTGTGTCAAAACCACATAAAATCAGAGTGTTATTACAAAAACTTAAGACAGTTTCAGGAAACAAATTCCACTATAAAACCCTGAACTATCCCTTTAAGGACTATAACATGAACAGCAGCTTATAGCATTAAGGTCGTTTATGCTAACTTATGCCCTCTTACTGCAAAAATAAAAGTGTCAAATGTCTCTATGATTCAGAAAGTTACCCAGCATTATAATAAGGCAAGGCAAGTTTATTTGTACAGCACAATTTGTACACAATGCAAAAATCCCAACACAAAATAAAAACAAAAGTAATCCTTATATATAACATGAACCGTAATAGGGAAGAGTGTGGATAAGATCCTTTTAGTCATATGCACATATTTAGGATCATTGTCATTGCACCTTATCTAAACATAGCATTGCCTGTGTGTCCATGTGCTCCATTTCTTGCTTATGAATACAGCATTTTAAATATTTTTTGGGTTTGATTGTGTTTTTCTGTCCTTTCCTGGATAATGAGAATTGTATTTATCACTCTACAACAGAAACTATCAAACTATAACACAGTGAGAATCATAATGTAGCAGCTGTTCATATTAGCTAGAAAGTCAGTTAGTATCAATCACTGAGTTATTTGCTTCCAGGGGTTAACTAAGGTTTCCTAGTGGCCCTTTTTGTTCTTTTGTATTTGTCCTTCTATGCAGAAAACAAAGAAACTTGAAGGGGAATAAGCTCTCTTTTCTCCTTTAATATCTGCCCAGTATTACAACACCCTGCCTTTAATATTGCTGAACATTTCAAGTTTAACAGCCCTCCTTTCCCTTGTTTTGTCCTCAGAGCCAGAGCAGGGTTATTTGTCTTTAATTGCTTCTCCAACAGGATCCTGAATACTCATGCAGGTGCTAATAAAACAAACGCCTGGGCTCTGCAGGTGCTGAATTAGTGTTGGAGTGAGGCCCACTGAGGATTTGCTGGTGGAGGCAGAATGAAAGGTGTGGGAGGAAAAGGGTGCACGGGGGTTGGCAGCAGGATTAAACAGAATGAATTAAATACAGAAGCTGTATGGCTGTGTGGTAGAGAAACATCATAAAGGTTACCATACATCCAAAGCAAGGGTCTACACTCTGCAGTTGTGTATCTGGTCTATTCTGAAACCATCACCGAGCGGGAAAAAAAAAATCACACTCTATTATACCTCATGGGGTTTCCTGAGAATGCCTCCAGGACAGATTGCATTTACAGCTGAACACAAGTGTCAGAGTGTCCATTTCTTCACTTCTTTGAGAAGGTTGAGAAACACAGATATGAAGGAGTTTGGTGGAGGAACAGTACATTATTGTGCCTCCATGCAGGCAGATCCTGTAGCCATATCATGCTCACGCAAGGTTGGACCCCTCTTGCCTTCATAGAGGCCTTAATTCTTTATGGCATTGATTCAACAAGGTGCTGGAAACATTCCTCTGAGATTTCGGTTCATGCTGACATGACAGCATCATGTCCGCCACAGGAGGGCGCTACTGTGCCAGGAGCATGACTGGCCACATCCTGTTTATGTGCTTTGCCAGATTTTTTTTCCCATGACTGCTCAGTGGATGAAAACGATTATGTATTAATTTGGTATTTACTAAATTGTCTGAATCTGAATCTCAGTCACACAGTAACTGCAGATTTTTATCCCATTCCACCACATCTCAAAGCTGCTCTTTTGAGTCAAGATCTAGTGACTATGGAGGCCACTGGAGCACAGTGAACTCATTTTCAACTTGCGTAGCTTCTAGAAGACTGGTGCACCATGGGAATAATGAGATTTACATGGTCAGCAACAATACTCAGGTTGGCTGTGGCATTTATGGTTCAACTAGAACAAAGAATCCCAAAGTGTGCAAGGACAGTACTGGTCTGAACTGTTTAAGCAAGACACGATGGGTCTATGCTTTTGTGTCGTTTGTGCCAAATCCTAACCCGACCATCTGAAAGTTGCAGATGAAATCAAGACTCATTAGACCAGGGAACGTTTTTGAACCTTTGATAATCTTCTTTGTTAGAATTAGAATAGGACATTTTAATTAAATTATATATTAAATTAGCACGATTCATTTCCAGTGATTGTTTTGTGAGGACCTTAGATTGATTAGATTGTGTTCAACTTCAACTTCAACTTCAACTTTATTATAATCCCATGGGAAAATTGTTTCTCAGCAGCAGGCATCAGCACACAAGTACATAACAACACATAAATAATACAGGCATTTCAAATCCGGAAATCCGGAAAATTCTGGAAAATCCTGGAAAATCCTGAACTCAAGTGAAAAGGGGGCGGCACTTAAACCACAAAATGCCAGAGACCAAGTAACAGGCAAAAACCATAAAGTGCATTCAGTCATCAAAGTGCTGTGCAGCAGATAAACAGTAAGAACAGTTAGAACATACAAGATAAAGCAGATAAAAAGAAATTCAATAAAAAGACAATAAATAAATAGTCAGTGATTAAAATCATGTCTATCCACAAGACGCATGAAGCACAAGAAAAGAAGAATCTGGTCAGGCCAATGAATTAAGGTTTTCAATAGCAAATGTGATTTCCATTGTGTTAGCCTAATGTTGCACGTCTTTAAATACAGTTTGTTTTGGACCTGCTTTTTGTCAAGTGTGATTACATTTATTGCGAATGGCACATTGTAATTAATGATTGGTTGGTTTAGACAGCTACAAGTGTGATTGCATGACCATATATATTCTCCAGTAGCTCATCAAGCTGCTATAACAAGTGACAAATGATGTGATTAATGCATTCCTGGAACATTATACTCATAATAACAGACCTGCTTGGGGATTTTTCTGTCCCTAAATACATAGTAGAACCATGATCTAATGGCTGCTGTCAAGGCTGTCTTTTTCCACCCTCTGGTGATACTAGCTTAGACTGCAGAGGGCCTGGTCTACATATGCATATTATCACAGGAAGAAGAATGGATCAAACTGCATACATTTATTCATTGCATTAATGCATTTATGTCCTATGCAGGCTCATGTAATGATGTGCTTTTAAAACATTCATCTCTTGTCCGTTGGTCTATGCAGCTGAAGTTGATGCAACTTAAACCATCTCTTAAATAATTCTGAATGGCTCAGGTTTTTCAGAAATTGAGGTTATAACTTCTCGTAGAGGAGGTGGGTGATTCCTGATGCTAGACCAGATGAGATTCACAGAATTATATTCAAAATGTATTTTTTAAACAAAGACTTTGTGCATAAAAATCATCATTGGGACGATCTGACAGGCAGGATGGATCCATGCTTCCATGTTGTGTATGCAAAATTATGACCCAACCATCTGAACGTGGCAGCAGAAATTGAGACTTGTTGGCCCATGGCAGCATTTTTCCACTCTCCTGTTATCTAACTTTGGTTGGGAGAATCTGAATGCAGACTGCGGTCAGGTCTCGGTGGCATTTCCTCCCACCTGTACGATTATGAAGTTCACCTTTCAGTGCTTTACCAGGATCTTGGACCTTGAAACAGTGACATTTGAGAAGGAAGATAATGGCAGTGGGTGGATGTCACAGGTGAAACGTAGGCTGTAGCAGATTGGTGAGAGAGAGTGGGGGAAAGGAAAGCTGGTTATGACTCTTGATTTTTTTTATGGTTTTCCTATCTCTGTTTCTCATTTTCTTGCTAATATTTCTGCATTTAATTTACATTGTATGTCAAGTTATTTTCTTTCTCTAGGGATGAGTAGTTGTTACTGTGTAGACAACTAACAGGGATTGGATTTAAATAAGTTAATACATTGTTATATTGCCTGTGCAAAGTCTTTAAAAAGGATCCACTTTTGTGTTTTAAATGTAAACTCCAGAGTGAAGACTTATGGATTAAAGCACTGTGCTTTTTCTTTGGAAGAAAGTCAGGACAAATGATTTGCTTTACATTTATATATACCTAGGACTGCAGGCCTTGCAGTGCTGTAAAACATCCAAATAGCTTCATCTTAATGTCTTCAATATAAATGGTAATAGTGGCTCACTGGTACAGGAGGGTGGGAATAAAAGACAGAAATGTATACACTTCCATTTTGTTTATAATGTTAACATTTTTCAATAACATCTTAGCCTGCAGACAGAAACATGCGCGTGTTCTGCACACAATCTGAACATTGACAGAGATAATATGGACCAACAAAGGGGCGTATATGTGGGAGGCATCTGTGCTTTGTCTTCACCCACACTCAAACCTGTCAAACAAACAACACTGTTCTTCCACCCCCAACCTGCAGACACAGAATGAGTCCCAGCTCTGCAAAATTCCATTTCTTGACTGTTACCTTGCCTCTACTTGGATAAGACTGTCGGACTGAGGTGTTTGATTATTGAGGACAAAGAAAGGAAGCTGTTAAACCGTGTTTTTCCATCAGAGGATTGTTGTAGAAATGTCAGGGGAACAACGAAACAGGAATGCACAGAAGTAATGATGGATTTTTCTGTAAATTTTAGGTAAACCACACTTTGCTAAAGCTTCCAAAGGCCTTTCCGATTAGGAACCAATCAACTGTTTATTACTTAGAACCAAAATGTTATAGAAAACATTAAACTGTAGAAATAATGGAGAGTCAGAGTCACGTCAGTTGTAAAGTCACTGAGGGGGGCTTTTGAAGGCAGTTCCTGAATTGAAAGCACTTTCCAAAGGTGCCCTTACACCTGGTTCTTTTGGCAGAGTTGTAGGCTATCCTGCTTTGGCATTTGACATATGGGAGCACAGCAGTGGAACTCTGTTTCAGAACAAAACAACAAATCTGGTCACCCAGAAAAGTGATCTTAGCTCACTTCCAATTATACCTACAAGCAGTTTGTTTGCCGTAAGACTGCAGCCAAGCCTGCAACTGGAATTAACAGATGTGGCCATGTTTACATGTGGCCTTTGTGATTACAGCTGTGGATGCTGGCAACTTTCAAACCCTCTCTTATTTCTTCCCTTGCCATAAACAAGGCACAGAAAAGAGGACATAAATGTAAAACATAAGACCAGAAGTCAATTATGTGTTGGTACACAAAAGGCAATCCAAATTAGGCACAGTATTCAGAAAACATGAGGTTAAAAAGGCAAGATCAGTAACTGGGCAGGGTTGTAAAATGGCCGGACAAAACAAGAAGAATGCTGGAACAAAACTGTGAGGTACAACAAACTGGCACAAGATAACAGGAGACATGAGGTTAAATACAGGAGTAATGAGGGGTGATGGGAAACAAGTGTGACAAGACGGGGGCAGGGCAGACAGGAATGTGTCTCAAACAGAGATAAGGGGTAGAGCTACAAAACAAAACAAGATGGACATTACAAAAGACATGAATGTGCAAAATAAAAAGGGGAACTTAACAGACATGACAGCACTGACTTAAATTTTACATCAGGAGACTTGACAAGCATAAGTAGATCCGCTTGTCAGTCCAAACTTTTATGAGGTATTTGACCTCCTCTGTTCTCATAGTTTAACCATGACCAGAACAATCAGCTGTTTAGACGTGACCATCAGATCAGCCATGACTAACATCAGACATCACTTCACAGGATGCTTCAAATAAAAGGCCATTTAATGTCCCACCTGACCTCTCTCTTTCACCTCATCCCCTTATGAAGTTTTCCATCAGCTTTGCTATCACATCCACACCCTGTCTTACCCATCTCCATGCCTCTGGTAAAACTATGGGAGTAACTTGGAGTCAAGTGTCACTCTTGCCCAAGACACATGGTCTTTTGATAGTTTGAACAGGGCTCCAACAGGCAACCATCCTATTGATGGCAGGGTGAACCATCAGACTGATCCTGCAGATTGATCTGCCTGACAACAGACATTGAATCAGGTGGATTCAGCTGCACTGCAAAGTTTCTGCTTGCAGGCGGGAGCTCTGTTTTACTACTATCCTTGAACTATGTTTTAAATCAGCCATAAGCCATTCATGTAACATATGTCTTATGCTAATGTTTACAGCTGTGATGCAGTTGTCAGGTAGCAGAGCTTTTTTTATTGCTATTACCAGTGAAGTTAAATGGGTTTGCCACAGGCTTGTGGTTGCTGCTGTTTGAACTAGTTTTTCAGCATCATAACTCATAGATAATGGAAAACAAAACTTCTTTCATTCAATTCTCATGCTGTGCTGGAATATTAAAACACAAACCCTGAAGGAATGCTGTAAAGACATTTAAAACAGCAATTATTCACTGATGATATTCTTGAAATAAGTTTGGATAAAATCCATTTGGGCACTAAATTTCTTTGTATCAGCTCCATTACAGTCATCCCACCTCTTCAGTTAATATGAAACAGCCCTTCAGGCATTAGCCCTAAATTCTCCTGCAGCACTAATCTCAGATCACATCCCAGATATGTTTTAAACATGAGATTTCCCTCGCTTATGGTGATCATATGGCCTTAAAATGTATTAAAAAATGCAACCCCTTAATCCTCTCAGGAAAGTAGGATGTGCAATACAGAATGGGATTGTGATATTCATTTGGTTTTAAGGAATCAATGTAATGGCTCGTCTTCAGCAGTTCTGTGTAAACCATAACCAGTCCTCTCAACAAAGAAATAGTATAAATAAGAGACAGTGACAGGAACGAAGCAAGAATCATTCTGCACTGTCGACAGCCAATGCTGCCAGCTGAAAAGAAGCAGACATGGAAGAAATGATCACGAGAGCCAAACACCAGAGCAAATGACAGGAAGATATAAAACCAGCAGATCAGGAAGAGAAAGCTTTCTTGACTGTAACTTAATAAGATTACTAACACATATAAACCCAGTGCTTTTTAAGAAAGAACCCCTTTGATAAGAAATAATGTGATTGCAGTTGTGCTGCTCTTGCTGTCACAAAGATAATATGTCATCAGATAACATGAAATAAAACGTTTCATAGCCTCCACTGGTGAGGACCAAAGACAAAGGGATTATGCTTCAGGTGGTCCTTCAAAGCACAGATATGTTGATGTCAATCTATAAGGAGAACCTGGAGGTCAATGATAACATCAGCCACATTTCTGACATTTTCTAGTTATACTGCGGTTTGTTAGCCTACCTTTTTATTTTATATCTTGATTTGGATCCCATTCACACCTAAAGCAGACCAAACTCTGTTTCACTTAGAAGTGAATCAAGAGCCTTTATATCAGATGTTTCAGAGTTGGGTTCTTTGGTGTTCAGCGGGACTGCTTGAGCCTTCACACTACCCCAAATACAATGGACTATCCAACAAAGCAAGTTAGTTTTGTTTAGTCCAAGCCCATACCTTGCTTTACTGTGTTTTATGTGCCCATTAGTGTATTGTATGTCCTCTCAATGGGAGTGTCCATGACACAGAGACTCTACCCCACATCATACTATTGTTTCATCAACAGTTTAAGCCCATTGCTTCTGAGCAGTGAGCCCTGTTCAGAGCATAGATTGTGGAATGGATGAAGAGTTGTTGACAACACAGTGCTAAAAAGGCCAATAACCACAGAGCTGACAGTAGAGATGGGAAGAAAAAATAAATACATAATTGTATTGCAATGCTTGACAATATAAGAATATACACATTCATGGCTGCCATATATTGATAATATTTAGTGTGTTCATTGCACCTTTAACTTCAGTGGAAAAATGCAAACCACATTCCTCAGAGACTTTGAGTCTGACCAGAAGCTGAAAGTGATAATTTATTGCTTCCAAATAATGATTTTGTTACACTGCATGGAAGAAAAAAACGAAAATAGAGCTCTGACACATAAAATTAAAATAAAACAATGCACTTGAATGAATGTCCTATCTTCTATATCAGAAGATGGAGTGCAGTCCCGTGAGTGTGTGTGTGTGTGTGTGTGTGTGTGTGTGTGTTTATATTGATGTTTGTTCTACTACTACTCGAGCAGGTTTTGTTGTTGAACGTTCTTGTCTGAATCAAAGTGATGTAAGTAGATGTCTGTAGTCTTTTGAGTGGACCGTGATCTCCATTCGCTGTTGATTTCCCAGCTCTATGCGGAACTGCCAAAGGTCCAGAGTCTTACCAATCAATCCCTGGGTCAGCAAAATTAAAAAAAAAAAAAACAATCAGAGTCCAATAGAGGGCTAACACAGTTGAAGTGGCTCCTCTCTCACACAACTCATAAGACTCTCTCCCTGGTTCATCAGCTCACTCATGCATGGTGCAATCAGTCAGTGCCTCAGGCGAGTCCCAGAACGTGCTCACCGACAACGACACACAACAGGCCTGTGCGCCATCGTGTGGCAGGGCCTGGTGAACTCCCTCAAATGACAGAAATAGGTTTGATACCCATATGGGTTGCATATTGATTTCCAAATTAATAAAGCTTTTTGTTCAAAATAAATTAAATCGATTTTTCATTTAGTCCACACGATGCTGCTGTTGAGCCATCTCAGTCCAGTGACATTCATCATCCAAGAGAGTTAGATGTAAACAAACATGGCTGCTTGGGGGAGAGACACGAAAATGAATGCAACATTGATATTTAAGTCCATTGTGTGGACTTATGTAGGACTTTGAACTGTAAATAAGAGATGGACATGGCACAGGGTTTGTAAGGAAGGAAAATTTAGAATAAAACAGCGTGGAAATAATGGTGTGTTTAACTCATATCAGAACTGGGAAGAGGATAGTTGGAATAACGTCAAATCCCAGCTCGATATATTCCAGTTACAAGATGGTTAATTTGGAGTAGCTGAAGACTTCGAAATTGATTTATTCCAACCAAAGGGGGCATTCTTAGGGACAAAATTTAATTTTGTTTGCAACTAGGATGATCCCAGTTTCGAGATCAACAGGAACTCAACATTATACCTGGGGTAGCCAACTTGGATTGTCAACTCAGGGGTGGTGAGGAAGTATTTTAAATACTTATAATAAAAAAATGTATTATTATCATTCTCAGAAAACTTATCTAATTTTAGCTCAGTCTATCCCACTTCCCATGTGAGTGCATCACAGTTGCACTGGGAAGTTGGGATTTCTGAGTTCCAAGAGGAGATTTCAACTGGAACGTCCCCCTAAAGTTGGAATCCTGAGTCTTAAAGTCAGAGAATCCTCACCACCCCCAAGTTGACAATCAAAGTTGGCCTCTAGGGGCGTAATGATGAGTTCCAGTGGATCTCGGAACTGGGATAGTCCTAGTTGCAAATTAAATTAAGTTAAATCACTGGGAATGCCACATTTGATAGAAATATACCACTTTCTCAGTCAGACGTCTTCAGCTACCCCAACTTTACCTGCTCCTAACTGGACATGTCTAGCTGGGATGTGATGAAATTCCAACTCTCCTCTTCACAGTTCCAGTGTAAATGGAAAACACCACTGAAGGGGCAGAAGCTCTAACTTTGGAGCACATCTGGATCAGGGGTACTCATGAAATCTGGAAGGTCTTTGGACTTTAGTAGTCATCAAACCTAAGTAAATCAACCTGAGTTAAGGGAAATGTGGGCTCTTTAAACAGCAGTGGCTAAAATAATCAGACTTGTGTTGTGTTGACATTTTGATCTATACAACAATCACATGTAAACACAAAGATGTGAGCTGGAGACGGGTGAAGGCTATAATGAGTAGCAGTCAGATCTTTGCTTGGTTGTTTATTTATCAAAGAGAATCTCCCATGAGGCTCTGCAGCGTCAGTCCAACATTTGTTCAAAAGTGGGAGAAGGCAAAGGTGAAGTATTGTTTTGGATGCACTCCTGCTCGCCCTCTGCACTGTCTGCATGCAGGCTTATTGACCCGGCCTTCACTACAGTGGGCTTACGTGCAGCCAGTTAATCATTTCCTCGACTCGTCCTCTGCTCTGGTATTAATCATAATTTTCTTCTCACAGTTCCACAGAGAATATATTCAAATATGCAAATGCACTAATAAACAAACAGATTAATCTCTCCTCTGAATGATTTCCATGAAACATGAATGAAAAAAGAAGACAGAAGAGCAGGAGATCAGATCTTTTCGATACACATGAGAGATTTTGTTGTGGGAAAAATACTTTGGATATTTGCATCCCACACACTGCAAGCAGATAAAGCAAATGGAAATAGTAATTTGGCATTAAGGAGCTCTCCAAGGCTTTGGCACATTCTGTTTCTGTGTGGGCTCCTACAAAATTTCTAACACCTAAGCTTCTCTCCTTATGGAAACAAAGGCTGCCTCTCTCTTAAGAATAATTGAATTTCCTTTTTGCCTCTGCCAGAAGCTATTTTCAGAACATGGCCTTTTTTTGTCAGAGCTTGAGAATATTATTAACCCAAACATCAGCTTAATTCAGAATTTAGGACACTTTACCTCCCACATTTGGTGTTTGAAAGGTTGACTCAGTAGGAGCTAAATCAGATTTTACGTGATGTAGCAAACATGAAGGTGTCTAAACTGAAGGATGAACCAGGAGTGTTATTGAATAAACCAGAAGAAAATAGGGAAATTGAAGCCCTAAATGGGGATACCAACTGTTGTAATGAAGAGAAATGCTCCATAATAACTCCATTAAGGGAGATTTATTCGAATAAATTCTTGATTAATGCTAAAAAAAAAAAGTGAAGACCGCTGCTAAAGATGACTGTGTCAATGTGTCAACAATGCTCGAACCTTTTAAGCAAAATAATTTTGTGTAATTAGCCAAAAACTGCTGCAATAACATGCACATTTATTTGATTAATTCCACAGATGGGATCAACTGATGGCTTTATTGGATTAGCTTCTGTCACAATCTAATTTTCACTGCTTTGGATAAATTTCTGCATGCTGTTGCACTCTAAATTTACATGATGTTTCATCATTAAAAAAAAGAACTTTACAAAACAGTCCCACACACTGCAATAGTGTAATACTGCTCTGTTTAAATATTTAATGGATACATTTCACGGTGCTGGTTCAAAAGCCTTACAGCGCTCAACAGAATATTTATGAAGTGTAGGTTTAAGAAAAAAAGTGTTCACATATCACAATTGAGGCCAGAGATCATATGCTAAGTTGGTTCAAGGGCCAGATTTTTTCTTTACATGCATTTTAAAGGCCACGTTTCACAATATTTAAAAAATATGAAAACATATAGGTCTTCATGGATCATATTTAATAACTGCATATATTGTAGCCTTGCAGTTATCTGGCTGTTTTTCTTTGGAATAATTTGCCATTCATGGTTTTGGAAGCAGACACCTTCCCCACTTTTAGGGTGGGAATAAAAACCTTCCTGTACCCCTGAGTCTATTTCTCAGTGGAAGTAATGATGCATGACAGGTAAAGAGTAGGGGACCTAAAACTGAGCCATGAGGAACACCAAATCATAACCACTGGGAAGCTTTGATTGTTGCACCCTCAGCCGTCCCCAGCATAAATATTGTGCCATAATATTCATTTGGGAAAGACAGTGATGGAATTTATTTGTCATCAGCATAATAGTGTAATAGATTTGTGAGATTTTATTTCCAAAATCTATGTCATCATGGTCATATTCACATGTCTGCAAAAGGTTTATTAAAAGTGATGCAATTCCCATCAACCAGAATGAGACCAGATGAACAAAAATGGGCCACAGTTATTTTTATGTAAGGACTGCTGCAGATTACATCAGCTGGCATGGAGGTCATCATTTCATGACAGTACATGGTGATCATCAAACCAGAAGCTGGTTTGAATAAACAATGTCAGACTTCCTCTTTACGCTGTCTGAGCTATCACATATGGATTTGTCATTGGTGTGCATCGAGATGGATCAACACCAAGCAATATGGATTACAGTTTGATCTCTGCATGCTGACTGTGAATGCTAATACAGTGTGTAAATAGGGCCTCTGTTAACACTGAGTCCATACACAAAACACATCTGTAAACATTAACTCTAGACCTTCCTCTCAGTCACATTTTACTCACACTTTTTCCAACACAAAGTACATACTCTTGAGCTTGACCTTGTCTGTGCAGAGCAACAAAGTGCAGACAGTTAATGATGTCAAAATGCACTCAAACAGGTACACAGGGAGCAGCCATTAAGTGTTACACTGTCCAACACAACAACACAGAGAAAATGAGGGCTGAAAGTTAAGGATATCAGTAAATAATAAGGATAACTCAGAAGCTGCTGTAGTTCTTGTGCTGCTTGTGTTACAGATGTCAATGATTGAAAACAAAGTATAGTGGACGATAATTCCTTGAAGTCTGTATGAATGTGTAACATTATTTCACCCACGAGTCCCCTCAGGAGGTATAAGGAACAATAAATCTACCACCTTCTTAATCTGTGTCTGTACTGATTTGTCAATTCTCAATACAGTCTTGGAGGCCAAGACCATGATTAGCAGTCATATTATGGGACAGACAAAGTGCTACACGTGCTTGTAGTTACATAAGGAAACAATCACAGCGTGCAGCGAGGCATTAGGACTGACTGCACATACAGTATGTGTGTCCCTGCATTTTAATGTCTGTCATTTGCTCTGCATTGTGCTCCACAGTGGCTCTAGTATTTTCTCCTTTGTTAAACATCACCTCTGACTGTGGTCAACTAATGAAGCGTGATAAAAAGCTTTCCATGTCATGATAAGGATACTTTCAGAGTTTTTGAATTTCTCTTAAAACTAAAAGATGTAAAAAGCTCATTGGATAATGCTTTGTGAACCAAAGGAGACAAATGGGTCTCACAGTTGGCTTTGACAGCAATTTATGAAGCAAGTACAGTTTTTGTACAAATGGTCTTAACAGTAATGTTTCATTAAGAACATGTTATGATTCATATGATATAGCTCCATAGGGGAGGAGAGGGTGGGTGCTATTTTCAAAGTGCTAATAATTGGAGTTAGACAGCAAACATTTGTCAGTATTCATTTTAAAAATCTATTCAGACCTTGATAATGTAGAGATTTACAGGCTTGAAGGTCATGGTAGAAGATTTAAAGGGCATGAATATTCTGATAGATGGCGCATATTACAATCAGTTTCCCAGACCAAGGCAAAACCTTAACCTGACACCAGTTCAATATACGCTATACAGCAGTGTGTCTCAACCAGAGGTCTGTGGACCTCTAGTGGTCCGTGGTGTAATTGCAAGGGGTCCTTAAAATTAAGATATTCAAAAACAAAAATCCTATGAAATTTATACAACTGGATTATTTTACTCATATGTGACAGAGAACTTTTTCTAAACTACAGAGGGTAACATGACCTGTTTTCTCTAACTACACCAGTTTAACAAGGGAAATTTCTTTATTTAAGTTTGTATTAAAAAAAAAAACTGAACACAATCTACATCCTTTACAAAATATGAGGCCTCTACTGTTTCACTGGGCATACACCAATCATTCCTTAAAAATGATTTCACTGTGAATCATCGGTGAATAATCTCATTAACTTGCGAGGTTCATGTAGTGCTTGATAGCTAGCGAGTGTTACAAACAAACAAAGAACATGATGATAAGCATGGTTCAGGAAAGAAGAAGAAGATTTTGGACCCCCCAGGTGAGGGGTTCCTCAGGGTAGATAGAAAATATGCACAAGGTCCAGGAGCCCAAAAAGGTTGAGAAACACTGTTATATATATTTCATTAGTCCATCTAGGTAACAGCTCAGAGAAAGTGTTTGAGGAGGTCAGAATCTCCAAAAAACACAAACTCAGAACATGACTGGACCATTGCTCCATCAATCACATTCATTATGAGCTCATCAGCTCATGAAGTTGGTTGGCACCTCTGCCACAGATTACAGTACAAAACGAAACACAACAAACCCTCCAGAACCTGAAGCAGAGGTGCAAATATGTCTTCCCATCATGAAATGCTGTCAGTGTTGTTCTCTGTGATTAAAATGCTCCTGCAACAGGCAGCATTTCCACCACTTTGCCGAATGTGCAGCCATTGATTGGAGGCTTGCAGCCCCTCCTTGCTGTCATCAGGCTCATAGCTGCACTACACGGTCACAAAACCTCCCATTAGCCTTCTTCCTCTGCCCCTCAGTGCATCAACTCACCTACTCCCTTACTCATCCTCCTTTACTGTTCTCACTTTGTTAAACTATTGTAGGACTAATCTCCATCCAGAGATGCAACCCAAATTTGATTTGGATCTTATTTCTTTGAGTCATTCAAAGCCAAACCAGTCCTTAGTTATTAGTAGTCCATTACTTCTCCATCCAGCCTCCAGGAACAGCCTTCTCTCTTCTCTTGCAAGGTGGAAAGGCTGAGAGTGAGAGAAGTTCATGTGAAAACTGAAACTACTCCCTGGCAGTTGTACGCCCCTGCAAGTTATACAGTTGATGAGAAATGAGAGCACAGTGGTGGGTAAAGAAACCCTTGTGTGTGTTTTTTTTCTGGTAGTATGGCATGAGAATAAATACCTTGACATTTGACCTCTAAAATCCAATCAGTCTGAGCCAAAGTGGACATATATGGTAAGTTTGAAGGAAAACCTTCAAAGTGTACTGGATATATTATGTTCACAAGCAATTAATGAAATGGTAAATGGACTTGAGCTTATATAATGACTCTCATCCACCCATTAACACCCGTTTGTTTCTGTTTTTATTTCTGATATCAGTATCAGCACACACATCTAACTTGAATTGGATCAGTTCATCCTTAAATGAGGGAACGAATGAAAAACTCAGCACATTCCTGATATATTGTATTTAAAGCAAAGGGATGAGCATGAGGCTCAATGTCCTTAACCTTTAATCCACTGACCTCCTAAACCTGTTTAATTCATCCTTGAGCCAAGGTGAAAATAGTGCAAAGTTTGTGGGAAAAAAAAAGTTTCTAAAAGATTTAATGTTTTTAAGCCAAAACAAAACATACAGCAAATGGCTAAAACTTTTACCTCTTCAATCTGACATGTTTATCTTAAAGTCAAAGTCAAAATTGTGTAGGGTTGGAAAAAATTCCTGAGAAATTGCATTTAAAGGTAAGAGCTGAATCGCAGGCATGTTTTTGACCTTTACCCTTTCCATCCATCCATTTTCAAACAGCTTATCCCCCCAGATCACAAGGAGCCTATCCCAACTGCGGTTTGTTTGACAACCATCACAGTTGGTTGTCAAACAACACACACACACATCTAAGGGAATGTTAGGGTAAACAGAACAAACGTGTTGTTGGTCAGTAAGAGGAAACTGTAGTATGCAGGGGAACCCATGCATGCATGGAAATAAAGTGCAAATTCTACACAGAAAGGATCGACTCGGGTAGTCGAAACTAGTATCGTTCTTGTGAGCACCACCTGCCGCACCACTATTCAGCCTGCCTTCAGTCTGAGGTAGATCTTCAAGATCTCTCATTAAATTATCTTTGAGTTAGGGTGGACACTTCTGCTTAGTTAGTCACAGCAGTCATGGTAAGGTTCACAAGCAAGGCTGGAACAGGGACCCTGTGATCCATGACCTATGCTGCATTCACACCGCAAGCAACCCAGCTACCAAAATGCGTCGCCCACTGAGGTAGCGTCGCGTGTCCATGAATACCTCATTTTGGTCACCGTTGCCGTCGGCCGTCACTCGGTGACGTCACGTCCGCTCGAGATTCACCGTGATCATATCATATATCATATAATAGGAAGCGGACATTATTCCAGCTGTATCCTTTTCATTCACTTATCAACCACAAAACACTGCAGCTGATGCCCTGCAGCAGCATCATCTGTGAGTTTACCGCGGTCCGTCAAGGCGGAACTAATGTCCTCACTGACTAATGTTTCCCACACGGACATAAATTGTTCCTCTGTAGTCCGGATGAAAAACTGTCACGGGCACCGTCACACACACACACACCGCTGATTGGCTGTTGCTGCACAGCCACGCACAACATCGTCTGAGAAGATCAACTTTTTTTACTTTGACATCGCACGACAAGCTATGTGGTAGTGTGACAAGTGGCTGTCGCATCGCGGGAGGGTTAGCCCCGCCACATCGCGGCTGTACATTGACTTTGCCTGGAGAGTGTTGCCGAGGTAGTACAAGTAGCGTGCGGTGCGAACGCAGCATAAGGTCTACAAGTTCAGCCTTGAGTCAGAGTGAACATTCTGACAGAGTTGGCTGTCAACTGTGATAATATTTAACAAGCCTGTAAAAATGATGCTGAAGACTCTGAGTAAAACAAAAATTATCTGAGAGAAGTACTGTCCTGTCAGTGTTTACTGGAGCTGAAATTAACAAGGCCATGGAGAGTTTAATTACCTCCACCAAGGAGGTTATGTTATTGCTGGCATCTTTTCTTGTTTGTCTGTTTGTTTTTTTCTCTGTTAGCAACATAACTCCAAAAGCTAAGGACAGATTTTCAGGAAATGTCCAGATTGGTACCAGGAACAAATGATTAGATTATCAGCTAAAGCTGCCATTACGAAAAATATGATTTTCGTGAATAACTACTGAGCTAAAAAAGATATCATTATGAATCCAATTGCTAATGGTATGTTTTCATGGCCGAGGAATCTAAATATTTAGATGAAATAAAGGTAGGACTAATATTTATGGTGAAAATCACAATATGGGTGAGGACTGTGGTGTTGGTGGAGGTCTGCGCTCTCCGAGTGCTTTTCTAGTTTGGTTTTATTTTACAGAGTCAGTATTCTTTTCTTTTTTTTTATCAAAGCTATGTTTAACATCTGTCACATATGTGCTTAGGTTGTTATATTATTACATCAAAATCTCAGTGAATGTTTAAATAATCCTGGTAAGATTTGCTTTTTTAGTTTTGTATCCAAGTCCTTTTTTATTGGTAGAATAATGTACATACTGCTATTTTTATACTTAAGTCTAATTTTTAAATTTTATTGACACTGTCCTCTTTGCTGCTGTAACACTGCAAATTTCCCCGTGTGGGACAAATAAAGATCTGTTCTTTTCTGCAAAAACTTTGTATTTAAACACTGACAGCAATGTCACATTATACAGTGTTGTGTATTTACAATTGTTTCTGGAGTGTCTGATCCTCGCTGCACCTCTGTTGTCTTCTGTTGCCTTCTTCCATGCCAGTAGAAATTATTTCTGACATCTGTCCCCCGACTTTAGCATTTTTCTGCGAGGCTTGGGAACAGTTGCAGAAAGGTTTCAGCAAGGGCAACATTACTATGTTTTGTTTACAATTTTTCTGCAGCCCTGCTCTTATTTCCTGATCCTTTGCTGCGTTTAGCTGCTCTATGCATCATGCAAGGGCAGAATTTTAGCAGCAGTTGTCTTCACTTTGTAAAATTCCCAGTCTGTTTACTTTTACATCCATTGAGTTCAGTCTGAAATGGGCCTCCCAGTTGCCTGTCCTTGGTTTTGATTTCTGATCAGCTGTCAGTGAAACAGCCTGTCATATCTTGACATCTTGACAGAACGAAACCCAAACAAAGTAAAACCTGAACACATGGAGCATGTTCACACCTTGTCTAACGTTTGTTGATGTGGGAGCACATCATCTGTAACCTCTAGCATGTATCTTATCCTGTCTGCTCCCAGACTCCACACTCCCCTTCAGCCATCTTCTTCTCTGTTTCACTTTCTTAGCTCATCCGCTGCTGCTTTACCTCAGAGACTCCACAATATCTCTCTCTAAACCAGTTTCTGTTGAACAATACTTTGTCAACTAAAAAAAAATGCACTATAGCGTTATGTTCTTATTTGTATGTTCTCATTTGTGTGTGTACAACTGCACAGACATTGAAATGCTCTCAAAGAAGATGGAAAAACACAACACTGCAAGGAAGGATGATTGCATTTCATCACATAGAATGAAATCATACTGTTGAGGACTGACATATACTCTGTGCATTATGGCTATATTGACTAAAATAACCGAACAAGAGCTTTGTAACCAAAATTTCATGCTTGTGAGCTTATTCAAGTCCCTTTGTTAAATAGCTAAATAATGGACACATTTTCATAGTATAATGCAGTCTTTTCGGACAGCTCATGGGCTTCACTGGCTGGTTTCAAATCCACTTGCAGATCAGAATCCCTCTTCAATGTTGGGGGGACAATACACAGTAAAATTTCAGAGAGTAATTCTTGGGGGGGACATTAAAATAAATGCTATATTTTTGCTGTTGTTTTGGTACTTTGTCAAATGTCTTGCATAGTTATATTAAACAACTAGAAAAGCACTCAGAGAGCATAGACCTCCGCCAGCACTACAGTTCTCAGTCATATTGTGATTTTCACCATAAATATTAGTCCTACCTTTATTTCATCTAAATATTTAGATTCCCTGACCATGAAAACATACCATTAGCAACTAGATTCATCATGATATCTATTTTAGTTCAGCAGTTCACGAAAATCGCATTTTTCGTCATGGCAGCCAGACGCTGATCCGGATCTACACCAAAATCGAATCACTTCTTCCTTTTCCCATGCTGAACATTTCCTGAAAATTTCATCAAAATCTCTCCATAACTTTTTGAGTTATTTTGTTCACAGACAGACAGACAGACAGACAAACTCCCGAAAACATAACCTCCTTGGCGGAGGTAATAACTGTAAGTCATTGTTCCTTGTCCATATCCTACCTGTCTACAGGTTTGTTTATAAGATAAGATAAGATAAGATAATCCTTTATTGATCCCCAGAGGGGAAATTCAGTGGAAATTTATGCTCAAACAGCAATTACAAGAGTTTTATTGGTTGTAAGGTGTGAACTACAACATTTGTGACCTAACAGACTTCTTATCTCACCATTAACCCTTGTCCTATCACCACTACAGCAGCTTTACCAGAACTGAGAGCACAAAAAAAGTTCTAAAACTAGAATAAAAACTTAACGAATAACCAAACTACATCAAACTATTCTTCAAGCATATGCTTTTATTAAACTGTAAAAAAGAAAACAAACAAAATCTGCCTATATTAAAAAACTTCATTTCACAAACGTTTTAAACTAAATAACCAGTGTAAAATCACTTGACTTTAAAATAATGTAAAACGTGTTTTAATTGGAGAAATATAAGGAGCGGAAATTAACAGTCAGAACATAATCAGAAGCTGGATGCGTTCAAGTGAACATCTAAGTCCAAGTTATAACGACTTTCCTTGAAAATAAATAAATCTGGAATAGAAGTTAAGTAAATAAATGTTTCAAGAGAATTGTAACATAGTGTGATATTTGTGTCATATATGAGAGGATGTCACCTGTCTGTCCTCTCTGACTCTCACAGTCTGTTGCATCAGGCAGAGAGGAGAGAAAAACTTAGGACAATTCACACAGTCATTGCAAACAAAGATAAAAAGATGTACTACATACAGAGCAAATTTCGTTTTAGCTTAAAAATAGACACCCTCCTAGCTGGGCACAGTGTTGATTTATAAATGCCAAAGCAACATGTTTGTCTGTCTGTGAACAAAATAACTCAAAAAGTAATGGATGGATTTTGATGAAATTTTCAGGAAATGTTCAGCACGGGGAAAGGAAGAAGTGATTCAATTTTGGTGTTGATCCGGATCAGCGTCTGGATCCACCATGGCAAAAAATGTGATTTTGGTGAATAACTACTGAACTAAAATAAATATAATTATGAATCAAATTGCTAATGATATGTTTTCAGGGCCAAGGAATCTAAATATTTAGATGAAATAAAGGTAGGACTAATATTTATGGTGAAAATCACAATATGGGTGAGGACTGTGGCGCTGGCGGAGGTCTGCGCTCTCCGATTGCTTTTCTAGTTCACAGGTTTTTTGGACCAAAACAAGTTACATGAAGACATCAAGGATTCATGTTCACTGCAGAAAAGGAGCAAAAATATGGAACCTTTAAATGTGAAATATACACATGTTCAGAAACCCTCATAAAAGAAAAAGCTCCCAGTGAAGTCAGATGCCCTCAGAAAGGAGTATATTGTTGTAATGCTCAGCACACAGAATGGACTCTAAATCCAGTTATTTCCAGCGTATCAAGTGTCCAATGTACTTGAAGTCTGCATCTCACTCATCTGCTGCCCTGATATACGGCCTTGGAGTGGTTTATACAACCTCCACTCGGCTCATCAGAGACGTTCTCATGTAAAGCAGCACATTGATTGGTCTCATATCCTGCTGACAGAGCGGTCGTTGCATTGATGAGAACAGAGAGGACTGAGAGTACTGTATCTGTCCCTGCTCTCCTACAGGAGGTGAAATGAGACCCCTGGCTGACAGTCCTCTAGTCTAGCACTACTCACTAGCAAGAACATAATTGCCAGAGGGGACAGGAGGGTCACGTCCTCCTCCATTATATGAAAGATGGAAGATTTGTCCCTCTAATGGTTCTAATTGACACCGTCTTTCCTTCTGTGCCGCTCTGAACATGCCAGGGCGGAGTGATAGAGTAGATCGAGTAGATGATGTACTGCATTTTTACTTAAGATTTGGGGACACACTGCATTGTTTATACTACGCTAGTAGTAGTTATATAGTTGATATTTATTTGAACAAAAATAACAGTTACCACACAAATGCTTGGCAGAAATACATGAATACATTATTAAAACTAGAAAAGCACTCGGAGAGCACAGACCTCCGCCAGTGCCACAGTCCTTAGCCATATTGTCATTTTGACCATAAATATTAGTCCGACCTTTATTTCATCAAAATATTTAGATTCCTTGACCATGAAAACATACCATTAGCAATTGGATTCATAATTATATCTATTTTAGTTCAGTAGTTATTCACAGAAATCACATTTTTCGCAATGGCGGCCAGAGGCTGATCCGGATCAACACCAAAGTCTAATTAGTTCTTCCTTTTCCCATGCTGAACATTTCCTGAAAAATTCATCAAAATCCATCCATTACTTTTTGAGTTATTTTGTTCACAGACGGACAGACAGACGGACAGACAGACAGACAAACTCTCCCGAAAACATAACCTCCTTGGCGAAGGTAATCAGAAAAATGCTTGTACTGCTATCACTTTGGACTCTTTTGGACCCATCAGGCTGGAAGGACAAACAGCCTTAACAAAGAAAACTTAAAAGCCTAATATTTCTTCTGTTTTTTTAAACCTTGACCAACCATTGCTTCTGCTGACCAATCAGTTATCGGCCCATATTTGTCAACAAGGTCTGTCCCCATCTATCTTAAAATGCATCATCCTGCCCATTTGTAACAGGTAGACAAGATAAGAAAGTGAACCAGTTTGTTTTGTCAACTAAAACATGTGAGGTGTAAAAGCACCATTCGTATGGTGTTCCACAGGGCTCCACTTTTGGATCTTTCCTGTTCTTTCTCTCAGTGTGTCCCATACATCCATCCAATAATCATTCCTCCTTGTTCCTTTTGCAAGACAGGGGGTAGAACTGATCCCAGCTGCCTTTCACCTTGTCCCCACTGAGTGTTCTGGTTTGCTTCAGTACAGTTCAGAACAGTTGGTGTGGAGTGGTGAAACCTAATTTTCTTTAGTCTCTCTACTTCCAGGTGTACCTTCACTTTAGAGCAGGGATGTGAGGTGGGAGGAGAGAGTCATACCTGCGACTTAGGCTATGTTTACACGTACACTCCGTGTGAAGACGCAAAGATTTTTCATATTCCTCTGTGTTCAGACGACGACAGTTGAGACGTATGGACCCCCTGTAGTGTGCATGCCAGTTCAGTAGACGGCGGTGTAGGTCTGCAGAGAGGCAGCACTGCTACAATACAAAGAAGAAAACTTTTCACAAACAACAATGGCGAATAGACGCACAGAGATGCAGGAGTTTCTTTTGTGGACAACTAATCAGTTCAGACAACAAATCTGTCTGGATAGTTTTGTCTGGATAACAAACTGAGCACGGTAAGAGGCTCACACGTTACTCGGCAGAAGGCCGAAGCGGTTGTTGTTCCTGGTATGCGCGCGCAGCCTTCATGTGAAAGAGTACTGCGCATGCGGTGACGTCAGCGTTTCACCCTGAAATGCTCTGATGCGGGTCTACATGGAGCTGCATGGAAAGCATTTTGGAAACTTTCCACTCTGGGCCTCATTTTCAAAAGTTACTGTTTTTAAACAAAACACAACGCATTTCAGTGTGAATGCAAGGCCAAAACGAAATGAAAACTTAGAGGATTTGATTGTTTTCAGCACTGTGTAAACACAGCCTGAGATGCATGATTTCATAGCAGCGTAGCACAATGAAGCAGTCTGAGGTGGAGTGCTCTTGCATTTTGTTCAGAACTCCTTTCTTAGCAACAGCTGTCAACAAATCTCTCTAAATCCACAGTCTATTTGAGCATGGTGAGGTTAGTGTTTTCATTTTTGATGCTGTTGCATAAGAATTGATGGCTTTAGTGATCAATCAACAGACTGTAGCGTTTAACCCCTTCCTCCCTAACAGTGGAAAAACCTGTAATTGCATGCCAGACCGAGCTGGACTGAACTGAACTGCTTGGTGGAAATGCAGCTATTGGGCAGGAGGCCGGGTACACCTTGGACCACTTGCCAACAAATCGCAGGGCAGGCACAAAGAGACAGGCAGCTATTCATACACACACATTCACTTCTAATGGCAATTTAGAATTATTAGTTTACCCCTTAAAGCCTGTTGTATCATATGTGATACATATTTGATGCTTCAGTCTAATCAAAATAATCAACAAATTACTAAAAAAAAATCTGAAAACAATAAGATAAATGATAAAAAAATATCCTCAAGTGGATTATCAGATGACAAAAACGCCTAATGTATCAAATGAGATACACAAAAAATGTGTTAAATTTTTTGAAAATTTTTTTTTTTTTAGATTTCAGTAATAAGTGAAATAAACATTTAATCTCCAAAATTTTGAATTTTCTGGCTATAACATGTTTTTTAAGGCTTTAAAAGGTTATTTATATGTCAAGCATGTTTTTGGTCTGTGGACAAAACCCATTGGTAACGGGGAGAACATGCAAATTCCACTCAGAAAGGCCCCGTGAGGCATAAGCACTTACCCGCTGCACCACTGTGCAGCCCTCAAACTGCAATTACCTTCTCATCTGCCATGCCTCTCCTCTTACACTTGAAGGGCAGAGGGTTGAGGATGAGCAAGGATACAACAGACCAGACCTTACAGCAGGTATGGGCAACTACGATCACCAAGAGGGTCACATAGATTTGTTTTTCAGTACCTGAGGGCAGCACTGTTACATATTGTCAGACTCTCTCAATGAGAAAAAAAAACTCAAATAAACCAAAAATAGCAAATATAAAGCTTCAAAAATGATTATACCAACAATAACATGTTTTAATTCAAACACAATAAAAAATTCTGTATTTAATGAAAGATAATTACAGTCAATTAAAGCTTTTTTCTAATTCAATAAAACAATAAGTGTTCACCATCTTTTAAAGCAAAGCCATTTTACTTTTATCATTCTTTCCAAATAAAGTTTTTACTAATACTATATATTATATTTTAATGCCTCATAGACGATAATCAGATATGCAATCACAGAGAAGAAGAAAGAAGAAAGTTTTAAATGACTTGTAAAAAGCAAAGCATGTACCAGTGCTTATTTTATCAACTTTCCTAATTCACTTGTCACTCAAGAGAAATCATACTTAGCAGCTGTTATGTGTTGTTTTCCTCATATTTCCATCTGGGATGTTTTTTTTTTTTTTTCGAAATAATTAAGGGACTGCATTGAGTGAGATGAAGGGTCGCATGAGGCCCCTGGGCTGCCACTTGCCCACCCATGCCTTACAGGAATCAGTCTATTGACAGACACGCCCCCTTTCTGGGTATGGATACCACCCACTGATCTGATGAAACCTCAAAGCACTGATTACTATTAAAGATATAGCTGTATCGTTATCACTATCATCTCATGGTGTGCATGACCCAGTGGGAAAAAAATCAGAGTTCTTCTTTCACAGGGATTTAATTACATTTGTTAGCACATTTTGAGATAGGCGTGATGTGTGTAATTTTCTATATAAGGAGACGAGTAGTTCTGCTGATTCAGGTGTCACAGGAATCTCAGGTCACATGCGCACGGACACGGTCTCATTTTCCAAACCATCGTCAGCTCTTTATTTTAATTTCCCGATAACTGTTCCTCGTAGTGGTGTGTATTTATATAATCTGATATATACAATTTCGCCTTTGGGATAAAGACAGCATCCGTCTTCTCTTGTACTTCCCGCTGGATCAGTGAAGCAGGATATGTCCTTGTTTGGAGCACATTGAAAGCTGAAGGCAAAGTCATTGTGAAAAACTCCTTTAAAATTTTATTTTAGAACTGATATGTCTTCAGCATCATAGATTCTGTCTGTGTTGTACAAATCAGAATTTCATACAATAAATCTGTCCAAATATTTTCAGTGTAAAAAAGCATAACTAATCTAACAGTCCTTTTTTTCTTTAAGAATTGAATATGTTTGATTATACGAAATGTTCATGTTTAATTGCTTAACGAAATAATATTGTGTTTTCCACAAAGGTGTAATAACTAATGACCCGATAGGTTTAGGTTACAATTTTACAGAATCCGATTAAAGAGTGAATTCATGCTGCCAGACAAAGCATGTATCATATTTTATATAATTGTATATAAAAAGGCAAATTGTTACATCATCAATATCAATATCATCATTGTATCACAAATCATATCATAGTTCATATCATTTATCATCATCAACATTTATTCTGGCACAAATATCTCAAGATATATTTCATATTATATTTCTCATAAAATGTCCAATGATGTAGTATAATGTATCATATTTTCTATATCATATCATAATTCATATCATTTATCAACCTTCATATATATCATTTTATGTTATCTATATCATATCATCTGTATGCATCATACAATATAATATATCATATAATATCATAACCAATGAACTGTATCAAGACCAAGTGTGAAATCCCTGAGCTGAGAATTAGAGCCAACGTGTAAGTACCAATAGAGACGTTGTGATGTGAGGTCTGAGCTAAGACAAGATCACTGAACTCCTTTTTCGAATCAACTGTCCTGAGGTGTTTTTTCTTAGTCACTCTGATTTCATCCAGTTTGAGGACAATGGTTCACATCTGAAACAACAGGTACCATGTGTTTCTCTGATACTCAAGTTCTCATTTCTCCATTTTTACTTCAGACCTGTTGACTCTATATCTACAGGCATTTCTCCTGTGTGTACTCCAGTTCATACAAGTGTTACAAAATATCCAAAGTAAACAGCAGTCATATTCGGCTGTGCCGTGTCAAAAATATTTTCAAATTAAAGTGGCTTGGCAGTGTAAAATGGCATAGATGTATACAAATTGTTTGTAGCATGTGGTGACACTGCTAATTTTGTGGCTTGTTTTCTCCCACAATTATATGACTGGATTGGAGAGTTTGGCACCATGTATAGCAATATGTAGCATTAGCATCTGTCCAGTGATTTCTGAATGTAGAGAGAAATAAGCTGTGACACTGTGGCACACGTTCAGGCTCATGCCACAAACCTCACACAACCACACTTAAAAAACACCTGAACTCTCCTTTAAGACCTTATTTATCTTCAAATAGCTTGTCATAACGTAGCGTGTTATGTTATAAAAAGTAATGAAATAACGTAAATAACAAAACGTGTATTAGGTGACTGCATGCAGAATGATGTGCTTAGCATTTTATCCTATCATGTAGTCTTGTGGTGCATGACACCGTGGTGTATCAAGTTGTATCAGATCTTATTGATGCTGTACTGGACAGTACTTTGTTATGCATGTTTTTTTGCATCACATCATACAGTATTGACAACATATCGTGCATGGATCATATTGCTTGATGTTGTGTTGTAACATAAGATAAAATGCAATGTCACGCAACAAAATGTATGCTGTGTAATAACATCTGAAGCAACATGCTTAACTTCACTTATGTAACTTAAGGGTCAATTGAGGGCTTCATACAAACTGACCATCAAAAATGATGATGTCCAAAACCAAAACCATCTGAAATCATGCAGAGCACATTTGAGACAGTTTAATGTCACTTGGGGAAAAGCTTTGTCAAAACCTGAAAAAGGATTTTAATGTGCAGTGTGTAGCACATTTAGACCACTGAACAATCTCTCTTACAGGCTTTTTGCAATTCAGGAAAGATGTTTATTTGAAAGAGGCTGTTAAAGGGACATAATTTTAACATAATATTCTTTTAAACCAACTTTAATTGTGTTTACACCACTTTAAATAAGCCCTATGGCACCTCCTGCACCATAACCATGATGCTGCAGGGAACATCAGGGGAAACTGAGAGCCCCAGAATCAAACATTATTGTGACAAAGTGTGATCTTGTTACATCAAAAGATCTTTTGTAGTTTACGTAGGGAGATTATAGTCAAGCTCATGTGAAGTACCGTTTTAAATGAGGGAGCCAGCCAGCTTCCTCTGGGGACACAGGCGCACTCACAATCACATTTCACAATGAGACTGAATTTGAGATGTGCATAAATCACTCGCGTCAGCCAAAGCTCAGGAGAGATAAACAACAGCGTCAGAGAGAGTCAACTGTGGGGATTCATAACCAGCTGACACAAAGTTCAAGTTTAATGGAGATAAGCAGCCAGAGAGGCAAAGATCTCAGTATTAATGAGGATGCGTCTTTTGTGGGATTGGGGGAATCACCTGGAAATAGCACAGGATATTTATATCAAGGTATTTTTCCCACACACATCAGCCACAATAACAACCGGCTCATTACGAAGACAATAAAACATCCCACACAATAATGATTTTCAGCTCAGGAGACACCTGGAGCGATGATGCCCTGGCTGTGGAGTGAGCATTATTAGCATTCATAAAACCAGCAATAACATCGTGATTCATACACAATATTTTTCCTTCCACAAGCTCAAAAAGAAACATACCCATTACTGAGAGAGGCGTAAAGCCCCCGACTCCATCAGCAAAAGAAAAACATTCCAGACAGCTGAGAGGAGGCCCAGGAGGAAGAGAGAGGGGAAAATGAAAATGTCTGATGATTGCACTGAGGATGCAATACTCTGGCACCAGAAAGGACTGATTGCAATGGCTGAAGAATTGACGGTGCCATGCTTTCATCTCCATCGGTCACAAGGCTACTGCATGTGGAAATGTCAATAGTTTACTTGTCCATAATAGTTTAGTGCCTCTGCATCGTCTTAAGGTCAAAAGTTCTTCTCACCAATTTTTTTTATAGATTGAAGCGTGAAAGCATTTGAACATAAAAAAGCAGGATTAGGGCTGAGCAGATTTATGCCTCCAAAAGGTTTACAAGAGCCTGATAGTGAAAGCACAGCAGTGGGTAGAGACGAACTGAGGTGGTTTTTATAGTTGGAAAGCAAGGGATGAATATGAGGTACTAAAACCTGAAGTCTTCACACCTATTGTTCACCGAGAGACTTGTTCCAATACAAGCGGGTCATGTCTGTCAAGTTTATCTTATTTTTGTAAATTCATGTTTCATGTCTTGTCCTTCCTGTTTTATTTTGAAGTTGCCAACCTTTGTTTCTGTCTTTGATTGGTTCCTGTCTGCCCTTCCTGTCTTGCTGCACCTGCTTCCATTTTCCCATCACCGATCATTACCTCTTATATTTAATCTTATGTCACTCACTGTCTTGTTGCCAGTTTGTTTTACCTCTCAGTCTTCCCCCCAGTGCTTTTCATTGTTAAGTCAGGCCGTGTGTTATACATTCCCTCAAATATGGAGCACAGATGCCGTCCTTCCTACAACAGCAGCAGCTCATCGCTCTCGGCCTCCAAACTGTAATTTTAATTAACTTTGTTAACTTTGTAATTGTTATTTTGTAGTTTTTGTAGTTTTATGGTTAATTCCTTAGTTTGTGTGTCAGCTCTTGTTATGCCTTGTTTTTGTACACTGTTTTTGTTAAAGAACTTGCTTTTCAGTTTTTTTGTATAAATACCTTTTTGCCTATTTTTGTTGTTGTTTAAATACACTTGTATGAATTTGTATATTGTTGAAGTGTTTGTTCCAAGAAGTTGTGGCCCTTACGACCTTTTTCTCCCTTTTAATATGCTATGCACCTACCCCCTAGAAGGAGCGTAACACCATCTATCAAATGGTAAATGGACTTGAGCTTATATAGCGCTTTTCTCGTCTTTGACTTCTCAAAGCTGCTTTATACGGCAGGTCACACCTACCCATTCACTCTCACATTCACTCACTAGTGATTTTTGAGTTTCTATGTTAGTTACCCATCAGTATCTCTAACACATTCACACACTTTCATGCCCATTTACACGCCACTGACGCAGTAGTGGGAGCAACTTGGGGTTAAGTGTCTTGCCCAAGGACACATCGCCATGTGTCTCCTGGAGCTAGGCTTGAACCTGCAACCTCCCGATCACTGACCAAGCACACTATCCCACTGCGCCACCGACTCCCCATAAATTTATCACCTTGCTTAGTTTTCAACCTTGCCTTTGACTCATGTTTTTGGATACTGCTGCCCTAATCTGGCTGCCTTCTCATGTACCGATCATTGCCTGTTTATTGATGAAACCTTTTGCCTCTTTCACCTACTGAGTTGATGTTGAGCATTTTTGTCCACCTTTCCTATCCCATGATGGCAGATCTCATTATCACTGCCCCGTGTAGCCTTCTTGCCCTGTCTGGTCCAAACAAGTCCAAAGGGGAGGGGAAAAGAGCTGCAACTAATCCTCTATAGAGACAGAAGACACATTTTTTTATTCATCTTAAATCAAATCCTCACTTAGCAGACACCCAAGACATGATGTAAATGGTCAAGCACACTTAGACATGGAACCTTTAAAGTGATGTTGAGTTTTTGCATTACGAGAAAAGGATGAATTTGATGTTCAATAACCACATAACTATTGATCTTTAAAATTCAGAGCCCTCCTTCAACTGACCAAGTGTATGTTTGTGTAAAGTTTAAAGAAAATCTCTCAAAGCATTCTTGACATAGTGAGTCCACTAGATTGTCCGGAATGGACAATCTAGTGGACTCACTCACTCTTGTAGTTTTTGTTGGTCTCTAGAAACTCAGTAAAAAACATTGTGAGGCAGGCTGTTGAAATAATCCTGTTTTAATGATCAAAAGTCCATATGTGTTCCCTGTGGCTCTCCGAAACACTATTAAACCAATGCAAATGAAGCTATGAGTGACTGCACACGCCAGGCTGTGTGTATCACTGTGTGCAGTCAATAATCTCCTCTGGAAAAGTTTTAAAAAATGTTTGTTCTCACAAATGAAACAGAATGTTGTTTATTGTCAGAGTTTGGTGAAAACTGCTGCCGAAGTGATTTTGTGTTTCTTTGTTTCAAAGATGGATAGTTGAGTTGCAGCTCATGTTGGTTTTTACCTCACAGTTCAGTTGAAATCTTTAGAATGTATAATAAAGGAGAAAAGATATTATAAGGAAGATCATCAGAAACAGAAAGACTCAGTCTCTCATGGGAATCTGCGGACATGTCCTTGAGTAAGGCCTGAACCCCAGCCAAGTCCTGGAAGACTCTGGTCCTGCTCTTTTCGACCTTCCCTTTGAGGGGCCAAGTGAAAAGAGCAGGAGGACAGACAAATAAATAAATAATGCTAAAGGCACCGGAGATATTCTGAGCGATGATGGGGAGGAGATGAGAGGTGGTGTTGGTACAGTGTGTGAGTGTCGGAGGAGGAGGAGGGGGAGAAGGAGGAGGGAGGAGGCAGAGAGGCTCCATCCAGCTGACAGCACACAATGTCTCAACTAAAATACTGCTGTTGGCTTCGATTCTGACACTTTCTCTTCATTCTTTTGTCACAGTTCTTAACATGTTCATAGCATTCTCTGAACTGTGAGTACAATCGTCATTTTGACCACTCAGGTCAAAATAAATTAACCATTTGCAGAAAAGTGAACAAACATGACATCACTCACGAGGGTTAAAGACAGAAGAGCCGGAGTTGCCAGTTCATAGCTATCATGTGATGTCACACACACATTAACATGGATTTGGTAGCAGTATGCCAAATGACTGCCACACGGTTGTTGTTTTTTTTGTCCATTATGCTAGGCTCGACTTAGCCAGGCTTGTTCTGCTTCTTTCTTTTCTTCTGGCAGGTGACAACTACCCTGTAAGGGGCAATACTGCCACCTACTGTGCTAAAGTGTGAGCAACAAAACAATACAGAAACAAAAATCAATATAATGGTAGTGTATTTTGTCGATTATATTGTATACGACCTAAAAGCCCGGTAAGTCAACTTTACAATCAGTGCACTTTGTAAGGACTGTGCATTCGTGGAATGAGCAACAAAGTTAAAAGGTGTGTTAGTACCCCTCAAAAAATGTGCCAAAATCTTGTCTACGTCTAGGGTTCCCCAGTGAAGCAAGGATGAAAAACTGGTCTTCTGGGGCAGTGTTAATTTTGTTGACTAAGTATTTTCATCATAAGCTTGGTCAACAATCTTTTTTCCCTGATGAAAACTGGACTATGACAAAAAAAAACAAGTGCACATTGACAAAAACTGAAACAAAATTGACTGATTTTCCATCAACAAATAAAAACTAGACAAAAATGTTTGACAAAGACCTAATGCAATTCGACATTTTTTCACCAGTTAGAAAGTAGGGGCAAGTTAGAAATATATGCAATCACAGCCACTCTGGTTGGTGTGGAAAGGTTGGGTGAGTTGTGAAGGACATCCAAATCACAGCTGCCTTAGCTTGGTGGTGGTGGTGGGAGCGATCCAATCAGAGAAACTCTCTTGATGAACTGATGTATTCATGTAGCCCTGGGCAGTCCTTATCTTTTCTACACTTATTAAGATCTTTAGCGGGTCAAATTTGACCTGAACAAGTTTGACTGTATAAAAGCTTAATAACATAACAAAGTCACACACTGCACGTGTGTGTGCGCGCGTACGTGGGTGTTAGTGTAGGTTTGTGTGTGCGTGTGTGTGTGTGTTTGCGTGTGCGTGTGCGTGTGTGTGGTGTATGTGTTGCTCTCAACAAGTGCTACTGCAGACTATGTGTGTGTGTGTGTGTGTGTGTGTGGGGGGGGGATGCTGGGGGTGCTGGGGGGGCTGGTGTGTGTCGGGGGTGTGTGCAGGTGGCTGTCTGAGTGTGTTCATTGTGCTTGGGATCAAAATATTGGGACATACTGCTCCATTACATCACTCGGTATCATCCCAGGTCAAATTTGACCCGAAAGGTTTAAAGTGCTATCAAAAAACATTACAGACCCATAATCCAATGCAAGAGAGTTACCATAAATTGTATTTATAACTAGTGTTATTTGGAACTGCGTATCAAAATTTCAGCCAATTACATAAAAGATTACCCTATTTTTAAGATAAACAAAAACTGTTTCGGGTCAGATATGACCCAAAGGCCATGCGAAGGGTAGGTTCACTGGTTGTCAATTCTGGTATTGTAAGTGAGATGCTCTGTTAGGCAGTCTAAATAAGGAGGACTGCATTTCACATTGTAAGTTAAATTTGTGTCTGTTAGGTGACTAGCATCCAATAAAGGGTTGTTACATGTTTAATTTTGTCCAAGTGTAAAACACGACTTCAGAAATTCAAGGAAACACAAAGATGTTTTGGTCAACTAAATTTACAGTAGTTTTGGTCGACTAAAATATTTAAAAAATCTATCAACTTAAAAAAGACTAAAATTAAAACAATTTAAATCACTAAATTATGAGTAAATCTATATTTTAGGCAAAAGACTATGACTAAAACTAATTAAAAAAGTACTGTCAAAATTAACACTTCTCTGGGGGCTCTGTCTCCTACTTTGTGGTCCGTCTTTGACTTGATCAGTCTCATGGATCTTAGTCCTAGGTTCGGAGATTGTACCAGGACTGACACCAAAGAAAGGCACTGTGCATACCAGAACACCAGCTTTGAGTTGCAGGGGATTTTGGCAGATTTCTTGAGCATTACCTACACATTTAGCTGTGTTGCCTAATCCATGAATGCATGATCCTTACAAGTTGAGCCTTGTGTGCATAACCAGGCTTTCTAATGATATAAAATACACTGCCACTTTGTCACAATACTGAAGGATCCCAAAAGCCTTCCAGTACAGTCAGAGGTTCAGTACACAAAATGACAATCAGTCCAGACAGGTTTCAGAATCAGCAGGCAAAAAGGGAAGGCCAAAAATATACTAAAGTGAGATCTGCACACGAAGAGACACGAGGAGAATGCTGGAGCGCAAAGACACGAGGTACAACAACAATCTGACAGAGAATCAGAGGAAAGTGGGGTTTAAATACACACACAAGGTAATCAGACACAGGTGATGCAGGAGTGAACACAGGTGCAGGGAATCAACAATCAGTGAGACACAGAGCGGAGGGCAGGAAACAAATCCTTCAATGAGAAACGAGTGGAGGGGGGTGCTTTCAAAACATTTCCTGGATGCAGCATAATGGCTCAAAGTGCCCTAAACATTAATATCCCTATTGTTCAAATGTTACCTTTGCCATGATGTTGGTTTTGCATGCACTTCTCTTTGTTGGTTTGTTAGCAAAATTACTCAAAAAATCCACAGCACATGATGATGAAATCTTCAGATCTTCTTATGTTGGTCATGGCATAAGAAAGAAGTGATATGATAATGATCCAAATATGGATTCAAACGGGAAGTTTTTGTGTAAAGGGTTGATAACTTGCAAAAAGGGCATTTTTTTTTTTACTTTTTCACAAATATCCCTAAATAGTCAAAACAGATTTTGATGAGATATTTGGGGAATATTGGTCATGGCACAATGGAGAATTGATTCAGATACAGATCAGTGATTTTTAAAAACTTATTTGTTAATAAATACTGTGTGATAGAGCAGCTTTTCACATTTTTATTGTTAGCCAAGTTCAATAACTTGGCTAATAATGTCAGAAATGCCTTGGAGGTTTGTGCTCTTGGTGCACTTCTCATTTTTTTATGGTATTATAACATGTAGCGCTAAATCCTTGAAATAAAAAAGCCTGTGCTGCAGTTTCACAAAAAGATCAATGCTCGCTGAAAATACTTTTGCACCCCCACACATGACGTATCAAAAACATGTACCTTAACTCATGTTAAAGGTGATTCTAGCTTCTATTGTATGTGTGGCAGACTTTTATAATCAAAGGGGTAAAAATGGATGTGATGCTCAATGGAGCTGTTTTGAAGCTGTGAGGAGTTTGATCATTTTGCAGGAAAACAACTTTTTTTAAATTACAAAGCAATTTACCAGTGATCAGTGTGCACATGTGAAGAGAACTGTTCCTTCTTTTTTGCACAAATGGAACAAAACGTTTTAATTTGCTTGGGTAAATGAGAATTTTAATTTTAGAGGTTTGAGCTTCGTGCTTTTTTAAAAATCACTTGTAAGTGTAAACTGAAGGGACGTAAGGGAAATAAAACTGTGATATACTAAAATGCTCAACATCCCTGCGTGAGACCAGTGAAAAGACAATCAAACAAAGAGAGAAAAATAAGATTAAACTGTGCCTCATTCCAGTGTTTAAATTGCTTAGTGCATTGTTCAACCAGCTTCCTTTTAATTTCTTCACAGGCTTTTAATAATAAAAAATTTCCAACACAAGAACTGTAATCACATGAGACTGAACGCTGCACTGGGTGACGGCAGGTTTTGTTCCTCGTCAAATTGGATTTGATCAATGTGGTGGCTGGCGGAGGGTGGGATGCAGAGATAGCTCGCTCATGAAAGTCATGAAGTGTGTTTTTTTCAGCAGAGAATAAATTGATTTGCCAGGAGAAAGGTGAAAGAAAAAGAAAAGGGACATCACTCAACAATGGGCTTGTCACATATTGTGTGTCAGGTTTCCACACACTATGCCAAGCCTGGCAGGAGTCGGGGTCACGCACGTCAGAATCTCCGGCTGACCTGATCTCACCTGTTGCCATGACAACAAAGGATATGGCCACGGGGCATGACGTTCATATATACGAGTGTGTGTTTGTGTGTATAGAAAGTGCAGAACTCTGAAATGTTCTTTCATAAGAAGTGTATTTGTGTAGCTGAGATGGTTTACAGAACATAGAGTGTTGCATCATCGGGGAGGGAATAGGGAACATTGGTATGGTTTTATGTAAGAAACAGTTTTAAAAAATGAAAGACAGAAATCCAACAAAAGCAGATTCTCTCCTGGGTGTCTGGTTGCTCAGTGGTTTTGTTTTTTGGCAAATGGGTTTTAAAATTAACTGTTTGATTCACCAGCCAAGATGGTCAACATTACAATGGGCCATCCTTTCTTATGTCTCATAAGCTTTAGCTCTTATATGATGAGAGATTCACAGGCTGTGGTGGTATGAACCCAGAGCATTAATGTTGGACCCAGAAGCTGATCACCAGAGGCAGAGTGTAGGTGTATAAAGAGTTTTTATTGCACAAGGAGACCAGGTGAGGAGATAAAGGGGGGAATCTAGGATCCAGAAGCGTTTGTCCGTAAGGAAGGGGAGTGAATATGGTGGTTGGCGGGGTGAGGGCTTGAGGAGGCACTACAGGGAAAAGAAGGAGAGGTGCAAGGTAAGTAACAGGGCAACAATCTACAGAAAATACACGGAGTAACACAAAGGCAAAAATTCCCAACAAGAGATAAAAAAATTTAGCACAAGGAGCAAACATACTAGAGGAGACTTGATGGCCAACAAACCATAGTAGATGCAGAAATATACTGCCGATGGAGAGGAGTCAGAGAGCCACTGAAGGTGCAGGTGATGAGGTGCAGAGGATCAGTGCAGGGGAAGATCGGGCCCACTACCAGTGAGGCAGAGAGGCAGTGGATAAAAAAAAAGCCTCAACAGAGGCAAAAGCAATCCAAAAAGCACTACAACAAAGGTAGGGAAGGAGGAATCCCCACAAAAACATTAATTATGTATCTTAAAAGTTGTGTTATTATTGTAATGCACATTAGGGTGTGATATTAGCTCATGTTATAATACATATTTATATAATTGATGTAGACAGGACTCTTATGGAAACAAACCATAGCGCTTAGGTTTATCCTCTTTTACCAGCATCCGTATGTATGAAACTCTACCCCTGTGCTTTTTGTGCAAACTGTGGATGAAGTATTCAATCAATCAATCAATCTATCCCAACTTTCTGACCCAATTCATGGGTTACTCTCAGAAAAATAAACCAAAAATATTAACCGAGGTGAAAAACCCACAAAATTTGGTTAAAATAAAATCCCTATAACCCAAGAAATGGCTTTGAAAAATAACCGCAAAATAAGACCTTACACAGCCAACGAATTGCATAAAGGACATAACCCTAGTGTGTTTAGATGATGATGGCTGCCATTGTTGTTTGGTGTGCAGCATGTTGTTTGTTTGTCAGGGGGCGGGGCTTAGTCAATTTAGGAATAAGGAGTTTCCTCTTTCATTAATGGAGAAGTATTGTGTGTTTTGTGTTAGAAATGAGTCTGTTATGTAACTTATCTTGCATCTGTCAATGTATTTTTCAGGTACATTATTGTGATCTTTAGAAATGACACTCCCCCTTTGGGTGCTGGTTTGGCAGAGTGGGAAGCAACCAGGCACAACCCGCTTCTGTCCGCGCGGGTTTGAATCCAGCCTGTAGCCCATTTGCAGAGTGTCCTCCCCTACTCTCAAGCTTACTGTCTCTCTCACCTATCAATAAAAGCACAAAATGCCCAAATGCTCGTCTTAAAAAAGAAAGAAAGAAATGACACTCCTCCTTCCAGGTTGGTTTGAAGGAATGACTTTGTTTAAACTTCAGGACTTAAGTTCCTGTAGTTTTGTTCAGGGCTTGCATCAATAATATCTCACGGGAGACGGGTCCAGCTACCAGGTTTGTTATGCATGAGCAGCAACACTTCTGCTGCCTGTTAAAAGCTGGTAAATTAGACTGTGAGCTGATTTGTGCCCTCAGTGGAGGAAGATGTTGTTCTGTCACACCGTTAATGGCGATATGCCTTTTAATGAGCATACAGCCAAATTAGCATATCCAATTACTGCATAGCTCTGACACCAGGCTCCTGGCAATAACTAATATGCTGCAGGAGCTGCTGGAAGGCCAGTTACAGGAAGAGTAATCTTATACTTGATAAGTGTGGGAGATATTTTCTTTTTTAATTAGATAAGATTTTTTGGGTAGGCAAGTCAGCGTTAACAGATTCATTACTTTGAGCTTTAAGTTTGAAAATAATGCTTTTATTTAAAAGTTGCATACACCATGTTGTTTTATGTCTTTTCATTAAGCTGCTGTATTGGGGCAGCAGCTCGATGCAGCTCACTATATAATCTCCATGCTTCACAGAGGGATAAATTAAAGACACTGCTACTCATTTGAATGCCTTGTTTTACTCAAGGGTCTAATCTTTTACACCACCACCAGCTAACTGAGTGAAACGCAGGACTGATCATTTTTTTCATGTTAAAGCCAAAGTCTAACTCTATCATCTGATGTCAGCAGAAACTGAGACTCAAACAGACCAGTTAACATTTTTTCCAATCCTCTTTTGGTGCCCCATGTGAGAAGTTGCCTGTTTTTATCTGGCAGGAGTGGTACCTGGTGTGGTCTGCAGTCCAAGATTTGACTGGTTGTGTGTTCAGGAACATTCTTTAGCATATCTTAGTTGTAACAAGATGTCATTTTAGTCACTGTTTCCCTTTTATAATATCAATATTGGTTATTATCCTTTAACCTTTGGTATTAATAAGGTATTTTCAGAGAACAACCGATCACTGGATATTATGTCTTTATTGGGCCATTCTCTGTAAACCAAAGGTTATTCATGGCAATCCCAGTGGAACAGTAGTTTCTGAAATACTAAGCCAGCCTGTCTGGTGGGAAAACCTATATCACATTCAAAGCAACATAATCACCTTTCTTCAAAGTTGTCAATTATGCATGTTTTATTTTACTTCATTATTAATTTGTTCTATTTTTTAAGTCTATTTTTTTCTTAAGGTGTGGAGCAGGAAAAGGACCTGTATACTTTAACATAGACCATTTTTGTATGTGATCCAAAGGTAAGTCAGGTTTATTTGTCCAGCTTCTTTCAGCAACAAGGCAATTCAAGTGCTGTACAGAATACATAAGAGCACAATGACAGAGAAAAGAAGAACACATCAGGAAAAGAACCAAAAAATGTATGGAACCGCAAAAGCTATAACAAAAAACAAAGGATTTAGAAAAAAACAGCAAGAATGGTGTGCTAAAATAAAAGCCAAAATTTGAGAGGTATTTCAAAATCAAAACTAAAAAATAAATAACTTCAGTGTTGTTATTTAAACAGTTACTCAAATGTTTTCTTAAATAAAACAGTCCAAACTTTGATTGTATAAATTTCGGTATGCCTAATTATTGCTTTTTCTTTCAGTGTCAGTTCTGCAAAATACGAATTTTTCACTTGTGTTCATCCAAAAATAGAGCAATTTCAGGTCATTTCTGACCAGGAGAAGATTTTCACTCAGGGCAGTTTCTCCAATAGAGGAACACAAATGGGGTTGGCTTTTCTGTCCCCAGGCTGAGAGTGACAGCAGTCTCCATCACATCCCCCTGAACAGAAAATCAGACTCTAATATTCAGAGGTAGTCATTGAATGGGACAATTTATGAGGATTGTAATGTAAAGGCAATTTTTTTCTCCCTCTCAGGAGCCTGACATGAGGTCAACAACAATGTAAAGAGCCTGCAGTGAAGGAGAGTGACATTCTGCCGCACAGAGAGAGAAAGGCCTCTGCTGTGCAACTCCAGGAAAATCTTCATTATGTGACTTCATCCCAGTTTCCATCATCTGTAACAACGACGGGTGATAAAAGCATGCAATCTTCAGAAGAGTGCCGACTTAGAGAGGCTTTTACCAATGAGAGCCACTTTGACTTACTGACTGCTGCTACATTATAAATCAAACTAAGAGGGAGAGAACTTCTGCAGGTACAAATGAAATGAATGCAGGACTAATCTAACAGTTGCTGGAGATTAGCGTCTTTTTAATTGAGTATTGATTTTGAAAAAGCAAATCACAGCATATACTAATTTTTCTCATCAGTATTTTGTGACGGTTTACTTGCCTACAGGAGACAAGAAGTGAAATGGAGCAATATTTGTCACAATTTGAAGCCCAAAATAAACTAACGAACAATAAAGGCGAAGACCCAAAATGCATATAAAACGACAGCTTGAAAAACACCTTTAATCATTGCATGTCAGTTTTGTCTGTTTATTTTCAACTATTCAGAGGTTTTATTGTTGAAATAAATCATTGATTTTAGCATCTTTGGGTTATTAGGCTATGAACCCAATCATTTAATAGTGCATCAAACTGACTAAAATAACATTACATTTATTTAACAATATGGCAAATTAAGCTAAAGACAAAAATGTCAGGGCATTTTCTCCAGTGTTTTTGATTTTGTTTGCTAAACCTTTGGAGGGTAAAATGAAGAGGTTAAAAAAACGAGGCCCATTCTTGGCATATACCAAATTCAAAATGACTGCCAAAAATGACACAGCTTGCTTCTGTAGTAAAATTTGAACATTTTAAGATCAAGTCTTAAGTTTGGCAGCCCTATGAGGGTCTCCTTCTGGCATAAAGCCCCAGGTGGTTGCCTTTTTTTGCCTTTTGACAAGCAGCCCCGCTGCTCGGAGTAAGTCACATGTGTGCATGTGACACCACCATGCTAATTCAAGGACTTGATTTGTTGCAAATCCCCTTGAGACAGAAATACCTGTCACTGTAGCAGCCAGAAATAGGTGGAGGTTCTACATCTGAAAGGACATTCAGACAAGGAGACACTTGGAGTATAACCTTAAGGATATTGGAGTCTCGTGGGAACCTTAATAAAGACCCTGTTCAGTGGTTTGATGTTCTGTTTCTGTTCAGAGCTCAGTTCTTCATCATCATCACATTTTACTTCTTATTTCCTATGACACACTGCTGCCATCTTTCCATAAGCTTGTCTCATTAATGAGTTACATGCTTTAAAAAAAGCCTGTATGAGCCTGGCAGAGTGTGAGAGACCGGTAATGGACAAGAAAAGGAGGATTTAATTACCCTGACTTTCAGAATCTCATCCTCTCTCTCCAGCATGTCTTAAATCCTGCTCTCTTTTGCCAGCTGGGGGAGAGAAAGGAAGAGAGAGCCTGCAGAGGGTTTCTGACTACCTTCAGTGCTCATGGCTGTCACTGGGAAATGGTTGCCATGGCTGACTGTTGCACCTGTGTGGATTTGGGTTTCTCAAGTGTCAAAACTTATGCCAAATTAGGGTCTGTCAAAAGTGGAGGACATCTGAACAAGATCAATGAAGAATGGAAGAGGAATCACAGATCTTCTTTTTCATGACAGATGTGGGGGGGGATTTTCATTTTTAGTAATATATATCTCGGTCTAAGTAGCAAGTTAATAGTTAAGGTTTTTAGCCTTTAAAACTCAGATCAGTCTCTGCCACTAATACTGCTGCCCGAGACATGGGTCACACTTGGCTGTCATGATTTCCATCGCTGAGTTTAACTCCCCCTTACTCCTTCTCAAGGTTAAATATTTGCTTATAAAAGCTGATGGGTCAATTTAACCAAAACATTTTAAGCAGTAGAAAAGCACTCTGAGAGTGCAGACCTCCACCACGCAGCTCAGTTCAACCCCTCAACTGTGATTTCCACCCAACATTACAGTGCAATATTTATCTTAAACACACATCCAATCACATCCATCATCCAATAGAGTGACCAAGTTAGTAGTGGGCATTGTAACTTGTTGACTGAACTAATTTGCTGCTGCTTGTACAGATGTTGGTGTTGTGCGCGCTGCAGCGCTTCCAGTGGGTGATGTCACCAGCCTGTCAGTCTTAGCAAAACCACAGTGCACACACAGACTTCTGGGATGATGGACGATCCCTGTATCGGCATTATCAGCAGTCTTGTTTCTAGTGATTAAATGGTATTTTTGACGGACTGCGAGTGAGCAGAGCTGCCATGAATGTTTCTATAACATTAATGGGCTCACAGTAATGTTACCAGTAGTTGTGAACTGGAGAGGACAGAGGTGTTTATTACAATTTTGGGAGAGTCTGCTGCCTTGATTTATCTTGGAAACCAAAGCTCCAGGAACAGCGCCGGGCTTTTTCCATCGGCAATTTCTTCCTCTTCTCCACTTTATCTGTGAGCAGAACTGCTGGCACAGCTTTCATTGCTGATTAGTTGTTCGATGTGCCCTGACTGTGAGACAGAGTAGAGACAGCAGACGGAGTGGCATGGAGAACTCCTCCCCTGGCATTGCAGGGGAATTTGTGTAATGTAGTGACATAGGCTTGAAAAACTAGACATCAGTCAGTAAACAAACTACAATTCCCATAGTGCCATAAATGAGTGGGATTTGCCATTAGAAACTTAAAAACATGTTTTGTGATGTCAATCTGGATGGGATCAGCACCAAATATAATGATTTTAATGACTGGCACATTTGTCACAGTCAAAACATTCAACATTGTGGCATGCTTGATAACATTATGTCAGTCACTGTACCTGTTTTATTCAACATTCTTAAAAATAAGGATGATGATTTTGAAGATAATGCATGGAGGAAGATTTTATCATAGATTTTATCAGAACTAGCTGAAAACAAAGCTAACAACCAAAACAAAGTTAAGGCTCTTAATAGAGGAAAGTGTGTGGGCACTACCAAATTACTCACCATGGATGAAACAAAACAAACACCACCGCATTCTCACTGTTGTGGTGCAGCCTACTTGAGACCCAGTGATCAAATCTCAAAAAAAGAGGCGGAGGGCCCCATACTGGCAGACAACTCAAACAATAAACCAAATAATATAATGCCCAAACAGAGTGGTGCAGGGATGACGTATTGTATAGGCTAATGTGGAAGTAACCATCACATTGTTTCCCTCGACTGCAAGCCCACAAAAGCCTGTGGGATTTTTCACTGTGCTTTGGATCATTTCTGAAAATAAACTCTGCAACAACAAAAAAATAAACTTACATGTTCTACTCTTAATGATGGTCTTAAACAAACCCACTTTTCAGGATTTAATGGTACAATGTGTATTATTAAATGCTATCTAAAATAACAGACTTGGTAAAAAATGGAATAGATTACTTAAAATTATATTTAAATTAGTTTCTAATCAGCCTTAAATAATTGATGTTTTGTTTTCGTTACCTTAGAATACCAAGTCATTTATATCTACATAGGAGCGGGTCCTCTCTTATGGTGGCTTCCATCTTGCGTCGCCATCTTTTCTACCGTAACTCAGAACGGACAAACTAAAAGCTTTCGAGTTTTTTTGTTGACGCCTACCGGAAATGCACAGTTGTGAAATAGACGAAGAAGAAGAGAGTGATTACCAAGCAGCAGTGCTAATACAAACAAACATGGAGGACCACACATACAATCTGCCATCAGTGGAGCGTGAAACTTTGTCAAAGAAATGAAAATGGGATGAGGCCAAACACAATCGGGACAGAAAAAAAAAAAAAAAACAGGGTCATCATCGGCGCTGCCTTTCCCAGATGGAAGTCCCTGAAGGCAAGGATAAGTTTGCAGACAGACGCCGAAGTTGCCTGTTTTTTGCTGGACAGGTAAGACTAAGTGTCGAATTGTACTCTTATATAGAGTCGAATTTATTTGTTTACTCCAGGGAGAAGTCGGAGGAAGACGCAGAGAATGTATCTGCTATGCGAGGCTTATTTCACGGCCACAAGCATTTTGAAATGATTGTCTCTTCCAAACAACCGGTGTGAGCATTAGCAAGACTGAAAGACAATATAGGGAGACAACGTCGTGCTAAAACTCCACGATTTATTCATTTTCCATGGCAGTAAGACAAAACATAGGCTGATAACTAAGCTAAAAACACTTTTTGTCCTTGGAAGGCCACCGTAGCTCCGGAGGTTCTCTGACAGGGAGGGGGGAGCAATCTCAAACCTCACCTTTAGATGCTGCTAAAAACTACACACTGTACCTTTAAGTTTAAATGTAATCAGAGAGAGTAAAAAAGTTATTGCTCAGCTACTGATGAATTACTATACATCATGGTGGGTCAAGTAAAAGCAATAATATTCCCAGTGTGTAACATCTTATTGAACCTCTTGTTTGAGATTTTCCTCTTAATCAAGTGACTTTATCAAACTGGTCCTTACGGCTGTGGCAATAGTATATGAGTTGTTGATTATCAAAAAAAAGTGAGAAATTACTGCCAGCAGGTCCCCGAACCATCTTTGTCCTTGTTAGCAGTTAGTTAGCAACTCAACAAAGCTTTAAGATATACAAGCAGGCAACATCGGATGCATTTTATTACTTTCCTTGAAACATTAAAAATCATGGGCATGCGTTTACCACAAACCTTGTTTCAGGCACTTCGGCAATACTAGTAATCCAAATCCCATTTACTCTGGGGGTCGGGAACAAGGAAGCACCATGTGCTAACTCACTTCTCTATTTTGGACTCATTTCTGCACCACTCTATTTCTAACAACAAAATCAATCACACCTAATGTCTACGGAAACCCAAAGGGGCAAAAACAAACCAAATCAAATCAATAAAAAGAAAGAGGAAAGCAACAGAGAGCTAAAGGTTGAGCTACTGGTGAGCTAAAGGGCTGCTAAGAGTTTCCTTAAACAGAGCCACTTTACTCAGCACCTTGGTTTTTCAGTTTCCAAGCCATCAGGTCAAGCAGCACCACCTCAGCAAGAACAACCAGAAAGCAATGGAGAGCACAAAACGAGGTAGCTCACAAATTGCTATCACATCTATAAGCGATAGTTCCATGATGTAGTTGACATTATAATATGATTCCTTGACTCTGAAACCCACATATATTACTTGAACATGTTGATTATTAGTTAGACAGGTAGTTATTGAGCAGAAACATTTGTTTGGTAATGGCAGTTATCTGGATCACCACCAACATCTCCTGGAAATATCAGCAAAGTCCAGTCCGTCCAGTAGTTTTTGCATAATCTTGCTAACAAACAAGCATATGCCAGCAAAAACACAACCTCTTTGGCAGAGGTAAAAAGGCCTCACAGGGCCACGAGTGCTCTACACAGAGAGCTGGAAGCTGCATTCAGCTGCACCATCGTTGCAGAGTTGCCTTTCACATGAACAACAAAACCAAGGGTACCATGCAGATCTTCTTTATGTGTAAAATATTTTGACATAACAATTGTTGTAAGTTTGTGCTGTGTAGGACTGTAAGACTGACAGATTCTTTTACAACTACTATCACACAACTATTATTTCATTCCTCAAGAGCTTTGTTTGTTTCTGTCCCCAAAAGGCAAAATGTCTGCTGCTTAACAGCTTCTATAATTGTATTCTACTTATTTGTTACTTTGGCACCCGTATATCAGGACAGATTCCTTGTTACATAGTCCTTCATATTAATTAATCTGATTTTTACACTAAAACAAGTCTTTATATTCAGGTCTGACTTAATAAGCTGACTTGTCTGGTCTAACGTTGATCAGTATCCAGCATTTCCGGAACTCCTGGTATGATTATGTCCATCAGTCATCCAGAGCGGTTTATACAAACATCACTTTGATCCCTGCGCCAAATGACGCAAACCACAGGGGAGAATAAATGAGCCTCAGAGTCTGCAGGGAGAGCAATGCACATTTCAAAAGCTAAAACCTTAGTCTCTGTTTCAGTTTGAGTAAGTAACATTTACCTGATAAAGTATACTTTTTGGTTAAAAATCCAGATCCAAAAATATGACCTGGACTGTTTGCACCGTTGTCGAACATTTTGATATTTATTGCTGCTGAATTTTCAAGATACTTTTCTTCATCAGACTGATAAATGACATCACAGGCATCCCTCAGATCTTTTGAACCTGAACTGAACATCAGAAGATCATTGTTTTTAAAAGGGTCGAAGGTTTGACCTCTTAATGCCTGAAAACACAAATTATAGCCAGAAAATTCTATTTATTTGGAGCTGGAATGTTTATTTCACTTCTTCTGAAATCCTAAAAATCAAAATGACCATAAAATGTAACATTTATTGTTTGTATCTAATTTCATACATTTGGTGCTTTTGGTAACTGATAATCCATTTAAGGGCATTTTTAACATATTTCTGATTATATTAAATGTTTTTTTAGTAATTTGTTAATCATATTGATCAGATAGAGGTATCATAAAAGTATGTATCAAATACGACACAACAGGCATTAAATGGCTAAAGTACTGCAGACTGCAATCTCATCACAAATTGGAACTGACATGCCTGGGACGAATTATAAAGCCAAACTGTGTCACAGAGGACAACAGTGAGAAAAACTGAGCATGTGTCAAGGTTGTATTTTTTAGTTTAAATAGCTATATGTCGCTGTCATCTTTTGGTGAAGCTTTGTTTTAATTCTAGTATCAGTTGATGAAAATCTGATTTATATATATCAATCAATTTAGAATAATAACCTTGTAAAGTGCAGGGGCGGTTGGTGAGCTTGTAAAAGATCCAAACTTCACATTATTGTCCTTTGTAGACCTAAAGTTCCAGTTTATAAGTTCTGGGACTTCACTTCAAGGAACTATACAAATATTTCCGGTGTCCTGTAATCTTCTGCATGTCCACAGAGGCCTAAAGTTCTGAGGAAAACGATGCAGTTGAGGGCAATGACTCTCCTGCTCGACCACTTTGAGCTTCTTAAATGTCTTTTTAATGGTTTCTTGTTTCTCACAGAAGCACGAGGAAAACAACTTTCTGCTTTTATGTTTCTTAACTTTTGATTTCACAGCCCCTGGATATTAAAATAGCCAGTGCTCTGAGGCTACGTTTACACGGACACTCCTGACTTATAAACGCAAAGATTTTTCCTTTGCGTTTCAAAGTCGATCCACGTGCAGATGGAGACGCTGGAGACAAATTAAACCGCTGTATTATGCATGCTGGTTCAGTAGATGGCAGTGTAGGTCTGCAGAGAGGCAGCGCTGCTACAATACACGGACAAGAAGAAAAACTTTTCACAACTTTTCACATGGTGAATACATGCACAGAGACGCAGGAGTTTCTTTTCTGGACAACAAATCAGATCGGACAACAAATCTGTCTGGATAGTTTTGACTGGATAACAAACCGAGCACTGTGACGTTGTCACCTAAATAATTAAGTCAAAAGAAAGAGTAATAAATAAGTGAAGATGGTGCATAAAACAAGATGTGGAAAACAAAGAGAAAAGTTTTCATAGTTGTTGATTTGTTAATATTCCCTGTGTTGTGTATTAATAAGGTAGGGGGGCCCAAATAATAATTTTAAAGTGTCCGAACAGAGGTTATTTAAGGAGGATGTGGCGTCGAGGAAAGGGGGCAGACATGGCGTGAGCGGGAGGAACCAGATGGCCACGACAGTGAAGAGTCCTTGAATAAAAATAATACCCGACCCAAAGCTTACAATGTTATGGGGATGTTGAGAAGAAATGAGCGTTAAACCTGTGAAATAGGCTCTGATCGGTCCTGATCCACAGTGGACTATCCTCCTGACCGTCCACATCTTGGAGCAGACGCAGACTAAATGCTTGCCATACTTTCCTTTTTTGAGTCGGTTTACCGTGGTTTTTTTATTGCAAAAGCCGCCGACAGGAGGACTTGCTGATGAAAAATTATTTAAAAGATAATTTGGAGTGGACCAATTGAGTTATAATTTCATATTTTGTTTGGTTAAGACGCTAACATAATTTAGAAATTATGAATGTTTGATTTGAAACTGAAATGTTTAAGAATTTTTTTATTGGGGGAAACTGCAAAATTTGTGTTGTTTGGAAATAGAACAAAGTAAAGATCATTACAAAACTTTAAATGCAACTCTGATTTTTTTTTATATATTCAATTGTGATCTTGGGAATTTACTAGGTATGTCTTTTGTTTTGTTAATTCTGAGAAGAACCCCTACAGAGTGTTTACAACACGTTACTCAGTCGACGGCCGAAGCTGTTGTTCCTGGTATGCACGCAGCCTTCATGTGAAAGTGTGCTGCACATGTGGTGACGTCAGCGTTTCACCCTGAAACGCTCTGATTCAGGTTTACACGGCGCTGCATGGGGAGGGTATTGAAAACTTTCCACTCTGGAGTCGTTTTCAAAAGTTACCATTTTTGGACAATCCACAAAGAGTTTTAAAGTAAACGCAAGGCTGGAACATGATGAAAACTTATCGGATCTGACCGTACTCATTGTGTGAATGGTTTCTCCATTTTCTGTATGCTTGTAGTTTTAATGTGTGTTGATACTTTTTCACTTTTATCTCCACCAAAGAGGTAACATTTTTCGACTCCAATTGTCTGTTAGAGGGATAACTTGATACGTCCAGACTGGACTTTAAAAACATTTTCAGGTGATGTTGGTCATGGCACAAGGAACAAGCGGTTAGATTTTGGTGGTGATCTGAATACAGATGCAAATCCAGGATTTCTTTTTCAAGGATATGTTAAGAAGGCAAGACGGGGCAGTTATCCTCATGTTTGACAAAAAAAATGAAGTGCCATAGGGAAGGTTTGTGCCCTTGGAGCACTTCTACTTTTCTTCTTAATATCCCTTCATTGTCTTCTGTCTTTTATTTTTCTAGGCTTTTACCTTTTGTTTACAACTTCTGTTTTTACTAACTGTAAATGCTTTCTCTGTGAGAAACTTCAGGCCTCATCCTTTTATGCATGAAAAGTGTTTCATAAACTGGTTGAGCTGCTCTGAACTAAAGGAAACTGCAAAATACCATTTTACAAATGAACTGGGTAACAAACTGTTGAGGGAGTCTTGAAGGTTGTCAATGGAGGTATTTGTTCAATTAAGAGAAAAAAAAGCTGAAAACAATCGACCTTCAAAAACATTTCGCCTTGCAGGCCCTCTTCCAAAGCACTGGGGCTCTAAATAATGGTGCACTCCTGTTTCTCCAAACTCAGATGTGGGAACTGGGAATAATGCCACAATCAAAGTTAAAATGATGCACCAACATTTTCTGTTTTTGTGTCTTGCTTGACTCACAAGCTCATGACAAACAGATAGGCACCATTCTGTTGACTGTGTGCAGTAACAAGAGACAGGCAGAGTTCACCTACCGCTAATTAGCTTAGCTAAGACACTGGGGGTCAATAGGTAGTGTTAAGGTGCGTTCACACCGGACGCTACCTGTACTACCTCGGCAATCACTCTCCATGCAAAGTCAATGTACAGCCGCGATGGGGCGGGGCTAACCCTCCCGCGACGCGACAGCTGGCGACGAGACGACCGCTTCACTCGTCGCGCGATGTCAAAGTTAAAAAAAAGTTGATCTATTCAGGCGATGTCGTGCGTGGCTGTGCAGCATCAGCCAATCAGCAGTGTGTGTACGTGTGACGGTGCTGTTATTCATCCGGACTACAGGGCGGATGACTTCCGCATAGGCGGAACTAATCTCAGTGAGGACATTTGCAGACGGACCACAGTAAACTCACAGAGGATGCTGCTGCATCATCAGCCGCAGAGTTTTGTGTTTGATAAGTGAGTGAAAAGGACACAGCTGGAATAATGTCCGCTTATACACCCTATTATGGGATATATATGATACGATCGCGGTAAAACTCGAGCGGACGTGACGTCACCGAGGGAGAGCCGACGCCAGGCGACCAAACAGGTGGGCTATTTATGAACGTGTGACGCTACCTCAGTGGGCGACGCGACTTTGGCAGCTGGGTCGCTTGCGGTGTGAACACACCTTTAGCCTGCTTCTGCCTAAAGCATCAGATCAACTCTAAATGGTACTGTGTGCTTGTTGTGACTTGTTTTGTATACCATGTTATGTTACGTTATCTCTTAAGAGTATTATTAGTACTTCATGTCATTTCCAAAGGTAACACATACGAAACTAACCTGCAGGGCGCCTGCCCAAACCCCTGTGGATTATCAAAAAACAAAGCATGTCCATGTTGGTTTGGCATGTGCCCTGCAGTTTATTTTTTTTTTTGTATTTCTTTCCAAAACTACATAAAGTGCCAATCTTTGTCAACAAATTGAAAAATTATAGAGTTCCTGAAGAGTTAATCTGATGATTGTTAGCAGAGGCAGGCTAACACTAACCATTGACTCCTAGTGTTTGAGCTAAGCTAATTAGCAGTGGGCAAGCGCTGCCCATCTCATCCTTGTTACCGAACGCACAGTGAAAAGAATAGTGTCTATCCTTTTGTCATGGACTTTGGACTGAGGCAAAACACTAAAGTGAAAAGCATGCTGGCATATCCCAGCTAAAAGCATTCCAGCTATGAGCTGGTAAAGGTAACAAATCCAATTTGCAACTTGGACAGCCCAAGTTCCAAGATCTAATGAACAAACCAAAAGCATCACCGCCTGAGCAGGAGCTTTTCAGTTAATTATTCACTCCTGAAGTCAAATGTGGTCCTGATCCCTGCAGTCAAAACACAAAGTTCCTCTGAGAGTCCATAGTTCTAGGGGAAAGATCTTGCAGTCAAAAAGGGCCTCAGCAGCAGAAAATCAGTGAGCTGACCAGCATTCACCTTATACCCACCCCTGCTGAAGTTTACTTTAACATAAACAGAAGGAATAAAGCACAATAAGTCCAACAGGTTCCGTCTTTAAAACTGACATTTTATTGCTCGAGACAGCAACTGAATTAAAAACATGTCAAATATATGTCATTAAAGCATCCTGATGAGACAGCAACTGAATTAAAAACATGTCAAAGATATGTCATTAAAGCATCCTGATGAGAAGGAAGTGAATTGTCCAAACTCACCTTTCACTGACTGAAACAAAAGCTTGGCATACAGTGGATAACCTGCTTACATGAACAGAGATCACCTAATCCAGGGATGGACAACTTTAACCACTAGGGCCACAAGTGTCGTTCTCTTTCCCGAGTGTCAAACTGTGGTAACTGGAGGATGCTCTCATTTACAAACAGTTACTTGTTGTCAAACAAGAGGAATTAAAAAGCTCTTGCATGGAGGTATTATATCAAAATGTATATCCTGTGAATCATATAAGTGTAGAACTTAGTCCAATGAGCTAAGCACAGAATTCTGGCCAGATACACCTCACTCTGATTCTACATAACACTTATTTTATATTTTCTACTCCCAAATACATTTTTAATTCATATCAAATGTGTTCGGCTAAACAAGTTGTAATTGTTTCTCTGTGTCTTGGAAATATCACAAATTTCATATTTTTCCCAGCAGATTTTTTCTCTGTTAGCACCATAACTGAAAAAGTTATAAACAGATTTTGATGAAATTTTCAGGAAATGTCCGGTTTGGGACAAGGAACAAATGATTAGATTTGGGAGAGATCCGGATCACCGTCTGGATCAGGAATTTTTTTGAAGGATTCTTTAACATTGCGAGATAGGACCATTTTCGTCATGCATATTTGTGTGTTTTCATGGTCAAGGAATCTGAATATTTTGATGAAATAAAGGTAGGACTAATATTTATGCTGAAAATCACAATATATGGGAGGACTGTGGCACTGGTAGAGGTCTGCGCTCTTCAAGTGCTTTTCTACTTTATATATGAAATTGACCTACAGGCTTCTCTAAGGGAGTAGGGGGCCACATGTGGACCCCTGGGTGCCAGGTGCCCACCCCTGACATTAACATAAAAATTAAAACCCTGATTGCTAAAATATGGAATGTAAATGTGTTTTGTGTAATTCATGATCCAGTATTATAAAATGACAAACTTCACATTCACATTATTTCACATTATTTACAGTGTATGACAAAATTTCAGAGATTTTTAAAATGTAACGTTTTTTGACGTTGGTTTCAGTGTTTAAAAAAAAGGCACTGTGCTTTTTGTGTTGACATTTCCAGCAGAAGGAACTTTCCAGTATTTCATGATTTAAGACTGAAACAGATCACAGATGGTCAGGTGAGTTTTGGACACAGAGAATGCTGGGTAAAGAGGCTCAGTGAACCTGTGCTTGTAGGAATACATCAAATCAAGACTGCCCCCTGCTGTCACGCTGAAGAAAGACAGGACCCCTTCCTCATAGTCGAGGAACACTCCCACCCTCCACAGCCCGTCGGCCTCCACGGGAGCAGACGCCTTGTTGTGCAGAGCCTCCACCTTCTTCCTGTCGCAGCCCAGGCACCAGGAGCACGAACTGAAGCCCAAGCGGGAGTTGTCTTTCTGGCCTTTCCTCTCAATCCGGCCTTCACAGAGGCCCACCTTCCAGCGGCCCTCGTCCACGGACACATCCACCTCCCAGTACCAGCGCCCACCCTCCAGGACAGAGGAGGCCAGGACCTGTGGGAAGGAGCTGAAGCGGGCATCGTGCTCGGTGTAGAGCTGCTGGGCGTCGCTGTAGCTCACCCTCCTGTTGTTCTCAGACAGCTGCAGCTTGGGATGAGCTGTGTCTGCATCCAGGATGGGGACGGTGCCATCTGCAGGACAGGAAATTAAAAGGAATTTAGATTAGCTGATTAACACTAATTGAAAACACAGCCTCTGGAGTGATGTGGTGAATTCAGTCCTTTGGTTCACCATCAATCTTCAGGTAAAAACTTGGTCTATATCGACTAATATGCACATAAATGGTACCAGAAGCACAGCCTCTAAGGCCAGAGATACACCTGCTATCAAAAATCAAGAATCTTTTATTGTCATTATGCTGGAACATAATGAAATTTTGGGTGGTAGCTCCCAGCTGAGGTAGTCAGAATATAAAACACAGTGAACCAGCTCTCACAATAGTTAAAATAGGATACCAATAGAAATAGAATAATAATAATAATAATAATAATAATAATAATAATAATAATAATGATAAGAAGAAAGCCAGCAGCAGACCTTCTAACTACATGGACCTGGATGCATGTGCCGGCACAGGTTGAGCATGCTGACTGTGTACGATCTGCAGAATTAATACAACTTTCTCCAGAAAAAGATAAAGTGAAAGATTCATGTAGCCAGTATTGTTTTATGTCTGTTTTTAGTTACTTTTTGTTCGATTTACTTTCCAGTATGTTTTCTGTTTTGCTCTGTTGTCTTTGAGGAATAACTGAAGTTGCGGATCTGGTGGATAACTTGTACAAAAGTCCTTTTCTGTTTGTTTATTTTTGCTTTGTGTATGTTTTTCATTTACAGGAAAGTATAATGTACGCATCGTTTGTCATGCTATTGTCCCTTAAATTGACATATTTAAGGTTTATTCTCTGTTTATACTTATAAAAACTATCAAATAAAAAGATTCTCTTTAAAAAAAGAATTAATACAATGCAGCGATGAGATGGAATAAACCTACCTACCTAGACCTAGATTTAGAGATAAAGAACCTGGAATGACATTTTTCGTTTTCTTAAACATACTGTGATTGCAAATCTGTCAACCAGCCAAAAGTCACCAGCTAACAGTCACACATTAAATGCAAACAACACGACTGGATCACGTTTCAGTTTTACTCTGGCCACATCAAGAGGCAAACCTGTTCAACTGCCAAATAGCTAATCAGCCAGTCACACAGTAACAAGTACTGAAATCCAACTGAGTATCAGAACAGCAAACAAGATTGTTTTAAAGGGATACCCCAACAGCTTTTGTTCTGGTTTCTTGCCTCACTCCACAGTCCATGACAAGCACATAGACACCGTTCACTTGACTGTGCGTGCAGGAACAAGGAAGAGACCGGCAGAGCTCATCCACCGCTAGTTAGCTGAGCTTAAACACTGGGAGTCAATGGGTATAGCTCGCCTGCCTCTGCCTACAGTTATCGGATAAACTCTTCAGCTTTGTCTAAATGGTTCTGTGTGCTTGTTGCGATTTAATTTTTACCATGTCATCTTTACATTTTCTTCTACTATCATCAAATTGTCGTCTTCTAAACAGAGCCTTTTGTTTTGTTGACCTACTTCCGCAGTTGTTTGCACAAGAGATGTGGTGTCAACCAACAAGTCAGGTCTTTTGAACAGATTTTTTAAGTGATGAGAACCGATTCACAGTAGTAAGTGAGATGCTCTTTGCGAACTGTTCTTAAATTTGCCAAAAGTTTGCTTGTTTTCTCCCACAATGCTTTTAACTATACAAAACATTTGGCACCATGTACAGCAATGTGTAGAAATCTCTGCCCCAGGATTTCTGAACAGAGAGAGAACTGAGCTGTGACACTTTGGTACACGCTCAGGCTCATTCCATGTACCTCACAAAACCCCACTTCAGAAAACTTGAGCTATCCCTTTAAAAGGAAAAAGAGCTGGAAAAGTTGGCTTTATCTGAAAATAATTTTATGATGTAACTGCATTTAAAAAATAATGAGACACAGGAGTGGTAACAGACTGCCTGTGGCTAACTGGAAAACGAAACAAATTAAAAGAGAGAAAAGAGTTGATTCATTTCTGAAAAGTACTTCTTTTTTCAGCTGTTTTCTTTTTAACTCTTTAGCACACTGTTACTACATTTCTATGACTTTCTTTGTTTCTCATATGTTCATGAGACATTCTGTCGACTGATCCTTCCGTGCACATTCCCTCTGTGACCTGTTGTAGGGAATGGACACGATTGGCCAATAAATGAACATATCAAACAGACTGATTTAAAATCCTTATAGGCTGTGTTGTTGATGGAAACAGACAGCATTAAACATGTTAACAGTTGAAAATCCCCAGGCTGTGAAGAGAGGCAGGGCTCAAACGGAGCACCCTAAACAGGTGTGGATATAAGAAAACACTTACAGAGCAGTCTGTAGAGGTCCCTGTCTTTGCCCGGCATGGTGATGACAACTGTGTCCAACCGTTTCTCCGTCCACCTCTGAAGACATTTCATCCGCCCCTGATCCACTTCGTCTGGGTCTTCAAACTGGTCCACGCAGTTCCCCATGTTACCAGCTCTACAGAGGGAGGCCAGAGTGGACAGAGGGCATTTAACAGAGGAATGTTGGAACATTCTGAAACAGTTAAAAACTAAGAAAATGAAGGGCTTATTCACAATGAATCCACACGAAAAAAAAACACAAAGAGAACAGAAGCGACCCATTCTGTGGCGTTGAAATTTGTACAGTAATCAAACTTTAAGTCTGATTTATAATTTGAAACTTTTTTAAAGGCTGATAAAACTTTAGTCATGCTAGTTTTCTAAATCTGTTCTATTGAAGGTACCTAACAAAGTTATTTCAGCACTTTTTTGATAAATCTTTCTCTTTTAGCAATCACATTAAGCAGCAGGTACAACACTTAAAACTAAACTCACTTTTTATTGTAGAAACCCAGAAAGAGATGCTTTTTGTCTGTCCATGTCTGAGCCAGTTATCTATTTGCACAACAAAACTATTCTGAAAGAATACATATCCTAGAACTCTGAGATTGAAGTTCACTAACAATTAGAAATTCCCTCCCACATCACTGTTTGTTGTTTTGTATGTGTTTGATGATCCTCTTTGTGTGCAGCCTGTAGCATTCACATCTACTAGACTGTTCAAGGTCTACTTATTTTATACCTTCTGCAGGAGTTTTTAATCTTTGGTCTTAGGAACTTTTCTGACTGTTCTTTTAAAGGTCTGAACTGAACTGGAGAAAAAAGGACGGATGTTAAGTGGCCTGGAGGCACATCTGACTGCAGAGGCTGTGGGGAATGTAGTTATGATTGTAGTCACTGTTGACAAAGATTTCCTGTTTAACTTGTTGGTTCATGCTTTATATGTATTTGTGTACATAATATATAATGTTTGTATAGCTCTTTCTTTAAAAAAACAAAGTTAACTGTACTGTCTGTCCTGGCCAGGAAACTTTTGGAAAGATTTTAAATCTCATTGAAATTTTCATTGGAAATTAAAACTGATTTTTCCCTCCCCCAGAGACAAACTGTATGTTTTTATCAACAATTTTGTTTGAGTTCTTTAGATGCATCATTAAGAATTGTTACAATTTATATATTAATAAATGCCAGAGCTTTGTTTTTTAGGTAGAGGGAGCATGTTATGGAAGAATAAATACCTCAGGTATCTAGATTCATAGATCTTGTCTAAAAATGTCTGTGTTTGTCATCTTAATATTAGCTAATTCATCAGTCATTCATCCCATTTATTATGTCCGCCAAGGAGGTTATTCTTTCAGGTGAGTTTGTTTGTCTGTCTGTCCGTCCGTCTGTCTGTGAACAAAATAACTCAAAAAATTATGGATGGATTTTGATGAAATTTTCAGGAAATGTTCAGCATTGGAAAAGGAAGAAGTGATTAAATTTTGGTGCCGATCCGGATCACCGTCTGGATCCGCCATGACTAAAAATGTGTTTTCGTGAATAACTACTGAACTAAAATAGATATCATGATGAATCTAGTTGCTGATGGTATGTTTTCATGGTCAAGGAATCTAAATATTTACATGAAATAAAGGTAGGACTAATATTTATGGTCAAAATCACACTATGGCTGAGGACTGTGGCGCTGGCGGAGGTCTGCGCTCTACGAGTGCTTTTCTAGTTTCTTTCAGATTTTGGGGGCTGGAGCCTATCCCAGCAGAAACTGGGTGAAAGGCGATGACATTCGCCAACCACAGGGCCACACAGAGAGACAGACAACAATTCATTCATTAATTTAGAGTCACCAGTCAGCCTAATGAGCATGTTTTAGGATGGTGGAGGAAAACCTGAATGCTCGGAGAAAACCAGGGCAGACACATGGAGACATGCAAACTCCACAAAGATGGACCCTGGCCAACACTGGGAGTCAAACCAGCAAAATTCTTGCCGTAGGCCCTTGCACTAACCTGCTGCAAGACTGACACGCCCAGACCGACCAACCATTATCTATAAAGTTTTGTTTATGTTTTACATATTTTATGCTTGTTGTGTCTCTCCTTTAACTATGATCTGCTTTTGTTTATTGATAGAGCATAGTTCATGAACAGTACATTTAAAAAAAAAGACTTTGGGCAGCATGAATTTAAACTGTATACCCAATATGTATACTTTAACTGGATATGCTACTCAAAGGGTACTGACTACGCATCAAGTAGTCCCACAGAGGCTCTAGTTTAGTTACTCTAAGTTTCTAAACACTTCAATTCACAAGAAAGCTGCTAAAGTAGAGAGGAAGTCACTTACAGTTGGGAAACTTTGCTGTACTCCTATGAAAGAAAACAGAAAAATGTATGTAAGAGTTGTTTTTAATGTAAAAGCTGATGAAAGGACTTATACTGTACAAACAAAAACAGACTGTACGTCCAATATCCAACCCACCATTATGAAGGCCTGGTCTTGGATGCGCTTGTCCCCCTTGGTATCAGCCAGCCCCTCCAGAGTGTGGAGGCCAAGCTGGATGGACTGAAGCGAGCTCTTTAGGAGGTCGAGTTTTTCCTCTAGTCCACCGAGAACTCGATTCTCCTCTTTGGTCACACAGTTGAGAGCGGATTGCTCCTCCTGCTCCAGGGCCTCCCTGATGGCTCCATACTGCTGCTGCACTCCTGCTCGAGCATCGCCCAGCAACACCTAGATGGACACAATGTCAATAAGGTCATGAGAGGCTCTCATTTAAACTACAGAATAACTGGGTGGTCCTGTCTTAATCTACGACCCTATCAATCTGTAAGAAGTCAACAATCTAATCGAGGGGGCAGCAGTAGCTCAGTCTGGAGGGACTTTGGTTGGTGGCTGGCTTGAGGTCCGACCAAACCATGGTTGAAATAAAAATTTCAAGTCCATTCTTCTTTTATAATCTACATTTTAAACTGAAGTTCAGCAAAGGCAGAAGTATAGACTGGAGGTGGAACTGAAAGTTAACTCATAACATGTTACCCAATACTTTGACTACAACATTTTTAATACAATGATGCAGTGATTCTTAAAAAAATGATCATAGGACAATATACCGTTAAATAGTACAGTATCTTTGAGAACATCAAGTGCCTCTGTAAAGGTTACGTTCAGGGTTGATGTATTTATTCACCAAATGTGGCGTAACTTTCAACTATTACCAAATTTTATCACATCAACATTGTTTTCTGTCTTCTTTTATTCAAGCTTTCTAATCCTTAATCCTCTTATAAGTCCCAGAGTGAGAGGTCATGAAACAGAGACACAGTGAGTCAGATAGCAAAAATAAATCTGTTTTTTAAATCACATATTTGGAATGAAATCTGATCAAAATATCGTAAGTTATTTCTAGCAATCTAATCATCGTTTTCAGTAAGGACCAGGTTAAAAACAATCACCAAATTAGAACTCTGTCCAAAGTTTGAACTGCCTTGTTTGTTTGCTTTAACGTCTGTCTGGATTCAGCTGCACAATGTATGTTTTTGTCTTCTACTAAATGTAATGATAAAGCATTTATGAAAAAACACAGCAATCATCATGAGTGAGAGAGGAAAATATCTTGTTCCGCTGGGTAATGTGTGTGAATGCATTACTTTGAAGGTGTCTTTCTTTTGTGTGAATTCAGATAATTTGTTCTTCACTTGTTCCTCGGCTTCCTGCAGCTGCTTGATCTCCTCCTTCAGGTTCCCCTGAAAAAAAAAAAACAGTGAATAAAAATCAGTGCTTTCACCCTAATGCTAACCACAGGTATGTTGTAACTTAGAGAAGAGTAAAAAGACAAATCACTCAAGTTAATCACAGTGTCTTTGTTTAAATTTTACTCAAGTATATCTAAATGTAGCCCTTGATTGGGGATTTTCAATTGTAGAATCGGCTCAACTCAGCTTGATTCTACTCAATTTATGCACAAAGCACTTTGATTTCTGTCATAGTGTTTGGCAGGATTGTCATAGCACAACTGTGTGAAACTGCTCTGACTCTTAACACAACAAAGAAAAAAATGAGCCAATAGTACAGCTGATGAGGGCTGCTCATTTATGCCAAAATCAAAACCTATAAAACTCAATAATTTACTTATTATAAAACAAGCACCACATGCTTTCGGTGAACGCATGTGCTTGTGACACTATCGTTTTTTACATTAAAGACTAGGGTTGTAGCGATACACTTATTTTCCGATACGATTCGATACACGATATTCAGCTCACGATACGATTATATCAAGATATATCACGATATCACAATATTGCGATATTCTACATTAAACTAGGAAAAACCTAGACAGTGAATATGTAACTTTTCTATTTTATTGTTATTGAAATATGTTAAATGCAGCGTTACATACATACACTTAACACAGAGTGCACCAAGTCAATTAAACTAATGTTGCAAAGAAATTGTTCTTGTTTTCCCTTTAACAAAGTGTTGAAATCATCCTAACCTGTAGTCCAGTTCAAACTGTAATCAAACCCATGAGAAACAAAGAGCTTTGAGTCACTGACATAACAACAGTAAGTTAAAAAAGTCACATATTTCTCTTGTCATTGTCTGAACTGAATAGTGCATGAAAAAAAAACACGTGCATACATCTTTATAAGTTGTATTTTATTCCCAACTCTGATAAAATATATCGATACTAAGATTTGAGATATCGATATTATATCGGGAGTCAAAATATCAATATATATTGTGATATCGATATTTTTCTACACCTCTATTAAAGATCAGGTAATGCATAGAAATATTCTTGTCAAAATAAAATACCTGAATATAAGTGCACAGCAATCTCTTCATCTCAATTTTTATCACTATTGAAGGCAAAAACTGTGATCATGATTGAATTTGATTGATTGCCCAGCTCTGCAAACGGTTATTCAGTTTCAGGTATCATGTTAAAATCAAGTATCATGAAACTAAACTTGGTATAACTATCAAATTTTATTTTTTTTACATCACAACACTTGCTGATAAATAGCTTTGATCAGTTCAGCTTTTCTTCTGTTTCTTTTGCAGTAATTTATAATATTCCCCAGAGATTACTAAAGTACAAGTTTAAATACTGATTATAAAACCACTCACTAGATACAAGTTCAACACTAAACCAAAGTATCATGATGAGTTCTTGTATCTGTAACTGTCCTCCTGTGGTTACATACACAGTGAATAAGGTTTTACTAAGTCACCACCTACCCTGAGCTCCCTCTCCGCCTCTCTGATGCTGATGCAGACGTGGTCGCGGTGCGAGCCTATGACGGTACACACGGTGCACACGCACACCGCACACTGCCGACAGTAGATGCGGTTTATCTCCTGATGCTCCTGGCACCTCCAGGTAGAGATGTCCTCCACTGGAGGAACCAGGGTGTGATTCTGGAAGACGGGGGACTCCAGGTGAGGACGAAGGTGCTCTTTACACATGGAAGCTCCACACACCAGACAGGTCTTCACAGCGGTCTGCTGACAGGCTTTAGGGCAGTAATGGCAGGGCACGGGGCTGGACTGTTTGCTCTGTGGCCTGGGGATGTTAGCACTTGAGAATCCAGGAGAAGCTGGAGGATGTTTTGGGAACACCGGAGATGATTTGGTCACATTGTACACAGGCAACTGTTGTCTGCTCGGAGTTGAGGTCTTAGACGAAGAACCTGAGTTGACATGATTCATTGGAGATATTTGGCTTCCTGTTCCTGTTACTTCCTGCGTGGTTTTTTTGGGAGTCAAAAGAAGAGGCGAATCACAAATATCTACTTCATTGGAGCTGTCAGAGTCATCCATTGAGATTTCTTCAGCTGGTTTATGGTTGTTCTGCTGGACTGGGGTGTCCTGGTGTTCATCATGTGCAGGAGGATCTTCAACTGTGGGTACTGTTGAGTGGTCAGGGGTGTCAACTGAGGATATATCATCCTCCTGCTCTGACTGAGTAGATTCAAGGATGACTGCTTCATTGGTTGGCTCCACATCAGTTTTATCAGAAGAGGAAGTGGAGGGAATCTCGATGGGAGGTTCACGGGGAGCTTCCACAGTGCATCGCTTGGACTCAGGTTGCTCTGGTGCTGGTGTGCTGGCCTTTCTCTTTCCAAGTAACCTGCTGGCAAGTGCAGGCCTTCTCAGTATTGAGCTGAATGAGTTTTGTTCATCGTTGCTTGAAGAGCCTTTAGAACATAACAGAAACAAAAGGAAGATGGGTCAGGGCTCGAGGTTGACTTTGGACTTTTGAGGCTTGAAGTGACACAAACACCAGAAAACTGCACTCTGACCAGATTTCTACACTGAACTGCTTACGTACAAAGTCAAGTGTAACTTAGAGTAAATCTAACAAATTGTACAATTGATAACGTTTACAATGTTGTCTTTTTAGATTAATTGAGAAAAGCTGGAACTTAGTTTCAACGTATATAGCTCAAGAACAGTGACATTATTATTACAAATGAGATTGACATCAATTCATCACAGTTTAATAGTTTGTTTGAACTATAGCTATTCCTTAATCCGTATGATTAGGTCATAGAATACACTTCTTTTGGAGTAGGATATTTGTGTGCTCTTTCCAACCCAGAAGATTTATTTTCTTTCATGATGTGATTTTCTGAGCTCTCCTGATTTCCTAACACTGTAGGGGGCGTGGATGTAATGTGTTGCTATTATGTAAATAGATTTCGTAGTGACGGTTAATACATTTAAAAACGTTGTAATTCTCAAACTCACGTGAGCTACACGGGAACATTACATTAACAAAGTATATCCTTCGCTTTAGTATCACATTAGAGCCTCCCTTCCGTTTGCTTAATAAGTTTTCAGTAACGCTTCCTGAAACCTTCACGCGACGATCTCTACCGTTACCAAGACAACAGCGGTTATAACTGCTCAGTACCTGCGGGGCTGCGGGGCCGAGCTCGGCGGCTGGTCGTTGGCGGCGGACGGGGCGAACTGTTCCCAAACGGCAGAGTCTGGTACTCCGTTTTGCAGCGCCACTCCGGACAGCGGTACGGCCCGTTCGGGGTCACACTCCACAAGTCACCGATACATCTTTGGCAGAACTGGTGTTTACACTTCAGAGTGACCGGTTCCCCCGTTAGCTCGTTGCACAGCGGACACCTCGCTGGGGTGTCCAGCGATGCCCCCATTTTGTTTCTCTGGCTGCTGTTTGGTGCCTGTTTCCGCAATGATGACGGGCAGCAGAGAAAGGGGCGGGGCTTAGTGTTTGAATCCCGCTCCCCCTCCCAGCAGAGCGGCTCTTAAAGGTGCAGGTCACTTATTTCCTGACCTCTATTATGTGTATCCTGTTTATGGACCATAAGGCCTACCTGTCAAGTTTTGTAATTGAAAATAAGGAAAATTTTCCAGCGCCAGCTGCGAGCCGTCTCACCACCCCAACAAAGCTTACTCCTCCTTACTTTTTAATATAAGCGTACAAGAAATCCAAAATAACAACTTTTTTTTTTGTTTGTTTCCACTGTTGGCACTAACCTTGCAACAACTGCCATCCAGGCTACTGCAGGTAGAAGTTCTCATGAGGCTTTTCCTTGGTTTTACATCGGTTTACGGGAGAATGTGTTCCAGTTGTACTGGGAAGTCAGGATTTCTGAGTTCTGAGTCGGAAATTTCAACTGGAACGCACTCCGAGGTCAGAACTTCATACTGGAACTCAGGGGATCATCCTCGCCCCCGAGTTGACAATCGAAGATGGCTGCCCTCAGTCCACAGTTATTAAGCTCCTGTAATATTCTGTTTATTTGCATTGACTTGTGTGTGTCACACTTAATCAGCCATATACATAGTATTGTTCAACTTATATTAATAGAAATGCTGCCATAGTGTTTTTACATTCTCATTTGGTATTTGTGAACTACAATGCAAGGCGTGCTAACAACAGCTAACACAACGGCTAACAAAATCCTGGTAGATCAGCATGTTTTCTTCTGACTTTGGAACTGGAATGCTGATAACACTCCAACTTCCCTCTTTCCCTCTTATCACTATAGTTGAGGCCTGCCAGTCATTCAAAAAAAATCAACACATTTTAAACATCAAGAAAAATAAATTCGATATCTGATAGAAAAATTTCTATGTATACTAAATTGCTGTTTTCATTGTGTTTTGCAATTACTTGAAGAACCTACTTTGCTATAATAGTTTCTCTAAATCTCTTCCATAAAGCATAAGAACATTATTAAGTATTTCTCAATACTATACTTAGAAAATGGTCATGGTTTGTTTAGGAAAATGGTATTTGTGCTCTAAACACTGTAAAAACTCATTGTTTCAATGGTTTAAAACAGCTTTTTTGGATTTTATTATGTGTTGAGGTCATTTAACTATGCATGAGAACTTGTATTTGAGTTATGAAATATGAATTATGATATACTGTTCTTATGATTACTCTATAATGGCTTATCATGTTTAATGAACTTTTTTCCATCCAAAAATTTGTAAAAATGTGGCCCTCAGGCTGGGGAATACAGTTTTATGTGACCCTCTCAGTATTAAAGTTGCCCATCAGTTTCCACATAAAAGGGCAACAATAAGGAAACAGGCTGAACTCACAGAAGCTCATTTTTTGCTTGTAAATACTGAATTTCTTGGTTTCTGGTAACAGGATCTTATTTGTGTAGTCCTGAGGTCTGCAGGAAGCTGTCAGGAACAGTTATAGCTTTAGGCTTAAAAATACATTCAAAAAAACTTTACTTTCTGTTTCACAACTGTTGTTGTCACTCTTATTTCACTGCCCACAACATTCCTGTCTTAGAGGTGGTCCATCCATGTGACTTGGATACAAGGGCCATAGTGACTTGTGAGTAAGAGGTTAATCTCTGATAATCTCTGGGACATATTATCTTTCAAAGAGATTGTGTCTCATACTGGTGTTGCATGTTAATATGAGGGTTGTTGCCTGTCACAAGTCAGCAGTGTTTAAACTTTATGCCCTTCAAATGCTTTCCAATCCAACCAATTCACTTTATTAATATAGCACATTTTAAAAACAATCAGGTTTACCAAAGTGCTACACAGTAACCAACAAGCAAGTGCAAATCCATTTAAAGATTTAAAACAAACAATAAGATCTTCAATTGAATCCTAAGATGAACAGGTAGCCAATGGAGAGAGGCCAGAATGGAGGTGCTATGTTTCTGTTTTTAGTACCTGGTACAAGACAAGCTGCAGCATTTTGGACCAGCTGTAGGTGAGCAATCAAGCCTGTTTTACGCCGACCTAAAGTGTGCTGCAGTAGGCAAAACAAGAAGAAATAAAAGGTTCAGTCAAAATATACACACAATTATAATCATTTGGCAACTAATATTGGTATTAATACAGCCTTGGTAATAAAGGAGAATAAATAAAGGTATACTCATCAATATAAGCAATTCTATGATCAAGTCTTCCATTCAAGGTATACCTGCACTTTCTTTAACTCATCGTTTCAAGTTACTTGTATTACTGAAAAAGCACTAAAGAATGTTTTACTTTAACAGTAATTTGACATGCTGGATATTTAAGGCCGTCAAAACTTTTTGACTAAAAACAGTCACCACAAAATGTTAACTTGTGTTACTTAAAGCTGCTAGTTCTGTCCTTTACAAGTGCAAGAAAAGACAAAAATATGACAAAAGCTTCAGTAAAATCTCAACTAAACATGAAGATCAGATCTAAAATAGCTGCTAATATTGACATGGGTTAGCTAATAAATATCGCCTACCCTCAATTAAATTTGTCAAAATGAACACAACCAGACAAGAGTTTTTATACAGTGAAAATCTTTATTAAGTGTTCATATATTCTTTTAGGAATCTCCTAAATTTTTCTAAGTTAATCTCTTTTGTATTTTAAACTGTTTTGTATCTATAGAATATCTATTTACACAAGAAATTATTCACAGGTGAGGCTGGGACATGCCTGACTGATCCAATACAAGTTCTCTCTGCAGTTACAACAATCTGTATACGTACCACCTCTTCATGCTACCCTGTTAGTCCCAACAAAACAACGAGAGAAAGGAGGTCAAAGAAACAAACACAGACAGACTTTTTTTTTAGCTACTCAACAGAACAATTGTGTGTGAGGCTGGCATATCATTTCTCTAGCCCAACAAACAAATGCAGGCGACACATTCAAACCAACACTCACATATGTGCAGAAAGTCACTCGCTCTCACACTCATACAGCAGCTACGAGTCCTGCAGCTCACACTCCCTAATAGCCCCCATCACAGTGTAGATGCCACAGACTATAAAATATTGATTTCCTCTCAAACTGAAGCGCTGTGCAAAGTTAGCTAGCAGGGCATTGAATGGGTTTAGTTAAAATTCCTAGAACATCTTTAATATTCACTGTACATAGTTTGTAATACAAGTTTTTCCTCTTTTGGATATTATCCTTATAAAACTGTTAAATATTTTTTTCTTGGAAATGAAAAAGAAAGAGGGGAGAGCATGGCAAAGAAACTCAGGCTATCTTTGAAACCGCTCACTGCATACTAGTGTCGAATGTAGTTTGCAGCATGTGTTGCATACGAGGGATCCACAGATGCTTCAATTAAACATCAGTATCTGTCAAATCAGCCCTTGTCATGGTAATGTGCTAATCGCCAAACAATCTTAACAACAGAGATGTCAGTCGCAGACATGTATCTGTTGTGTCACACCATCTGAGTGTTGGAATCTAGCACACCTGACTGATGAAAAAGAGGATTATGGACTGACTGAAACTTATTTATATGATCAAACATGAAAGGAAGTGTTATTATCTTGGGAATATTACAACAAAGGAAGCTAATTTAAAATAAATCTTGAACTGGAATTGGCTAAACTGTCATGTCAAACCATAAGAAGGCCTTGTTATTGACAACGATGCATCACCACTGTATACTGCATTTGACAGACATTATTTTGAAGCATGTTTGATGCTGCTAAGCTGTTTTCTGGTCTAGGAAACAGAAGAAAACTATAGCTGCTTGTTTCTTCCTATGTAATGTGTGATAACTAACACTAAGTCCCCATCTGGGACACCTCAAGACCACCTAACAGAGCGTTTGGTTAAAGTATTGTCCTGTCCACTACGATTTTTTTCATCTGACCAATGAAAGTAGAGAGCACTAAGCATGACAATCAGATGTAAACAAACCAAACGCCAAAGCAAAAGAATTACAGGTGCATTCTGTTTGATCTTAAAGGTTGGAATATCTGAGTTGCAAATTAAACACATCACAGCGAAAACCCTGTCAGTATATACTGGTCAGTATTTCCACTCAGAAAGTGGGACAGTCTTCATATAGCCTGATTCTACTAGCACCTAACTAAAATGAGTTTACCTAGGATGGAAAGTAGCTCCAGCGAATATCAAAGTTCTGAGGTAAATGGAATGTACCATTAGTCTGGGGTGACCAAGCCACAGGGGCCGATTGCAGCAAATACAATACAGTACAATAAACTTGGCACACATTAGAACAGAGCTTTTAACCTTACTGATACAAAAAGATGAATGGACCACAGCTTTTAATACCATCATGTCTCAGCCTCATTTACGTAACTATTGTCTCTGTCTCAAGGTCTAATTTTAAAAACAGTGCTATTCATCTTTAAGCAGTAAAAGCCCTACACAGTTAGTCTGTTCGCTGAAGTGTGTACTTGTTTTGTGTCTAAATGTGAAGATAAGCCGTCATTGTCTCCACACTTTGCTGCATGTAGTGTTTTTCTTATCTAGATAACGGGCTGGTCCAGTGGTGGCCAGGGCCAACAGGGTCCCATGGAATCTGATTAGCTACCCCAAATTTCTTTACAGTGGTTGATTGCTTGCCTTGTCTAGCTATTAATAGAAAGTTGTGATATATGCTGATTTCACTTTGAACATATTTAACGGCTAAACTCAACCAATTTTTATTTCTAAATTTGGTGTCCAACCTACTTCTTTCAACATCACTCCACAGTCATGGAGTTTAAGATTTAGCATTATGTCACATCTGTCAGTCTAATCACTGCAGGATTTTATGGCTACAACTAGATACAACTAGATGTGTAGTCTCTAGTACCCCTTTCAGACTGGCCAATAATTGTTTACACCCAGTAACAATCGGCTCCTGTCAGCAGTTTGAAAGGGTCTAATCTGCATTTTGACCCAGGTCGTCTGACCCTGCAAGTGACATAGGTTTTTATCGTCTTGTCTCTGATCAGCTTCAGTGAGAACATCACACCCGCCCGCATCAACATAATTTACGTCATGACCTCGTCCTAATGTGCCCACGTCATACTATGGCGCCCGACCTCTCTGTCTGTAACTTACGTGACTTTTTGCCATGTCAACAGCAAATTCCATCCGCCTTCGTATTATCAGCGCTCTAATGTTGTTCAGTCTGCGCTGAGTTTGTACATTTTTAAAGAGGGACAAAGTACAAAGTACTGAAAACAGTTAACAACCATGCCTATGGCTTCAATGCTCCTTTTGATTGTTTACATGGACGTGTTTTCGCCGTGCTGATGTCATTAACGTGATGACATCAGCTTGAAACACCAGAGGAAAAAAAACAGCTATGCAGCTTGTCTGCTGCCAGTTACAACCCGGTCTGCTGGCAGAGGGAAAGGAGTCACGTGCTGATTGTTAGCGGGTTAACCAACGTTGAAAAAAATCTGAATTGACCTGCTTATTTTAGTGTGAGAACGGTATTAGAGACAAAAAGATTGTTTTGTTTGATTCTGGCTTAACAAAGCTGAACTGTAGCATCCATGTATGGCCTGTAAAAGCATTCAGTTGATTTATTTGGATTCACCGATTTTCCCAGCTGTAAATTCAACCTGTGCAAAATCATGAAAACCATAGACACGTATGTGTTATGTTATATGCTATACTGTCCTCCATCTTGATCTCTGATCTGTTGGTGGTTTGCATTGTGGGAAACCGTATTCATGGTGGACTGATACGATATCTACTGCAGATTTGTTTTGAAGCTCAGTTCATATCCAGGTATTTTTGGCTAGAAAATATGTTGACCTCACACTGCATACGACATTCTGGCAAATTCAGCACGCATTGCTACAGCAGAAGGCGGTTTCAAATACAGCCAGTGAACTCTCATTTCATTGTCAAATGCTACATATGAAACACAACAGATTTACATTAAACCGATATAATCTTAAAATAAGTGGTTTCTTTTTTTTCACAAATTAAACATACATGACACACACATTCTGACGGTGGTACACACGGCTAAGTGTTAACATAGTTTAATACTTGTAATTACAGAGTTTCTCCATGACTTTTTTGTCTGAATGTGATGTTTATGTATCACAGAGTCGTGTTTGTGCATGTGAGCATGTACGTATGTTTGTATGAGCTCGTCCTTCAGGTATACAATTAATGCCAACCCTGTGCCTTCTTTGATAGGTAGTGGGTTAGTCCTTATTCTTCTCAGTAGGATAACAGTCTCTGCCCTGTTATGGTTTTTGACATGTAGTGCAAGGTTAGCTCTGTAGACACACATTGGGATTTAAGTGCATCAGGCTCCATCTAAGTGCTGGAAGTGATGAAGGGACTGCAAGCAAGATAGCTGGACTTGAAGGGGAGGGTTACATCATGTGGGTTTTATGGCAGGAGGTTATGAAAGGCAGGCTGGCTGGTTCTGTAGGTTTAATCTTCTCCAAAGGCGTGGATGCCTCCCTCTTCTTAGCTCATGTTGAGGGACAGGAACATCATGGCAACAGACACACAGGGTTTAGGAACCTAAGAGAAACCAGAGAAAAAACAGAGACAAGGCCAGCAGGAGTGTTTGTTAGTGCAGTGGACAGTGAGAGAAAGATACCAGCAGGCAAATTAAGCTATTAACAACCTACTACATTCAATAACTTTATAGAGATGGTCAGGAGGCACTACAAACTTCACATCATTAAAACTTGATGATACTTGTAAAATATGGTATGTTAAGTACAAAACATCTAATATTATTAGTAAAAAAAAAAACAATATTTTTAAATTAAAGCAACCTGTTATTTTGAGTTCAGTGAACTTGAAACCATAAGTTAGACAAACTCAATATTTCATGCTAGGACAACTTAAAAGTCTACTTTAGTAAAATCTGATATTTCAAGTCAAGCAAACTTATTATCGTAACTTACAACTCAATATTTTAGGTTAAGGCAACTTGATTACATAAGCTGGTAAAACCTATTATAGACTAGTAAAACTTAATATTACGAGTTAAGCAAACTTGCAACTTTAGGTTCAGGCAACATGTTATTTCAAGTTAATACAACTGGATAACATAAGTTATTAAAACCTGATATTTCAAGTTACAGTAACTAAACAACTCTAGTCAGTAAAACATTCTTTTTTCAGTTAAGATAGCAAGAGATTGAAAGTTAGTAATACTCAGTATTGTGATTAAAGCAAACGTGCTATCATAAGTAAAGAAAAATCAATATATAAGGTTGATATAACTTAAAAGTACAAGTTCAGAAAGCATGATATTTTGAGTTGAGTGAACTCATTATTCTAAGATTAGACATATTAATATCAATATTTAGAAAAACTATTTTGAGTGAAGTAACTTGCTATAGGCTACAGAAACGTGATACTTTAAGTTAATACAATCTATTATCAGAGGTTGAACTGTAAGATGGTGCTCATGTACGAAAGCTGCTGGTTTGATTCTGGTACTGCCTTATTACTATTACATAAACCCAACAGAAGCTAGTTGTTTCAAAGCCCACAGCAATTTTTTTATGAATCCCATCTCAAACGTGGTTAATAGTCAACTACTATGATGAAACTTGAACTGGCTCCTGGGATGGCTAAGGGGCCTGGGACTAAATTTGGCCAGGCCCCTGCTCAAACAAGTTGGCCATGACCCCCTTTGGGGCAGTGCCACACTATTTCAGAAACAATGGGCTAAGTGAACTTGATATCATAATTCAAAATACATTGTTTTTAAGTTGATTCATTTCAGTTAAATGTGTAAGAGAAAATATATTTTAAATTACTGCAACTTATAAGTAAATCTTTAGAAATGTAAAATGATGGGGGATTTCTACCTTCTGACCCAGGCCCTTAGGTTTATCCTACAGCTATTGTCAAGGATCTGACTGACGGGTATATGGCATTTTGTTTCACTTTTGAACCACAGATGGCAGTCAGATTCTCAACAACAATCACACTGTACATTGTGGGTTACATAATCCTCCTCTTAATAGCAGCATATAAATAATTTCGCGAAAATCTTTGTCCTTACCGAAAGATTTGGTTAGGCGTTTCCTCCCTCTGAAAAAACACAGACAGAGAAAAAAAGTTTAAAAACATACAAAAGCAACTCCACAGTTTTCAAGGTCATGCTATAAATAGACTCTTCTGTTTGAACATGGCCCAAACACAAGCATCCTTCATGGTGCCTGGTTGCATTTTGTGCTGTCACCAGTAGATGGCACCAGAGATGAACAAAATGTTTTGTCTATAAAGCAGTTTTGAATAATTCATAATGATTCATTCTCTGTGCCCTGAGCCGAGGAAAGGCACATCATCAGCCTGCACACTCAGGCTGTTTATTGACCTGTGAAAGTGCTGATAATTCCATTCAAGACTTCTCTTTTAGGACATTATACAGAGACATTTTACCTATCTCATTCACAATATTTGAAGGTCATCAGAATTGCAGTAATTATGGCACGCCCCATCCTCTGTTAAGGACATCTACAGAGAGTAAAATGTGGCACCATGATGTTCACAGTGTGATAAAATGAAGCGCTCCCTCAGCCTCAGTGTGAAGTAAAAGATCTGTTCTTATTTGCTCTGTTCCCATCCTCTCCCTAGCTTTTGTTTAAAGGGTTAATGGTCATCCATGCTTGTCTGCTCCCATTAAAAACCACAGGGCTTGAACATACAAACCCCATTTACTACTGGAGGTCATGCCTGCCACAGGCTGTAATATTAAATCACTGTGGACTCACAGTAGTGATGCAATAGCACAAATGCATAAAAACACCATATCACTGACCAAAGAAATCACATCCACACACTGTATACGAAAGCTTTTTGACTGAAAAAGAGGGATTGATGGTTGTTATGAGGCTGTCATATACTTCTTAAATCTACAGAGCAGAGCAGAGATATGATTTCCAGGGCTGTCACTTTAGTGCATTAATAAGATTAATTAATTACACCGCAAATTAATGTGTTAAAAAAATTAATCGCAAGATTAATCATAGCACACAAACATTTTAATATTGTCCAGCTGGAGGACCCGTACATGGCAGTGGCATGCCACTTCACACATGCGTCTCTAGTCAAACCAAACAAAGCCCAGGTGACAACAGGAATGGCATATTTAAGACTTAGTCTTATTTTATTTTTGAATTTATTTATCTGTATTTACTGAATTCTATAATAATCCATCAGGCCTAATTTTTTTGCTGGATGTCCTCGACCTTTTTCTTATTTTGAATTTGATTTATGAAACACACTTAAAGTGTAATTTGAGTTGCCTGATTGAGCTTAGAATTTTCTGGACAAGTTGTCCTGACTTTGGTTTTATTTAGTCACCAATAAAAATGTGGATTTACAAATCTTCACTTCTTAGTGTATTCATTTGATTAGTCATGCACTACAATTTTATAATATCCTAGAATTCAAATTCTTTATTTGGGTACTTTAAGCAGATATGAGATTAAAATGTGATTAATTAGATTAATTAATTATAAATCCGGTAATTAATTAGATTAATTTTTTAAATCATCTGACAGCACTAATAATTTCGAAAGAAAAAGTATGAGTTAATAACTGTAAAGTCCTCTTCAAGCAATACAAATCTGCATTTCCAGTTTGATTAAATGACTGTCTTCAATCATCAGGCTGAATTGCAAGTACCAGTGAGGAATAATACACCGCGAGGATAAAAAATTAAGTGTCAAAATCATCAAAAAATTCAGCATTAATCTGGATGCTGTGGGCATGTTCATTGATTTCACAAAAACCCAAATCTCTCAAGGGAGATGTGACCCTCCCTCAGCTTTTAGGCATGCTGCACCCTGAACAAAGGAAGGCCTTACTGATCTGCTGAATGGACCTATCAGCTCTACTTTTCAGAGACCTTTAACAGACAATAGAGATAATACTGTTATGCAATGACTGGCAGGTAGCTTTGTGCTAAGACAGTGAACGCTGTACTTTAACAAGTGTTTGTGCTAAACAAGCTCTCAGTTTTCCTGATATTGATCCTTCAAAACAAAGGTCTTGTATTACTTTTAGAAATAGGAAATACAATTGTTGCAACTTTGTTGGAAATTGAATGACTCCGTCATCACCCTGGACTTGAAAAAGGTGTAAAAAAGAGCAAGTCAAAACTAAAAGAACATGGGAATAATTGTAAATTAATCTGGACACAAGTAAAAGTCAAATTGACCAAACTTGTCCAAAGTTAATCAGGCATTTGGAAAATGGACAACGTTCAGCACTTATTAGTTATCACAGCAACGCATCATCTTCAAAGCTATCAATGTTAAGTTGAATGAAATGTTGCTAAAGCTTATGTTTGCAGAGCTAGCATGTCCAGCCTTCAATACGGTTTTCATTTTACCATCCAGTTTTATGTGATCACTCACAGCTTTGGTCACACAGTTCTACGTGTGAGTGTGGGCCTTCACAGTTTCAGCAGAACTGAAAGTCAAGTGTTTAGACTAAAATACTTCTCATCTGCACCGTGATTAAAGGCACAACCGAGGCTATCCGCTCGTTACACAGCATTTATTCAATGTTATTATTACTGCTGATTTTAAGGGTGTTTGGGCAGAGAGGCAGTGGCCATAAAACAGAGCTACAGTGATTACTACGGTGGTCAACTAAGGTAAAGCTTAGATGGAGTATACATAAAAATACAATTAATCTGGTGTCGGCTATTTTAGTCCCTCAATTAAACTGTTAAGCCATGTGCCTGTGGTAAAGCAGATAGTTTCTGCTCTTTGACACAAATACAAACTAATCCAACACATAGTCTGAAATCTTAAAGGGATGTAGGCAGCAGGCAAGGCTGACGCTCTGTATCAGGAAGGCAGAAGCACATTTCTAAGTTTTCTTTCACAAATCCCTCAGTTTATTATTGTCATCAACTTGTCAACCATCAGCCAGCCATTGGAGGTAAACTGACTGGATTCTATTCATTAATTAGAAATGGAGAAGGAGTGTAAATTAAAAAGTTTCACTTCATGGCACTCATTTTAGTCTCCTCCAATCTTGTTGTACATTCTGTATCATGACAATAAAGGCCCTTCTGATTTTTGAAATGTAAAAGAAGTTAAACTGTGACTTTAACAATTTGTTTCTATCTTGTTTTTAGATTGTTTCCTAAAACTGCTGAATTTCAATTGTGCTGATGTTCTGTTAGTCTGAACATTCTTTTCATTTACTGTTATATTTTACATTTTCAAAATAAATATTCATCTACTGATACACAAAAATATCACTTTGTTTTGTGGTGTAATACAGTATTGATATTTCATGATTCATTGTAAATGTTTTCTTGGTTTATAATTTAAAGAAATAGGGAGCATTTTTAATACTGTGATTCAGTCTCTGGACTCTTGTTGACAAAAGAAATTCAAGAATTTGTTTTTTGTCTCTCAGTTACATTTACAGAGAGAAAATAAAGTTCATACAAGTTGCAAAGACCATGCTTTATTTCAGTAAGACTGACAGTAAACTATATATTTAACATATATTATTATTGGTTCTTTATACTATAAATAAATAGACTATTAATTATCACCCTGCCTGTAGTATATATAATTTACAGTGATATATTGCATTGTCACCTCTGTATCAGGAAACATATACCATAAGATATTTCTCAATGCAAAATTCAACCACATAACACAAACACTGTTGGTTAGCAGGTGGTTAATGTTCAGCTTTGAACTTACACAACAAAAAACAGTGCTATGACTGTAAAATAAAAATGTATTAAGATATGTCTGTAAATTGTTGGACAGAGTTATGCATAGACAGATTATCCCAGCACATGTCGTGTTTGGAGACTATTTTTCTACTTTTTAATTAACATGGACTTTTAACATTTTTCCTTACTTATACCTGTCAACAAAATGCTAACCTTTGACTAATTATACAACAAACTAAACTGTCCTGACTCATCATTGTAGCTGTGTTAATAATGATCTGCTGAATTTGAGCTTTCAGGAGGTAAATTAATGTCTTCATGCTGCTTGGTGGCAGCGGGTCATTAGAATACATCAAACATTTCTCTGGTGCAGTCCTTTAACTTGTGTGCAAATTCATTTGAAGCCTCCTACATTTAGCTTCTGTCTTTTTTAAGCCTGCATCAAAAGCTCATTACGTCAGCAGTTTTGGCTTAAGGCACGCTGAAAGTGATGCTTTTATTAAACCAGCTCATTGAATGTGTTTGCCAGGCAGCAGAGTGTTTATCTCTAACTTAGTGAGTGCATAATTTCTATTTTTACTGCACAAAATTCAGGAGGATACGCTAAAAGGGAGAGTATTCTCATCTAATTGAAATGTGTGCCTCTAAAAGAACAGTTTGATTTTTTAAGTGAGGATAAGTTTCATCAGAGTTCGCTTCGTTAAGTCCAAGAATGAACACATGAACAAACCAGGAGGAAATCATTTACAGCTTTGAGTGCGTTTTAGACAACTTAACCTATTTGCATGTCATGTTTTCTGACTTGTGTTTTAGCAGAACACTGCTCATTGCAACTCTGTAACTCATTTTTGTAAATTAACAGTATTCTACCATACCTACTGTAAAATGTCTTCACAGTAAGTTACTGTAAATGGCAATAGAGTGTTAAAAAGCACAGCTTAATTGTAACCGTAATATTTACAGTTACCCACCCTAAGATGTCTTTACAGTGAATAACTGAAAAGGACAATGGACCAACATGTCTTCCGCCTAATTTAGTGAGAAAACATTTCCGATGAATTGGCACCATACAAATAAAACTAGAATGATTTATTGTCTAATTGATTGTTTGACCATGACAACAATTTAGTCACTACAATTCCATTTTGCCTGGGAAAACTGACCATTAGCAGGAAAGATTTATTGTTTTTGTTTACATTTTTTTTTACGGTGAAACAAATGCTTGAGTACAGTATTCTATCCAAAAAAAATTTTTTTTTTCTTGCAAAAAAGATGTATTGCTATCAATTAGCTTTTAAATAGTCAAATTAATTATTATACAGCAAGTTCACTGTCATTTAATTATAGTTGTACAGTAATATACTACAATGAAACTGTGAATGAAAATACAGTAAGGATGCTGTTGTTGACAATACAGTCATTAAGCTGCAAACTGAAGAAAAATAACGATACCTGGTATGAAGATACAATAATTAAGCTATTTTTGATGTTACAATATTTGTGCTGTAAATGAAAATGGTATAATGCCACTGAAGAACATTTTACTGTAACTTAATGGTATCTTTTTGCCAGTAACAGTAAAATTTACATCAACCTTTTGGTTTGTGTAATGGACAATATTTAGTGAGAATAAGTTGTTTACACAAACTGGATCTTTGACAGATAAGCAGGACCAAAATGAGAAACAGAGGGGGCTCTGCTCACTCTGAATGTCTTCCTCCCAGATTACATTACTTCTTCCACTCTCCTTTCCACACAACAAACAGTTGTTACATAATTTATCTATTTTGCTTAAATATGAAGTATTTTGTATGAATTACTTTTATTGTACAAGTTTAGATTGATCAACGAATCATAGTAATTCATGGAGGAAGGGTGGAAATAGAGAAGATAACACTTCTGCCCACACCTTTTTAATTGTGTAACATAAAGCATTAATTGTTTAGCATTTTTATGATTGATTTGTGTCTGGATGAATGAGATCTACACTGAAATACTCCATGTCTATTTGAAGTTGTTTATTTCTTTCTGTCTTTTTAGCATGGTCAAAATAAATCTTTTCTTTTGTTCATTTAACTTAAAGTCTTTTTGAATTAGTCAGTCCTCCTGAGTATGTGATAAAATGATTTGATATCTGCTTTTCTTTGAACCACTGTGTCCTTAATCATGTTGATCTATGATGGATAGTAAACTGTGTCCAATATAATAAAGTTTGTTACACAAATACATTCTCTCCAATGGCCTTGGTCTTTTAGGTATTAAAGAGACTCATCAGTTAAATATCACTTCTCTTTTAGATCAGTTGGCACATACTCACCCTTGCTCTCGGCCAGCAGCTCCTCCGACATGAGTCCATCCTGCCTGTTCCCCAAAACGAAGGCGAGGAAGGAGAGGATGAGAGCGTCCAGGATGCCCATGATCGCCAGGATGTAGGCCCAACGCACTGAGCATGCTCCCAGGCTGTACTTGTCTGTCTGCTCTCCACACATACGCCGCACCTCTTCGCTGTCCCAGCCATCAGGATAGATCATGCAGCCCAGCACCAGACACACCCCTGAAGATGAGGGCAGAGGAAAGAGGAATAACATCAGAACCTGAGACATGGATGAACATAATGAGGTTTTAGGAGGAGTAGCGCTGCAAACGAGGTCACAGATAATGAGAAGTTTGGGGTGGAATTGGAAACAGAGAAGGATTGTTTCGAGAGCTTTCGTGTTCCCATTAAGACAAAAATGAGATGCATTAAACCCCCAAAAACTGAATAATTCTGTTATAATCCTGGAGCTTTGGTATATGTTTGTCCTTGAAAATATTATTTTAGACCAAACTGAAAATAAATGTTATTGTAAAACTCAAAGTAATGCAAGAAAAGAATGTATGTTGTTAACACTGAAAGCATGAACCTATATTGGTTAAAATTATATTTGTCTGATAACATTTATCAAAATGTGCATTTAAGCCGTACTTAAATCAACCCAAATGACAGCGCTTTATTCTGTTCATGATTCATTTTCATGTCTTATCAAAATCCAAGATAATTACCATGCATACACATATCCCAATAGACATTATTCACCATCTTTTAATGCTAATGTTCAGAAAATCATCTTTTTAGCATGCATCTAATCCAAAATAACTGCTATTTTGATTTTTGCCACTGAATACCCACCACAAAACCAATAAATGATTTTAGAGTGTCATTATGATGATGACTCTATGTTATTCTCTTATATTGTCTTTTTGTTTTTTGAAAGCAAGGAGACAGTAAAATAAGAGGAATCAGTCAATTATAGTGTGAAGAGACTTAGTGTCCTTTGTACTAAATGGTTATATATCCACATAAGTATTAGTGAAATTAAGTCATTCAGAAATTAAGAAAATATACAATTTTGGATGATAATAGATTTCTGCTGATATTTGACATGCACATTTTTTCTGAAACTCAGTATTGCCTATACGGATATTAATACCAATATTTTTCGGACAAAGTAAGTCTTAGTCTTAGTCTTAGTAAAATTTAATGTTATGAATGTAATGCTGTTGAAGAATACAATACATCATGCCAATATTTCAGCTGACAATAATTTTTTTTGTATAAAAATAAAAAATATATTATTTTATTTACTAAACCAAGACATCCAAATACATTTACTTCATTACTGTTTGTTAAAGAAAAACAAATAGCATTTCCAAAGCACAAGGACCTGAAGATATAGACACTTCCAGTATATAAATACATAACGTGCTGCATAAGGAAGTGTAGATAACACAGACTATTGCACATAAGGTTCAGATAATTAAGTATGTATACTTCACACATTATTTAGAGTATAAACTAGAAAGAGCGATAATGCCCCCATGGCAGTAAAACTCAAACTTGGTGTTGGCCTCCTTGTAACCAAACTGGTCCACTCCTGATTTAAACGCAATTATCTCTGGTGGGTTACCCTCAAAAACTGTTGTAAACAAAAGCAGCAAGAGTCCTAAACAGACCCATTAATGTAGCAACAGCTCTGAATAAATGAAATGTCCCCAAAAACTGCAGAGCACTTCCTCCCATTCACATACTTCGCTTGTTTTCCCCCAAAATTCTTTGCCGCTCTCCTCTTACTTTTAAATAGCGGTAATATTATTCCCAGTTCCTGCTCGGGGGTAAAATTGCTCTCATCTTCACTTTTGATCTCTCTTATCTTCACTTTAAAAGGGATTCTTCTCTGAGGTGATGCTGCGGCAAGAGAAAAGGGAGGCACAAGAAGAACCAAAGCCCATTTTCTCCCTCGCTCTTTTGGATATTAACTAAGAGCTCCTCATTCCCAGCTTTGGCTCAAGGGGGGAAAAAAAATCTCTCTCATGTTCAATTTGGATGAAGTTCTGCTCCGAGTTGTAGCAGCAGAGCAGCAGTGTTGGATCTGGAAGTAAAAGAAGCTGACTGCACATTTATCCGGACAGCATTTCACATCAATAATACAACATTCTGCCCACTTCTTTACCCCAAAAACACTCCCATGCAATGCTGCTCCCCTGAATACTGTTTGTTCATTTGTAATGCATCCATGTTATCCTCATTTTTAAGGTCTTGGGAGCTGCTTCCTCGTGCATAAAACTCGAACATCATTGTCCTCATTTGTTCTTCCTCTGAAATCCTACAGCTGAAAGTGAATACAATATGCTCTCCTTCTTATGTGCAAACACAAGCTGCCCACACATCAGCATGAAACCCTCTGCAGTTGGTTCTAGTGCAGCGCTGCAGTGTGTAAAAGGGCTTGAAGACATCAGGGGGAAGTTGAGAGAGGTCTGGAGTGAGTGAAAGTGAGTGAGAGGAAGATTACAGAGCAATATCTGCTGCAGACGAGCTGCATACCTCACAGAGCAAACCATCCCGAAGACTCGACCCCGCCCGTGGCTCTTACTGTCATAACAAATTCATGTGCACACGGAGGTTGAAGGAGCAAGGGCTCTGGATGGAGGAGCAGTGCACTGAACCCTTCTGATGGTTTTATTTAGCAAAGACAGTTTGGATCACTTTGAGAAGTACATCAGGCTCATATGCTGCTGCAGGAACAGCAGATATGAATGACTGGAGCATGTGTTGAACGCTTTATACAGGTGATACCTTTAATCAAGATCCGGTTTCTTTTTGCCTGGCTCAGCCCTGACAGGTTGTGATACGGCCTCACAAGATAATGCGTCACTCAAGCCAGCAGAGAGCTTTTCACAGCCGGGCAGCACCGTCTGTCAAACGTCCTGGAGTGCATGATTCAGCTCCTGAGTGAGTGTCACTGAGGGCTTTATAAACATGATGATGAGTGAGAGAGCCGAGGAGGAACAGGTCCACTTGCACCTGCATCAGGCTGCTGTCTGACTTCATGATAACTAGAGATAATAATAATTATAATGTATTTATATGGCACATTTTAAACAGTTTAACAAAGTGCATTACAGACAAAATTAAACGATAAACTACCAAAAAATACAAGGAAAGTGGAAAAAAGTTATGGAACAGAAAATAAGATTTTATTGATACAGATGTTACTTTCGATTCTGCTTAACAATCCAATTCTTTAATTTATAGATTCCAGGGGTTTCCAGTGCTGGCCTGCAAGATATCAAGAGGCAACAACATCAAATATTTGTCACTCTGATTTCAACACTGTGCTGTTTAGATTAATTCCTCTGCAAGTTGCTGGTGTTTCCACCCACTGAAAGTTGTGCAGTGAGCCTTTCTTTCTGTCAGGAATTAAGCCATAATTTCCAGACAATTGAACTCGTGTCATAGGGACTCAGACTCGAGGCGACTTGAACTGCTAATGAGACGACTTGCAACTTGACTCGGACTCGGGAGGTAAAAACTCGAGACTCGACTTGGACTCAGGAGAAAATATCTCCAGACTCGACCTGACTTGAGACAACGTTATTTGGAAAATTGCACGCACTCAGGCTTTATATGAAGAGCCAGACAGGAGATATATGCTGATCTTTCCTTTTAGGTTCATCACTTTTTTGATGCTCCATTCAGAGTACACTGGTCCGTCACCTATTGTTGTCCCACACACGACACAGTACTACACACACACGTTCCTACCACACATCTGCTTCTGCTACAGTGATGATCAGTGGGCAGGGTGCGCGGGTTTCACATGTGGCCAAAGTTGTTTTCTTTGCATCCAAAGAATTTCAATCAGATGGAAAACGAAGGCACGCCAAGTGCACGACCTGCAACGCTTCGATAAGTGAAAAAGAGGGCACAACATCAAACTTTATGCTCCACCTGAGGACACATGAGGCCAAGTAAGTGAAAACTGCAAACATTAGCCAGGTAGTTAACGTTCCTGCTATAGGTCAATATGACAGGAACGTTCGCCCGACCTGTGGTCAATATGACGCTAGCAAAGCTAAAATTAGCAAAGAGGATGTGCGTGTGTTGTATGTGTGGGAAAATAAGGTTTCTCTCTTCAAGTTAAAAAATCTGAGTGCTTTTTGGGTGGACTGGGGAACAATGGGGAGGGACTCAACCCATCATAACCTGTGACATAACCGTGAGACTCAGATCAAATGCCTCGAGACTTGCTTAGGACTCTGATTGGAGGAACTTGGGCAATTGTCTGATAATTTCACTAATGATCACATGACTGACCTGGGCACCATTTCTGTTGGCTGCCTCTGGTGAGGCATTGTTAAGCAAAAATACTAATGATATTGATTTTTTGAGGCAGTTGTTGTAGCTGGGGTTGTTTCATATCCAATCCCAAACTTAAGATGCAGCAACAAACACACCAGATGAGACCACGAGTGTTTAAGAGTCAATCTAGCTTTAATTTAACACTGTAGTGCTGTGAAAAAAAAAAAAACAAGTGTGAGGGGATATCCAATGTTACAGAACAAGTTATTGTCAAAAATGTGGAAAACTAGGGGTGCTGGTTTGGCGGAGTGGTTAGCAACCAGGCACGTCCCATTCTGCCGGCCTGGGTTTGAATCCAGCCTGTGGCCAGTCTGAGTCTTCCCCTACTCTCTCAACCCCTTTCACAAGCCTATCTACTGTCATTCTCTCTTATCAATAAAGTCACAAAATGCCCAAAAACACATTTAAAAAAAAGGTTGAAAACTGCCCTATCTCACACTGGTAACATTTCTTTAAAAAAATCCTAGATCCACATCCATTTCACCACCAAAATCTGACCACTTCCCCTTGTGCCAAGACCCATTCCATAAAAGTGTGTTGTCCAGTTCTGTTAAGAACTTATGGAGTTATTAGTGAAAAAGTGGAAACTGCCCTGACGCCTTATGATGACAAATCTGTCATAAAAATTCCTTCATTTACATCCAGATTTAGTACATTGAAAAAAACGTAACCTTTGCTTGATGGCCTATTTCTGACATATCCTAGAATGTCATCTAATTCTGTCAGAACTTGAATTTTTCTGATGAACAAACTAACTAACTAAGACATAGACAAACATCAGCAAAATCATAACCTTCTCAGCAGAAGTAATGAACATATTAATCTTCAAAGAGAACCCAGCCGTTGTGTTATCAGCATCAAAAAACTGCTCTGTCCCTCAGTAATGACAAATCTTTTAAGAAATTCCTTGATCCGCATCCATGCTTACCCTGGTCTCAGATGTCCCCAAAGAATATTTTTGTTTTGTTCCTACAATGCTCCATGTCTGTTCTTAACATACAGTGGTATAATAAAAGGACAGGAATTTAATAATCGAGACGAAATTCTGATTACACAGCTAGACTTACAGAGTTAAAAGCAAACTGCCAGGCACTTATTTACATTGAATTGTAGCTACACTGATTTAGACTGAATGACACTGAATTACACTGATTAAAATGGACATGTACTGAATTAAAATTACACTGATATACAGTGATTTTTACTGAATTACAATTACACTTACTTACACTGATTCACACTTATTTAAATGGATTCACACTGCAATACACTGATTTACGCTGTTTTTACTGTCCTATAATCACACTGAATCACACTGATTTACACTGAATTACTTAAACACTGACTTGAACTAATTTAGACTCACACTGATTTAAAGGTGTAGTCAGTGATTTTCTAATCTTCTAATCTAATGCACTATTTGTCAAATTCACCATATTTCTCCTCTCCATCCATAAGATGTCCCCACTGACAGCATGTTGAAAAAAAGTCCGGTTTCAATACACAGCCTTGGCTCTGAATTTCAGCAGGTAAATACTGTGGCTCAGGCTGAGTTACCAAAACAGAGTACACCTCCCCACATCCAGGGGGCGATCATACTCATGTGCAGATCAGACCGAGGGGGGAGGGGGAGTAGTAGGTTGTGTAGCGTGCACAGTTAGCGTAAGAGAGAGATACAATGTGTGCAGTAGCAATGGCTGAAAAACAGCCCAAAAGAAAAAGGTCAGAGGAGCAGAATGTGAAAAAGAAGGACTATGACCATGAAAGAGCGAAGACCCGGGTCAACATTGGTGTTGCTTTCCGACAGTGGAGGGAACTCCGTCAATTGAAAGACCTGAAAACGGACGCGGACGTCACCGTCTGTCTGCTGGATAGGTAAGCAACATTAGCTTTGTGGTGCTTCACATAACAGTAACAGCCGTCGGACATTCATCTTATTGTCTAATCTGCCAGAATGTACTGTTGTTATGATGTTATCAATATTGTCAGTTGAGTTGTCTGACGAGTCAGGGTTACCTTAGCTACGTTGGTCAGCTATGCAGTTTCTACGGCCGTTTCCATGACGATGCATGCCCATCAGCTTTCGGGGGTGGAGCCAGGGGTGAGGTATGAAGGGAGAGGCGGATCTAAATTTGTTTAAACAACCTCTCCACTCGTTTTCTCCCACATCGCTGACTACACCTTTAAATGGATTCACTCTGAATAGCTCTGATTGACACTGATTAAAACAGAACAAGAGCTGACCCTCTTGTTGGTTTGATTAAACACACAAAATGCACAAATGTAAAATCTTTGTAAATCCAGGCCAACACACCCCAAATTGCTGAGTATGGAAGTTAAAGGTCAAGGTTATTACATTTTTTTATCACAACTTTCATGTGACCACAACATCTTAATAAGGCTCTAGTGGTTTTTTGTTAAAGTTGTTCACCCCAAACTTCCACTTATCACAAAAACCTTCCCAGCCCTTCTTTCTGACCATCACTGAACCTTTACAGACACAAAAAAACATCATGTGAGCTCCAGTCTGAGACATTTCTGTGATATGTTTTCATTTGACAGGTGAACAGTAACATCAGTAGTTTTCACCTATGCAAAAATTCAAATCTGTGTTGTAAAGGTTAAATCTAATTAAAACCTGTGAGAGGCTAAACAACAAAAACCTTTTAACAAAAATAAGAAGAGAAGTGACTTTGACTTCTCCTCTGCAAGAAGACTGAACGTCCTGACAGGAATGCTGAAAACTGAACCCATCAGTCAGTCGTCCTGTTATCTGGTGACCTGAGGGTGAATCTTCATTTTTTCCCAAAACTGTTTCTGCATTTGAGATAAAAAAAGAAAGTAACTAGATCTGAACTGACTTGAATAGCATTTTCACTTTGGAGTAAAAAGGCAGGATCTGCATGAACACTGCATATATAATGGGGGTTTATGTAACAGCTTTCACCACACAAAGGGAATATTGGAGGACAAATAATATTTTCACACATTATTCCTCTCTCTCCCTTGTGATGCTTTTACTACAAAGGTAACAAAAGCTTTTCCAGATCCTTCTGGGTATCTCCTGCACGCCTTTGGCTCCATTCAGCAGCATCATGAATATTACATCGAGCTTCAGGAGAGAGAGACTGAGGATGCAGGAAGACCACAGATAGAAGAGGTGTACACTGACAAAAGCTGATATCATCATGGGAGTGAGACCAAAAGAGAACAAGAGCAACACAAGCAGTAAGAATATCTGCCACAATCACTGCTGAGATATCTACCTCATAGCCCGTCGCTGCTTATTTTCTTCTCTCGGGACTAAAGCAGCCAGGATTAAGCCAACAGAGGGTGCCACATATGCCGAGTCTGTTTTCCAGAAACAGCTTGTGGTTTTAGAAGGAGCACATGTCCCCTCTACGCACAGTAACTGTGCGCCTGGCGACAACTAATCCATAACCACACAAACAACGACAACACACTTCAGCAGGCCCGTCACTGCAGCCCCTTACATAATGAGGAGCTTAATCCAAATTCAGAGTACAGTCAGCGTGTGTTAGTAACAGCAAAGAAGAGTTCACACCAAGCATGGCATCACATTATCTAACATCTTTGTGTGCATGATTTGTAAACAGTGATGCGTTTGCAAATGTTTTAATATGTATAATGCATCTATTTGCATAAACAGAGACACATAGCAAAGAGAAACATCTCAATCATCCATCCATCCTCCCAACAATGTGCAATATTCAAATTTGCAGTTAGTTTTTAATTATGTTAGAAATCTTTATTGTGCTGTTATTTAGTTTTATATTTATAGTCTTCATATCTATAAAATACACATACTGTTTTTTACTTGGCCTATTTTTTATTAGCATTGCTTTCCCTTTTGTCCCTGTAACACTGTATGAAACAAATTAAGGTTCATTATATTTTATTCTTTCCTCCATCCATCCATCCATCCATCCATCCATCCATCCATTATCTCAGGGATGGTCCACTTTGGTTACCCAGAGGGCCACATCATTGACAGACGGCCACATTTTTGCAATTTGAAGGTAACTAAAGGGGACAAATGCACAAATAAAGCTGCCATAGAAAGCTATTTTTATAATACTAATATATTCAAACCAAGATGGAATAAGTAAATACTGAATGCATTAAGGGGCAGCACGTTGAAGCAGTGGGTAGTGTGAGCAAGAAAGTTGTTTGGCTCAAACCCAAGCCAGATAAGGCCTGAGGAAGTGCTGTTATTGATTTTAGCGAACAATGCAAGATGACTCGAGATAGAAATGAGCATTGAAACTGTATCAAGATAATCAAGGATTTGTCAAAACTGCAGCAATACCCATCAGTCTACACATCAGACTGAAGGTACGCTGTTTAATCTTAATAAGAATTTACCGCAGAGGAGTCTCAGAGAATTACTACACTGTGACTGATTACTGTAGACATAACACTTTTTTTGCCATAATATATACAGCAGCCTATTGTAAAAAACGATGTAGTTATTTACTGTAAATGGCACTGGAAAATATTGTTGATTTTTGTTCAGAATTTAACCATAAAACCTGCAGTTGCCAAAGGTGAAAAATACCCATAAAGTAAATCGCTAAAAAGGACAATAGATTAAGGGAAACTGACCAATAGCAGGCAAGATTATTTCAGAAAATTGTTCACAGATTTGGGTGAAACAAGTGTTGAACTAAATGTATTTTATTGGATAAAAATCTATTTCTGTGAGTTTTTGTTCACAAATTTATATCTTACAGCTTATCATTGATCAGTAAAATTCTTGAAGATGTACTACTATAAACTAAAATACAGCAAGTTCACTTCAATTTAAAAAGGGTTAAAAAGTTATAGAAAAATATCATTATGATACTGTAAATTAAAATACAGTGATAGTGCTTTTTTTTTTAAATACAGTAATTATGCTGTAAGTTGAACCTCAGGGATGATACCTTAAATAAAAGTACAGCAGTAAAACAATGATAAAAAAACAGTTATAATGCTGCGAAATTAAAAAGAGTAACGCTACTATTAAGGCATTTACAGTAGCTTATCTCGTGGCCAGTAAGCTACTGTAAATTTTACAACAACCTTTCTACAGTGTGCTTTGTTAATTCGTTATCCAGTGGCATGTTTTGCATGACCATTGCCCTGCAATTTACTTCTTCTCTTTTCTTTGATGTTTTTATGCCCACATAACTGGAAGTATAGAGGCTCCCAACATTTTAATTCACTGAGTGCCCTCACACAGCAGCTCTCTCAAATTCTTTGACTAACACAGTGAAAAATAACTAAAAACTTCCCTCGTCAGTCCTGATTTTGTTATGTAGTTGCTGATTTTGTTATACAGTATATTCATTACATGAAGCACATGTCCCCTCTATGTGCTTCATAGAGGGGACATGCTCCTATATAATGAGGAGCTTAATTATATAATGAGGAGCTATATAATCAAGCTCCTCATTATATAAAGGAAAGTCTTTGCAAATGAGTCTTGCATGTTCCAGCTGTTTGGTTTAAAATTTATTCAGAGAAATATTTTAATTTAAGATATAGATAGTGTTTTTAGTATTACTATCACGTATCTATTTTTCTCTACTTTTTTATTTATGTCAAGGCTAGCACAGAAAATAGATCGTGATGCACAATATTGTTAGAACAGTATCAGTATCAGAAGATGATTGCAAACAAAGTAGACAGTCATTATTGGTAGATGAAGACTTCTGTGTGGAGTTTGCATGTTCTCTCTGTGCATGTGTGGTTTCACTTCAGGCACTTCAGCTCCCTCCAAAGACCAAAAACCATGCTTGATTGGATAACCGGTGTGAGCGAGTGTGTAAATGGAGACCTGTCTGGGGTGTTCCCTGTTTCTCGATAGGCTCCAGCCCCTTGCAGTCGCAGAGATAAGCGGCATAGATAATGGATGGATTTCCAAAAAAACTATAGGAATTTGTACAGTGTACATGAGCCTCATAGAAGAAAATGACCAAAACAAACAAACTGTTTCCTCTGGCTTCAGTCACTCACTCTGCATTGGAGCAGAGCCTCTTGCTGCAGTATTAACATCTTTGTTTCGAATGCTGCTACAGAAAAAGCAGCACACCTGACAGAATGCAGCTGTCAGTCCGAGCCGAGATGAAACATTGATGGCATTATCCAACCCTTTCAGCTCTGCCCTTCTCTCCAGCTTTCTGCTGCTGTCTCCTGAGAGGAGTGGGGGGCTCAAGGGAGAACAGACAGGTTTTGAGGCAGGGCGAGGCAGAGATATAAACACACAGAGGAGAGGTAGAGAGAGACAGAGCCCATGCAGGCTGCCATGCCCGGTGTGTGGCCGCCAGCAAGTACCCATGCAGCACCACGCTAACATCATGAACACTGGATACCACATGCTGGAGCCCCTGGGTGGAACTGTTCTCAGCGTTTACTCGTTTCTGACATTTTTACGCACACACACCTCTCTGCCCTCGATCTCTGCAAACACCGGAGTGTAAAAGTGGACTGAGAAAGGCTTGTTGGTGAACAGAGGTTTACATAAGAGGCTGTAGGTAGGGCAGATTCTGGGGCAGACGGGCAGATGGTGCAGAGATGAAACAATGGCAGTAGATTTGTCAGAGGCACAAAGGCTTGTTTCCCCAAAGAGACAACTTGATCCCATCAATAAAGAGAAATCTCATTGTCGAAAGTAATCCCTCTGTGCTGTTTGTGTGAATTTCAGGTGACTGCTGTTTGAACGTGTCGTCGAAAGAGGCAGCTTGAGTGGATTTATGTGTTTGGTTTGCAGACTAAGATAAATAAACTGCACACATGAGCGCTTGAAGCAAAGTCTGGATATCAGCATGGACCAAACAACCTCCCACACATACTCTTAGTAAATTATACAGAGAACATGCCATTTTGTGTTGTGGAAATCCAAGTGAACATTGTCAAGTCCTTTGTAGAGCAAAGTGAGAAGTAATGAACTATGAAAATGAGCACATGATGCCACCATGTTTTGTTAATTGAAGCCTTTAGAAGTCCAAAGTGATTTTCTGCTGCTCTTACATGCGACAGATGAAAAAGAGGAGTGAGCAGTGTGAGGACAAACACCTAACAGACTCATTTTGATCTCTAGTCCAAGCCTGTTTAAACTAGCAGGATTATTGATGAAGTAAAAACAGCTTTCTTTTGCAGATTACAGATATGAGGCTGTCATCTGAATGAATAAAGGTATATATAATTTCGCGACTATAACACGCACCCCATATTTTCATGAATTTTGCTGAAAAAGGTTGTACTCAAATATAACACACACCCAAATTTTGCCCAAACCTTACTCTCTCAGACAACTAAAAAAAATACCTTTATTCTACATTTTTATCAACAAATTTTCAGTGTTTTCACATCAAATACAGCACACGACTTTCTCTATCAAACAGATGTGGAAACACCTTTTGCTTCATGCATGCGCAATTACCCGATTTCTGCCCAAGCATGCTCAGTCACAGAGTACCGACCAATCAGAGAGACTGATGTCTTCAACCAATCACAGCACAGCCACGCGAAAACATGCTCTGTGTTCGCATGTGTTTCACAGAGAAAGAGAATATTTAAGATTTTTGTATCAAATGTGTTGCAATGGTGATGTTGGTGAGACGAAATATGGTAAGTATTCTGCTTGTACTTGTGTATAATTGTGTATTTTTTTCCAATGCACAGAGCGGCAGCATTAGTTGTAGTCAAGCTGCGCTACCATTTCCACACTTCAAGGAAAAGTTCGGTTCCTGCAGCTTTTACATTGTTTATAGAATGAAGTAGAACAATATACTCACCCAGAAGGCTTTCCTGATCCAAACAGTGCTTCGGGAGATATTTAGATCCAAACTCGAGCAGCAGACATCGATATAACGGTAGCTAATAGGGCATGGATCGCCGCTCCTAAAAACTGCATTATTCGTCCAAAAACTCATGTTTTCCACCAATATTCCATCATGATGCGTTCCGAATGGTCGGCCATTGCAGTCTGTGTCACTCCACACAGCGCTGTGTGGCTGTACTAACCTCTGAACTGACGAGTTTGTTTACGTGCCCTTCGCGCATGCGCAGTGCGGCTCATTGTTCCAGGGGAAGACCGGCAGCTACAAATCGACTTTCTTCTTCCAGTTTTGTGCGAAATGGACGAATATCTATCGGATGAAGATGTTGTGGAGGAGAACTTTGGATATGATGGGTGTCCTTACAGTTTCGAGCCAGAGTATACAGATGAGGAGCTTATTGAAAGGAGAAAACGGAGGCAGCGCTCCAGGGAGTACTGCACATGCGAGAAGGGCACGTAAACAAACTCTTTAGTTCAGACATCATTCAGCCACACAGCGCTGTGTGGAGTGACACAGACTGCAATGGCGGACCATTCGGAACACATCATGATGGAATATTGGTGAAAAACATGAGTTTTTGGATGAATAATGCAGTTTTTAGGAGCGGCGATCCATGCCCTATTAGCTACCGTTTTGGTATTCTATGTCAGTGCTCGACCTTTTTGATCTAAATATCTCCCTGAGCCTGTTTGTCATCCCAGGAAAGCCTTCTCATGAGTATATTGATGATTCATTCTATAAACAATGTAATCACAATTGATTTACAAACCAAACTTTTCCTTTTCAAACAAAGTTATTGAGTTCTGCTTTCTCCTTTTTAAGTCAAATTAAACAAAACAACAAATAATATACTGTCTTGAAAATAAATATGTAAAATTACTAAATAGATACAGAATCAAAATATTCAACCTGGCTTTGTTGTATACAACTGTTGTAATGTTTACCACAGTCCACCTTTGAGCTCTTCTGAATAAGACCCCTTTAAACAGGCATTTAAACTTTAAAAATCAGAATCAAAACACTCAAAATAGTTTCTCTGTGGTTTCTCTCAACCATCTTCTGAATTAAGAGCAACTGGATGTTTCAGCTATTTATCCATATTTTCAGGCTGCCGGTTGGCACCCATTTTCATTTTGGCTTGGCTCACGTTATTATTTCCCTGGGAAAACTAGTTGTAGCTCAAAAATACAATTCTATTGACAGGCTTAACTTAGTCCTTCCAAGTTGGAAATAAATTAGTACATTTTTCCACGTACCCCTTGGGGTACAGGTACCCCTGGTTGGGAATTACTGTTCTATGTGGTGACTTTCTCGCCTAAAATGCTCTCTGAACTTTCAGATGTGTTGAATCAACAGAGATATTTGTTGGCCTGGTGTGCTTCCGATTTTTGTCGTCAGAGGTGTGAAATGCATCATGGTAAACTTAGTGGTATACTACAGTGTAAACAGTTGGCATTCTAATCATACTTATAGTATGTAGTATACAGCATATACACATGAGTTTGTAGTATGTGGTACGTTAGTATGCCATTTTGGACACAGCCAAAGACAGACCACAAAGTAGGGATGGGAATTGATAAGATTTTATCAATACCAATGCTGTTAACGATTCTGCTAAGCGATCCAATTCTTTAACGATTCCCTTATCGATTCCAGCAAATTTTGCATGTGGGCAAATGGTCTGATTTTCAGTGGCAACAATGCCAAACTTACATCACAGCATAGATAACTGCCTCTGCAAGTTGCTGGTGTTTCCACTCACTTAAGGTTGTTCAGTAGGTGTAATTCAAATTAAGCCACAATTCTGACGCTTCTGAACCCTGTCAATTGAATGGAATTGACAAGGGAATTGATGAGCAAAAAGATTAATGATATTGATTCTCTGATGGAGCTGTTAACGATTGTTACCTGGAATTGGTTTTCGATTCCCATCCCTACCACAAAGTGGGTGTCACAGGAAGAAAGCCCCCCAAGAAGAATGGTTCCTGCTTAAATGTGTAGTTAAATGTGTGGCTCATTCCATAAAAAAAATCCTAAAAAAAAGGTGACTAATGAGGCTTTCCAACAATATAAAATACAATAACAAATGAACACTATCAGAGTTAATCTTGATACTTCTTAGGTGTCCACACCATGTATTGTTGCCACTCTTTTTTAAGCAAGTTGGTACTTTAACTCCCATCAAGTGTAACTGTTGAGTCTTGTGGGGTTATAATTCAACATTAAAGAAATGACTTCTGATCAACAGTTCTACATAATGTTAGGACTGCACTCAGAGTATGTTTTGAACTACTTGATTTTTTTTTACTCTGCATTAAAAACTCACATTTATTTGCTGTATATCAATGACGGAAATTAGCCGAAGTTTTCATGATGTGGGATGAGGCATCTGATGTCCAATAATGGGCAATAAAAACTTACCAAACTTAAATCCTTTATTGCTTTGATTTTAACACTGCAAACAACTTCACTGATACAGCATTTGATTTGTAAGATTAATATTACAAATTCAAGGACATTGCAGTGTAACAACAGATTTGATATCATTGTCAAAATGTCTGAAACTATTTTTATTTATTGTGCTGCTGTGTGCCCTATACAGTTCACTTCATTCAACTCACCCAGAGGAAATGAGGAGCAGGTGATGAGTGTCATTTTTGGACATAACCCATGACAGATTGGGCTTAAAGGATAAGTTTGGTTTCTACAGCTTTTACATTGTTTAGAGAATGAAGTAGAACAATATACTCACCCAGAAGGCTTTCCTGATCCAAACAGTGCTTCGGGAGATATTTAGATCCAAAATCGAGTGGCGGACATCCGTATAATGGAAGCACATAGGGCATACAGCGCTGCTCCTAAAACTGCATTAATCGTCCAAAAACTCATTAGTTTCTTCAATATTCCATCACGGTCGGCTCGCGCTACTCCTCCATTACAGTCTGTGTCACTCCACCCATGTTTTTCTGACTGTGGTGACCTCTGAACTGGAAACTTTCTTCACGGCTCCCGCGCATGCGCAGTACGGCTCATTGTTTCAGGGGCGACCGCCGGTTACTGAACAACTTTCTTCTTCCAGTTTTGTGCAAAATGGGCGAATATCTATCTGATGAAGATGTTGTGGACGAGAACTTTGAATATGATGGGTGTCCTTACAGTTTCGAGCCAGAGTTTACAGATGAGGAGCTCTGAAAAGGAGGAAGTCGTACTGCGCATGCGCGGCAGGCGTGAAGAAAGTTTCCAGTTCAGAGGTCACCACAGTCAGAAAAACATGGGTGGAGCGACCCCGGACTGTAAAGGAGGAGTAGCGCGAGCCGACCATGATGGCATATTGAAGAAACAAATGAGTTTTTGGACGATTAATGAAGTTTTAGGAGCGGCGCTGTATGCCCCATGTGCTACCATTATACGGATGTCCGCTCGATTTTGGATCTAAATATCTCCTGAAGCACTGTTTGGATCAGGAAAGCCTTCTGGGTGAGTATATTGTTCTACTTCATTCTATACACAATTTGAAAGCTGTCTTAACTGAACTTATCCTTTAGTGGCTCCTGTATGTATACATACCCAGCCTCATACATGTTTATGCTATTGAGTCAAAACTGTATAATGCCAGTTCTAATTAATCTATTAAAACCATATCAAAACCTCTAACTGTCAAAGAGTGTTTACTCATCTTTTCACCTTTATAAGCAAACAAATGCTCTTCCTCTGCCTTATTTCACTCAGCACCTGCACAATTCATCTCTTACTGTTACACTATCAACTGCTGCTTAAATGTATCAGCTTTGCACTCCTACATTTTGGCTTCCTTAGCATCAGTGAAGCGGGAAATCAAACGTTGTCCACATCAATTTAGATTCAAATAAAAAGACGACTACAGAGCTTCATGTTGTACCATGTTCTTCGTGTCTAACCATGTAACTCATTACATCCAACAGCAGAAAAAAACATACTCATTCACAATTTCTGTCCTTTTCATCACGAACACATCTGCAGTAAATCCAAGCTGCCATGAAAAGGGATTCACTTTTATTAACTCTCCAGTCTTTTATGTGTTCAATTTTCTCCTCTGCTCATTTAAAGGGTTTTTAACAAGCTGAATTACACATCCACACACATCCCACACTGCCTCATCCAGTTCTACCACACACCAGCATGTATACTGGTAGAAATGTACTTCTTTGTTTAGTATTCACACAGTGGCTTAAGCCCTGAGCATCACTTGTCTCTCCTATTTGTGACACATCTTGGCGCCGATGAATAAGAGTGTGTTTACCGAATAGTCTGCCTCTCTATGAGCAATCCCACAGCAGGCGAAGTGGCATTTAAGGTGAAATCAGCTCATAGAAGAAAATTTGCATACATGCTTCCAGTGTTTAGCCCTGTGGGGCTTCTTATGAATATGCATATCTAAGTTTAGTCTAATGTAACAACTAACGTGACTCCCCCACAGGTGAAACAGTGACTGAAACAAGGCCAAAGTCTGACTCACTTCCTCTTTAGACTCTTACCTACAAGAGGCAGCACAAAAGGAGCGAGACGGAAAAAGACAGCAACATTATTACTCACATCCAAACAGAACAAAACACCGGCCCCTGATTGTTCTTTGCTGGCAAGTAATGCAATCAGCCGCCCCTGAAGACATGCTACGTCTCTGGTGCTTGCTGTCTGCGCTGCTGTTTCTCAGCGTAAAGCTCCAGGCGGAGTTAGATTGTTGCCAGCGCTGAGGCACGGTGTGACAGTGTAGCCAGGTGACTCACGGTGCTGAGACTGAAGAGAAGCAGGCTCGTCCAAACACAGGATTGTGGGAAATGAGGTGGGAGCAGAATAATAGCCTAAAGTTTTGAAAACCAAACAGCTGCTTTGTTTATGTTGCAGTTTTACTTTATTTGGTAGTTATTTATTATGCTTTCCCTCTAGAGAGTGACTGCAGGATCAAATCAGACTCCTGAGTGCAGGTAGAGAGGGGGATGGTAGAGCTGAGGCACCATGGACTCAGAAACAGGTGTGTCATCTTTTTGCCTCAAAGTTCCGCAAGGTTTGTTAGTTTGTTTGAGGATAATGAGGATAACTCAAAAAGTTATGAATGAAGCTGATGAAATTTCGAGGGAATGTTGGTCATGGCACAGGAAGAAAGTGCTTAGATTTTACTAGTAATCCAAGTCTAGGTGCCAATACAGTGCGACAGTTTAACACATTTTGCCAATAACTCTATAAATCCTGTGTGTATTTTGTGTTTGGTGGCATGATTGCATGGAAACCTCAGAGATGCCAGTACTGAAAAAACTTAAAATCACATTGAAGAGTAGGATAACGTTCACTGAGTGACTTTGAGACTAAGATGTCTGTGAATACTGATCATTCAAGTCCCGTTGATTAAAAATTTAGTGTTAAATATTAACATAGTGACACTGGTGATTCAAGGTCTGATATATTTTAAGATTTGTCTTTAATTCCCTTTCATTGTTAAAACTTATAGGCACTCTGATTTAGATTGAGATTGTTTGATTTGATTTATATTCAACCTATAATCATTAACATCAAGTTTGAATGTATTTTAATTATTAAAGTAGTTAACATCAGGTAAAATGCATTAGTTTAAGTAAAAATTATGATTTAGTTAAAATATTTAAACATAAAGCATGAATTAAAATGGGTGGGCATAATAATTTGAATTTAAAGTTGTTTAAAATCTGTTGATTTTGCAAGATTAAAATGATTCAAATCATTTAGATAATTAAGAAAAGTCTATTAATACATTTGCTTAGTTAATTCTTTAATTTGTAAATAAAACAGGCATTGATGAGGCAATTGGTTTTGAATTTATTTAATGACAGCTTCTTTTGTCTGTTTTCTTTTAGGTTACCTTCTACAGTTACAGTTGTGATCAATAGAAGGAGTAACATAAAGCAAGCTGATCCATGCCAAGTGTTCTTTGTTGATCTCCAGGCCTCAAGCGAGTAGGAGCGGGCAATGATGCCGGCAAAAAGGAAAAATTAACTCAATACCTTATGATATATGTGCCCTGTTAATGACAAACTAAACACACTAGTGAGTTCGACAAATAAACCTAGATAAAAGGAAATTAACAAGAATCAGAATGTGGTTTTATCAAAGAAAAGCTACTCATTTAGGGCCTTTGCATTAGGTTTTTGGACTCCTATAGAGCAGCTAATCACGACTGCCCACACAGAAATCTTTGTAGACCTTCGGGACACTGTGTCTCTCGCTGCACCGCTTCCTAGTATTTCCTGTATCCCGCGAAACAGTCTGTTTAATTCACTTTGTGTCAGGTACGCCACTCAGGGAAACTGAAACAACTGAGTGAAGTCAAGCTGATACCATGTAATGGAAAAGCCCCCTAAGATTTAATTGTCTGAAACAATAGAGTGCTTTACAATTTAGGCACACTGAGTAGAAACACAGCCAGAGAATGTTAGACTGTTAATTCAGTGAAAAATCTTGCTAACTTTTGCCTTTTTTCCTTTTATCCAAGAGCCTCGCAAGTTTACTGTGAATGTTGTACTTTCTTTTAGTGTCATTAATGTTCTAGATGTATCAAACCCAACAAAGCACTTTAGTTTGTTTCGTGTATGAATGATGCTCCATAAATAAACCTCCCTCGCTCTTTTCATAAAATACTCAATATTTGTTCCTCTTTCTTCTGCCAGCCCTTGAATGCACCAATGACTAAGTTCCCCAAAACACTGCTTGCTCAGAGGCGTGCGTCATAGCACCATTCAGTGATTCAGCGTTTTTGAATTAAATGGGTTGAAACATACAAAATTATCTAATGAAGCATTCTCCTCTCTGGATGACAACAGTGTGAGTTTTAGGGAAAACAACAGCTCATCATCCACTCCGCTCTGCTGCTGAGTTGCTTAGGACACTTTGGGTCACTCAGACCTTCAGCAAAATTGGGGCACAGAAATTTAAATCAGGCTCGATATCCCATTTATAAAGTTAAATTATCATGTGTCTGACTTTATTGTTTCCTGCTTTCTCTTTCATGGGGCATATTTTTTGGCTGATTTAAGGTCCCTTATTTTTGGGGGGGGGGGGGCATTTTGTGCCTACATTAATAGGAGAGAGATGGTGGATAGGCTTGTGAAAGGGGGATAGAGAGTAGGGGAAGACACTCTGCAAACTGGTCACAGGCCGGATTTGAACCTGGACTGGCAGAAGCATGTACATGGGACGTGCATGATTGCGAACCACTCTGCCAAACCAGCACCCAGGGTCCCTCATTTTTGATTAAAAAATTTTACTTTACTTTGGTTTAGAGAGATTTTTCTCAGGGAAAAATTAAGAACAAATTGTAACAGTTTGCGGGCAAAAAAGCTTATCAATAAGCACAAAGGCTTTGTAAGATGCTTTCCCTAATGTTTTAGTCATATTTAAGTCAACAATTGGTGCTCTAAGAGCACAAACCTACGTGGAAAACGTCCTAGTGTCACACGGTCAACAAATTCTTTAAAAAATCCTTGATCCACATGTGGAATAGGATCACCATCAATATCTTATGAGATTCCCTTCGTGCCATGACCAATATTCCCTGATAATGTCATTTAAATACACACAGGACTTATAGAGTTATTGGCCGCATGTGTAAAACTGCCCTATGTTGCATTGTTGGTACATACCTCAAAGCATTCCTGTATCGGCATCTGGACTTGGATTACTAAGCACTTCTTTCCTGTCCCATTACCAACATTCCAAAATCATAACCTTCTTTGTGGAGGATAACAACATAAAATGAGAGTTTGTTTTTTATTAATTAAAATATCAATATTTGTTTCCAGCATATGGATAATCATATCACAGGGGGGAGGATGACAATTATCACCATATTTAGCCTTTAGCCTTTAGGAATGTGCTCGCTCAAAAGTTCTTGTGAATGGCAAATCTGGTTGAGTTGGCATAATGTGGAGCAGATGTCATGCAGGGAGAGTTCCAACATGTAAGACACTGGAGACAGTTTTGAGTCAATGCAACAGCCAGACACCAACTGTGAGCTTCCTTTTTGTATGGAAGACACAGTGTGGCCATTACTGGACAGCAAAGTTTTTATGTAATGTTCTGAACTTTAAGCACAAAGAAAACAAAACACAATGCTCATCTGTAAGTCACTTTTCCCTTTTATTTCTTAGTTTTTTTATTTGGTCCTCATTCTTTTTTTAAAACTTTACAGAAACCAAAAATTAACTGAGTTGTCCCACAGTGATTTGCATCCGTAAATAGGTCAGGCAAAGCCAGGCTTGTATTTTTCAGGATTGCACATGATTATCTGCCACAATCCAAATGGATTTCAGCTCCTAATTTGAGACAGTGAAAGTCTGCAGCCTTTCATCTCTCTGCTACCAAGGGAGCCTGTCATCATGGTTTGATCCTCAACTCTGCAGGCTCTGCTCTCTGCATGCTCCCAAGTTATTCTGGTGCTCCTACATTTGCATTTTGCAGCTGTGGGCTCACTCTGCAACTTAACTTTTCTTTCAAAAGGCTATGAAGACCTTGATAATTACATGGATGCTCCCCATATATTTGGTATCACTAAATAGTGCTGAAAATCTGCTCTCCATGTTGCCCACAGAGTTAGTCCTGTGATTTGTACATGCTCAAATAGCCAGGATGAAGTGGGACTAATTAATCTTTTTTTCCCAGAGCCGGACCAGCCTAATGAAGCACAGTGGACAATTAGAAGAAAATCAGCTTTTTATTCTGACTCCAATGACGAGCCAGTCCAATACATGGACTGAGACAATGATGCTGAAATGCGATTTTCATATCTGAATAAAGACAAAAAATGTAAGCTAACAAGGTTGGGCAACAGTGGTTATGAGAGAGTTTTGCAAATATACCCCCCCCCCCCCCCCCATGATCAGAGAGACACATTTTTACACATTGTGGCAATCTCTGAATTCACCAGTTACAATTACTTTTAACATGGTGGCACAGCAGGTTAGTCCACATGCCTCACAGCAAGAAGACTGTTAGAGTGACTGCCAGTGATGACCAGGGTCTTTCTGATGACACTGGATTAGGGAGAGGGTCGCACATGGCCCCAAGAATCAGTTGCTTCCGATCCATAGACCATCTAAGACCATTTCTGGATGTCTCTCCTTTTAATCGAAGCACTTCTGAATGCTAGTAAAGGAGACACAGTCTATCCAACTTGTCAAAGATTTCCAGAGGAAAATGTTTAGAATAGTTGTTCCTACACTAGTATTAGGTACTTTAGGCACACGTGAACTTGGCAATTGAAATCTGTTTCTATACAAACACCCACGCCACGATTGCTTGGCAGACGTGGTCTCAGCTCGCTTCCAATCAATCCCCCCAGCAGTTTTTCTGCAGTAAGAATGCAATCAGAAACAGAAAGATTTTATTAATCCCCGAGGGAAAATTTGATTGTTTCAGTTTTTTGTATACATAGTATCATTATATGTGTATGCATTGCTACATGTAGAAGTCTTTTCTCTTTTAGTTTCTCGTGGTTTCTTGTGATTTCTGCTCCTGTCTGTGCGGACAGCATTTGAAATGCTTCCTCCTAAAGATTCTTAATTTTCGTTTTAAAGACTGAGTCTGACACCATTCAACTATCTTTGTAATAATCCTCATTGGCTGTCAATTTTTATGTGTTAAAGGGACTGTGAGGAGTTTCTAAGTAATAACAAAAAAGTCTCACTTTTAGATATATGCCTGATGGAAATACACACTTTAAGATGAGTTTTATAGCATCAAAATAGGTTATCTATAAATGCTATTACTTAGCCTTCCGGTTGGGTCGGACAGGGCTGGACTGGCCTGGATACTCAACTTCAGGAACAAGACAATTAAAACTAGAGCAAATTTATATTATTCAGACACGTCTTAGAGCACCGGGCTGTAAGTAGCGATATATAGTCGGCTACAAAATTACAATACTAAGTTTTCCAAGAATTGCTTGTTGTCACACATCATAAACTACCACTACGTTACTAGAAAGAGATACATTACCTCGTCACTTTGCATCCTGTAAGTTGTTGAAAAAAGAAGTTGTAAAGCAATGCAGAGTTCTGAGGAAGGTCTGAGCTGCATTCATTAGCATCACAACAAACACACCATTTGGCTTCAGTAATCTCTTTTGGTGCGTTCCAGTTGTAGTCAGAAGTAGGAATTTTGAGTTCCGAGTAGGAAACTACAACTGGATCCACCCCCCGAAGTCGGAATTTCCTACTGGGAACTCGGTGAAACCTCGCCACCCCAGAGTAGACAATCAAAGATGGATGCCCCCAGTGTGAACAGTTATTTAGCTCCTGTAATAATCAATTTATCAGCACTTCTGACTGGGGTGTGTCGCTCTAGATCAGCTGTATACATCGTATTGTTAGACTTATATTTACAAAAATGCTGCCATAGTGATAATCACATTCTTCATGTGATATTTGTGAACAACAATGCAGACGTGCTAACAACAGCTAACAATAGCCTGGTAGATCGGCTTGTTTTTTTCCGACTTCAACTGGAACGCTGATAAGTCGGAGATGATGTCACTCCAAGTTCCGAGGTTACTGGAACGCAGCATTACGACAGTCGCCGCGCGTGCTCATGGGTGGCAGAGTCTTTACGTTGCCAGTAATAGATTCTCCTCACAGTACCTTTAAAAAACACACAAAAAAACAAAAACAAAACATAGGCCCTGTCCACAGAGAGATAAAAACATTTTTGTTGTTAAACCATCTCTGCGTAGATGGTAGTTTTTGATAAATGTGTCCATACACATGAAAATGCTGTATTATATATGCCAGGCCTGTAAGTGGTGTTGTGATGATGCTGCAGATTTTACCAAAACTAGAGAAGACAAGAAGAAATGTCAACAAACACTGGAGTTGGTTGTTTTCCATGTCCTCTTGTTGCTCTGAATGGTACTCAAGGAGCAGAAGATGCTACTGTTTAAGTCATAACAAGCTCAATAGCAGCTGCTGCATGAACGTTAAACCATATTCTGCCATTTTTCTGTTGTCAGTGTTTACACACGAGGTTTAAGTGAAAGAGTGGGGCTGTTTCTGATGCTATCTGTATTTAATGTCTACACAAAAACAATGAGGGAACAGAATGAAGAGTAACAGTGTCACTATTATTAATGGTCAAGGATTAGTGGGTTGAAAGAGAAAAGCACCACAACAGTGTTTAATCTTCTTTGTGAGTATGTCCGTCTCTTTATGTGACCATGGGAGAATAATAATGAGAGATGCATTAGAGCAGAGTTTTATATTTTAACATGATTTTGGAGGAGTAAGTTGGCTAACAGGACACACATTCAAATCAATCCTCTGAAAAACATTTCCAAATTGTTCAAAACTTCAGGGTAAAGTAGAGCATGAGAAACTTTTAAAATCTGATTCCAACCATCTCCCCTGGAAATTGAGCAGCATTTATCCCGAGAGGAGCTGTCTGCAGTCCAAGTCTATTTCTGCCTCTGTAGCTGCCAAAAGTTGGTGATGGCTTAAGGGGAGCATGAAGCTTCCAGACATGCTCTGTCTCCCACTCTGTCAACATCTTCAGCAATTTTCCACACAACCAGCACATACCACCTGCAGCAGGCCCACCATCTCAGTTTAAAGGGATGGAAACTGCAGAAAATGACGGGTTTCATCAAATCAGTTTGTTCTGTGAGTGGGAGTCTTCAAAAATAAAACAGAATTTTATCTACTGGTTGGTATAAGAGGTGTAAAAGAGCCAGACAGTTGTAGTGATAAGTCAAACAGAGGGCTGGGACAGTTTTTATGTTAAGGTCATATATGTTATTTTCTACCTCCACCAAGGAGATTATGACTCTGCAAGCAAACATGATCGTTTGTTTGTTAGAAAGACCACACAAAAACTACAAGATGGATTATGCTGAAATTTTTAGTAGATGTTGATAATGAACCAACCTAGAAATAGTTAGATTTTGATAGTGATATAAATATTTGTCTGGATGTAATTAAATACATAAATACATAAATAAATAAATAAAGCCCATGAGTTCACATTGTATGGAATTTTAAACAATCATATCTTTGCCATTTTTTAAAAGATATGCTTCCAATTTCTCAGGATAATATGGAGCTCATGTCTTTATCATCAAGGTACATTGCATCTGGACCCAATCCAGATTGACGTCCCAAAAAAACACTGAACTTCTTAACAGACAATCCAATGAACGACATTCAATAATTCATTAAAAACAAAATATTAAATAATGTTCCCAAACTTGTTGGGTTCATACAGGATAACAACCTCCATGTATGTGCTGAGTTTGGTCCAGATCCTGGCACCATTCTGGATCTACTGATCCAGATCTGTACCTTTTACAGGGGTTGTGGAAAAGTCACTGCTGCAACTGAGCTGCTTGTTGAGGTGTGTGCTCTCTGAATGCTTTTCTAATTAAGAAAGGATGAGCATGAGGCCTCAAGATCAGTTATGGGAGAATATGCCAGTTCAGCACCTCACTGCACCAACCTGTGTTGTCCAGCTTCCTGATTGGCCTCAGTATATGGTGAGCTGCAAAGGTTCAGGAAAGCACACCAGGGCCCCACAGAAGCCCAGCTGCCCTCCAGTATTCAGCAGCTGACCTTTTTTATTTCCTATTCCTGCTCTCCTGAGCACATCAGCATTGGACACAAGGTCCTGACAACAACACCCAAAAATGCATCAAAGGGAAATAATCATGAAGGAGTTTAGCTGGCATCATCGGCCACTGATCAATGTTCAGGTCTATTACGAGTATAGCAGTCCCAGTAGGACCAGAGACCTGAAGATCTTGATCACTGAAGACCAAAATCCAACCAGTTTGATGAGATTTATTGTTTCCAAACAAAGAATGACAATGAGGTTACTGACTGTTTAACTTTTCCTGCAGCAGTAGCTCCTTCATTATCTGATTGGCCCTTCATGAATGCAATTGACAGACTGATTGTCCAATCACCTGCTGGACTTGCTTTTGAAAGGTTCTGCCCACTCTCAAACACTTTCTGTGGACTGTTCCCCTGATGGACTTGTGAGATATTCTGTATACAATGAACTGTCCGTCTGATATGGCAGGTTAGCGTAGTCTATGTTGCTACACAAGCTACACTTCACTAGTTTAAACATTTGTGAACAATGAAGCTTAAAACCAGATCTACCATTGTATAAGACAGTTTGAACCTTTTCATAATGAACTGAATATTTATCTAAGTTTAAGCATGTTAGCGTGTTGTTGCAAACCTGTTAATGTTGTCTGTTTGGATTTGTCAAGGTCTGGACCTGCGTGTATTGGTGATATGTAGAAGCATGAATTTTAAAAAAAGAACCTCAAATACATCAGAAATAAATGAATCCATTTAAATTTTTCCCTTTTTCAAGAGTTTCAAGTTTTTCTGTTAATGCCAACAGTTTAACATGAAGCATGTGGACAGCAACAACCTAACAATATGCTTGTGTTTCTTTTGGACAGGTTCCTCAAAACTGCAATGCTTTACTTTAAATGCATTCCTCCTGATTCAAGTTATAACTTCTCTCATTACACAGTCTCAACTGTAACCAAGTAACTACTTTACTTATAAGCTTCTAATAATGCCTTCTGTCCCTCTCCAAAAATGTGGTCCTTGGCAGGTTTAAAATACAGTTTACATCTAATAACATTTTTCATTGCATCTCTTGTGGTCAGAAACACAACATCAAGGTCATACGTAGAGTTGTTTCAGTACAGCTCACTTCTCCCCTCATGTCCAACATGCTGCATTTGAACAGTTTATATTCTACATCTTGATAGCGAGTTTGACGAAAAGGAAGTAACCAAGCTTTTCTTAGATTAGCAATATTCTATCTTTTTTGAAAATGTAAATCTTCACACCCTGCCTTCACTAAACAGCACTGCATGGTTAAATTGAATCCACTCTTTGCAGAGCTTGTCTTGTTATACAGGGCGAAGAGAGTGAAGCAATCATTCATTATTTTCACTTTCAAAACCGAGGAGGAAACTTCATTTGTTTCACACAGCACTGTGTATCTACGAGCCTTTGTGTCAAAAACTCATCGATACAACGCACTACACATCTGCTTCACCAATACAAGAACTTAATGTGTTGTTTACAAGAGAAAACCCAGAGCACATAATTAAATATATATAAGAGGCAGTGTGATGAGTGCAATGTGTAAAACACTGCAAAAAATGTTTAATGCTTGCATCATACCACTAAAGGGATACGGCAACATTAATTTCCTTTTTATGTCTTGCCTCCATGACAAGCAGAAACCATTATTTCAACTGTGTGTGCAGCAACAAGAAAGAGATTGGCAGAGCTTGCCCACTGCTAACTAGCTTAGCTCAAGCACAGGGAATCAATGGGTAGCATTAGCCCGTCTCTGCCCACAGTAATCAGATACACTTTTTTGGCTAGTCTTAATGGTGCTTTGTACTTGCTTTGACTCTTTATTTCACATGTTATGTTACATTATTTTTTATGTAGTTCTCAAAAGAAAAAGACTCGAGTTTATATCGCACTTTTCTAGTCTTTTGATTACTCAAAGCACATTTCACATCTACCCATTAACATCCTTTCACAACCACACTAACTCACTGATGGTTGGAGCTTCTGTTTTAGTTGTCTATTAGTATCAACTAGTACATCCATGCCTTCCATACCCATTTATAAACCACTGACACAGCAGTGGGAGCAACTTCGGGTAAATACACAACGAAATACAAACAGAACTAAACTGCAGAGCAGATGTGCAAACCACCGCGGACGTGCTTGTAAGTAGATCAAGAAAACAAAAGAAATGTTGCTGCATCTTTTAAATCTCCATGACACTTTTACTTCACTTATTGTTGTAACGTGGCTTCTAAGCAAACGTTCAACAACATCCAAACAGATCTTTCTACACTAAGAATGAAATGCTGTATTTAAAAAAAGTCTATTCATTACTGTCATATGAATATTCGGAGTCACAATAAATCAAAGACCAGTGCAGAAGTGGAGAAGCTGGTAAAGACATAAACTGACCTTTTCTGGAAATTAAGGGTCTTGAATTACATTTTCTAAACCTTTGTGTGTCATGTCTGCATGTTAGATAAGTGTTCTTTCTTCATGTTTCTTGTCTTGTGTGCCCTGTTTTACTGTTACCCTTGTCTATGCTCCAGGTCTGAGTCCTGTCCTTCCCCTGTCCTGCTTCTGATTGTGCTTTCCCACACCCCTTCCAATCACTCCCCGTCACATCATGTATTTAAATCTCTGTTTCTGTTTGTCACCAGTTCTTTTGCACCTTCCTGTCGTGTTCCAGCACCCCTTCATGTTCCCAGCACTGGCCTGCTTTCTCCGTTGTTATACCCTTTTTTTTGTCTCACGTTTTTGAATACCTCTGCCCTGTTTGACTGCCTCTCTGCGTAATGTTTTTGTGAATTAACAGACTGGGTTTACTGTCACTGATTGTCTGTCGTGCATTTGGATCCTCCAGCTCAGCCCTTGACATTGTGCTCTTAGAAAAAAACATTTCGAGCCCTGAGTGTGTTAATCCAGGGTGGCAGGGTGAGTGTTGTAATTTCCTATATGTCATTGTTTAATCACTAAAGCTCTTTTCTCTGCAAAAAGCTCCTTTTCACTATAACACCTCCTCCAAACATAAAATCTTTTCACAGTATTGTTGTTTCTATCAAGATTTTTATGAACAAAATTTAAAATCAGATCCTTTTTCACTTGTGACAAATGTTTTTTATTCTGATTATTTACTCTTAAAGCCACCTAATCTATTCAGTGTGGCAGTTTCACTTTTCTACACCATGATTTAAGTCTAAAGGAGAGCAGGCAGTGAATACTTCTGATTCGGGAGGTCTTAACAGTGACATGGAGCACTCTGACACCCTTCAGTGCCACTGTTCCAGTAATATAAGGCTGCTGCAGGAGTGATACATGTTTCTCTATAATTAAAGTAACACTTCAGGTTAAGGCAGGGAGAGAGAGGTAGAGGGTAAAAGGAGAGGAAGTAGAGGGAGGAGAGGAACATTAACCGCAGTGAGTGGAGCAGGAGGCAGTCAGGGTGGGGTGGAGGGCTTATGTAACAGGTTTAGACGCGGCCTGCACCTCCACAAAGGATAAAGATTGGCAAGGGCAATGGGGATCAAAAAAGGCCTTCCAATTCTCCGTGAAAATACAGACTAGGGCACCCGTCCGGGGATGATTGAGGCAAACAGCCACAGCTTATTCAGAACCGTTGTCTCTCTGTCAACACTTACATTAGGAGTTTTCACCTGGGATACACAGAGAGGGGCTGCGCACGAGCACTAAAGCAATGATGCTGGAGTTAAAACCACATTTCCCAGGAATACAGGAAATTAAACATTCATGAAAATCTCATAAATTCTCCCCGCAGCCACCATTTTTAGTACAATATTGCTGCAGGGTTTCCTGTTTTAAGGGTAAAGCTGACTCTGGAGCACACTACTATAGCTAAAAAAAAAAAAAATGTTTTGTATGGATGTGTTTGGATAATGCAAATTCTAAATGGGCATTAAAACAGTAAAATTTAAGACATGCAGCTGTAGACGTCTCCACACATACAGACTTTATTACTGCTTTTGGATTGGACACTACATGAGAATTTAAAGGCCCCAGTTTTCCCTCACAGTCCAACAACATGCCCGTGAGGTCAAATGGTGACTACATTTCTTGTGGGTGTGAGTGGGAAAACTTTCTCTTTTTGGCCCTGTGATTGACCGATCACGTTACTGTCTGTGCCACATATTCATAATATTGAACCTCCTTGCTGATGTGTTCCCTAAGGTTGTTTCAGCTATGTAGGTCAGATGAGGATTAAAGCATCACTATAGGAAACCTTCACAAGTTTAGGATAAAATTACAGAATTACTGAAGGTAAATAACTAAATACTTTCCTAAGAAACAAAGTTACAGTACCTGGCCATGTCTCCTTAATATGGTGCAAACGACAGTAATAAGAATAAGAACAAAAGTTAAGAGACCAAAAACTAATAGTTGATCTAGATCAGACACACAGACTGACAGACAGGCAGACAAACAACAAAAAACAAACTCCTGATCTGAGAAAGCAACGGCAAATCAATGTGCCGTAATCTTTTTTCAGATAAATCAGATTATGTTCTTGCAGTATAACAACAAGCACAAATTTGTTGGATTGTGATTCTGTTATTTTATGAATTGCGTTGCATCTCATTGTATCATAATGAGGGATTTAAATGGTTCATTTTCTTATCATGATTAGTAACTAAGATTTAATAGCTTCTACCAGAAACTGAACTTTAGTTTTGTCAGATCCAAACAACTTTATTTAGACTGAAAGGCTATTTGGATCACAGCTAGGAAGTATTTTAAGACAAATTAAACAAACACAGCAAAAGTCAACATCTAATCAAAATCATGTGTCAATAGCAACAGACTCAGCAGACTAACTGGGTCCCTCATTATAAAAGCTTAATTACGTATCAATAAGTAATAAGCACGAATTAACTTTAGATATTCTCAAATGAGCAACAAGAGTACATTTTTAAAAAAAGCAAAAGATGGTGATGTTTTTATGTAAAAGCAAGTTTTCCTGTCCATTTTGACAGTGTAACTTTCTTTTCATGAATACTGACATCACCACTTCTACTCTTTTGAATAAAACCTCATAGCTCATACTTTTCTCCTCTTTCTCCCTTTGTGGGAAAACTCTGAATCCTTGACTGAGCTGCTCCACTCCTGAGATCCCAGGGATCGACTCTGGTAAATCTATAGTCCTGCAGGAGCTTCGGGGACACAAAACCACTGAGGAGTCATGATGATGACTTAGCTGTCATTAAGAGTTTGTATTCTAATTTAATGAGCATTGATTTGTTTGGTTTGAAGTCCAAAAGCATGATTAGAGTGTTGAAGCAGCTCCTATTTAGGCACAGACATTACATTAAATTAACAAACATGCATTAACAGAAGTGTGAGACCAAATGTGAGGTGTGGCTATTAAATAATGGAGCTGCGCTCATGAGGGCAAAACCACATGGTGCGCTATATATTAAAGGTTTATGGATGTAACAGTATGAACATTTCATATCATGGTTAGTGTGACTAAAATTATCACAGTTATCATTGTTAATGTGGTATCACTACAATGTGCTCGAAATATCCAAAAAGTGCATACACACACTGGAATCATTGAACAAAGTTTTATTAAGCAAAAAAATAATGTGGTTTTAAAAATTATGTGCAGAGGTCAGAACCTGACCCTCTTCACCTCTCTGGTTCCTCGCTGAAGTCTTTCTCGACAATCCTGCCAGGCTGCTCCCCTCTGATGCTGCTGTGGGGGAGTTTGTGGTTCTTCCCTGCCTCCCTTTCCACCGACTCATTGTCTACATTTTCTGCAGACAGGGGGACCATCTTCAATTAGTTTTCCCTGAGCATCTAAAATAAGACCAAACTTCACTTTGTCAATTCAATGGGGGAAAAACCTCCAACACCAACTGCCATACTCTCGTTTTCAGAAGCCAGACATTGCAAACTACGCATGCGTGCCTCCATCTGATGGACCACTGCTGTTTTGCCAAGGAGTAGACACTTAGTTCTGACTTTTCCAGGCAGCAAGCAGCATAATCGTCGGAAATTTTATATTACTGTTTCCTGTTTTAATTACCAGTAAACTGAGTTTGATTACCCGCTATGTCGATAACTCACGGTGATGCTGCTCATTGTCTGGAAAAGCAGAATCTATGTGTCTGCTCCTTGGTAAAGCAGCCACTGTCCCTAACAGACCACGGCGTGCATGCACAGTTTTCAATGTGTGGCCTCTGAGAGCAAAAGTATGGCACTTGGTGCCTGCACAGACACTGTACTGAAGATTTTTACCCCTCAAAATGGACAAAGTCTGAAACACAAAGCTGTTGCCACCAAGTGACCTGTTATAATTATAATACCAACAGGGTTAAAGGATTTCAAGTGTGTGTAAAAGTACTGTCTGAACATTTTGAGCAGGAGTAAGACGTTTTGGGGTAGACACTCTTCTCTAAACATTTTCTGATGCCTCTGCAAAAACATGCACTTCAATCAGTAGGTGACAGTGAACTAAAGACTTCAATTATTGTAAACTTACAACAGTTGTGTGTAAATACTCAACCTTTAACAAATAAAATTCAGTGTGACTGTGAAACACGTGGTTTTATCCTCATTAAAGTGGCCTCGTTATTTAATAACCAGACTTCAAATACGGCCTGACCACTGTATTTAATTACAGACAAAAATATTGTATGCATGATGATTCATGTTCTCAGGGTGACTCCAGCTATTGACAAAATCATGTAAATAATGTTTTTCTTCCAATAACTCACAGTATTACTGAAGTGCATATGCATCAAATCTGACAAATATATCACCTGATTATTCAAAGTTATTTAATAAATGGGATCATGTCAATGTACTTAGTTGATTGAATAAGCCCTCAGTGTCACAGCGCAGAGTTTGTACTCTGGAGATCACCTCGGTCTGTGCAGCCAGTGTGCAGGTGTTGGTGTATCCACTTTATCTGATACACAACAAAAGCTGTAGGTCAGCACATTCAGGTGCAGCTCTGCCTTAAAAAAGACCCAGAGAGAATACAAAACAGCTCTGCAATTATCCTGAACCATGCAGCGGTCATCACTTCTCTGAACCACCTCAACACCCCCATCATGGACCAGCGGATGACCAGGGTGCACTTCAGACAAAGACATGAGGCCAGTTTAAGGATCTGATAATTACTCTTATGAAATTACACTTTTTAAATCTCAGATGTTTGTTGACTACCTTACATGAACACAGACAGGAGGTTCAAGTCTCCTGAAAAATCTGGAAACAATTGGCCACATTTCATGTTAAAGAAAACACTTGAAAAAATAAATATAATAGAAAATCTTTTGCTTCCAAGAGCTTCAGAGGCTCCAAGACAGATGGAAAAGTCATCTTGGAGGGCATAATAATGTCTACAGTCATCTCAAACAATGATGGTAGGTTATGAACAACAGTGCACAGTCCTGTGTACAGCTGGAAGATTTCAGAAAAATACCTAATTGTGATTTTTCTGACAGATATTGATATCAATTTGATTCACGATGTTTTTCAAATCAAGCTTCAGTGCAATATTCACCATGCTTACAGTATAGACAACAGTTAGAAAATCAATGGTCAAAAGCGCATAACACACTAATCATCATCTAATATAAATGATAAATAATCTGTTTGCATTATTTAAGGGATACTTCTACTCCTGAACAAAAGATCAGCGTTGTTGATCTGCTTACCAGCACTTTCAAGATGGAGATGTGACGTTCGCAAACGAGTTGACTTTTTAAACAGCTCTTTTAAATGAGAAATTAACCTTACTCATAACTGATTTGCAGTTGTGAGTAAGGTGTTCATTTGGGAGGCATTCTTAGAGGCAAATTGCCTGTACATTTGTGAAACAGTATGTATAAAATAGTGACACAACAGACCCATGGGTCAGCCAGGAGCACTGCAAAAATTCCAGCTTTGGTGATCACATGTTTGAAATTGTGATTTCGATCCAAAATGATAAATCTTTCAGCACTAGTCAAGTGTATTGTCATCTGTCTGTTACTGCTAAATTGTTTGGGTTTTTTATTTCCTGCCTTGGGACAACCAGTGATCAAGCAAATGTGCTAATTCTGGCATAAGAACAATGATGCTTAGCACTGATAGCTGGTGAATGGGCACTGCTCTTATTACATTAAATAAAGATAAAAAAAAAAATTAAAGCCGCAAGCGGCGATGATCGGGCCCTCGCCCCCCATGCGCCCGTTGGGCCCTGCCGCTACCGCCGAATATTGCTTCCGCCAAATGCTGCTGTTGCGAAACATTGGTGCCGCTAAATGCTGCTGCAACCACACGTATGTAATTTATGACATATCTAAAGGTTGATGCGATTGGAGGACCAGAGAATTAAAGTTATAGATGTGTTAGGAGTTGTTCCTTGATCATGTTTGTGAATTTTGAAGCAGATTGGACCTTAAATGAAGGAGTTAGAGTGATTTTCAGTTTCATGGCGATCAGTGAAGTTTGAGGCTTCGCCATGGCCACACCCTTTCACCTCAGGACACGACCTCAACACTGCTGCTTCATGAAGGTGTGAAGACCCTTTCGAGATTATTTAAAAAATATATGTTGAAAAACGGAGGAGATTTTAATAATAGAGTAAAACATCAGACTTCCTGTTACCAGCAGGGGGCGCTATATTTGAGTGTGAAACAAAGTATATAGGTTAAGTCAGGCAGAGACACTGAACACGTGTACTTGTTTTGGTCCAGATCTAACATGTTACTAGAGAGTTATTAAGGTTTACGTGTTTTCCAAAAATGGTCAACTTTGGGCGTCCTTCCTGGCCACGCCCATTGACTTACGAAATATCTTTTAACAACTTTTCATCCTCAATGTGTCTAGTATACACAAACCAAATCTAGAGTTGATTCGATAAAAAACCTAGGAGGAGTTCGTTAAAATGCGAGCCTTAAAATCGCAAAAACCGTAATTTCAACATTAATTTACGAACTTCCTGTTTGGAATTCCAGATGACAAATTATATATCTGTGATCGGCTTGGCCTGGGGGTTATGCCCAAAAAATTTCGTGCAAATCGGAGTTAGTGAAAAATTAGCCAAATTTGGGCGTGGTTTGTGGCCACGCCCATTGACCTACAAAAATTCTTTTAATAACTTTTCATCGTCAAGGTGTCTAGTATACACAATCCAAATCTGGAGTTGATCCGATCAAAACCCTAGGAGGAGTTCGTTCAAATACGTACCCCGCAAATCGCCAAAATGCGACTTTCAACGCTAATTTGCGAACTTCCTGTTCGGAATTGACCATGGTCATAAGAGACTTTTTTGTAGGTCCGGGCATGGTAGTTATGCCCTAAAAATTTCAGGTCGATCCGTGAAAGTTGCCGGAGGGGCTGCAGTTTAAGGCCACTAGGGGGCGCTGTGACGCACTTTTTTTTGTGCAAACACTGGATTCATAAATTTTTCGCCGGGACTAATTTTTGGGCCTAGGTGCGTTCGCGTTTATCTCAAGCTGAAGGCACGCAATTTGGGGTTGAAAAGGGGGGAGAAAAAAAACAAAAAACAAATTAAAGCCGCAAGCGGCGATGATCGGGCCCTCGCCTCCCTTGCGTCCATTTGGCCCTGTTGCCTCCGCCACATATTGCTTCCACCAAATGCTGCTGTTGCGAAACGGTGGTGCTGCTAAATGTTGCTGGCCCCACGTCACAACCGCTGCATGTTGCTGCCACCATATACAAGCAGGTATTTGAAATATGAAACACAGCTAATGTCCAGTGGCACTGTTCCTATGTTGCAGGCACTTCATGTGAAGCAATACCTGCCTCAGCAAATAGCCACAACATAGATATGGTTAGGCCTGTACAGCATACAGATGAATGATGGCAATGATTCAGTGTAGAGCTGGGCCAAGAAGAGTTGGTAAATAAAAGAAAAAAATAATGGCTCAATAATTAGGATTAACAGTGTCAGATCACCAGCATGAGAAAATGTCTTCCACCACTTAAAACAGCAACATACAGAGTCCACCACTTAAAACAGCAACCTACAGAGCCTTTGAGCATTATATCAGACCATGTGATCGACCCATATCACAAATCTGTCTTCAACACTTTTAACCTCAGTGTTACTCAGTGGATAAAGATGATGACATGTCAAGAATCTATGGTGTCTCACTCTAAGCAGGAGGTAGAAGCTTGGCTGACAGATCTCTGAGGTTGGTGTGGGGTGAAGAAGGGGGTGGGTTAATTGGTGTGAGAGGTAACCTCAGCTCAGTCTGAGCAGGAGGAGGGGAGGATGATTTAAAGCATGTTTAAGTGTTTTTGGCATTAACACTGATTGTGTGTATTAGATGGTGCTATTCCTATAACACAAATATATGTTTTAAGAAAAAAAATAAGTCCAGAGTGGAGCTGTGATCATGTGTGTTGAATTTGGGGAAGATTGGAGTATTCATCACTTACATATGTAATTTATGTAATTTCTAGAGCTTGGTGCGATTGCAGTATCAGAGAATTGAGCTCATAGATGTGTTAGGAGGTGGACATTGATCATGTTTGTGGATTTTGAAGCAGATTGGACCTTAAATGAAGGAAATAAGTGATTTCCAGGTTCATGGCGATCAGTGAAGTTTGAGGCTTTGCCATCGCCAGACCGTTTCACCTAAGGACACGAGCTGAACACTGATGCTTCATGAAGGTGTGAAGACCCTTTCTGAGAATATTTGAGAAAAATGTTGAAAAACGGAGGAGATTTTAATGATAGAGTAAAACATAAGACTTCCTGTTACCAGCAGGGGCGCTATATTTGAGAGTGAAACAAAGCATATAGATATACTCAGGCATGGACAGTGAACATGTGTACACATTTTGGTCCAAATCTAACATTTTACTAGAGAGTTATTAAGGTTTACGTGTTTACCAAAAATGGCGAACTTTGGGCGTCCTTCCTGGCCACGCCCATTGACTTACGAAATATCTTTTAATAACTTTTCATCGTCAATGTGTCTAGTATACACAAACCACATCTGGAATTGATCCGATAAAAACCTAGGAGGAGTTTGTTCAAATGCGAGCCTTAGAATCGCTAAAATCGAATTTCAACGTTAATTTACGAACTTCCTGTTTTGACTTCCCTATGACAATTTATATATTTGTGATCGGCTGTGCCTGGGGATTATGCCCAAAAAATTTAATGCAAATCAGAGTTAGATAAAAATTCATCAAATTTGGGCGTGGTTTCTGGCCACGCCCATTGACCTCTGAAAATTCTTTTAATAACTTTTCATCATCAATGTGTAGTTTACACAATCCAAATCTGGAGTTGATCCGATAAAAACCTAGGAGGAGTTCGTTCAAATCGTACCCTGCAAATCGCCAAAATCGACTTTCAACGCTAATTTGCGAACTTCCTGTCTGGATTTGACGATGGGCGCAAGAGACTTTTTGTAGGTCCGGGCATGATAGTTATGCCCAAAAATTTCAGGTCGATCCGTGAAAGTAGCCAGATAGGGTGCAGTTTAAGGCCACTAGGGGCGCTGTGGCGCACTTATTTTTTGCAAACACTGGATTCATAAATTTTTCGCCGTGACTGAACTTTGGGGATAAGCGTTCGCGTTTATCTCAAGGTGAAGGCACGCAATTTGGGGTTAAAGTGGACCAAGGATTTAGCGATTACAATAGGGCCTTCGCCGGCCATTCGGCTCGGGCCCTAATTAAAGCCGCAAGCGGCGATGATCGGGCCCTCGCCCCCCCCGCACCGTTCGGCCCTGTTGCTACCGCAGCACATGGCTTCGCCAAATGCTGTTACCAAAGCGTTGGTGCCGCTAGACATTGCTGGCTCCACATGTCACAACCACTGCTTGATGCTGCCATCACATGTATGTAATGTATGACATATCCAAAGCTTAATGCGATTGGATTAGCAGAGAATTGAGCTTATAGATAAGTTGGGAGGTGGACCTTGATCATGTTTGTGAATTTTGAAGCAGATTGGACCTTAAATGGAGGAAATAGAGTGATTTTCAGGTTCATGGCCATCTGTGAAGTTTGAGGCTTCGCCATGGCCACACCGTTTCACCTCTGGACACCACCTGAACACTGATGCTTCATGAAGGTGTGAAGACCCTTTCTGAGAATATTTGAAAAAATATGCTGAAAAACGGAGGAGATTTAAATGATAGAGTAAAACATCAGACTTCCTGTCACCAGCAGGGGGCGCTATATTTGAGAGTGAAAGAAAGCATGTGGATTAACTCAGGCAGGGACAGTGAACATGTGTACATGTTTCATTTCGGATCTAAGATTGTACAAGACAGTTATTATTAAGGTTTACGTGTTTTCCAACACTGGTCCACTTTGGGCATCCTTCCTGGCCACGCCCACTGACTTACGAACAATCTTTTAATAACTTTTCATCGTCAGTGTGTCTAGTATACACAATCCAAATCTGGAGTTGATCTGATAAAAACCAGAGGAGGAGTTTGTTCAAATACGTACCCTGCAAATCGCCTAAATGCGACATTTATCGCTAATTTGCAAACTTCCGTTCCACATTTGACGATGGTCGTAAGAGACTTTTTTGTAGGTCCTGGCATGACAGTGATGCCCTAAAAATTTCAGATCAATAGGTGAAAGTAGCTGGAGGGGCTGCAGTTTTAAGCCACTAGGGGGCGCTATGGAGTACATTTTTTGAGCAAACGCTGAATTCATAAATTTGTTGCCGTGACTGAATTTTGGGACTAGGCGCATTCATGTTTATCTCAAGTGCAATACACGCAATTTGGGGCTAAAATGGGTGGGAATTCGCTGGATGATCCGGCCTTTTGGGCTCGGGTCCGAATAAAGATCAGACTTCCTGTTACCAGCAGGGGGGGCAATATTTGAGAGTGAAATAAAGCATATAGATTTACTCAGGCACGGACAGTGAACATGTGTACATGTTTTGGTCCGGATCTAACATATTGCTAGAGAGTTATTAAGGTTTACGTGTTTTCCAAAAATGGTCAACTTAGGGCGGCCTTCCTGGCCACGCCCATTGACTTACAAAAAATCTTTTAATAACTTTTCATCGTCAATGTGTGAAGTATACACAAACCCAATCTGGAATTGATCCGATAAAAACCCTAGGAGGAGTTCGTTCAAATGCGAGCCTTAGAATCTCAAAAATCGGAATTTCAACGTGAATTTACGAACTTCCTGTTTGGAATTCCCATGACAATTATATATCTTTGGAAAGGTCTTGGCGTGGTGGTTATGCCCAAAAAATTTCGTGCATTTCGGAGTTAGTGAAAAATTTGTCAAATTTGGGCGTGGTTTGTGGCCACACCCATTGACTTACGAAAAATCTTTTAATAACTTTTCATCGTCAATGTGTCTAGTATGGACTGTTTGAATCTGGAGTTGATCCGATAAAAAACCTAGGAGGAGTTCGTTTAAATACGTACCCTGGAAATTGGCAAAATGCGAAATTCAACGCTAATTTGCGAACTTCCTGTTCGGAATTGACCATGGTCATAAGAGACTTTTTTGTAGGCCCGGGCATGATTGCTATGGTTTAAATATTTCACGTTGATACTTGAAAGTAGCCCCAGGGGCTGCAGTGTAAGGCCACTAGGGGGCGCTATGGCGCACGTATTTTTGTGCAAACACTGGATTCATAAATTTTTCGGCGGGACTAATTTTTTGCCCTAGGCGCGTTCGCGTTTATCTCAAGTTGAAGGCACGCAATTTGGGGTTAAAGTGGCGGAAGAAGAAAAATAATAATAATTAAAGCCGCAAGCGGCGATGATCGGGCCCTCGCCCCCCACGCGCCCGTTGGGCCATGTGGCTACCGCCACATATTGCTTCCGCCAAATGATGCTGTGGCGAATATGTGCCACTAAATGTTGCTGGCACCACATGTCCCAACTGCTGCATGTTGCTGCCCCCACATACAAGCAGGCATTTGAGATATAAAATACAGCTAATGTTCCTTTGTCGCAGGCACTTCATGTGAAGCAATACCTGTCTCAGCAAATAGCCACACACACACACACACACACACACACACACACACACACACACAAACAAACATGCAGACAGAGGCTGAGAAAAGACTGTCAGTCCCTGAGTGCACTTTCTACATGCTGTGTGTTGACTTCATAAAGAAGATAAAACTTAAAGGACAACAGTTAAATAAATAAGCTAGAAAACAACATTTTATCGAACATAAAATCTATATGAAACATCTAAAGTCAACAGAGAACATCAAATAAAGAGGATGACATGTCAAGAATCTATGGTTTCTCACTCTAAGCAGGGAGGTGGGAGCATGACTGACAGGTCTCTGAGGTTGGTGAGGGGTGAAGAAGGGGGGTGGGCTAATTAGTATGTGAGGTAACCTCAGCTCAGTCTGAGGAGGAGGGGGAGAGCAAAGAAGGAAAGACTGTCCACAATCAGGATGATTTAAAGCATGTTTAAGTGTTTTGGCATTAACACTGCTTGTGTCTATTAGATGGTGCTATTCCTATAACACAAATATATGTTTAAATTGAAAAAATAAGTCCAGAGTGGAGCTATGATCACGAGTGTTTAATTTGAGGAAGATAAAATTATATATCAGTTACATATGTAATTTATGTAACTTCTAGAGCTTAGTGCAATAGCAGTATCAGAGAATTGAGCTTATATATGTGGTAAGAGGTGGAGATTGATCAGGTTTGTTAATTTTGAAGCAGATTGGACCTTAAATGAAGGAGTTAGAGTGATTTCCAGGTTCATGGCGATCAGTGAAGTTTGAGGCTTCGCCAGCGCCAAACTGTTTCACCTCAGGACCACGGCCTCAACACTGGTGCTTCAAGAAATTGTGAAGGCCCTTTCAGAGAATATTTGAGGACTTTATGTTGAAAAACAGAGGAGATTTAAATCATCGAGTAAAACATCAGACTTCCTGTTACCAGCAGGAGGCGCTATATTTGAGAATGAAACAAAGCATATAGATTGACTCAGGCAGGGACAGTGAACATGTGTACTTGTTTTGGTACAGACCTATCATATTACTAGAGAGTTATTCAGGTTCTGCGTTTTCCAAATGTGGTCAAATTTGGGCGTCCTTCCTGTACGCCCATTGACTTACGGATAATCTTTTAATAACTTTTCATCGTCAATGTGTCTAGTATACACAAACCAAATCTGGAATTGATCCGATAAAAAACCTAGGAGGAGTTCGTTTAAATGCTAGCCTTAAAATCGCAATTTCAACATTAATTTCCGAACTTCCTGTTTGGAATTCCCTATGACAATTTATATATTTGTGATCGTCTTGGCCTGGTGATTATGCTCAAAAAATTTTGTTTAATTAGGAGTTAGTGGAAAAATTGTCAAATTTGGGCGTGGTTTCTGGCCACGCCCATTGACTTACGAAAAATCTTTTAATAACTTTTCATTGTCAAGGTGTCTAGTATACACAATCCAAATCTGGATTTGATCCGATAAAAACCCTAGGAGGAGTTCGTTCAAATACGTACGCCCAAACGCGACTATCAGCGCTAATTTGCGAACTTCCTGTTTGAAATTGACAATGGCCATAAGAGACTTTTTTGTAGGTCCTGGCATGATAGTTAAGCCCTAAAAATTTCAGGTCGACATGTGAAATTAGCCGGAGGGGCTGCAGTTTAAGGCCACTAGGGGGCGCTATGGTGCACGTATTTTTGTGCAAACACTGGATTCATAAATTTTTCGGGCGGACTAATTTTTTGGCCTAGGCGCGTTCGCGTTTATCTCAAGTCTAAGGCACGCAATTTGGGGTTAAACAGGCAAAAGAATAATAATAATAATAATAATAATAATAATAATAATAATCCGAGCGATTACAATAGGGCTTTCGCCGCCGGCCCCTACGGGGTCGGGCTCGAACCTAATAATTAAAGCATAGCCGGCGATGATCGAACCCTCGCCCCCAGGGCGTTGGGACCTGCCGCTACCGCCACATATTGCTTCCCCGAAATGCTGCTGTTGCGAAACATTGGTGCTGCTAAATGTTGCTGGCGCCACATGTCGCAACCACTGCATGCTGCTGCAACCACACGAATGTAATTTATGACATATGTAAAGGTTGATGCGATTGGAGTACCAGAGAATTAAAGTTATAAATGTGTTGGATGGTGGACCTTGATCATTTTTGTCAATTTTGAAGCAGATCCGACCTTAAATGAAGGAGTGAGAGTGATTTCCAGGTTCATGGCGATCAGTGAAGTTGAGGCTTCGCCATGGCCACACCCTTTCACCTCAGGACACGACCTCAACACTGATGCTTCATGAAGGTGTGAAGACCCGTTCTGAGAATATTTGAAAAATATAAGTTGAAAAACGGAGGAGATTTTAATAATAGAGTAAAACATCAGACTTCCTGTTACCAGCAGGGGGCGCTATATTTGAGTGTGAAACAAAGCATATAGATTAAGTCAGGCAGGGACAGTGAACATGTGTACTTGGTTTGGTACAGATGTAAGTTGTTACTAGAGAGTTATTAAGGTTTACGTGTTTTCCAAAAATGGTCAACTTTGGGCGTCCTTCCTGGCCACGCCCATTGACTTACGAAAAATCTTTTAACAACTTTTCATCATCAATGAGTCAAGTATACACAGACCAAATCTGGAGTTGATCCGATGAAAAACGTAGGAGGAGTTCGTTCAAATGCGAGCCTTAGAATTGCAAAAATCGGAAATTCAACATTAATTTACGAACTTCCTGTTTGGAATTACCGATGACAAATTATATATCTGTGATCGGCTTGGCTTGAGGGTTTTGCCCAAAAAATTTCGTGCAAATCGGAGTTAGTGAAAAATTCGCCATATTTGGGCGTGGTTTCTGGCCACGCCCATTGACCTACGAAAATTCTTTTAATAACTTTTCATCATCAAGGTGTCTAGTATACACAATCCAATTTTGGAGTTGATCCGATGAAAACCCTAGGAGGAGTTCGTTCAAATACGTACCCAGGAAATCGCCAAAACGCGACATTCAACGCTAATTTGCGGACTTCCTGTTTGGAATTGATGATGGTCGTAAGAGACTTTTTTGTAGGTCCGGGCCTGATAGTCATGCCCTAAAAATTTCATGTCGATCCGTGAAAGTTGCCGGAGGGGCTGCAGTTTAAGGCCACTAGGGGGCGCTGTGGCGCAATTTTTTTTGTGCAAACACTGGATTCATGAATTTTTCGGGGGGAGTAATTTTTTGGCCTAGGCGCGTTCGCGTTTATCTGAAGTTGAAGGCACGCAATTTGGGGTTAAAGTGGCGGGAGAAGAAAAAGAAAAATAATTAAAGCCGCAAGCGGCGATGATCGGGCCCTCGCCTCCCATGCGTCCGTTTGGCCTTATTGACTCCGCCACATATTGCTTCCACCAAATGCTGCTGTTGCGAAACGGTGGTGCTGCTAAATGTTGCTGGCCCCACGTCACAACCGCTGCATGTTGCTGCCACCATATACAAGCAGGTATTTGAAATATGAAACACAGCTAATGCCCAGTGGCACTGTTCCTATGTCGCAGGCACTTCATGTGAAGCAATACCTGCCTCAGCAAATAGCCACAACATAGATATGGTTAGGCCTGTACAGCATACAGATGAATGATGGCAATGATTCAGTGTAGAGCTGGGCCAAGAAGAGTTGGTCAATAAAAGAAAAAAATAATGGCTCAATAATTAGGATTAACAGTGTCAGATCACCAGCATGAGAAAATGTCTTCCACAACTTAAAACAGCAACATACAGAGTCCACCACTTCAAACAGCAACATACAGAGCCTATGAGCATTATGTCAGACCATGTGATGCGACCAACATCACAAATGTCTCTTGAACACTTTTAAATTCAGTGTTACTCAGTGAATAAAGATGATGACATGTCAAGAATCTATGGTGTCTCACTCTAAGCAGGGAGGTGGAAGCTTGGCTGACAGATCTCTGAGGTTGGTGTGGGGTGAAGAAGGGCGGTGGGTGAATTGGTGTGAGAGGTAACCTCAGCTCAGTCTGAGAGGAGGGGGAGGGGAGGATGATTTAAAGCATGTTTAAGTGTTTTTGGCATTAACACTGCTTGTGTGTATTAGATGGTGCTATTCCTATAACACAAATATATGTTTTAAGAAAAAAAAAAAAAAGTCCAGAGTGGAGCTGTGATCATGTGTGTTGAATTTGGGGAAGATTGGAGTATTCATCACTTACATATGTAATTTATGTAACTTCTAGAGCTTGGTGCGATTGCAGTATCAGAGAATTGAGCTCATAGATGTGTTAGGAGGTGGACATTGATCATGTTTGTGGATTTTGAAGGAGATTGGACCTTAAATGAAGGAAATAAGAGTGATTTCCAGGTTCATGGCGATCAGTGAAGTTTGAGGCTTTGCCATCGCCAGACCGTTTCACCTAAGGACACGACCTGAACACTGATGCTTCATGAAGGTGTGAAGACCCTTTCTGAGAAGATTTGAAAGAAAAATGTTGAAAAACGGAGGAGATTTTAATGATAGAGTAAAACATCAGACTTCCTGTTACCAGCAGGGGGCGCTATATTTGAGTGTGAAACAAAGTATATAGGTTAAGTCAGGCAGAGACACTGAACACGTGTACTTGTTTTGGTCCAGATCTAACATGTTACTAGAGAGTTATTAAGGTTTACGTGTTTTCCAAAAATGGTCAACTTTGGGCGTCCTTCCTGGCCACGCCCATTGACTTACGAAATATCTTTTAACAACTTTTCATCCTCAATGTGTCTAGTATACACAAACCAAATCTAGAGTTGATTCGATAAAAAACCTAGGAGGAGTTCGTTAAAATGCGAGCCTTAAAATCGCAAAAACCGTAATTTCAACATTAATTTACGAACTTCCTGTTTGGAATTCCAGATGACAAATTATATATCTGTGATCGGCTTGGCCTGGGGGTTATGCCCAAAAAATTTCGTGCAAATCGGAGTTAGTGAAAAATTAGCCAAATTTGGGCGTGGTTTGTGGCCACGCCCATTGACCTACAAAAATTCTTTTAATAACTTTTCATCGTCAAGGTGTCTAGTATACACAATCCAAATCTGGAGTTGATCCGATCAAAACCCTAGGAGGAGGAGTTCAAATACGTACCCCGCAAATCGCCAAAATGCGACTTTCAACGCTAATTTGTGAACTTCCTGTTCGGAATTGACCATGGTCATAAGAGACTTTTTTGTAGGTCCGGGCATGGTAGTTATGCCCTAAAAATTTCAGGTCGATCCGTGAAAGTTGCCGGAGGGGCTGCAGTTTAAGGCCACTAGGGGGCGCTGTGACGCACTTTTTTTTGTGCAAACACTGGATTCATAAATTTTTCGCCGGGACTAATTTTTGGGCCTAGGTGCGTTCGCGTTTATCTCAAGCTGAAGGCACGCAATTTGGGGTTGAAAAGGGGGGAGAAAAAAAACAAAAAACAAAAAATAATTAAAGCCGCAAGCGGCGATGATCGGGCCCTCGCCCCCATGCGCCCGTTGGGGCATGTCGCTACCGCTGTATATTGCTTTCGCCAAATGCTGGTGTTGTGAAACATTGGTACCTCCGCCAGCACAACAGTCCTTAGCCATATTGTGATTTGTAACATTAATATTCGTTTAAGTTAATTTCTAAAGCTTGGTGCGATTGCAGTAGCAGAGAATTGAGCTTATAGATGTGTTAGGAGGTGGACCTTGATCATGCCTGTGAATTTTGAAGCAGATTGGACCTTAAATGAAGGAGTTAGAGTGATTTCCAGGTTCATGGCGATCAGTGAAGTTTGAGGCTTCGCCATGGCCACACCCTTTCACCTGAGGACACGACCTCAACACTAATGCTTCATGAAGGTGTGAAGGCCCTTTCTGAGAATATTTGAAAAAATTATGTTGAAAAACAAAGGAGATTTTAATTATCAAGTAAAACAACAGACTTCCTGTTACCAGCAGGGGGCGCTATATTTGAGAGTGAAACAAAGCATATAGATTAACTCAGGCAGGGACAGTGAACATGTGTACTTGTTTTGGTCCAGATGTAACACATTACCAGAGAGTTATTAAGGTTTACGTGTTTTCCAAAAATGGTCAACTTTGGGCGTCCTTCCTGGCCACGCCCATTGACTTACGAAAATTCTTTTAACAACTTTTCATCGTCAAGGTGTCTAGTATACACAAACCAAATCTGGAGTTGATCCGATACAAACCCTAGGAGTAGTTCGTTCAAATACGTTCCCAGAAAATCGCCAAAACGCGACATTCAATGCAAATTTGCGAACTTCCTGTTTGGAATTGACCATGGTCGTAAGAGACTTTTTTGTAGGTCCTAGCATGACAGTGATGCTCTCAAAATTTCAGATCCATAGGTGAAAGTAGGTGGAGGGGCTGCAGTTTTATGCCACTAGGGGGCGCTATGGAGCACATTTTTTTGAGCAAACACTGGATTCATAAATTTGTTGCCGTGACTGAATTTTGGGACTAGTCACATTCATGTTTATCTCGAGTGCAATACACGCAATTTGGGGCTAAAATGGGTGGGAATTCGCTGGATGAACCGGCCTTTTGGGCTCAGGTCTCAATAAAGATCAGACTTCCTGTTACCAGCAGGGGGGGGAAATATTTGAGAGTGACATAAAGCATATAGATTTACTCAGGCACGGACAGTGAACATGTATACATGTTTTGGTCCGGATCAAACATTTTACTAGAGAGTTATTAGGTTTACGTGTTTTCCAAAAATGGATGACTTTGGGCGTCCTTCCTGGCCATGCCCGTTGACTTACGAAAAATCTTTTAATAACTTTTCATCCTGACTGTGTCTAGTATACACAATCCAAATCTGGAGTTGATCCGATGAAAAACCTAGGAGGAGTTCGTTCAAATGCGAAGCTTAGAATCGCGAAAATCTGAATTTCAACGTTAATTTACGGACTTCCTGTTCTGAATTCCCTATGACAATTATATATCGTTGTGATCGACTTGGCCTGCAGATTATGCACAAAAAATTAAGTGCAAATCGGAGTTAGTGAAAAATGCGTCAAATTTGGGCGTGGTTTATGGCCACGCCCATTGACTTACGAAAAATCTTTTAATAACTTTTCATGGTCAGTGTCTCTAGTATGGACTGTTTCAATCTGGAGTTGATCCAATAAAAACCCTAGGAGGAGTTCGTTCAAATACGTACCCTACAAATCACCAAAATGCGACATTCAACGCTAATTTGCAAACTTCCTGTCCGAAATTGATGATGGTCGTAAGAGACTTTTTTGTACGTCCGGACATGATAGTTATGCCCGACAAAATTCAGGTCCTTACATGGAAGTCGCCGGAGGGGCTGCAGTTTAAGGCCACTAGGTGGCGCTATGGCGCACATTTATTTTTGCAAACAGTGTATTCATAAATTTTTCGCCGGGACTAATTTTTGGGCCTAGGCACGTTCGCCTTTATCTCAAGTTGAAGGCACGCAATTTGGGGTTAAAGAGGAGCAAGAAAAAGAAAAAAAAAAAAAATAATAATAATAATAATAATAATAATCCGAGCGATTACAATAGGGCTTTCGCCGCCGGCCCTTCGGGTCGGGCTCGGGCCCTAATTAAAGCCGCAAGCGGCGATGATCGGGCCCTCGCCCCCATGCGCCCGTTGGGCCCTTCCGCTACTGCCGCATATTGCTTCCGCCAAATGCTGCTGTTGTGAAGCATTGGAACCTCCGCCAGCGCAAAAGTCCTTAGCCATATTGTGATTTGTAACATAAATATTAATCCTACCTTTATTTCATCTAAATATTTAGATTCTTTGTCCATGAAAACAAAGCATTGGCAACTGGATTCATAATGATATCTATTTTAGTTCTGTAGTTATTCAAAAAAAGTCACTTTTTCTGCCATGGCTGCCAGACGCTTATCTAGATCAACAACAAAATCGAATCAGTTGTTCCTTTTCCCGTGCTGAACGTTTCCTGAAAATTTGATCCAAATCCACCCATTACTTTTTGAGTTATTTTGTTCACCGACTGTCAGATGGACAGACAGACTGACAGACAGATGGACAGACAGACGGATAGACAGACAGACAACAAGTCTCCCAAAAACAGAACCTTCTTGGCAGGTAACCAAAAAGAAAACGTAACCCCAACCCAAACCCCAACCCTAACCCTAGCCCTAACCCTAACCCTAACCCTAACCCTAGGAGGACTTCTTTGAAATGCAAGCCTTAGAATCGCCAAGATCGGAATTTCAACGTTAATTTCTGAACCTCTTTTTCCAAATGTCCTAAGACAACTATATATATGTGTGAGATCTTGGCCTGGTGTGTATGCCGAAAAAAAAGTTTTGTGCATATCGGACTTTGAGAAAAATTTGTCAAAAATATGCGTGGTTTCTGGCCACGCCCATTGAATGACAACAAATCTTTTAATAACTTTTCATCGTCAATGTGTCTAGTATCTACATTCCAAATCAGGAGTTGATTCGTTAAAAAACCTAGGAGAAGTTCGTTCAAATACGTACAATGCAAATCGCCAAAATGGGACTATCGACACTAATTTGCGAACTTCCTGTTAGGAATTGAGGATGGTCATAAGAGACTTTTTTGTAGGTCCGAGCATGATAGTGATGCCCTAAATATTTCAGATCCATTGGTGAAAGTAGCTGGAGGGGCTGCAGTTTTAAGCCACTAGGTGGCGCTATGGAGCACATTTTTTTGTGCAAACACTGGAATCCTAAATTTTTCGCCATGACTAAATTTTGGGGCTAGGTGCGTTTGCATTTATCTCAAGTGCAACACACATAATTTGGGGCTAAAATGGGTGGGAATTCGCTGGCCGATCTGGTCTTTCGGGCTCAGGCCCTAAAAAAGTTTGAGGCTTCGCCATCACCACACTGTTTAACCTAAGGACACAACCTCAACACTGATGCTTCATGAAGATGTGAAGACCCTTTCTGAGTACATTTGAAAAAAATATCTTGAAAAACAGAGCAGATTTTAATGATCGAGTAAAACATCAGACTTCCTGTTACTAGCAGGGGGCGCTATATTTGAGTGTGAAACAATGCATATAGATGAACTCAGGCAGGGACAGTGAACATGTGTACATGTTTTCGTCAAGATCTAACATTGTACAAGAGAGCTATTAAGGTTTACGTGTTTTCCAAAAATGGGAAATTTTGGCCGTCCTTCCAGGACACGCCCATTGACTTACGAAAAATCTTTTAATAACTTTTCAACCTCAATGTATCTGCTATACACCATCCAAATCTGGAGTTGATCCGATCAAAAACCTAGGAGGAGTTCGTTCAAATGCGAGCCTTAGAATCGCCAAAATCGGAATTTCAACGTTAATTTATGAACTTCCTGTTCTGAATTCCCATGACAATTATATGTCTTTGGAAAGGTCTTGGCCTGGTGCTTATGCTCAAAAAATTTCATGCAAATTGGAGTTAGTGAAAAATTCGTCAAATTTGGGCGTGGTTTTTAGCCACGCCCATTGACTTACGAAAAATCTTTTAATAACTTTTCATTGTCAATGTGTCTAGTATGGACTGTTTAAATCTGGAGTTGATCCGATAAAAAACCTAGGAGGAGTTCGTTTAAATACTACCCTGAAATTGGCAAAATCACGATTTTCAACGCTAATTTGAACTTCCTGTTGAATTGACCATGGTCATAAGAGACTTTTTTGTAGGTCCGGGCATGATAGCTATGGCTTAAATATTTCAGGTTGATACTTGAAAGTAGTCCCAGGGGCTGCAGTGTTAATCCACTAGGGGGCGCTATGGCGCACGTATTTTTGTGCACACTCTAGAATCATAAATTTTTCGCCGGGACTAATTTTTGGGCCTAGGCGCGGTCGCGTATAACTCAAGTTGAGGGCACGCAATTTGGGGTTAAAGTGGAGCAAGAACTATAATAATAATAATCCTAGCGATTCCAATAGGGCCTTCGCCGGCCGATCCGGCCATTCGGCTCGGGCCCTAATTAAAGCCGCAAGCGGCGATGATCGGGCCCTCGCCCCTCATGCGCCCGTTGGGCCCTGCCGCTACCGCCACATATTGCCAAATACAACATTGGTGCCGCTAAATTTTGCTGGCACCATATGTCCCAACAGCTGCATGTTGCTGCCCCTACATGCAAGCAGGTATTTGAGATATTAAAAAACAGCTAATGCCCATTGGGTGGCACTGTTCCTTTGTCCCAGGCACGTCATGTGAAGCAATATCTGTCTCAGGAAATAGCCACACACACACAAACATGCAGACAGTGATGCTTCATGAAGGTGTGAAGACCCTTTCTGAGATTTTTTGAAGAAATTACTATCCCTGACAGTCAATGCCTCTGCCAAACACACACACACACGCACACACACGCACACACACACACACACACACATACACAGAATAAAGTCTGAATGAAGCATCTAAAGTAAACAGATAACATTAAATAAAGAGGATGACATGTCAAGAATCTATGGTGTCTCACTCTAAGCAGGGAGGTGGAAGCTTGGCTGACAGATCTCTGAGGTTGGTGTGGGGTGAAGAAGGGGGGTGGGCTAATTAGCATGTGAGGTAACCTCAGCTCAGTCTGAGGAGCAGGGGGAAGGGGACGGAGGAAAGCTTCCTTCCACAATCAGGATGAATTTAAAGCATGTTTAAAAGTGTTTTAGGCATAAACACTGCAGGTGTCTGTTAGATGGTGCTATTCCTATCACCCAAATATATGTTTAAATTTAAGAAATAAATCCAGAGTGGAACTGTGATCATGTGAGTTGAATTTGGGGAAGATTAGATTATTTAAAACATACATATGCAATTTATGTATTTTCTGGAGCTTGGTGGGATTGCAGTAGCAGAGAATTGAGCTTATAGATGTGTTAGGAGGTAGACCTTGATCATGCTTGTGGATTTTGATGCAGAGTGGACCTTAAATGAAAGATTAGAGTGATTTCCAGGTTCATGGCGATCAGTGAAGTTTGAGGCTTCGCCACCGCCAAACTGTTTCACCTCAGGACACGGCCTCAACACTGGTGCTTCAAGAAAGTGTGAAGACCCTTTCTGAGAATATTTGTGGACTTTATGTTGAAAAACAGAGGAGATTTTAATGATAGAGTAAAACATCAGACTTCCTGTTACCAGCAGGAGGCGCTATATTCGAGAGTGAAACAAAGCATATAGATTGACTCAGGCAGGGACAGTGAACATGTGTACTTGTTTTGGTCTGGATCTAACATATTGCTAGAGAGTTATTAAGGTTTACGTGTTTTCCAAAAATGGTCAACTTTGGGCGCCCTTCCTGGCCACGCCCATTGACTTACGAAAAATCTTTTAATAACTTTTCATCGTCAATGTGTCTAGTATACACAAACCAAATCTGGAATTGATCCGATAAAAAACCTAGGAGGAGTTTGTTCAAATGCTAGCCTTAAAATCGCAATTTCAACGTTAATTTACGAACTTCCTGTTCGGAATTCCCTATGACAATTTATATATTTGTGATCGTCTTAGCCTGGTGGTTATGCCCAAAAAATTTCGCGCAAATCGGAGTTAGCGAAAAATTCGCCAAATTTGGGCGTGGTTTCTGGCCACGCCCATTGACCTACGAAAAATCTTTTAATAACTTTTCATTGTCAAGGTGTCTTGTATACAGAATCCAAATCTGGATTTGATCCGATAAAAACCCTAGGAGGAGTTCGTTCAAATACGTACGCCCAAACGCGACTCTCAACGCTAATTTGCGAACTTCCTGTTCGGAATTGACCATGGCCATAAGAGACTTTTTTGTAGGTCCTGTCATGATAGTTAAGCCCTAAAAATTTCAGGTCGACAAGTGAAATTAGCCGGAGGGGCTGCAGTTTAAGGCCACTAGGGGGCGCTATGGCACACTTTTTTTTGTGCAAACACTGGATTCATAAATTTTTCGGCGTGACTAATTTTTGGGCCTAGGCGCGTTCGCGTTTATATGAAGTCGAAGGCACGCAATTTGGGGTTAAAGTGGCATAAGAAAAAGGAAAAATAATAATAATAATAATAATTAGCGGCGATGATCGAACCCTCGCCCCGTCGCCGTTGGGCGCCACATATTGCTTCCACCAAAGGCTGCAGTGGGTAATAGGTGCTGCTAAATGATGCTGGCACCACATGTCCCAACGCTGCATGTTGCTGCCCCACATACAAGCAGGTATTTGAGATATAAAAACACAGCTAATGCCCAGTGGGCGGCACTGTTCCTATGTCGCAGGCACTTCATGTGAAACAATGCCTGTCTCAGCAAATAGCCACACACACACACACACACAACACACACACAGACACACCCACACAGAAACATGCAGACAGAGGCTGAGAAAATAGTGTCAGTCCCTGAGAGCACTGTCTACATGATTTATGTTGACATCCCAAAGAAGATAAAACTTAAAGGACAACATTTAATAAAAATATGCTAGAAAACAACATTTTATGGAACATAAAATCTACATGAAGCATCTAAAGTAAACAGATAACATTAAAAAGAGGATGACATGTCAAGAATCTATGGTTTCTCACTCTAAGCAGGGAGGTTGAAGCTTGGCTGACAGATCTCTGAGGTTGGTGTGGGGTGAAGAAGGGGGGTGGGTTAAATGGTGTGAGAGGTAACCTCAGCTCAGTCTGAGAGGAGTGGGAGGGGAAGAACGACTGTTTAAGCATGTTTAAGTGTTTTTGGCATTAACACTGCTTGTGTCTATGAGATGGTGCTATTCCTATAACACAAATATATGTTTAAATTAAAAAAAATAAATCCAGAGTGGAGCTGTGATCATGTGTGTTTAATTTGGGGTAGATTGGATTATTTATGACATACATGTGTAATTTATGTAATTTCTTGAGCTTAATGCGATTGCAGTATGAGAGAATTGAGCTTATAGATGTGTTAGGAGGTGGATATTGATCAGGTTTGTGGATTTTGAAGCAGATTGGACCTGAAATGAAGGAAATAGAGTGATTTCCAGGTTCATGGCGATCAGTGAAGTTTGAGGCATCGCCATCGCCAGACCGTTTCACCTAAGGACACGACCTGACCTCAACACTGATGCTTCATGAAGGTGTGAAGACCCTTTCTGAGAATATTTGAAAGGAAAATGTTGAAAAATGCAGGAGATTTTAATGATCGAGTAAAACATCAGACTTCCTGTTACCAGCAGGGGCGCTATATTTGAGAGTGAAATAAAGCTTATCGATATACTCAGGCAGGACAGTGAACATGTGTACATGTTTTGGTTCCGGATCTAACATTTTACTAGAGAGTTATTAAGGTTTACGTGTTTTCCAAAAATGGCGAACTTTGGGCGTCCATCCTGGCCACGCCCATTGACTTACGAGAAATCTTTTAATAACTTTTCATCGTCAATGTGTCTAGTATACATAATCCAAATCTGAGTTGATTTGATAAAAAACCTAGGAGGAGTTCGTTCAAATAGGAGCCTTAGAATTGCAAAAATCAGAATTTCAACGTTAATTTCGAACTTCCTGTCGAATTCCCTATGACAATTATATATCTTTGGAAAGGTCTTGGCCTGGTGGTTATGCCCAAAAATTTCGTGCAGATTGGAGTATGTGAAAAATAGGTCAAATTTGGGCGTGGTTTGTGGCCACGCCCATTGAATTCTGAAAAATCTTTTAATAACTTTTCATCCTCAATGCATCTAGTATACACAATCCAAATCTGGAGTTGATCCGATAAAAACCTAGGAGGAGTTCGTTCAAATATGTACCCTGCAAATCGCCCAAATCGACATTCAACGCTAATTTGCGAACTTCCTGTTCAGAATTGACCATGGTCGTAGAGACTTTTTGTAGGTCCGGGCATGATAGTTATGCCCTGAAAATTTCACATCGATACGTGAAAGCAGCGGAGGGGCTGCAGTTTAAGGCCACTAGGGGCGCTATGGCGCACTTTTGTGCAAACACTGGATTCATAAAATTTTCACCACGCCTGACAATGTGGATTAGGTGGGGTCGCGTATAAGGGAAGTTGGGCGAAGGCAACTTGGGGTTAAAGTGGGTGGAGAATAATACTAATAATAATAATCCGGCGATTACAATAGGGCCGCCGCCCGACCCCTCACGGTCGGGCTCGAACCTAATTAAAAGCAAGCGGCGATGATCGGGCCCTCGCCCCCCACGCGCCCGTTTGGCCTTGTCGCTACTGGTGCATATTGCTTCCGCCACATATTGCTTTCGCAGCTTCCAACAAGTGCTGCTGTGGAGAATAGGTGCAGCTAAGTGTTGCTGGCACCACATGTTCCAACTGCTGCATGTTGCTGCCCCCACATACATATGGAGTTAGATCAGTCTCATAATAGAGAAATGCACACAGAACGATTCACAAATGTATACAGGGATTAATATATAAATGTCTCTCAACTCACAAATATTTTTCAAAGTTCACAAATGTATTTCTGATGCACACACAAATGTTACTTGTTTTATATATTTGTGATGGAAATCCTAAATGTCTATATGTAAAATAATGTGCTATTTTCGTTTAAAACAAATAGTTATACTTTGATATGTATTCAAAAACTGCTGAATCTGCATTCACAAACTGTTCTGCATTTGTGAAAATTGCTGCATGTGTGTGTATATTGTGATATTCTTTCACAAACTGTTGAATCTGCATTCACAAACCGCTCTGCATTTGTGAACATCGCTACATCTGTGTGTGAATCTTTTTGAGACTCACCTGACGTGACACGATCCACAAATGCGTTTTTTACAACAGAAAAGTATCTGTAGCCAATCAGATGTCTTCCTCCTTTCAGCCAATCACAAGAACGCTACTTTTCAGCCAATCGTATGAACGCGTTCGCACAGCTTAACCGACACATTGGACTGAGAGAACAAAGTTGTCATCCAGGTGGACATGGCGTCAGCACCTCTGCAAAGTGTAAATGAAACATTATCCGGGTTTTCTTTGCTCTCTGTAGTTGGGAGGTTTGCTGAGATAGGTGAAGAATTGTATGAAATGTGTAACCACCGCCAGTGCCAGCGGGGTAATGCGGTCTCTAACGCCGCCAGTGCTATCAGGGCTAACACTGGATCCACCACTGAAAGTGCCGCTAGTACCCACCCTCCCCTGCCACCGACAGTGTGCGCCATCATGGCCACTGGCGGTATGTACACACAGCCAATCATCTCCATCCCACCGCCCGTGCAGCCATCACGGCCACCGGCGTGCGTTAACTGTCAACCATCTCCATCCTGCTGACAGCAGGTGCTGTCATCTCCGCCTCTGGTATTATGTGCGTGCCAGAGAGCAGAAGTGTGTGCCTATATTTCACATCGTGCATCCAGCCTTGCTCATGTAATGTTGGTAAATGTTATTGCATGTAATTATGACATTATTTGGCTTCATTCACTGAGTGGAGTCCATATGAGAACACAATGAATATCACAGGTATTTTTTATGTCACCAGCATAGCAGTGACAAGGAAATACATGACTGGGGTTACATTTGTGTGTAAAATTAGTGCCATGAGAGGGTTTTTTTTGCCACGGACATTAGTTGCTTATATAGAAAGAGGCTGTTATCATTTCTGTGAGAATGCAGCATACATGTTTCAGTGATTTCCAAACTAAAGCTACTTCACAGCTCCTATTATCCCTCACAGCTGATGAAAAAAAAAAAAAATGGGGCATTGTGGTAATAAAAAAGGGTAACTGTTTCATCCTGTCCTGTTGTCTTCGGTTCAATAATCAACTACAGGATGTACGGTTAAAGCACAAACTTGCTTACTTGTTTTATTCTCAACTGACAATCATAAGTGACACAAAGAAGGTTCACATAACAGCTGTAACCAGTGATACTGTAACCTGGCAACAGTAGTGTTCTATTTACAATGTTGCCTGGGATGGCACTACTTATAACAATCTATAAACAAACAATATATAATAATAATAATAATATAATATAATATTAATAATAATAATATAAACAATCCTGTTGTTACAGTAAATGATGAAGAAAGTATAAGTAGGCTATCATTGCTGTAAAATATCAGCCTTTCAAATGTATGTTTTTACTACTGTCAGTGCTGCGTGAATCTGCTCATGCTTGTATATTTAAATAAAAAATAATGCATTATATTTCAGAGGATCGCATACAGCGCATTTATGTTCTGTGAGTAACATATGTCTACAAAAAGTCTACTAGTGATGTCAGTATGCTGCATGCTCACAGAAATGATAACAGCCTCTTTCTATATAAGCAACTAATGTCTGTGGCGAAGAAAAACACGCTGATGGCGCTAATTTTACACACAAATGTAACCCCAGTCATGTATTTCCTTGTCACTGCTATGCTGGTGACATACAAAATACCTGTGATATTCATTGTGTTCTCATATGGACTCCACTCAGTGAATGAAGCCAAATAATGTCATAATTACATGCAATAACATTTACTGACATTACATGAGCAAGGCTGGATGCACGATGTGAAATATAGGCACACACTTCTGCTCTCTTGTGGGCACGTAATACCAGAGGCGGAGATGACAGCACCTGCTGTCAGCAGGATGGAGAGGGTTGACGGTTAACGTTAACGCCGGTGGCCGTGATGGCTGCAGGCGGTGGGATGGAGATGGTTGGCGGTGTGTACATACGCCAGTGGCTATGATGGCGCACACTGTCAGCGGCAGGGGAGGTGGGTACTAGCGGCACTTTCGTGGTGGATCCAGTGTTTGCCCTGATAGCACTGGCGGCGTTAGAGACCGGGTTATCCCGCTGAAACTGGCGGTGGTTACACATTTCATACAATTCTTCACCTATCTCAGCAAACCTCCCAACTACAGAGAGCAAAAGAAAACCTGGATAATGTTTCATTTACACTTTGCAGATAACCAGCGGCTGGCGCCATGTCCACCTGGATGACAACTTGTTCTCTCAGTCCAATGTGTTGGTTAAGCTGTGCGAACGCGTTCATACGATTGGCTGAAAAGTAGCGTTCTTGTGATTGGCTGAAAGGAGGAAGACATCTGATTGGCTACAGATACTTCCCTGTTGAAAAAAACGCATTTGTGGATCGAGACACGTCAGGGGAGTCTCAAAAAGATTCACACACAAATGCAGCGATGTTCACAAATGCAGAGCGATTTGTGAATGCAGATTCAACAGTTTGTGAAAAAATATCACAATATACAGACAGATGCAGCGATTTTCACAAATGCAGAACAGTTTGTGAATGCAGATTCAACAGTTTGTGAATAAATATGAAAGTATAAATATTTGTTTTAAACGAAAATAACAAATTATTTTAAATATAGACATTTGTGGATTTCCATTACAAATATATAAAACAAGTAATATTTGTGTGTGCATCAGAAATACATTTGTGAACTTTGAAAAATATTTGTGAGTTGAGAGACATTTATATATTAATCCCTGTATACATTTGTGAATCGTTCTGTGTGCATTTATCTATTATGAGACTGATCTAACTCCATACATACAAGCAGGTATTTGAGATATAAAATACAGCTAATGCCCAGTGGGTGGCACTGTTCCTATGTCGCAGGCACTTCATGTGAAGCAATACCTGTCTCACCAAATAGCCACACACACACACAGAAACATGCAGACAGAGGCTGAGAAAATACTGTCAGTCCCTGAGTGGACTGTGTAAATGCTTTATGTTGACAGCCCAAAGAAGATAAAACTTAAAGGACAACATTTAATAATCAAAATATGCTATAAAACAACATTTTATGGAACATAAAATCTATTTGAAGCATCTAAAGTAAACAGAGAACATTAAGTAAAGAGGATGACATGTCAAGAATCTATGATTTCTCACTCTAAGCAGGGAGGTGGGAGCATGACTGACATATCTCTGAGGTTGGTGTGGGGTGAAGAAGGGGGGTGGGTTAATTAGTATGTGAGGTAACCTCAGATCAGTCTGAGGAGCAGTTGAAGGAGAAGGAGGAAAGCTTCCTTCCACAATCAGGATGATTTAAAGCATGTTTAAAAGTGTTTTAGGCATAAACATTGCTTGTGTCTGTTAGATGGTGCTATTCCTATCACCCAAATATATGTTTAAATTAAAAAAATAAATCCAGAGTGGAACTGTGATCATCTGAGTTGAATTTGGGGAAGATTAGATTATTTAGAACATACATATTTAATTTATGTATTTTAATCTATTTTCATATAGATTAACTCAGACCGGAGATATAACACACAGCTAATGCTCGGTGTACTATGTTGCAGGCACTTCATGTGCAGCAGTACCTGCCTAAGCAAATAGCCACAACATAGATACGGCTAGGCCTGTAAAGCATACAGATGAATGATGACAATGATTTCATCTAAATATTTAGATTCCTTGACCATGAAAACATACCATTATTATCTGGATTCATAATGATAGCTATTTTAGTTCAGCAGTTATTCACAAAAATCACATTTTTCACCATGTCGGCCAGACGCTGATGTGGATCAACACCAACATTGAATCAGATCTTACTTTTCAGATGCTGAACATTTCCTGAAAAATTCATCAAAACCATCCATACATTAGGGTCTGTGTATATTTTGTATCTGTGTTTTCTACAAAAGACAGATGAACACATTTTAAAAGCACATATATATGATTAAAAGCGAATACAACCACTGAGAAATCACTGGAAAATATATGCAAACATGCATGAAATATAATAACATTGGAGACTGTATCATAAGAAATCAAGAAACCTAACTATAACAGGAACTGGTAACATATCACGAAGAAAATAAATTGTTTGTACAAAAGTCAAAATTTCTAGTCCTCTAAAGCATTATGACAAATCGCCAATGTGTTCAGCCATGTTCATTTTCTATTACAGTTCCAGAAACAGTTGTTATTTTCTGAAAATGAGGTCGCACTTGATGCATAGGGTGTTTTCCACATAATCATGAATTACACAGTCAGTGGATTTTCTTTTTGTGCTTTAAAGGCATCTACATCAGTGTCCTCATCAGTAAATGAGTATGTGGGTTGATTTTAAAGTCACTGTCTCCATTCATGATGGCATCTTGCACATACTGCATAGTGTATAGGATATATAGCTTTGGTGATATCATTATGAAGTAGGAAAATAAATCAAATCAAGAAAAATATGTAAGTCAGATAAATCTGTGAATATTCTCAGTCATCCAGGCCATGATTCATCTCAAACAAGCACAAATTGTGTCAGCTGGACCAACCTTGTGTGAGTAGAAGACGTTTTACCTCTTACATGCACAAACAAGTCGTTATGTGACCCGAAACCAATGGGTCGTTAGGTGTTAATGTGGGTCATTAGCCCTGCTGGGCAGTCGTTCTCCCCCGGCCCTTCTATGAGAGTCGTTAGGGTCACCTGGCTGAAGGTGTGAAAGCTGCACCTCCTGGGGGGGACATGTAAGTATGTGAGCATTGATTCTATTATTTCACAAGAACAGAAATTTTGATGTCGAAGTCATTCCAAGATATTGAAGGCTTTGTACTGACTTTAATTTCATGACATTGAGTCTAGTAAAATGAATAGGTGAGTCAAAAGAAAAGGTTGTAAGTTCTGTGAGTTTGTGGCTTCAAAGCCTGACCCTTAAACACATTCACTTTCAATGGCAATGCAGGGATAAGCAATAAGATTCACTGATCATGTAAATGTGGTATTATGAAGCCAAAAAAAGATGCTGTGGTAATAAGGGGCCCCTAATGCTGATGTTGTAATATGACAACGCCAGGTCTTACAGGATTAAAAGTGTAGAAATACATTATAATTTGAACCTATAAATGTGATAGAAATATAAGCAGTGTTCATGTAGATTGACAAGCAAATGTAATTTTGCAATACAGAAAAAAAGGAAATATGCATGTCTTTTTGTAGATTTCTGTCTAATACTGTAGAGAAATATTTGCAGTTAGTTGTTTAATGTACATTGCTATAATATAGTATTCTAAAAGGAGGTTTGAATATAGTAAGTGCAAGGGATTGTGAGGTAGTTTTCAAACATTGATGTAAAACTCTTGAAAAGGTGGACATGGAGGCAGTGCATTCATGTATTCCAGAAAAGTATAAAAAAACTTTAACAAATATATTTGTTTTGTCTTGAGAGGTGTGTTGTTTTGTAAGTGTATATGCCACGGTAGTACTAAGAAAACAATCAGAAGAAATGTATCATAAATTAATTATGAAATGCTTTAATGTGTTCATTTTATTGTGTTTAAGTTCCTGTCTCTCATTTGTTTTGATTTCATTTTCACGCGAGAATACCAGTCAGGGGCGTGTTACCGATACTGCTCTCTGATTGGTCGACTGATCTGAGCGTTCTCGGGTAATAAAAGGTGTGGCTGGAGCTTAAACCGGTCTCTCTCACTGATTCAGTCAGAGCGAGTTTGCCAGCCTTGTCTGACAAGCGATCCAATCTGAGTGAAAACAGCGAGTTCAAGAGCCTCCAAGGACCTAAAATCCTTATTCTTTTTCCTCTCTTTTTCTTTTTCTATCTTTTTTCTATTTGTCTTTGATTGATCGACTCCAGGACTCCGGTGAATACACGGTGAGTAAACGTTCATGGTGTATCGCTAAATGCTACATGCAGTGTATTTGTCAATGTGAGTCAGTATAAAGCTAATGAAATGTATCATGTTAGGTCTAGCGTGAACAGAGGAATACTTTGGTCTCTGCATGCATGCATGTTTGTGTTTTAGTGGTTGAAATAGAGGCTGTTAGCAGGCGTTGTGTGACAAAAGTAACCTGAGCTAAGTAGTAAAAGTAAGTGCCTTCACGTGTTTTAACAGTGATCAGCATGGCTCATTTAGCGAAGAAACAGTTTTCCCAGCAAAGTTGAGGAGTGTTCATTTTAAACGGCTATGTGATGTTACGTTTTGAGCCTTGGGGCATGCTGAAATCACAGTGAGGCACCGATCAGCATGCAGTCTTTACAAAACGGATAACAATGACGTTTATATAACACCACAGAGCGGCATGGGGCACTGCTGCTTCTGCCAACTTTATATAAGGATATATACGTGATAATAGCGCGTGACGGTATCCTAGACAGACAGTTATTTATCCCGAAGGGCAGATGAGTCCCGTCTAGGCGGAACCAACGTCGGTGAGGGCATTAGTTTCGCCGCTGACTTTCGCAGCTGCAGGGCATTAGCTGCAAGGCATTAGCTACGGTGTTTTGTGGTTAAGTGATTGAAAAGGATACAGCTGGAATAATGTCGGCTTGGATATCTTTTATTATATGATATGATCGCGGTGAAACTCTAGCGGACGTGACGTCACCGAGCGACGTTCGACGGCAACGTAACCAAAATGATTTATTGATAAGGCTTTTATCATAGTGACTTGAGGTGTTGTAAATTTGTTTTTACGTAAGCTGTTTGTGGGTAGTATGAGTCTGTGTGTAGCTGGTAGTCGAAGATAGGATTATCCCATCAGTGCTCTGACTTATAGGAGATCTGGATCTCTTTTCCTTGCTTACTACATGTAGTATTTATTTCACATAGCAAAGAAGGACAGAGCTGAATTCGTTTTGATGTAAAATTGTGTATTACCATTGCTTATTGACATTATGTTTGTAATGAAAAAGTGTCATTGTCTATGGAAGTATATGTTATGTCTTTGAAGTTCTTAAGCTTTGTAATGAGTAAACTTCTAAAAACCATGCCGTTTCCTTTCTTTTCTTCAGTCACTGGACAGGAGACCACCCAGTCTTCATCTTTTGGGTAGCAGGACAGAGTGCAACGCGAGGTTAGTTTTTAACTATGTTATTGCAGATGTTTTGTGTTTTTATAGATGCATTCAAAAAGATAGATGCTCGCAATTAATGTTTCCAAAGCTCTTACTGATCCCTTTCGCTTGCACCTTTTCTTCATTTGTATTCAGATGCCTCGTCCTAAGTCGTACCGTCGTTCCCAGGCTGCCATCAAGCGATTGGCAGAGCGACGGCCACTTGATGTCACTCTCGTGTGGCCACCCAAGAACCCTGCAGCACGTAAGTGGAATTATATTCAGGGCTTTGTTTTAAAGCTATTGAGCTATTATTGCTGTTAAATAACTCCACTTTTCTGATTTGTCATTCAGACTTGATTTTATAGTATAAAGAGACTGAAGTAATAGTTGTACATTTCTCGTGACTGCTGTACTTAATGTGATGTGTTATCTTTTGTTTCTTTTCTCGATAGGCAAGGGGACGAACAGCGCCATGCCGTGTGGAATGGCCAATTTCGTCCTTTACTGGGAAAAGGCACAAGTTGGTCATTCCCGAGGAGTCTCCTGACAAGAAAGTAAGATAAATATGAGGAGCCATTTCTGTGTGTAATTCTTTCAGTTGTAACAAATTTCTAACCGCAAAACTTTGTCTTTCTGCTGTTTCAGTTCGTTCTTCTTGTGGGTGACTCCCACCTGCGAGCCATAGCTGATGGTTTCGTGGAGATGCGAAGGGACCGCTGTCCTTCGGCATCATGTCTACACCGGGGGCTGCTGCTCACGAGGAGAGGACCGAGCTGGTCAACGCTGTGGTTCCTCGTACACCTGAAGCAGTGGTCCTTCTGGCGCCCAGCAACAACCTCACGTACTCCACGACCATCGAGCAAGCCAGCGAAGACTTCAGCCACCTGCTCTTGGCTGCAGTGAGCCGTTGGTCCAACGTAAGCTTTAAGTTTTGATACAGTTGTTGTGAAAATATAGGTTTCTTGCTGTTTTTGTTAACATTAGAATACAGATATTTTTGTAATTGAATGCTCTTTGAGTTCAGATGTAAAAACGTTGTTATTAATCCACACGTGTATGGTCTTTTTGTTAATCTTTTTCAGGTCGCAGTGCTCGACTTCCCTCCTCGCCTCACCTCCGATCTACCAAAGCAGGAGGCGCTGCGACAGGAGTTCCACCGCGTTACTGGGCGTCTAGGTATGCATTTTCTTCCAATAAAATTTTTTTTATTATTTAACATGGTTGTGTAAATGAGAGCAGAACTACATATGGTATTTCATTATGTTAATTGTTACTCTTTTAGGTGTGAGGTGGTTTCCAGCAGCTGATGCTTTCCGTCTGGAAAATACTGACCTGTGGGCCAGAGATGGTGTAAGTAGAACCCCTGATTTGGACATGAAAATTACAGTTTGTTGCTTGCAAGTGTTGTTAATCATTTCATTTTCTGTTTTCAACAGATTCACCTGTCAGACACTGAGGGGATGCCTGTGCTTGCTCGCCTTCTGTGGCAGGCTGCTTACGATGTAAGTTGTCTTGGAAATGTGTGTAAGATAACTTTTAGGTTTGTCTGTTTGATGTATTTTATGTATTTATGCTTTGTAATAATTATTAGTGGTACACTCTTACTGGGATTAATATTTTTCATATATATTTAAAATTGTATCTTAGCCATGCTTATATTAATAGCATCATTATTTTTGTCATGATTAGACACTGCAGCCAGCGCCACAGACCACCCCTGTCCAGGCTCCCCCTAGACCATCGGTCTCACGCAGCGTGAAAGTCTCGAGTTGTGGTGAAGGGAAGAATTCGTTACACGCGTCCTCCAGTCAACCCCTTCGAATGGACGTCTGTGCAACGGGGCAGGAAGGTAATAATCTGCCAACGTTTTTGAAAGATTAAAAAAGAAATGTTTATCACTTGAGCAGTGAAGTTAAATATTTACTTAACAGAAAGTATGCTATTTGTTATTGCAGAGGAACTCGTCAGGGGAGCTGGTTGCGTCCTCTGGTGCGGTTCCCAAGAAAAGGATGGTTGAAAAGCAGGTTAGTAATGCTGTGATCTTCCTTAAAATTGTAAAGACATTCACAGAGACTGATCAGCTGCAGGGCTGACATACATTAATTGTATAATAGAGAAACATGTGATGTAAACACGTACATAGTGGTGACTTTGTATTTGAAAAGCTTAAGTTATGAACAAAATGTTGCGGTTTTTTTGTTAAGCTGCTGAGTTCCAACAACTGTCTGTGCTCTCTTATTCAGGTGGTGAAGGAGTGTACCATCCCGCTAACACCAGTTTGGTTTAGCCCTGCCCTGTTGGATGAGATGGACAAGGTTGTTCCATCGCATCTGCCTGATGCTGCCGAGTGCACCGCCGTTCCCAAGGGCAAGCAGGTAATATTCATAGGCTTCTTGTCTGTTTCTTCTGATATATGTGAACGGAGAATCAATCCAAACTACTCTGATGTGTCAATGCGATATCCTAACATTACCTCTGTTTTTGTTTTCATCAGAGGGCCGTTGTGGAACGCAGGAAGGCTGCTGTCTCCAAGAGGAGTCGGTCAGTCCGGCAGGTAAGTTTTAAATGTTCATTTCCCAAACAATATTTGGACTTATTTAGGAATGTTTGATGTTATAGCAAGTTTTATACACAGCAATGCCATTTTGAAAGAATCGTTTCTTTAAGTTTGTAGCGACAACTCATTCACGCATGTCTTTGTTTTTAGGTGGAGGCAGTGCCGCGTGTGGTGGGTGTGAGATCCAGGGGCACACCTACCAGGGTCATGCAAGAGATGGTGGAGGAGGAGGTTGGTGTAGTTTTCTTAATAGTAAAGTGCTACTAATTTTTAACTTTGTGACTACATGTGATATTTTCCTAAAATTCAAGCATTGAAATAGAAGCCAGTGACCTTTTAACTTGCTCAGTCACCTGCTTTCTCTTACAATTTATGCAATACATGTATAGTCTTTTTTGAGGTGCATTGACATAGAAGTTCACGCACATTTAACTTTATGTATTTATATAGTTGTTGTCTATGCCATTCATTCACACGTTTTGTTTTCCACAGGTGCCGGCTGCCAGTGTGTCCCCAGCGTGCCCTGCGTCACCTGTGTTGCCTGCGTTGCCTGTGTCACCCCCAACTCCCCCGTCCCAGGCCCCTGAGGTGGAAGACAACCATCGCTGCGTCAAAGGTCAGACTGATGTTGCTCCTGTGTTGTGTGTTTGTCTTGAGCCGGATTCACTTACACCCACACCTGTACTTTCTGGCAGTGTTCCCAGAGAGGGAAATGATCTGGACGTTAATGCAGCCATCTGTTGTAGTATCGCAGCTGTTATCAAACACAAGGTTGCACCTGTGTGTAGTTGGCGTAGTAGGGACTTAGATGAGGTCAGGTCAGAGGGCGGGAAGTTGTACTCTTTTCTTGCTGACAACAGTAAGAAGTTGAGAGAGAAGGAGAAATTTTATCAGCTTGTCGAACAGCACAGTGTGTTTGGCAGGAAGTGGAGTCTTGAACTCGGACTTGCCGATTACATTGTTGCTGGACCTAGCGGAGAGGCCCTTTTGGATGAGAAGCTGCAGGAGCTCTTGATAAGGGATGGCATGTGTCTGTTCAGCATCGACAGTGCCTGTACCGCAGTCATTCAGCACAACGACTACTTTGTGGTAAATGCGACTGCGGCAGACGAGATCAGTCGTCTGGCTGTGCTTCCAGCTGTGGTAGATCTGTGGCTGTGTTTAACACATGCTTGATTGACCTGATGTATTACATCAGGAGTTTGCGGGAGTCGCTAAAAGGACAGTTTTATGCCGTCGTGCCAATGGAGTTGAATGAGCTGGAAGTTGAGGGTGGTGTGGAGAGTTTCACAGAGGAGACAGGCAGTGTAGTTCAGGTGTCAGACAGTGAGGTTGAGGTTAGCATGCAGACTTCCGCAGAGGACACAGGCAGTGTAGTTGAGTTGTCAGACAGTGAGGTTGACGTTAGCATGGAGAGTTCCACAGAGGACACAGGCAGTGTAATTGAGGTTGTAGACAGTGTTGAGGGAAGCAGCTCTGTCATGCCTGCACATAATGCAGGATCTGTGCAGGGATCATTTCATCAGGGAGATGATCGCTTTGAATATGGGGGGATGCAGTGTATGGCCATAAGCCTGATCAGCATTGCCAAACACACAATTGACAGTGTGTTCTCATGGCAGTCAGAGACACTGGATGAGGTTGTTGTGTCAGGGGACAAATTGTATTCCTCTTTAAGAAAGAACAACTTGATCAGTGACACACGCAATCACTATCTTCTTGCCCCAGAGCTGCCTACACAGCATGTTGTTGATGGTCAGAGTTTTGACATTTACTATGGTGATGTTGTCAGTGGTGATGTAGATATCGTAGACGGTGCTCTTATTGAGGAAAGGGTTCACACCACTTTGAGAAACGGGTTGGCTGACATGTTCTCTGTGTATAACACATGTCTCTTGACAGTGTGCAATAGCACTTGTGCTATTGTTCATCAAGCTGGACGGTATGCACTTGTTGATTCTCATGCTCGCGGTTCAGATGGTCTGGTAAAAGCTGGAGGGACAAGTGTTGTTGTATATTTTAGTTGTCTTGATCAACTTTTTGATCACATCTGTACACTTGCATGGATGTTGTCCAGGAATGAGAAACAGTTTGAGATTGTTGGTGTTTGTGCCTCTGTCTCTCAGTCTGTCGTTTGTACTAATAAGTCCAGTAGTATGGCTGCAGTGAACTGCAGCAGCAGTGGGGATGTTAATAAAGTAAACTCAGATGTTGAGTTTGTTAGTGATGTGATTAGTAAAGAGCTGCAGTTTAATCCTCTTAGTAAGGAAGTGTCACAGGTTTTGTGTAAACGGTTGAAGATAGTGTCTGAGAAAGTTGATGCAGTGTCTTCAGAGGTAGGTCCATTAGGGACTCCATGTAGGAATGTGAAGATAGCTGGTGATGGTAATTGTTTCTTTAGAGCAGTTAGTCAGGCTGTGAGTGGTACTCAGGATCATCATAGGAAAGTTAGACTTTCAGTTGTGAAGCAGATAGAGAGTAATCAGGTGGATTATAGTAGTCTTCTGAGGAGTCAGTATTCCTCTGTGGCAGGATACCTTAGTGAGTCTAAGATGAGGTATGTTGGTAGTTGGGCTACAGAGTTAGAGATTCAAGCAGCAGCAGATTGTTTAGGAGTTAATATATTTACATACTGTGGTGATCGCTGGCTTGAATATAGTTGTAAGACTGTACAGTTGTCTAATCAGGGGATTTATTTAGAAAACTGTAACGGAAGTCATTATGAGACAGTAGTTTGTGTTCAGCAGCCTAAATCTCAAATATGTTATAAATTCTGTAGGGTGAGTGAGGCTAGTTCCACAGGTTATAACATTAGACGGCAGAGTAGAGAAAGTGATGAGGTTTGTTTAGGAGATTTGTCTTCTAATGCAAGTCCTGTAGTTCAGCCTGTAGAAGTTGGTGTTTCTGAACAACAGCACAGTACACCATCTAAATATTTGAAAAGAAAAAAGAACTTTTTACAAAAAAACAAATATCATGAAAATCTGTTGTTTAGCCAGAACGTGAAGGAACAAAAAAAAGCTAAGTACCAGGGAAATATTTTACATAGAGAAGAAGGGAAGAAAAAGAGCATAGATAAATATCAGAGAAATTTTTTGCACAGAGAAGATGTGAAGAAGAGGAGTATAGATAAATATCAGGATAATATTTTGCACAGAGAAGAAGTGAAGAAAAGGAGTAGAGATAAATATCAGGAAAGTATTTTGCACAGAGAAGAAGTGAAGAAAAGGAGTATAGATAAATATCAGGAAAATATTTCACATAGAGAAGAAGTGAAGAAAAGGAGTATAGATAAATATCAGGAAAATATTTCACATAGAGAAGAAGTGAAGAAAAGGAGTATAGATAAATATCAGGAAAATATTTCACATAGAGAAAAAGTAAAGAAAATGAGTAAGGTTAAATATAGAGTCAATCCATTGCATAGGCAAAACGTAAAAGCTTTGAGTATTAGGAAGTACAGTGTTAATGCAGAGCATAGGGATAATGTAGCAGCAGGTAACAGGTTGAGGAGGGAAAAAGTCAAAGAAAGGTCAGAGCAGTTTGATTTTGTAATGGAGAAGTTTGTAGATAAGGTAAAGGATGGTCCAGATTTTGTTTGTTGTGTTTGTCAGAGGACGTTGTTTAAAAATCAGGTGTTAAGTTGTAAAAAAGAGGATTATAGTAAACGGAGGGCAGCAGGTTTAATAGCAGATACATGTTTAACTGAGGATTTTGTACACAAGTGTAATGAGGATTGTGTAGTACCTTGTAGTTTGTTGAATTCGCCAAGAGGTCAGATGTGGATTTGCTACACCTGTCATGTAAAGATTAATAAAGGCGAGTTTCCACCTGAGAGTGTTTTTAATAGCTTGAGACTTAATCCCATACCAGAGGTACTAGCGTGTTTGAATAGTCTTGAACAACATTTGATAGCATTAAATATTCCATTTATGAAGATGTTGGCGTTGCCTAAAGGTGGTCAAAATGGGGTTCATGGACCAGTCACTTGTGTCCCTGCAAATATTGTGCAGACCAACAATTTGCTGCCCCGTTCCAATATGGAAGGGTCTTTGTTGTTAGTGAAGTTAAAGCGTAAGCTCACTTATAAAGGTCATTATGAGTATCAGTTTGTTGATCCAATGCGTGTACGTCGAGCTTTGGGGTACTTAAAGGACACTAACACTCATTATGCAGATGTAGAGTTTAATGAAGAGTGGCTGAATGACCTTTGTAGAGAGGAGGATGTTGTTTCTGATAAGAGTAGTGGTGGTTCTAAAGAGGGTTGTGAAGTGTCCACAGATGTTGTTGGAGATGAGTTGTTGCATGATAGACAGCAGCATTGTATGTTTCAGGACACGTGTCTGATGCCAGTGGATATCGGTCAGGAAGTACTGGATCAGTACTTTGATGGTACTTTGAATGTAGCTCCAGCAGAAGGTAATAACCCAGTCAGATTGTTGTGTGATCAGGATAACGAGGCTAAATCTTTTCCAGTATTATTTCCAGACGGAAGTAATAGTTTTCATGAGGCCAGACAGTATAGGTTAACTTTGTCTAGGTATTTTAACAACAGGATCTTGAATGCTGACGGTAGGTTTGCTAGGAATGTAGAGTACATTTTTTATGCTCAGTACATGTCTGAGTTAGAACAGGTTGTTTCTAATGTTTCTATAGCGGTGAGGAAAGGGAAAGGAGAGCGTAAGTCTGTCAAACTACGTGATGTGTTAGAGGATGCAGAATCTTTGAGAAGTTACTGGAGTTTGACGATGGTTATCGTTTTCTTAAACCAATTAGAGGTACTCCAGCTTTTTGGCAGGGAATACAGAAGGATCTCCTGGCTTGCGTTTTACAGCTTGGTGTTCCTACATGGTTTTGTTCTTTTTCATCTGCAGATATGCGATGGAAAAATCTTTTAAGTAGTATTTTGAAACAGGAAGGTAGGACACAGACAGCTGAAGAGTTAGAGTGGGCAGAAAGATGTGAGCTTTTGCGTTGTAATCCAGCAGCTAGGATGTTTGATTTCCGGTGGCATTGTTTTCTGAGAGAGGTTCTCATGTCTCCAGCAGAGCCTATAGGAAAGATTGTAGATTACTTTTATAGAGTAGAGTTTCAGCAGCGTGGGTCTCCTCACATTCATAGTTTGTTTTGGGTTGAGAACGCTCCGCGTATTGACAAAAACACAGATGAGGAGGTTGTTGAATTTATTGACAAGTATGTAACGTGCGAGTTGCCGTCAGGGGATGAGGAGCTGTTTGATATAGTAAATTCCGTGCAGCAGCATTCGAGGCGACACCCTAAGACTTGTAAAAAGAAGAACACAACTTGTCGTTTCAATTTTCCCAGGCCAGCATCAAAGAGAACATTTATATGTCGAGGGAAAAATGTAGAAGAGTCCAAAGAGCAGTGTGAGTGTCAGGAAAAGAAGAGGAAAAGTGTGATCTCAGGTGCATGCAGTTGTCAGGTGAAGACAGAGCAGGAGAAAAACATTAAAGAGAAGGCATCAGCTGTTTTGGCAGCGTTGAAGAAGGCTGTAGCAGATGAGAACTGTAAATTCACTAGTTTAGATGAGTTGTTTAAGAGTGTAGGCACAAATCAGGATTTTTTTGAGCAGGCTTGTAGGCTCATTGCGCGCAACACCCATATAGTTTTAAAGAGAGAGATCAATGAGGTTTGGGTCAATCAGTACAGTAAGTTGCTGCTGAAATGCTGGAATGCCAATATGGACATCCAGTATGTTGTTGACCCATATGCGTGTGTGTTCTCTTACATTTCAAAGGCAGAGAGGGAAATAGGTTTGCTGTTAGCGAATGCTCAGAGAGAGGCTGCTAAAGATAAAAATCTTAGTGCAAGAGAGGCTTTGAAGAACCTCGGTAGTGTTTATCTACATAACAGAGATGTTTGTGCTCAGGAGGCAGTTTATAGGTTAGTGCCTAACATGCACCTGAAGGAGTGTTCTAGGAAGGTTGTGTTTGTCCCAACAGGGGATAATGTTGTCAAGATGAGTTTGCCATTGAATGTGCTAAAACAGAAGGTGTCATCACAGGGTCTTGATTCAGAAGACATGTGGATGACAAGTGTAGTTGACCGTTACAAGAACAGGCCAGAGGACAGGGAGTTCAGTGATATGTGTCTGGCATCTTTTGCCTCAGAATATCGTGTATTGAGCAAAAATGAGAAATCAAAAAGTCGAATTGAACTGAAAAACAACACTGGTTTTGTCATCAAAAGAACGCGTACGCAACCGGCCATTGTACGTTATGCACGATTTTCTGAGACAAAAAATCCTGAACAATTCTATCAGAGTAACTTGCAGTTGTTTTTGCCTTATCGTGAGGACGTGCAGCTTAAACCTGCCAACTGTGAAACTTTTGAGGAGTTTTACAGGACTGGTCAGGTGAGGTTTAGTGATGGCACACAGCATTCAGTGAAGTCAGTTGTAGATGCTAACAGGAGCAGGTTTCAGGTTGAAGTCGAAGATTTGGATGAGATTAAAAATTCAGTTGATAGTGATGCTGTGTTAGAAGATGCCTGGTGCCAGCTGTGCCCAGAGCAGGAACAGGAGCGTTTGCAGTGTGTGCAGGAAGTTCAGGACAGAGAGCAGGTTGTTGATGAGCATGTGGACAACATTCCTGATTTAGCTGTTAGCGACAAAGAGGTTTGTCATTTAGAAAAAAGGAGTAACATTCTGAATAGGAAGGATGGTTTGGCTTTGATTAGGTCTCTGAATGAGACACAGATGTCTGTTTTTTATCAGATTAGACAGTGGTGTTTGGACAAGATAAATGGTAAAAAGCCAACTTCCTTGCATGTGTTTGTAACGGGTGGGGCTGGTACTGGAAAGAGCCATTTGATTAGGGCCATCCAGTATGAGGCTATGAGGTTGCTGTCACCAGCGTGTCGTCATCCTGACAACATTTGTGTTTTATTGACTGCTCCAACAGGAATTGCTGCATACAATCTGCATGCAGCAACTATTCACAGCACACTCAGCATTGGTAAGGATGTACGCTTACCGTACACTCCTTTGGGCGAAGAAAAGATCAATTCTTTGCGTGCTAAATATGTGGATTTGCAGTTGTTGATCATCGATGAAATCTCCATGGTAGATCATCGATTGTTGGCATATATTCACGGCCGATTGAGGCAGATTAAACAGACTGGGGACTTTTCCCCCTTTGGGAATGTGAGCATTGTTGCAGTTGGTGATTTTTATCAGTTGCCTCCTGTTAAAGGGAAGCCTCTGTATGTTGACGATGAAGGCGTCAACTTGTGGTCCAGTCTGTTTAGTGTTGTTGAGTTAACAACAGTTGTTAGGCAGAAGGATGGCGTGTTTGCGGCGTTGCTGAACAGGGTCAGGACTCAATCTAAAGATACTCCAATGCTGGTCAGTGATGTTGAGACACTGAAGCGTTGTGAAACCGGCGAAGTCAGCTCAGCTTTGCACATATTTCCCACTAACCGACAAGTAAATGAGCACAATCTTCAGGAGTTATTCAGGACTTGTCCTGAATATGTTGAGGTCCGAGCACAGGATTATGTGAATAGCAAGAAAACAGGAAAGTTACAGTTGATGAGTGGACACCACAGCAAAACGTATAACACATCTTTACAGGAAACACTTCCCTTGGGGATAGATGCCCGTGTTATGCTGTGTAAAAATATAGATGTTGAGGATGGTCTGGTTAATGGTGTGTGTGGTACGGTTACACACATAGACATGGCTGGTGATGGCAGGTTCCCTAAAAAGGTTTTTGTAAAGTTTGACGATGATCAGATTGGTGCTCAGAGGAGAAAACGATCTGGTCATCTTTCTGTGGATTTAGGTGCTTCCACTGGTATTGACCCAGAGGAAGAGAGAGTTACAGACAAAGGTGGATTGCGAAGGCAATTTCCACTTCGGCTTGCTTGGGCCTGCACGGCGCATAAAGTCCAGGGTTTAACAGTTGATAGGGCTGTTGTTAGTTTAAAGAAAGTGTTCACTGCAGGACAGGCATATGTGGCCTTAAGCCGAGTCAGGAGCCTGTCTGGTTTGATAATCGCAGACTTTGAGGAGAAATCAATTTATTGTAGGACAGATGTAAAGGATGCCATTAAGAGTATGCCTCCTTTCCTGATTGACACCAGACCACCGCACACATTAGATACAGACACATTTTCTGTGTTCTTGATGAATGTGCAAAATCTGAGTGCACACCTGTCAGATTTGAGTGTGTGCATACAGCGATTGAAGCTGAACAGTATTGCTGTAACAGAAACATGGTTATCTACTGATTCTGTTGTAGAAAATGTAAAAGTTGATGGTTACATTTTTAGTCATTGTCCGCGAAGTGTGTCTTACACGAGTGACCATCCAGCTTTAATCGCTTTGCAAGCCCAACAACATGGTGGTGTTGGCATTTTTAGTTCAGACAATGTGACCTTTGACCTAATCAAGGTTCCACAGGTGAATTTGGAGTGCTTGGTTCACAAGTATGTTGGTTTTGACATTGTACTCGCAGTCATTTATCGACCGCCAGTTTATCCCATGTCTTTGTTTAAAGAGTTTCTCAGCAAGTTGCTTACTCAGCTTAATCCACTGAGTAACACGATTGCTGTCATTGGAGATTTTAATGATGACATTTTGCAGTCATCATCAGTCTGCAATTTTTTTGCAGAAAGGGGGTTTGTTCAGCAGGTGACACAGCCCACCACAGAGAGAGGCACACTTATTGACCATGTGTATGTGAAAACAACACAGTACCAGGTACAGTCAGCAGTGTGGCCCACTTATTTTAGCGACCATGAAGGGATTTTGTGTTCCTTTAAAAGGACGTCTCTTCAAGTTGATGAGGCAGAATAGTGTAGCTTCAAAGACGACAGGTTTTTGGTGCATTGTGATAGTTGCTCATTTGTTTCATGAGATAGTCAGGTTGTTTAGGGGTGACATTGGAATGGTGTGTTTCTATCTGTACTTTTCTGGTTTGCTTGTTTTTAGTACTTTTAGTGGAATGGTGAGCCCACTTTGTAATTAGGTTTGACTTACTGAGAGTTTTCAAAATGTCAGAATTGTACAGGTTTGGTGGTTTGTGGAATATTGTTTTTGTATTTTGCATTTAAAAATTCATTTAGAAAAGTGCAAGAAGTTCTACTTTCCTGCTTTAGTTCAAATATATGTGTAATGATCAGGACAAAACTAAAAACCACAAAAAACTTCTGTATTTGCAGGCCTTCTTTACTTTAGTATAACCTCTTAGTGCATGATATTTATTATCAAAGTGTTAAACATTCTATTTTCTTTGCTTTACTTCAATATATGTGTAGTGCTAAGGAGAGAGTTTGTCTGTGTTCTTTTTTCTGTAATTGTATGTTTGTCCTGTCAGAGTTTGTCCTGTCTGCCAAGTATGTCTTGTCTTGTGTTCCCACTCATGGCCTACACCTTGTCGTGGTGAGTGGGCTTTCAACTAAGATGGGCCACCTGTGTTTTAGCTTGTTACATGAGGGGTGTTAAGGGTAGGAGAAAGCTCACACTTTGAGGAAAAAAGTATACATTTGAAAAAATATATATTTAAAACAAGAAATTATACATTTTAATGCATTTTTATGTGTTATCCATTAACGTGTTAAGTTCAGTTTTCCAGCATTAATTCAAAATGTTGTGTAATACTAAATGCAACATTTTTTACGTTATACATTTGCATGTGTTTTAAACATATTTGTGTTTCAGTATATAAAGTAAAGTGTCACTGATCAATATTTGTTCTGTGGAGGTTCTGACCTCCTTTGTGTCACAGATTCCAGTGGTTTAATGGACCCAACCTGCTCATGTGCTGTGGACCCAGACTGACCCCAAGAGCTGCAACCCCTGCTGTCATGTCATCATGGCCATGTTACAACACATTTGCAACACAATCTCCAAGCCAAAACCAGCAGGCTCAAAGACAGCTTCTTCCACCAGGCATTCAGGATGCTAAACTCCCTCCCTGCTCTGCCCCCCCCTCTGCCCCCCACCACTGACCTCCGTACTGCACTCTTCACTTTTCCCCCTGCTCATTTGCACCATTGGACACTGCTGCACTGTAACTACAAATTAAAGTACATCTATATACCTACATGTACAAAAAAATTATATTATTTATTCTGTTCATAGTAAATTTATTCTGTTTATTACTTTTGAAACTAGTAGGCCATTATATTTTTATACTATTGTATTTCATTATATCGTTTTAATTTTTTTTTACTTTAACACAAAAAAAAGTGAACTTGGTTACATATCTTCCATTTCTTAATTTGATTGTTGGAGATGTAATGATGTTGTGTGTAATATTAGGTTGACCATGATTTTTTTTAAAAAACATTGACAATCACAAGATAATAAAAAGAAATCTTTTTTATTGGGTATTTGTGTGTACACATACAATAAAAATCACCTGTCCTTAGTTTTGTATTTGCTACAAAATATTCTAATCATAGTACATTTATCCAGTTCTTTTATTCTGTTTATAGTACATTTATTCTGTTTCTTAATTTCAAAACTAGTAGGCTATTAAAATTGTATACTACTGTATTTTTCATACTGTCATTTAATGTCTTATAGTGTGTCTTGCCTGTTTGCACCGTAGGTCCGAGAGGACTGAAATTTCATCTCTGCTGTATATCAAGCATATATATATTTGACAATACAGTTGACTTTGACTTTGAATTTTGTGACTTTAATTATCATATTATGATTTTTATAATGTTCATTATCACTTCTCTTGAATAAACAGTTTTTTAAACATGATTTAAGGTATGACTTTCTTTTTGACAACACCACTTTATTTTGATAATGATCAAAGACACTCCACTTTACAATAATTTTTGTGGATACTATACATATTTAAAAATAAAACATACCTCGTTTTCTGTCTCCAGCCAATGCAAAGGGTCCCATGCTTGACATGCAGAATGACTTATTTTAAAGTTCTTTTTCTGGTCTTCCTACAAAGACAATTTTTCAAAAAATTCTCTCTACTTCAAAATTCAGATTTCCATTATGTCCTACTAATACTATATATTATGATGTTATTTCTTATATATTTAAAGAGTTGTGACATAAATACAGTCATAATGTAAATTTATTTCACTGACGTTTGTGTATGTTTTTATTCTTTTTTACACTAACTTGATTTCTTAACAATTAAGTGTACCATTGTACCTTAAAGCACATTGCCTTTTTTTATATTGAGTCTGAGAAGTACTATACATACACTGTATGATTGATGGAACTGTTAAGAGTAGCAATAATTTGTACATAATTGAGATGTATTTAAATGCAACTTTTTGATGGATCTATTGATCAATTGTTTTTTGATAAGGGGATTATGTCATGGATCTACAGGTAATATATTTCATGGAGCTCATACTTTGTGTATTGTACAGATTAATAATTATTTAATTATGTATTGTAAACATATGAGACAGAGTTCTGAGTTTCCTATAACTGTAAGCCATTTTTATAAGGGCTTGAAATATTTCGTTGTGTTCACAGAATCATTTTAGGGTTCTTTGTTTAATTACAGAAGAAAAATAAGTGAACTTGCTTCCATATCTTTCATGTCAGATGCACCTTTTGTTGATTGTTGGAGATATGATGATGTTGTGGGTAACATTAGGTTGACTATGTTTTTTATTAAAACATTAAAATACACTATAAGGTGATAAAAACACATCTATTTTATTGGGTATTCGTGTATACACACACAATAAAATAATACAACTGTCCTTTTGTATTTGCTCCCATAAACATAAATATTCTGCTAATTTGTGGAACACAAAGAAATACAATATTGCATATCAGGGTAATGGTATTGAACTGAAAATACACATGGATGCTTCCTATAAACAATGTTGGAAGTCATTAATGTAATATTTAACACATGGTTCATTCACTAAAGTAGCATTCAATTTTATGTGGACATATAAGATCATTGGATATTTATCAATATGCTAAAGTTATTTAACGCTAAGAAACACAAGTGCACATGCTCAACTACAGGAGATGACATGAAGAATGATGCATCATGATTATGAAATGTGAAGGCATTTTCTGAGCACATCTGGAAAAGGAAGACATCAAGATAAAGAGAAGTTATTCAACAGTGAGTAAAAGATGACTTCCAGTTGAAAATAGAAGCTGCTGTACTATAAAAGCGGGGGGGACACATGTATGCAGTGAGGGCAGGACAGTTAATTTGTGTGAATTCAGGTCCAGATCAAACCTTGCACTTGAGTATTGTCAAAGTTGTCATGTTTCAATAAATAGTCGACTTTTAACACTCTCCCCTGTTAACACCCATTGACTTATGAAAAGTTTGAAGATGAAGTCAAGAAGGAGCAAGGTGTGAAGACCCTTTTCATGAAGGTGTGAAGACACTTTCTGAGAATATTTGAAAGAAAATTGTTGAAAGACAGAGGACTTTTAAATGATCAAGTAAAACATCAGACTTCCTGTTACCAGCAGGGGGCGCTATATTTGAGTCCCCTGTTAACATCCATTGACTTATGAAAAGCCTTTTGATAACTATCCAGCATGAATGTGTGCAGTGTCAGTCTAGAAATGTAGTCTAAGAAATTTGAAGATGAAGTCAAGAAGGAGCAAGAATGAATTCCTGTTTCATTGCAAGATATCAAACATTGAGGCCTTGCCATGGAGAAACAGTTGAACTACAGGACATGAAGTGACCTATGATTGTTTATGAAGGTGTAAAACAATTTTATGTGCCCTTTCTGAGCACATTTGAAAAACCAAAATTGAAGATAAGGAGTAGTTTTTATCACAGAGCAAAAAATATGACTTCCTGATGACACTAGAGGGTGCTTTAAAGTGAAAAGTAATTTCTGTAATTTCTAGAGCTTGGTGAGATTGCAGTAGCAGAGAATTGAGCTTATAGATGTATTAGGAGGTGGACATTGATCATGTTTGTGGATTTAGAAGCAAATTGGACCATAAATGAAGGAGTTACAGTGATTTCCAAGTTCATGGCGATCACTGAAGTTTGAGGCTTCGCCATCACCAGATCGCTTCACCTCAGGACACGAACTTCACACTGATGCTTCATGAAGGTGTGAAGACCCTTTTCAAATACTGTCAGTCCCTGAGCGCACTGTCTAAATGCTATGTGTTGACATCCCAAAGAAGATAAAAGTTAAAGGACAAGATTTAATAATTAATGATTAAATATGCTAGAAAACAACATTTTATGGAAAATAAAATCTATATGAATCATCTAAAGTAAACATAGAACATTAAATAAAGAGGATGACATGTCAAGAATCTATGGTTTCTCACTCTAAGCAGGGAGGTGGGAGCATGACTGACCCCACACCAACTCTGAGGTTGGTGTGGGGTGAAGAAGGGGGGTGGGCTAATTAGTATGTGAGGTAACCTCAGCTCAGTCTGAGGAGGAGGGGGAGGGAAGGATGATTTAAAGCATGTTTAAGTGTTTTTGGCATTAACACTGCTTGTGTCTATTAGATGGTGCTATTCCTGTAACACAAATATATGTTAAATAAATTAAAGAAGAAGTCCAGAGTGGAGCTGTGATCATTTATGTTGAATTTGGGGAAGATTGGAGTATTTATCACTGACATATATAATTTATGACATTTCTAGAGCTTCGTGTGATTGCAGTATCAGAAGTTTGAGCTTATAGATGTGTTAGGAGGTGGACATTGATCATGTTTGTGGATTTTGAAGCAGATAGGACCTTAAATGAAGGACTAAGAGTGATTTCCAGGTTCATGACGATCAGCGAAGTTTGAGGCTTCGCCATCGCCAGACCGTTTCACCTAAGGACACAACCTCAACACTAATGCTTCATGAAAGTGTGAAGACCCTTTCTGAGAATATCTGAAAGAAATATGTTGAAAAACAGAGGAGATTTTAATCATCAAGTAAAACATCAGACTTCCTGTTACCAGTAGGGGGCGCTATATTTGACAGTGAAATAAAGCTTGTAGACATACTCAGGCATGGACAGTGAACATGTGTACATGTTTTGGTCCGGATATAACATATTGCTAGAGAGTTATTAAGGTTTATGTGTTTTCCAAAAATGGTCAACTTTGGCCGTCCTTCCTGGCCACGCCCATTGACTTACGAAAAATCTTTTAATAACTTTTCATCGTCAATGTGTCAAGTATAAACAATCCAAATCTGGAGTGGTTCCGATAAAAACCCTAGGAGGAGTTCGTTCAAATGCTAGCCTTAGAATCGGGAAAATCGGAATTTCAATGTTAATTTACGAACTTCCCGTTCGGATTTCCCTATGACAATTACATATATCTGTGAAGGTCTTGGCCTGGTGATTATGCCCAAAATAATTTCATAAAAATCGGAGTTAGTGAAAAATTCGTCAAATTGGGGCGTGGTTTCTGGCCACGCCCATTGACTTACGAAAAATCTTTTAATAACTTTTCATCATCAATGTTTCGAGTATGGACTGTTTAAATCTGGAGTTGATCCGAAAAAACCTAGGACGGAGTTCGCTTTAAATACGCATTCCTGAAAATTGGCAAAATGCGAAATTCAACGCTTATTTGCAAACTTCCTGTTCGGAATTGACCATGGTCATAAGAGACTTTTTTGTAGGTCCGGGCATGATGGCTATGGCTTAAATATTTCAGGTAGATACTTGAAAGTAGCCCCAGGGGCTGCAGTTTAAGGCCACTAGGGGGCGCTATGGTGCACATTTTTTTGTGCAAACACTGGATTCATAAATTTTTCGCCGTGACTAATTTTTTGGCCTAGGCGCGGTCGCGTATAAGTCAAGTTGAGGGCATGCAATTTGGGGTTAAATACTGCTGTTAAACCTTGGTGCCGCTAAATTTTGCTGGCACCACATAACAGCTGCATGTTGCTGCCCCTACATGCAAGCAGGTATTTGAGATATAAAAAACAGCTAATGCCCATTGGGTGGCACTGTTCCTATGTCCCAGGCACGTCATGTGAAGCAATATCTGTCACAGCAAATAGCCACACACACACACACACACACACACACACACAAACATGCAGACAGTGATGCTTCATGAAGGTGTGAAGACCCTTTCTGAGATGTTTTGAACGAATTACTATCCCTGACAGTCACTGCCTCTGCCACACACACACACAAACACGCACACACACACATACACAAAATAAAGTCTGAATGAAGCATCTAAAGTAAACAGATAACATTAAATAAAGAGGATGACATGTCCAGAATCTATGGTTTCACACTCTAAGCAGGGAGGTGGGAGATCTCTGAGGTTGGTGTGGGGTGAAAAAGGGGGGTGGGCTAATTAGTATGTGAGGTAACCTCAGCTCAGTCTGAGGAGGGGGGGAAGGGGAAGAGGGAAAGTCTGTGTCCTCAATCAGGATGATTTAAAGCATGTTTAAGTGTTTCTGGCATTAACACTGCTTGTGTCTATTAGATGGTACTATTCCTATAACACAAATATATGCTTAAATAAAAAAAATAAATCCAGAGTGGAACTGTGATCATGTGAGTTGAATTTGGGGAAGATTAGATTATTGTTAACATTAAATGCAATTTATGTAATTTCTAGAGCTTGGTGAGATTGCAGTAGCAGAGAATAGAGCTTATAGATGTGTTAGGAGGTAGACCTTGATCATGCTTGTGGATTTTGATGCAGACTGGACCTTAAATGAAGGAGTTAGAGTGATTTGCAGGCTCATGGCGATCAGTGAAGTTTGAGGCTTCGCCACCGCCAAACTGTTTCACCTCAGGACACGGCCTCAACACTGGTGCTTCAAGAAAGTGTGAAGAGCCTTTCTGAGAATATTTGAGGACTTTATGTTGAAAAACAGAGGAGATTTTAATGATAGAGTAAAACATCAGACTTCCTGTTACCAGCAGGAGGCGCTTATATTCGAGAGTGAAACAAAGCATATAGATTGACTCAGGCAGGGACAGTGAACATGTGTACTTGTTTTGGTCCAGATCTAACATATTACTAGAGAGTTATTAAGGTTTACGTTTTCCAAAAATGGTCAACTTTGGGCCTCCTTCCTGGCCACGCCCATTGACTTATGAAAAATCTTTTAATAACTTTTCATCGTCAATGTGTCTAGTATACACAAACCAAATCTGGAATTGATCCGATAAAAACCTAGGAGGAGTTCTGTCAAATGCTAGCCTTAAAATCGCCAAAAATCAGAATTTCAACGTTAATTTACGAACTTCCTGTTCGGAATTCCCTATGACAATTATATATTTGTGATCGGCTAAGCCTGTAGATTATCCCAAAAAATTTGTGCAAATCGGAGTTAGTGAAAAATTACCAAATTTGGGCGTGGTTTGCCCATTGACCCATTGACCTACGAAAATCTTTTTTTAATAACTTTTCAATCGTCAATGTGTCTAGTATACACAATCCAAATCTGGAGTTGATCCGATAAAAACCTAGGAGGAGTTTGTTCAAATACGCACTGAAAATCGCCAAAACGCTAACATTCAACGCTAATTTGCGAACTTCCTGTTTGGAATTGACCATGGTCGTAAGAGACTTTTTTGTAGGTCTGGCATGATAGTTATGCCCAAAAAATTTCAGCTTGATCCGTGAAAGTTGCCGGAGGGGCTGCAGTTTTAGGCCACTAGGGGCGCTATGGTGCACTTTTTTAGTGCAAACACTGGATTCATAAATTTTTCGCCATGACTAATTTTGGGGCTAGGCGCGTCGCGTTTATCTCAAGTTGAAGGCACGCAATTTGGGGTTAAAGAGCAGGAGAATAATAATAATAATAATAATTAGCGACATAATAGGGCCTTTCGCGGTCGGGCTCGGCCCTAATTAAAGCCGCATAGCGGCGATGATCGCCTCGCATGCGCTGCTGGGCCCTGCCGCTACCGCCACATATTGCTTTCGCCAAATACTGCTGTTGCGTAAACATTGGTGCCGCTTAAATTTTGCTGGCACCATATGTCCCAACAGCTGCATGTTGCTGCCCCTACATGCAAGCAGGTATTTGAGATATAAAAACAGCTAATGCCCATTGGGTGGCACTGTTCCTTTGTCCCAGGCACGTCATGTGAAGCAATACCTGTCTCAGCAAATAGCCACACACACACACAAACATGCAGACAGTGATGCTTCATGAAGGTGTGAAGACCCTTTCTGAGATTTTTGAAGAAATTACTATCCCTGACAGTCAATGCCTCTGCACACACACACACACACACACACACACACACACATACACAAAATAAAGTCTGAATGAAGCATCTAAAGTAAACAGATAACACTAAATAAAGAGGATGACATGTCAAGAATCTATGGTTTCTCACTCTAAGCAGGGGAGGTGGGAGCATGACTGACCAGATCTCTGAGGTTGGTGTGGGGTGAAGAAGGGGTGGGCTAATTAGGTATGTGAGGTAACCTCAGCTCAGTCTGAAGAGGAGGGGAGGGAAGGATGATTTAAAACATGTTTAAGTGTTGTTGGCATTAACACTGCTTGTGTCTATTAGATGGTGCTATTCCTATAACACAAATATATGTTTAAATTAAAAAAAAATAAATCCAGAGTGGAGCTGTGATCATGTGTGTTGAATTTGGGGAAGATTTGATTATTTATAACATTACATATGTAATTTATGTATTTTGTAGAGCTTGGTGAGATTGCAGTAGCAGAGAATTGAGCTTATAGATGTGTTAGGAGGTTGATGATGCTTGTGGATTTTGAAGCAGATTGGACCTTTAAATGAAGGAGTTAGAGTGATTTCCAGGTTCATGGCGATCAGTGAAGTTTGAGGCTTCGCCATCGCCACACCGCTTTCACCTTGAGGACACGCCTCAACACTGATGCTTCATGAAGGTGTGAAGACCCTTTCTGAGAATATTTGAAAAAAATATGTTGAAAAACAGAGGAGATTTTAATGATAGAGTAAAACATCAGACTTCCTGTTACCAGCAGGGGGCGCTATATTTGAGAGTGAAACAAAGCATATAGATTAACTCAGGCATGGACAGTGAACATGTGTACTTGTTTTGGTCCAGATCTAACATTTTACTAGAGAGTTATTAAGGTTTACGTGTTTTCCAAAAATGGTCAACTTTGGGCGTCCTTCCTGGCCACGCCCATTGACTTACGAAAAATCTTTTAATAACTTTTCATCGTCAATGTGTCTAGTATACACAAACCAAATCTGGAATTGATCCGATAAAAAACCTAGGAGGAGTTCGTTCAAATGCGAGCCTTACAATCGCAAAAATCGGAATTTCAACATTAATTTACGAACTTCCTGTTTGGACCTCCCTATGACAATTTATATATTTGTGATCGCCTTTGCCTGGGGGTTATACCCAAAAAATTTCGCAGATCGGAGTTAGTGAAAAATTCACCAAATTTAGGCGTGGTTTCTGGCCACGCCCATTGACCTACGAAAAATCTTTTAATAACTTTTTCATCCTCAATGTGTCTAGTATACACAATCCAAATCTGGAGTTGATCCGATAAAAACCTAGGAGGAGTTCGCTCAACACGCCTGCAAATCGCCAAACGCGACAATCAACGCTAATTTGCAAACTTCCTGTTTGGAATGACCATGGTCAAGAGACTTTTTTTGTAGGCCCGGCATGATAGTTAAGCCCCAAAAATTTCAGGTCGATACGTGAAAGTAGCCGGAGGGGCTGCAGTTTAAGGCCACTAGGGGCGCTTATGGCACACTTTTTTGTGCAAACACTGGATTAGGGTCGGGCCTAATTAAAGCCGCAAGCGGGCGATGATCGGCCTCGCTTCATGCGCCTGGGCCCTGCCGCCACATATTGCTAAATACTGCTGTATGTAAACATTGGTGACGCTAAATTTTGCTGGCACCATATGTCCCAACAGCTGCATGTTGCTGCCCCTACATGCAAGCAGGTATTTGAGATATAAAAACAGCTAATGCCCATTGGGTGGCACTGTTCCTTTGTCCCAGGCACGCCATGTGAAGCAATACCTGTCTCAGCAAATAGCCACACACACACAAACATGCAGACAGATGCTTCATGAAGGTGTGAAGACCCTTTCTGAGATTTTTTGAAGAAGTTACTATCCCTGACAGTCACTGCCTCTGCCACACACACACACACACACACGCACACACACACATACACAAAATAAAGTCTGAATGAAGCATCTAAAGTAAACAGATAACACTAAATAAAGAGGATGACATGTCCAGAATCTATGGTTTCTCACTCTAAGCAGGAGGTGGGAGATGACTGACCCCACACCAACTCTGAGGTTGGTGTGGGGTGAAGAAGGGGGTGGGCTAATTAGTATGTGAGGTAACCTCAGCTCAGTCTGAAGAGGAGGGGGAGGGAAGGATGATTTAAAACATGTTTAAGTGTTGTTGGCATTAACACTGCTTGTGTCTATTAGATGGTGCTATTCCTATAACACAAATATATGTTTAAATTAAAAAATAAATCCAGAGTGGAGCTGTGATCATGTGTGTTGAATTTGGGGAAGATTGGAGTATTCATCACTTACGTATGTAATTTATGTAATTTCTACAGCTTGGTGCGATTGCAGTAGCAGAGAATTGAGCTTATAGATGTATTAGGAGGTGGACCTTGATGATGCTTGTGAATTTTGAAGCAGATTGCACCTTAAATGAAGGAGATAGAGTGATTTCCAGGTTCATGGCGATCAGTGAAGTTTGAGACATCGCCATCGCCACACGCTTTCACTTGAGGACACGACCTCAACACTGATGCTTCATGAAGGTGTGAAGACCATTTCTGAGAGTATTTGAAAAAAATATCTTGAAAAACAAAGGAGATTTTAATGATAGAGTAAAACATCAGACTTCCTGTTACCAGCAGGGGCGCTATATTTGAGTGTGAAACAAAGTATATAGATTAAGTCAGGCATGGACAGTGAACATGTGTACATGTTTTGGTCTGGATCTAACATTTTACAGAGAGAGTTATTAAGGTTTACGTGTTTTCCAAAAATGGTCAACTTTGGGCGTCCTTCCTGGCCACGCCCATTGACTTACGAAAAATCTTTTAATAACTTTTCATCCTCAATGTGTCTAGTATACACAAACCAAATCTGAATTGATCCGATAAAAAACCCTAGGAGGAGTTCGCTCAAATGCGAGCCTTAAAATCGCCAAAATCGAATTTCAATGTTAATTTACGAACTTCCTGTTTGGAATTCCCTATGACAATTTATATATTTGTGATCATCTGGGCCTGGGGTTATGCCCAAAAAATTTCAGATCGGAGTTAGTAAAAAAATTCACCAAATTTGGGCGTGGTTTGTGGCCACGCCCATTGACCTACGAAAATCTTTTTAATAACTTTTCATCCTCAATGTGTCTAGTATACACAATCCAAATCTGGAGTTGATCCGATAAAAAACCTAGGAGGAGTTCGTTCAAACGCTTCTGCAAATCGCCAAAACGCGATTTCAACGCTAATTTGCAAACTTCCTGTTTGGAACTGACCATGGTCGTAAGAGACTTTTTTGTAGGCCCGGCATGATAGTTAAGCCCCAGAAATTTCAGGTCGATACGTGAAAGTAGCCGGAGGGGCTGCAGTTTACGGCCACTAGGGGCGCTATGGTGCACGTTTTTTTTTGCAGTCACTGGATTTCTGAAGTTGAAGGCACGCAATTTGGGGTTAAAGAGGCTGGAGAATAATAGTTGCTGGCACCATATGTCCCAACAGCTGCATGTTGCTGCCCCTACATGCAAGCAGGTATTTGAGATATAAAAACACCTAATGCCCATTGGGTGGCACTGTTCCTTTGTCCCAGGCCAACAGGTGAAGCAATACCTGTCACAGCAAATAGCCACACACACACACACAAACATGCAGACAGATGCTTCATGAAGGTGTGAAGACCCTTTCTGAGATTGTTTGAAGAAATTACTATCCCTGACAGTCACTGCCTCTACACACACACACACACACACACACACACATACACACAACATAAAGTCTGAATGAAGCATCTAAAGTAAACAGATAACATTAAATAAAGAGGATGACATGTCAAGAATCTTTGGTTTCTCACTCTAAGCAGGGAGCTGGCAGAATGACTGACAGATCTCTGAGGTTGGTGTGGGGTGAAGAAGGGGGGTGGACTAATTAGTATGTGAGGTAACCTCAGCTCAGTCTGAGTAGCGGGGAGGATGGAGGAAAGACTGCTTAATCAGGATGATTTAAAGCATGTTTAAGTGTTTTTGGCATTAACACTGCTTCTGACTATTAGATGGTACTATTGCTATAGCACAAATATATGTTTAATGTAAAAAAAGAAGTCCAGAGTGGAGCTGTGATCATGTGTGTTGAATTTGGGGAAGATTGGATTATTTATCACTTACATATGTAATTTAAGTAATTTCTAGAGCTTGGTGCGATTGCAGTATCAGAGAATTGAGCTTATAGATTTGTTAGGAGGTGGACATTGCTCATGTTTGTGGGTTTTGAAGCAGATTGGACCTTAATTGAAGGAGTTAGAGTGATTTCAGGTTCATGGCGATCAGTGAAGTTTGAGGCTTCACCATCGCCAGACTGCTTTCACCTCAGGACACGACCTCAACACTGATGCTTTATGAAGGTGTGAAGGCCCTTTCTGAGAATATTTGAAAGAAATATGTTGAAAAACAAAGGAGATTTTAATTACCAAGTAAAACATCAGACTTCCTGTTACCAGCAGGGGGCGCTATATTTGAGAGTGAAATAAAGCTTATAGACATACTCAGGCATGGATAGTGAACACGTGTACAGTTTTTGGTCCGGATATAACATATTACTAGAGAGTTATTGAGGTTTATGTGTTTTCCAAAAATGCTGAACTTTGGCCGTCTTTCCTGGCCACGCCCATTGACTTACTGAAATATCTTTTAATAACTTTTTCATCGTCAATGTGTCTAGTATACACAATCCAAATCTGGAGTTGATCCGATAAAAACCTAGGAGGAGTTCATTGAAATGCTAGCCTTAGAATCTCAAAAATCGAATTTCAACGTTAATTTACGAACTTCCTGTTTGGAATTCCCGATGACAATTATATATCTTTGGAAAGGTCTCAGCCTGGTGGTTATGCCCAAAGAATTTTGTGCAAATCGGAGTTAGTGAAAAATTTGTCTAATTTGGGCGTGGTTTATGGCCACGCCCATTGACCTACGTAAAATCTTTTAATAACTTTTCATCGTCAGTGTGTCTAGTATACACAATCCAAATCTGGAGTTGATCCCCTAAAAAACCTAGGAGCAGTTCGTTCAAATACGTTCGCAAAACGCGACAATTCAACGCTAATTTGCGAACTTCCTGTTCAGAACTGACCATGGACATAAGAGACTTTTTTGTAGGTCCAGGCATGATAGTTATGCCCTAAAAATTTCAGGTCGATACTTGAAAGTCGCCGGAGGGGCTGCAGTTTAAGGCCACTAGGGGGCGCTATGGCGCACTTTTTTTTGTGCAAACACTGGATTCATAAAATATGATGGCTCAATAAGTTTTTTTTTAAATTAATTTTTCATGGCAAGCAATAATAACCAGCTATACCCCAACATGAATTGCATGAATTAAAAAACCTAGAGTATTCAATCAGATGAAAATAAAAAAAAAAAAAAAAAAAAACAGCTATATCTTAAAATTTAATAATTATTAACCCTGTAATAAATATAATACCCTTCACAGTTTGGATGTTGATTTTTTTTTACATTTTATAATTTAACTTGTCAGGAATCTGAACCATAAACTAATAATTATTCATTCATAGATGTCATTGATACTGTAATATTTTGTCAAGTCTCACTTAGTGTAGGTCATATATCTAAAGCATATAAATTATTTTATATCATTACATAATTGTTTATACACAATAATCTGTATGTCTATGAAAAGCTCAAATTCAGATTCCTTTGTTACATTTTATAATTTCTAACTTGTCCTCTCTGAAAGTGCACAATATAATACTGTTAACTGTAATACTGTATGTACACTGATTATATATATATATAAATATATATATATATAGTGTATCATATATATATATATATATATATATATATATATATATATATTGATAGATATAGATATAGATATATAGATATATCTGTATGTTAAATATTTTACTGAAAGGCTCCAGTCATTTATTTTCATTGACTTGTATTTATGCTATTTTCTATTTTATTGCTAATAACTTATATTTTATTTGTAAATATAAATGTTTCTGTATCCTGAGTACGGTAAATCTGAATTTGTGGGACTAATAAAGGTGTATCTTATATAAGCAATTTGTATATATTTATATAATATATATATAGATATAGATATTGTATATATATATAGATATATATTGTTTATAGTTATATAGATAGTTATGTCAGTTATCTGAGTTATATTCATAGTTGTGTAGTTAGAATTCGAGGTTCAGTGAATGCAGCACCAAGCGAGTTGGAGGTGTGTGTCATTTATTTTCAGAGACTTGTATTTATGCTGTATTTTCTATTTTATTCTAATAACTTATAGTTTTATTTGTAAATCTTTCAAATGTTTCTCTTGTATCCTGCTGCTACAATATTTTCAGTGATGACCAGCCAAGGCGTGACTATTGCCTGTTTTGAATTCTTATTGACAGACAGTGGCTGTGTAATACTCACTATACACTATATAGTGATATAGATTCGATTGTAGTGGTGTAATCCTCAGCAGTTAATTTCATCCACTATATAGTGCACTACAAAATACCCACAATGACAGTAAATTTGAGTGTACATACGATGTACACTATACTTCAGTATACCACAATGCAATGCACCAAGAAGAGCGGAGGCTGTTAGGAGCTGCTTTCATTCATAAATGTAAAAAAGTGAGTATCTTTAAAACCTTCAGAGCTTGTATTTTTAGCGGTTGTACAGAAATCTGCTACTTATCCTCCCAAATGCCTGGTTTGTTTACGTGAAATCGTGGCACTTACGTCACAGAACTCATCAGCTCCTGACGTTAAAATTTTCAGTGTAGTGTCCGAAATGTCTTTGGTCACCATATAGTCCACTATGTTTACACTCATAGATAGTGATAGTGAATTGAGTGATTCTGACCGACAGACAGTCATTCATCCGGACAACAGGGCGGATGCGTAGGCGAACTAATGTGGCGGAACTAATGTCAGTGAGGACATTCGTTCGACGGAGCGCTTTTAAACTGACAGATGAAGAAGCTGCAGGTCAGGAGATGCAGTGTTTTGTGTCTGATAAGTGAGTGAAAAGGATACATCTGAATAAGGTCCGCTTTTATATCCTATTATATGATATATGATATGATCGCGTGAAAACTCGAAGGACGGACGCCACCGAGTGACGGTGGAAGATCAAATTGAGGTATTTATTTGTATATAGCCACCTAGCATTAGCTACGGTATATACTCACTCACATTGACAATTACGCCACGTGTAGCATTAAACTAAACACTCTATAATATTGACAGAGGAACTATGGACAAACTGACGCTACGTCAGACGCAGCGTCAGTGGGCGGCGTCATTTTGTTAGCGTGACCTGATTGGCTTTGTTTTGAATTGACCAATGCCGACCCAGAGCTGAAAACACATATAAGGACCAGCTCGACATTAGCGCCCCCCTCATTGTTTGCCCAGAGCGAGCTTGTGTGCATTTCTGCGGACAAGCGACCCCATCTGAGCTTACAGTGAATTTGCTGATCCTCCAAGGACTTTTACTACATCTTTTATACTCCTACTTCTTCCCTCATCTCTCTTCTATCTTCTATCTGTCTTCTCTGTCTTTTTCTTCGATTTTTTTAAGAGCAGAGCTCCTCCGGACTCACGGTGAGTACATGGCTAACTAGCTTTTTGCTACATGCATTGTAATTGTCGGTTGGTCTGTGCATGTTTGGGGTTTCAGTGGTTGATATACAGGCTGTTAGCAGGCCTCGTGCGACAACGCTAAGGCTATGTGGTAAAGCTAAGTGGCTTCATGTGTTTAAGAGTGATTCAGCATGGCTCCTTTTGTTACAAGTTTCACAGCATATTTGAGTGTTGGTTCATGTAAAAAGGATTAGTGATTAACGCTTTTGAGCCGGGCGGCAGGCGGTTTGGGGGATTCACAGCGCACCGGTTAGCAACGCAGAGCGCGCAAAAAATCTCCGCGTCCTTCTGGATATTTATATTATGCCTGCATCCAGGCGATGTCGTTTGTGGCTGTGCAGCAACAGGCGGCTGTGTGTGTATGTGTGACGGTACCCTAGACAGACAGTTATTCATCCGCAACGGGCGGATGAGTTGCGTCTAGGCAGAACTAATGTCAGTGAGGACATTATTTCCGCCTAGACGGACCGCTGTAAACTGACAGATAAAGCAGCTGCAGTGTTTTGTGCTTGATAAATGAATGAAAAGGATACAGCTGGAATAATGTCCGCTTATATATCCTATTATATGACAGTGTTTCCTCTACATTCATTTAGGAGCGGCGGGCCGCCGCTCCTAAATCCTACCCGCCGCTCCTGCAATTTTTTTTTAAAACTGTAACTACACCACCGCAGTATCATGTCGCTGCCTTCACATCAGGGTCCTGCATTAAATTGGGTGTCGCGGGTGCTTAGGCAAATAACTATCTTGCCCATAGTTGTGTCGCTATGGTTTGCTTACATTTAATAAAATGCATTTTTCCTCTCCGCTCTGAAAAACGCCTCCTCCCTCGCTCCTCTTGTTCAACACCGATAAGCCGCGCGGCAACCAAACTGTCTCTCTGCAGGCGGAGTCCCCCCACATGCAGTCTTTATTGAGGCTGCTGCCACCGCGGGCCGAGACGTGTGATTCAGCTTAACGCCAGAGCAGAGGCCACCTAAAAGTGTCTCACAACACTCCTGTCATAGAACGAGCCGATAACTTCTGAATCGTTAATTCTCTTTATTAACAGACTCAAACAGCGTGTCACACAGTTAGCAGTTCTCTCTCAGTCTACACTTCCGTTACCCTCAGCCAATCCGGGCTCCCTTAGCAGCGTTAACATTACAAAGATCGTCTACTCTGAAGATGCTCACTCTGACATACTACTATGACACTCCCTTCCTAAAAACAATTCAGTAGAAATGCTTCCCCACGTCCAGCTCTTCGATAGTACGATATGATTTGCTGCTGCCAGGCGACTACAGCCAGAAAGTTCAAAACGCTGGTTTCTGAGCAGCAGGACAAAATCTGTCTTGGCGTTTTCGGGCTGACAACCGCTTCTACATGGCGTCCAAAGCGTGCTGTCTGCCGCCTGTCCCTCATTGAAATGACTGGAAGCTGCGTTGTGTGAAGGGGATGATGAAGACACACACACTACACATACAGACATACACACACACTCACACTCAGGCGGCAGATGAAGGAGCGAACGGTAAAAAAATATAATAAAAAAAACCCAATTTAAACAAACATTAATGGATGACCTGAAGCTTACCAAACAATCTCCCCAAGCAAAAATCTCAGCATTTTTAAGCCAATTGTCCTTACTAAGAAGGGAAGCACAGCTAGCTGCAGTGTAGGAAACTTTCAGCATGTAGTTTCTCCTCATTGTCAGTCACTTGCTATAACTTTATGATTCATCTTCTCTCCACCTGCTGAGCTTACATGGTTACATGAAATGTTACATTCTTCCTGTTTTTTTTAAATACTTTTTATACTTTATGCAGTTTATTTTAAATTCTTTTGAGAATATTGTAGTTGTGTGCCCACAGTGCTCACTATTTATTCAGATGTAAATACTCTTTAATTATGATATTATGGAGCATTATTGACAGATGAATAACCCGAACCCGCCGCCCCAAGGCAATGAACCTAGAGGAAACACTGTATGATATGATATGACAGCGGTGAAACTCGGCGGGACGGACGTCCACCGAGCGGCAACGTGACCAAAACGATGCATTGATGAGGCTTTGAGCGTGATGACTTTAGGTGTTGTAAATTTGTTTTTCCTAAAGCTGTTTGTGTGTAGTATGAGTGTCTGTGTAGCTGCTAGTTGAAGATAGGATTATTCCCATGAGTGCTCTAACTTATAGGAGCGCTTTGATGTTTTTTCTTGCTTGCTACATGTAGTGTTTATTTCACGCAGCAAAGAGGGGCAGAGCTGAATTCATTGTGATGTAAATTTGTGCATTTACCATTGCTTATTGAGATTATGTTTGTAATTCAACTTCAACTTTATTTCATTTATATGGCACTTTTCATCGTTAAGCAACACAAAGTGTTTGTCTCATTGTCTGTGGAAGCATTTTATCTCTTTGAAGGTCTTCAGCTTTGTGCCGAGTAAACTTGGCTTCCAAACAGAGGGAAATGTAAAACTATGTCCTTTCCTTTTCTTTTCTGCAGTCACCGGACAGGAGACCATCCAGTCTCTTAACCTTTTGGGTAGCAGGACAGAGTGCAACGCAAGGTTAGTTATTAACTGTGTGATTGCAGATGTTTTGTGTTTTTATGGATGCATTTAAAAAGGAAATACTTGCAATTAATGTTTCGAGGGCTCTTACTGATCCATTTTGTTTGTCCCTTTTCTTCATTTGTTTTTAGATGCCTCGTCCGAAGTCGTTCCGTCGATCCCAGGCTGCCATTAAGCGAATGGCAGAGCGACGGCCGCTAGACGTTACCCTCATGTGGCCGCCCAAGAACCCTGCAGCGCGTAAGTGGACAATTATATTGGGGGCTCTTTTTTTGAAGCTTTCATTACTGTTGAATAACTATAAACTAGGGCTGTCCCTTTAGTGCATTAATTAGACTAATTAATTACACTGCAAATTAATGCGTTAAACAATGAATCCCTATTAATCATAGCACACAAACATTTTGGTATTAGCCAACTGGAGGACCCGTACATGGCAGTGGCACATCACTTCACACATGCGCATCTAGTCAAACCAAACAAAGCCCAGGTGACAACAGGAATGGCATATTTAAGATTTGGTCTTATTTTATTTTTGAATTTATTTTTTATCTATATTTGTAACCGATTCTTTAATAATGCATCAGGCCTGATTGGTTTGCTGGATGTCCTCAACCTTTTTCTGATTTTGAATTTGATTTATGAAACACACTTACAGTGTAATTTGAGTTGCCTGATTGAGCTTAGAATTTTCTGGACAAGTTGCCCTGACTTTGGTTTTATTTAGTCACCAATGAAAATGTGGATTTACAAATCTTCACTTCTTAGTGTATTCATTTGATTCGTAATGCACTACAATTTTATAATATCCTAGAATTCAAATTCTTTATTTGGGTACTTTAAGTAGATATGTGATTAATTAGATTAATTATAAATTCTGTAATTAATTAGATCAATTTTTTTAATCGTCTGACCACTACTATAAACTTTTCTGATTTGTCATATAAAGTAGAATTTATAATACTAACACACCAAACTAATATTTTTACATTTCTTTTGACTGCTGTACTTAATTATATGTTATCTTTGTTTCTTTTCTCAATAGGCAAGGGTACCGGGCAACGCCATGCTGTGCAGGAATGGCCAATTTCGTCCTTTACTGGGAAAAGGCACAAGTTGGTCATTCCCGAGGAGTCTCCTGACAAGAAAGTAAGATTAATATGAGGAGCCATTTCTGTGTGTATATAAATATCTCACAGCTGTTAATTGATTAATCAGTAATTAACCTCAAAACTTTGTCTTTCTGCTGTTTCAGTTCGTCCTTCTTGTGGGTGACTCCCACCTGCGAGCCATCGCTGATGGTTTCGTGGAGATGCCGGAGGGACCGCTCTCCTTCGGCATCATGTCCACACCGGGGGCTGCTGCTCACGAGGAGAGGACCGAGCTGGTCCACGCCGAGGTTCCTCGTACGCCTGACGCAGTGGTCCTTCTGGCGCCCAGCAACAACCTGACGTACTCCAGGACCATCGAGGCAGCCAGTGCAGACTTCACCAAGCTGCTCTTGGCTGCCGTGAGCCGTTGGTCCAACGTAAGCTTCAAGTTTTGATACAGTTGTTGTGAAAATATAGCTTTCTTGCTATTTTTGTTAACATTTGAATACAGATATTTTTGTAATTGAATGCTCTTTGAGTTCAGATGTAAAAACTTTGTTATTAATCCACACATGTGTATGTTCTTTTTGTTACTATTTTTCAGGTCGCAGTGCTCGACTTCCCTCCTCGCCTCGCCGCCGAACTTCCGTGGCAGGAGGCGCTGCGACAGGAGTACCATCGCGTTACTGGGCGTCTAGGTGTGAGGTGGTTTCCAGCAGCTGACGCTTTCTGTCTGGAAAGTACTGACCTGTGGGCCAGAGATGGTGTAAGTAGAACCGTGTATTTGGACATGAAAATTACAGTTTGTTGCATTGCAAGTGTTAATGATTATAATTTCTGTTTCCACAGATTCACCTGTCCGACACAGAGGGGATGCCTGTGCTTGCTCGCCTTCTGTGGCAGGCTGCTTACGATGTAAGTTGTCTTAGAAATGTGTGTAAGATAAATTTGAGGTTTGTCTGGTTGATTGTATTTTATGTATTTATGCTTTCTAAGAATTGTCAGCAGTACTCTTTTAGTAGTATTAATATTTTTCATATATTTTGAAATTGTTTCTTAGCCATGCTTATATTAATAGCATCATCTTTTATGTCATGATTAGACACTGCAGCCAGCGCCACAGACCACCACCCCTGTGCAGGCTCCCCCCAGGCCATCGGTCCCACGTGTCAAGACTCGAGTTGTCGTGGAAGGAGAGAGGTCGTTCCACCGCCCCTCCGGTCAACCCCTTCGAATGGACGTCAGTGCAACGGGGCAGGAAGGTAATATGCTGCCAGTTCTTTTGAAAGATTTAAAAAATGTTGATCACCTGAGCAGTGAAGTTGAATATTTACTTAACACAAAGTATGGTTTCTTTTATTGCAGAGGAACTCGTCAGGGGAGCTGGTTGCGTCCTCTGGTGCGGTTCCTCAAAGGATGGTTGGAAAGCAGGTTTGTAATGCTCTGATCTTCCTTAAAATTGTTAACAGATTGGCAGGGACTGATCAGCTGCCAGGCTGAAGCGAGCATACACTCTTTGCATAATAGAAAAATACGTGATGTAAATAGTGCTCGCTTTGTATTTAAGTTTATTTATGAACAAAATGTTTAATTTTTTAGAGCTGCTGAGTTCCAACAGCTGTCTTTGCTCTCTAATTTCACAGTTGGTGGAGGAGTGTACCATCCCGCTAACACCAGTCTGGTTTAGCCCTGCCCTGTTGGATGAGATGGACAAGGTTGTTCCATCTCATCTGCCTGGTCCGAGTGCCGAGTGCACCGCCGTTCCCAAGGGCAAGAAGGTAATACTCATAGGCTTTCTGTATGTTTCTTAAAATCAGTCCAAACTACTCTGATGTGTCAATGCAAAATTTTAACATTCCCTCTGTTTTTGTTTTCATCAGAGGCCCTTTGTGGAACGGAGGAAGGCTGCTGTCTCCAAGAGGAGTCGGTCCGTCCGGCAGGTAAGTTTTAGCTGTTTATTTTCCCAAACAATATTTGAACTTATTTAGGAATATTTGATTTATAGATGGGTTTTATACACGGCAATGTCATCTTGAAAGAAGTGTTGGTTTAATAGCTTAGAGACAACTCATTCATGCATGTCTTTGTATTTTTAGGTGGAGGCAGAGCCGCTGCGGTGGTGGGTGTGAGGTCCTGGGCACACCTACCACGGTCATGCGGGAGACGGTGGAGGAGGAGGTTGGTGTATTTAGTTTTCTTAACAATAACATGCAAATTATTTTTCACTTTGTGACTGGATGTGATATTTTCTTAAAGTTTAAGCATTGACATAGAAGCCAATGATCTTTTTACTTCCTCTGTCACATGCTTTCTGTAACAATTTTATGCAATAAACAAGAATTTTAATGTTTTTTTTTATAGTGCATTGAAATAAAAGTTGATGGGCTTTTAACTTTGTTTTTTTTTTTTCATATTAGCGCTGTCAGACGATTAAAAAACTAATCTAATTAATTACGGGGTTTATATGGTTTATAATGAATGAATGTAATTAATCACATTTTAATCTTATATCTGCTTAAAGTACCCAAATAAAGAATTTGAATTCTGGGATATTATAAAATTGTAGTGCATGGCTAATCCAATGAATACACTAAGAAGTGAAAATTTGTATATCCACATTTTTGTTGGTGACTAAATAAAACCACAGTCGGGGCAACTTGTCCAGAAAATTCTAAGCTCAATCAGGCAAATTAAATTACACTATAAGTGTGTTTCATAAATCAAATTCAAAATGAGAAAAAGGTCGAGGACATCCAGCAAACCAATCAGGCCTGATGCATCATTAAGGAATGTAGTAAAAACATAGATAAATAAATTCAAAAATAAAATAAGTAATATAATAATAAATAAATACTAAATAAAAAGTCTTAAATATGCCATTCCTGTTGTCACCTGGGCTTTGTTTGGCTTGACTAGAGACGCATTTGTGACGTGATGTGCTACTGCCATGTACGGGTCCTCCAGCTGGTCAATATCAAAATGTTTTTGTGCTATAATTAATCGCAATGAATTTTTTTAATGCGTTAATTTGCAGTGTAATTAATGAATCTAATTAATGCACTAAAGTGACAGCCCTAGTTTATATATTTGTTGTCTATGCCAGTCATTCACACGTTTTGTTTTCCACAGGTGCCGGCCGCCCACGCGTCCCCAGCGTGCCCCGCGTCGATCAAGGCGTCGCTCGACTCCTGTGTCCCAGGCCCCTGAGGTGGAAGACAACCGTCGCAGCGGCAAAGGTCAGACTGATGTTGCTCCTGTGTTGTGTGTTTGTCTTGGGCCTGATCCACTTACACCCACACCTGTAGTTTCTGGCAGTGTTCCAAGACAGGGAAACGATCTCAATGTAAATGGAGCCATCTCTTGCAGTATCGCGGCTGCTATCAAACACAAGGTTGCACCTGTGTGTACGTGGCGTAGTCGGGACTTAGATGAGGTCAGGTCAGAGGGCAGGAAGTTGTACTCTTTTCTTGCTGAGGGGAGCAAGAAGTTGAGAGAGAAGGAGAAGTTTTATCAGCTTGTTGAACTGCACAGTGTGTTTGACAGGAAGTGGAGCCTTGAACTAGGACTTGCCGAGTACATTGTTGCTGGACCTAGTGGAGAGGCCGTTTTGTACGAGAAGCTTCAGGAACTTTTGATGAGGGATGGCATGTGTCTGTTGAGCATCGATAGTGCCTGTACCGCAGTCATACAGCACAACGACTACTTTGTGGTCGTTGACTGCGGTACACGAGATCAGTTGTCTGGCTTTGCTTCCAGCTGTGGCAGATCTGTGGCTGTGTTTAACACATGCCTGAACGACCTGATGTTTCACATCACAGGTCTGCAGAAGTCTCTAAAAGGACAGTTTTATGGTGTCGTGCGAATGGAGTTGAATGAGCTGGAAGTTGAGGGTGGTGTGGAGAGTTCCACAGAGGAGACGGGCAGTGTAGTTCAGGTGTCGGACAGTGAGGTTGAGGTTGGCATGGAGACTTCCACAGAGGACACTGGTAGTGTAGTTGAGGTTGCAGACAGTGTTGAGGGGAGCAGCTTTGTCAGGCCTGAACATAATGCAGGATCTGTGCAGGGATCATTTAATCAGGCAGATGCTCGCTTTAAATATGGGGGGATGCAGTGTATGGCCATAAGCCTGATCAGCATTGCCAAACACACAACTGACAGTGTGTTTTCATGGCAGTCAGAAACGTTGGATGAGGTTGTTGTGTCGGGGGACAAGTTGTATTCCTCTTTAAGAGAGAACAACTTGATCAGTGACACAGGCAGTCACTATCTTGTTGCCCCAGAGCTGCCTACACGGCACGTTGTCGACGGTGTAAGTTTTGACATTTACTACGGTGAGGTTGTCAGTGGTGATGTAGATGTTGTAGACGGTCCTCTTATTGAGGAAAGGGTTCACAGCACTTTGAGAAACGGGTTGGCTGAGATGTTCTCTGCGTATAACACATGTCTCTTGACAGTGTGCAATAGCACTTGTGCTATTGTTCATCAAGGTGGACGGTATGCACTTGTTGATTCTCATGCCCGCGGTTCAGATGGTCTGGTAAAAGCTAAAGGGAAAAGTGTTGTTGTATATTTTAGTTGTCTTGATCGAGTTTTTGATCATATCTGTAGACTTGCGCGGATGCTGTCCAGAAATGCGAAACAGTTTGAGATTGTTGGTGTTTGTGCCTCTGTCTCACAGCCCGTCGTTTGTGGTAATAAGTCCAGTAGTCTGGCTGCAGTGAGCTGTAGCAGCAGTAGGGATGTTAATGAGGTAAATTCAGATGTTGAGTTTGTCAGTGATGTGACTAGTAAAGAGATGCAGTTTAATCCTCTTAGTAAAGAAGTGTCACAAGTTTTGTGTAAAAATTTGAAGATAGTGTCAGAGAAAGTTGATGCAGTATCTTCAGAGGTAGGTCCATTAGGGGCTCCGTGTAGGAATGTGAAGATAGCTGGTGATGGAAATTGTTTCTTTAGAGCAGTTAGTCAGGCTGTGAGTGGTACTCAGGATCATCATAGGAAAGTTAGACTTTCAGTTGTGAAGCAGATAGAGAGTAATCAGGTGGATTATAGTGGTCTTCTGAGGAGTCAGTATTCCTCTGTGGCAGGATACCTTAGTGAGTCTAAGATGAGGTATGTTGGTAGTTGGGCTACAGAGTTAGAGATTCAAGCAGCAGCAGATTGTTTAGGAGTTAATATATTTACATACTGTGGTGATCGCTGGCTTGAATATAGTTGCAGGAATGTACAGGTGTCTAGTCAGGGGATTTATTTAGAAAACTGTAACAGAAGTCATTATGAGACAGTAGTTTGTGTTCAGCAGCCTAAATCTCAGATATGTTATAGATACTGTAGGGTGAGTGAGGCTAGTTCCCCAGGATATAACATGAGATGGCAGAGTAGAAAGGGAAGAAGTTTGTTTAGGAGATTTGTCCTTTAATGCAAGTCGTGTAGTTCAGCCTGTAGAAGTTAGTGTTTCAGGACAACAGCAGAGTACACCATCTAAATATGTAAAAAGAAAAAAAGACTTTCTACGTAAAATTAAATATCAGAATAATCTGTTGTTTAGTCAAACAATCAACAAACGAAGTAAAGCTAAGTACCAGGGAAATATTTTACATAGAGAAGTAGTAAAGAAAAGGAGTTTAGATAGATATCAAGAGGATTTTTCATATAGAGAAGAAGTGAAGAAAAGGAGTATTGATAAATATCAGGAAGATCTTTCACATAGAGAAGAAGTGAAAAAAAGGAGTATAGATAAATATCAGGAAAATATTATGCATAGAGAAAAAGTAAAGAAAATGAGTAAGGTTAAATATAGACTAAATCCGTTGCACAGGCACTATGTAAAAGCTTTGAGTATCAGGAAGTACAGTGTTAACACAGAGCATAGGGATAATGTAGCAGTAGGTAACAGGTTGAGGAGGGAAAAAGTCAAAGAAAGGTCAGAGCAGTTTGATTTTGTAATGGAGAAGTTTTTAGATAAGGTAAAGGATGGTCCAGATTTTGTTTGTTGTGTTTGTCATAGGACGTTGTTTAAAAATCAGGTGTTAAGCTGTAAAAAAGAGGATTATAGCAAGCAGAGGAAAGCAGCTTTAATAGCAGGTATGTGTTTAACTGAGGACTTTGTACATAAGTGTAGTGAGGTCTGTGAATTACCTTGTAGCTTGTTAGATTCGCCAAGAGGGCAGATGTGGATTTGCTACACCTGTCATTTAAAGATTAATAAAGGCGAGTTTCCACCTGAGTGTGTTTTTAATAGTTTGAGACTTAATTCTGTCCCAGAGGTACTAGCGTGTTTGAATAGTCTTGAACAGCATTTGATAGCATTAAATATTCCGTTTATGAAGATGTTGGCATTGCCTAAAGGTGGCCAAAAGCAGGGGTCCATGGGCGGTCACTTGTGTCCCTGCAAATATTGTGCAGACTGACAATTTGCTGCCGCGTTCCAATATGGAAGGGTCTTTGTTGTTAGTGAAGTTAAAGCGTAAGTTAACTTATAAAGGTCATTACGAGTATCAGTTTGTTGATCCGATGCGTATACGTCAAGCTTTGCGGTACTTAAAAGAGACAAATGCTCATTATGCAGATGTAGAGTTTAATGAAGAGTGGCTGAATGAGCTTTGTAGAGAGGAGGATGTTTCTGATAAGAGTAGTGGTGGTTCTAAAGAGGGTTGTGAAGTGTCCACAGAGGTTCTTGAAGATGAGTTGTTGCATGATAGACAGCAGCATTGCATGTTTCAGGACACGTGTCTGATGCCTGTGGATATCGGTCAGGAAGTACTGGATCAGTACTTTGATGGTACTTTGAATGTAGCTCCAGCAGAAGGAAATAACCCGGTCAGATTGTTGTCTGATAAGGATAATGAGGCTAAATCTTTTCCAGTACTATTTCCAGAGGGAAGTAATACTTTTCATGAGACCAGACAGTATAGGTTAACTATGTCAAGGTATTTTAACAACAGGATCTTGAATGCTGATGTTAGGTTTGCTGGGAATGTAGAGTATATATTTTATGCTCAGTACATGTCTGAGTTAGAACAGGTTGTGTCAAATGTTTCTATAGCGATGAGGAAAGGGAAAGGAGAGCGTAAGTCTGTCAAACTCGTGATGTGTTAGAGGACCCTGAATCTTTGAGGAAGTTACTGGAGTTTGATGATGGTTATCGTTTCCTTAAACCTATTAGAGTACTCCAGCTTTGTGGCAGGGAATACAGAAGGATATTCTGGCTTGCGTTCTGCAGCTTGGTGTTCCTACATGGTTTTGTTCTTTTTCTTCTGCAGATATGCGATGGAAAAATCTTTTAAATAGTATTTTGAAACAGGAAGGTAGGACACAGACTGCTGAAGAGCTAGACTGGGCAGAACGATGCGTACTTTTGCGTAATCCAGTAACAGCAGCTAGGATGTTTGATTTCGGTGGCATTGTTTCATGAGAGAGGTTCTGATGTCTCCAGCAGAGCCTATAGGTAAGATTGTCGATTACTTTTATAGGGTAGAGTTTCAGCAGCGTGGGTCTCCTCACATTCATAGTTTGTTTTGGATTGAGAATGCACCGCGTACTGATAAAAACACAGATGAGGAGGTTGTTGAATTTATTGATAAGTATGTAACGTGTGAGTTGCCGTCAGGGGATGAGGACCTGTTAGATATAGTGAATTCCGTGCAGCAGCATTCAAAGCGACACCCTAAGACCTGTAGAAAGAAGAACACGACTTGTCGATTCAATTTTCCCAGGCCAGCATCAGAGAGAACATTTATCTGTCGAGGGAAAAGTTTAGAGGAGTCCAAAGAGAAGTGTGAGTGTCAGGAAAAGAATAGGGAAAGTGTGATCTCAGGTGTATGCAGTTGTCAGGTGAAGACAGAGCAGGAGAAAAAGATTAGAGAGAAGTCATCAGCTCTTTTGGCAGCGTTGAAGAAGGCTGTAGCAGATGAGAAGTGTAAATTCACTAGTTTAGATGAGTTGTTTAAGAGTGTAGGCACAGATCAGGCTGGTTTCGAGCAGGCTTGCAGGCTCCTTGCGCGCAACACCCACATAGTTTTAAAGAGAGAGATAAATGAAGTTTGGGTAAATCAGTACAGTAAGTTGCTGCTAAAATGCTGGAATGCCAATATGGACATCCAGTATGTTGTGGACCCATATGCGTGTGTCGTGTACATTATCTCTTACATTTCAAAGGCAGAGAGGGAGATAGGTTTGTTGTTAGCGAATGCTCAGAGAGAGGCTTCTAAAGATAAAAATCTTAGTGCCAGAGAGGCTTTGAAGAACCTTGGTAGTGTTTATCTACATAACAGAGATGTTTGTGCTCAGGAGGCAGTTTATAGGTTAGTGCCTAACATGCACTTGAAGGAGTGCTCTAGGAAGGTTGTGTTTGTCCCAACAGGGGACAGTGTTGTCAGGATGAGTTTACCATTGAATGTGCTAAAACAGAAGGTGTCATCACAGGGTCTTGATCCGGAAGACATGTGGATGACGAGTGTAGTTGACCGTTACAAGAACAGGCCAGAGGACAGGGAGTTCAATGATATGTGTCTGGCATCTTTTGCCTCAGAATATCGTGTGTTGAGCAAAAATGAGAAATCAAAAAGTCGAATTGAACTTCAAAACAACACTGGTTTTGTCATCAAAAGAACGCGTACGCAACCGGCCATCGTACGTTATGCACGATTTTCAGAGACAAAAAATCCTGAAAGATTCTATCAGAGTAACTTGCAGTTGTTTTTGCCTTATCGTGAGGACGTGCAGCTTAAACCTGCCAACTGTGAAACTTTTGAGGAGTTTTACAGGACTGGTCATGTTAGGTTTAGTGATGGCACACAGCATTCAGTGAAGTCGGTAGTAGATGCTAACAGGAGCAGGTTTCAGGTTGAAGTCGAAGATTTGGATGAGATTAAAAACTCAGTTGATAGTGATGCTGTGTTAGAAGATGCCTGGTGCCAGCTGTGCCCAGAGCAGGAACAGGAGCGTTTGCAGTGTGTGCAGGAAGTTCAGGACAGAGAGCAGGTTGTAGATGAGCATGTGGACAACATTCCTGATTTAGCGGTTAGCGATAAAGAGGTTTGTCATTTAGAAAAAAGGAATAACATTCTAAATAGGACGGATGGTTTGGTTTTGATTAGGTCTCTGAATGAGACACAGATGTCTGTTTTTTATCAGATTAGACAGTGGTGTTTGGACAAGGTCAATGGTCAAAAGCCGGCTCCTTTGCATGTGTTTGTGACGGGTGGGGCTGGTACTGGAAAGAGCCATTTGATTAGGGCCATCCAGTATGAGGCTATGAGGTTGCTGTCACCAACGTGTCGTCATCCTGATAACAGTTGTGTGGTTTTGACAGCCCCAACAGGGATCGCTGCATACAATTTGCATGCAGCAACAATTCACAGCACACTCAGCATTGGTAAGGATGTACGCTTACCGTACAGTCCTTTGGGTGAAGAAAAGATAAATTCTTTGCGTGCTAAATATGTAGATTTGCAGTTGTTGATCATCGATGAAATCTCCATGGTAGATCATCGATTGTTGGCGTATATTCACGGCAGATTGAGGCAGATTAAACAGACTGGGGACTTTTCCCCCTTTGGGAATGTGAGCGTTATTGCAGTTGGTGATTTTTATCAGTTGCCTCCTGTTAAAGGGAAGCCTCTGTATGTTGACGATGAAGGCGTCAACTTGTGGTCCAGTCTGTTTAGTGTTGTTGAGTTAACAACAGTTGTTCGACAGAAGGATGGCGTGTTTGCGCAGTTGCTAAACAGGATCAGGACTCGGTCTAAAGAGACTCCAATGCTGGTCAGTGATGTTCAGACACTGAAGCATTGTGAAACCGGCGAAGTCAGCTCAGCTTTGCACATCTTTCCGACTAACCGACAAGTAAATGAGCACAATCTTCAGGAGCTGTTCAGGACTTGTCCTGAATATGTTGAGATCAATGCACAGGATTATGTGAATAGCAAGAAAACAGGAAAGTTAGAGTTGATAAGTGGACACCACAGCAAAACATACAACACATCTTTAGAGGAAACACTTCCCTTGGGGATAGATGCCCGTGTTATGCTGTGTAAAAATATAGATGTTGACGATGGTCTGGTTAATGGTGTGTGTGGTACGGTTACACACATAGAGATGGCTGGTGAGGGCAGGTTCCCCAAAAAGGTTTTTGTAAAGTTTGATGATGATCAGGTCGGTGCTCAGAGGAGAAAACGATCTGCTTGTCTTTCTGTTGATTTAGCTGCTTCCACTGGTATTGAGCCAGAGGAAGAGAGAGTTACAGACAAAGGTGGATTGCGAAGGCAATTTCCACTTCGGCTTGCCTGGGCCTGCACGGTGCATAAAGTCCAGGGTTTAACAGTTGATAGGGCTGTAGTTAGTCTGAAGAAAGTATTCACTGCAGGACAGGCGTATGTGGCCTTAAGCCGAGTCAGGAGCTTGTCTGGTTTGGTAATCGAAGATTTTGAAGAGAAATCAATTTATTGTAGGACAGATGTCAAAGATGCTATTAAGAGTATGCCCCGTTTCCTAGTTGACAGAATACCACCGCACACATCAGACACAGACACATTTTCTGTGTTCTTGATGAATGTGCAAAATCTGAGTGCACACCTGTCAGATTTATGCATGTGCATAGAGCAGTTAAAGGTTAACTGTGTTGCTGTAACAGAGACATGGTTGTCAGCTGATTCTGTTGTAGAAAATGTAAAAGTTGATGGTTACATTTTTAGTCATTGTATGCGTAGTGTGTCTTACACGAGTGACCATCCAGTTTTGACCGCTTTGCAAGCCCAACAACATGGTGGTGTTGGCATATTTAGTTCAGACAGTGTGACCTTTGAGCTAATCAAAGTTCCACAGGTGAATTTGGAGTGCTTGGTTCATGAGTATGTTGGTTTTGACATTGTACTCGCAGTCATTTATCGACCGCCAGCTTATCCCATGTCTTTGTTTAAAGAGTTTCTCAGCAAGTTGCTTGATCGGCTTAAACCACTAAGTAACACCATTGCTGTCATGGGAGATTTTAATGATGACATTTTGAAGTCGTCATCAGTCTGCAATTTTTTTGTAGATAGGGGGTTTGTTCAGCAGGTGACACAGCCCACCACAGAGAGAGGCACACTTATTGACCATGTGTATGTGAAAACAACACAGTACCAGGTACAGTCTGTAGTGTGGCCTACTTATTTTAGCGACCATGAAGGGATTCTGTGTTCCTTTAAAAGGAAATCTCTTCAAGTTGATGAAGCAGAATAGTGTAGTTTCCAAGATGACAGGTTTTGTGGTGCCTTTTATGTGATAGTTTGCTCATTTGTAGACATGTCATGAAATAGGTTGTTTAGGGGTGATATTGGAATGGTTGGTTTGGATCTGCACTTCAGTGGTTAGCTTTTTTTTTTTTAGGTTGAGTGGAATGGTGAGCTCCCTTTCTATTTAGGATTGGCATTCTGTGATGATTTTTAAAGATGCCAGAATTCTACAGGTGTGGTAGTTTGTGGATTTTCGTTTTTGTGTTTTTCATGTCAAAAGTGTAGAAAAGTGTAAAAAGTTCTATTTTCCTGTTTTAGTTCAAATATATGTGTATTGATAAGGACTAAAAAAAAACAAAAAACACCAAAAAAAAAAAGTTATATATTTGCATGCTTTGTTCAGTTATTGTATAATCTGTTAGTGTGATAGTTTTGTGTCAAAGAGTAAAATGTTCTATTTTCCTGTTTTAGTTCAAATATATGTGTATGGATAAGGACTAAAAAAAACAAAAAACACCAAAAAAAAGTTATATATTTGCATGCTTTGTTCAGTTATTGTATAATCTGTTAGTGTGATAGTTTTGTGTCAAAGAGTAAAATGTTCTATTTTCCTGTTTTAGTTCAAATATATGTGTATGGATAAGGACTAAAAAAAACAAAAAACACCAAAAAAAAAGTTATATATTTGCATGCTTTGTTCAGTTATTGTATAATCTGTTAGTGTGATAGTTTTGTGTCAAAAAAATAAAAAAAACACCAAAAAAAAGTTATATATTTACAAGCTTTTTAAGTTATTGTATAATTTGTTAGTGGGTGATAGTTATGTGTCAAAGTGTAAAAAGTTCTATTTTCCCTTTTCTTGTTCAAATATATGTGTAGTGATAAGGACTAAAAACAAAAACAAATAACACCAAAAAAAACTCATATATTTGCATGCTTTTAGTTCTTGTGTAATCTGTTAGTGCTTGATAGTTATTTATCAAAGATGTATAAAGTTCTTTTTTCTGCTTTAGTTCAAATATATGTGTAGTGCTAAGGAGAGAGTTTTTCTGTGTGCTTTTTTGTATTTGTTTGTTTGTCCTGTCAGAGTTTGTCCTGTTCGCCAAGTATGTCTTGTCTTGTGTTCTCACCCATGGCCTACACCTTGTCGTGGTGGGTGGGCTTTCAACTAAGATGGGCCACCAGTGTTTTAGCTTGTTACATGTAAGGTGTTGTTGAGGTTAGGAGAAAGCTTACTGTTTGATGTAAAAAATATACATTTGAAATAATATATATTTAAAATAAAAAGATAAGAAATGATATATATGACTGCGTTCATGTGTTATCCATTAAAGTGTTTAAAGTTCTATATTCCAGCATTAATTCAAATATTGTTTAATACTAAAGATATCTTTTTCTTTTTAAATTATACATTTGCATGTGTTTTAAACATATTTTTGTTTCAGTATATAAAGTACAGTGTCACTTATCAGTATTTGTTCTGTGGAGGTTCTGACCTCCTTTCTGTCACAGATTCCACTGGATTAATGGACCCGCCCTGCTCTTGTGCTGTGGACCAGACTGACCCTAAGAGCTGCAACTCCTGATGTCATGTCATAATGGCCATGTTGCAACACATTTGCAACACAGTCTCTGGGCCAGAACCAGCAGGCTCAAGGACAGGTTCTTCCACCAGGCAGTCAGGATGCTAAACTCCCTCCCTGCTCTGCCATCACTTCCCCACTCTGCCCCCCACCACTGACCTCAGGACTGCACTCTTCACTTGTCCCCCTGCTCATTTGCACCATTGGACACTACTGCACCATAACTAAAACTTATAATTACCTCTATATACATACATGTACAAAAAAAATTATATAATTTATTCTGTTCATAGTAAATGTATTCTATTTATTACTTTCGAAACTAGTAGGCTATTTTATTTTTTATTTATACAATTGTATTTCATTTTATCATTTTAAGGTTTTTTTACTTCAAGAATAAAAAAAGTGAACTTGGTTCCATTTCTTCCATATCAGATCTGTAGTTGATTGTTGGAGATGTGATAATGTTGTGGGTAATATTAGGTTGACTATGGTTTTTTATTAAAACATTGAAAATCTCAAGATAATAAAAAGAAATCATTTCATTGGGTATTTGTACAATACAATACAACTGCCCTTAGTTTTGTATTTGCTAAAATGAATTATATTCATCGTAAATTTATCCCGTTCTTTTATTCTGTTCATAGTAAATTTATTCTACTTGTTACTTTGAAAGTAATAGGCTATTGTATTTTTTTATACTATTGTATTTTTTTAAACTGTAGTGTTATAGTGTCATGCCTGTTTGCATTGTGGGTCAGAGAGGACTGAAATTTCATCTGTGTTGTATGTCAACCATATATAGCATATTTGAAAATAAAGGTGACTTTAATTTTCATATTATGATTTTTTTAGTTTTCATTATCACTTCTCTTGAACAGAACATAATTTTTTAAACATTATCTAAGGTGTTTATTATTTTTTTGAAACCACCAGTTTATTTTGATAATGATCAGAGAAACTCCACTTTTCAATAATTTTTGTTGATGCTACACATATTTAAGAATAAAACATACCTCATTTTCTCTCTCCAGCCAATGCAGAGTCCCATGCTTGACATGCAGAATGAGTGATTTTAAAGTTTTTTTTTTTCTGGTCTTCCTCAAAAGAACATTTCTCAGCTTCAGCTACTTCAAAATTCAGATTTCTATTATGTCCTATTAATACTACATATTATGTGATTTATTATTTATTTAATTATGACTTAAATATAGTCATATAATTTAAATTTCTTTCAGTGACACATGCTTATGTATGTTTTTTATCTGTTTTAAATTAACTGGTTGTCTTAACATCTAAGTGCAGCATCGTATTGTACAGCACATTATTTTTTTTTATATTGTGTCCGAGAAGTACTATACATATAATGTCTGATTGAACCGTTAAGAGCAACAATGCTTTGTATATGATTGAGATGTAATTACAACTTTTTAATGGATTTATTGATAATACATTGTTTTTTGATAAGGGGATTATGGCATGGACTTAATTTGTATCATGGAGCTCATACTTTCTTATGTATTGTACAGATTAATAATGATTACAGTATTAATTGTATGTCATGAGACAGAGTTCTGAGCTTCCTGTAACCGTAAGCCATAATTATAAGGGCTTAAAATATTTCATGTGTTCACAGAATCATTTTAAGGTTGTTTTTTTTAATTAAAGAAAAAAAAGAACTTGCTTCCATATCTTATCAAAAACAAAAACCTCAAAAAATGATTTCTCACTTTCATAGGTATAAGAAGAACAAATTTACTTGATTTGACCCCATTACACTTTTTTCATGCTGACCACATTATTTTTTTGAGTACACCTTTAGTTGATTGTTGGAGATGTGATGATGCTGTGGGCAATATTAGGTTGAATATGTTTTTTATTACAACATTGAAAATCACAATAAGATAATAAAAAAATCATTTTTATTGGGTATTTGCGTGTACACATAATAAAAATACAGCTGTCCTTAGTTTTGTTTTTGCTATCATAAATATATATTGTGCTAATTTGTTGAAGACGTAACATAAAGACATGAAGACATAAATACAATGTTGCATATCAGGGTAATGGTAATGAACTGAAAATACACATGGATGCATATTTATCAATTTGGTTAAGTTATTTGACATGTGCAAATATTTAAGTGCACATCCTTAACTACAAGACATGACATGAAGAACAACGCATGAATATGTGAAGGCATTTTCTGAGCACATCTGAAAAAGAAACAAATCAAGATAGAGAGAAGTTATTCATCAGTGAGTAAAAGATGACTTCCAGCTGACAATAGGGGTTGCTGTACTATAAGGGAGGGAGGAAGCACATGTATGCAATGAGGGCAGCACTGTTAATTTGTGTGAATTTAGGTCCAGATCAAACCTTGCAGTTGAGTATTGTAAAAGGTGTCATGTTTCTAACAATTGTAGACTTCAACAATCTCCTCTGGCAACATCCATTGAGTTATGAAAAGCCTTTTGATAACTTTTCAGCATGAATGTGTGTAGTCTAAGTCAAGAAATGTAGTCTAAGAAATTTGAAGATGAGGTTATGAAGGAGCAAGAATGACTTCCTGTTTCATTGCGAGACATCAAAGTTTGAGAACTTGCAATGGACACAGTTGAACTACAGGACATTAAGTGACAGATAATTGTTTATGAAGGTGGAAAATAGTTTTGTGTGCCCTTTGTGAGCACATTTGAAAGAAAATAAATTGAACAATCAGGAGTAGTTTTTCATCACAGAGTAAAAAATGACTCCTGTTGACACCAGAGGGCCCAGTACTTTAAAGTGAATAGTAATTAATGTAATTTTTTGAGCTTGGTGCGATTGTAGTAGCAGAGAATTGAGCTTATAGATGTGATAGGAGGTGTACCTTGATCATGTTTGTGAATTTTGAAGCAGATTGGACCTTAAATGAAGGAGTTAGAGTGATTTCCAGGTTCATGGTGATAAGTGAAGTTTGAGGCTTCGCCATCGCCACACCGTTTCACCTCAGGACACAACCTCAACACTGATGCTTCATGAAGGTGTGAAGACCCTTTCTCAGAATATTTGAAAAAAATATGTTGTAAAACAGACGACATTTTAATGAAAAAGGAAAACATCAGACTTCCTGTTACCAGCAGGGGGCGCTATATTTGAGAGTGAAACGAAGCATATAGATTAACTCAGGCAGGGACACTGAACATGTGTACATGTTTTGGTCCGGATCTAACGTTGTACAGGACAGTTATTAAGGTTTGTGTGTTTTCCAAAAATGGTCAACTTTGGGCGTGCTTCCTGGCCATGCCCATTGACTTACGAAAAATCTTTTAATAACTTTTGATCCTCAATGTGTCTAGTTTACACTGACCAAATCTGGAGTTGATCCGATAAAAAACCTAGGAACCTCGCCCCCCACGCGCCCGTTGGGCCCTGTCGCTACCGCCGCATATTGCTTCCGCCAAATACTGCTGCTGCAACATGTTGGTTCTCCTAAATGTTGCTGGCGCCACATGTTGCAACCGCTGCACATTGCTGAAACCACATTTATGTATTATATGACATATCTAATGCTTGTAGTGATTGAAGTAGCAGAGAATCAAGCTTATAGATGTGTTAGGAGGTGGACCTTGATCATGCTGGTGAATTTTGAAGCAGATTGGACCTTAAATGAAGGAGTTAGAGTGATTTCCAGGTTCATGGTGATCAGTGAAGTTTGAGGCTTCGCCATCGCCACACCGTTTCACCTAAGGACATGATCTCAACACTGATGCTTCATGAACGTGTGAAGACCCTTTCTGAGAATATTTGAAAAAAATATGTTGAAAAACAGAGGACATTTTAATGCTAGAGTAAAATATCAGACTTCCTGTTACCAGCAGGGGGCGCTACATTTGAGACTAAAACAAAGTATATGGATATACTCAGGCAGGGACAGTGAACACGTGTACATGTTTTGGTCCAAATCTAAGATGTTACTAGAGAGTTATTAGGGTTTAGGTGTTTTCCAAAAATGGTCAACTTTGGGCGTCCTTCCTGGCCACGCCCATTGACGTACGAAATATCTTTTAACAACTTTTCATCCTCAGTGTGTCTAGTATACACAATCCAAATCTGGATTTGATCCGATAAAAAACCTAGGAGGAGTTCGTTTAAATGTGAGTCTTAAAATCGCAAAAATCGGAATTTCAACGTTAATTTACGAAGTTGTTGTTCGGAATTCCGTATGACTATTTATATATCTGTGATCGGCGTGGCCTGGAGATTATGGCCCAAAAATTTTGTGCAAATCAGAGTATGTGAAAAATTTGCCAAATTTGGGCGTGGTTTCTGGCCACGCCCATTAACCTACGAAAAATCTTTTAACAACTTTTCATCTTCAAGGCGTCTAGTATACACAATCCAAATCTGGAGTTGATTCGATAAAAATCCTAGGAGGAGTTCGTTCAAATACGTACCCAGGAAATCGCCAAAACGAGACTTTCAACGCTAATTTGCGAACTTCCTGTTCAGAATTGACAATGGTCGTAAGAGACTTTTTTGTAGGTCCGGGTATGATAGTGATGTCCTGAAAATTTCAGGTCGATCCGTGAAACTTGACGGAGGGGCTGCAGTTTTAGGCCAGTAGGGGGCGCTGTGGTGCACTTTTTTTTGTGCAAACACTGGATTCATAAATTTTTCGCCGGGACTAATTATTGTGCCGGGGCGCGTTCGCGTTTATCTCAAGTTGAAGGCACGCAATTTGGGGTTAAAGAGGAGCGAGAAAAATAATAATAATAATCCTTAAGATTACAATAGGGCCTTCGCCGATTTTTCGGCTCGGGCCCTAATAATAATCTTAGCGATTACAATAGGGCTTTCGCCCGACCTGCGGTTCGGGCTCGGGCCCTAATAACCCGAGCGATTCCAATAGGGCCTTCGCCGACCCCTGCGGGTCGCGGCTCGGGCCCTAATTAAAGCCATAGCGGGCGATGATCGGCCTCGCCCCCACGCGCCCATTGGGCCCTGTCGCTACCGCCTCATATTGCTTCCGCCAGATGCTGTTGTTTTAAATGCTGGTGCAGCTACATGATGCTGGCGCCACATGTCGCAATCGCTGCATGTTGCTGCCACTACATGCAAGCAGGTTTTTGAGATATAAACCACAGCTCATGTCCAGTGGGTGGTACTGTTCCTATGTCGCAGGCACTTCATGTGAAGCAATACCTGTCTCAGCAAATAGCCACACACACACAGACATGCAGACAGAGCCTGATAAAAAACTGTCAGTCCCTGAGTGGACTTGTCTACATGCTGTGTGTTGACATCCCAAAGAAGATAAAACTTAAAGGACAACATTTAAATATGCTAGAAAACAACATTTTATGGAACATAAAATCTATATGAAGCATCTAAAGTAAACAGAGAACATTAAATAAAGAGGATGACATGTCAAGAATCTATGGTTTCTCACTCTAAGCAGGGAGCTGCATGACTGACAGATCTCTGAGGTTGGTGTGGGGTGAAGAAGGGGGGTGGGCTAATTAGCATGTGAGGTAACCTCAGCTCAGTCTGAGAAGCAGGGGGAAGGGGACGGAGGAAAGCTTCCTTTCACAATCAGGATGATTTAAAGCATGTTTAAAAGTGTTTTAGGCATAAACACTACTGGTGTCTGTTAGATGGTGCTATTCCTATAACCCAAATATAGGTTTAAATTTAAGAAATAAATCCAGAGTGGAACTGTGATCATGTGAGTTGAATTTGGGGAAGATTAGATTATTTAAAACATACATATGCAATGTATGTATTTTCTGGAGCTTGGTGAGATTGCAGTAGCAGAGAATTGAGCTTATAGATGTGTTAGGAGGTAGACCTTGATCATGCTTGTGGATTTTGATGCAGACTGGACCTTAAATGAAGGAGTTAGAGTGATTTCCAGGTTCATGGCGATCAGTGAAGTTTGAGGCTTCACCATGGCCACACCCTTTCACCTGAGGACACGACGTCAACACTAATGTTTTATGAAGGTGTGAAGGCCCTTTCTGAGAATATTTGAAAAAAATATGTAGAAAAACAAAGGAGATTTTAATTATCAAGGAAAACAACAGACTTCCTGTTCCCAGCAGGGGGCGCTATATTTGAGGGTGAAATAAAGCTTATAGATATACTCAGGCAAGGACAGTGAACATGTGTACATGTTTTGGTCTGGATCTAACATATTGCTAGAGAGTAATTAAGGTTTACGTGTTTTCCAAAAATGCTGAACTTTGGACGTCCTTCCTGGCCACGCCCATTGACTTACGAAAAATCTTTTAATAACTTTTCATCGTCAATGTGTCTAGTATACACAATCCAAATCTGGAGTTGATCCGATAAAAACCCTAGGAGGAGTTCATTGAAATGCTAGCCTTAGAATCTCAAAAATCGGAATTTCAACGTTAATTTACGAACTTCCTGTTCGGAATTCCCCATGACAATTATATATCTTTGGAAAGGTCTCAGCCTGGTGGTTATGCCCAAAAAATTTCGTTCATTTTGCAATAAGTGAAAAATTGGTCAAATTTGGGCGTGGTTTGTGGCCACGCCCATTGACCTACGAAAATTCTTTTAATAACTTTTCATCGTCAAGGTGTCTGGTATACACAATCCAAATCTGGAGTTGATCCGATAAAAACCCTAGGAGGAGTTCGTTCAAATACGTACGCCCAAACGCGATCCTCAACGCTAATTTGCGAACTTCCTGTTCGGAATTGACCATGGTCATAAGAGACTTTATTGTAGATCTGGTCATGATACTTATGCCATAAAAATTTCAGGTGAATATGTGAAAGAAGCCGGAGGGGCTGCAGTTTAAAGCCACTAGGGGGCGCTATGGCGCACATTATTTTGTGCAAACACTGGATTCATAAATTTTTCGGGCGAACTAATTTTTTGGCCTAGTCGCGTTCGCGTTTATCTCAAGTTGAAGGCACGCAATTTGGGGTTAAACAGGCAAAAGAATAATAATAATAATAATAATAATCCGAGCGATTCCAATAGGGCCTTCGCCGACCCCTACGGGTCGCGGCTCGGGCCCTAATAATAATCCTAGCGATTACAATAGGGCCTTCGCCGATTTTTCGGCTCGGGCCCTAATGAGAATCCAAAGAATAGGAGGCTCAAATATTTTCACAAGACATGCATCTCAAAAATGACAACTTGGGAGTCATATTTACCTCATCTTAGGAAATATGTACATCTATATCAGCAAAATATGTGAATAAAAAGTGAAATCAAAGTTGGATTAAACTTCCTGTTCATGAATTACAAAGTAAAAGCCTGGTTTGTCATTTCAGTCAAGCAATTCTGCTTCCTAAAGTTCAGGTCAGTTATTCAGTGCATCAGAACCCTTGTAGGAAGTTTTTTTTGTGAACTTGAACTGCAATTGCGAGTTAACTTTTGTGCCTTTCTGTGAATTATCTTGGACATTAAGTGCCAAGGAAAAAAAATGTTCATGGCCACTTTTGACATGAAGGAAAAGCTGAACAAGGGACCACAAAATCAGCTTTTATCAGACCACTGCAAAAGAGGAGAGTACATCATGGATTGTAAAAAAGGCAAAGGCCAGAAAACAAATGTACCACCAATGAACCACCAAGGCCACTGAGATCAAGACAGGCCCTTAGACCTGTGATGATGAGCAAGCTTACATGTTATTATCATATTGCCATTATTGTTTTGAATATTATTGTTTTATGAGGCATTTTCAGACTGTATATTTATATGGCTTTGTGTTCTATTCTTCGAGAAATAATTTAAACTAGCAAGCACTCAGAGAGCACAAACCTCCGTCAAGGTAGCTTACATTTGCTATTACATCTGTAAGCAATAGCTTCATGATAAAGTTATCATCATAAAATCCACACTGGAATTGTGTTGATGTCATTATTAGTTAGACAGTTATTAAGCAAAAACTATTGTTGGCTAACAGCCGTTTTCTGGATCACCACCAAAATTGAATCACTTTTGGGCAATTACCAACATCTCCTGAAAATTTCAGCAAAATCTGTCCAGTAGGTTTTGTGTAATCTTGCTAACAAACAAACAAACTTAGTGGAGTTAAAAATAAAATTCCCACATCATTTTTGTGACATTAAAAGCCCCATGCAGGTGCATTTGCATTATTCCATAAAGAATCTGTCATCCTTTAGCAAACAGGAGTTCATGTTGTATTCGCAGATCCTTTAAAACAAGCCTCCACATAAAGGAACACACTGGTGTATGAGCATGATCTGTTCTCATCGAACCAGCTAAATTGTTTCCAGAAAAGAAAGGGAACTTGAATGAACTCAGCTCCTCTTCGTCTATAAACAAGGAAAAGGATTTCGTTGTCAGTATTTGTTCCAAATCTAATAGCACTGATGCATCTTCCACTAATAACAGCAGACAGTCCTCATCCATGTTGTTTCTCTAACTGGGTTACACAAATCTGCCCCACTGGGGATCTGACTTGATGTGCTGCAGAGAGACATTACTCCTCTCTTTGCACGTATAGCTGCAGCAAACAAGACTGACTGGATACATCAGGCTGTTTCTAACATGCTGATGATAACTGGCAGGCTTAAAACTGGCACAGACTGCTGTCAAATAACAAATCTGTTCAAGGTAAGATTAAGGTCCTGTCACAGACTGCGATTTGGACGTCAAGCTGCTGCATGTTCAAAGAGCGGAGGGTGACGCTCGACAGCTCAAAGAAAGCTGTCTGAGGGGATCGTGGGTCGATCATTAGGCACAGTCCTTAATCCTTTGTTAATATATACAAATACCACCACAGCTGTAACTTGGTCTTCCAACATACTTTAAAGTCAAATTACATTAAAATCATATTGAAATGGTTCACATGATCTTATTAATGGACTCTCTTCAATAAACAGGGTCCACTGCAGCAGGTCAGGATAAATGTCAGAAAACCGTAGAGCCAAGAAAGACAATGAAAAAATATGCTTCAGTTTTCTGTAAGTTCCCTCTCCTATGTGTATGTGTCCACACTGAGGCAGTTATTGGTGAAGGTTATCTGCAACACATTAATATACTAGAAAAGCACTCGGAGAGCGCAGACCTCTGCCAGCGCCACAGTCCTCAGCCATATTGTCATTTTGACCATAAATATTAGTCCTACCTTTATTTCATGTAAATATTTAGATTCCTTGACCATGAAAACATACCATTAGCAACTGGATTCATAATGATATCTATTTTAGTTCAGTAGTTATTCACAGAAATCACATTTTTCGCCATGGCGACCAGACGGTGATCCCGATCAACACCAAAATCGAATCAGTTCTTCCTTTTCCCATGCTGAACATTTCCTGAAAATGTCATCCAAATCCATCCATTATGGACGGACGGACGGAGGGACAAACTCCCCCGAAAACATAACCTCCTTGGCGGAGGTAATAAAATCCATACTGTTGTGCAATTTGATGACAATTTTGATGTATATTTTTTAAATAGCAAGTTGTTTTGTGGATTGGAGGAGGAAATTTCCCAAAAAGATCACATATGAAGCAAAAGAAAAAAATCTATGCTTGCAGTTTGCAAGTTCTGCACCTGCTGGGATTATGAGCATTTTTGATTATATACTTGCCTGAATGTGACATCTGACACAGGAGGCAATGATCGTGTTGGGAGTTGAGAGTAAAACTAACAAAATAAACAACAATTATCAATGCCATCTTCAGTTGACAGTTGATAACCAACAGTCAGACCTCATTATCAGCATCATCTGAGTGACCGTGCCACCTGGTGACTTTCAGCTGGCTGTGCTGATATATGTTGTTGTCAAAGAGATGCACCAACATTGTATCGTTTTTGTGTCTTGCCTCCTGAATCAATGACAAGTGGATAGACATCATTCTTTCAACTGTGTGTGCAGTAACAAGCCAAAAAAAAGCAAACCTCACCCAGCGCTAATTAGCTTAGTTCAAACACTGGGAGTCAATTGGTAGCATTAGCCTACCTCTACCTACAGTAATCAGATAAACTCTTCAGTCCTGTGTGCTTGTTCTGATTCTTTCCTGATGGCCTTATGTTATTATATTTATCATTTCTAGACTAAGATAAGCACTTTGTGTTTTCTTCTGAAGAAACGTATAAAAAAATTAGAAAAGCACTCGGAGAGCGCAGACCTCTGCCAGCACCACAGTCCTCACCCATATTGTGATTTTCACCATAAATATTAGTCCTACCTTCATTTCATGTAAATATCAAGATTCCCTGACCATGAAAACATATCATTACCTCCGCCAAGGAGGTTATGTTTTCAGGAGAGTTTGTCCGTCCGTCCGTCCGTCTGACGGATATCATTATGAATCCAGTTGCTAATGGTATGTTTTCATGGTCAAGGAATCTAAATATTTAGGTGAAATAAAGGTAGGAGTAACATTTATGGTAAAAATGACAAAATGGCTGGGGACTGTGATGCTGGCGGAGGTCTGCGCTCTCCGAGTGCTTTCTAGTTAGCAATTGGATTCATAATGATATTTTAGTTCAGTAGTTTTTCACAAAAATCACAATTTTCGTCCTGGCGGCCAGACGCTGATCCGGATCAACACCAAAATCGAATCAGTTCTTCCTTTTCCCATGCTAAACATTTCCTGAAAATTTCATCAAAATCCATCCATTACTTTTTGAGTTATTTTGTTCACAGACGGACGGAAGGACAAACAAACTCTCCCGAAAACATAACCTCCTTGGCGGAGGTAATAAATGGAAGGGCAGTGCATGTGCAAACCATCATGTGCTTGTAAGTAGGTCAACAAGCACTGTGTCCTCACTGCAAATGAACCACTCCAAAGGTCATTTGGAAGTGAGTGGAGATCACCTCTTTGAGGAGAGCTCAGAACTGCTGTTTGTAGTGAAGCTGGGATAGATTTTTATTCTTATGTATTCAAAAGAACAAATAGGGAACACCAGCTTGTATCAGATCAGCTTTCCATATTGATCTTACTGTGAAAACAACCAGAGGTTTTGTAGCCTGTATTGGGAAAGCTCAGTACACGAGTCCCAGAGTTGAGTTGATAACATACAAAGCTCATCAATAACTCTTCAGGTTCATAATTTTTTTTGTAGATATTGAAGATCATATTAATCAATGTGCTTATTACCTCCACCAAGGAGGTCATATTTTCAGGAGAGTTTGTCTGTCTGTGAACAAAATAACTCCAAAAGTTATCGATGGATTTTGATGAAATTTTCAGGAAATGTTCAGCATGGGAAAAGGAAGAACTGATTCAATTTTGGTGTTGATCCGGATCACCGTCTGGATTCGCCATGACGAAAAATGCGATTATTGTGAATAACTACTGAACTAAAATAGATATCATTATGAAACCAATGGTATGTTTTCATGGTCAAGGAATCTAAATATTTACATGAAATAAAGGTATGACTAATATTTATGGTAATAATCACAATATGGGAGAGGACTGTGGTGCTGGTGGAGGTCTGCGCTCTCCGAGTGCTTTTCTAGTTTTTAATATGGTATGTGGTTTTTTCAAGAGTGGAAGCTAGATAAAGATGAATCTGATATACCAGAATTTTAATCAATGAACAAGTACAGGTAAAAGTAAAAGAAACCAGTACCTGTTTTAAAGATGTGCTGCAAAAAGCAAGTCCTAAACCCTCACTGTTTCATTATTAGGTCTTTTTAGAGATTCACCTTTTCTCCAGGGTATCAATTTCTTTTAATTTTACTTGTACCTGTCCATAGTTTAAAATTCTGGTATAACAGTGAACCCTCCGAATGACTTCATATTCCCGGTCAAGCTTTCACCTGGTTTTAAGTCCTTTAAAGTACTCGTACTAAAGTCCTCATTTCCGTATTAACTGTAGAGAGCAGGTGAACTCGGCCATGTCTGCAGCAGTGAAATGTCTACAGCTCTGAGAACTGCTCAAACACACAACTCCACCCCAGCTCTTCATTCAGCTCGGTTTTAATGCCCCCCTCAGAACAAACCTCTCAATAGAGCTAATGGAGCATGAGAGTGAGGGGCAGCACAGAGAAACACTGATAATGATGCATAGAGGGAGGGACGGAGGAGACCCCAGAGGATCAGAGTGTTCTGTTTGTTCTCTCACCTTCTGTCTGTCCTCACACATTATATTTGTCTCATGTTATTTCCCTCGTGTTTCTTCTCTTTATTGTCTGCTCTGTTTGCCCCTAATCTCCCACTGCCTGTCAGGCGAATAAAGTTTTAATGTGTTGAAGTTTTGATGCTTCTTGTTTGATCTCCATCCAGCTTTATCTCCATCCTGTTGAGGCTGTACCTGCAGGAGCAGCAAAACATCCTCGTACACACATGTGCCTCAATGTCCAAATTAGATTGCATGTTTATCCAAAACCATAAAATACAAATCAAAGATAAAGTGCTGCTATGATTGTCTGATACAAATTTTACAACACTGATATAGATAACCGATTTCTTAGCATCGAGGTTGAAGGTTCATAAATTTCTCATGTATATACTTTAACAATTGAAGGCCATTTTCTTCAGATTTTGCACAATTTAGCCTCATGTTCCTTACACTTACTTACGAAAGCCGTACCAGGAATGCTTTGAGGAATTTTCTTCACGCTTTGTCTGAATGTCTTACTGGCTCAGGATCTGATCAGATTTTGAGGGTCAAGGTTAGAGGTCAATGCCGTGAAGTTACAGGCTCATCCCTTGCTTGTTGACATGCTTAATATGTCAAGAACATGTTGACAGATTTTCTTGAATTTTGCACCAATGCATAGACACAAGTATCGAACTTTAGAGGTCATATAAAGGTCAACTTCATGGTGCCTCAAGTTCCTGTCTTGCTGATTTGTTAACTCTTGATCAGAGAAACTGGTCAGACTGTAGAGGCCAGAGGTAGAAGATGAAGGTCATGGAGCCTAATGTTGATCACTTGCTTTAAACATGACATCTCGAGACCATGTTGAGGGTGTAGTGATTATTTTCTGGATATTAATTAATATTAATTAAAGAAATTAATATTCATTTAATAACCAGGTTTGCTCTCGTTAATTAAAGGGGGCACCATCCTTTTTATACAAAAAAGGCAAAATTAACTTAATTAGCTGATTTATTAATTTATTTCATTTAAATTAGATAAATCAATTAAGTCAAACTTATCAGTTTAATCAATTAAGTCAAACTTCAGTTGTTTAATCAATCTCAAATCTAAAGCCAGAACTCTCATGCAGTGATGTCAATCTTCCAAATAGAATACCAACAGACAGAACTTTAAATATATAAGGGTGATTTATTAAAATGAATATATAAGACAAAATAAAATAAAATAAACACTTAAGAAGGAACAAATGTCAGAGATGTACTAAATCAATGATGTTATCAATCAGGAAAGAAGATATGAACCCTCAAGGAACATTTAAGCATATGGAGTGGTTATAGTGGATTAATTTCCGAATTAACCTTCTTGTAAAAGGTCAAATCAAGGGGAAATTATTAGAGAATTGAACCAAGACACACTCAAGCCCATCTGAAAGAAGATAGAACTGCCTCTTACGAAGTGTCGTCTGGATCGGGCCTCATCTGGTCCGAGCTACTGGAGAATCTGAAGGACTGTTCTGGTTCTGGGTGACGTCCCAGAGGGTTGGTCCACACTCTGCCCAGCGCGATGGATCCAGAGAGGTTGTTCAGACGTGAGCTGGTCCCAGGTTTCCCGGGAGAGAAGTCTTAGATTGGACTGGCAAGTTCTGTTCAAGATTTTACGCTGGAGCTTGGGCGTTGTTGTCTCGATTGTATAAAAAGTGGATTTGTAACTAATTCCAAAAATCAAGAATTCATTGGCCAAACAAATTCTATTCTGAAATTAATAACGAAAGTCCATTTACTATGAAGCAAATCTTTGAAGTCTTACTGGCTTATAAAGAAAGAATCGGCGGGCATGTCACAAAACTTAGACAAAAGAGTCTAGGAAAAATATGTGAGCCAAAAATCAAAAGTGGTGACGAAGACGAGGAGGAGGAAGGAGACGGACAAGAGAAGAGAGGAGTAGAGAAGAAGAGAAGAGGACAAGAGACCGCATGTTTCTCTGTTTTGTCTCCTGATGAGGATCTCAGAGGAGGAGGGCCTTTGGATGAGTTAACAACACTTTATCAACTAATATTTGGCCAATATTAAGTTGTATTTTGATTAAACATCCAATATAAGCACTCCAACTGGATAGGAAATCTCATGGTGATCAATTTGATACCAAATACTATATATCTGAAGTATAAGAAAGAATTAAACAATTCAAATCCTATTAAACAGTCAATTAAACCCAATAGAGGTGGTTAACCTAAGATATATCAGTCAACATGCCCTTAAGATGGTTTGCAACCAAAACTTAAGGTGTAGAAATCCTATTATAAGCATTCTTCAATGAAACAGAGTGATAAAATAACACAGAGTAATAATAACCCAACTTTCTCCTAACTTGGGGATCTTTAGGGCTAAAAACACACAAGTCACATCATTACAAAGCATTTGTCATGACAGAATATGATATCACATTGTTAGAAGTGTTTCATTTAAAGAGTTTCAGTTTTAAAAGGTTTGTGGGTTTTCTGTGTGGACAGAGACCACATCTGGAGTCGGTGAGGGGTCTGCGTGTCCAGGGAGGTCAAAGGTCAACTTAGGTGTCACCGAATTGTTATTTATGACCTCAAAACGGACTCTCTTCGAACATGCTATTTGGTCTCAGCCAATCGCTGTTTAGGAAGAAGAGTAAACATCCACACCAATGTCTGTTTGGGGTAGTTCGGAGGGGGCGAAACAGATTTAATGGCAACACATGTTTTAGGTGATTTACAGTCATGAAGCACAGAGTCAGAGAGGAATGTTCTTGGTCCTTTTAGAGTTTCCTTAAAGTTGATCAGTTTGATATCGCTACAAGGGATTGTCTTTAAATTTTTTCCCAAAGTCTCAGTCCGAGTGAGGATAAACTGATATGATATGAACAGGTAAATGGTCAAGGAACCCAGTGCTCATCCACTGCTTATGAACTATACTTCTTAGATCTCTTTAAAGGATTTTCTTCTAACTGAAAAAATATCTCAACATAAGAAAATTCATCAGGTTTTAGAGGTCATAAGTTCACTGAGGCTGATGCTCCTTGTGATTTTTGTTGTGAATAGTTGAAAATGATTTTCTGTTAAACTTGGAACACAGTTTGTTCTGACCTTGAGAATTAATAATTAGATTAATGTGTTTAAAGATACAGAGTGTGATGTCCTCCCTTGCTTCATAAAATTAATTCTCAAGGAGTCCATTGAGGGATATTTATTAAATACAGCATAGGTACTCCGCCTGGCTTAAAAATAAACTCAGCAGATTATCCGAGTCCTCGGTCAGGGTTGTTGGCCTTTGTTTTTGTCCATCACTTCTTAATGAATCGTCTGCAGAAAGCTTTTTGATTTGTTTGGAATTAGACATTATAATCTTTTAGTGGTGTTATGCATATTCGTCTGGATGCAAAAATAAAATAAACAAACTCTGCCAATTTTTACGTAATCGCTGCCAGTTTCATAGGACAATATGAGGTCCATGCCTCTATCATCAAGGTAAATTTCCTCTGGATCCAATTCAGATTGACTTCATAATGGAGCCATTATGTACATTTGTAATAGGAAATTCCATTGACAACATTCAATAACTCAGATAAAATCAAAATATTAGTTGATGAACACTTGTTGTGTTCATACAGGATAACAACCTCCATGTGTGTGTTGGGTTTGATCCAGATCCTTCCACTATTCTTGATCTTGTGATCCAGATTTGTAACTTTTTCAGACGTCGTGGAAAATGAAACTGCTGCAACTGAGCTGCTTGGTGGAGGTCTGTGATCTCTGAGTGTTTTTAAGCACTATTCTTCTTACCATCATTAGAAGTAGCTTTAGCATGTTTTATTATCATTTCTGATCTAAGTGGGGGTGTTAATTGTTATATTTTTAAAGGTGAAGGTCTTTGTGTCTCTTGTTCATCCCTTACTAATTAGATTCCAATAAACCATCTGAGACTTTATTCTTGAACCATCACTGCACTTCACTGTTCAGGACTTGAATACAGAGCAGAGCCATTAAACCACGCTGGTTATAAATAAATAAACCATAGACACCCCACATGGTGGAAAAGTAGAAGTGTGTCTGTTACAACACATCCCTACTCTGTGGTCAGTTTCTTGATGGTGCCCTCTCTCCTCCAGTAGCTCATTAAACAAATTGGAGGAGGTCATGCAAATGCAGCAGAAAGCACAAGCGTGCACAATGTGAAGCAGTCATCCCCACGGTACCCACAACCAAAGACATCAAAGAGGAAGAGGAGGATGTTTCAGAGTGCAATGCTGTAATTTTGCCTTCCTGTGAATTTTAAAGCAAATCTTATCGCTCCTAATTATTCCGGGGGAGAGAACGAGCACGAACCAACGGAGCAGACCAAATAAAAAATAAACAAAAGATGAAAAGGAAATAGAAAAAAATCAGGTCCCTACGCAAACACAGCCACTTTGAACACATTCCAGTTTGTTCTTTCCAAATAGGCCACCCTCAGACTGCATATTTGTTCTGCTGACTTTACAAAGCTCACGTCCTGCTTATTCACAGGTATGACTCATATGTTCAGTAAGAGGGAAGAATCTCATCCAATAAAAGAAAAAAAAAAAGGCTGCGGCTGACACAACCCAGCACGCAGACTGGGGTGTAAAACAGAGCAGTAATTATCTCTGACCTCACAGACTTCTCAGTTAATTGGCGCGCAGACCCCTCAAGAACTGCAGTTGCCGGACATAAAGATGGAGAAGGAAATGGACGGCACATAATGTACTGGCCAGAACACATTAATGAAGGGGAAGGAGAGAATAACAGGAGGAGAGACGGAGCTGCAGATACAATGAGGTTAAAGTGAGGAAGTGAGATGCACGGAGGGGTGAAATTGTGTGAAAGTAGCAGAAAGGAAGGCGGTATAGGAGGCTGGTGCATCGTGTTTCTTGCTGTGCTCAGTCCAACGGAAATAAAAGGCACACTTACATCTGCCTGGTGTGGACTTGAGCAGATGCACATACAGAAATAGCTCAAGTGAGGAAAGATAGACATGTCCCAAGATGTGATGCTCTGGTGGGAGATATTTTATCAACTAAAATACGACAAAACCTGTTAATTAACTCTTTTTTCCATGACAAAAGACAGACAATATCACACTACCAAAAGTCAACATTTCCCATCAGCCAGGAGTTCAACATCCTTGAAAAACAGACATTAGCAGCAGGTCTGGCAGAAAGCTTGGTCAAAAAGACCTAGTATGACCTCCAGTGTATATAGCATGGCCATTTAGGTATTTAATGAGACAGCGATCAATAAAGCACTCTGGCAAACCTGCTTTTTCCAGTACTTTGACTACAACATCTTGTAAGCAAGTCATCAGATAACACGGTAACTTGTTACACCCAAACACTGAGACAGCTCCGACAGTTCATGGAGGCAAACATTGAAGAAACGGAGTGCAGACAATGCTGATGGTGAGGTATGGCAGCTGGCTATCAGCTTCAACAGTTATTTGATGCTGAACTTGATTATTGGTGGGGGGGATTTCATACATTTACTCTCAGCATCAGTGTTCACAGTTTACTTCGTACACAACTGGAAGTTGCATACAGGGGGAGGCCTTTTGCGCCCTCTAGTGGCTGTACAAGACAGATACAGGCAAATATTAAAAAAAAAAAAAACACTCTGAACACCAACGGGCACAAAGATAAACATAAGGAAAAACTGCAACTTTATCTCCAGTTTAAGGTCCGTCATCAAACTACTCTTCGAACAAGTTACCGCCATTTTTTTTCACTAAATCCAGAACTATTAAGGATAAATTTGTCCAATCTCTGATTAAAATTAAAACATATTTTTATCAGAAAACTAAATTTAAAATATCTGGCGGGTGGTTTCTGCTCTCATCACACATTCAGCTCTTTTACCTGAGCTTCACAGAAAATCTAAAAGCAACTCTTGGAGGATGGCAGGAGATGTGAGCGTGTGCTCTCACCGAGGGCTTTCTGTCATGCTGCGCTCTGTGCAGTGACGTGAATTGGTTATATGTTGTTAAGTGTTTATTCACAACCTTCTGACCTCAGCCCAAGGGGAGTTGTGAAAGCTGCTGCCAGAGCGGCACACGCTCTATCACTTAAACAACGTATACGCAGCCTACACATATAGTATGACCTTGATATTGAGTTAGCATGAATGGATTGGCTGATGAGGGGTGGGATGTGATGTGCTGTTTTTCTCCACTGCATAAGTCTGCATCAGGAACAAATAAAAACTGTAAAATGAAGGTTTACAGCAACAAAACAAATAGGCAAAGATAAATGCGGAAGGAGGAAGCAGTGACTTGAATACTGATTTTGCCATTCATGTGCATATCAAGAATTAACCCATGGAGGCATCATGGCCGTGCAAAATAACTGCATGTTTCCTCTAACTCCAACAGAAGTCACATAGACACGGAATGTTAAATCTCCTGTTTTTACAACAAAATAAACATGTTAAAGGCCTGTATAAAATACTGTTTGGGTCAGTTAGTTCATTGTTTTGAGAGAACACCCTGTATAGGAAGATTTTTTTCAATACAAACTCCAATTCCATCCAAAAACATCATGTTCTCTGTCTTCCCAAATACTTGGTTTTAAACTTCTTTATGTGTGCAGACCTCTGGTACTTCAATGTTCATGGATAATGTAGATGCTGCTTTATGTTTGCATTTTGCCTTTTACTGGCAAGCAAAAAGCTTCTTTCATTTTTAACTAATGCACTAACTAAACCTTAACTCAGTTAAAAGTATTCAGTGAGACTTAAACACTTTATGCCATTTTAACTCAAATGAAACAAATATACTTCTCAAATAAAGTTTGAAATTATTCACTGAAAATGTTTCCATCATTTAAAGCTCTCCTTTAATAATACCAATTAGTATTGTTTATTTTCATTATTATTCTATATTGCTGAGAAACCTGATTAGGGACCTTTACAAGAAGGTACAACGTGTGAGGATCATGCATTTGTGAACTGAGCAGAACACCTAAATTTGTGGGTAGTGCCCCCGAGAAAATTGCCTAAAAACACTGGGAGCTTGTGGTCCACTACTCAGATCGGAAACGTTAGGAACAAGTTCAGTGAGACTGTTGAGGTCAATGACGGCCTGGAAAAGGGGCGTCCTTGAAGGACCGCAACCCAAGAAGACCAGATCCTCATCCTTATTTCATGTGTGAACCGTTTCTTCCAGGAGACAAATGGAGTTTGGTAAATTTTGGGGGGCTCCATCCACACATTTAGCTGTGAAATTCGAAACGTCTTCCATTTCACCAAGTTCATCTCATTAAAATGTTTTTTGTAGATTTGGTTTATCCATGTACACAGTGGCTGTCATCTAAACACTGTCATCTGAAGAGAAACATCCTCTGAGATTGAAAAATTCTCTTTTTAATGGATTGGTTTTTTGGTCTCAAGTGTGACCTACATTAGTTGATGGAATATTTTTTAAATGAGGAAAATGTGGAGGCCACAAACCACAAAGCTTTCTCACTCAGTCATGGTTGTCAAACTTGTCTTAACTGCAGTTTATCAGGGTTTTATTGATGATTTGTGCTTTCATTTCCAAACATCACCGGACAGCGAGGTGCCCATTACAGATGCGAGGAGGCCACCTGTCCTCCACAGGGTTAGTAAGCGAACACAGCGTGAGTTTAACCTCCAGCTAAGCATGATAAAGTCTGACAGCACTAAGCAGCCAAAGCTGGCTCATTAGTCCTCCCTGTGCCAGCTCTCTGTGGTCAGGGTCTCTCCTCTTGGCTTTTCCCTTCATGTCTTAGCTGCAGAAGCACAAACACTGGCAGCCTCCTCCTCATTAGACAGGCCTGTTGCTTTAATGTAGCCCAACATAACACACTGAGCTGGAGTCGCCCCCAAAATGAAATCCTCTGCTCGCTTGTTTTGGTTGCAAACATGCAGCCGGCTGCTGTGGCCGGAGGTGCAGCTGAGCGGACTCATGTTTGGCAATATTTAGGCTCCTTTTAAATGATGGAGGCCTCTGCTCTCGGTGGATGACAATTGCCCACAGTGATGGTGGCAGATATGCCAACAGCTGAACCAGAGACCTCTTCGACATTTCAAACAACCTCTACAGCCCAACAGTGACTGCAAACACACACCTGGAGGAGTTTCTAATTTGGCAGATATTCAAAATCATGTCTTAGTTCTCAGAAAAAAAATACTTGGCCATTTTTTGCCCTCCAAAGTTTTGTAGTTGAAATACTTGACAGCAGATGCACCTCAGAGTCCTGCATTTGGTCGGGTACTTGATGGGTATATGCAAAAAAACATGCCAGTGCATAATGGGAAATCTGTTTTTGATTTCCAATGATGTGGTTTGATCACTGCGTGCAACTGCCCCCAGCTTCTCATAGTCACAGGAGTGTGCTTAGCCCCATTACTGTCCGCTGGGAAAGTAAACATTTTTTCAAAACTGTGAAAATCTTATCATGAAACTTAACCAATTTCTGATTCAAAGCAGCATAATTTGTTGGAAAAAAACTATATTGTAAACATTTAGTGGAGGACATTTATTGATTTTACCATTGGACTTGCACACAACAGTTCAAGCCCTATAGACATCTGTCCTCACCATCAGCTCTGCAGGAAAGGAGCAAAATGGTACATTTAGTTGTTAGCCTGCAATGCTTTGGTCAAAGGATCAACAAATGAGCTGTTGTGCTAACAGTAGCAGCGTTCATTTATGGTATTGTGACTGCATGTGTTTGCGTTTATGGATGTTGTGGGTCAATCACATGTCTAATGTACACAGGTCTCTGAGGGTACGTATATGACATTAGGAAAATGTGTGTGGTGGGTTAGGTAGGTGCAGATTGGTAAAACTGTACCCATGCAGGACTCTGATGGTGTAGACCTACGACTGAAAATCAACTAATAGTGGTAATTTTCACACCGAGTTAGTTTGGGGTGATTTCCAATAAAAGTGGGCGATCCATGCTCAGCACAGTTTGTGTAAACATATATATGAACACAGCAATTAATCTCTGTTTCAGCACAAACAACTGTACCAAGCTCACCTCAAAGAGGTGGTCACAGCTCCCTTGTAATCAAATTCTGAAGTTCGTTACCAGTGAGGGCACAATCAACAAAAGTACAGTGTTACTTAACTCATTCCTCTGCTGAAGTAATATTAGCAGAAGCAATAGTAATAATAACTGCATTACAGTGACCAGGCAACCAGGCTAATGACAGTAAAAAAAACATAAAAACCGTAACTTTTAAACATCACTCACCAACTTTATGGACAATCATCACAGCACACCACAACATCAACTGATTGAGCTTGACAGTCTCTCCGCAGGCACTTCAACGGGTGTTAGGTTGTCATTAGTTACCAAGCTTTATGATGTCCCCTATGGTTCGCTGTAGACACCAGCAGCACAATTATTTCCACTCACAAAAAATGTTCAAGTATAATCAAACAGCAGATATTCTAGTGCACTATTTGTGAGATGGAGAGAACAAAGAAATTGTCAGAGATTTCAGCGGCCCAACGAGAACAATGCTGATGGATTAATGGATTTAAAATGAGAATCAATGACAGATTAACATCCCTATGGCACTGTGCAATTATTGTTATGTAAGCATATACTGTTTCTGGTTTAAAGGCTCTGAGCCATATCTGACTGTATAAGGTTTCTATACCAGCAGAATCTAAACAGAAAAATACATCCAGCCTAATTTTCCATTTACTGCCCTTCCTTGCATCAGGGTTACTGCTGATTCAGAGCACCACTCCATTTCAGGCCCTTTTTGCCTCAGTGTGTCTTATAACCTGTAGCTTGCAGTTAAAAACTGACAGTTAGACACCCAATTAGGGGGAGTAATGTCCATCATCTTCACAGCGACACTTCAGCACCATGGACAAAGCTGCCTGTTCAGCAGAGCTGGCTGACAGCTGCAGCAGATTTATCTTGCTTTTGCCTCGACCGTTAAAAGTTCACTAATATTAACAACTCAGCTCATCCAGGATAATATCTATTTATCTGTTTAGTATTTTAAGGAAGACATCTGGAGCACAAGCCTGAGGACACACCACCACCTCTCCTGTGAGGAATTGCAACTCAATTTTTCCTTTTTTTTTAACTAATCAAGCCATCATCTCCACTGCACTTTGGGTAAGAGGCAGGATACCCTGAACCAGTCACCAGCCAATGGCAGGGCTACAAAGAAAGAAAGACAACCATTCACACACCCAGCCCACATCTAAGGGCAATGTAGAGTCAAATCTAACCTAACAAACATACTTTATTGGTCTGTGGGAGGAAGCCAGTGTGCCCAGAAAGAGCCCACACATGGACTGGGAGAATATGCAATCTCCACAAAGTAGGTTGTCTTGGTAACTAATGACAACCTAACACCCGTGGAGGTTTAAACTAGCAACATTCTTGCTGTGAGGCACGCATACTACCTGCTGCATCTCGAGCTGGCCATATTTAAAATATAATAATGCCTCAAAGTTTATTCAAAAGAAGGGTGAATTTTCTACCTCACTTGGAGTAAAATAGGACTGAACAAGGGGATACAAAAGTGATTGGAAACTGCATCACCATAGAAACCTTTCAGGAATCTGCATGATTGCATCCAATCATTTTCTTTTTTTATTTGTTTTACATAATATTTATCTAACTAATCTAAGGTAAATCCCATTGAGATCAGGATCTCATTTACAAAAAAAAAATCCAGAAAAAATTTGAGGCAATACACTACAGCCCATAAATTTATTGAACTCAACTACTTGACATTAGAAGAGCAATTAGTTTTGAGGACAGTAACAAGTAGAAACATGGTCATTGTTCATAGGATTCTCATTGCCTGGTGAATGAAATGGAACTAAAAGCTTTAAATGAAACCTGTTCTGCCATTTTCAGTTCTGTCTGTATAGTGTTCAGAGCGGTGGGGTGGCATACAAAATGCTCTTTTCCCAAGATCACTTTGGACACAGTGCATAATTGGGTGATAGATTGCACATGAGCGTAAGGCGTAGGTGCTCCATGATTTCTGCAGTAGTGAACATAGATTTGACGGTTCTAACCCCAGAAGAGACTTATAATTAATTATAAATCAACAGCATCCAGTGGAAATATCCCCTGAAGCTCAAGGAGGGCCACTCAGCTTTGGCATAAAGCTTGCAGTGATGAGTGAGACATCTGCAACCAGTCACAAATCATAATGCACAATCCAATCCACCTTATTTATATAGCACATTTCTGTCCAACATAGCATCGAGCGGATTTGCTGTTCATCAGGAGACTGGGATCCACATTCAAGATTTCCTGCTGCTTAACAGAAGGTTTTTTCTTGCTGCCATGATGGAGGAATTCATGATTGGCTATATGGATTCATGTTGGGTGTTGGATGTATATATTTGTATATATGTATATGTGTATTTTAAATGTATTTATGTATCTATGAATATATGTGTATCCATAAAATGCAGAGTTTTATGCTCTATTGTAAAGTGTCTTGAGATAACACTTTTTATGAATTGGCGCTATACAAATAAAGATTGATTGATTGATTGATTGATTGAAAAACCATTCAAGCTTACTTAAAGGTCCAGTGTGTAGTTTTTAGCGACATCTAAAGGTGAGGTTTGAGATTGCAGCACTCCGGCAATCCCCCCTCCCTTTGGGAGAAGCCCTGAGCTACGGTGGCCCTCCAAGCACTAAAAGCGTTTTTCAACATGGCGTCGTCAACGAGTGTTTCCAGCTACCAAGCTATCAACTATCTCTGTTGATTCACCACATTTGAAAGTTCAGAGAGTATTTTAGGCGAGAAAGTCACCACGTAGAATACCAAAATGTGGTCATTTGAGCCATAAAACGCACAGATACAAATTTCATTTCGGTATTTCGGACATTCTGTTAAGCGGGCCATTATGCCATGGAAGAAACTTCCGGTCGGCTCCAAAACAAGAGCGTAATTTACAAAAGCGTTAAAGAACTAATAGGAGATAATGAAGAAAGCTTTTATTTTGAAAATGGGAAGTTTGCTAGTAGCTGATTTTTTTAGCTGAATGCCGTCTCAAGACGACTTGACATATAAGATATTATGAAGATTCTGATATTGTTACGACCTGAGGCTGTTTTTTATTTGAGTCCGTTTTTCCAGTATTTTGTCTGATGTCTTTCATTTTGAAGCCTGAGGCCGTATTATCTGACGGAGGTTTTATTGAGGGGGGTTTTTCTGATGCAGTTTGGTCTGAGAAATGACACAGAGGTTTTCCTGAGACCGAGGATGTCCTAAAATATACACCTTACCAATGTGTACATGTGCTCCTAAATAACAAATTAGGAGCAAACAATAAAATTAACAGCATCCAGTGAAAATCTTTATCTTTGTCTCATCAACAGCGTTATATAGCTTAGTTATCAGCCTATGTTTTCTGTCCACAGAAAATTGCTTGTGGCCGTGAAATAAGCCTCTCATTGCAGATACATTCTCTGCGTCTTACTCCGACTTCTCCCGAAAGTAAACAAATAAATTCGGCTCCATATAAGAGTACAATTCCACACTTAGTCTTACCTGTCCAGCAAAAAACAGGCAACTTCTGCGTCTGTCTGCAAACTTATCCTTCAATGACTTCCATCTGGGAAAGCGCCGGTGTTGACCCTGTTTTTTATGTCTCAGCCTGTCCTGATTACGTTTGGCTTCATCCCGTTTTCGTTTCTTTGACAAAGATTCATGCTCCACTGATGGTAAATTGTACGTGTGGTCCTCCATGTTTGTTTGTATTAGCACAGCTGCTTGGTAATCACTCTCTTCTTCTATGTATTTCACAACTGTGCATTTCGGTAGGGGTGGAAAAATATTTTTGTCCGTTCTGGGTTATGGAGAAGATGGCGACAAGAAGATGGAGCCCCCCATAAACGGGCGACCCACTCCTAGATTGATATAAATGACTTTTTCTAAGGTAACGAAAACAAAACATTAATTATTTAAGTCTGATTAGAAACTACTTTAAATATACTTTAAAATAATATATTCCATTTTTACCAAGTCTGTTATTTTATATTTTTTCGTTTAGCATTTAATAATACACACTGGACCTTTAAGTACTTCACAGTAAAATCAGGGGAACAAACACTGCAGAAGTAAAACAAAAACACACAAAAAATACAAGTGATAAAAAGCACAGGGATTAAGACCATAAAAGACGTAAAAGGACAGATCATGCAACTCTCACACTGAACTAAAAGCCAAGGACTAAAAATGAGTGTTAAGATGTGACTAAAAAGTAGGGACAGTTGGGGAAGTGCTGATCTGGAGCGGCAATTCATTCCACAGTTTGGGAGCCACAGTCGAGAAAGCTCGGTCACCTCAGGTTTTTAAGCAAGTTTAGGGGATGATGAGATGACCTGAAGAAAAGTGGGGGGGTGTAAACATTTAAGAGGTCAGAGATTAACTGTGGTGCTGGTCTGTTTAACGATTTAAAAACAAACAATACGATTGTAAAATGAATTCTAAACAGAATTTTAAAGTGAATGGGAAGCCAACGGAGGGACGCCAGAATTGGAGTGACATGATCATGTTTTCGTTGAGGTGTTAAAAGACGAGCAGCAGCATAGTACAATTAACTGTACAGAGTCTAAAGATATTTGGTCGAGGCACTCATGTACAAAACATCCCCATAATCAATCAATGGCAGAAAAGGTGCTGAAAAAAAGATAAATAGGTTTTCATTTTTACAAGCCACACAATACCATGGAAAGAAATGGATCCATTAAGCCAAGAAAAATGAAAATGGCTGCATTATGGCATTTTCAACACAAATTAAAATGTGTTGTCAGCTGGGGTCCTGGTTTGGCAGAGCAGGTAGAAATCATGCACATACCAAAAATGAAGGCTCATTAGATTGCCTGGCCTGGGTAGGAATCCAGCTAGAGGCCCATTTGCTGTGTGTCCTGCCCTGGTTTCTCTCCTCATTCTCAAGTCTATTCTCTGTCTATCTACTATAAACAAAGGCATAAGATACCACAAATAATGTCTTTCTGAAAAAATGTGTTATAATTGAATACAGAAACGGTATGTAGATGATAAATACATGGTGTGAGTTTTTACCAGGCCAGCCCAAAAAAAGTGCAGGGTCCCTCAGAAATCATGTGAATGGACCCTCCTCAAGTCCATTCAAATGGTGGCATGTCACTCTGCAAGAATTCTCTTCTTGGCAATGCAATTTGTCTTTTCTTGTTAACACAATCTCTGCTTGTTTGCGTACAAAAGATGACAGCAACAGAGCCAGGGAGAATAATGTCAGTGAGGGTCCAAAAAACAGTGCGCAGCAGATAAGCACAACTGTGAATATAACAAAACAGAAATTGATGAAACACATCAGAGGAGTTAAAATTTAGTTTTGTTTCATTTGTCAAATTCTAGCACCTCTAGTCAGTCTCAAACCTGAACTTCCAAGATACAATAATCTGAAAACATAGTGACCGCGTGGTGGTTAGCCCTCCATCAAACAAACAGCTGCAGTCATTAAATAGAATTTAGAGAAGGGAGAGAGTTTAAGGGGAATGACATGCAGTAAATGGGGCTCAAGTTTGAACTTTGAACAGCAAGGTTATGGTTTGGTACAGTGGTAAAGCAGTGCACGATTGGCTCAGGATAGCTTCTCCCCTGTTCTGATTCACCCTTACACCTGCCTAACCAATAATGCCAAAAAAGATCAACTAAATTCTGAAAACTTAATTAATATAGCACCTTTAAAATCAGACGTTGACTAACTTTAACAGACAATACAAAAGCAGAAAAGGCAGAACTCTGGGCACAATACAATCAACAATCAGGTCCAAAAAAGAGACCAAAAGAGTCAAACGAAAAGGCTCAGAGGATCATGTTAAACAAAAGGAAAAAAATGGTGAACTGGTGAGTGGGAGACAGCTGTTTTCTATACAATGATAAGGAGATAGTAAGAGAATTGATAGATAATAGGTTCATAGATACATGAATTGATGACAGTTGATAGATTATAGATGACGGCATCACATCAGAAGATGGAAAAGGAGAGGGTCGACAGAGGATGAATAAAAGAGAAAAGACAAATAGAAACATAAAACAAAATAGAGGAGAGATGATAATATCGTAAAATACCAATTACTGGCCGGGGTGTTTATTTGTTTCAATCGCTGAGCAGACCAGGCGACTATTTGGAACAGGCTTCTAATTCCTTTCCTACAAAAATCTTGCTTAGCAAAAAACGAAAAAATAAGGTAAATGTAATAAAATAATTTATTACAACAGTATAAATATCACCCTTACAGCAAGATTACAGTGCTGTAGTTACACTCTTGTCTTCTTCTTTCAACAGCACTCTCTAAACACTCTTAAAACTGGTAAGGAACAATCTTACCAGTAGTAAGTAGTTAAGTTAAGGTCTTACTTCTGTTTTTTTGGCTGCACCGGGGCGATGGAGATAAACAGCAATGTACCGCTAACTGACGTGTCCAGCCTCCTGACGTTAAGGGCAAATAACCTGTGGCAGCAGTGGCAAAATCTTCTTCTTTGGATTTCTGAAGCCCTAGTGTGTAAGATTCCGGCTTTTGCGCTCTAGTGCCCTCTGTGGTCGTTGAGAGTAACTGCATGGTCGTGAAACAGAGCGCTGTACACCAACGTGCCTTTTGTTGACATACAGAGGGAGAAAAAACGAGCCAACAGGACTTCCAGAGAAACAAATAAACCATGTGGACTGTTAAGGTACAGTCTGATCATGTTTCTTTTCAAGCGTGCACTGTCAGCTGTGAGCTCAGCGTTCGCATGTGTGTTCTGTAACTTCGACTGTACCTCATAGGCTGTGCCGAATAAATTACACCGGGCGTTTATTTGGAAAGGGCGTCTATTTGTCAAAATGTACTGCTACACTCGGCGTTTATTTGGAAACTGGCGATTAATTGGAACTTGGCGTTTATTTGGTATTTTACGGTAACTAAAAAGGGAGTATATTAAAAACAGGAAAATATGGTAAAAACAGCACTAAAGCAATGAAATACCAGTGAAGAGGGTAAGAACAAAAGAGTTTAAAAATAGTTAAATAGATTGTCATGTAATGGACTAACAAATCACATGTTAGAGTAGAACAGGAAGTAAGAGTTGTTACGGAGTTGGTCATGAGGCAGGTATTTGGCATGGTATGAAAGCTGTAGAAGAAAATCAAACAACGAAAGATAGAGGCTCAGTGTGATGACTGAATTCAAGTTGGACCATCTTATTAATTAATAGTATTAAGATGGACATACGAAATAGATTAATTCATGGCAATGTCTTTGCTAACCTCAATGGGATCCTCCCATTTTACTGGGCTCCAGAAAGCTCCCCCCTTGTTGTGCACAAGAACGCTGCCCCTTCATAAGTAAGTGCCCCAGGTGGGCTTAGATACGCCCCTGTTCACTCTTACAACTTTTTGAAATCATGGTGACAACATCCTCTCCTCTCTTTCTAAAGTCCCTACATGCCCTAAAACTTAAGCAGGTTAACCTACAGCAGATCTTCTTACCTGATGCTGCTTGCATCCAGCCACAGATCTTGTAGACGGTGGAGGTGCTCAAGAGGAAGAAGAGACTGAAGCAGCCGATGCAGGTGACCACGAGCATCATGGACATCCCGATGAAGAAGGAGGCGGCCTTGAACGCACTGGAGGGGATGGCGGAGAACTCTGTGAAGCTTCCCTGACAGGCCAGCTCCCTGGAGTGTCCGTCTCCAACGCAGTAGTGAAAGAGGCCGAAGTAGCCGGCCTGCGGGGTATTCACGCCATCTCCGATCCAATAGGGCTGCGAGAAGATGGTCACGTTCACCATGCCGAACAGGATCGTGAAGATGGCCCACAGGAGTCCGATGACACGGGAGTTGCGGACATAATTGGTCTGGTAGAGTTTGGCGGCTTCTGCAGACGGTAGCATTGATGCGGCAGATCCAGGTATCATTTTACGCAAACACGGAGACTAGAAGAAGGTGGCGATCAGCGCGAGGAGAGAGCGAGGAGTGAACATTTATGGCATGAACCGCTTATTACTGAATTATCCCCGAGAAGAAGCGAGAGCAAGAGGATGGGTATAAACGACTGTGCAACTGCAACACAGCAACATCTGTCAGACGAGATCAAGTCATGACGTTGGAGCCTGAAGCCAGGAGCTGAACCGAGCTGGAGCGCAGAGCTTTAACCCGAGAGAAGACCAAAACTCAACGACTACAGCAGCACTAACAGGTTACCTCCCCTTTGCTCGGTGTGTCCGTCAGACCTGCTCATTTCTGCCGCACCACGTCCCTCTCTGATGCCCTTGGAAAACCTCAAACAACCTCCGAGAGAAACACAGATGTTTGATTCAGCCTGCAAATGACGCGAGACTACATCCAAGGAAAATAACAACACAGGATATCGCGCAGGCAGGACAATGTCTCCTATCCGATCCGCTCTTATAAATGAATGTCTACCGTGAGAAGATAACACGACGTCTCCAGTCAGGATGGTTACGCGCTGAATCTGCTCTGTGGTTTGTGACAGCAGCTGACTGCCGGTGATGCTGCTGGAGTCAGAGAGGGCGGGGCCGCGGAGTCTGTGCATGCAAACCCTTCCGGATAACGCTGCGTCAACGTCCACTGATGTGACACCGAAATATTAGCGAGGAATTAAACCTGAATGTAAACATAGGCAGGAAACATATGTGCGTAAGTATGAGGATGCACACGATGTAGTCGTATCTTCATCCACACGCCCTTACACCTGCTGGTTTAGGGATGCAGCCAGCGCAGCTCTCTGCCAGGAGATTATGCAACACTCCATGAGGCTGCACGCGACCTCACAGGCTTAATGCACAGCGGAGAAGAGCAGTGGATGCACGAGGACGGCGGTGGATGAGAGGAATATAGATGTTTGTACGGAGGCCTGGAAGGTCCGCTGCAAAAGCATTTGATGCAACAGAAATTCAAGAAAAAAAAAATATTACGAAAGGCACAATACATGTGAAACGCAAAATATTTTAAACAACACACAACCTTTAGGGGAGAAATTGCAAGCTGCAAGACAGAACATGCAAAGAAATGCAAACACATGTTTGACAAAAACTTGCAAAACTGGGCCAAAAATTAGTGATCAACATCTTCTGAAACAAAATAGTTGAAAAAAATGAATTGATGCCGAAAAGACACTGAAACACAAAGATATGAAATGCAAAAGCTTGTGACAGACCTCCAAAAATGTGAAACACAAACATAAAGACTGTAAACCACAAAAAAATTGTTACATATAAACAAGACTTCCAAAACAAATAACACTGATTACACAGAGGATTATCACATGAAGTGCAAAGACACATTTTGTTAAATGCAAAATGATTTCATGAAACATCAAATTACTTTCTAAAATAGAAACAAAATAAAGTAATAAAAAAGAAAAGCATAAGAAGGTGATTGCTTTAAAAAAACAACATGAATTAGATAGATAGATAGATAGATAGATAGATAGATAGATAGATAGATAGATAGATAGATAGATAGATAGATAGATAGAAAGAAAGAAAAAATATGTGATCTGATGATAGGCAAAAAAATTGCGTTGAAAATAGAAAACATGTCTCAGAACAACAAAAGTAAAATGCAAACACATATGATAAACAAAAACTTGTAAAAGACACAAATCAATAGACCAAAAATCCTGAAAAACAAAAATGTAACTTAAAAATGGAAATGTCACATAATTAGTAGACATTTTATTGAATAAAAACATTTGTTACTTCATCTACAGTTGCTTTTCTCTTTTGAGACTCTCCCAGCTGACATTGTCCTGGAGGCAGGTACACCCTGCACATATGGCCTGCCTATTTTAGAGCCACATAGAAAGATGGAGACACAACACACAACACAATGTGAAGCATGTGCTCAAAATATATAGAGATTTAAAACAAAAGGGGTGGGGTGGGCAAAAAAGAGGTTTAATGAAATCCTAAACACTTAGTGGACACAAAAACAATATCTTAAACACTTTGAGTAATATTCCAGTATTTAATGCAGAAGAAAAATGAATGAGGATGGCATGGTGGCGCAGCAGCTAGTGCAAGTACTTCGCATCAAGAAGGTACCCGGGTTGATTCCCAGATCGGTCAGGGGCCTTTCTGAGTGAATGTTGCATGTTCTTCCTGTGCATGCGTGGGTTCTTTCCAGGCACTCTGGCTTCCTCCCACAGACCAAAAACATGCTCATTAGGTTAACTGGTGACTCCAAATTGCTCTCAGGTATGAGTTTGAGTGTGAATGGTTATCTGTCTCTCTATGTGGCCCTGTGATCGACTGGTGACCGGTTCAGGGTGTACCCCGCCTCTAAAGAGGTATAGAGAATGACTTGCCTGGTTGCGTTCCACTCTGCCAAACTAGCACCTGATGTGCCTAGTTCATACATCTTTGGGCATTTTCACATTAGGCCCCCCCCCCCCCCGCTGGCTTGCATTCACACTGGCAACATTGAACCGTGCCCGGGCCCACTTGCGTATTTACTCAGTTTGAAACAGCAGGGGATGATATGCACGTAACTGGTTGCCAAACCTGCTACGGAGGAGAACGAAGAAGAGACTACCATGATAACCATCTCCTACACCAAACAACCAATGTTTACGTTTCGCTCTCTTCTACATTTTCCTTCAAATGTGTTTTTTCATCGTGTTTGAGACGGCATCAGCGACCTTCTGGACCCTCGTAAATCATCGTAATCCTCAACCAGAATATAAACAAATCAACAAATTGAGTCAAAAAAAGATTCAACCGCAGAATTAACAGGAAGTAATGCACCAAAAGTAGATCGATTCGGACCACTTTGTTTCACACCAGTGAAACTGCACCAAATGTAAGGAGATGGAGCGGATCGAGACCACCCCTTCATGGAGGTCTCTGACCGGCTGATTTGGTGCACACCAAAGTGCAGTGGTTGCATTCACATTGATACTAACGTACCAAACCCTGGGCCAAAACTTCTTTGGTGCCCACTAAATGTTGTTGGTGTGAAAACACCCTTAGTCTCACCACATAGACTGTGCAACAATCCAGCACTGCTATAACCTTAAGTTAAGTTTCACTGGCTCCAAAGCTCTATTTATGACTCAAAGTTAAGGTTCAATTCACTGTTCACGAAAATAAGTAGTCTTGCAATGAACACATTCAGGAACAACACTGCATTGTGTGACCTGTAAAACACTTGAAAACATCTCAAAACAAACTTTATCGTTTCATGAAATGTGCTTGTGTCTGTTCAAATGCTTTTAGTTTCATGGCGTATTACTAAATTCTAGATAATATTTTTTTTACTTGCACTCAGGGTCATCATGGCACATTGGTTGTTGTTTTTTCCTCACTCCATGCACACAGCAGTCAGGGTACTGTTGTGGTGGTTGAACATTTGTCTGAAACCTTTAAAAAATGTAACTAAAGCAAAAATAGTAAGAAGTCATGAAAGGTTGTGGACAGTGTAGAGGAAAAAAAAGAGAAACTTGTTACATAATAAGCAGAACACATACACACGGCTTATGCTCTTAAAGCACACTGTCCTTACACAAAGCCATCCAGTTATGGTTGTGTAACAGCTTTTTTGGCTGCTTCTCAAGATCTGTGTACATTTTTAAGCAATGTCATCATCACTCTGGTTATAAAATTCATGTGTGCACAATGTGTTGAATCCCTCCTAACTTCTGCCGAGGCAGAAGCAGTCAGTGAGTGGTTAAGGGGAAAGTATATACTACATCTCATTGGTAAAATGAAGGAAGGGGCTTCTTTAGCAACCAGGCCCACATCATATACTGTATGAAGGCTCTTGTCTTGTGCTGGTGTCCAGGGTTCATGTCCCATGTGAGGACCTTTTGCTGCATATCTTCCTCTACTTCCTTTATTTTCTTGTTTGAATCCAGCCACTTGTCCTCACAATCAATAAAGACCAAAAATGCCCCCAAAAGTATCTTTAAAACATCATGATTATCCAAATAAGGCTTTTTTAGAGAAAAAGTGAATACCACACAGGAGCAATGTTAGCAATTTGTCAGCCATGCTTGGGCGACTATTATTTCTACTTACAAACACCGAGTATAACCTGAGACATCTGACTGGCTGTATTATTATTTGCCTCGTGCAACAATGTAAAATCTGACACTTTGACTTAAAGGGATATGGCAACATATCAAACACTGAGAGTCAATAGGTAGAGCTAGCCTGCCTCTGCATACAGTCATCAGATAAACTCTTCAGCAACTTGTGTTATCTTATCTTCTACTATTGTCGTATTATGTCCTTCTGCTCCTAAACAGAGGCTGTATTTTATTGACCTATTACTGCGGTGTTTTGTGCTAAAGATATGACATTCAGGAATGAGACAAGTATATTGAATGGCTCTTTTAAGTGATCGATGAGAACTGATTTGCGAGATTTGTGAGTGAAGTCATTTGTTTGTGATTCTTTATTAAATGCAAATTGCTCGCAGATTTACTCAAAAGAGCTGTTATAAGGACTGGACTCGTTCAGAAAGTTACATTTCTGAACTCTGCCTCTACGGGAGGTTGACCAAACACTACAGTTTGTATGAATTATCACAACATTTCTGCCCAGCAAGAGAAGCTGTACCAGTCAAGCACATTCAGGCAAGCTGTAAAACTGACTTTGGTGAAACCAATTCATGGTGATGTCCTGCTGAATTATTTTTTAATGTCAAATGACAGATGTGAAAATTCTCATAAATGAAAAAAAATGCATTTTTTATTGATGCAATACTGAAATAGAAACAGAAAACAGGAATCTTAAGTTATCAGAAGAAATCTAGTTTAAAAAATGTAATTCTAACAACAACTAGAAAAGCACTCGGAGAGTGCAGACCTCCGCCAGCACCACAGTCCTCACCCATATTGTGATTTTCACGATAAATATTAGTCCTACCTTTATGTCATCGAAATATATAGATTCCTTGACCATGAAAACATACCATTAGCAATTGGATTCATAATAATATCTATTTTAGTTCAGTAGTTAACAAACTGCCCAGCCCAGTCACATTTTTCGCCATGGCGGCCAGACACTGATCTGGATTCACACCAAAATCGAATTAGTTCGTCCTTTTCCCATGCTGAACATTTTCTGAAAATTTCATCAAAACCCATCAATTACTTTTTGAGTTATTTTGTTCACAGACAGACAAACAAACAAACTCTCCCGAAAACATACCCTCCTTGGCGGAGGTAACAAGGCATCTGAGGAAGTTTTTATTGTGAATATGCAGAAAATTGTACACTTCGAGTTTGACAATAGGGCAGTTTCAAAACCTCACAACTACAATGCCGTCCCTTTATTGAAAACCTAATAAGAAAACACAAGAACGAATAAAACTAACCTACAACAATAAATACAAAGACGCTATGACAAATCAAAACAACATCAAAAAAATAAACTCAAATAACAATCCGTGACAGCAAATAAGATGTAGTCACACATAAAACCCACAGCACATCAACCCCACAACTTACAATAATAATGGAAAAGCAAGCCATATATATACAAAAACAAACACAAAAAACTAATGTTATTTTATGTCGTCTTTTTTTGTTTTCTTTTTGTCATCTTAAATAATGTGTTGTGTTTTTTGATTTGTGGATGGCTGTTGGTTTTAAAATGTGTTGAAAAGTGTTTATTTATTGCAGTGTTCTAGTTTTTGGTAGTATGTGTTTTTCTGTGTTTTCTCGTTTGATGTGTTTATTGATGGGTTGTTATCATTGTTTGTTTCCTTCTGCCGAGTGTTTTATTGTGTTGCAGTCCATCCTGTATGCTACAGCATTTTTCTTTAAAATTGCTGTATTGGTTTTGCTTCATTTTATATTTTCTTATTTGTAGTTGTGGTGTTTCATTTGTTGTGTTTTTGGACTTTTTGGACTTCAGGGCTACCATACAATGTTGAACTGTTCTCTGTCTCTCCTCCAAACAGTGCAAAATCCAAACTGTGCCACCCTGATCAGTGACATTCAAATGGTTGAATGCCAAAGCTAGTTTGGCTTCACTTGTGCTCTAGGTATGGAGACTCAGACGCGGTGTTCTATTGATGCACAATTAATGGATAATCAGCACATTAAAATGACCATAAATATAAAGTCACATGGCTTTCTGTCTGTCATGTCACTATTTTTCTGCATGGGTGGGTTATTCTGTTGAAAAGCCAGTAGGAAGTCATGAACTTAGGTTTAAAGGGTTTACTGCAAAAATATTATTTACAACTGTTAATATAACAAAACCCTGACAGATATATCTGCTGTTCTTCCTTTATTTGTACATAATGTCTGATTATTGAGATCGCTGTATAAAAGACCTGTGCAAAAATGATCTGAATCAATTCTCCAATGTCAGGTGCAACATTTCTTTTTATGTCTTGTCTAATTATGTTTGATTCTCTATCTGTCTATTGTTCTTCTTAAAACAGTGTAAGATTTTGGGAACTTGTTAAATTCATTGTGCTACGTAAAGGGCCAGGGGGGTTGTATATTATTTTCATATTTTTACGTTTACATTCTTATTTGTATTGTATTTGTTTTTGTTTTATTGGGTTTGGATGTGAAATAAATCTTAGGCATAAAGTTGAATGTGAAGAATATTGTAAAGTACAAGTTGTTTAAAAAGTTCTTCAGTTTTTATTCCATTTTTTTTTTTTATTTAACTATATCTGCAACTCTTTCACAACATACAAAAAGACAGCCTATTTGAGATTAGTTCTTAAAGGAGGCACTTTTTAAAATTTCTTGATGTTTTATTGAATTTTTGCCATTTCAACTTTTATTTTTATTGTCTTGTAACCGAAATTGTCGTGTTTTTGTATGTTTTTTCTCCTGCTTATCCCAGACTTTTCTTTGATGCATTTTTTATTGAGCAATACTTTTTTTTTTTTTTTTTTAATTAAGAAAAAGCAGATACCCTCCCTGTTAGTTTATTATTGGCCATTTAAACCACAATCATCTGCTCGGGCTTGTACGTGGGCTGTTAGCCCCTCCCTCTTTACGGTCACGTATGGCACGTTATGTTATCAGCGCGAGTTTTCAGCGTCGCGCAGAACTTCGACAGTCCTGCGAACACTCTTCTTAAATGTTAGGCGATATAACCAAGTTTCCCTGCTGCGGGAGTCTTCGGAAAAACACAGCTGTCTCCAGAGCAGGTCAGTGCTGAAACGGTTCCACAAATCTGCCTTAAAATATATATTTTAGATAAAAGAAGTGTAAGCTAACTTAGTTCTGTAACCCTTCAAACTGAATGCATGTAATGCAGTGGTTATAAAACAGCGTTTAAAGGTTGTTTGAGCTTTGCAGACTTCACACAGGTTAATATTAGTCGTTAACATGTTAAATTGTAAATATTAAGCAAGAAAAAGTCCGTTTTCGCCTGAAAGAGAACAGCACAGGTGCATTGTATAGTATTTAATTAGTTAAGCTGCATAAGTTAATTAGGCCCTAATTAATAACACCTGGGCACCTGTTCAAGCTGCGGTGTAAAAACGAAAAACAACCTGTTTAATCCAAAGCAGGCCAAAATGTGTGTCAAAATTTACTCAATGACTGCAGCAGCTGTGGGAAAATATAGTTTGATATGACCATGTTAATAGCTGTAACTGGTGATTGTGAAAATAATTTTGCTCCACCCTGTATTTTGCTTCAGAAATGTTAACATAATGCTCTAATCTCTAATGCTGCCAAACTTTTTTATGTATATATATATATATATATGTATGTATGTATGTATGTATGTATGTATGTATGTATGTATGTATGTATATCTATCTATCTATCTATCTATCTATCTATCTATCTATCTATCTATATATATATATATATATGTGTGTATATTATATAGTTTTTTTTAAATCATGGTTGTCATTTAGGGTGGGGCAAATGGACTGCAAGTCAATACCAAATAATTTTTAGTTGAATGGCTTTAAGTGCCTCCACATTTTTTGTTCAATGCAAAAACAGTTATTATTTAAGCCAATCAATTTAATGTCTCCGTTTTGGGACTTTTGTCATCACCCCTTTTATGTTTGTAAACTTAAGCTGCGCCAAAGCCTGCATATTTGTATGACACAACATTGTACGTTCATTAATGTGCACAGTCCTGTTCAAATAAACAAAATATGATATCAGTCACATTAACCTGAACATACTTTACAGAGACAAAATTAAATTGATCTGTTTGTAAAAGAAATATTCAACAAAATCAAATGGTAATTCCCCATTACTTAAAGGAAAATACTGAATGTATTTAGTTATGGGTGGTCCTTTTTGAATGGTCCACAAAACAACAGTTCAGCTCAGTCTGTGAGGACTTGGGTGAGGAACCAGAAAGTGGGTTGGTTTGAGTTTGAAGAGGTGCTGGCTGGCCTCCTGAACAGTACCGAACTGAGCAAGGTACTGGACACTAAACATGCTTGGTAGCATCTTCAGGAACAGCAAGCCATCATTCAGACATCTTTCCGTTGGTGCTGTTAAACAGTGGGTACGGAAAGTATTCAGACCCCCTTAAATTTTTCACATTTTGTTATATTGCAGCCATTACCTAAAGCCATTTAAGTCCATTTTTTTTCCTCATTAATATACAATTGTACACAAAGCACCCCATATTGACAGAAAAACACAGAATTGTAGAAATTTTTGAAGATTTATTAAAAAAGAAAAACGAAAATATCTCATGGTCATAAGTATTCAGACCCTTTACTGTGACACTTGGGTTTTTTTTTTACTTTTTTTGTATTTTTTTGGGCATTATGTACCTTTATTGATAGGAGAGAGACAGTGGATAGGCTTGTAAAAGGGGGTGAGAGAGTACGGAAAGACACTCTGCAAACTGGTCACAAGCTGGATTTGAACCCCGGGCCGGCAGAAACATGTATATGGGACATGCCTGGTTGCTAACCACTCCACCAAACCAGCACCCCACACTTGTTTTTTTTGACTGAGGCATTGTCCATTTCTTCTGATCGTCCTTGAGATGGGTCGACACCTTTATTGGAGTCAAGCTGTGCTTAATTGTATTGATTGGACTTGATTAGGAAAAGCACACACCTGTCTCTGTAAGAGCTTTCAGCTCACAGTGCATGACAGAAAAAATAAGAAGCATGAGGTTGAAGGAACTGCCCGAAGAGCTGAGAAACAGAACTGTGGAAAGGCACAGATCTGGCCAAGGCTACAAAAGAATTTCTGCTGCACTTAAGGTTCCTAAGAGCACAGTGGCCTCCATAATCCTTAAATGGAAAAAGTTTGGGACAACAGGAACTCTTCCTAGAGCTGGCCAAACTGAGCAATCGAGAGAAGAGCCTAGGTGAGAGAGGTAAAGAAGAACCCAAAGATCACTGTAGCTGAACTCCACAGATCCAGAGGGGAGATGGGAGAAAGTTCATGGAAGTCAACCATCACTGCAGCCCTCCACCAATCAGGGCTTTATGGCAGAGTGGCCCGACCGAAGCCTTTCCTCAGTGCAGGACACATGAAAGCCCACATAGAGTTCACCAAAAAACACACAAAGGACCCCCAGACTATGAGAAATAAGATTCTCCGGTCTGATTGAGACCAAGATCGAACTTTTTGGCCTTAATTCTAAGAGGTATGTGTGGAGGAAACCAGGCACTGCTCATCACCTGCCCAATATAACCCCACAGTGAAGCATGGTGGAGCAGCATCATGCTGTGGGGGTGTTTTTCAGCTGCAGGGACAGGACGACTGGTTGCAATTAAAGGAAAGATGAATGCGGCCAAATACAGAGATATCCTGGACGAAAACCTTTTCCAGAGCTCAGGATCTCAGACTGGGCCGAGGGTTCACATTCCAACAAGACAATGACCCGAAGCACACAGCTAAAATAACGAAGGAGTGGCTTCAGAACAACTCTGTGACTGTTCTCGAATGGCCCAGCCAGGGCCCTGACTTAAACCCAATTGAGGGTCTCTTGAGAGACCTGAAAATGGCTGTCCACCAACGTTCACCATCCAACCTGAGAGAACTGGAGAGGATCTGCAAGGAGGAATGGCATAAGATTCCCAAATCCAGGTGTGAGAAACTTGTTGCATCACTCCCAAGCAGACTCATGGCTATATTAGCTCAAAAGGGTGCTCCTACTCAGTACTGAGCAAAGGGTCTGAATCCTTAAGACCATGGGATATTTCAGTTTTTCTTTTTTTAATAAATCTTCAAAAAATTCTACAATTCTGTGTTTTTTTGTCAATATGGGTGCTTTGTTAATATTAATGAAGAATAAATGAACTTAAATGGTTTTAGGTAATGGGCTTAGGGTTAGGGGGTCTGAATACTTTCCGTACCCACTGTATATCTCTCCTTATATATTTAGCCTATATTTAGCCTTATGTGTGGAACATGTTTCTCAATCACATTTCCTGTGGAGGATTAATAAAGTATATCTTCTCCATAAGATAAAACGGGCTTTTACTAGAAATCCACTGACACACTGTTTGTTTTTCAATTGGCATTAACATAAGTATAATAGTTACTGTCTCATTATTTTCATCCAATTATCTTAAGAATACATTTTACGTCTCAGTCTTGGGAGCACCCTGTTTGACTTTAAATTAACAACCCAAACATGGGTATTCGGGTAAATACTTTAATGTTGCTTACATGTAAACCACAGTTTGTCTTTCAAATGTATCGTTAATCATTGTGGGACTGGAAGCTTTCAACTTCACAAATATATTTCACATATCTGTGCCAACAGTTCGACAGTTGTTTACTTCCCAGCTGTTGCAGTACTTCAGTTGGCCACCAAGGGTCAGTATAGCTCTATTGTATATTTTGGTGAGCAGAGTCAAGCACAGGCGGACATGATGGCACATTCTCCTGGATGAATTAAACAAATAAATTTTTAAGAATGTTCAGCTGTTTCAAATATTGTACTTACGTATAAAAGTAAAGCCTGTCATCATCCAAAAAGGTGAAAATGCTGAAAATGACCTTTCATTATGATATTAAGGCTGTGCTTGTCCTGTATCAGACTTGTGTGAACAAGACATATTACTCTGGTGACTCACATGTGCAATAGAACAACACTGACACACACTATTAACTGCTGCAGAAAGTTGGAAGTTACGTTTGAGATGATGCTCAACATCTGAAATCACCAAGTGTGAAATGCCAAACCACATGTGTTGATTACAGAGGCCTTTGGACTGATTGTGTGGGACTAACGGAGGGAGCAGCAAATGCTGTTTTCTGTTATACTGTTTGCTATTTAAAATGGTCAGAGTTAGAAGTACTTTCTGCTCTCTGTCACATTTTAAAATAAAGAAGCTTTATCATTTTAACATGACACTAATAAGAAAAGTGAATTAACTGGAAACATGGTGCAATAGTGATATATTCTGTCAGAATGAACTAAAGCTGCAACTATCGAGTATTTTTGGAATCGAGTACTCTGTCAATTATTTCTTCGAGTACTTGAGTACTCTAACAAAATATACTTTTTTGGTTTTAAACAAATAAATCAATTGTATACAATGCAACATGTTAGGGCTTTCAAAATGAGCAACAAAATGCCATTTATTCCTCAGAAAAGGGTTTTTATTTTAACAGCTTTCAAAGTTTAAACCAGTACTGGCTTAAAACAAAGCCAATACAATCCTGATTTACAAAGCAGTAATATAATTCTGCAATTATATTTCTGAAGTGTGTTCTGGAGGGCATTGTGTAATTTGGATTAAAATCCTTGATCATGTTCTTAAATCCTGTGTCCTCCACCATGGAAAGAGGACGCATGTCTGTGATCAGCATATTTAAAATGCTGTAATAGTAATAGTTGCAGCCCTAACGACGTGCTATCATGCTACGCTACGTGGTAGGCTAACTCCGTTTGACATCAGACACACTGCACAGTTTTTTCTTTTCGTCCCTTCTTGTAGTGACCACACACTTGGGACACTCTCTGCCATTTCTTCTGTGGACTCTCTCCTTTCTGTCCCTCTCTTTTCTCTTCCTTCATGATTGTACAAGCTGTGCAGCAGCGGAGGTAGCAGGCACTTTGTGCCATAGAAATGACCGTCCGTGTCAAACACCGTGCACTGTATAGTAGTCCAGATATATATTTATATGTATAATTATATATTAAACGAGGCTTCGAGGCACAAAATTTAATTCGAGGATATTTTGTAATCGAGTACTCGCGAATATTTGAGGGATCGTTTCAGCTCTAGAATGAACCTATGATGAAAGTATCCAAAGCCTCTTACATTCTGGCCTTTGGGAAGATCTGACCTGCAATTTATTTAAATCCTCTTGTGAGTCTCCTTGTTTACACATTGCCATAAAATCAGACCATGGCCATTGGATGCCAAGTGCTAGTTCTTAAAGCTTAATGTGAACATGTTTACGATCGCTAAGACTGCATTCAGAGGTGGTCTGGACTAGCTTTACTGAATAGCTATACTGAATTAAAAAAAGAGGGCACTATGTTTACAGATTTAGTAAACCAGCTGATTGTGTCTGTCGGGTATTTATGTTATGTTTAGTGCAAGAAGTTGATCTAAATACAAAGATTTTTTACTGTTGTATAACTTTGATATTTAATTAGCAGTAGTAGCATTGTTCATCAAATTCTGTAAAAATAAAAAAAACTAAAATTGCTGCCTTACGACATTCATATTGCAGTTCACCTAGATTATTAGATTAATTAGAACAATTTTATGTTTGTCTGCTAGTTTAGTCATCCTTTAATATCCTTGCCACATATTGATTATCAAAATTGTGAGCTATCTTAAACAAAGTGATTTCCTGCCCTAGTAGTTTGTTCATGTCTGTCAACCTCTTTAGTGGCAGTAGAGATTCTGTCTCTCTTAGGGCTGTCCTCTGGTAGTCAATTTTCAAACAACTGTTCAAACATGGGGATAAATATCCGTAACTGATTAGTAAATGGTTGGCACAGTGGCGCAGCAGGTAGTGCATATGCCTCACAGCAAAAAGGTTTCCGGTTTGATTCCCTGGGTCAGACTGTAAGGTTTGCTTGTTCTTCCTGTGCATGCATGGGTTCTCTCCAGGCACTCTGACTTCCTCCCACAGACCAAAAACATGCTCATAAGGTTAATTAGTGACTCAAAATTACCCTTATGTATGAGTGTGAGTGTGAATGGTTGTCTGTCTCTCTATGTGGCCCTGTGATTGACTGGCGACCGGTTCAGAGTGTACCCCACCTCTCGCCCAATGACAGCTGGGTTATACTCCAGCCCCCCCGATCCAAAAAGAGATATAGGAGTAAAGAAAATGAATGAATGAATGATTAGTAAAAAAATATTTGAATGTAAACTGTTGAGGTTAGCGGCACATCAAGACGCCTGGAGCAGTGCACCGCTTCACCCAAGAGAGAGCGCTCTAAGTGCAGCTTGACCTTCACATATGCTGCTCTCTTGACCTAAAAAAAAGAGGTGCCTCTCCGAGCAGACAGTAACAACATCGAAACATCTGAGGAGCGCTGTGAGGATGTATGTTGGGTTTCTACATTGTTTATGGCAACTTTGAAATGAAAGTCTGGGCTGGGTGTCGGTTATGTGCAAAATAGTTTACTCATGTGTCCGCCACATCAAATTTGCAGGCTCAACCGTAAGCTTTTCATCCAAGATATGCAACCGAGTGCTACAGTGCTTCGACAAGAGTTGTTCCCCATGTGACTATATTTTTTTCGGCAGGGTCTTACCAAAGGGCAGGTAAGATTGTCTCTGTTCCTTACACTGGAGTGGGAGGCAAAATAACCAAATATGTTTGGCTATTTGAGTGTATGTTCGAAAACTGCTCGCGTTTGGGAAAAGTTTTAGGAAAAGTGACAGCCTTAGTTTTTCTCATTTTTTGTTAATTTTTGCAGTGTAGGGCGATACCAGTACAGAAAGTTGAGTTCAATGGTGAAACAAGCCACTGTTCAGAATAATTCCAATCAGTGATCTAAGTGATCTAATAACCACATCCATATTAAATTAATTTGGTTTGAAGGTAACAGTGGGACTAAAGGTACTAAAATATGGATGCAAATTGTTCTATTTTTTGGCATCCTTCCTTTGGGGAACTGTATGTACCTGTAGTCAAAAAGTAAGGTGTATGGTTGGCTATGAAAAGTGCTGAAACTGCTTATCAAACATAACCTCTTGGTAAAATGACACCTGTAGTACTTTTAACCCTGCAAACCAGTCTTGTGAAAAGCTTGTATAAAGCTAATAAGACACACACTCACTCTCTCTCTCTTTTCCCAAGTGCACGAGGTTATTCAAGAAAAGTCAGTGCATTGTAGAAAAGAGAGGATGCAGAGGGTGCTGTGACAGTGAATTGGTCAGTGTTTGCCAGCAAAACAGGGAGATTTCAGAGGCAACGCTGGGACAGAAGAGGGAACAGTGCCTTCGAGAGTTGAAGGGAGAGAATGGTTGGTCGAGGATGAGAGAAATTTGCCTCCATGAATTTCGGGATGAAAGATTGGCTTGTGTGTGTGGAGTGTGTTTCAGTGTTTGTGTGTGTTTGTATGTTTAAGAGAGAGAGATTGAGTGCCAAAGAGAGAAAGCCTGGGTGTGTTGAGATAAGCTTGGGTCGTTGTGAGGGTGTTGTTTTCTGGGCACACATACTTTGTTCGTTTGTGTGTGTTTGTGTGTGTCGAATAAGTCATGACAGACTGTGTGTCCCAGTTTTTTTCAAAGAGCGGCTGCTTTCTCTTTTTTCTGTATTAGCCTTATTTAAAAGTATTTGTATATTTCTATATTGCCCATGTTAAAGATGATAGTGTCAAAAGCACATGCTCAATAAGAGAATGTGGTTTGAGTTTTTAAATCAGTTAGTAAATGTGTCACATAATTTTGATTTTAGTACCTATTAAAGTAATATTAATCATGTTATTTTCCATAATTGAGCTGCCTTATGTCTCATTATAAATACTGTTGTAGTGATGAATGGAGCTGTGCAGTGGGAGCCAATTCAGAATATGTTCATTTACGTTTTGAGTATAAATGGTCTTGTAATTTAGGGCCTTAAATCTTAACCTGGGAATACCTTTTGCCCCCCCCGTGCCTAAGAGAAGGAATAAGGCTCTGACAGCTTTGAGCTTGTCAAACTTTGGTCAACATGATTTGGTTTAACAAAAACAATGATAAAACAGTAAGATGACAGTTTCTTTAAAATGCTTTTTGCGCAGTTATTCCTGTGTGGGCTCTTTTGTCTTGATTCTACAAAGCAAAATCTTTTTTGTACTTTGTGCAGCATTTTCAGTCATTCTCCCGCATCCTTCACACTCCGAGGCTTAGTGGTGGAGTCAGATCAGCTGTTTGTCTTATGACTCCATGTATCAATGCAAGCCCTTGTCAAAAAGTCAGCTATGTCACTGGGTTGTTGAGGTTTAAGCCCCAGGAACACATCCCCGCTTCTCATGGTGATTGTGCAGGATTGTCATAATCCTGATGAAATGTGCTTTGGTCATTGTGCATGGGCTACTTGATTTAGATCAGTGTTCTATAGTAGTGGACGGGTGCCAGGGAAAGAGGAAGGCTCCTGATTGTTTTGAACTGTCCAAAACTGCTGTGGAGAATTGCCACCCTCAGTCTAGCGGGGTGGAAGCCTAATGCAGTCCTAAGGCAAATGGTATTTGTATGGCATGTATGGGGCTTAATCAGGCTGATCATGGCTCAATCCAGAAAAACTTTAAAGGTGCCTACACACCAAAAGCGACTTGAGCGTCCTCTGCCATCACTCTTTATGCAGTCCATGGCTGTGTCCGAAATGGCATACGAACTTACTACTCATACTAAGTGTGACGTCAAAATGAGTATGTAGTGCGTTCACTTTAGATAGTATGAAAAGATTGAGTGTGCGAGAAATACCCGGATGTATACTATATCGGAAAAAAAATTTAAGTATGCGAGGTGGGCGTACTAGTCACACTCAAATGCCCCATAATGCATTGCAAGCCCCATAATGCATTGCGCCATGCATGATGACCGACTGAACCGCCCGGCATTAAGCTAAAAATCAGCCACGAGCAAACTTCCCGTTTTCAAAATAAACGCATCCTTTATTATCTCCTTTTAGTTCTTTAATGCTTTTGTAAATTGGGCTCTTGTTTTGGAGCCGACCGGAAGTTTCTTTGATAGCATAATGGCGCGCATAACAGAATGTCCGAAATGCTGAAATGAAATTTGTATCCGTGCATTTTATGGCTCAAATGACCACATTTTGGTATTCTACCTGGTGACTTTCCCAAAATGTTCTCTGAACTTTCAAATGTGTCGAATCAACAGAGATATTAGATAGCCTGGTGTGCTTCTTTTTTTGTCGTCGGAGGTTTGAAATGCATCATGGGAAACTTAGTAGTATACTACAGTGTGAATGGTTGGCACTCTAATCATACTAATAGTATGTAGTATACAGTATATACTTGTTGGGTATGTAAGTATGTAGTACGTTAGTATGCCATTTCGGACACAGCCCATGTGCAGCCGCGATGGGGTGGGGCTAACCCTCCGATTACAAGCGACTGCTGCATCCAAGGCGATCACCTCACTCGTCGCGTGTTGCCAAAGCTAGAAAAGATCTTTTCAGGCAATGTCGTGTGTGGCTGTGCGGCCACAGCCAATCAGCTATGTGTGCATGTGTGACAGTATCCCTGACAGACTGTTTCTATTCCTGACTACAGAGTAACAATCTATGTCTGTGTGGGAAACATTAGTCAGTGAGGAAACTAGTTCTGCTTTGATTGACTGCAGAAAACCCACAGACGATGCTGCTGCAGAGCATCAGCTGCAGTGTTTTGTGGTTGGTTGGTGAGTGAAAAGGATTCAGTTGGAATAATGTCAGCTTATACATCCTATTATATGATATATGATATGATCGTGGTAAAACTCGATCGGACATGACATCACCGAGCAACAGCGACGGCAACGGTCACCAAAATGAGGTATCTATGGATACGCGATGCATCTTCAGTGGATTATGATTGCAACGTAGCATTCAGTGTTATTGCAGCTTTAGGATATTTTGGATTGTGCCCCAACTATGTCCTGTCCAAGGCGATTTCACAGTGTTGTTCTTGCGTATCTCACACGGGAAGTGAACACGACAAAAATGCAAGCAACAGGGCTCAATCGGGGCTTACGTGACACAAACTGGGCTAGAAAAAGGCTGACGTAGTGTCAGGAGATGGAAATCCATGGAATTATGTCGTTGTATTGACCTAATTGAAGCTGGTCAAATGCCCTCAAAGTGCCATAGAAGCATTACTGACAGTAGTGTGTCTGGGGCAGACAGTCCTTTCTTCTCGTATCATCATCAAACCGGCCTTGCCAATCATGTACAGTTGTGCACATTTGCCATGAGAAGCAGGAAGGTGTGACTGGGGCTTTACATGCACCCAGGGGAGTCAGTCCTGTCCAGGATTTGAGTGCATTCAAAGTGCGATGAGGCTGCTTCATGGACCATGTTGTGAGGAGCTTCCCTTACTGACATGTAGCATTTGCAGGAGTCACATGTTTTTCTAAACCCAACTTCTCCAGATTCTACCACCTTAATGAAGCAGCCAGCCTCTCTGTTAGTGGGAAAGTATTGACTTGGTTGTCATGTAAATAGTGTACATGTGTAAATAGTTTGTAGCACACTTGTTTATCGGGGTAATGGGTTGCTCTGTCTTTTTTTTGCAGGTTGTCTGAAAGAGTTACCGTGAACATGTTATGAAATGGAGTGGAGAGAGTCTTGAGACAATCGAAAACGTGGGTTACATGGTAACCCTGGTTGTCTAAGTGAAGAGACTATCTCTCCAGCCTCAAGGCCGCCCAATGATTGCACACCAGCACAGATGCTGTATAGATGATCTGTGGGGTGTCACGGGGTAGCTGCGTGTCTTGAATTTGTATCCACTGACATGTAGGGGTCCGTTATCCTGTACATGTGACAGGGTGGAGAGAAGGTCTCTTCTCTCAGAGAACCAGGGTTAATATGTAACCCTACGTTCTTATTTGATTGATAACTGGTATAAATATTGTGAGCCACCACAGACAAAAGGGTGAGGTACCATAAAACCTGAAAGATGATGACAAGTACCCGGGTATTTGTTTATTACGGAAGTATACGTACTGTACTTAAGTTCTGACTGGAACTACAATCCCTAATCACAAAAGAGTTGTTTTTTTAGTCTATTTAAATCTTAAGCATACCCTATTATGAAAAAAAGATACTCATTATGATTATTTCTGAAATTTGCTAAATAAGATGCTGGCATAAAAGAATATATTTAAGCTTGAGCTATAGCTGCTTATTCATTTAGTCATACCATGTGGATGTATGAAGATTGGGCCGGAGCATACTAAAGATAAGATAAGATACACCTTTATTAGTCCCACAGGGGGAAATTCCAGATTTACAGCAGCAGCAGGATACAGAGAAAGAAAAGATATACAAATGAGACTATAAGTAATAAGAATAAAAATACCAGATAGCGTAAATACAAAAGCAATGAAAATAAGTGAAAGAGCATGAGTCTTTCAGCAATATTAACAATATTAACAATATATAAAACATCTGATGAGAATAAGTAAAATGAAAAGAAAATAGGTGAAAAAGCCTAAGACTTCCAGCAGTAATTATATATTACAATTATTAACAATATATAAACAGATCCGAATGAGAATAAGTGAAATGAAAATGAAAATAAATGAAAGAGCATGAGCCTTTCAGCAATATTAACATCATTAGCAAAATATAAAGATCTGAGTAAGAATAAGTGAAATGAAAATTAAAGTAGATGAAAGAGCATGATCCCATCAGCAATATTAACAATATTAACAATATTAACAACATATAAAAAGATCTGAACATATAAAAAGATCTGAACAAGAAGGCTGAGTTTGGAATCCTTACACTAAAAAATACAGATTATTGCACACTGGAGAGGTTTTTGTTGTACAGTCTAACAGCTGCAGGAAGGAAGGACCTGCGATACCTCTCTGTCACACACTTCGGGTGGAGCATCCTGTCACTGACAGAGCTCCTCAGTGCAGTCAGTGTGTGTTTGAGGGGGTGAGGGTCTCTGTCCATGATCGTGGACAGTTTGGCTGTAGTCCTCCTCTCCACCACCTCCTCCACAGGTTCGAGAGGGCACCCCAGGACCGAGCTGGCCTTCTTTATGAGTTTGTCCAGCCTCCTCCTGTCAGCTGCTGTGATGCTGCTCCCCCAGCAGACCACTCCATAAAAGATTGCAGAGGCCACAACAGAGTCGTAGAAGGTCCTCAGGAGTGCCCCCTGCACCCCAAAAGACCTCAGCCTCCTCAGCAGATAGAGTCTGCTCTGACCCTTCTTGTAAAGTGCAGCAGTGTTAACAGTCCAGTCCAGTTTATTGTTGAGGTGAACACCCAGGTACTTGTAAGAAGTCACCATCTCGATGTCCCTTCCCTGGATGTTCACGGGTGATGGGGGGGAGTGGGGGCGCCTGCGGAAGTCCACGACCAGCTCCTTGGTCTTTCCAGGGTTGATCTGCAGGTGGTTCCACTGGCACCAGTCCACAAAGTCCGTGATGAGCTCTCTGTACGACCTGTCGTCCCCGTCTGTGATGAGGCCGACGATGGCAGAGTCGTCAGAGAACTTCTGCAGATGGCAGGTGGGGGACAGGTGGGAGAAGTCTGCCGTGTAGAGGGTGAAGAGGAACGGCGCCAGCACCGTACCCTGTGGGGCCCCTACGCTGCAGAGGACAGTCTCCGACACTCCGTCCCGGGTCCTCACGTACTGTGGGCGGTTTGTGAGGTAGTCTGTAATCCATTGTGTGAGGTGTTGGTCCACGCCGGAGAGCTCCAGCTTGTCCCTCAGGATGGTCGGCCTGATGGTGTTAAAGGCACTGCTGAGGTCCAGGAAAAGGACCCGAACAGAGCTCCCGGGCGACTCCAGGTGGGACAGGGCTCGATGGAGGAGGAAGATGATGGCGTCGTCCACTCCGATACCAGTCTGGTACGCAAACTGCAGCGGGTCCATGGACGAGCTCACCAGGGGGCGCAGATGAGCAAGGACCAGCCGCTCCAGGGCCTTCATGAGGTGTGATGTGAGGGCCACTGGTCTGTAGCAGCTAGGGTCCTTGGGGTGGGGGGTCTTAGGCACTGGTACCACGCAGGATGTTTTCCAGAGGCATGGTACCCTTCCCAGTCTCAGGCTCAGGTTGAAGAGGTGACCAACTATCCCACTCAGCTGGTCTGAGCAGGACCTGAGCAGTCTGGGACTGAGGCCGTCTGGTCCTGCAGCCTTCCTCCTCTTCATCCTCCTCAGCTGGTTTCCCACCTGGAGAGGTGTGAGCAAATACTGTCAGAAAGTGTTTCCTGTTTGCATGAAGTTCAAATTCAGACCTTTGTGGTGCACTTATTGTAAATGTTCATATTGTGGTAATGCTACAGTTAATTATTGGGTAACCGGTAGCTAACATATAGACACGAGCTGATATTTCTTCGTAAAGCCAAATGAGATAATGTTTATGTTAATGTTCTAATTTAATTAACTCATTTAATTAATCAGCTGGTCCTCTATTCTAAGAATATAAATCATTTATTGATGATCTTTGGCAAAGTCTTGTTGTCATTTCCTTCCTTTCCCTTTCCTCCTCCTCTTTTTTAAACTGCATACTGAGATTGTTGATGCTAAATCACAGCCTGCTGAGCGGCCAATCACAGCCTGAAGGCCTGAAAAGGATGGTTGGACTTTCTGGACTTTTTATTTCCCAGTAGAGACACAGGCTGATCTATTGTAGAGGTGACCCCCACAGAGTCACACAAACACTCCCATGCAGACTGTTTACCATCACAATGCTGACACTGGCACTTTCCCTCGCTGTCAGGAAGACTCATATTTATGTATTTTCATCGTAATTACATGGCAGTGTTCTTATATTTCCAAAATGGCCTGTTTTCCCCCACTGGGGCTTTTCATCCACGGCTGCTGATCAAACTGAGCCATTGCCAACACTTTGCTTCCCTGAGCCACTGTGAAAAACCCACCGGTAAACAAAAGATAAAACACCCAAATGAAAGCTGGAGAGGGTGCAAAATCAACACAATGAGATGGGCTGTTGAAATGTGGCGGGAGAGTGTGTTTTCTGAAGCTAGCTGCTGTCGGTATTTGCTGATAGTAAAAAGGGAGTGTATGGGTAAATGTGTGCAGATGTCTTCTGACTTCTGTTTGATTTTAGGCCATCACAGTTTTGTTGAATATTCTGCACTGTTTTAAAAACCTCACTTCATGGGGTGCTGGTTTGGCGGAGTGGTTAGCAACCAGGCACCCCATGTATTTACTTCTGCCGGTCCAGGTTTGAATCCCACCTGTGACCAGTTTGCAGAGTGTCTTCCCCTACTCTTTCACCCCCTTTCACAAGCATATCCACTGTCTCTCTCCTATCAATAAAGGCCAAAATGCCCAAAAAATACATTAAAAAAAACAACCTTACTTCACAAATGGTTACACCAGAAAGTCTCTACAATTAGAGGTTTAATGGAAATAATTGAAAAAAGCATAAAAATCATTCAGTATTTATTTTAAATACATCAAATCTACAGCTCATTTGATTAATGAAGTAACTTGGGCTTAGCAATCAACCCTTTTTGGACTGTAATCATAATATGACTCATCATTTTCAAAGTGCAGGAGATGCCATGTTTCTTCAAGGTCAAATATGTGTCAGAATAACCTATTTGTTTAAATGTTAACAGTTTTCCGTGGCCTATGTTAATACGTAGATTATAAAAAATTATACAAAATGTATACAATATTGTTTGGTACGGAATGTAAATTAAAACAAAATATAGTGATTAAAAATCCTTTTGACCTTATTATTGAATACACTACAAAGACAAGATATTAAATGATCAAACTGATAAACGTATAATTTATTTACAATGTTGTACTTATCAAAACTTATTTGGATTGTTTTACCTTGCACATATTTATGACAAAAAGAGGATCCTGTCCCTTCAGTTGAGTACCACTGCTTTAACAAACATTTCCACATCACAGAGCGATGTGTTCATGGGTCTGGATGCTGAACTCTCGTGCATGGTCTTCTGGGATCTTTGTTGGCTGGTTGGAAAGTCTGCTCGGTCTCTGCTCTCCTGGTTCTGACGCCCAGCTGTCTCTGTCTGATCAACATGTTTACACTGCTCTCATGAGACTGATAACACCCTGTACAAACTAATGAGCTGTGCAACAACTGTGTGTGGCCCTGTGACTGTGCAGTTGGTTTACATGAGAGGGCTAAGCTTGTATATATTGAAATTGATTTGAAGTTTAAACACAGATTTATTCTTCTTGGAAAAACTGATTGTACATGAGGTGAAAGTATGGTTTCTTTTGAGTCCTCGCAGTTCTTTCAGAATCCACTTTTCCACGAGGATGTCTTTGTGTAGGACAAACATGCTGCACACTGACCTGGTTTTTAATTGCTCTCCCCTCAGGAGTTTGATGTCAGTTATTATGGGCTGAAAGCTTTTAGGTGGCAAGCAAAAATACATCAGTGCTGAAGGTTTTCTGTCCCAAATGGTCTATGGTTTTGGCTTTTTTTTTAAACCTTGAATTACATAATTTTTTTTTCACTTGATGTTGCTTTTTTAAAATAGAGCAGCTTGTTTCTGACAAAAATCATAAACCCAGTCCCTGGAACCCCAAAATATTCATAATTAAATAGATAAAAACAACATTTTGAAATAAATACCATTTTACAAAATAACAGACAAGTATATAATAAGTCCATTAAATTGTAAAATAAGGCAATATTATTATAGAATGTTTTATTATTCTTTAAATATTGAATTATTATAATTAAATATTTCATAATGATTATTTTAACAGTTTCATTCTTTTTACAATAATGTCTTTTAGTTTATTTTCCAAGCTTTTATGAAATAGAAAAAATGTTTCTTCAAAGTCAATTTTATTTCATATCTTTTTCCACAATGGCCTTTTTATTTCATAATGTCGTTTTTCAGAAGGATGAGTTGGTATGTCAATCAGAGCACACAAGGCGGAGTCAGTGAAGTGATTGGCTGATCCTTTACACAGACATTGCAGCGCTGAGATGCCTGAAAAGCTGAAAACATGAGGGCATGACACCTTTTGAGAAAGAATGGCTGCAACGTTGCTTTCACATAATTTATAGTGATATGTTTTTCGTTACAAAAGCTAAGTGAGTATACAGCCATATTAGCAAAATACATCTATATTAATAACGCCGACTGTATGTATATGGCTGTATACTCGCTTAGCTTTTGTAACGTGGTATGGTAGCATGCATAATGCAGTAATAAGTTAATTTCTATTAAAACTATTCATTGAACATCCATGTTAACTACAAAAACACATCACTGTAAATTAAGTGAAAGCAACGTTGTCATACCTGTAAAGAAATGCTGACTACAGACTTATATATGTTTGGATTTTGGTTCCCACAGGCAACCAAACTTATCCTTCCATCGTATAGCTTAAAGCCACCGCACTCTTCTCCTTGGCTCGGTGCTTCTGCTCAGAAGGATATAAAACTTAAGACAGGGATTTTTCATCTGATTTGAGGTGCAAAGGGCACAAACAGCTCATCTGCATTGTGGAAGGTGGTTTGTTTTCCCCCTTGGTGTAAACCGGATATCATGTTTGTGGGCATGTACAACATTTCTGAAAAGAAAAAAATGAAACTCAACCAATTTTATATTATTAAATTATTTATAATTACTGTTATTTTTTATTATATTATTTATTCGTATTATTATAAAATTACTGGGCAGCACAGTGGCGCAGCTGGTAGAGACCGTGCCTCACAACAAGAAGGTTCTTGGTTCGATTCCTGGGTCGGGAGGGCCTTTCTGTGTGAAGTTTGCATGTTCTTCCTGTGCATGTGTGGGTTCTCTCCGGGCACTCCGGCTTCCTCCCACAGACCAAAAACATGCTCATTAGGTTAATTGGTGACTCTTAAATTGCCCTTAGGTATGAGTGTGAGCGTGAATGGCTGTCTGTCTCTCTATGTTGCCCTGCGATCGACTGGCGACCGGTTCAGGCTCGCTCGATGATAGCTGGGATAGGCTCCAGCCCCCTACAACCCCAAAAGGGATAGCCGGGTATAGAAAATAAATGAATGAATTATAAAATTACTATTTATATTTTAAGATTTTTGAGTTATTTGTGATATCCATAATACACAAACTATGATTAAAAAAGCAACAAAAAACGAGGCAAAACCGAGGCGAAATACAAAAAATATAGCAAAAGAACAGCAAGGAAACACTCTGGAATTATACAAATGTCATTATTTACAACATGTTTACATTATTTACACAGAAAATACTGATAAATGACTCACATGTTTGTCTCTGAATCCTCGCTCAGCTCTGCAGCTCAGTCAGATCACTTTCTGGACTTACAGTCCAGCCTTTAGCGTGATGTAAACACAAACATTTAGGTAATTTTATGAAATCCCCCGGACATGTCCAGGTAAAAGAGGACATATGGTCACTCTACAATAGGATCTGTGTTATCTAAACCTCTGTATTTCCCCTTTTTATGTCTTAAGGTTATTCATGTTATCTCCTGCTGACACTTTGGTCAACAAGCACTTTAAAATGGCTGCTGCACTAAGTTAAATACTATCCAATGGAAGCTGTCCTTGAGGCCTTTGACCCAAAATGGCGCCTCCTTTGGACACTCCCCCTCACCCCCTGTCAGTACCTCATTGGCTCCAAACCCCATGATGACCAACTGACACACCTCTGGCTGCACATGATTGGTCAAATCTTGTAACTGTTCAACTTTTTTGAATTTTTTTGAATTTCAATCCTCTCCTACATAAGTGATGTTTGTAAAGCTTTTCTGATGACCCTGATGAAGGCAGCAGGCTGAAACACATCCGTCTAAGTAATTTGTTTCCTGAACTACAGTGTTGAGCAGGCTAAAAAGAAAAGGTGACCAAACTTTTTTTAATTTTGTCCTGAAACTATGGAACAAGTAACCAGAAATCAGAGTGTTTCTCACTTTGCATACTTTCATATCTTGTCTTTAACGGGACTTTTAAATGTTTGCTTTTGCCTTAGCTTGAGAGTTTATGCTGTCTGTTTTTATGTGTGTTATTCGCCTATGTTTGCTTTCATTTTTCCAAGTTTCCCTTCGTTTTTATGTGTTTTGTATCACTCTTATACAGATTTTTTCTTCATATTATCAGATATGGTGATTCTATGATTTGGTTTTAATCATACGTTTTGTTTTATCTTTTAAGTACTCATTTATTTTGTTATATTTATTTGGATAAAGTGGACATTTTATACATTAAATCAAGGAAGTCCCAAAAAGCATTACATATCATAACATACTATCAATAAATTAAATTTTATTTGAAATGTTTTGATGCAGTGGGGTTGAACAAAAACACTACATGTATTTAGACTTTTACACAAAGCTTTGAATGGCATGAGCACAACATGGTTCATATATGCTCAATTGTGATTTAGTCATAATTATGATGTTTTCATTTCGTGGAAAGCCAAAATCACGACTGAAATAGAAGCTTGATTAATGTCCCAGCACCAATAAGAAGATTTAATTTCCTGAACATCTTTCTAAATCACTTGTGCAGGATTGTGTATCTCAGATTTGTACCACTAGATGGCATCCTGAGAGAAGCCTTCATGCACCATCAGCTATTTAGTTTGAGACTGGAACATAAAATAATGCTTATCTCCTCACACACACTATTTATTCATGTTTTGTTATGTTTCTGTTAACTGGGCTAATAGGCTGTAATGTTGCCTTTTTGTTACTCAACTAAATGTGTGCATTTCTCTCTCTCTGTTTCCCTGCCAACATTTTAATTTTTTTCTAGGTCCACAAAATATAAAGTAATTACTGTTTCGCTGCTGAAACCATTTTGATAATATGAGGCCAAGTTTTCTGTCCAGACAGGACAGGAAAAATGTCTGCCCTTGCAGTCTAAATCTGCATTTTCATTTTGAGAGTGAAGTGGCACATAAAAGTTTCTCATTAGATGTGTTTTGGCTGCTGCTCTCAGAGTAATCATGTTTTATTTACTGTGAAATGTTACAGCCTGTGACAATTTGTGCTTCAACATCTTATAAATCAGTGGAGACACCTTTTGAGGTTGGTCATTTCCCCAGGTAACATGCAGGGGAAGTCATGATATGCTTCATATACAAACGTTTTTTGGGCAGTGTTTTAAATCGGTACTTTTGCTTTTTCTGTTGATTTTTTTCAGAAATTGTTCTTTATTTACTTTTTTGTAACATCTGAGTACTGAGTAAAAAATAAGATAAAATGAAAAGCCAAACCAGTCAGTCAAAGCTTTATCACGCAGAGTTGTCACAAAACCAAAATTCTTCGATCTCAAGTCTGGTATCGCAAACAATACAAATCAAGTTTCACCAGTTGATATCTAAAAGTTACAAGTGTAGTGTTAATTTAAAATTAATAGTTTTTTAATAACTGAGTGGCAATACACAATGATAATGTTAATGACTGGACATTCAGAAGGAAAATTGGTTAATAATGGTTATTCTACATTTACATATATTGACATTCAACTTATTCAGGTTTTCCCTGTAGTTAAAATATTTATCTATAATAATTATTATTTTGCATTGCTAAAGCCAAAATGAAGGACTCCAGATAGTCTTAAAAAGCAGAATGATGAGGTATTTACTGTTTTGGATGCTCATCAATCCACACTACAAGCTACATTTCCCCCCTAAAATTTCATCCTCCGCTTCAGAAGCATGACTCCCCTTTCATCTGTTTAATGCAAATGATAATAAAGGTAAAAAAAATACTGATGTTTGAAATCTAAAATCATGCATCTGGATTGTTTTTCATGCTTTCAGTTTCTTTGAATACTTTTGATTATCGGTCAGATTTAATTTTCTCTGGCATATAGAGATCTGGTTAATACTGTTTTGCTGTGCTGTGATATCTTAAAAGCATAAAGTGCAATGTGCAGCTGTTATACCCAGATAGCCACTGAAAGTATGTTTTTTTATGTATGATGGAGGTCTTAAAGGGTAATTTGACCTCTCATTTTGCTGAGTACAATGTTCTTATGTGACTGACTTAAGAAATGTAAAAAAGTACATTTCCTCTGACAACTGAATAATTCACCTCCCCAAAGTAGCTTTACGTTTTGGCTGTTGTTTGTTTGTTTGTTTTGAGCAAGATAAATCATAAAGTTCTTGACTGATCAAGATGGAATTTTCTGTAAATGTTGGTCATGGCTCAGGGAAAGAATTATTACATTTTGTGGTTATATTAATATGGCTGTGGATCCTGGAATATCTTACAGAATTAGTTAACATTGCACTGGAGGGAAGTTTTCCACATTTCCCTGGATAAATTGGCTAAGAATGTCAGAAAGGCCTTGGTTGAGGATTGTGCTTTCGGAGCACTTGTTGTATTATTAGTTATTTTTAGAGAAAACTGCCTTCCTGTGGCACAACAATATTAATTTTTGAGGAAGAACTGGTAAACTCATCACACTGCAGATGCTCTTTTCACAGCACAGAGAAGTGCACTCACAGTACTCTGTCCATCCAAATAAAATAACTTTGATTTTATTTCAAGCAGGGATGGATTGTTACTTAAGCTTAAACTTAAGTAACATTTTATTAGAGTCACTGCTCTTTTACTTAAGGTTTCTGTTTTTGTACTATTTTTCTCCTACTCGTGTGAAGTCAAGTGTCTCCATCCATGACCGCTGTCCAACAAAGCTCTCACACTGACCACTTTGAGCCTTCAGGAATGTGAAAAATGAGGAGCTAATATAACAATTTTCTGTCACAAACATGCTCCGGAGCAGTGAATGTTGATTTCTAGATACAAATATATGCAGCGTGGCGATGAGGTGATGACAGCTCTGTGTGTTTTTGTGTCTGTGTTTGTACATATGTGGGCTCTAAATGTTTGTCTTTGTGAACCAGAGCTGGCTGCGTTTGCCGTGCGTGACTGACTAAGAGCAGAGGACCAGGAGCAGACAGCTGTGTATACTCAAGGACAATGGCTGCACACGGAAGAGTGATGTTTCCCCACACCAGGTCAGATCACCAACAACATACGAAACACTCCTTCTTCCTCTTCTTGTCTATCAAAACCAAAGCAGCTCATTTTTTACTCCCAGTCCGTCTCCATGTTTCCCATTATGTCCGTCCATACATCACTCCCCTTCTCACTCCCTCTGAGCTCAATCACACCACACCGGCTCTCTTTTCTTAGCAAACCTTTCTCTCATCCATTATTGAGACGTGTTTTTTTTCCTTGAGTCTCAGAATGAAGTAAGGGAACGGATCTTTTGAAATTTTAATGCCCAGTATGAAAAATGTAGCATCAGTCATTTTTCAACAATGCGTAGTGGTAAACTTTTAGCAGGACCGAGGAGTCACGAGATGATGCTACACAAGGGGGAGAGAACAGGGAAAAAGCCCTGCGGCGTTTGTTTTAGAGAGGTGGAGGAGGTCATGAAGCCTAGAAGAGATGGAGGAATATAGCCTGTTTCTTGGTCATGGTCTGTACAAAATACTGGGTGTTGCCTGAGTGGTGAAATGTGATTGGTTACTGAAGGGGGCTTTGGGAAGGAAATCACAGAGGCTGCTGTTATGGCTGTCACTTTATATTTGAAGATTCACTTGAGTCTGGAGGGTAAAATATATTTAAACTGTAGGAAACCATTTAAAGTGAGCTGTAAGTTGATCCAACAGGTACTGTACATGCACTCATGATGCTCTCTTAACCTCAGTAAATTCAGAGTAGAGTAAATTAACAGGAAAAGCAGCAAAGCCACAATGAGCAGACAATAATGGCAAAAGAAAATATCTGAGGCTTGCTGTGGATGAATTTTGAGTACAACCATGGTGATGTCAAAATTAAAGTTGAAAATGGGATTAGGTATTCATGATATTGGATTTTTGCTGATATCCAACATGCCAATATTTTTTGATTCATTATGGCCAATATAATATTTCTGGTTAAGAGCAAAAGCTCTGTACTTAAGAAAAATGGATTTGTTTGTTTCAGAGTTTCAGTATATTTGTGCGAGGAACAGATATAAAATAAGAAAAACAAGATTTTGCAAAAATGAAACCCTTGATTTTTAAATGTACCCATGCAGTGATGAGAAAGTGCATCAATATTGTGCATTTCAGTAATTTGCCAATATTCCAGCTGATATTTAGTTGATATGTGTAATATCTGCTAAAATTTCAATATCGGCCGATACCAATTAGGGATGGGAATTGATAAGATTTTATCAATACCAATGCTGTTAATGATCCTGCTAATCAATCCAACTCTTTAACGATTCCCTTATCGATTCCTGCAGATTTTGCAAGTGGGCAAATGTTGGTCTGATTCTCAGTGGCAACGTCAAACACATCACAGCATAGATATCTGCTTCTGCAAGTTGCTGGTGTTTCCACTCACTTAAGGTTGTTTAGTGGGTGCAATGAAAATTGAGCTACAATTCTGATGCTTCTGAACCCTGTCAGTGGAAGGAATTGATAAGGGAATTGATAAGCAAAAAGATTAATGATATCGATTCGTTGATGGAGCTGTTAACGATTCTGAACTGGAATTGGTTTTCGATTCCCATCCCTGATACCAATACTTAACTTTCAAGGCTGATAGCGGCCGATATCGAACCGATAACATAATATCTATCCAGGATGAGTGTTAATCATGTGCACCCTTTACACCCTACTGAGGCAGCGGGGGAGGCACAACAGTCAATCAGTGCTTCATCATGTGTCCACTCTGTGTGATGTTGTTTGCTTTGCAGGATGGCATTTTCATTCAAATTCATAGAATACTTCCTTTGTGCTTTGCTACTTTTGGTAATCTTGTAATGTACAGAAATTATCTATTGGAAATGCTGTTGAAGCAGAGCTGACGGGGCCGGAGTTTGACATATTTCAATATTACTGTTATGTTTGAAATGTTTTCGAAGTTAATTTTTGGGTAATCTGACAGTCCAAGCCACCATGTTGTAGCCACTGTCACAAACTAACTTTAGATCTACCTAACTGCAGACAAACAGGCAGAGATCAAGCAAGACTCAAGGTCGTCTGACAAGAAGCAACTTGGCACAGACTTGTGGTCACATCAGCCATGCCCCTAATTCTGCATTAATCAAACACTTAATAAATAAAATCAGAGGAGTGATTGAAAAATCCCCCCCTTGTTCAGTGTGTGCACATTAATTATGAACTGCTGTAAGAAATATCTGTAATTAAACACGATGCTTCCACAACCAGCCTCATGTGGACACTTGCTACAACTTTTTGCACTTTTGGGTTGCCTTAATTTTTTAACACCAGAGGTCCCTGCTTGATTTTAACACAAGTCTGAAGAGATGAGGGGCTCTGTGAACACATTACCATCCACAGCTTTCTCAAAGATAAGATACTTTTAAAAAAGCCTTCACCACATACACAAATAAATGGTGGACAGAGCGAGATTCACACAGATGTGTTCTAGAGAGGATGCAGTTTCATGCATAGTCCCCTGAGACAGTCCTATTCAGCGAATACCTGGAATAATTTCAAATCCCATGTGTGTTTGTGGATGGTACCTCAGTCTCCGTCCTTGTGGGAGTTTGCTATGCAAGAAAACCTGTTCACCCCCCTCCAGTCATCTCATCCACAGTGCCAGGTCAAGGTCAGTATCGAGAAATGGAAAGAATCTTGGTCGAGTTGGACTCTATACACACAATGTCTGTACCACATAGTGTACATGGTGGGATTCATCTGACATGTACATCATGTGCATTATTGAAGATGGTAGAAAAAGGGAAAACTGTAAATCTAAGGGGTGCAGAGCAGTGCTTCTTCACTGGCCAAGCCTCAGAACTCACCAACTCTGCTTTGATGAGAAATTACAGCCCAATTTAAAAAATATCAACCACAAAGATTAGTTACGGTTTTAGTTTAATCAAAGATTGGACCATTTGGGAACCACTTGCATTAGAGAAGCTCTTGCAGGGATTTCATTCATGCATACTTTTAACTATGTGTTTTAATGATACCTTATAAATACACTCAGAGCTATGGATGCACTGTGTTGTCATAAGTAATTCTGATTCTTGACAATATCAGTGAAACTATTTTATTATCATGGAAATATATAATTTATGGAAAGCAAAGGGTGTCCCAGGGGCCACATCCAAAAAATGGAGAGATGACTGAGTGTGAGAGAGATGTGCAATATATTTGGTTAAACCAATCACGTATGATTAATTATCGATAATACTTAGAGAAAAAGAACATTTAACATTTAACAGCTTTCCACTGATAGTTCACCAATCCAGAAAGTTTATCCCTAAAAGCTTTCAGGGTGGTCCATCAAACTTCAGGGGGCTCTGATCATCTCTGGATACCACTGTAAAGGCCAAGATGAGAATGACCCTCCTCTGAGCAGAGAGGAGATAATGACAGTGCATTTTGTCTTTCTGATTCTAAATAAGAGCAAAACAAGTGTACAAAATAAACAACTCTGTAAGGGTGTTGATGCTTCAGGCTGAGTGAAATAAAAAAAATTTTTTTCATTAATCGGATCTTCTGGTGGAAAAGAGCCGAGTAAATAACGTCAATTAGTGGTGCTGTTAAAGTCTGTGATAACTTTGTGGTTATTCATCAGTATGACAGAAGCTTCAAGTACTAATGGGGCATAATTTCCATCATTGATGTGGATCAAATAAGAAAATCCTGGACTGCAATCTGGCCCCCACTTAATAGTTTGAACACCCCTGAGCTAGAGGATGTCCCTTATGTTAATTTTTCTTTCCTTCTTTTATGCTTTCATGATTTGTTAAAGGTGCCATGAAAGATGCTTCAAGGTACAACACTTTTCATGATAGCTTTATTTCATGAATCAGCTAAACATTTCGTATGTTGCAGTGAACAGTAGCGATAAGAAGTACAGGGAATAGATAGAATGTATACAGTTTCTGTTTATATATTGCAATAATCTTTTCAAGAAATATACTTTAACACTGCGAATGTGACAGACTTACCTGCCCATGTCCACTTACCCACAACATAAATCCAACTATCTGGAGAGGTGCTACTTTGCCGTCCCCCTCCATCTTTTTCTCCATTCATATACACACCTCAGGTCTCAAGGATGGGTGGGGGAGCAGAAACTGACCTATAGCCTGAGGGGGTCGTATATCCCTGCCATAAACCCTCCAGCATGTCATCTATATTTATGTGCTCATTTAGTTGTTTGTGTCTGCAGATTGGCCACAGGTTGTAGTAGCTCATAAATACTCCTTGGGAAAACTGATGTAATGTATGGCACATCATAGCCCCCCCCCCTTTACGATCTTGCATAATCTCAAATGGGAGGTTAATGCTGACATCTACATAAATAAATAAAAAGGGTTTAATTAATATGTGATCAGTCAATATTTCCATGGTAGTATTTTAAATATTGATGCAGATTTAATTAAGTGAAAGGCTTTCTATATCCTTTTATGGTTTGATTATTTTGTGATCAATTATTTTAAGTAGCAATATGAATGCAGTGAAGGCTATTAAAGTGCAGTTAGTGCCCCCTAAAATTTGCTGCTCTTATTCTTTGTTTCAGCTGTAAGTAGCTTTGGCCAGTTTAATGTCGACTGCCAGCCATTCTTCAGACGGACCGAGGTAGACTGGAGGACAGGGACAGGGAGGGGCCTGCTGCTCCAGTTTCAGGAGTCAGATTGAAGACGAGTGGATGTTTCTGCCACAGGCCAGGCTGCTTATGACAGTCAGGAGGGTCCATTAGGGGACCAACCCTCATATATAACACTGTGAACCCCATTTAGCCAGAGGTACTGTTACCACAAACAGTGTCGACTTTGAAGGACATTGGTGGTGTGTTGAATCATGGTAGACTTTAGGGATGTGACAGTAGACTAAACCCATGATTTTGTATGTAGGTTCAGTTCAGATGGACAACTTGGAAACTGAAATCCTGTTTTTTATTTTAAATATTTGATTTTTTTATTTACTTAATTGATTGTTTTCGATTTAAAAGTATTTAAGGCATTTCTTCACAACAGCAGGAAAAGGAGGAAAGGTATTTTTATTTTGATACACTTTCTTCATTTCACTATGATGCAAAAAATACATTACCATAATAATGCAGTTTAAGTCAACAGCATCATATTGAAAATAATCTTTTCAAGTGTTTTTTTTCCTAAAGAGAATAGCTGTCATATTGTTTTATAAAGCTGGAGAAACAAACAAAGAAAAATTGGCCTGCAAACAACTTTTACTTTATGGTTATTGGTAATCATTAGCATTTTTTAATGATGAACACTGAATTTTCTGTTTATTGATGTTTTATTTAGACACATCGTGTTTACATTTTGCTTATTAATCTAATTGTCAATAAAGCTGTAATTGAACACATAATATAACCCCGAACAAACCTTGTTAACACCCATCAAGACTGGATCAGTTTGTTTCTAGCTGTCATCCTGCAGGAAGGATTTAAAAATGAGTAACAGTTTTTAACCAACGGGACTTTTGACAAAGTCTTGATGTGCTTTTCTAATGTGCTTCTTTATTAAATGCACTGTGCTGTTGTGCTTGGAGTTTATGTCTCCTCCCCAGAACCTTGTGATTGCTTATGCATGGATGGTTTTAAAGTGGCACCATGTAACGGTGCCCACAAAGCTGTTGTGCTGTTTTGAAAGGTTCAATGTTTTATTTTAGATTTGGTTAAAGCTAAAATATGTTTTCCTCTACTCTGACCAGCGATTAGAAAATGAGGGGTCCCTCAAACTGCAAGTGTGGGTGCATATTACTGCCTTTCCTCTCTCAGCGTTAGTGTGATGTCTTGTCCCATCTTAAGCTCACTGCTTCTTGCTGTAGGAGTTTACTTATCTGTGCACTCTGACTCATAGGCTCAAATGCAACACTGCAAGCTCTGATAGAAAATAGTAATGATGACAGAAACCTTTTTGTGCTGAAAACCAAAACCACTGCAATTCATGCACCTGATTAAACTGTGATCATCATACCAAAGTGTTGAATATTTTATTGAGAATTGCTGCATCCCTTGAAGACGCAGACAACTCTAATCCGTGAAGACGAGGAGGTTATCACTTGAGTGACTGACGTTTTTGATAGAATGAAACAGCATAAGGGATATTCGTTGAGAAAAAAGATATTCTGAATGTTGTTTTCTAGTGTGTGTTAAAAGCAGGTGCCTCATATGTGGGTTTCATCTGCACATGCACAATATGCAGAATGTATAGCCTGCAGCGATGGACAGAAATAGAACCAACAGCCTGGCAATGAAGTGTCAAGAGACCAGGAGCAAGAGGTTCAAATGAGGAGGAGGAACAGTACAGGCCCAGCTAATGAAAGAGGGACTGAACCATTGAAATTCCTTCATAACAGCAGGAGGGAAAGCAGAGAACATCTATAATCATATCTGATGAAGGTGAATGTCTTCTGTCTTCATTTTTATGACATTCCATTCCATCTCTGATGGCGATGAAGTTCTAATAAGAAATTGATTTTTTAAGGTGAGGAAATGCAGTATGGAGGGTGACCTTCTGACCCCACAGCTCATTGGAGGTGTGGCAGGAGATAGTCCTCATCCTTGAGAATCGATGCACAGACCTCATAACCACCCTCTTGCCGATTTCATGGGCCCTAAATGTGTCATCAATGTGTCATCGAGCATACGTCTTAGCCAGAGGCAACAGGACCTCCCCCACCCGCCCCCTCTGTCGAATGAGAGGGCAGGGAGTGTCATTTCCCCCAATTCTGTGAAATGGTGCAGAAAACTGGAGAAAGAGGGACACGCCCCACAGTGTCTATCAATCCCGAGTATGCAGCACTGACCTCCTGTGAAACTTCATCTAGAATCCCTCATCTATCTGTCAGTGAATAGGAAAGGAGGTAAAGAGGAGGGGGTGCTATTGGAGCCAGCAGCCAATCTCCCCTCCCTTCTCAGATGCATAATTCAGTGTTTCTCTCACAACAGCCTGCACATCGAAGGGCTCAGCTTCCCCCAGCCATGCGGCCAGCAGTCTGCTAATATGAAAGAGGTTCAGAATCCACTCTGTTGTTCCTCGAGGCTCTTTGGCTCTGCATTCTCAGTCATACTTGTATGATTTATTCAGCTTGTTCATCCGTGGCGTGAGACCCAGACCCCAACGGACGAGTTGGGAAACATTTTTGTCCTTGTCAGGATCCAGCCGCAGAACTTGGCAAAGGAAGTGTGTCGGCATCACTGTGGGTTGTCAGAGTGACACTGGAGTAGCTTAACCTCCCACTGGTGGTTAGTTTTACTGCACCTTCAGAGAGGCTCGCCGCTGGGCCTGTGTATGGAAACCCTTGCCTTGGCCTCAATAAGTAACCAAGGAAGGAAGCTTAGAGGACAAGAGCACAGGGTGACTCTTCCTCCTCTCCAGATACATTCTAATTTTTCCCGGGTTTTCTAAATTTAGGAACAAGCATATGCTGAATCTATTGGCTCTTTTTTTTTTATAACAAATAGTATTTACTGGTTTTCTGATGATACAATAAGCACAAATTCTGGTCGCCATTTATTTCAGTGGTATAGCTGGGCATACTGGTGTGCTTTGAGGCATGTCCAAGTGAACCTTGGGAATAAGGACACCTATGTGTTATTGCTGCAGGTATATAGCACCTGGTGATTTATTTCATTTATTTTCGATCAGTACTTGATGTGCTTTAATTTTTATTTATTAATCCAATCCTACCACATCAGAAAGTGAAAGGATAAGTTCGGTTTCTACAGCTTTCACCTTGCTTATAGAATGAAGTAGAACAATATACTCACCCAGAAGGCTCTCCTGATGCAAACAGTGCTTCGGGAATCTGTATGATTGATATCGATATGAATAAAAGTCTGTATGATTCCTGCTGATATCATATCGGATTGATATCGGTATCGGCCAATACTCAAGGCTGCAATATCCGTATCGTATTGGAGGTGAAATAGTTGTATCGGGACACCCTTAATGCGCAGTACCCCCGGAGAGATGTTGTTCTCTTTGCCTCCGCGTCCTCCTTTCTATGAGCTCCTCATCTGTAAACTCTGGCTCGAAACTGTAAGGACACCCATCATATTCAAAGTTCTCCTCCACAACATCTTCATCCGATAGATATCCGTGAAGCTGGCAGTCTTCCCGTGAAACAATGAGCCGCACTTCGCATGCGCGGAGGCAAACATTCTTCTTCTTCAGTTCAGAGGTCAGTACAGTCACAAAACATGTCTGGAGTGACACAGACTGTCGTGGAGGAGTAGCCCGAGCGGACCATGATGAAATATTGGTGAAACTGAGTTTTTGGGCGATTAATGCAGTTTTAGGAGCGGTGCTATACATGCCCTATGTGCTACCATTGTACGGATGTCCGCCGCTTGATTTTGGATCTAAATATCTCCCGAAGCACTGTTTGCATCAGGAAAGCCTTCTGGGTGAGTATATTGTTCTACTTCATTCTATAAACAATGTGAAAGCTGTAGAAACCAAACTTATCCTTGAAAAGCTCTTGTGTGTCTCAACTGTGCAGAAACAAATATATTTACAGCTGTCTGAGCACACAGTTTAACTCATTTAACACAGTTCATCTCAAGTTGTGCTTTTCCATTTATCTATCCAGAGCAGTGACAGAGGAAGAGAGCAGGGCTGTAAAGTGTGCACACTTTTGACAGCTGTTGTCAGTACTGTGCACTTTGGATAATGTTAACAATGGCACAGTTCAAAGTAGAAGCCAAACTACATGATGAAGCACATGTTACAAATGTGAACTTAGGTTCTGAATTTAAGTTTATGAAGTAGTAGAATCATTTAAAATTCATCCTTGTTCTTTATTTCTTATAATAAAAACAAAACTTATTGAGAATTCTGTTAATAGTGTCGTCAGTGTTCACAGTTTATGTGTATTTGGATACATTTCGTTTCATGGCCTCAGTGTTGGAATACGTATCATATCTTGAGGTTGCTGGAAATATCCAGCCCTACAAGCTACAAAGGTTGATGTGTTAGGATCCTATTATCCTTTCAAAATAAAACACCCTACTGTCTCCGTTTATTAAAAAAAAGACAATCAGATTAATTATTTCTGCTTCTCTACAGGCCAGTGGAAAAGGTTTAACATCCTGGCCCAGTGATTGGGACCTCTGTATTAGATGTCGTGCCAAAGAACATCATTACTTTCATTACAGAGTAATCAGTTACATTAAAACCAGTGAAGATCCTCTTTCTGTAAGGATTGAACAGCTTTCCCGAGTACACTTTGCCTTAAGGTGAGCCTCCTGAGGTTGCCCTAAATATTTTTAATTATTTCCTCATAATAACAGGATACACTTGTAGTTTTCCTTTTTGTCTAGACATTGAAATTGTTATTTATATACATTAGTTGAATGCCTATGAATAAGTGAACATCTTTAACTTCTATTCAACTTAAATTTGCAGTTATGTCTGTTGAAACAATAGTTTGTCTTGAAAACATTCTCCCAAACTTGTAGCCGTACAGTAAAGAAATAATAGGCTGCGGTGGGCCGTGTTTGGCCTCACTGCAATTTGCCCTCCTCTGTTTAAGTGACCTTTAGCTTCTCATTATACGGTTGTTTGCCTTGTGTATGGGAAGTTTTATTTGGGTTGTGCTGATTAATGTGTGAACATATTATTTCTCCTCCTTATCTATTCTTAAAATGGTCTCTTGGCTGGAGTGCTTCTATAATCTGTTTATGTTTTGCTTCAGAGGCCTAAGATAATGGGGATTCTTTAATAGCTGCTGGGTGCTCCCTGACCCCCCTGCCCATGTGTTGCTCCAGGTCACAAACATCCTACTGTGACGTCAAATGTAATGAGATGGCATAATGGCTTGTTAAGTAGCTTGGGTAAATGGTGGTGACCGGAGGGGTTGGTGTGGGTGAATGAGCCCGGCCTGGCCCTCTGACAGCATCGCTCAGACTCATGACCATTAATCCATCAGTTTCTGTTGATGATGAGATCCCCGCCACCAATTCGTGATTGGAATTGCCATTTAATTTGCCGAGAAACTTTCCACTCTGGTCCCAGCAAATGGGTTTGATCTCACTCATTGTTGTGTGAACATTTCAAATCCCACCCTTATCTCTTTGTCCCTGGTGCTTTCTTGATCTCTTCTCTATTAGAGGAAAGCATAGCTTGGGGAGCAGGTTAATTATGGAGGAACTCATTACTCATGTTTAATTATTGCTACTAGATTTTAGCTGATCCACTGTGTCTTCCTCCTTTTATTGAGCACCCGATCTTACCACCTTAATTGTTGATTTCACTTTTACTGAATATTGCTTGTCATTCACTTAATTCATTCGTCTTGATTACCAACCTGGGAAATACAAAGAATACCTAAAAAAGGGTGGGACTATACTGATAAAGTCTAAGCATATTGAGATACCAGCTGCTTTCCCTGTGGGATGCACCTGTAGATGGGCTGCTTGTCTCACAACACAGGTTACATAAAGGTTTTGTTGTGTTTAAGCTGTCACCGAGCTGTCAGTGTAGTACTTAGTCATTAGCTGACAGTCATTAGCAACTTGTTTAATTGAACTCATTTACAGGCTGTGCTAATCTGCCGAGGTGACCTTGATTCCGCGTCTGGGTAATGTTTATGCAGTGCAGCAGAGTGTGTCTCTCCCTCTACGCCATTATGAGCACAAAATGCAGTTAGGCTCATGTTTGGCCATAAAAGTCTGCAATTCATTAGTCATAATTACCTTTGCTGTTGCCCAGAGAGGTGATGAGTTTCTGCACTCTCAGACTCGGTGCCAGACTGATGCTAGCAGAACTCATTTGCATGGGTGCTAAAATCAAAGTCCTGATCCCCTCCTTTTTATGTCTGGTTAGGGGAATTATCTTGTTGGGCTGTCCATCCATCTATTTGTATTCAGTTTTATCCATCTGTAAAAAAATTGTGAGTGTATTTCAAAGCACTTGAAGGTTTTTTCTTTAAACTTTACCCAAATGTCACTTTTAACTTCAGGCTACAGTAATTAGATTTACAGTTAGTGGGTCAAAAGTTATGGTCACTTTGTCCATGCCTTGTATGTTAACTCGGAAACTTTGAAGAAATGGTATGCAGACTTTTTCAGAAAAATTATAATGTTTAAATTGATTAAAAAAATGTCCAGTCCTTTGTCATAGATTATAATATTTAGTCAGGCACAAATACTTCTTACAATTTTAAAAGCCAGAGAGTTCTCAATTTCCATGGTTTTAATCATACATGTGTGGAAATTGCAAAGATTGAGCTGTCATGACAAATATAGCTCATTTGTTGTTGCTGTGGAATCACTTAATTTTACACCAGAGACTGCTACACAAGACCTCAGAGCCTCGACTCAATTCTGTTCCTCTTTTTCCATTTCATTCATGTTTTAAGTGTCTTACTTGCGGTGGACCACAGTTATTCTCTGGTCAATATACTGTTGCCCAATTTCCCATCATAATGTGCAATTTGATACCGAGACCCCATTAGGGAAAGGCCAAAGAGGACATTTCCAAATCAATTAGTCAAATAAGGACTGGCTGTCAACCTCTAGCCTTGACTTTTTTTTGTTTGCTTTTAGTTATTCCTCTTGTTTTGCCATTATTACACAATGCAAAAAGTCGACTTCTAAGAACCTTTCTCCCTTATTACTTAAATTAATCCATGAAACAAGTTTTTAGAGCACTGTGTGTACTGAACCAGTCCTTAAATTAAAACAAAAAGGAAAGGAAGGTGGAGATGATAGCAGGCCAGCACTGTTTACTTGCCATCTCCATTTAAGAGCCTCCTGATATAGTAATTAAGGAAAAGATTGAAATTTGCATATTTCCTTTGGATTGTTTCATGTTCACATGGCAGTATTTTGAAGTGGACCAAGTCAAAGCTGAGTCACACAAAAGGCCAGAGTTGGTCTTACACCATTACGTCAACATTGCTTTGAGTCATTCACACTCTGAATTATAGGAAGAAAGTTTGTGAGCTAAGCAATCCTCAAAAAGACTCACTCATTTGTACCGGAAGTTCAATATTCTATGCAAAATTTTTCATATTGGCATTTTTACCAATGTGAGACACCTTGTGATGTAAGTGTATACAAAATCTGTGCACAAAGAAAAGGACCTTTTAACGCTCATCAGTGTCTACAGGGAACCATCGAGGACTCCAGATAGCATGGTAACTTCTTAGAACTTAACACCTGTTTCTGTTGAGAAACTGTCAGTGATGCAGAAAACTGATGTGCAGATTGAAAAAGGATTAATTCTCCTGCTTAAACAAAACAGACTAAATTCTGAGGTCTGAGCAAGTTTTTGAACCTGTCCATGTCATTGAGTCCTGTGATGATCTGTTGTAGAGAACATGAGTGAAGTTAACCTTTTGTATTTTCATATGTTTGCCTGTGGTACAGAAAGTAACTCAATGGGATAGAAAACATCAGTATTAAGTAGAACCTTGTCATTGTTACCTCTTAATTAGGGCTGGGCGATATTACCTAGTCTTGGTATTACGATTGATTGAAGCTCTAACCTTGATTATGATAAATAAACAGTTATTTTATGTGATGCTGAAACAAATAGTGGTGTTACCAGCAGTCATTGAACAGTCTTCCTGCAGTATTTACACTGAACTTCTTTCTGCTCGATGTCCTCTGCACAAAATCCAAAATGTGCCCAAACAACGAAGAGACAGCATTTTTCTTGGCTACAAGGTCCTTTGATAGATTGGTGCTTGTCTCCTCCATGTTGGCAGTGCGTCCTTTGCTCTTGGCGAAAGTGAACGCAGACTGTATAAAGAAGGCGCAGTCACGTGACTTACACGGGGAAAATAATCAAAAGGACCAACATGAGTATAAATGTCGGTTTCGATTATTTTTCTGTTAATTTCCCCGCCCTAGCCTTAATATTGTTAGTATTGCTACTTTTACTTAAGCAGAGTGTTAAGTTAACCTGGTTTGTCTTGGCTGCTGGCTAAATTGCAAACAAACCTCTCCTGGGGCTGATTGGAAGCAAGCTGGGACCACCACTTTCAGGCGAGTTTGGCAGGGTTGTTTGTGTGGAAACTCGGATGTCCATAAGTATAGGAGAAAATCTCCTAAATGATGCAGGTGTGAAGACCACCTAAAAATCAGTCTTAGGGTCTTATTTTCATCCCTTGTTTATTAAATTCTTAATATCAAATTACCTCAAAATGTCCCCACCCCCTCTTCTTGACCCACCAATTTGCGTCCTTATATTTTTCTCATGAAGGTTTAAAACTGGCTGGTGGTAGCTCCATTTCTCTTCCCCTTTTTCTTTTTTTCTTTCACCTCTCACTGTATATCAACTGAACCTTCGCAGGTGCGCAAAGTGGTAGTAAATCTGGGACATTCATGCAGGACATGAGCAAGTGTGTGGTGGAGGTTAGGAGTGGGGGTGTAAGGGGGGGGGGGGGGCTTGTTGGAGTGATAAATTAATGAGGCATGGCCTTGTCTGTGTGGGGTGTGTCGTTTCCGTACGAGGGGGATATATCCAAGCACTGTTGTCCTTCTCTTGGTGCAGAAGCTCTCCTCCTCTCCATTCTTTTGTCTAGCTATCAATACTTCTTTTTCTTTATAAGTTATTTGACATTTTGTTCTATGGTAGACAGTTAATATGCCATGTTGTTGGCAGTTTTTAAGATTAATTATTATAAATACATTGTCCTGTACATTTAAAGACATGCATGATTGGCTTTACAGTTTTTCATGGTTCTTAACACACAACAATCAATTATTTGGTACAGTTTGCAAAATCCTCACTTCAAGTAACAATTGCTCAGCCCAATTTCCCACATCTAAACACTCCCTAGTCTGCATGAGACTCTGACTTTTCTTCTTCGCACTCTGATGTCAATTACACATCACCTTGTTGTCAAAGCTGTACACACAATGGTCAGTTGTTGCATACACACCCCAATTGAAATCTCAAAGCATCAACCCACAACACACAATTATGGAAATCTCTAAGCACCCAGGTCTGGTGAGCAGTTTTCAATCAGTAGAACTGCAGCATAAAAGGGCCTTGAGCCTCTGCTTTGTTTGGTGAGCGATGAACAATGGACAACGACAACCAGAGAAGGAGAGGGGTAAGAGTGAGAGGGCCTTTTGACTTTTTTTTCTGTTTTCGTACATTTTCTTTAGAAATGCGTGTGCACTGAAACACTGTAGATAAAACAATGATTTGCTGCATACTTGTGTGATATTTTATGTTTGAAGAAGTGGGCCTACACAGACATTTTCCTAAAGGAAAAATGGATAATTCTCATGAGTCATTGCCCTTCACATTGTGTGTGGCATTTCTATAATTGGGTTTTCAATTTTGCACTTCAGTGTGCTGTGAATGCTTGGCAGTGTGCAGCAAATGCTGAGCTGTGTGTATCAATTGACTGGTATGTGTGTGTCATTGGATAATGTGGCTGTGTGTAGCAAATGAGAACACGAGTCCCATTCTGTGAACAGTTAAGAGATTTGATGGCAAAGAGTCATCTTGAAAAGGGAGTGTCAGGTTTAGCATTTTGTGTGTGAGGTTTTAAGGTTTGTGTGACAATTTGAAGGAATCTGTTAGTGTTTTGAGAAACATGTGTTAAGAACTGTGAAAAACTGTAAATGAAGATGCCTCGCATTACTAAGCCAGCCATATTGACACAGTGACACAGTAACACAGTGACTGCCACACACAGGAGCAACTTCTCCGGCTAGTCACTTGAAACAAACGAAGTGCTGTGACACAGAGGGAGAGGAATGGATTTTTCTTCACTGCAGGTCCAGAAAGTTGAAAGGGAGAGCTTCCCTCAGGGCAAGAGCTAGAGACTTACCATGTAAAGGGGAGAGAATAAAGGAGAGAGTAGGAGAGAGACTGAGTGAGTAGCAGTGGATGAGCGTAGGAGAGAGGGCAATGATTGAGGAAAGGGCAACCACAGAGAAAATGGATTATTTGAGAAATCGCAGCCACATTTAAAACAGTATGGAATATTAGAATAGGGGAGAAAATTAATAGACGGAGGTTGAACTTTTTTTCCACACAGATAGCTGAATATAAGGCCATTTCCCTGAGGATTTCCCCTTAGGATAGGTCAGAGCAGGGAGGTGAATATTCAAAGAACGTGAGCCAGTGATTGGCAGACACATTTGTGATGGAGATGGACAAAGAAGGAAAGCTCTGTGAGCAGCGTCAATAGCCATTTAGAGGAGACGAAGTGAGAGATGACAGCTGAGCAGAAGGGTGTGAAGAGAGGAGGATAAATGAATGAGGGAAATGCTGGGAGGATGGGGAGTGAGTGGGGGAGGTCCCATTGTATATTGTGGTAGGATAGGACTGTCTTGTGACCTCTGACCTGTAATTGGATCAATGAGTGTGTAGGACACTGTGCTGAAGGACCTACAGTGAAGGATTCATATGGACACTTTATGTTGTGTGTAAGTGTGGTGCTCTGTGTGCATATGTTCACTGTGATTTGTGTGTGCTATTTTGTTAATTACGCTCATGATTACAGCAGAGCAGGTGTGCATGTGCCTCTGTTCTCTTTGTCATCTGTACATTGTGATTGTCCCAAATACAAAACAAGGATGATCAATTTACATTTTATTGATCACCAAATTTAAAGTCAGGTTGAAGAAGTTAGTTGTTATTCATGTTTAGCACTTTAGGTTGAAATATATAACTGTACTTTTCTATTTTCCTTTGCAGGTCGCTTTTACACATGAAGTCCGACAGACCCGGTTCAGTTTGAATGCAGTTTAACTTTCTTGTGATTTTTTTCATGTTGGTTTGCTTTTACATTGTGCTGTGTCAGCAGATGTTATAGAATACAACTGCCTGCCTCTGTAGCCATAGTATTGGTTCCTACCATCCAGCTATGTATGGCAGAATAATATTACCCAGCAGTAAGGATAACACTAGCTGTCCCAAATCAGAGCTTTATTTACATCAGGTGACATTTTCATATTGACAGGAGTGATATGTAATCACACTCAGCACTGAATTATAGATGTTGTGGTTGGCTTAGCAAATGTTAACCCCACTCTGCTTGATTTTGTCATTGACAAATTGGAAAAATTCATTTCACAATGCCCTGCTTTTTGCCATGCCTCCCATGTTTCCTCAATTGGTTGTTGGTTCTGATGGCTTTTACACCAACCAGGAGCCAACCTTCCCCTGAAAGTATGGCAGGGTATTTCCAGTAACCTTATGAAGTAGCAAGGTTTCCACTGCAAAAGCCTTCAAACCACAAAATGTTGACACCAACTGCACCTCTCAAAGAATCATGTACTACTTTTGTTCTTATTTTATTTTTCTTTTTATTTGTAAAAACAAAAACATTATGGACAGTGTTCAAAGGGTCCTACAACTCAAACTGTAGAATTTTAGAGATCTTAACCTCTGCTAAATATTCATGGCATTATTAGCTTTGATTCCACTGCCACCTTTTACATTTTCTTGTGAAGTGCTCCATCGGTGATAAAACAGAGCTGTTTTTTACAGTTGTTGTCTCAGAATTTTGGCTGTATTGATTGTGTAAAGTCTGCCTATTAGAAAGGAGCATGTGATGATATTTCGCTTTATTGTTTTTAGTACAAGCCCAATTAAATTATCTCCAAAAAAAGTAATCCAGAGGTTTTTTGGTCTTGGCCAAGTGTGTTATGTCTGGAGTTGAGTCTGAGATTTATTCCCCGGTTGTTATAAATTTACTAGATGTGGATGGTTGACCTTCTGAAGGTGCACTGACTGGACAGCGCCTGCAGACCAAGCTCAATCTTTCTGACTTGGAGCTTTCAGACTGATCTGCCTGATTGCAGACATAAAATCATCTTGCTGCTTGCATGGTAAGGTTAAACAAAAATTACAGCCCATACCTTCCAGTACTTCAAACTTCCTTGCTTTTTTAACATCAAAATTGCAGACTAACTTCACACACTTTTTCATTAGAAACAGAGACATATTTTTTATTATCCTCCAAAAGGGATTGTGGATGAAACAGAGCCATCAGTTTCTGTCTTTCTTACTGTAAATATTGGCTACAAATGAAGATCTGAACTTTGAAAATGGGAAAAAAGAACACAGAAAATCAGGAAGCTGTATTGTTTAAATCTGATGATATTAAAATGCAGTGCACATTCTGGTAATCCTAATGGATAAATCAATGGCTCTGTATATGTTTGTGTGTGTTAAATTAGCATCGTGGAAGATTTCTCTTTATGAAGCTGGACATCATTGATTGACTCTTTTTGGATCATTTAGCTGTCTGTGTGTGTCTGTGCATTTGTTTGACTTGTTGATCCCCTCCAAGCGAGACCACCAGCTCTAGGTCCATTGACCCATATGATTAAGGGCGACGGCCTCCCTCCTCCTATTCGAAAACACAAAGACGAAGAGCACATTATCATCTGCATCATCTGTCTCACTTATTCCTACTCACACCACCATCACTCCGTGTTAGTCCAACCCTCTGCATCCTTATTTTGGGTGTTTTTTTTTGCGTCCATGCTTTTTCAAGGAATCATTGTTTTATGTCAGATAAAATTTGATTGGTCTTTGACTTGTCAGGATGTTCTCCCATATGTGTGGTTTAAGGATGGAAATCAAGAATCAGTTCTAGTTAAAAGTTGTTTCCAATTATTTTTAGATGTCAGGGATACTTTCCTTTATACTAGACTTACATTTTAGTCCCATCCTCTGAGCTTTGCGTGTCTTGCTAAATGATGACATCACAAACTTGCAAAAGATAGTCAGTGCAATGAAATCAAAGGGATGGAGGAAGTGATCACAGCAAGAACCAGAAGTGTTTTGGAGTTTATTTAAATTCTAGAAAATTGTTAAAAGCACATTCTGTAATGCCTTTGACTGTACAATGCCAAACAAGAGAGGAAACACCAGCAATATGCTGGAACACTTGTTAATTCAACACAGCATTCCCTGATTCAATGTCTGTAATCAAGCAGATCCATCTTGCCAAGCTCTACAGTGACTGAGAGGGGCCCCAAGTGGCTCGGCCCAATCAGTGTCCTTTGGAGCAGGCAGAGAAGTGAGCTAAAACAGATGAAAAACAAAAAAAACAACACAAAATCTTCTCTATTGTAGGGATTTTTTTTTGCTCAACTTCTGACCGTGTTTGTTTTACGAACTGGCTCATGTTCTGTAGCCCAGTAGCTCCCACCTACAAAACTCAAACACTGTCTATGAGCTCTTTCCATGATGGACTAGTGAAATATGCCAAAACATGGATGCTGTGTTTCTTAAACATTAACATGTCTGTTTGTTACCTCTGCTTTGAGGTGATGGGCTGTGATGTTTTGCCTTAGGTGCTTACAGCAGATTGAAGGTGATAAAGTTGGAGGTTGTTTTCTTCAGTATGGAGTGTAAGACATCCATGGCTTTCTCTACTGACATCATTCTGCCTATAAATCCATCAAATGCTTAAATAAGAAAGTAAATCATAAAATATGAAAAATTGATTACTTTTGACCCTCGATAGACACAAACATCTATGCAGTTTGATTTCAAGATGTCTCTAACAGCCTAGTAGTTTGTAAAGTTAGCATACATTAGAGAAGGGAGCTGTGTGTCACATTTTACTGTTTTTTTGCTGTTAAATGACTTTCTTTCTGCCCTTGTATGTTGACAGGAATAGATCCTGAAATAGGCTTCTGTTGTGATCAATCAAAAATCTATTTTGAATCAGGCATCAATTTTAATCCAAAACCTTTATTGCTTAAATCTAGTTGTGAATCCTCTTAATGTAATTTTATCAGTCATGATGTATTGAAAGATCTACACCCTCAGTGGCCTCTGTCTGTCTGTCTTTGTGCCTTTCTAGAATGAAACCCTGATCAGGGATGTGTGGAGTAGGAGGAGATCAGGGAGAGCCGGAGAAGGCTCCAGTAGGGGGTGTGAAGCTACCAGTCTAAAATGAGTTTTTCATTTATTTATTTATTTAGAGAAGCTCGTAGCTCAAGGCTGTCTGTTTGCTTTTTGTTGAATGTACTATGGCCTCTGTGCCCCCTCCCCCCTCCCCTATGTGTTTGTAATGTTAGTGTATCTAAGAGTGCAAATATGTGTGCTCGTGCACACACATTGACACCTCTACCACTGACTGCTTTTTTTAAGTGTGCTGGCACCATGTGAGTTTATGTGTTCCTTAGCACTAGTTATGAGCATGCATGAGATTATTTTACTGCTATCACTGCTTGTGTGTTTATGCACCCCCAATCTTGTAAGGAGTGAGAGCCCGAGCTGGTGTCTAGGGATGAATGGTATCTTCAGGGATAGATCTGTTTTATTATGTGTGTGCCAGACATGCTGTGCATCTATTGCACACACAAGAAAAGCATCCTCTCACAGGCTGTTGCTGAGCACAATGCCTGAAAACAGCTCAGATTATGCAGGGTGCAGCGGGGAGAGAACAAGAGCTGTTTTGTCTTTAACACGTTTATGGACATTTGCATCAACCACACTAAAATCAATATTGTATCTATTAGGATATAAAAGTGTTCTGTGAACGCAAGAGGTTTTATCGGAGTGTAGAATTTCAGATGTTGGAACATCTCTTTATCATTTATCTTATTGATTTTCAGCCAAGATTATAGTTTATGTGCTCTTGAATGCAAAAAGGTTAGGAGAGAAGATTTTGTGAAAGAAATGCTGTAACGTTCGTGTTAGAAGGTCAGCTCGGTAAATTTTTGTTAAAAGAGATCAGTTCAGTGTCAGCTTAGAGGCAATAACCTTAGAAACTAAAGAGCCTTTATTTTGCCTAGCCTCTGCTTCATAGATTCATTTTTTATAACTGAAAAGAGTATGTTTGCAACTTTGATGTAGAAAGAAGTGGATTGAGCCATGTGATGTAAGTCATTTGATTACCAGAGGAGACGTTGAATGTTGTTGATGGCTCTGTCCAAATGTTTGCCATCATAACCAAACGTCAGCTCAACCTTCTCATAGATGTTGAGACCATTTAAGGTGGGATTTAAGGCCGTCTGACGATTAGTGACTCTGCGTGTATCTATGTGTATTCAACATGTTGTGTTGATATGACTGAAACTGAGTTTTCACTTTAGAATTAAATATTGTCTTTCTTTTGAATCCAGAAAGAAACTTGCTGCTGCCACATTTCTGTCAGTGCTTGGTCATGGTGATGTTTGGTACATGCACGCCCGTCTCAGAGTAGAAATGCCTTGAATACTGTGTATGATGGAGCTCTGAGGTCCATCGGGAACTTAAATTCAATTACTCATCACTCTGACTTGAATGCATGTGTAGGATGATCCTCTTTGTCTACATGTACACTTAAGAATTGGCATTCTCATTTACAAGGTGATTTAGGGTCTACCCCCTTCATACCTTATGACTCTTTGTCTGTCAAAGGAGTCCAGGATCTTAAAACACTTGGTCCCAGAATCTCCTCTTGCTGTCTGGGGAAAAATGGCCTTTACATTTGCTGCCCTCTTTGCTTTGACTGAGCCAGAAAAGACGTGAAACTCAGTGATCTGGTTTCACTGGTCATTTCAAAGAGGACATTCAACGATGTGATTACTGATGCTGCAGATGTTTTGACATATGAGTTTGTTTCTGTCAGTAGTCCAACTTGTCAGCTAACTGTCTTTATTAATTTCTCATTGTACTTTAAGTGTTAGACATGTCATGTGTTTTTGTATGTGAGGCTGTTGTTATTGTAAGTAACTTCATTAACTTTGCTGCTGCCTATCTTGGCCAGGGCACTCTTGAAAAACAGGTTTTTAACTCAGTGGTAAATTGAAATAAAGTGTCATAAAAAATAAGAAAAAATAAAAACATTTGCCCTGAACAGTGAGAGCACAAAAATGTATCTTATGTTTGACTTTTTATTAAATATTTCATGAACCTGCTGTTATTTGACGTTCAGACAGTTTTTTGATCCAGACTGTTAATGTGTTTATTTAGGTTGTTAAAACCATCTGTTCCTTCCAATCATAACATTCCCCACATCCAGCCTTAAATGGACAATCATAGAACTATATTTTTAGCATTCCCACAAGTTTTACTTGTTTTTGGGGAGGGGCTCACAATCACTAAAGTTCAGAAAACCCTCTTGTATTCATGTACTGAGTACCTCTTATCTGTATGCTTTACCACTTTGTTTGAGATGCTCGGTTAAAACTGCTGCCTCTGTAAAAGACTGGTAAGTCTCACATGTTGCATTCATGAAACCAGCTCTGCTGTTCACTGGCCTTACTACCCATGGTGATACCATGTGGATGTCACACTGGTACGTCTGTTTGAGGAGGCTGGGAGTATACGATGTTTGAAGAAGCTACTGGTGCCATAAATATGGGGAAATGGAAAAGTCATGATGCTGCAGACCTCTGATCTTGTTCATAGAAGGGCTCTGTTATGCAGGAGAGACATGTTCAACACACAAAAGGGAATATAGAACTCTCATAAGGGCTCTTCAAAATATATTTCTTATCCTTCTAGTGACAACCATTGCCTGCTTTAGTCTTGAATGCCCCTCAGATGTTGGCATGTCCCGTTTAACTTCTGCCCCTTGTCCTTCTAACCGCATGCAGGTTTAATGTCAGGATGGGGAAATGGCTGTCTGTGGTGTCAAACGCTAAGCACCCTCTCCGTCTGTCTCTATCACAATGTGGCCATGTGTCTGTCATCTCCCATGCATCATACTCCTCAGCGTGTTCGTTCACAGCTCCGTTTCCATGACTGCAGGATGGGGATGGGAGTGGGGGGTTGCTGTCATGACAGTGAACTGTGAGCTGTACTGAAACGTGGAGTTTTGAGAACAGATTTCATGTCTAGCAAATGCAAAACCAGCAATCTGCAGACGCAGGCAGCCCAAAGCGATGCACTTTGCTCAGAGCTCAGAGAGAACAATGACTCACAGCTTTTAAAAATGTATTTCACATAAACGAGCCAGGCCATGTGTCCCACACCATTCAGGCCCACAGACATATACAGGCGTGTATCTGCTGATACGCTGGCAGACAGTCGGGTCTACTTGCAATAAAGTAATTTACTGCTTCCCAAAGTGAATTTATTGGTTTACTATTGAGTTTGAAAGTGAGAGCAGTCCATCAGGACTGTGTGAACTTGTTCGAGTTCAGCAGCACACAGCTCCCAAAGTGAAAGCAAAGTGTAGTCACTTATTTCTGCTAAGATTTAAAGATGGCAAAAAATAATAACTTGCTAACTAATACTAATGCGTACCAGAGCTAGGGATTCAAGTAATGTTTTAAGATAACCGGTGAGGATAAAAAGAAAAGAAATGATAAGCGTGCTTCCTTCATGTAAGCCACATCTGAGCTGGTCACAGCATGATAAAGGCCAGTTCAAGCAGGCATGTTAACTATCTGTTTTTTAATTTTTACTTCAATCAGTAAGTCTTTATTTTTATAACGCCAAATCATAACAAATAGAAACTGAAGACACTTAACAATAGAGCAGGTTGAAGCCATAGTCATACATATATATGAAATACACATAAACATGCAGTATATATTATAAAAACTTATTTCCAAACTCACCATGAACCTACTATGAACACAGAACTTAAACACAATTGACAAAATTTTCACTTTCCTCATTTGGTATAAACAAAGCACCACTCCAGATCAATCAGCTCCCAAAAATGCCATCCACAGTTCATTTGGTCTGGGCCCACTGAGTGAAGTGAGAAAACAGCTTGAGTATTATCTCTGGTGAAGTTCCAAGAAAGTAGATACTGGAACTGTGACTTAAAACAGTTCTGATGAATGTGTGATTAACAAAGAATCAGAAAGAGTGTTGCAAGAGGGATGTCTGACTATGGTATAAAGCCACTGTCCCTATGGCTGTGTGACTTTCCAAACTGCCCTCTGCTGTCAAGTGTTTATGGTTTAGTGCTTGTGACTGTCTGGAACAAAACTGGTGTCCTGGCTGTTATACAGTCATAGACAAAGAGCCAGGTAGACTTGGTTCCTTTAGTTTAGGAAATTAAAGAGGGTTTTTTTGTATTGGTCAGGTTTTACAGAGGCAGCAGTTTCACCCAGACAAGTTGCAGTCTATCTACTGAGCACAGACAGTTTATGTTCCCTTGTCCAAACAACAGATTTGATCTGATTGTCAGTGGTTTATGTTGGACAGTAGATGCACTGCACGCTGAGAATGTTGATCCTACTGTTTTTGAATGGACGATACTTTCCTTGCTTTTGCGGGACAGCCTCATTTGTTGAGATGTCATTGAAAAAGTTCCCATCTTAATCCTGAAAGTACAGAAAAAGGATAAGGGCCTCTTATCGCTCAGGTCAACTTAAGCAGGACTGCATTTCAGAAGGAAATGAAGTGTGACTGAAAAGTACAATTAAAGTTTGAACTCACAATGGGGGCAACCTGCTGTTAAATCAAAGCCTATTAAAAACATGTCCAGCAATCACTTCATCGTGTAACTATGTTTTAGCACAGCTGGGTATAATCAGACCGAGTTCCAACTGCAATCATTAATCAGTCACTAATTACTGAACAATCATAATAAACCATATGATTAGTCATTAGAAGTTTTACAAAGGACAGCTCTAAATATATTGTTCAAATTAAATTGCATTTATAAAACAAGTCAGTTTGAGCTGAACACTGCCATACATCTTTATTTCAGTGTGGCCTAAAGATGGCTGAACTAAGACAAATCTGTCTGTGCTGTTAGAGCAGTAAAAATGATGCTGCCCAGCAGTAGCTGGACATCAGCTTCAATTGACCTTAAATAAAATTACATTTTTGCTGAATAATTTTTCATGCAACAGACCAGGCCAAGAGCATGAAATAGTTTAGTTTTGTTTGTACCGCCATTTGTCTTCCCATTCCAGCCGCTCTTAGGGATGCAATACCTCCAGGATGATTAGAAAGGTTAAACTCAAGCTTCACCCAGACGTCCACTCCAGCTCAAACATGATATGATTTGGGGGTGACATGTCGTAGGTCAAGGCCCCTTGTTTACCTCTTGCTTGTGATGTGATATTGTAAGGACGTTTTGAATGTTTTTGCAACTGTGTACAAATGTCCACTTTTAATGAAAGATGAAGTGGTCATGTTTTGGAGGTCACAGCTTAAAAATTAAAAGTATTGGGCCTAATGTTCAACTCTCGCATGCAAAGGTAAAGTCTTAAGAGGTCTTTGAGAGATCCCCTCTATTTTTGCATTCATGTACATTGAGACTTAGGAATAAACTGGTTATCTGAGGTCATAGCTTAAAGTCTCGGTCTTTGTGCCTCTTGTTCATCCTTTGCTTATGAACACAACATCTTCCAAACTATTGACATGAATGTATCAAACTTTACTTTAATGTCCACCCTTACTCAAACAAAGAAGGGGCTCTACAATGTGAAGTAACTTGAAATGAAAGTATTTTCCAGCAGAGGTGTTTCTTTTTGTCAGCAACACTTAGACATAAAAACTACATCAATTATTTGTCCAGTTTCATTTTGAATTGGCAAACAGAAACATTGACAGCATGTTCTTGTTTGTGCTAGTCTTTCTGCAGGTACAAATATTATGGAAATGCAGCCAACACACAGCTCACTAAAAACCAAAATTGTTCCAGTTTAGTTTTGAGACAGTCAAGTGTCTTTTGTTAGTGTTTTCATTGTGAGAGCTGCCTCCTGAGACCTGACCACCAGCAGGGTTGTTTGTTCTGCGCTGGCCCAGAGAGAGACTTCATGTGTGGGACTGCAACCCTCCCTCTCTGACAGGGCACAGAGTTTTAGGGGTGATCCCTGTTGGTTTTATTTTACACATTGAGTAACACACCCCTCCTTTTACTCCTTTCAGGGGGGACAAGCTTTTCATTGAACTAATTGGAGTGTGCAAGCCATCATAGCCAAAGTGCTCCCGCAGGCCCTCTCTTTCTTTTCCTCTTTTCTTGCCCCCCCTCCAACACCCAGGCTTTTATTATCATTTGCCATATCGAGTAAACAACCTGTTAGTGTAAATTAGGGTCCAGTGAGTGATGAAGCGACACATACAACCCCTCCTGCCTCCCCTGCCTCTGCTCTCCCTTCTCTCTCTTGCTGCCACTCTTTCCATCCCTTTGAGCTCTTTCCTCTTTTGTGCCCCCTCCCTCTGTTCTGCCTTGTTTGGCACGCAGCTTTTCAAAGACACTGGTAGTGATGGGAGCCTTGTGTGTGTGTGTGTGTGTGTGTGTGTGTGTGCATGTGTTCCAGTGTGTGTGGATGCAGGGGGTCTAAAATGAAGATTGAAGCGGACAAAAAAGCCCTGGCGCAACCTTGAGGTGGAAATTAATAATGATAAAAATAATTACTGCCCCACTCCCCTCACCCACGCCTCCCCCGACCTAGTTTTTATAATGGAGAACGATAGCCCCAAGTCGCACACTATGTGTGTGTGTGTTAAAGAGTTTGTGTGTGTGCTCGGAGGAAGGGGCTGAAGAGTGGTCATGTTGTAGTGGTGATGAATGTAGGACAGGACCAACATGAGGAAAATACCAAGGCCATCAGGTACAGGCATGTGTGCTGTTGTCAATAATGACAGCTACAGGTAACATGGATTGCTCATTTGGCACACAATGCCTCTCAGTCTGCTTCTTCTTCTTGTGTTTCCCAAACACTCATGCTGGCGGTCATTCTGTGGAGGAGTACTAGGACCTTGCTCTCTATGTCAAGGTCTCTTATTTTGGGCTTCTGAATTTGTATGTGTGTGTGTGCTTGTGTGTGTGTTCAGGATGTAAAGGTGTAAAAATTTCATATCATAGTTACTGTGACCAAAATGATTATGGTTATCATTATTATGGCAATATTGTTGCAATGTGCTCAAAAGTTCAAAAAGTACTTCCACGCACACTGAAATAATTTCACAAAGTTTTAATTAGTTTTGATTTTTAATTAAAAATGCAGTAAATTCAAGAATGACCTGACCCTCTTCACCTCTCTGGTTCCTCGCTGAGGTCTCAACAATCCAGCCAGGCTTCCCCCCTCTGATGCTGCTGCGGGGGGTTTGTGGTTCTTTCCTGCCTCCCTTCCTGGTGACTTTTTTCCATATTTTCTACTGAGAGAGTGGCCGTCCAGGGCATCCTTTAATTTCCAAAACACGACCAGGCTTCAGCTTTTGTCTATTTTGAGGAGGAAAAAATCTCCAGTACAGTGTCCATGCAGGCGCCAACCGCCATACTTTCACTTTCAGAGGCTAAACATTGCAAAACTGTGCATGCAGCCTGCATCTGAAGGACTGCTGCTGCTTTGCCGAGGAGCAGACACATAGTTTTGGCTTTTCCAGGCAGTGAGCAGTATCATCATGAGTTATTGACAAAGTGAGGTCATCAAACACGTTTTTAACGGTGATTTAAATAGGTAATACTCACCATTAGAAATCTTACCATGGTTTACCAATTTATCAGTAACTGTAACATCCCTAGTGTGTGTGTGTATATGTGTGTCTGCGCCTTGTGAGCCTGTATATTGAGCAGGGGTGTGTTAAATAAACGGTGAGCACTGGTGCTGTCACTTTATAACCAATATTTAAATTTCAGCTTAAACTTGGGGGGTAAAAATTCTGTCCATATGCTGTATATTTATATTGAAAACAAACACATTAGGGTGGCTAGAGCAGTTCACTGCCCAATCTCATCAACAAGGAAGTACACCTGTAAAAAAAAAAAAAAAAAACTTCGAGAGGACAACTATGGCACAAAAACATCTAAGGAACACTGTGTGGAAGCACTTTGGGCTCCAGGCTGTCTATGGCAAATACAAACAAAGGGCCTTTTTGTCCGCCTTCCACCCAAGTTTGGCGGTGGTAGAGTGCACAGCCCTGTGCAGCTGCATTTTTCTTGGCAGGCCCCCCCACCAAAGGTGTTGAAAAGGCCATTACTGGGGTGCTGGTTTGGCGGACTGGTTAGCAATCAGGCACCCCATGTACTTGCTTCTGCTGGTCCAGGTTTGGGTCCCGTCTGTGACCAGTTTGCAGAGTGTCTTCCCCTACTCTCTCACCCCCTTTCCCAAGCCTATCCACTGTCTCTCTCCTATCAATAAAGACACAAAATGCCCCAAAAATACATAAAAAAGAGAAAGAAAAGGCCATTACATACTACATTGCTGGATTAATATGCAAGGACATGCAGCCCTTGGGTGTGGCCTCGAGAGTCTGAACAGTAAAATGGTCTGCATTGCAGCCAGCAATAGATTATTATCTTAATGTTCAAAAGTGTTTGAAATCTTTTGAAATTGATCATTATGAAATGTAACAGTCCTAATAGGTTCATAAATTCATTCAAATGGCCTATGTTACATAGAGGCTTGAGGGCTGGACCATGAACACTCTGTATATGTAAATTAAAAGGTCTTTTGAACACAAGTGATGGTTAAGTGATTACTTTGGAAGTCAAAACTGTACAAAGAGTTAGGGTAAAATATAGATTCTTTAAATGTTTCTTGCCTCACCGTCTTAGTTAAGTTGTAGTGAGAGAAATCACAACTTTGAACACAACTTTCCCTCATTCTTGCACACATGTTTCAAAGGGATGAACACATTCATTCTCTCAGTGAGCTTCAGACATTTTAATATTGTGTCTCAAATTCATACTCATGTAATGGTATTTATTGTTTTTGGTATTGAAAGCTGCATTGGAAGACTCTAGCCATCTAAAATTAAGTTCTTTGGTTCCAACAAAAACCTTATGACAATAAGTGGAAACAATAGAGCCAAAACCCCCATTTCCTCCTGTCTTTCTTTTTTCTGTTGAAATCCTGTGCACCTGTATACCTGTTTTCAGTCTTGTGATATGGGTGAAACAAGTGAGGTGACTTGTCATTCTAGCTTTGTCGCAAAACTAGGAATAACAAAAATAAGTACATGCCCAGTTTGCATAGAGAAGTGAAGAAGATGGATGGATGGATGGATGAATGGACATGCCCAGTTTGCCAGTCTACAAGCAACAGAAAAATAAACTGGACAATCATAGTGATCACTTTGTTTTAAACTAAACACATAGATGAACTTAGTAATTTATTTTAACTCCTAGGTCTTTTTGAAAAATAAAATGTTTTGCATTTTCCTCAAAAGTAATGACATCTTTCGGCAATTTTTTTTTACCTTCAAACTTTGCCGCATCGTGCCCAGAGGGTTTTGTGCCTTGGACTTTATTGCACCTTGCTGATTTAAATGTGGTCTGTTGGCCAGCTAAGCTTGAAAAACTTCTTTGTCCGCTGCTGATGTCCCCCAGCAGGTCCTTTTGTTGTCACCATGACAGGCACCATAGACCATTTGCCTATAGCTTCAAGAGGTCTACATAGTGATGGAGGCCGTGGAAGTTAATGAACTTTGTCTTTTCAGATGTCACGTTCCCAACCTCCCTGCAGCCAAGGTCACCCCCAGCACTCCCACACAGTCGCACACAGACAGGCCTCACATTCATTCAGGACAAACTCAAACAGAGTGGTGCTCAGCGGGGATGTAATGCTGAACTGTTTACCGTTATCTGTGGACAAGCGTGGACCCCAAGTCTGGATATTATCTGACTATAAAAGGAGCACTAACAATCTCCTGTCTGACATACTCTTTGTGAGCCGCAGACTTAGATGACAGAAAGGTTGACCTTTAAGAGGCAAATAATGTACGTCAAAGCTAAGCATGTCTGAGTGAACTTGTTGGGATAAAGAGCCCCTTCCCACAGAAAATATCCCATCACCATGAGCTGAAGATGGGACTTAATAATACTGGGAATGAGTTCTGTGAAGAATTGCATTTCATCAAATAACTAATGCTAAAAATTCCTGCACATCAGCTTTGTGCATCAGTAAACCAAAATGCAGTGCCATTTAGGCTATGTTTACACAGTGACTTGTGTGATTTAAAACACAAAGATTTTCCCTTTGCGTATTCAAACTCGATCTGCGTTCAGACGGAGATGCTGGAGACGAATGAAACCGCTGTAGTATGCATGCTGGTTCAGTAGATGGCGGTCCAGGTTTGTAGAGAGGCATGGAGGAGCATATTGAAAACTCTCCACTCTGGAGCCTGGTTTCACAAGTTTCAGGATTTTGACAATTCGCATAGAGTTCCCATGTAAACACAAGGCCAAAACGTAGGCCTGTCACGATAACAAATTTTGCTGGTCCAAAAAATTATTGACAATAAACGATGTTATTGTCAATATTATTTTGATTTTTTTTTTCCATTTTTTCATTGATGTAATCATAATATATGGCATAATAAAGTGAGTGCACCATATCAAAAGCAAGAAACTTTAATTTCTTAAGCGTATTTAACTGTAATTGGAAGGCAGGATCTTTTAAATAAAATAGATTAAACAAAAAATATGATAAATTTAACAAGCAAAAGAAAGAGGGAAAAAAACCCAATGAAAATGAAATTGACTCTCTTTTAGGAAAAATTGCATGTAAATAAAATAATTATACTAATCAAAAGCAATAAAAAATAGACCCTGTCTCTGTGAAGAAAAAAACGAAACTCCAATAAAAACAATTAATAAAATGGAGTTTATACAGTTCCGGGATTGTTTGTGACCTGTACTTTCTCCCAGTCAATTCGTACTGTCTGTCAAACGTTTGTAACATTGCTGGCTTTTCAACCGTATTGAAGGGTTGCATTTCTTTTGCTATGTAGCAAACTACACTGTCTGTGAGCGCATCATTTTTTGCTTTTTTTTATATTTTCTTTGCACACCAAACGCCTCAGTAAGGCTCCGCTGCTCATCCCCTTCTTCTTCGTTGCCACTACTTTCAAACAAATGTGACATGTCGGCTCATCGGTGTTCATGAGCTCACACCTTGTTCATTCTGTTTAAAACCAAAATATTCACACACTGGGGGTGGGGCAGCCAGCTTAAGAACCGTATCTTTCGTGCCATCACTCATATTGGCGTGTGTTTCCTTGTTACTCCTCAGAACGCTCACTTCAGCTCTCTTCTAGTGTAGGCATGAGCCCCCAAAGATTGCATGTCAGACAGATGCTCACTCTGCTATAAATCTGCTAAATCCACTATAGAACCGATGCACCCTGGTGTTAAGAAAGATAGACGTAGTGAGCCATCTTCTCATCCAGCATCTGGTAGAAAAAGAGGAGGAAAACAAACACACATGCACATGTCAGTTTATGGACCTTTCTATGTGGAGTTTTCATGTTCTCCCTGTGCATGTGTGAGCTCTCTCCGGGCACTTTGGCTTCCTCTCACAGACCAAAAACATACTTGTTTGGCCAGTTGGGGACTCCAAATTATCCTTAGGTGTGAGTGTGAGTGACGGTCTGTCCCTCTATGTGGCCCTGTTGGCTTTTGACCGGTCCAGGGTTTCCAATGTACTGTAAGCTGGAAAGGTTTCATCACCCAGTGTCTCCTAAAGGGATAAGCAGTGTAGAAAAAGGATGAATGGGTTAAATTTACTGAGCACTAATATGCTATGAGAAATATAATTAAGTACAGTATTAAAAAAAAATGTTGAAATGTTGGTTTAAAATCCTTTTAAAAAGTACAAGTAGCCTACATAAAATTAAATTAACTTAAGAAAATATAATTATTCACACTACACTTGTGGATATAACAATCACTTTTCCTTTTGAAAATATTAGTCTTTTAGACTTGTGTTATTTATGCTGAAAAGTGTGATAATTAAATAGTTTTGTATTAAAAATTAAATTTTGTCCTCAATTTTCCATTGTTGTCCCTGTAAAATTTACTAGAAATGCTTAAAAATGCAAAAATGAAAAAAAAAAAATTCTCGTCCAACCTAGGCGGACAGAGCCACACAGTCTGACATCAAAAGGGAAACCTTAAAGCTATGGTCTACGATTTGGAAGCTTGGTACATCTTAATAACACTGTTTATAAGGCCGATCTGATAAGGCTATTGTCTGATCTATGCAATATAAAGACCAAAAAGAATGGAAAAAATCCATTCAGTATATCCGCTGCAAAGCGGCATAACAGTTGACCGATCCGAACCGCTGTTCCCCGTGGTTCGGATTGGTCCGTGAGTCCATCCAATCCCCTGTCTCCCCTGCTCCGCACCGTCCCACCCATGGTCCCACCTCCTCCCCACTTCCTTCCTCAAGTACCAGTGAGTAGCTAGCTGCACAGCTACTGAAGCGTCATGGAGCCGGAGAAGACCAGCACTGAAACCGGGAGGCCGCTTCTGTTACCCTCCACATCGAAGGGAAGGAAACGTAGAAGTTTCGAGGAAAAGGCTGAAGTAAGGAAGATATATATATATATGTATATATGTATATATATATATGTATATATATATATATATATATATATATATATATATATATATATATATATATATATATGTATATTATATATATATTGTTAGGAGGCGACACAAGCTGGGGGGCGGGATCACACGGAGGGGAGGGATGAGTGAAGGGGGGACAGCCAAACTGGTTTTCAGATCGTAGACCCTAGCTTTAAGTTTACTGTATTATTGCATCACTACTCACTTAGTTGCTCACTACTGATAGCCCCTGCATAGTTGATCCTCAGATTAACATTAAAAGTGATGCTATAATGGAGAAAGATCTTTTTCCTTTTTTTAGCTTCCCTTTGTAACAAAGAGAGGTTTTTTGAGGATCTGTTTTCATCAATTAAAACAAAAATAATCGTTGAAAGGCCTGGAACCTTAGAGATGTATATTTTATAAAGGTTTTATTCTGCACCATAGCACAGAGGAGTGCTGTCCAAGTCGGCCACACAGTAAGAGCTTAAGCTCTTTAAGAAGTCTCACCGGTGATTCAATGCTGTTAGATTAATTAAAAGTGCTTAATTAAGGCATTGAGGAGATGGAGGGGGCTGAGGACTGATTCAGAGGTACAGCAAAGGAGGACTGAGATAACTTCTGACCCTAGTTTCCAACGTCTGCAGAACAGTCCGCCTAGCCGACCTCAGAGCAGCTGGGGAAGACCATCGACTCTCAAAGTTTCTGCCTTCACTTTATCCATTCAGTACTTTGCTTTTCATTGCTGTTTTCACAAGTCTGTAGTGCAGACGCTCGGCACTAGCTTAAAATAGCTTGGTAAAACAAGTACAACACACCTGGTCTTTCAGAAACCCTTGTCAAGTCTTCCACATCACTTTATAGAGCTGTCTTCTGTTGTGTTGTCCCATGGGCAGCTGAGGCAGCAGAGGTCTGTTACCAGCATTACAGTGGAGGAAATGAATTGCGTTCCCCTTGAGCAGCTGTGGTGACTCAGTTGTTTTATGGGTTGAGGGTTTTTTTTAAGCAAACCTTTAACTAAAACCCAAACACATGAACTCATCCGGCATGACGAGTATTCAGAGAATGATTTGTAAAGTGACGAACAGAACTCTGAGCAGGCAGTTATAACAGGATTTTTATTTTAAAAATGACAGAATGAACTGTATGTAGCTCACTTTTTCTTCAAGTTAAACTTAAAGCCACTGAATATCCTTGCATCTGTCGCAGTCAAGACTGGAAATATAAAGTTTTGGGTAGTCTGTCCATCACTGTGCCTGTTTGTTCAAGAACACACCTTATATCTTATATTTACCTCATACTGTTAGGGATGGGATTCTACGCTCTCATCAGAGGCAGTCAGCAGCAGTGGCAATTTTGTTGACTAATTATTGTCGGTATAGTTTTCGGCAGCCTTTTTCCCCTGACAAAAACTAGTGCATAACTAGTAAAAACAAGTGCTAATAGGCTTAAACTAAAATTAAAGTCAACAGATAAAAAATAGTCTAAAATCTTTGGCAGAGACTTAATTAGCCCTGGTTTTGTCATGTAGAAAGGAGGGACAAGTTTGGAATATATCCAATCACAGCTACTTGATTGTGTGAAAAGGTTGGATGAGTTTCGATGGACATCCAATCAGAACTGACCTAGCTTTGTGGTGCTGAGATCAAAGTGTGAAACATGACTTCAGAAATTATGTGTGATTCTAACTGCACAACACTCTGTGTCTGTGTGTTATTTTAGTTGTGGATAGACACCCAAAAGCCAGGGTTGGCCAACTTAAAGGGACTGTGAGGAGTTTCTAAGTAATTACAAAAAAGTCTCACTTTTAGATATATGCCTGATCGAAATACACACTTTAAGATGAGTTTTATAGCATCAAAATAGGTTATCTATAAACGCTATTCCTTAGCTTTGCGGTCGGGTCGGACAGGGCTGGACTGGCCTGGATACTCAATTTCGGGAACAAGACAATTAAAACTAGAGCAAATTTATATTATTCGGACATGTCTTAGAGCACTTGGCTGTAAGTAGTGATATGTAGCCGGCTACAAAACTACGATACTAAGTTTTCAAAAAATTGCTTGTCACACATCAAAAACTACCATTATGCAGCTAGAACGAGATACATTACCTCATCGCTTTGCATCCTGTAATTTGTTGAAAAAAGTTGTAAAGCAATGCAGAGTTCTGAGGAAGGTCCGAGCTGCATTATCAGCATCACAACAAACACACGCTTTGGCTTGGGTCACGTCTTTTTTGGTGCGTTCAAGTTGTCGTCAGAAGTAGGAATTTCCAAGTAGGAAACTGCAACTGGAATGTCCCCCGAAGTTGGACTTTCCTACTGGGTCTTGGCTGAAACCTCGCCACCCCTGAGTAGACAATCGAAGATGGATGCCCCCAGTGTGAACAGTTACTTAGCTCCTGTAATAATCAATTTATTTGCACTTCTGACTGGGGTGTGTCGCTCTAAATCAGCTGTATACATAGTATTGTTAGACTTATATTTACAAAAATGCTGCCATAGGGATAATCACATTCTTCATGTGATATTTGTGAACAACAAAGCAGGGCGTGCTAACAACAGCTAACAATAGCCTGGTAGATCGGCATGTTTTTTTCCAACTTCAACTGGAACGCCGATAAGTCAGAGATGATGTCACTCCCAGTTCCGAGGTTACTGGAATGCAGCATTACGACAGTCGCCACACGTGCTCATGGGTGGCAGAGTCTTAATGTCGCCGGTAATAGATTCTCCTCATAGCACCTTTAAATTCATGCAGAAAATTCAAAGGAATCAATTGGTAATTGAAACCATAGGCAGAATGTTAATGACATTTGTATCAAATATGGTTGTACAACAAATCATGATGTTATCAGTATAGGGATATGGGCCCTCACAACACATAGCAAAAATGTGAAAATCACAATATATTAAAACATCTTCTTAATGTAGTCAAGCAATATTTAGTAGTATTATAGACCTGCATTCACACCTTTTGGTTTACTCAAATAAAGCCAAATTGAGTTGAAAACTATATTTAAATTTATGTGTGCAAGTGCAGTAGATAAAAAGTTGATTGATTTCTTCTAAATTCAGAAAAACATCTTGTTACAGGTGTAATTGTCGCACAAAACTGAAGGAATAGCATAGGCTTGGACTTTAGGTCATATTTTATAAGCGCTCTTTAACTTGTGTTCGATGAATTGCACTGTTATTGCAATACTTACTGCATGTTTTTCCACATATGGTGTTTTATTACTTCCTGTTTCATTACTTTCAAACACATTATTTCCTTAAACTTTACATCAGTGGCCACTCAAACTAAAAGGATGAGCAGCATTTATTTGAGGCATCACATCTTGCAAAATATGTTCCTACAATGTTGAATAACTTTTAACCAATCACACTGCAACAAATACCAGCCCATCATTTTTCCCCGAACCACCTCCAGACTTTTTTGTCCAGAGATTGTTTATTTGCTGACGCATATTAGTGCCACGTGATGCTCTTCTCTTCAAACATTCTTTTTGTCTGGTGCAAGTTAACTTCCCTGGCTGTTATTCATCATGCTCCTCAGACCAAAGTAGCCACTACCTCAGAAATCCAAAAAGTAAACAAAGCTCTTCTTTATAATTGCATAACACTTGATGCAGTCCAGCCTTCTTGGATGTCTGGACTGCTATGTGGATAAACATGTCGGCCTGGCTGCAGCCGTTGGCTCTGCAGGTGAATTTATTAACCTCAGAGTTCCAAAGCAAAGGCTCTGGAGAAGTCAGCAGGGATGAAGTCTACTGTAAATGCTCATTTTGCCTTTGCATGTGAATCAACCATGACTGTAAATATGGACGTGGGTGTGTGTGATCCATGGTTTAGACTGTGGAAGCATCTGGCCATGCCAGCCTGCCTTGTGCTCCTGCTGTGGGTCAGTTGGGCCGTTTGGTCATGAAGCATCTGTGTCAGTGCTGCTTGCCTGTTTGAAAGTGTTCAAGGCACCAAAGAACACAAACCCAGCAGGCAGATCACTTCAAAGACAAAATAAGAGACAGTTACTGGTGTTAAATGTTCTCAAGGATGTCTCCTCGAATACAACAGTTTGTTTTACTATAAGAGTGTGTGCAGAGTCCAAAATTAACACCTGCCAAGTGCCAGTGGCGGGTAGACTTTCAGCTTGGTGAGTAAATTTAGGGTTATGTGCCACATGGCTGCTAAACATTTGTTACCTGATGGTTGTTCATTAAAATGCTGAGTTGTTAGCTCTGCAGGTATAACTGCAGCTTCTCTTCATCTGTTATAGGAGTCGTGGACTTGTCTTCAGTGACACGTAACATGCTCTGACATTTGCATGAACAAGCAGAAACTATCGCATTGTATTTATCACACTGAAAAAGTCATTTCAGCCCCCTAAAAAGTTTTTAGCTTATTAAATCAAGGATACCTGTACGCAGGGTTGGCCCTGGCCAAATTGAGGCCCTAAGCAGATTTCATTTTGAGCCCCATGGAGCCCTAAACACAGAGCATGTTTTGCTTTTGGAGAGAACCAGCGCTGCTTACTTCCATTTGAGTTCGATTTGAATTTGAGTTGCTTTTAAAAGTGTTAACATTAGTCTCCAAGTAGAAAACGTTTCCCGTCCATTTGCACCATGTGAAGAAATTATATGTATTTCCCTTCCCTGAAACCAGCTGCTGTAAAACCACGATTACCAGTCTTAAAAGTCCATCCATCCATCCATCCATCCATAAATCCATCCATCCATACATACGAGTATCCATACATCCATCATCCATTGAAGTATACATCCATCAATCCATACATACATACATACATACTTACATACATACATCATACATCCATCCATCAATTCGTACATTTATATATATCATCCATCCAGCCATACATACATCCATACAAACATGCATACGTATGTACATACATAATACGTACGTACATCCATCCATACAAACATACATGCATCCATACACACGTACATACATACATACTACTCAGCACCATGGGTAGCAGAGCCTTCAGTCGCTCTGCTCCCAAACTCTGGAACTCTCTTCCCCCAGACCTCAGAAATATTGACTCCCTTCCCCACTTTAAATCAAAACTCAAAACCCATCTGTTCCAAACTGCTTATTCCCTTTAATTTTCCACCCTCATTTAACTGTGTCACACTTGTATGTTGTTTTTATTTATTTTAATTGTGATTTTAATGCACTGTTTTTATTATGTATTTTGTAAAGTGTCCTTGGGTGCTAAGAAAGGCACTTTTAAATAAAATGTATTATTATTATTATTATATGTACATCCATACAAACGTGCATGTATACATCCATCCATCCATCCAATCATACATACATACAAACATGCATACATCATACATTCTTACATACATATATAGCACTTAAATTAAGTCATAGATTATTTTTTGTGATTGTAATGCTTTAAATAATTGAATCTGGAGTGGCCTGGGCACCAAGAAAAGACTCTTTAAAAAAAGTAAATACAAGCAGATAAATATTTCTTTGCATTTTCTGATCTGATAAAATGAACAGAAACGTGGAGCATAATATTATAACTCAATTTAGATGCACAGAGAAATGTATGTGACACAAAAATACCAATTATTATTCTGGCTGAGAAATAAAATCTGCTTGCCCGGTAAATTTGCTTATCCACCAGCCAACTTGGCCGGGAGTCACAAAGTTAAATCTGGTCCTTGCTTACGGTACAAGCAAGCTCCTTCAGCGCCGTTCTTATTGTGATAGATTGTTTTGTCATAAGAGTGTGTGCACTTTAGCCGAAGTGTAGTGTCATGAAGTCACAGAGCAAAGGAATGAGAAAGAGCATGGATAGGATCATGCTCGGATAAAAGTGTGAGGGGAGCAGATTCATGTTGTTCATTTTTATTCCTGCATGAAGAATCCTGGTGGGGGGTTGCACAGGGTGTTAGAGAAATACTTTATCCATCATTTTGTGAGCTGGGGCAGACGGGTGGGGGGAGAGTGAGCAACATTACAGTCAGTGTCTGTAATACAGTGGTGGCTTAATCTGGAACATAGTGGCAGCCACGCTGCTTTGACAGGCAGAAAAAGTTGGAGAATCCTACGGAAAAGGAGATTCTGATGGAAAACCCATGAAAAAAGCAACAGCGGAGACGAGGAAAAACAAATTTGAAGCGCTTCTTTGGACGCGGGTTGCAGCAGAGAGGTACAGAGTTGGAAAAGGAGAAGGAAAGAGGGGAGGGGAGCTAAGTGGGAGAGAAACAGAGGGAGTTAAGAGAAGGAGAGGGAGGTAAAGAGAGCGGAAGAGGGAGGGAGAAAAGAGGTGTGATAGTGGGTGGGAGAGGAGGAGACAGTCTGGTGGATGGGCAGAAAGACAAAGGGAAGAGAGAAGAGTGAAAGGGATATGTCAGTGGACTGGTGAGGGATGAAAAAACTAACAGATGCATAGAGATAAGTGAGCCAAGGTCTCAGGAGGGGGATACAAGAGTGCAACATGGAGTAACACTGGTTTAGTGAGGGGTAAAGGGAAGGAGAGGGGCAAGGGGGGGGAGAGGGAGAGATTAAGGAAAAGGCAGAGTGATAGACTGGCAGAGAGGGAGGGAGGAGATAGGAGCTGGATGAGAGAGAGGAGGGAGGCCGTCTCGTAGAGCGCACACAGCACGCGTGGAGCTGGTGTTAGAGCAAAAGAGAGACAGTGAGAGGGAGGGTGGGAGGAGAGAGGGAAACAGAGGGAGGGGGTGAAGTATTTAAACGCTGGAGCAGGACAGCACTGGCGAAGCTCTGAACTCCCCGAGAGTGAAGGTAGGACAGGGAGAGGAGGAAGAAGAAGAACAGAGCTTCACAGTTTCTCCAACAGCCAAGCCCGCACACTCACAAGCGTAAATACTGCTCTCACAAACCACCTACACACACTCACGCAAGCACTTTTGGACTTTGGACTCACTCGTGGAACCAAAAAGCTCTGGAACTCTACCTGTGCCTTCTCAGCTCCCACTCATCACTCTCTTCACTTCGTCGTCTCCCACCTTCACGCCCTCAGTCCCCTCGCTCGCTGAGGGCAGATGGCCATGCCGCGGGCCTCTCTTGGGGGTGCCTTAGGATGTGCCCTGCTGGCCCTGGTGTTGGGGAGCAGCAGCATGGATTTTGGGGCACCCCCTGCAAGCTTCTACCCACGTTTCAACCCTTTCTTCTTCCTGTGCACACACCACGGGGAGCTTGAAGGAACCGGGATGGCAGAAGGTGGAGGAGAGGTGCTGCTCACCCTGCAAATTACAGGCAACCCCACTGCCTACACCCCTGGACAGGAGTACCAAGGTGAGGATTTCCTTCTGGTGTCCACTTTGCTTTTGTTGCTGGAGGCTGAAGAGTGATGTTTAGGTGACTCTTTTTTTGGTGGTGTTGTTACCAAAGTAGAACATGTTGAATTTATCTGATCAGATGGTTTAGTAAATATAGCAGTTTGCACTGTTGAAAAATAATGCTCTTTAGTAAGACAAATCTGCTTTTAAACTCAGTCATTTTGCAAAAGATGCAGAACAATCCCATGGTAAAGAATTCAAGTCACACGTGTATTGAGTAGAAACATCTCCTTGCAGGTGTTTGGTCTCACACATGAGACTCTGCTGGGCTGTGTGCATACGAGAGCGTGCTTTTTGTGTGGGGTAGTTGTTGATGAAATCCAGCATTTATGTAAGTGGAATAAGTAGTGATGCTGAGTGGGACTCCTGTTCAGTGCCGTGAGCAGCTTTGGTGTTTTGCAGCGCTGTGATCCTGGTGCTCCATGTGTAGGTGGTTTCTCCGTTGGACCATCAGCGAGATCCCTGCAACTGAATGAGAGAAAAGTGAGCTCAGGCTTTGAGATATTTAGAAAGAAAGGGACGCTATAATATTATTTCCTCTTGCACTTTACATTGTATTATTCCTAAGGTTTTTTCTTTTTTTAAATAGATCATCTTTTTATGCGCAGCAATTTCAATGGGATCTTAAGTTCTGCTATCACTGAACCTACCTGTTCTTATTGGCACACTGCAACCCTCTGACAGCAAGTAACTGAGATTCACACACAGGAGGGAGGAAGTAGGGACACGTTTTCTTCATAGACTTTACAAATTAACTTGTGGCTTGTAACTGCCCAGTATGTGCTCCTAAATTTGATCTATTTCTAAAGATGTTCAGGTGAATTTTCTACAAGCTGCCCCATGTTTGTTTCTTTTAAAAGCTCACCATGTTGTGCTGCGGAGCATCTGTGGTAGTTGCAGTTAAGTCATCCATACAAGTGCTTTCTATTTAGATGTTCAACAAAGTCAATCTAATGAGTATGCATATTATTATTATTGAGAGAGGGAAAAAGAATGAAAAAAAAATCTGAAAGTCTCTGTTTAACACAGCCACCATTGGGGTTGTAACATTGCTGCACCCAGGCGTTGTACGTGCAGGAAACACAGGAACTCTGTATGCACCACGGTTCATAAATAATACCTTCGATTGGTCATATCAGACGGACTTAAGTTGTGTTAAGTCAAGGAAACATGAAAAATTGGTGGTTTTGAATTGAACACAAATCACACAGCTGATTTGGCGATGTTCAAACTGTGTATTGTTCAGCCATATTTTGAGCAGAAAAACCTTATGAAGATATTTTCTGACTAAGATTGAACAATATCAGGAAAATTTATAATGCAATAATTTTCCTTCCGTGATTTATCTTACAATATGTTTAAGGAAACTCTAAGAGAAAAGACTGCCTTATGATATGGAGCGAATTAAAATCTGCAGGAGCAGCCCTTTTTATTTTATATCTAAAAGCTCACTGTTTTGCTTTGGAGAGCACCTTTGGCTGCTGAGTTTGGACCAGTTATTAAAACAGAAAGTGTCCTTCTTCATGTTTAAACGTCAACTTAAGAGACATTTGTAGAGTGTTTTTATGATTGCAATTAAAAGAAGGCTCAAGAAGAAAAAAAAACACAAAATGCTGTTTATCATCTTTAAACTGTATCAGCTGTGTTTCACATGTAGATATTGCAAAAACTTTATATACACCGTGATCTTTTTCCTAAGTCCACTGATACTGGAGATCTTAAGATCACATGAGTGTAGGAAACATTTCCTGATTTCTTCCCTCCCACACTGATGCTCTGGCACCTGGTCCTGGAAAAAGACCTCCCCAACATTCCCTACTGTCATCATTGCTCAGTCACTTATTCCCGCCACTCACTTAACACTGAGGACAGTGACCCACACAGGCCAGCACTGATGGACTAAGGTCACATTCTCATGCTGTTGTTCTCTTCAGGAAGAACTGGATGTAAACACATTTCACGAACATTACTGATTTTATCTTACACCCTAAATATACACATTGTCCTCATCTTCTTCTAACCCTGTCCTTGTAATAATGCACCTTCTATGATACGACAAACAGTGGATTTATTACACTGTTCTTGCACTGTCAACAACTGCACTTGATTATCAGGGCAAATAAACCTCTTGATTTCAAAAACAAGATCCGCAGAGTTTGTGTAATTGTATATGGAAAGAAAAGGAGCATGAAAGGCAAACAGAGCAGGAGAGTCTGGAGACAAGGCGTTATGTCCTCTGTCTAAAATAACAGCCCTGATCAACCCTTCAGTCAAGTACCTTTTAACTGGGGCCAGGCTTGTCAGGAGAGTGGGGTGGGGAGAGATTTGAATAACTAACTGGTGGATGGGAGGGATCGAGCGCATGGAGAGGTTTAAATAATTAGCATTAGAAATGTGTGGTGTACTGGGGAGGAGGGAGAGATTTAAATAGGGCCACGGCTGGGATCGGATGGAATAGGGGGAGATTTAAATGACGATGAGAGGATTGAGCAGATAAGATACCAGCAGCAGGGCTTGCACAGTAAAAATAACAGGGTTTCAAGCTGCTCACTTTTTTCTCTCTCCATCGCATGATGTCAGCTCATTGTTGAATTTTTGAGGTTTTGACTGAGTTGGATTGGGAAGGGGGGATAAATGGCAAGTGAGCAAGTGCAACGTGGCCGGCTGTTGTGCAATCCTGAGAAATCCAGGCTCAATTTCCACCTCTCGTCCATCTTTGCAAACCTTGATGGTTACAGCTGTACTTACAAGTTGTTGCCACAGATGCTGCCAGGCACAGTGTGGCGGGAATTGGATGGTTTTTCAGGCTGCACATAAATGAGATGGACTGAAGGTAGACGTGAAAGACAAATTATAGAGGAAAAACAGAACGAAACATCCCACGGTAATGTGAGGAAAGTGCCATGGGAAGTGTTTGAACAAGCTTTTGTATGTTTGGATGCAAATTTTTCACTGCTTTTTATTTTGTCTTTAGGCTCTAGTTTTAATCTTCTAAAAGCAACGTGCGATTTAACCACTGACAGAGCTGCATGTGGAAAGGGTGGGTGGAAAGCACTGGTGATGCAGGCTGTGTGGTTGTTGAAAAGCAACCTGAAGAATGAGCGCAAAGGAGGAAAGTTGTTTCTGGAGGGAGGGAAGGCAAGAAAAATAAGAGATGGATGACCCCTTGTAAAAGAGACAGAAGGTGAGCGTCTGAAAGAAACACCTCTATATTCAGAGCCCAGGAAAGGAAAGAGTCAGAGTAGCTGCTTTCCTGTACAGTAATTGGGTTTCTGACCTTTCCCTTCTCTGTTGCTTTTGAGTGATAAGACCGTGTGTGGGAGTGCTCTGTGTGTGTATGTAGTTGATGAGATAACTGCATGTAGTTATCAAAATAAAATGACCAAGCGAGGTTGCCTTACTCTCTGTGTGAAATGTTTGAGAGCCATGGTGTATTGAGAGGGTCATCGTGGACAAAATGAAAACAGAAACACTGTTGAGAGAGACACCCCGAACTTTAAAACAGAACCAATGGCTGAGGTTTTTGCGCCTGCATTCAGACTGTAGGGTTAGTCCTTCTACCAGACAAATAGAGAGCAAGTGTCACTCATGCTTCCCACATGACTGCCTTATCGTTCAGAAAAGAGAGGAACAGAAAGAAGAAAAGGTCACACTGGGATTTGAGCCTGTCCTCTAAATAATCAAACGACCCTTTTGAACCACTTTTACAGGAGCACTCAGGAAGCCGTCCTTTATTTCTGCCATGTCAAAGTATTACTTAAATCTTTGTCTGTGACCTCTTTCAGTTCAGCTTGTGGGAATGCAGATCTCCTCCGCACAGCAACCACATGTTTACAGGAGGCAACATCAGAATACAAAACCCAGAGCCCCGTTTCTAAACACAGTCAGAGTGTCCCTGCTTCTTTATTTTTACTGTTTCTTGTCAGTCTGCTTTGGGTACATTAAAAGTTCAGTTTCATAGATGAACAACAGTGCACTGAAAAGAAACAGTGACATGAGTAGAGAACAGAGTGAGGTGGATTTCCATCACTTTATTTGACAATGCTGGGTAACAGAATAGAGCTGTACCGAGCCACAAAATCTAAACATTTGTTTTTGTTTGTGTAACACTCGCATTTCCAACATTTTCTCTGATATTTGATCATGAAAACAGGTCAGAATTTGTTCAAAATGCTCACTTTTTCTACACAATTGAAAAATATTTTTGTAGTGGTTCTCAAATTGTAAATGGAGGCCCAAGTGGGGTTGCAAAAATCTGTAATACCCCAAGTATCCACTTGTGGCTGGCTGCAGAAACCTGACACCCAAATGATAATATGTGGGGATAATCTGCTTTTTTACAGCCTTAATATGCGGCTCGACAATCTGGTAAAGATGGTTTTTCGTGCTTGTTTTCTTTTATTTAGCATTTATTGAGGATTTCCAGTTTTGGAACCCTATCAGTCAGGCAGCCTAAAATTTTGCCTCATCAGACCCCCCTGTTTGTTAGCACATGGAGCTTAAGTTTGGATGACAGCACATGCAGTAAGGCAGCATCAACAGCATTTCAGAAGCTCCTCTGACATGGCTTTGTCCAATGCTTTTACAGTCTTTAGTGGCAAGGCACACCTGCAGGATTTGTACATCAACACCTAAAAAATGGGATTTAAATTTACCCTGAGTAAACATGTCATTCTTTCGTGATACAGCTAAATGTTGTATTTCTATAGACATTTTTAAATTTAAAAGTAAAAATGATTCATAAAGCAAACTGATAAGATGCACTAACAGGCGTTAGAGAGGCTATTTTGCATGGTTATGACTATGACATGGCATGAGATATTGGCTTAGTTTTAGATGTGCTATGGACTAAATATGTTTCAAAACCACTGACTCAGCTGTTTGGTGAGGTTGGTGCCAGTATTCATTCAGTGTGAAATGACAAACATCTGCATCTGACTTCTGCTCATGCCACATTATTTACAGATTGACCAGTGTATGTAAATAGACAGGTATCATTGATTCTGTTGTTAGATCAAAGCATCTGTGCAGCTTAAGTATCATTAATCTTAAACAGACCTGATGATGTTGATGCTTAGGAAACTAAAAAGTAATCTGTTAGGGTACCTGGAGTCTCAAACAGAGCAACAACTGCGCTGCTCATTCCACATATCTACTACAAAAACACACAAAACATGCAGTATTTGTTTCGTACAAGTCCTTGAATATTGTTTCACAGTCAAAGCATGCCTATAGCCTATCTATAATCCTGCAGCCTAACAGAATACCAGATTTAATAACCGTTACAGCTATTTAATGTGCCATGGGATTGAGTATTTCCTGCAACCTCACAATACAAGTCCCGATACTGAGGCCACTAAACAATATGGATCACAGAATGCTTAAACTGTTTACTTTGACTATGCCTTTAACAGAATTCCTGACAACTGTTGATCTTTTTTGCAAGAGCCAGGACAAGGTTCACTTTTCACTTGAAAATTGAGACTCCTGATTTTCAAATGTACTAAAGTGTAAATGTTGTCAAATTTTCAATATTGGCAGATACTCATAATCAACTTTTTGGGCCAATATCTGCCCAGCTCTACTGTGCACCCCGGCTAAATATACCAGAATAGTGTTTGATAGTTAATCAAGAAAGAACATTATGTTTTTGACAATCAAACTGCAGTTTTGACCATGGTTTTGATTTCTATATTATCATCTCTGCCAACTGCCTCCGATAAGAGCAAGACATTCTCTGTTTGCAAGGCATGTAGAAAAAGTGGAAGGAATCGATACAGGACCTGTTAAGCTTAAAGCAGAGCAATATTGATTCCTTGGGGGAGTTGTTATCAAATCTGAACTGGAATTGGTTTTTAAATCCCATCCCAAGGTATTATAGTCCTAGAAATCATGGTTGTCCCATTACAGAACAGCAGATTTAAATCTTGTGAAAGGGGGACATCGTTCAACTGTGTCGTGCTGTGTGATTAGAAAACACAATGGAAAAGATTGGTGAGGGAATTCAGTGGTTTTTCAGTGTCCTCTGGAAATCAGCAGAGAATAGCAGGAAAAATGGAAGTGCATTAGCAGAAATGGGGGCAGAAAGATTGATTGAATGGCTTTGTGTGTCAAGGAATCTTTATAACATCTGACTATTTCACCCTAGTTTTGAGATGACACAGGGGTAAGGCCCCACTCACCATTGCATGCTTTGTCTACAGTATTTAAAAAAAACAGAACTCTCGACATCTAGTACTTGCATTTCCATAAAATGTGGTGTTCTGGTGTATTTCTATAAGTAGGGTCATGAATGTCAGTGTAGAGGAGTGAGTGAGCCACTCACAAGCGCTTGCTGAGGCTTGAATGCTCAGGTAGTCATTGTTTCAACTCACTATTAAAATGGAAACAACATTCAGTGGGATTTAGCCATGTGTGTCTACCACGGTATCACAATAGAAAACAGGAGGACAAACAATGGTGTGAGGGAAAGTGAGAGAGAGGCTAGAACAAGAGAGCTGCTTAGAGAACCAGCTGACAGTACATGCTGAAATGGCCAGTCCTAATCTGTCAATGGTCTTCACGAACGCCCCTGTTCTATAGATCTTTTCATGTGTAAATGATTGAGGGGGTCCAAGAAACAATCAACATTTCAAGGAGATTTGGACACTGCCAGTAAATGACATTCTTAATGGGAACTTGGAGATAAATTCATCGCCACAAAATGCCATCAGCTCTTCCCCATGATAACCTATCAGATCTGAATTACTACAGCAGCTCGCTGGCCAACAACTCACTGGATCTTGCATTGGGAGACGAAGCCGTAATCTATCTGCAAAGTTGATTATGTGCCATGGTCGGAGGTGATTTTTTTTCTGCAAGTATGCTGCTGACTTATATCTGTGGGATAATAATTCAGCCGTGTTTAGGTAAAGGTCACATAGACAAAGCCTCACTGTACACCAGGTCATACTCGAAGAGCTCCTGGAAAACACAGAGAGAGCACATGCCTCAGTGTTTTCCATCTGTAACACGTACGCTCATCTCTCTTTGTCCAGTGATTGAAAGTCAAAATAGGACCAGGCTAACACAACATCTGCAGCCCTTTGGACATCATCATCACCTTCAGCAGCACTTAACCTCTGAGTGAATCATTCAGCTCCACTTTCTAACCTCTGACCACTTTGTGTCACTGCCTCCTTTCTTGGACCTCTGCTCCTACACAGTGATTAGATTTGGCTGGTGTCGCTATCTCTTTTTGTCAGCCCAGTGCCCCCCCCCCTCACGTCTGTTCAATGCCACCATATGCATTGTAAGGGTAAAAGTGAAAATGTCTTAGTCATTAAGCCTTCACATGACATCTTCTTTACTGAGTACATTGAGATGTGTGCGGTCAACAATTGTTATAGTCAGTTAGCTATAGAGGCTGTGCCAAGTTTATAATATGGCTGAACTAATTTCTTTTACTTATTTTTTTACAGGCCCTTAATTTTTTTTTTTTATTAACATTTTATTGAAATTTTCAACTTTCAACGCAACACACAATACCCCTCCCCATGACCAGAAAGTACTGCAAAACAAAGAAAAAAAAAATGTACACAACACCACATAAAAGGTATCACATCCACAAAAGGAGAAACACAAAAGGGGGTATAACAAAATAATAATAACAATAACAATAACAACCTAAGAACAATAATAATGGTAATAATAATAATAATAATAATAATAATAATAATAATAATAATAATAATGGTAATAATAATAATAATAATAATAAAAATAGATAAAATAATAATAATAATAATAATAATAAAGAAAAACACCCCCAGTGCTAACATTATTATGATACTAAACAAGTATATATATATATATTGCATATTTATTCACACAAATATATACCCTCAGCCATAAAAAAGTAAATAAAAATAAATAAGAAAAATAAAACTATAAAACATATTAATTATAGTAACAATAATTACATCAATTAATACAATCAAATAAAATGTATATATATATATGTATATATATATATATATATATATATATATATATATATATACACGCATATTCATACATATACAATAACACATACATTTGTACATACACACATGAACTCATATACAGACATGCACTTACATGCATATACATATATTTTTAAAACAAAAATTCATAAATAAAACAAGCATCATGTATATCATTTAAAGCATTTAACAAAATCCTGAATAAGCTCCAGCCCACCTTATGGATAACTATTCATCGGTAGTTCTTCCTCTTTCATGTTTTTTTTGGCATTAACAGGCCCTTAATTTAAAACAAACCCTTTAAATAGACAAAAAACTCCACTACAATACCTTATCAAGACCATTTTCTTCAAAGATTTAACATAGATCTAAAACAGATCTACAACCCGATTCTTAACCAAGGGCTGCATACCAAAAAAAATACTTCAACTACATTAGCAAGTATTTTTTCCTAATTCAATTAAATTTCATTATCATGCTCTTGCTATTTGTAACTTTTCAAGAATATAAAATGAAAGATTTACTCTGTTCATCCTGATTTTGCTTTTGCATTGACTTATCTCAGTGGTTCCTGACCTTTTCCCCTTATCTGCAACTTATATGTTGAAGTAGTTTCTTTGTGCAAGAACCGTTAAGATAAATATGCCATTACTTTGTGTATCATTACTGTTTTAGGTAAAATATCTCAACCAAACTTTGATGAGCCCGAGCCTGATGCGCCGCCAAGACCCTCTGGTGCCTCCCCAGTGGTTGCCAAGACTCCATGTTGGAAACGGAGGACTTATATCTCATGTTGTTTGTTCATCCCGAATTATAAAGATATGATAACAGTGGTATTCATAAGGCATATGTTTAATAGGGCAAACTAGTCAGTGTGTTGATGCAAGTGAATAATTCAGTGTCAGTATTTCTTTTTATAAAACCAGGAGGACAACAAGCTTTGTTTTGATGTCCATGTTACTGCGTCAAGCTAGAGTGTAGCATACGGTTTACTTTTGAATGCTTAGCTCGTCTTTACACCACTTGAGAACATGACTTCATGACTTTACAAGTTCAGTTTGAGGCTAAGTATTTCTTATGGTGCAGCAAGCATTGGTCAATGACCCATTAAAGGACTGGCCTAGTTTTAATGCAGACATATTTAAGGTGACCAGGGACATTGAAAAATGGGGTGGGAGTGAGGAACAAGTGCAGGGGATAGAGTTGATGGTTTAACAGAGCTCTCCAGTGAGAAAAGAAAATAACACGTAAATAGCAAAAGCACTTTCAAGTGGTCTAAACCCATGCATTCATTAGCTTCACCGTTCTTTAGCCCCTCTGTCTCCTGCTGCTTTGTCTGAATAGGTCACCTCTCTGAGTGGAGAAGTGTGTCAAGTGTATTACTGCTTGTTTGGGCTCACTGGGTGTGTTTGGGTTTTCTGCTAATGTGGACATTGAATGATGAACCATTTAAAGACCATTGTATTCGCAGAGATATGCCAGTTTCCTTTATGTTTAGGAGCAGATGGGCGAGAAATGATAATGGATATTCATTGGGAATCGTCCCTTTGTCATACATGCACGCTCGGCCATGCACACAGCATTCAGCTCTTAGTGGGTGATCCATCATGACATCCAGACAAGTCAGATGTTCCACTGGCTAAACATAAATGTCCTGATCAGCGAGCTATTACAATTCTTGATGTTGATGTTACAACAGTCAATGAGATGATAACATGAACAGGAGGTTACTGTTTCCCTATTGTCAGGTGCTAAATGACTGTGTCAGAGTGTTTCCACTGAAACAGTGTCAGTGTTAAAATATACCAACCAAACTTCTTGCAAGAACAGAAACATTTTTTAAGGTCTCAGGCCAATGTTTCTTATATTCACAGTTGACAGATTATGACAAGCCCATGTTGACCCAAAGCTGTGAAAGCATACAGCTCACAAGTGGCAGAAGCATAAAAAAAGCCATTCCTCCAGTGTCCACGAGAGGCTGTGTGCTACAGCACTGATTGGCACAATCAGACTCCATAATTAAGAGCTATGGCAGAAGCAAGAGTGAATTACTGACGCAGGGCAATGCTAGAAAAAGCAGAGAACAAGAGCTGAATACAGCAACTCAGAAAGTCTGCTTCGACTTTTGTCAGGTGACTAAATAATGAAACGTTGCCATACATATATCAAGTGCCATATACCTATTTGCAGCTTAAGGGGTCACATGGAGTGCCTCATAACTCTTTCATCTTTGATTCTAGTTTGGAAATAATTTTGCATGGCACTTTGTCTTTGCCTTTCAAGACCAGCGTGTCAGACTTATAGGCTTGCACTGTATGATCCAAATGTTGGACACAGCCCCAGTGCTCACACTAAACAGCATGCCTCAAATACTACACACAGACTATGCTATTACTATAGCAGCCACACAGTAGGACTATCACTTTATTTCAGTAGTTGTTAGTGGAGGTTATCTGCTTTAGGTGCCTTTATTTGCAGCTGTTCTGTATATTTTTTGATCCAACAGAGGGCGCTCTCTGTGGGTAAGTCAAGAGTGAGGTAAATTAAAATAAATTTAGCACTGTGTGGAAGTATTTTAGGGTTGACACAGTTGATGGTAAAATTAAAAACAAAGACCGGGATGCATATGTATTGACAACAAATCTCAGGGCTCACCTGTGGGCTTTTCACCCAGGTTAAAGCTGCAGAGGCCACAGTTCATTTGCTTCAGTAGTGCGCTCCTGTGTAGTAAACTATATTTTAAAACGGATATATATTATATATATTATAAAACGGATATCACAAAGTTTCAGTGCACTGGACGGCTGCTCTTGTCAGCTATTTATATTGCAAATAAAAAAAGAGCAGTACTGAATTCTTATTAAGTTTGTAGGTCATTGACTTATTGTATGATCAGGAGAATGGCTGAATCCACTGCAAACCTTTGAAGGCGTCACTGTTTTTCAGAACACTGAGTCCTCCCTCAGCTTCACCTCTTTTTTTGGCTGTAGGCTGACTGACAGTGAAGTTCAGACAGTGTTATTAACTTTGCTGCTGCTGTGGTTTGGATCAGAACCGTCCTACAGTGATCAATAAGCTGATGTTGCTTACACTTAATCCAGTAATTTCTATGGATGCCAACTGGCTGTGTTAGGTTCTTTCACTGCAGCATGCTCCAGATGTTAACTTACTTTTCAAACCTCTGCAGCTGCAAACTTTCAATCACAGACAAATTTTTGTGTCTAAGCCTCAGTGTTTATTACCCAAAAGCAGTTCACTGCAGCAGCACTTGATTCTGAAGCAGAGATAGTTGAGGTTACCCCAGATGCTACCTATAGGCAGTGTTTCTGGAAAATTGATTTTCTGCATCAGAGCATGGAGAATGGCCTCAGATAACAGTGACATTGTTAGCCTTTGCCAGACTGGTGCCAAAATGATGCCAGCAGGGTGCCAGGTGTGGTGGAGAGAACTAAAAATGAAGGCAGTATGTGGACTCCTGCCAGGCAGAGGTGTGCTCCTGTGCCAGTGTTATCTGGGCAAGCTGCGAGAGCTCTTACATTTTTTATTTTCAATTTCCTCATCGGATTCATTTTCCAGCCAAAACAAGAAAGCACTTAACAAGCAAATGTGAGTTGTGTTTTCAGTAACTTTCATGAGTGGGCAGATGAGTGGGCGTAAGTATTTTCAGGATGTTGGAGTGTATGCTTGCCTTTTGGGGTTTGCCTGATTTGGAGTGCCTTTCTGTTGATAATACAAGCACGGGTTGCAGATGCTAGGCTCGCAATGTCCTCGTCTGTTCTTGCTTGTGTTTCTCTTGTGTCCCTTTCTGGTGTCTGGAGGTTTTGACTGCAAAAGAAAGAACAAAGACTCCTCTCCTGGCACAGTTTAAGCAACATGTTAACCATCCAAAATATGTTTTCCACTCCTGAAGCACGGTGTGTTTGGTATTGTTTATCTTTGGTAGTTTACATCAGTGGCCTAGGGTAATGTTTTATTTCAAAGTCTGTATAGACTTTGTGTATCTAAATTAGTCCCTATGATAAACCATAGAGAGAAACAAAACTCCAGCTTACAGCTTACGTGAGACCCTCAGGGTGTGGAGATGAATCTGAACCACAGTATTTTCTGCCTAAGTTTTCCAATAGAAAACACAAAGGACACACCCTCCCACAGTCTACTTGCATTATTTTTATTGGCACTTTACTGTTCCCCCCTTTCCTCTGCCTCTTTGATGTTCACTTTTAACTCACAGACAGGTTGTAAACATAATTACAGTGTGTTTTCCCTCTCAGAAGCCTACATACCAGGTCTCTATATGACATTAAAGAGCTCTATTTGTCTATGCAAACTCATGCTAATGTCCCCATCCCAATCTACATCACAAACAAAGGACCAGTGTTCATTCTCCTTAAGGAGTACCAAGTGGCCCTAAGCCGGATTTTGAAAAGTGATGGATCCTATTAAACCTTTCTTCCCTCCTCCCCATCCCTCTTGCTGGACGTGTTGTTCTCATGGGGTGGTTTCCCAGCCGCTGTTGATTAGCGTGTCAGCTTTGCCGATGGCCTCTTCCTTTTAGAGAATGGAGCTCCTGTTGGAGGATTGTGTACCTCCTCCTCCTCTCCTCTCCTCCTCTTGCTCTGGATCCACCTCCTGGCTGCTTCATTGAGAGAGCTGTAATCCCTGCTTGGGGGGCAGTGTGTCGTCTGTGCTGATAGCATTCAGAGGGCCTTGTAGTGCTCCAATGGACCCACTACAGAGGAGGCAGCATGGTGCAACTGGCTGGGTGCTGGGCACATGGCGCGTGGCGCTGCCGGATTAAACCCCAGCTCTACCCCCCATCCAGCGCCAGGCTCCTTCAAACAACCAGGTCCAGTCGGCCCCACAGAGACACAGCAGGCTGGCAGTGGCAGATTACACATCTGCGTACATGCAGCAGCTCACGCATACTCTTTTTGCATATTGGAAACCTGGGAGAAGGCCTCTGGAGATACTTGGTTACCCTTGTACTCAACTGCTAAGTGATCTCTTGCTCAAAATTGTGTCTCCAGCCCCCACTGCTCCATGTCATTAGTGATCTTTGACTGATAAAGATATCTATAGAGTGTTATGGTGAACCATGAAAGCTGGAAGATGCAAATACTGCCTTCAGCAGGGAACACACTATCAAATAATTGGCCTGAGTGTTTGCTCGAATCCCTGCTTCTAATCAAAGTCAGCAAACGCCCCATTATCCGGTGGTCCATTAGATTATCTTACCTGATTGTCCAGTGGTGTTGTTAATATTAAACCATCAATATTTATGATTAGAAATTCTCAAGTGTGTAGAGTGCACTGAGGACCGCAGAGCATGTTTTGTTTTTTATTACATTGAACGGAACAAAGCTAATAAGGTAGTAAGCTGGCTGAATGAGGAGCAAACATAGCTATGGCAACAAGAGTAAAGGTCCGACACAAAGGTAGACAGTACATCAGAAAGGGAGACTTGTTGAATTGTAAATCATAAGTGCCTATACGGCGTCACATGCAATTTATGTTTACCAAACTGTAAAGAAAGGATGCCAAAAGAAGCTAACTGCTTGATGCATGTAGGTTCACTTCATTCTGATGTTTCCCACCATGTCGTCGCAAAACTGCAAGAGAAAAAGTTCTGATTTTTGGTGAGTTAGTCGGTTGGTTTGTGGTGTAGTATATCTCTTTATTGCACACCACAAGAGCAAAACTGTTAAATCATAATTTTTCTTCATTTATGGCATTTCTCACAGTTTCAAAACTGGTTAGTATTTTGAAAATCTTTCTGTGTGAGCAAGGCCTTGAAGCACAATCATAAAATTTGTCAGACATCTCCATTCAAGCAGTAGATTGATATAGACGGTTCTCTTTTTTTTTTTTAACATGGAATTAGTGATTTTAAAGAAGGAAACATGCAGATAGTTGCACGATGTACGTACTCTAATTCTGAAATTGGCATCCAATAACTCAGACAGCAGACATGTCTCAGAAGTTCCAAAAGTAATTAAGAAAACCTTAAACCAGTATGTCTCTGTCAAAGAGAAATTTGTGGACTGTTTGCTTGAGGCTGGGAAATGAGCCAGGCCAAACCAAAGTTTGAACAAGTAGCCCTCTTCACCACACATTTACATGTCTGACTAAATTCTAATTAGTATCAAGCACACCATTTAGAAATCAAAAAGAATTTTCTGTGTGGACTACACCATCCAGACTTGACCCTGTCACTGACTCAACATGTTTGGGAATGTGCTGAAGTAACTCTGTTTTGACAGCAGAGGATACTGTGTAATAGAGTCATTCAACAACTCTTTCCTTCATTTGAGGCAAAGGTCTGAGGTGGAGGTTAAGGCAGGAAAGAGGTGGGGATGAGAGAGGGGAGACGTTAGGAGTGTGACAGCGTTAATTACAGCGATGAGTGCATTGTTACTGAGCTCAGTCTGTGTGATTAAGTCTGGATGTCAAGGGAAATGCTCCCCATTGATCCACTGCCAGTAGAGACCATCTAGCTTTTCATTACAGCAACAAGCTTGTTAATTGGAAATCAATCTTTCCCCTCTGCTCTATTTAAGCCCCCTTCCACACCGCCATGCTACTCTCCCTCAGCCCAAACATTCATACACAAAAGCTATCAACGCACTTCAAGCTTTGACTAATGTCCGTGCTTTTTACTTGGTTGGCCACAGCATGTAGTTTTTACGCCAAGAAAGAGCAGGGAGTGTCGAGCAAAGTAGTGAGCACAATATCCCGCCTTCCTTTCCAGCTCCCAGGATGTCTTTCAGAGCTTAAATGAACGCGCCAAATTTATGGATTGCTTGATGGCTGAGTAGTGAATTTAGATTCTCCAGCTTGGGAACAGTTTTTGAGTTTCTACGACAATTATCGAAGAGGAGTTGTCTATGTTTAGGAACACAAGAGACCCGTAGATATCTCTTCATGAGACCAAATGACATGATGCAAGATGCACATAATAATTCAACAGATACCAGTGGTGTTGCAGATGTTTTTCAAACTATCTCTATTGGAGTAATTCTCTCACGATGCCAATGTTTTCTCTCATGTCTGATTGTGAACACAGATCAGAGTTCATCCAACAGGCCATGTCTCCTACCCAATAAAAAGATGAACATCTAAAACATCTGTTTTCCCCACATTCATGGCCAGTGATTATGAAAAGGGTTCATACTGAATCAGGCCTATCCAGCTGCTCTGCAAGGTTTTGCAGGTAAGCTATGTATACCTATGTATGTATACATGGTATCTACGGCAGGCTGTCGATCCTACTTGTTTACAATAATGTCCAAACAATGCACTTACCATGTATTGGGCTTTTGTCTCGTGAAGGCAGCCTTGACTTCCAATCAGACCTGATGTGCATCCCCCCTTTTCCGAGTCCATCCACTATGTATAAAGCCCCAAAAATATCTTAATCAATCAATCATAAATCTTTATTTTTATACCGCCAGCTCATAACAAGTGTTATCTCAAGGCACTTTGCACTAGAGCAGGCTGAAGCCACACTCCCCATTTTATAGATACACATATATGCTGTAGCAGTGGATTTTGATTTTAATTTTATTTTTCTAAATCTAAATTTATGTATATTTACTAATGGTTTTATTTGGAGATTTTTTCTTTGTATATATCTTTGTATCTGTAATAATCAACTGCTATTGATTCTTAATTCCCCCAAGTTTTTTCCCCAAAAGTATTAATAAAGCACTGTCTAATCTAATCTGGTCTAATCTTAAGCATACAGAGGCTACAAATACATATAACAAATAGATGTGTTTATGCACATATATACATCCAGAGCTGTATCCATCCAGGCAGAAACAAAGGACTAAAATGACATTTGTCTCTGCTGAATATAGATTTTGTCAATCAATCCTTATTTATAAAGCCCAATATTTATTGAAAATACGTTTATTAGGAGTAAGCCCCTTGAGATGTGGCATCTCATTTCAAGAGGGACCTTCTATAAAAATAGTCACCAAGTTGAATTTATAATCAATACAACCATGGATGGCGAGATCAATCTAATATTACAATTAATACAGATAATTTATATATTCTGGAGAGGAATGATGTTGATTAATATAGCAGCATCTAGCTGAACTGTCATTAGAATACTTTAGGTTGAACTGGTCTAAATGTGTGAGTTTATGTTAAATGATGTTATTTCTGTTGATGGTCAATGCAGGATAAAGCACATTGAGCCAAGCAGGACCAGGCCATCCATGATTGTTTGTCACTGTCATACTAATATATGTGTGCTGTTTGTAGGAACTATCCTGCATTTAATGTTGTTGATCCCTCGAAAATTAATATCGTTAGAGAACAGAGGCTGACATGTTGATTTCATTTCTTAAAATTTAATCCCTGAAATTATAACACAGAAGTACAAAACTGGCCAATTTATCAGATCTCACATACATCCTGCATTTCTACAGATACTAGTGATACATGTTATATTTAGCAAGGTTTTACTCTTCTTAAAAAAAAGATTTCACTGGATGGCACCAAAGTTGGACATAAAGGTGATGTAAAGCTGCTTTACTGATAGAACAAAATACAGTATAAGCAGACAGCAGAGGGAAACAAGTGTGGAGGAGACGCTGAAAAGGACTGACAGAGCAGGGATGTGAAGTGAGTCTGTGTAAAGTGACAGTTTCATTATTCATATTAGAGCTATTATATCTGTGATAGCAGGGATGTGATTGGCGCTGACTCTAAGCCTGTGCTGAGAGCTCCAAGTGTGCATGTGTTAACTTGTTTTTTTTTTTGTTTTTTTTTGTACAGTAGTTGGTGCTGATAGACTGAGCAGCTGTACAGTTTTGTGAAAAGGAGATGTGTCCAGATGTTCCTGGGTAGTGGGGGGCATTTAAAACGAGGCACAGATGTTACTACAACACTGGCAGAGGAAGATGGGCTCATTTGCAGACTAATTATGTGTGTTGGCTTAAAAAATTAAAAGATTTTAATTATGTATTGCAATTTTCTCCCTTTAGTGTCGTGGAATAAAATGAATCATAACACTGCCCGACACTGTTGATACGCCTATATCCAAACTGACCAATCAAAACACGTTATTGAATGAAAGAACTATTTATCTTAACATTGATGTGATGATTGTCACATAACATGCGAGTATGGAGGGCATACATTTTTATTTATTGATATCCTTTTTGGTAGCTCCTAAGCCAAATTCTAATCAATATTATTATCAGTATTTTTATAAACAAAATGGCAAATCAGTCATGAATGGTGTTCCAGAGTTTGGAACACCATTCATGACTGCATTACAAGCCATGCCAGTCTAATTACTGAAGTATTTCAGTACTTTTTGTGTGTGTTTTATTAAACCCAGAAAAGTGGGTTTCTAATGTTCTTGATTAATCAACAATAAAAGTCTGTAACATACCACCATCGGTAGTTAAGCGAGCCAAACCTTGTTCACGCAGAGCTAGTGTCTCTTCCATTTAAAAACAAACAAGCCATAGGCGATGACTGCTGCTGAGGTGTGGTGGAAACAGCTGGGTTATTTGGACACTTTTAGCCAAATCACTTGTTTGTTCTTTCTGAAAGGCCTATAATATTAAAAGTAACTATTTCCTCAATGAAAATCTAAATGAGCAGGCATTTGTCAGGGCGATTTAAGCCTTCAAAATCTGTTTTAACTGCAGAACCACACACACCAACATCACCTTTTTTTTTTTTTTTAATTCTTTTTTTATTGTGAAAGTCCAGGTCCAAACAGACAATGATATAACATATTATATCTCACATTTGACCATCTGTAGATGTACAATTGTATCCCACATTCAGCAAGCAGTCCGAAAGTGTGTGGGACCCATCTTATATCTACACTATCAGTAATATTTACATTTAACCTTTTTTTCAATAAAATAAGAACAAGAACACTAGTAAGTGACACATAATGGGGTAAATTTCAATGGCATATTAAGCCCTCTACAGAGGGAATATACAAAAAAAGAAAAAAAGAAAAAGAAAAAAAAAAACAAAAGGACACAAAAAATTCACTTCAGACAAATGATGGTCGGATTGGTGTGACATACATTATCCATCTTTCCCATCTTTTTAAAAAGGTTCCTTGTTGGAGTCTCAGAGCAAAAGTAATCCTTTCCATCATAAACATATCATAAATTATATCAATCCATTCCTCCATAGTAGGTTTTCCTTGTTTTAACCACCTCCTGGTAATTGCTTTTCTGCTAGCAGCACTTAATATCCTAAATAAGTATTTGACATTAGAAGAAACATTTTCAGATGTGATGGCACCCAAGTATAATGTCTCAAATTTAAACTGAATGTCTGTCTGAAAAACACTTTGCAAAACTTTATGAACCTCCTGCCAAAAAGGAACCAATGATGCACAAGACCAGAATATGTGAAAATGGTTTGCCTCAAGGCAACCACACTGTCGCCAACATGCAGAAGAATTTGTGTAATGTCTCTTTTGAGCTGGAGTGATGAAAAATCTGATAAGGTTTTTCCAACAAAATTCTCGCCAAATGGTTGAACTTGAGGTTTTCCACTGTATCTCACATAGGTTTTCCCAATCTTCTTCCTTTAAAACAAACTGACCTTCCTGTTCCCATTTTTGCTTTAAATACAGTGTACCACACTTTGTTTGTTGTAATCCCTTATATATTTTTGAGATGACTTTCTGGTTAGAGCCTGCACCATAAGCTTCCATAAACACTTTTAACAGAATATTGTCCCAGCCTGCTCCTGTACATCCCTTCTGTATTTGGTTAATATAATGCCGAAGCTGAAGATATCTGTAGAAATCGCTCTTATCTAATCCAAACTGTCTCTTAAGATTCTGGAAGCTATTCATAGTCCCTTTATGTAAAAATGTACAGTATGCTGTTAAGCCTTGCGCACCCCATCTCTCAAATCTTGTGTCCCATTGTTTAGGCAGGAAATCTGGGTCCAATGAACACCATCTCAAGACCTTCACCTCCTCCTTCAAATGATTTTGAATTACTACCTTGTTCCACACCTTAAGTGACAGACATATCCATGGGTTACCTATTGCTTTTAAATTATTCATCAATCCCATATCCCCGATTGCAGCCTGAATTGGAAATTCCTCTGATATAGCACTTTCAATCTCCTTCCATCTAGCGCAGTATTCTGGGTTGCACCAGCATATCAATGGCCTCAATTGAGCAGCAGTATAGTAATCTTTTAAACATGGAAGAGCAATCCCTCCCTTCTTCTTTGCCAATTGTAAACTCTGGTATCTGATTCTAGGCCTCCGCCCTTGCCAAATAAACCTTGAAATATGCCTATCCCACTCTTGAAATTGTTGATCAGGTATATCCAGTGGGAGGGATTGAAAGAGATACAGTAATTTTGGTAAAATAACCATCTTGACCGTTTCTACACGTGATCCAAAGTTAAAAAAAGGTAAAAGATCCCATCTCCTTATGTCTTCCCTAATCTTTTTGTTCAGGGGAAGGAAGTTAAGTGAGAACAACTTAGTCAAGTCCATTGGGATAAAGTAACCAATGAACCTCCTAAACTTCCCCTAACAAAAACATATCTTCCTTCTGTGTCCCTCTTTTCAAAGACGGGTTCAAAACTGGTCTTATTGGAAATCAGTATTGCCACTCCTCTCCTATGCCCAGCTGAATAGGAAGATGAATACTGAAGTTTGAAACCCAATCGTTTTAACTTAGCATGCTCTGTGTCTGAAAGATGCGTTTCCTGTAAAAATGCCACCTCAACTCTATCTTTTTTTAGTTTGGTTAATATCTTACTTCTCTTAATTGGGTTGACAAGCCCATTCACATTATATGATGCTATTTTAACTGCTTGCATTCGGTGTCAAATAAGACAAGAAGAGATAGATGACAAACCAAAAATATGCCACAATATGTGTCCATAAATAACAGAATGAATCATATGTTATCCCCCTCAAGCTGCAAAGAACCGCAGCAACAGACAATAACAGAAACTGACATAACACAGAGAACACAAAAGGAACAACAATCACTGAAAATAAGACTTCCAACTGTGGGGTCTTGATAACGACCCTGATGAAGCCCTGATGGTAAAAGGGCTTTAAGGTAAAGCCTCCCCGCCTCACAGGTGGGAGAGGGCCTTCGTTCATGTCTCTGTCCCTGCAGCGTTTATAGAAAACAAAACCCTCCGACGTATACATTGTAATCTTAGTTGTATAGCCCATACATTGCTTGTTTAATGAGTTCACAGACTAATAACTCTGTATGCTGTAACTCCCCATAGGAGAAAAAAAAAAGAGAGAGAGAGAAGAATTAAGTCTCACCAGACTCACCCGTTATATTCTCCATATAGCCACACTCAACAGTTTTAATTTCACTCACAGTCAGTGTGGAACCTGGCGTCTAAAAGCCTGTAGTTTTTCCTTGAAGACCGCAGCTCTGTCAGCTTTACCCCGGTTCCCTGGTCTCTTAACGGTCCGCCATGAAAACTGCTGGATCCGCTCCAAAAGAGAGTCCGGTTGTTTAATTACCGACACCGGGAGTCCCCTCTTCGCCATATCCTCCGTCGCCTCCGCCGCCGAATTGTACAGTACAACTCCCTCTTGATAAAAAACTCTGAACCTGGCGGGGAATGGCGTCTGAAACCGGATTTTCCTCTCCTTCAGGACCGTTTTCGCTTCTGCATATTCCTTTCGTTTTTTTAAGACATCAGGTGCATAATCGTGATCCAGATTAACTCGTTTTCCGAGGTGTTCAAATCCACGCTTTTGCCAGGCTGTTCTCAGCAGTTCTTCTTTCATCCTATAGCTAGATAGCTTGACAACAATCGACCTCGGCTGGGTGTCCCCGGGTGGTTTCGGCATCAAGGCGCGATGAGCTCTTTCAATTCGTAGTTCAAATGCGTCAGGGAGCTCCAAACCCTCCCGCAGAAAGCGCTCCACAAACACCACCATCGATGGGGAGTTCTCCTCCGCTCCCTCTTTAACGCCATGGATTCTGACATTTTCTCGTCTGGAGCGGCCTTCTAAATCCGTCAGCTTTGCGTCCAGGTGTATCTGAAGGTGTAGCAGCTCCTGCACCGTGTCCTCCGCCACTTGTAATCGCGTTTCAGTCCCATCAATTCTTCTCTCCGCCTCTTCAATCCTAGCGCTGGTCTTGTTAATTTCTTCCCGGATCACTTTCAGCTGATTACTGTTATCTTCTCGGAACTCTCTCAGCTCCTTCAGTATGAGACCCAAGTCTCCGCTCTCCCTTCCACCCGCTTCGGTGTGCGCGCGCACGTCAACCTCATCCTCCATTATGCTGCTAGTCGAGGAAGTTTGGCTAGCTCCTTCTCCGTCGAATAACTCCGTCTGTATTGACTTCTTGTTTTTCTTCATAGGCATTCTCAGGGCCCACTCACCTTAATCACACTGTACACTGTATAATTTAAATATCCGTGTTGCGGTGGGTACTTTTTGACTCAAAATGTCGGGAGCCCGTTCTCTAAGCTGCCATCTCCTGGCTCGTCAAACCGGAAGCCCCCAACATCACCTTTTAACAGTCACTCATAATACCATTACAGAGGCAACCGGCCTAAAGCAGATGCTCAGTTTCAGATTGTAAAGAGAGAATTCCTGTGAGCTCCTTGGCCTTGGACCTTCATTGAGGAGGAAATATAGAAATGGTGAATGACAAACCACAAGGAATGAAAGTACCTCATTCATCTAATAATTCCAATTTGTTTCATGAGATGACAAAATCCTGCACTAATACATTTTCCTAATATAATGGAACCCTACGAAATCACATCCCGTTTTCAGTACAACAGTCAACATTGCCATCCAATGCAAAGTAAGTACTGTGTCTTTTACTTTTCACTAAGCTCAACAGTTCAGCAGTCCAGGTTGATGCACTGATAAAAACTGCAGTTTGAAGTGTCATGCCCATGAGGATGGCTAAGAGGAGGGCAGGCTCACCTGATGCTAACTCTCTCACTCATTCTCTTTCATCTGGCGCGCCTTAGTGAGCCTTGAATATGCAATGTTGAAAATTCAGGAAGAAAGGCATTGGAAAAAGTAGAAGAAAGACAGGTATGTCCAGATGTTTGAAATGTTAACTATAACTATAAATATAACTATAAAAAGCAATTATTTTCCTTTCTTACTTACTCGGCTTTCTTATGCCTGTTAGAACTAAGATTCAATAGAAGCAGCTAAAGTATTTCTTTCTTGCTTGAACATGAGTAGACTGAATGGTTTTAAGACAACAGCATTTGTCAGGCTTGGTAGAATTTATTTCTTGTGTATAAGAAATAGTTTATGTTGTACTGCATGTAACAAAATGGACCATTGCTCAGCCACAACCTTGATAGACTTCGCATATAGGTTATACAAATATCACTGACTTTAATTGCAGAGGAGTCACAGGGTTATTTTCTTGCAATTTCACAACTTGAAAAAACATTGAAGATATTAAATGTCACAAAGTGAACATTAGACTGAAATTAAACAAACTGCATGCATAGGAATCATTCAGTGAAACAATTTTCCCTCAGCCACCTCTTGACATTAGGTTCTTGCAAATGTTGGACAAAGTCTGAGCCTGATCAGCCATTTATTTAGTGAGGCTCGCTTTTGAGTCCCATGGCCAGTGGTTGATAAGAGGGTTGAAACTACCTGCCACCAGGTGTCAGGTGAATTTGCATGACTTTGCTGCAGTTGCCTGTATATAAATGTCAGATAAATGGACAAAAACATGTAGTTGCTCTTTTGAAAAGATACAGCTGCTGATTATCATATTACACAATGCAAATGCTAAGAGGCTGGTAAACAAAATGAGTGACAGTGAGATTTCAGAATTCAGTGAAGACAGTGGACATGGTAGTAAAAGGTGTGAGATAGTCGCAGAGGGCTCATGGCAGCATGATTTGAACCGACACCCTTTTTGTACGTATTGCGTGACTACACTGCCCTACTCTCTGTTTTTAAGGCATTCAGTCCTTGTTTTATTGGTCTGCAAATTGTGGTCAAATTATGCGCAATAGTAAATCAAATGTACTACCCAACAGAGGGAATCAGAGTTGTTTTAACCAAACCCAAAATGTGATGTTTGAAAGAGAGCCAGGTGGCTCGAGTGCACACTTGAGAAACTTCAGCGTTTTGCACTTCTGCTTTACCCTTTTCAAGCAAGGAGTGTGCTGCTTGGTCTTGACATGGCTTTGCTTTCTTAAAATCAGAGGAATGTGAAAATCCTCTGGCTGCTTACATGTTATGACTTCTGTCTCCATGCAGATAAACAATTAAACAAACAAGAGCAACAAAAACATTAGAAAAACCAAGAAATAGAGGGGATGTAACGAAGGATGACATGAGCTTTGGTCCTCTAATGTGTGTCCAAAGCCATGCTCTGCCTTGTCGTCAGTCTCAAGGCCTTGCTTTGACAGATGTCTTCAGGTCATGGCTTTCTCCGTTGTGAGGCAGTTTTGGGGGGCTGTTGGGGGTGCGATGTGGAGGACAGACCAGCTGTGTGGAGGGGATGAGGGTCACACAGGCTAAGTAGTCTGGTGTCCCTCGGAGGGACGGAGCAGACAGTGAGGTTATATAGACTGTGGTTGACAGTTTAGCCCTCATTACCTCCTTCCTGTTTCCTATCAGCACTGCTCCCAGTGGAGCAGGTGGGATGAAAAAGGGAGTTATGCAACAGTGGAGGTCCGTGTCCAAGGCCGGTGATTTGTTTGTGTACTTGTTTGTTGGCTCCCGCGTTCCTCTGTTTATGAGTGTCAGAGGGACCCTCTTTAAGCAGGTTAGTGTGTTATAATGATGATGAGATATCTGATGTGTGGACTGTTTTTTTGCGCTTGTCAGAAATGTTCATGCCCATATAGTTTTAGTGTTACTGTGTGTGTTTGGTTAAAGACTTGTGTTTGGTTAAAGACTTGTGGTCTGGATCGTACCCCAGTTTTTGATCCAAACTGGGCTTCAAGGGTTTCCCTACATCCCTCAGATTTTTGTCTCATGTCGACATGACTGTTGGCAGTAAAATCTTCCCTCCAAAACCTTTGTTTATTTACACTGAGTTTGTTTGTACATGTTTTAAAAATGTGTGTAAGCATGTTCGTTATGGCTCTGAAAATATATAAAAAAGATGCTTTGCTTGTCAGTGCTGGATGATGGGCCTTTTCTCTGTCAGCACAACACATGGTGTTGATCATAAGGACAGCTCACGAAGTCCTGGCAGACGGAGAGGGACAGAGGGAAAGAATCATGATGTTCCATGTCACAAAATAACCCTTTACAGCGACCATTAATTATGCATGTTTTTCTAAATGACACACCCTTTGTGATGAATGTTTAGAAAGTCTAATTCTTCAGAGGATGCAATCAGTAACCTTGACGTTCTGCCCCCAGATAGATATCTTGTGTTTTTTAATCCAGTTCTTTGTTCTTAGGCCTCCTCACACTAAAAGTTTGATCGAGTTTTGTTCAATGTGAGGAATTGGTTGCATAATTAATTTTGTTGAGTAATTTTGAAAACTGTACATCCTCAAGCAGACCAGTGCAGGTCAATTGTTGTGTAATGTAGCCACTCCACAGTATTCCGGGCTGTGGTCAGTTGTTCCTGCCATCTGGCTTCATGTCGCCCTATGACTCACACTGTGTCCTAACTCAACGCAAGCCTCAAATGTCATGTCGCACTGTACAACGATGATCACCCACTGTCCCCACTTCTTCTGTTAAATATGTAACTCTATACCCTGCTTACCATTGTGAACAATGCATCAAGTTATTTGATTGAACAGGTTCAGAAACATCTGTATAGTGCGTTGTACTGATGAGGAGTTGGCTCCAAGGCTTGTCAATACACAGCTCCCTCTGAGACAATTAAATTTCTCTGCTATTTTAAATGGATAAACAAGCTGTGCTGATTGAGAAAAGACAACGAAAACCAAGACAGTCCCTCTTCAACCTTCCTCTCTTCCTCATTGTGTAGCTTTGCGCTGCATCACTTGTGGGCAGTGGGGTCACATATATGATTTCATGTATTTAGCCTGAATTTGTTGCTAATGTTTGCTTACATCTCATCCTGTTTGGACACAGTGTCAGATATTCAAACAAGACCAGTGCAGAAGGCATCTATCCACCCAAACCAGTCAGACTGTATTAGAACAAAACATTAGCATTGCTCTATGAACTGATTTGACATAACCTTGCAGAGCAGATGGACCTGCCTGATTCATTGTGTGAAATCCTGCAGGACCATCTCAGTCACCTTGATTGTCCAACGACTTCACCGACTAAATGCTTGAAGGATAAGTTCGGTTTCTGCAGCTTTCACATTGTTTATAGAATGAAGTAGAACAATATACTCACCCAGAAGGCTTTCCTGATCCAAACAGTGCTTCGTATAATGGTAGCACACGGGGCATGTATAGCGCCGCTCCTAAAACTGCATTAATCGTCCAAAAACTCATTAGTTTCACCAATATTTCGTCATGGTCCGCTCACGCTACTCCTCCACAACAGTCCGGTGTCGCTCCACCCATGTTTGTGTGACTGTGCTGATCTCTGAACTGAAAACTTTCTTTATGGCTGCCGCACATGCCCAGTACAGCTCATTGTTTCAGGGTCGACCGCCGGCTACTCAACAACTTTCTTCTTCCAGTTTTGTGCAAAATGGACGAATATCTATCGAATGAAGATGTTGTGAAGGAGAACTTTGAATATGATGGGTGTCCTTCCAGTTTCGAGCCAGAGTTTACAGATGAGGAGCTCAGCGAAAGGAGGATGCGGAGGCAAAGAGAAGAACTGCTGGCCAGAGAGCAGTCTTCAGTTCAGAGGTCAGCAAAGTCACAAAAACATGGGTGGAGTGACACCAGACTGTCTTAGAGGAGTAGCCTGAGCGGACCATGATGAAATATTGGTGAAACTAATGAGTTTTTGGACAATTAATGCAGTTTTAGGAGCGGCGCTATACATGCCCCATGTGCTACCATTATACAGATGTCCGCCACTCGATTTTGGATCTAAATATCTCCTGAAGCACTGTTTGGATCAGGAAAGCCTTCTGGGTGAGTATATTGTTCTGCTTCATTCTATAAACAATGTGAAAGCTGCAGGAACCAAACTTATCCTTTAACAGCCCAATTAAGGAAGTGAGGCAGGAGCTGCAGATGTGACGACAACGGGAAGTGACTTCATGTTTGGCAGCAATGACGGTGTAAGAAGCAGTCAGTGGATGTAGTTTATCTATAGTTTGATCAGGAATAGACTCAATTTCTTCTCTAAAAGAGAACCAAGGAACATTACTTTGACCTCTCTTACAGGAAATCATGATTTTAGTCTTTTCCCTTGCGGGGAGCACTGCTTGGAAACTTGGAGGGAATTTGATAATCCTCTGTGGACGATGCAGATTTGTTTGTGGTCATCATGGCTACTCAGCAACGCCTGACAAAATCTGCTCTCCTCAGAGGTTTACCAGAAAAACTTGGTGGGGGTTGTTGTTGATGAGGTTCATGTCACATATAAGTAATAAATCATACGTCTGTGTCTTATAATTTAATGTAAGATGATAGTCTAAGGACTGAAACGTAGTTTAAGGCTAACAATAGGGTCGAGCTGTAAAGTTATTCTGTGGCTTGATATGGATCAGTCTGAGTGTGACTGGCAGAACGGTCATCCGGTCACCAGCTGCTATTGTGAAGGTTCCACTCCTGAAAACATTTTCGAATGGCTCTTTCCCAGATGGACAAGTGAAATATTTTCGTGGTATGGGACTGTCTGTCCGGCATTTCAGGTTAGATTTGACATTGATTATTTTAGATCTGTTGTTGATCCTGAAATGCCCAACCAAATTCAATGAACAGCTCACCGTGTTCCGGTTAACTTCTCTTATGGTCCTCGTTGGTTTGGATGGAATTCACACTTACAGCGTACCAACAGTGGTGCATTAAAGGCAAACAAAGGTCCTCTTCTCTTCTATCTGATGAGTGTGTATTCATTTTCATTGCAGGGATTTATACTTTTAGGAGAACTCTGAGCTGTTTGAGGCTTCTCCACATCTAATCAATAATGATGTTTTAAGCCAGGAGAGGTGATTTGCAATCAAAGTCAGTTTCAGGTCCATGGACTAGCCTTTGACTTGTGACAGTGTGATGTGCCTCTTTTGAACAAGCAGTGCTTAAATAGAACCTGAAGAAATGCTCTGTCTTAGCACAAGTGGATTATAAGGCTGTAACAGTATTTGTGTTCATCTCGACTCCTCAGGGTTGGATGAAGGTGGTTATCACATATAGAGGTACAGTATGCATATGCCATTAAGGGTCACAGTAATCCACAGTACTTATGCTTACTGCGATGAAAACTCCAAATAGATTAAAAGTAAGCACAGTGAAACACACAAAGAACTGTTGTTGATATTGGCATGACAGCACAGTGGAGCTACACAGGCTACGAGCTAACTATACTGCTCTTTGGCTTATTCCTGCTGTTTGTTTAAAGCCTCTAAATGTGATTACAGAGAGGCTTGAGGACATTATTGAATCTAAAACATTTAGAAGGCTATGGGCAGATTAGGGCTGTAGCGATACACTTATTTTCCGATACGATACGATACACGATATTCAGCTCACGATACGATAATATCACTATATATCCCGATATCACAATATTGCTATATTCCACGTTAAACTAGGAAAAACCTAAAGACAGTGAATATGTAACTTTTCTATTTTATTGTTATTGAAATATGTCAAATGCAGCGTTACATACATACACTTAACACAGAGTGCATCAAGTCAATTAAACTAATGTTGCAAAGAAATTGTTCTTGTTTTCCCTTTAACAAAGTGTTGAAATCATCCTAACCTGTAGTCCAGTTCAAACTGTAATCAAACCCATGAGAAACAAAGAGCTTTGAGTTACTGGCATAACAACAGTAAGTTGAAAAAAGTCACATATTTCTCTTGTCACTGTCTGAACTGAATAGTGCATGAAAAAAAACATGTGCATACATCTTTATAAGTTGTATTTTATTCCCAACTCTGATAAAATATGAGTTTTTATTTTTACAAAAAATATCGATACTAAGATTTGAGATATCGATATTATATCGGGAGTCAAAATATCGATATATATTGCGATATCGATATTTTCTCCACCTCTAGGGCAGATGCACAAAAGTGTAGGGCCCAAATTCACAAGGTATTCAAAAGTGCTCAAATCCTGTTTTGTTCCATCCAAGTTTGCATAGAGTGGTCGGTGGTACGTGACTGGCAAACAAGTGAAGTGATTGAGCACAAAACAACAACTGCAGCCTGTTTACTGAAAACTTTGTGCAGGTTCCAAATTAACTTCATAACTCATCAGCCAAGGTGACTGATATAAACACTGTTTTACCAGCCAAGCATATTTTTCATTTGCCAAGGTAATAACTTGTGTTTTTGTGTTGATTAAATGCATGTTTCAGTGCATTTAAGTTAATTCAGTATTATCTTCCACACATTGGATCATTCTATGAGATCAGCATGTAAAGATGTGAGAAAATGTATTTCTTCAGGTTATATTCATACATGGCTTTGACACAAAGCACTTCCTCCATTACATATAAAGCTACACAGCAGAGAAAAACACATAGACATTAACATTTGAATGCTCTTGTAATTTGTTGGTTTTCGGCCCATGATGTGTGCATGCATGTGTGAATACAGACAGGACTTCCTTTTGCTAAAGTGTATCTGAAATAAGTAGTACTTATGAAAAAGGGAAAAGAGGGGGCTGCACAATATTGAATTTTGGGGTATCGAATGGGCTGATATTTCCAAACTCATTATCACTGATATCTATTGACCTGACTCTTTCATTTGTCTTATGTAACTTCTGCACCAGAGACACATTTTACTGTTTGATCTGTATGATACATGTCCTGGGACTCTTGTGCAGCAAATATCTAGATTAAAGTGGAATTTTGACACTTTTGTGACCTATCAAACTTTATTTACATGGATTTATTGTTCATGTCTGTTCAAGTATAAGGTGGAGGGAGAATTATGATGAGATTACTGCCTTAACTTTAAAGCATTGGGGGAAACCTTGTACCTATAAATGATAAGAAAATAAACCTTGAAGATTCGTGTTTTTATTTTGTTCTCTGCTGACTTAGAAAAATCTTTACTTAGGGTCTCATACCATAATAACTCACCAACTTTGTGCCTGCTTGTGCTCAAGCATGTGACCTACCAGCTCATATTGATGCGAACAGAAACACATACATTGAATGGTTGGAGAGCGGCACAATGAAGTGTGATTCTGAGGCAGATTATGTGTGAGGAACAGGATGTTGGTGACAGAACTGCCTCTTCGCTCCTGTTTTTCTCCACGGCTGTTGCAGGGGTGAAGCCAAGTCAGGCAGGCATGAAGGCTTCAGCTCCCCTCCACGGTAAACAGACTTGAACCTCCACAGAGCAGATTGGGTGAGGAACAAGAATAGGCTGCATTTTATAATCTCTGGCAAGGATCTTGAAAGGACCTGTAAACTGATCCCAAAGAAATGCATCATGTTTATGCTGCCCTTTGCAGAAAATGTTGGAGATGTTTTAGTTAAGCAGACCTGTGGAAGCTCAGTGGATGATAGGTTGTCTCTGATCTGGTGTTTCACAGCAGCAGATGGCGGTGCCGGCAGGCCAGGATGGTGCCAGAAGGTTACGCAATGGAATGATGCCTCTGAGACCTGACTGAAAACCACACGACACATATATGTGCAGAAACACACTTCCCACACAGTGTTAATTCTGGCAGGTATTTAGATTAAGTCTAAACCTAACACATTATAGAGGAATACTAGTTAGTTTTGTCATATTAAAGAGATTTTGGCCCTCTAAACTTTTTAGGCATACAAAGTTGAAATAGATGTTAGTTTACAGCTCTGTCTTGTCAATAACAAGTTCTTTAATTTTGAATATTACTCTCATCTCTCTTTGAATAAACTTAACCCATCATGTTAAGACACAATTGTTATTATTCAGTAAAGTGGAAACATACTGAATGCAATAGATGCTTAATGAAGGCTTTTACATGTAATGGAGTCATCCCTAGAATGAATATTAATTGATATCAATGCAATTACTGATACTTTTATACAAACAAGTCTTTACGAAGCATCATCAAAACTTTTTGCCTTTGTGGAGGAGGTTCTGTTTTCGCCAGTGCGTGTTTGTTTGTTGTTGGTTTAGTGAACAAGATGAAATTTTCAGGGAATGTTAATCATGGCAAAAAGTGAAGTGATTAATTTAGGTGATGATCCATATGCGGAATTCGGACTTAGGATTTTTAGGATTTGTTAACATTTCTTGGATTTTGTTGGGATTTCAGGGCATGTTGGATATAGTACAGGGGAGAACTTCAGGGTTTTGCTAACAGTGCAAGAAAAGGCAGGGCTTTGTTTTTTAAATAAATACATGCACTTTGTCAGAATATTTGCTGAGCTGTATCAAGGCTTGCTCCCCCTTTTTTGTCATGAAATTAATATTTTTCAAAAACACCTATAGTCCCATTTTTGTCAACTAAATGGACACTTTACCCACTCTTGACTTCTCAAACTGTAATGAGAAATTCATACCTACAGCACACAGCTTGTGAGCACATGTGGTCAATCTAAAGAAAACGACTTTCCTTTTCTTATCGGAGGAAATTGTGACCTTTCTTTCTTTCTATCACACTCGGGTGACTGACATTTGGAACCATTTCTGGAAGCTTAGGGTGAAGTGGCACCCTGACACCAGCTTGGTGATGGAAGCAGATGGAGCTATAGAGTCCCCATGGTCTGGCCTGCATTTCCTGGTGCTCTCTGGGGCACGTGTGTCTGCCAGTGGGATGTGGGTCAGATGGTCGGCTATCTTTATCCAGATTTTCACCAGGAAAACCTTCATTCATTTGGGCACCGAAAGGGCATCCTCCTGGTCCACTTGGAATAAAAAAGGGAATTTATTGATTACACCTTGCAGTGTCTGTTGCTTTGCATATTTTCAAAAGTGTATTCGGCTTTTTAAAACCTAATACATTTTTTTAGTACCATAATTCTAAACTTGGATACAGTCCTAAAAATATGAACAGTATTGATATGAGTTTGATACGATGGCAATTAAAGCAGAGGTAATGCTCCCAAATTAAGCTTTTTATTTTTTCAAGTTATAAAACTTTACAAACTCATAGAATATTTTTATTTTGTTTATTATTTAATGAAGTGGTAATTTACACTAGGGCTGGGGAATATGGCCTAAAAATAAAATCCCATTTTACTTAAACACAAAATTAAATTTCCTGTTTTCAACCATTTTTGTTAGGCATAACCAAACTCCGGCTGTCACATGTCAGCGTGTCCACGACTAAGACGCTTAAAGGAACACTACACCCAAACAACAATTTGGCCTCATTTTCTACTCACCCTCATGCTGAGCAACACTCTGGAGCACTTTTTTGATGTCTCAAATGCAGCTGGAGGTCCGGGGTGATTTTCGCTGTGAACATACTTCCATCTAACAAGGGACGACGGAGCCCGAAGAAAAAGGTCCATAAAAGTCCACAAAAACGTGCCTATTTTCCTTCATACTGCTCGTCCGCTGTAATCCAAGTGTCCTGAGCGGGTAACGTCCATAATTAATTCGAAACGAGGTCATTTAGTACATTTTTCGAGCCTAAACAATGCTATAGCGTACTTCCGCAGTGCACGTCTACGCGCGCTCCCTGCACTATGTAGCCGTCTGGATTGGTCCGCCGCGGCTTACGTAGCGCAGGGAGCGCGCGTAGACGGCTACTGATTGGTCAGACAATGTCGTCATCGATGAGTCATGAGCGCGACGACCTTGCATGCTAGTGGTAGCTACCATTAGCTTACCCTCATACATCTTTTCTTTGCAGCTTGATTGCTCTCGTCCTCGGCTCCATTCTGTTGTGTAGCTTCCAAAACTCTCCTGTGTTTCTCACGGGGTATTTCTTCTTACCACCTGCAGCCTTTTTCTGCTTTCCTTTTTTACTCAGTTTGTGACAAAAAGCCACAGATTGTTGTGTTGAGCTCAAAATGACGTCACCGCAGAGCCACTCAGCAACACTGCACCCTGTTGGGCAGGCAACTGGGGCTAATGGAAAAGCAGCACAAGGCGAGTAGAGCAGAGCCGGGTAGAGTCGTGTAGAGTAGAGTAGAGTAGGGCTAATGGAAAAGGGCCAATAAAAAGAGGACAGGTGAAGGTGCTGTGTTTCACACAATTTGACAGATTTAATACTTTTATTTGCATGAAAATGGTGACCTCAAGCATTACTTTAGATCAATAAATCATGATTTTCAATATAAATTGGTCAGGTGTCAGCTCTTAAATTGTCTCAGTATCTCTTTATTTGTCCTGCTTTTTTTCAATCAATATCAGCATAAACTATACTAAAAATTGTTGACCCTTTATCTTGCTATATTTAAAAAAATAAAAGACGTCAGTACAGGGATCAGCCCTAAAAATAAACCTTGGGACTTTCTTGCCATGCATAAAGTTTAGAATATAATTCAAAGTCTGTGTAGCTCGATCTTTGCTGTCCTTTCTGAGTATTTTTTCCTGAGACATGTTCAATAAAGCCAAGGCCATGAAATAAGGTGTGGTGTAAACTGCTGGGTGTTTGTACACACCAAGCAGAAAGAAGCTGTTCAGACCATGCCAACCCCACCACTACTTCAATGCAAACGGTCGAGGCTGCAGCATAAATCAGGTCTTCTCTCAGAACTTCCACATTTCCTGTCCAGCTCCAGCCTATTCCCTCACTGTTTTCTAAGAATGACTTCATGCCACCAAGCTCTGCTGGCACTATAAATAAAATAGAAACAACAGATTCTTTTTCTGCTTCAGGTGCATTAATTTCTGAGGCAGCCACACTCATCTGCGGGACTCAAGTAAACCAGTGCTATAAACTTTTAAGCATCTAGTCACTGCTTTTCTCAGTTTATTCAGCCTTTCCAGAGGTAAGGATTAGATAACCCTCTCAGACTCTGAGTTTGTTAATTGCTAAGCCACAAAAATAAATTTTAAACTGAAAATAAATGAGCTGGAAAATCAAACTAAGAGTTGCTGAAATCTGCAAAAAGGCAGACAATATGTTATGAATCATTTATTTGTTACTGAGCATTGTCTTTCCGGTTGATATTATGTGCTTGTGCTGTGTGTCTGCTTAAGCTCTGAGAGGTGGTTTCTGATTGTGTTGTGTTGTTCAGGTTGGTGTGTTCGCACTTTTTGTCTCAAGATTACTCCTTGTAGATACAGAGAGGTGAAAAAAGCCCCAGGCCCATCAATAGTTGAGCAGGAGCTGGGTTGTGTGTCTGTAATGAGGCATACCACATCACATCATCAATATTACATGTTGACTAAGGGCCAAGGGGGTGTTCGCCGTGGTGTGTTCATGTATCAAATGTGAGCATGTGCACGTTATTGTGGGTGTTGTGTAGTGTAACGAGTGTTTTGCAGGACTTCCGTTCAGTGCACTTTGAACTGCACATCCAGTGTGTCCAGGGATATGTCAAGGCACTGATCTGGACAGAGGAAGGAAGGGAGGGATGATAGCAAAGGGTGCCACTAGGTCAGAAGACAGGGTGCTCCAGACATGTAAATTTCTGGCTGTTGCAACCCTCATGTGTTAACCAGTAATCCACTCCTCAAAATGACAATAAAAGAATTCAAAAGGAAATACATTGCTATAAAACTCTCTGGTTCAACCCTTCTTTAAACAGGTTGTTTTTGTGCCTGTAGCTTTAAATCCCCACATGCTGTGATTGGCTGGCCCTTGAAGGAACTGGATATGACTTTGGTTTTCAAGTGTGCATTGCTCATACTGTAACATTTCTCCTCCACTGGAGCCGGCTGGCAAAGGTGAGAGAAAAACAAGGCTACTGTGAGTGCAGCTTTCATATCTGTCATCAGGCAGATCCATCTTGCAAAGCTTCAAACTGTATGACAAAACTTTACATCCTCCTTTCAAGGGCAAAGAGGCAGTGGCTTTGAGTGTTGTTTATTTGAGTTGAGAGTGAGAAGTTACGACTACACTGATGTTTGCCCATAATGGAGGTGACAGGCAGAGCATTCATACAATCACCTTCCTGTTTTCCTTGAAAAATTACACCCTTCCCAATCTGTTTTTATGGGATATTGCCCATATTGGCTTTTGAAATATGACCCATGGATATGTGAAACCGTCCACCTGGTGTATCATGTTAGGGCCAGTGTCTCCCATCTGAGAGAGGGGCATGAGCCCTTCATGAAACCACTTTGAAAGTTTTGAAAATTAAATGGTTGAATATACAATAGAGTAAGAGCAGGAAGAATTCTAATGGTGGGCATGTAGGTGGAGTACAAACTAACCATTGTCTTCGTATGAAAACCATTTGAATATATAATTTGCCTAATTTGCAAACTTTTAGAGTTGCACCATTGTACCATCATTTGAGAAATGATCCAAGAAGCACCAACAGTCAGCATCACTCTTTTTGATGCAGCAGCAGTGCCTTTTTTCTAAAGCAGTCTTTTTTTCCACTAAGAAAAAGAGAGGTTATAGCCTGCTACATATGCCAAATATTCTTGGTTAAAGTTTTTGGTCTTGTCAAGTCCACTTACACATATTGCAGCCCAACAATCCAAGGGTTTCGGACTAGTGGGCTACAAATATTAACTATGTTGTGCAGTCTATTATTGTGAACGGCAATCAAAACTCTGTCTAGGACACATTAAAGCTTTACCCCACAAAGTCCTGCATATTTTTTCTTCTTTATGCTTCTTCAGATATGTTCAGTCATTAACAGATATATTTTCTAGTGAAAGTTCAGAGAACTTGGCACATGGGACAAACACTGATGTAAACAAACCAAACAGCACAGCAAAGGGATGAAGTTTCTGCCACAAGATGAAATTATAAGACAGGGAAAAGTCAATCAAACCCTGAAAAAAAGACAAGAGTTTGTTACCCAGTCCTGTTGCCCAGAATTCACCACAGGTGTTGGTGTAACTGTGAACACCTGGTGTGTTTATGAACATGCTGATGATTTGTAAGTGTGCTAACTCATTTCACACACACACAGAACCTTTTCATGTGCATGATGAGAGTGTAGCTAATGAAGTTCAACCCAGTTCCCTCCTCATGGCTCCTCATTCCCCTTGGCTAAGTGAACAGTATTCAGAAATGAAGTATGGACAGGAATTTTAAAGCTATCATCAAAGGCCCTCAGCCCCCTCCCTTAGATCTATGTGTGTGTGTGTGTGTTTGTGCGAGCGTGTGTGTGAGTGTTAAGTTCCCCCACAGGTGATTGGATCTGATCTGATCTCATCTTATCTGATTGGCTCATTCGTCTGTTGCACTCCAAAGGCGAGAGAGCGAGCGGTGTAAGAGGCCTGTCTAAATAATTTAGATCTTGCATTTGTATTGATCAGGTAGCGCCGCTCACCCTGGGCCACTCCTCTGCTACCCATCCCTCCATCCCTTTTTCACCCTCGTTCTTGTTTTTTTCGATTGTAACCTTGTGCCCCCAGCTTTGCTTCCCCTTCTGCTCTTTTCTCCCTCAACATCCACATCAAACAGTGCGTGCACACACTGCTGCGAGGGAGCAGAAAATGCATGAGAGGGGAGAAGATGTGGAAAGTGCAGGAGAGAGCATTTTTTCTTACCGTGATTCCTCAAATGGGGTGAAGCTGAGGGAGAGATACTGGATGAAAGGTGCAAGCGGTGGATAAAGCTGGCTAGCACACTAGACTATTGTAAGCCAGATTTGGACCTGATATAACCCTCCCAATAATCAAAGGTGAGCTCTGACTTTTGGCCTGTTGAAGCTGGTTATTTGTCAAAAGAATCCTCAACTTAGGGGTTGATATGCTGAGCAAAACAGATCCTTCCAGATCTAAAATAAAAAATATAACACATGATTTCAGGCCAGACCACCTTCTCTAAAATATTCACCAAAGCAGGTGTAAGTGAACTGAAGAGAGTACATCACCAGCTGAATGTCTTATTTTACAGCTCATAAACATACACTTGCTTAAAGATCTTCTTAAAGTTTGATTTTAGTTCTAGTTCATCACAGATCTGAACATTCAGCTGGTGATGTTTGTACCCCTCTTGAATGTATTTGATCATGCTAGTTTCTATTAGTTCTTGTTTACCTATTCACAATTTTCATCACAAGCTCCAAACAATTAAAATCTATGAGGGCGGAATGATATTGCAACATTTTCCTCTGGTTCTTTTTCTGTGCAGCATTTAAAAGTGAATCCTGAAAGATGTTATTGTAATTGTCTTTCGCTGGTTATGCTTTAAAGAGCAGAGAAACACATCCCATATTTTCACGATTTTGCCTGAAAAACACTGTACTTAAACATTCTCTCTCAGACAACTCAAAAAATACCTTATTCAGTTGTAATCAATGAAATTTCAGTATTTTAACAACAAATACACAACTTTCTTTCTTAAACGGATGAGAAAACAGCTTTTGCTTCAAGCATTGTACAATTACTTGAGCATGATAAGTTGTCGTGTACCGACCAATCAGAGCTCAGCTATCAACATGATGATGTCTTCAACCAATCACAGCGCAGCTATTTTGCATCCCCTTGCTCACAAGATGGCAGCATTCTGCGCTTGCCAGTGAGTGATAATACTTGAGAATTAAAACAACTAACAAACGACTGCACAAAGTTTAAATGAATTAAGACCCAAAATATTTGATTTTAACAGTTTAAAAGTCAGTGTATTAGGAATTACACAAAATTGGCTGGAATGTTTCGCAGAGAGAGAATTTTTAGACTTTTTGTATCAGATGTGTTGCAATCGCGATGTTGGCGAGACTAAATATTTTGAGTATCTTGCTTGTACTAGTTTATAATACACACCTCAGCTTATTTACAAACAAAAAAGTGTGTGTTAAGATCAAGAAATAACAGTATCTTATGCTCCTGATTATATGCTGTGCCCCATTCAGTAGTCAGCATATATGCTTCCTAACGTCACTTTGCTATCCTTTTACAATGTTTACATTAGGGCTGTCACTTTAACGCATTCATTAGATTAATTATTTACACCGCAATTTAATGCATTCTAAAAATTAATGCAAGATTAATTATAGCACACAAACATTTTAATATTAGCCAGTTGAAGGACCCGTACATGGCAGTGGCACGTCATGTCACGTCACACATGCGTCGCTAGTCAAACCAAACAAAGCCGAGGTGACAACAGGAACGGCCTATTTGAGTCTCAGCCTTATTTTATGTCTGGCTTTATTTTTACCTCCGCCAAGGAGGTTATGTTTTCGGGAGAGTCCGTCTGTCCGTCTGTCCGTCCGTGAACAAAATAACTGAAAAAGTTATGGATGGATTTGGATGACATTTTCAGGAAATGTTCAGCATGGGAAAAGGAAGAACTGATTCGTTTTTGGTGTTGATCGGGATCGGCGTCTGGCCCCCATGGCGAAAAATGTGATTTCTGTGAATAACTACTGAACTAAAATAGATATTATTATGAATGCAGTTGCTAATGGTATGTTTTCATGGTCAAGGAATCTAAATATTTAGATGAAATAAAGGTAGGAGTAATATTTATGGTCAAAAAGACAATATGGCTAGGGGTGCTGGTTTGGCGTAGTAGTTAGCACCCCATGTACATGCTTCTGCCGGTCCGGGTTCGGGTCCCGCCTGTGACCAGTTTGCAGAGTGTCTTCCCCTGCTCTCTCTCTCCCCCTTTCACAGGCCTATCCACTGTCTCTCTGCCATCAATGGAGGCACAAAATGCCCAAAAATATACATTTAAAAAGACAATATGGCTGAGGACTGTGGCGCTGGTGGAGGTCTGCGCTCTCTGAGTGCTTTCTACTTCTATATTTGTACTACATTTTTAAATAATGCATCAGGCCTAATTGGTTTGCTGGATGTCCTCGACCTTTTTTCTTATTTTGAATTTGATTTATGAAACACACTGATAGTGTAATTTGAGTTGCCTGATTGAACTTAGAATTTTTTGTACAAGATACCCTGACTTAGGTTTTATTCAATCACCAACAAAAACGTGGATTTACAAATCTTCTCTTCCTGGTATATTCATTTGATTAGTCATGCACGACAATTTTGTAATGTCATAGAATTCAAATTCTTTATTTGGGGACTTTAAACAGATATGAGATTAAAATTTGATTAATTAGATTAATTATTATAAATCCTGTAATCACTTGAATTAACTTTTTTAATTGCTTGACAGCAATAGTTTACATTAATCTTTTTGTTTTCAGGTAGACAAACAGAGCAGAGAGACAGAAATGACACTTGATGTCTTGTCATTTTGTTGAAGCCCCACTGGACCTATTCATTTTGCCTTTATTACCATTAACGGTGTCTAATCTTGGTTTGTGTTTGGAGAAACTTTGTAATATCTTGGCTGGAAATTTAAAAAAAATGTGGGGAAATTTTTCTTTCCTTAGTATAAATAAATACTAAGGCTAATATTAATACTAAATAATATAAATATTGTTTAATATTTACTAGCACTGCACCAATCTTTAAAATCTTGGTTTTCTGCTGACATTAGTTTCTGTGTTCGTGGAATCACAATTAAAAAAGAAACTGAGGAGTCTGGCTCTCTGGTCTATTGTGTGCTCTTGGAGGGTCATGATGTTAATCCTGATTGAGGTTGCTCCTCTGCCATCTCCCATGTTTTTAGAACAGCTTAAGATTCAACACCAGTGCCAGCCTAAAGAGAGAAAAGCACATTTGTGTTTGCGTAGCCCATAAGCAACAGTCTGCAGAGTCTAGTAGAGTGTGTGTAACCTTGGTGATGCAGGTCAGCAGAAGTAGAAATAGGCATATTGTGTGTTTACAGGGTCAGGTGAAGCTCTGCCTACTCTGTGCATTAAACTCAGCACATCACTCCATTAAATACAGCTTCACGCTCTGGCCTTGGATCAATACAGCATAGTATAAACACTGATAACCCGTCTCGTCATTCAGCCCTGGCTGTATCAAAAAAAAAATGTATTCTGGAAAGAAAAAATAGAAGAAAGAGAAGCTTGTGTATGCAGATTATAAACATTAATTCTTGTTTGAATGAGACCTTTTTCCTGCATTCTGTTGGTGTTGAATTATAAGAGGTGAGCTGAGCTACATGGATTGAATATGATAATGCATCTGTTGCCAAGCAAAATATCTCTTATCTCACAATACAGCTTCTTGTAAACGTTTTGCACAATGATAGCATTTGGCAGCGCTTATGGCTGACTAGAAAATGGAATTCATAGAGATTACTTGTTGCATACATTTATCAAGAGGCACAGTCACACATTACAGAAAGAGGCAAGATACACTTACCAAGAATTTGAAAAAGAAAAATTGTGTTGTTGTATTAAATTCTAAACTTCTTTCTTTTCTTGTATTAACCACTGATATGTTCTACTTCAGCCCAAAGTTTTAATATATAACTTAACATGGCCTGACATGCTTCAACTAACACAAGCGCAACAGAGGCTACTATTCAGTGTTTCTTCCTAATGGTATGAATTTTGAGGACTCTTGTTTTTTTTCAATTATTTTTATTTCCATCAGAAGTGCCAGATTATTTTATTATTTTTTCAGACACCTCTTTTCTTTAACATAATCTTGAGCAATGTAACATTGAAATATTCTAACCAGGACATATTAAAATTATGGATGCTCTACACAACACCATCAAAGCAGGTTAAAAACAAATTAAAGCTGAGTTTAACTGTTTACATTTAAAAATGATGATATGTATAGCCTGACACAGGACATCTGTGGCTTAGCTGGTTGTGTGCTCTGTCAACAACCAGAAAGTTGTGGGTTCAAGCCCAGCTCCATCAGTCACATATCAACTAGTCCTTCTGCAAGAAACTTAGCCACAATGGTCCCAGCTGCTTCATCAGAGGCATGTTTAAAGGTATGAAATGGCAAGGATGTGTAAAAGCTGATGGACAACGTAATTAAAAACTCAGAACCATCAGTTCGTGCATGTGAGAGTGAATGTGTGTGGATGGACGTGACCTGAGGTTTAAAGTGGTTTGAGCGGTCAAAAGGACCAGAGATCACTGTATGAGCTCAAGTTCATTTTCATTTATTGTACAGCTCAGTTTACATTTCTTAGGTAAAAAATACTGTTGCACTGTTGCTTGAAAAACATTGTGTATGTTCACTGTTAGTTTCATAGTATTTATTCAGTTACCCGGTGGTTACTAGTGTCAGTTACCTGTGTTACTGTCCAGACAGAGTATTTGACAAGGGCTTCAGGCCTGAACTTGGAAAGAAAATAAACTATATTAATTGCTTCCTACGTCTTTGGTGATCTGTTCAGCTGGTTAACATACAGTACCTCTCAGGGTATCTCACAATATGATATGACATGTGATACATAGGCCCTGATAACGATATAATCATGATGCAGAGATACTGTGAGAATTCATATATTGCAAAAAAAATGTAACAGGTTATCACAACAATCGATTTTGGCTGTCCCTTCAATATTGTAGTGTTTCCATGCTTCAGATTTACAGGTAGCTGGGGCATCCTTCGGTGTACTTTTCTTCTCACTGATATACGACAGTTCTGCTCTGTAAACTTTCTCTTCTTCAGCTGGTAAATTCTCTACAAGTTTCACTTGTTCAAGTGTGGAGGGCCCCCTTGAGAAGCAATCAGGTAGCTTCTCTGGGAGCTAAACCAACAGAGACATACAGCATGTTTAGAGTGCCATATCTTAATGAAAATATTGATACGAGGGCCAATAACATATTTTGCTTCAGCTGTTAGCTGAATTGCGACATTAGTATGATGTCTGGCTATATGTGTCAATACATAGATAGGTCATAGACAGGTCTATGGTTCATGAATCTTTAGTTCTTACTTTAGTCCACTTGTCTCCTCTTACCTCCCTTCCTTCGCCCTCGCACCCAACACAGCATCGTGTGGATTTGCTGTTCATCATGAGACTGGGATCCACATTCAAGATTTCCTGCTGCTTAACAAAAGGTTTTTTCTTGCCGCCATAATGGAGGGATTCATGATTGGCTATATGGATTCATGTTGAGTGTTGGATGTATATATTTGTATATATATGTATGTGTGTATTTTTATATGAATATATGTATCAATGCATATATGTGTATCCATAAAATGAAGAGCTTTAAGCTCTATTGTAAAGTGTCTTGAGATAACACTTGTTATGAATTGGCGTTATACAAATAAAGATTGATTGATTGGTTGGTTGGTTGATTGATTGATTGATTGATTGATTGATTGATTGATTGATTGATTGATTGATTGATATATTTGTTGCATGAAAACTTGACTCTTTGGTAGCACATTTAGCAAAGCCCACGCCTCTTATCAAAACCTTTATTGCCCCTTTCTCTTGAAGTTAAAATTGAGTCCACACGTTACAGGAGCCTGTCTGATCTTGAATTCTCCTAGATAGAAGGTGAGCTAGATTTGTTCCTGAAGCCTGAGCACTATCAAGATTTACATGTGAGAGAAGTTGAGGTATTACAGTCTTGCCAAATTATTTTATATGTGATTCATGTAAAATGACCTTGGCAATCGACTGAAACTGTCTGCCTATGGTTCATTGAAAACTTATTGTAATTACTGTACGTTAGTGTTTCTTATTTTCATACCAAATGGTTTGATCATGTTAAGAGTGTTTTGTCAGCTGATATTAAAATGATAGAATTTTCTTGACCAAGTTTCCATCTGTATTCTCAGATCTTTTTGCTTTTAGCCTCAAATATATTATTACAGCTGAACACAATGTTACAGGGACGGCTACAGCAGCACCAGTGCTAGATAGATATCTGAGCAACAAAACACAAAAAAAGACAAGCAGAGGAAATGTCTGGATATAATAAAGTGAGCTGTGGAATGAATTATTGAGGCTTTTACATGAGGGGAAGATGCAGAGGAGAGAAATGTGCTGAACTGTGCTCCACTCTGAAGACAGGGTGTAGCACATCCAACATACACAGACAGATGCAGAAAACACACATTCAGACATACACACACAAATGCTGGGCGCCTTGTGTGTGGACTTGTTAATGGAGTCACCCCAGACAAACAGGCACAGAGATTAGGCCACACAGGAGTCTGCTAAGCCCTGATCCCACAACGATACACAGCAAACCCTCAAGAATTAACGCCCTGAGACCAAACCAACATGTTACTATTCTTACTAAAAACACACCACTGCCTCGAGTGACGCCCCTTCCTCGGATTCTCCTTTCCCCCCAAATGCCTTGGGATTTCTGGGTCAGGAAAAACATTGCCTCCATCTTTCCCCACTGCATGGATTTTATTCTGTAATGTGTAAAAGTGTATTTTTTGGGAACTCCTTTGAGCCACAGACTTTTCCCCTGTGCTCTGATCTGTCTGGCTGGAAGCAGTCCAGTGGCTGAGCTCTTTTCCTCCAGTGATGTAGCCGACTCTGTGGTCCCGTCACTCAGGGCCTTTGTTTACAGGGGGGATCGATAGTTAACCAGCCGCTGGATAAACTAAGCTGTAGATCTGTACAAGTAGATTACAGACCTCTGGCAGTTTTCTGCTGCAGTTTGTGGTGATCTGTGGTGTGTAAAAGCTTAGCAAGGCTATCAGGGTTACAGCAAATTAGCTCATCAGTCTCTTCTAACATGGTTGTCAATAAGAACAGGCATTGATCACAGCAGTGTCATTTGTTTAGGATGAGTTTGTTTATTTTTGTCATTTTATGTATTTCAGGGAGAACGGTTATGCACAAATAGCTGGCCAGTTTATCACGTATTAGTATTTCTAATCAAAAAAGGAAATGTAAAGGTCTGTTTTTCCGTCTATAGAAGCAAAAAAAAAATCAGATTTAAGTCAAATCCACATGGCCCAAATGTTACACAGACACCTTCTTCCAGCCAAAGTACAATGTTAACATGATTATCTACTTGGCCTTTGCAAAAGGAAAAATGATGTGGCAATATATATTCACATAATCCTTGCTGATCCATGTTTGTAATGGATTTTACAGAAGTGATACCCCCAGTATCGTGTGGCAACAGTTTTAAAGTACACCTGTGGTGATATCATCCATGGTGCAGTTCACACAAAACAACAAGGATGGCAGTAGAAGCCAAACTATTTTATGCAGCTCAGGTTCCAAATTTTATATCACTTCTAAGAGAAATCTGTAGAGACCTGTTCTTGTGATGAGTGAATGTGCAATAGTGGCATCACACGGTGTGCAGTGTTGGTCATGTGACATGAAACATGTTATTTTACGGAGGCTTTCTCAATTTTGTGGCAGACTATTTTTGGACAATCAGTGAATTAGAGTTTCTCTGACATCAGCCTCAGTGGTTGGGGAACTAAAAGCTGTGCATGCAGGGTGTTCATGGTCTCTGTATGTGCAGTGTGTTCGGGCAGCAGGCAATGCTGACATACCGATATGATGCTTCAGAGAGACAATCAGTTCGGCAAGACAAATATTCAGCGAGTGTTTTCCCACTTCCAGCAGTACCTTGTCCTGCTGTATATTCACAAACCAAGCTTAACTCTCTGGTTGTTCATTTTTACAGCAGCTGTGTGTAAATCACTGGCAGTTCAATGAGATGAGCTTTTATTCCATTTCAGGATAAAGTCATCCAGACTAAACATAACATACAGCTTTGTTAGGACGGTTGATGATGTTAAAAAAGCAACAGTTCATGTGTTTGGACATATTTGCTAATATATACAGCCAGTATTTTGAATGCACAAACTGGTCACAAATATTCCATATATTGGCTTTTAAATTGTAGATTTTTTTCTTTGTTGCTTCATATCAGTTTCTAACACAAATAGACAGTTACCATAACAGTAACAGCTCAATTTTGTGAAGCAGAGACTATTTGATATCAATCAACTGAGTTGAAAAAGATAGTTTTGTTATTGTTGGTGTTTATTTATTACAAACAGTCTTTTTGCTTATCATTAGGGTCTAACTGATATGGGGGATATATGAGGTTATTTTAATGAAGCAAAGACTTATCAATTATGTCCAGCCTTCTTGAGCCTTCATTACCAGGCCCCAGTGTGTCCATATGTGTGTTTTGCACTGTTGCTTTAACACCTTCTTGCACATCTGCGCCCTCTTCTCCCCTCCAGGACATTTGCTCTCCCAGATAATGGTCACTTTACATTTCTCTTGTTGACACCTGAGCTCCACGCTCATTAGCAGCAGGATGTAATGGAGCTGTGGTGTTTCTACGCTCTCAGACATCCATGTCCACTCATACGTATCTAACCACACTGACTAATTATCTGTTATTATTATTTGCTAGCTAAGTGTGAGCACTACTTGTGACCAATGACGCATTATCAACAGTACAGTTTTACTTCCAAGCCTCCTGTGATTTTTTTCTTTTCAATGAAAGGTCACTATTTTGTATTTTACATTTTATAAACACCTTCTGCTCTGCTTTGTTGCTTTTTGAATAACTCGGGGTTTATTTAATGTTTAACATCCATTCTCTCTCTCTCTCCCTTCAGTAACCATCTCTACAAGCGTATCCTTTGATGGTCTTCTGGTGACGGGCCTCTACACCTCCACACCAGTGCAGTCGGCTCCTATCCCTGCTCCTGCTGCTTTTGGCTTTGGTAAGGCAGTTCAGAGGGGATTCACCCATGCTTTAGGTGCCAATATAAGCTCAAATGTTCAGCCTTTTATTGAAAGCAAACTCTCAGTTACTCTAATAACTTATTGTTGAAACTATGGGCTTCCACAGTGAGCATGACCCAGCTCAGTGATCCACATCCGTTCCCAGAAAGAGCAAAAGACCACTTCCCCGCTCCTGTTGTGACAAGCTGTGATGGATGAGGAGTGGGGATGATGTGACCATTGGTTCTGCCAGATGCATTTCATTGATGCCTAAGAGGAAAAGAAATCCAAAAAACTGAATATATGATGAGTAAAGGGAATTGTAGAACAATAAAAGGACAATAACAGAAGCTTTGAGATTTAAAAAAAACAAACTCTTGAAACAAAGGAGGACAATTTTCTGATCATCAGGAGAGATACTCAAGCTGGACTTGCAGAGGAGTGGCAGCTTGTGTGATGAATTGTACTTTGACTGTTTGATGTTTATTCTCAGAAGAATATTTGTCTTTGTTTAAAATCCAGTTTCTGCCCTTTAACATAATGACTGGTCTTGGACTGCCCTGGGGGCAGGCAGCTGTGTTTTTGGAAGGGATGTGGACAGGATCTTAAATATACATAGAGGAAGAGCAAAATGCAAGTCAAACTTCTGTAAGAGGGATATCCTTCATATGTCGCAGAAATGATTATACCTAAAAAGTCATATACAAAAAGATAGTTTGAAGGACGTTTTTTGCAGCTGTTGCTTCTTCCTCCTGCTCCTGTACCCTCCGTAATATTTACTTGCCTGAGGCCTTTTTTAATTTTAAACATGGAGAAAACATAATATATGTATGTAATGAAGTAGAAAAATATAACTACTTCTATAATGATCTTTGTTATTAATATATATTAGTTCTTAACAAACAATTAGATGTAAATTTGATTTGTCGTTTTGTCAATATTGCCTACTTAAGAAAAGAATCCTTGTCGTAATGGACTTAAGCACATTTGTAAATAAAAATATCTGACTATGATTTGATAGACCTTTGCTACAGGCACAGTTTAATGGGCTCACCTGGAAATTACATGCTTTCATTGAAGAATAATAAATGTGAGCAAAAACATAGCTATTTTTGACCAGTCTCAGAAGTGAAAATATCTGATCTGTGGTTCACAGCACTTAAACTCAGTTTAATGCTCTGTAACAAATGTCCAAACACATTTGATTATCATTTGGCTTGTAAAGAAAATGTTTGGCTGGTGATTTTTTTTTAATCCATCCACTGACTTGGCCAGTGAGTTAGAAATTACTTATTTTGACACTGAATGATTAGCTGCCTAAGGGTACAATCAAGCAGGTACCAATCACCAGAAAAGCATTGCCATGACTATGTGAGAGCCTGGCATTTTTCTCTGCTGCTGTGTGATGTTTCCCAGCATTTTGTAGGTCCACATGACAATTGAAAATAATGAAACTTTGTGGCTTAAGGCACGCAGTGGTAGTGCTTTTTGATGTCACTTTAAGCAGGAAGCAGGTCAATCAGCGAGGCAACAGTGTCCAGAAAACAATAGGCCATAACTAGGATCAAATAGGGCAAGCAGTAGCCGGTACACAAAATAAGCAACCAGATCTAGGCAGACAAGTCCAAAAAAAGTGAGACAACAGGGTCAGAGAAACGGGCAAGGTCAAACACGGCAAGACAATACTGTGAACACTGGAACACAAACAATGAGTACGACGATCTGGCAACAAGAGAGTGGAAGACATGAGGCTAAATACACAAGATAATGAGAGATAATGAGACACAGCTGGGGAAGGGGGGGTAAGGGATCAAGTGTGACAGGACCAGATGGGAAGCAAAACCTACAGAGACAAACCAGAGTTGGGGATTTCCAAAATAAAACAGGAAACACAAGACCAAACATGAAATGAGGAAACATAAAAGAGAACTCATCTAAAAAGGTGTAGGACCATGACAGAAACAAGTGCCGGTATAGTAGTGTGGAATAGACAACAGTTTTGGTGCAGTTGTGCCTTTAGCAAGGCAACTTTAGGTTTCCAAGTTGGTGAATCTTTTTTCCCCCATATTATTGTATCAATGCAGGCTCACAACTCTATCCAAATGTTTTTTTTAAACTGCAGTATGGACATTACTAACATAATGCTGAAATTCCCCACTACCTGGATGTAAACAGGGGAATCAGCCAATGCCATAGTATGAACAGATAGCACTGCTAGCATCTTGTGGGGGCAGCACAGTTTTAAAATAATTTGATCCATACACAAGAGAAAGATGCCATCAATGTAGGCTCTGTCAGGCTGTACTTATGTTAAACCACACGACCAAAGTTTAACCACCGGCAGCACAAGCATGTAGACATCAACCTGCAAGACAAGCTGAAGGCTTGCACTGCCCATGTTAGCCAGACTGCACTTTGTTTACCTGCTTATGTTGTGCTGCTTTTTGAATAAATAGCTCTCAATTTTGACCTTTTTCTTTTGTTTACTTTATACTAGTCAGCTTAATTAATTTTATAAATGCATCAACATGGATTTAAAATCATATTCTGAGGAATATCCCCCATCCCTTATAAGATTTACACATCGTGTCTGTTTACAAGTGTTTTCCCATCACTCAGAACTCTGTAAAATAAAAAACTAAGTTAAGTCGTAAACTAGTATTTAAAGGGCAGTATAATTACACAGTCTATAATCAAATAAATCAGAGTTAAGCATGACCTATTTCCTGACTCACAGTGAGGATATTTAGACTCAGATGAAGCGTTTTTAGATGGAGCCCTTGTGTGCGGGGGTGGGGGATTTCGCCGGGTGATGGACTGGCCATAAAGAACTCCTCAGAGATCAGGGCTACTGGCCCAGAACTGCTGCCCAGCGGGCTCACTTATCCTGACTAACTCCACTGTTCTTCAGACGCTGACTTCACCCTGGCCGGGCTGCTCTTCAGTCTTGGCAGCCATGTTTGCAGGGGAGGCATCCAAGCAAAGATTGCGTCACCTTTGCTTCACTCTCATTATTTTGAGAAGTTTTAAACTGAAGGCCTGCACAGACTGATAGGCAGCAGTTTGTTGGACTGTGAGTTTCTGCATGGTGTGAGTCTAAATAAGTCTGCAAAGCCTTCCTCTACAGTAAGTGTAATCTTGTGAGCAGTTATGCTGTCTGATTTTAAAAGCCTTTGCAGCTCTGTGTCTTAAGCGGAGGATCTCTCTCTCTGTCTCATCCCTCTTCTTTGTTTTTCTTTATTATACTCCCATTTTTTAAGATTATGGCATTTTGTGCCTTTTATTGATAGAAGAGAGAGGCTTGTGAAAGGGGGTGAGAGAGGACACTGCAAACTGGCCACAGGCTGGATTCAAACCCAGGCCTGCTTTTAATATCATGACATGCAATCAAAACTGTTGCCAAGACATTAGAGATGGGGTTTGTTTGATTTAATACTCTGTCACGTTCCTGTTCTCTGTGGCCATGTAACTGGCACTTAAATGTCCTTATTACCTTTAAATTGTTGTCCAATGGCCTGCAATCTAAAATCAATTCACACTAAAATAGAGATGGCCTACTGCCAACTAATTGATCAAAACCCATTTATGCCTCCATGATCATTATTAATAAATTTTTATTGAAAATACTTATTATTGAAGTTAATGCCTGTGGTCACTGATACAATCACTTGTTGTTTATGCTCCATGTGGCACCTTTGGGTCACTTAACGGATCAGTCTACTTGTCAGCTGTTCCCGCTTCTACTGCCACATCATTTCTTTACAAACTAGAGGTTGAATCCTCAAAACTTTGTGCTCAGTCCAGTCAAGGAGGGCCAGTATCCAAGAAGATTATGTCTGTGTGTTAACCAAGTGTTGAGGCTCTCCACTTGAGTAGGCAGCCTGAGTGTGATTCCAACTTGAGGCCCATTTTCTGTGTCTCTCCCTTTTCTTTCACACCCGCCTGAAATTTGGAAATTTAGGCATTGGTGAGTAATTAGATTTAATGTTGTTTGGAAATGAAATGTGCTTGTTCTGAAATCATTACAAGTTTCACAATGCAACTGAGTTCATGATATCAGACTTATTCCTTTTCATTTTCCGTACTTTTTTCAGTGTTTGGCCATTTGATTGACTGAATCATCAGTTACGGTCTGCGAACAACTCTAGTGATTAATTAGAACTTGTAAAAAATGAATCATAAATTAATCTTCAGATCAGCAGGGCACTTGTGGCACTGCTCTTTTAAAGCTTTTTGTACTTCTTTTGTTGGACAAAGACAGTTGTTATCCCAAAATTCAAAATACAATCATTATCTGTTTTGGCTAATATCACTGATAGGTTATCAGTTATCTGTATTGGTTGCAAAAAAAAACCCTGAAACAGCCAGCATTCAATGTAATCTCCATTCTCTGACCATTTCTGTCTTTTCTATTTGTTTACATTGAGGGAGAAGGGCATTAACCATCAAGCTGAGTTATGCCCCAGTCACACATTCCCGTTACTCATGGCGATTGTGCACGATTGTCATAATCCTGATAAAACGTGCTTTGGTCGTGGTGCATGCGCTACTTGGTCTGGATCAGCGTTGTATAGTCGTGGATGAACGGCGGAGAATGTGGAAGGGTCCCGACAGTTTTGAACTGTTCAAAACTGTCGTGGAGAATTGCCGCTCTCAGTTTAGCGGTATGGAAGCCTAATGCAATCCTAAAGAGAACGATATTAGCGTGGCATGTAAGGAGCTCAGTCGGGCTGATTGTGGCTCAATCCTGAAAGCTTTATGAGGATGACTGACAAGGACGTATCCGTTTGTGCCCCGACTGTGTCCCGTTCAAGACGGCGCAAGCGACGGGGCTCAGTTGGGGCTTACGTGACGCGAACTGAGCTCGGGCGGGGCTGACGTCATGTCAGCGGGATGGATATTCGTACAATCATCATCATATCGCTGTATTAACCTAGCTGGAGCGGGACGAACGCCCCTGAAATGGGTAGCAGCGCTGAAGAAGCGCTACTGACGGTGTATTTATGGGGTGTGTCCAGTGGTGAGACAGTCATTTCATCCCGTATCATTGCGATCACACCAGCCTCCTCAATCGTGTTCAGTCATGCACAATCGCCATGAGGAACGGGAATGTGTGACTTAGGCATTAGGCAACTGTGTTACAGTTCAGATGGGTGAATGTGATTGCAGGCCCTTTCCTTTCAGTAATGTAAAACAAAAACTTGAACTGACTGCTTTTTAGCTCTTAGACACGAGTCATTGATCAACTGGTTAATCACATGCATGACAACATCATAAAATGTTTTTCTTATTCATCTTTTTTAAATGAGAAACTTTCCACCTTAATTCAGAACAGTCTGATAGTTCTGTAACTCGGCATCAATGGCAAAAATTAAAACTGTTGCAAGAAAGTTGTTTGTCTCAGGAGGGACTGGACTGTTGCTCTAGGAGCTTCATCAGTGAGCTCATGCACACTCTGTGACATTGCTGTGCATAAGAGAGAGGGTTTTATTCCAACGCTTTGAAGATAAAGCTTTTTAACTCTCTGGAATGAGGTACTGACTGATCTTCAATGCTGTTGAGATGAATACAAAGAAATCTTAAAGGACAATGGGGTCACAAAGCCCCTCAAGGGACGCATACAAGCTCGATATTTGGTGTTGTGCTTCTAAGACAGGGTGTGGCTCTAATCCCTCTAATTGGAGGCATACTGGGGACACAGATACACATGGACAGCTCCATTCTGTCACACAAAATTCAAGAGAATCACCCACCTACTCTTGCTGAAAAGTGCTTACATACTCCAGCTTTGCACATCTGTTAAAGAGTGGCGGCTGGCTGAGAGGACATGTGGCTGACAGATGTATCAGTGCAGGGACCAACTTGAACTCCAGCACAGCAATAATGAAACCTCCCAGCACAGCCTCCACAGGATGGCACACACGGGGAGGAGGGAAGCAGTTAGATGAGGTTGCTGGATATTTTCAAGAATTTTAATTAAGACGCTGCTAAGCAAGGAGGGGCGCAGACTTTAAAGAGAGAACACCCTACATTGTCCTTGCTATAGAAACAAGAACTACTACTTAGCAGTTTTATTTCTTTGCAAGGTAAACAAATGCAAGATGGTGAAAATGTCACCCAGAGGAAGGTAATGCAAGTGTTGTTCATAAAAATCTTGTAAACGGCCTGAAGTTGACTAACCTTGCATAGCAGATGGGCCTGCCTGATTCAGTTCCTGAAATCCTGCAGATCCCATCTTGCAGCGCTCCGTTGACCAATGGATACCCTCGGCTAAAATTTTAACGGCCCAATCAGGGAAGAGAGGCGGGAGCTGCAGAATGTGGACGTGACGACAACCGGAAGTTGAGAACGGAGATGCCGATTAGCCTATTGTCCTCATAGATACTTAGTAAAACTTGGCGAAATCTGCCCTCCTCAGAAGTTTACTTGTAGGGATTGTCTTTAACGAGGTTCATGTTACAGATAAGTGTCAAATGAATCATCTGTGTGGTACGATTTAGTGTAGGACGATAGTATAAGGCCGTTAGCCGTTAGTCGTTAGTCATTTACTGTCGTTAGCTGTTAGCGGCTAAGTTAGCCGCTAACAGCTAACAACAGCTAACAAAAAAAGTATGCTATTTTTTTTTTCAATTCTTTATTCAGCCATTTCAAGAAACAAACAGGCACATTTTGCATCATACAGTCTTCAAAAATCACTGAGCAGCATCAGCAGCCAATATAAACAAAATAATAAAATAAAATGTTTATATAAAAGAAAAAAATAATGACATTCAATGAAAACATTGCTTCATTATATGAGGCAACCCTGCTTGATGTGGATTGGTCTGTGATGAATGTGACGAGCAGGACGATTATACAATCACAAGCTTGTGTTTTTTTTTAAACGTTCTGCCCCTGAAAACAAATTAAAAGGGACCCTACCCAGATGGACTAGTGAAATATTTCTGTGGCAGATATATGGAGCTGTCCATCTGGCTTGTCAGGTTAGAAGTTGACCCTCCAAACTCGAATCACTTTCTCCTTTGATCAGAGTTGACATTTGTGGTCATTTTCAATGAAACCTGTCAGAGCATTTTTAAAGTGTCATGTGCACCATATGTGAGACTCGGATCACTTTTACACCTGAAGTTCAACAGATTGATTTGCTTTGATTTGCAAATGCAACAGTGGCCACAGTTACATGATGTTTTTGAGTTTGGTATTAAATAATTCAGAACTAAAGTGTTCTCCTTCGTGTTTACATGGAAATAGTAATTCTGAATTGAGTTTTACACGGAAACACAGTTATTTGCCTTTATTCTGTTCAGCTTAGGGTCTGGGGGCTGGGAAAGGTTCTGTTTGGACAGGGGGTGAACGTAACATATTTACGTCAACTGGAAGAAGACAAACGTCTCCAGCATTTCTGTCAGGGAAACCTCATTCAACTTGGATGGTACAACTTTCAAAAGGTCTGTATTTTTATGCTAACATCCATCCACTTGTTTCATGATCTCAATATCTTCTAAGACCCTAATTACATAAATTGTCTCTGCTGCAAGTCCAACGCTTGCTTCAGTCTGCCTTCCTGTTCCCGTCAGCGTGCAATATGGGCACATCACAACAGGATAAAGGAACTAGCATGCACTGAACAACAAGAATTAACAGAAGCAGAATGAAAATTTATTCATTCAATATTCAATTTGGATATAAAATCAGAATAAACCAGCCACCTACATCGGAATTAAGTTTAATTCAGAATGGTCATTTTTATTCGGAATTAAGTGTTTATAAGGTCATTTTTATTTATTTATTTATATATTGCTTTTAAGTTTTATTCTAAATTAAAGGGGAATTAAAATACTCATGTAAACAAAATGAGTGTTTCAATTATCCCTTGGATTGGTTTTCTTTCACACTTGCACTTTATCATCAGACCAAAGCTTGTCAAATGGTCGGTTACATTGCATCCTGCCATGAGCTGGAGCTTGAGATACTTTGTTTGTACCTGCCGTTCAGTCAGTTGTCACACTATGACCGGGAAATACAAGTTGTTTTCAGGTTGCCCAGATGGAACTGGCATGGGAGGCAGGCAAAATAGCAGAATATCTTTGGTTAGTTGGGTGTATGTTCGAAAAAAAAATTGTTCGAGTTTGATTTTTAGGAAAAGTGAGGGCAGCCTTACCATCCAATGGTCCAATGGTGTGAGGAATGAAAGAGTAATTTTATCATCCCTCATCTTGAACCGTAAATACAAAATCTGTTTTAATATTTGCTATTAGAAGTTCTCATAAGTGTGGAGTGTAAGTGGAGAGAACAAAATCTGTTTTAATATTTGCTATTAGAAGTTCTCATAAGTGTGGAGTGTAAGTGGAGAGAACAATGTCAGTCAGGGAACAAGCTGGCTGAAGTAGGAAGCAAACAGCCATGGCAACGAGAGTAGAGGCAGAACATAAAGTAAGACAGACATCAGAGACCCAAACTGACTGTGGCAAAAAATGAAAGTCTGTAAAGTGAAACCTGTAAATCTTATACAACATATTGATAGAGAAGGGAACTGGATGGAAATCAAAACTGCCAAGGATCTGATAAGAAGCTAACCACAGCAACTTTAGCTTGTATTCTTTTTGACTTTGGCTGCCTTGTTTGTTTACACTTAAAGGTGTAGTCAGCGATGTGGGAGAAAACAAGTGGAGGGTTTGTTATGTTCGAATTTAGACCCGCCTCCCGAAAGCTGATGGACGTGCATCGTCATGGAAACGGCTGTAGAAACTGCGTAGCTGACGTAGCTAAGGAAACCCCGACTTGTCAGACAACTCGACTGCCATTATTAAAAACATCCCAACAACAGTACATTTTGGCAGATTATACAATAAGATGAACGCCTGACAGTTGTTTCTGTTATGTGAAGCACCACAAAGCTAATGTTGCTTAGCTTACCTATCCAGCAGACGGACAGCGACATCCGCGTCCGTTTTCAGGTCTTTCAAATGGCGGTGTTCCCTCCACTGTCAGAAAGCAACACCAATGTTGACCCGGGTCTTCGCTCTTTCATGGTCATAGTCCTTCTTTTTCACTTTTCACTCCTCTGACCTCTTTCATTTGGGCTGTTTTCAGCCATTGCTACCGCAACTATTGTATCTCTCTCTTACGCTAACTGCGCACGCTACGCAAACTACGACTCCCCCTCCCTCTTCTGCCTGATCTGCACATGAGTATGATCGCCCCCTGGATGTGGGGGGGTTTACTTTGTTTTGGTAACTCGGCCCGAGCCACAGTATTTACCTGCTGAAATTCAGAGCCAAGGCTGTATATTGAGACCAGATTTTTTTTTCAACATGCTGTCAGTGGGGACATCTTGTGGATGGAGAGGAGATATATGGTGAATTTCACAAATACTGCATTAGATTAGAAGATTAGAAGATCGCTGAGTACACCTTAAAGTTGCATTTGATATTTGGCTTTCAGTGAGTGAGTTGGGTTTATGGTGTACAGACCTGTTAAATCTCTCATTATTTCTTTTCATGTGTGGGATCTCTCACTTTAAAGATCAGTTAATATTTCAACAATCAGTCAAAATGGACTGGAACTCAGGAACAGTAAGCCTTTAGGCCATCACCTGCATGGAGGCATAAACATGAGTTTGTCACAGGAGAACATGGATGTACATTAAAAGAGAATGAATGAATTTAGTCCATTAAAATGGCAGACAGAGTGATTAGATCAATCAGAGAACTTTAGAGACAAACAGGTCAGTGTCTAAACTCTTTGTGGAATGTCTTGTGGTTGATGTGGGCAGAGCAGTTGTAGTGTGCAGACAGGATGGCTGTGCGTCAGCCCTTGAATTCCCTTCAGCCTTCTGTGTCAGTCCTCTCTGCTTTTTACAGAAAGCTCATAAAACCAGTTCATATATGTGACCACACTCCTTTCAAATACATATCATGTATCTGTCTTTGTCTCTTACTTGGCCTTCATTTAGTAGGTTACATGCACTGATTTAGATCTCCTGACATGTACACACACCACCGCCATGGAAAGACAAAGAAGTGAGACTTTTACTGGCCTCCACTCCCTCTTAATAACAATGCGCTTTACACTACATATACAATAAAAGTGTGAAGCTTGGAGGGATTGACTTTTTTACTACACTGTCACAACTTAACACCCACTCATTGTCGAATTAGCCAAAGTGAGATGGAGCCATTGGGTGGCAACATGGCTCGCCTGTGGAATGTCTTTATTTCTGTTTTTTTTTTTTTTTTTCTGAGCTAAACTGCTGCTCTGGTTGCCCAAAGGTCCTTCATCTGCTGCTCAGAGGCAGGATATCTCCCTCCAGCTGCCAGATTGCTAACCACAAACCTTTATGAAGTGTAATTGCTTAGCAGAGGCTGGTGCCGAATCAAACTCAGGCTAAAAACTATGTTGACAGAGGCAGGACGGTGTAAAGTGACTGTGGTTTTGTAAATGTGCCCACAAGGGGACCAGACAAACTAGTCTGCTGTGGTTATGTTTAAACGCCTTGCAGCACAAACAATGTGTCACCTCAGGAGTCATGTTCCAGTTTACAGGTAATGGAGTAGGTGATACGTGTTAAGCCATCAATCTCATTCATCGCGTAGTTTAGTTTGACAACATAATTTCTCATTAGAGACCTTTACAACAACTTACAGTGAAACTTTTAGACTCGCTGTGTGTAAGATAAACAGAGAGGATGTCTGCCCAGACTGCCAGAAAGGCAACATGAGTCTGGACTGAGTCAGCTGCCGGAGAATTTAAACTGCTTGGTGTTTTTTCCCTATGTTGACTTTTATTCCATTAAGGGATCCGTTTTTCCGTTCCAGTTTCTTGGCTTTTCAAAGAAACTTGCACACATTTCAAACTTGTGTCTACAAAGATTTTACGATGAGAACAGTGACACATGTACACTGTCATAATTCTGATTTATTTGGCTTTACGTAAGAACAGATCACTGCTGTGTGTTGCACAGAAATTATGAGGTGATGCATTGGACCCCACACACCAGGGTCTGCGTGGAAAGAAATGTCACATGTGGTCTGATTTGTGACGCTCTCCTAATGGCAAAATGCTTCCCCTCACATCATTATCCATTCACGCACAAAAACAGAACGAGCATTCATTCGAGTGTCCCCAGATAATTTATAATAACAATGATGAACAAAAGGCACTTCAAGGGAGAAGAGAGCTTTGAAATAGGCCGGAGAGGGAAATGGATTGGCTGGAAATCCTAACATGCGGCTGACAAAGTGTTGGAGATTTAGGGAATGAGTGCGAGTGGAGAGGGAGAGGAGAAAATTGGAGAAGGTATGCATGAAAAATGGCAAAGAGGGACAGTACGTGGATGATATAGGGAGGGGGAAGGAGTGAAAGAGGATGAGAGGACTGCGTTCCATCACTCGCTGTGACGGAGTGGCTGATTGGTGTTGCTGTGCCAATGCTGAGCTGCTGAGAAACTGGTCATTGATGGATGGCTCGTTTGTAGGGTGATGTTTATTTTGTCATTAATTTGCATATTTGTATGTATTTGGGGGCTGGTTGGCTTTGGCTTGCGAGGATCAGCCCCCACCTCAATATGATGGATCTGGCTGTCTGACAAAAGGGACAGCTTAGTGACAGGAACATCCAGCAGACACTCTGTCCTCATGACGGATGGGGCCAGGGTGAAGCACAGCCTGATCAGAGATGAAATCCTGCTGCACTTTAACCTGGAGAGGAGGGGCCAGTTAGGGGGGGCAGACAGAAGTGCAATCATGCTGTATCAGAGGCATAAAATACCAATTACATTCACTAACATAGTTCAGTCATTGTATTTTTTTTTTAAATTCACTTCTTTTATTCTGGTATGTTTTGCTATTGTTGTATATTCTAGGGGATGTATTGTAGTTTACTTTATTCAAAAAAAGATTTAAAACAATCCAAACAGCAAAAAGAGAAGGTCATCAGCCTATATGTCATCAGCCTATATCAAGGCAAGGCATTTGATACAGCAATATATCATCGCATGCTACTCATTGATACATGTACTGATGGCAGCAGCTGTGAAATAAACAGAGGGTTATATCTCTGATAGTTCACAAAAAAAATTCAAAAAGTGGCAGCAGCATGTTAGGTTAACTCTTTAACTATCATCAGAGCCTTTGGAAGTGCTTGAATGTGTTGTAATGGACGCTGCCGTACTTGGCCAAACTTTAGCTCGACCTGCTGACTGTCATAGAGACCATGTTGAAGCTGGCTCCCACTCTGAGGAACACATTACCAATCACTGCGAACAGTGTTTCCACTTTTAAAACACGGCTTAAGACGCACTTGTGCACCTTGACCTTTGGCAGAGTATAGTCTTTTTTATTGGGTCTTTTTTTGTTATGTCTTCTCTGTATTGCTTTGTTTTTACTGTTTTTTGTTTCACCTATTTCACTGTAAAGCGCTTTGGGAGGCCAGTGGCTCTCTTAAATGTGCTGTATAAATATAGCTGACATTGACATTAAGAATTGTTACTGACTTTGTAAATCTGGTGTTCATTATACCAATATAAACATTTGACTGCAAGGGACTGTGAGGAATTTCTAAGTAATTACAAAAAAGTCTCACCTCTAGATGGATGCCTGATCGAAATACACACTTCAATATGAGTTTTATAGCATCAAAATAGGTTATCTATAAATGCTATTCCTTAGCCTTCCAGTTGGGTCGGACAGGGCTGGACTGGCCTGGATACTCAACTTCGGGAACAAGACAATTAAAAGTAGAGCAAATTTATATTATTCGGACACGTCTTAGAGCACCGGGCTGTAAGTAGCGATATATAGACGGCTACAAAACTACAATACTAAGTTTTCCAAAAATTGCTTGTTGTCACACATCATAAACTACCGCTACGTAACTAGAAAGAGATACATTACCTCGTCGCTTTGCATCCTGTAAGTTGTTGAAAAAAGAAGTTGTAAAGCAATGCAGAGTTCTGAGGAAGGTCCGAGCTGCATAACAACAAGCACACGCTTTGGATTGCAGACGTCTTTTGGTGTGTTCCAGTTGTAGTCAGAGGTAGGAATTTTGAGTTCCGAGTAGGAAACTGCAACTGGATTGCCCCCCGAAGCCTGAATTTCCTACTGGGAACTCGGTGAAACCTCGCCACCCTCAAGTTGACAATCGAAGATGGATGCCCCCAGTGTGAACAGCTATTTAGCTCCTGTAATAATCCATTTATTTGCACTTCTGACTGGGGTGTGTCGCTCTAGATCAGCTCTATACAACGTATTGTTTATACTTATATTCACAAAAATGCTGCCATAGTGATAATCACATTCTTCATGTGATATTTGTGAACAACAACGCAGGCCTGCTAACAGCAGCTAACTATAGCCTGGTAGATTGGTATGTTTTTTCTGACTTCAACTAGACGCCGATAAGTCGGAGATGATGTCACTCCCAGTTCCGAGGTTACTTGAACGCAGTCAGTCGCTGCGAGTCGCTGCGAGTGCTCATGGGTAGCAGAGTCTTTATGTCTTCGGTAAAAGATTCTCCTCATAGCACCTTTGACGACACTCACCTTAGTGGTCAAGTGTTTCTTTTAAAAGACAAAAACTCGCCACTTGCTTGACTTACATAATAATAATTAACAGTCAGTTTTATTTAGATGTATTTACTGAAGTTTGCCGATGCATTGGCCTTAATCATAAAGGCATACTCTTAATCAAACAACCTGACTGGAGATTAACAGAATATCCTTTGGTTAGTTTTGAGTTGCACATGACACCCGGTGCCACACATGCATCATTGCAGAATCGCAGAATAACACAATCCCAAATAGTCTTTTTTTATTATTATCTTCAATTATGCATTCAAGTCGTGATTTCCGTAGACTCATCCATCTCAAGGCTGAAGGTCGCCTGTCTCTGCCCTCTTGCCACCAAGCCAGATTGAATGTCACCCAGAATGTCAGACAATGAGAGATGGCAGCTCATCATGTCAGTATTTACAGAGACACACTCCTGAGTGTGTTTTACTGATGAACAAAGCCTTGTTTAGGAGGCACCAACAGTCCCAAGAGAGCTTAAGTGTGCTTCCACATACCCTCTCCTTCAATGAGATGTGGAGAAGAGCTGAGAAGGAGAAAATGAGTATAGGGAAAAGATGGAGGATAAAGAGGAATGATATAGAGGAAGGGTGAGGCAGAGAGGAGAGAAGGGGCGAGGGAAAGGGGATCCCATGGGGAGAGAAGCTGTCAGTCCCTGGGAGACTTCAAACGTACTGCAGCCCTGTGATCAGCCTGCTCCCTGGCTCTCTGCTGACAGCTCCCTGACTGTGCCGCTTAGAGTCGCTCACTCACACACATCTGCACACATCTACACACCACATGCTTACTTACTACCATAAGAGCTCACACTCGCTGATTTATCCACTCATACCACAACACATTCAAATTCCATTGACATTCACATACTCATGCTGATTCTCACACTGAGCATGTGCATCTGTGACACTCTGACATTCGTCCTTATCACAACCTTGAATGCTGCTGAAGTTCTCGGTTTGCAACTTTTTAAGGCACACTTCAGTCCAAACTGTTCTCCTGATTGATAGGCTGGCTACATAGAGAGCACTTTTCCAATTTTATTTTTTTAAGATTTTAAAAACTCAAGAGAACCAAGAGTTTCAACTGATTTTATTATTAGTCATTAACTTATCAAACTATAGGAAAAGACTCAAAAGTCAGGTTACTTACTGTTTTCATAAACCTCTAAAGGAAAAAAAAATGAAATTGTTTAACTCTTGGTTTTCTCATTCTGCACTATTGTTTCTCTTTTTTGGTTCAAAAGTTAAGTTAAAGTTTAAGTTTGGGTGTCCAAACTTTTTGGAGTACATTTGAAACTTTGTGAGTTATCTTGGCTCCAGACTAACAAACTGGCAAAAACATGACGTCCTTGGGAGAGGTGGTAAGTGTTGGACCCAGACCCTGATGGAAGCAAGGCAGAAGCCATTACCTGGATCTACTGTCATTTTATAGTTATTTTTTATACCTTTAATGAGAGGACAGGGTACAGTGGATAGAGTAGGAAACGGGGTAAGATTGAGGGAACTACACGCAGTTGGGATGTGAACCCGGCTTACCTTCTTGAGGGCGGACCTGATGGGGCATGACCTTAACAACAACTAGGCCTTCTTTGACCTGTCCTACCGTTGTTTGAGACAGAGCATTTGACAGGGGTTTGTGGACCTGAACCAATAACAAAATTGCAAGACTTAGTTTTTACTTTTAAATTTGATGAGGGCCAAAAAACTACTCAACTATAGTTCTCTAGCCTGCAAATCTCACCTGGTGTGAGAATTTAAAAAGTGGTGTTAGCATTGTGCTGTTGGTGTTGATGACTTATCTTCATCATTACTCCTTGTCTGCTCAGGCTGAGGCATCATAAGGCAGATCCCTCCTGATGATGAATTCATTAGTGTAGAGGATGAAATGAGTTGTCAGGGGCAGGGTTATGTATGGGAGGTGATTTGTGTACTCTGCAGCGCGGTGTTAGATCAGACTCGACATCGGCTGGGTCGGCTCGCCGTAAATCTCCCTGTTTCGCTGGCACAGGACTTTGCACACCCCTCGCGCCCAGACCGAGCCTCTGTTCTGTCCCTCCCGTTGCCCAGCATGTCCTCCCCCACCAATCTCACAGTGCTGGGAAGCTGCTAACAGGTGGCTCAACATTTGGGTCCTCTCGGAGTCCAGAGGAATGCTTGGGTGATTATGCAGTACGAGTCATGTCGGTTCTTTCTTCGCTCAAAGGCTTTTCCGATGTAAAAGCAGACCCACCTGCAAAGAATTCAAAGAGAATACAACATAATCCATTATTTATTTATGTTGGACATAGAAGAATGGAGAATAGTGCATTAGTGATGACCACAGTACACGGGTCTCAGCGTAGGTCTGGCCTCTCAGGTGCTATGCTACAGTACAGTAGACCTGCTGGAGCACTACTACTGGGATTTCACTGGTTCACTGAATATTCACCAGCTCTCCTGGAAAACACAGTCCCTTCTTTGAACTCCCACGGCTTCACCAGTTGTGCTTACATTTATGTGTATTTTGTGGTCTGTATTCATGTTTATGTGCTTCCATTTATGCTTGCATCAAGGTGTGCGTGTGTTTATATTACCTTTCAGAGAGAGCACACATGTTTTGTATGCACAGTGCTTTTCCTGTTTCATTATTGGAAAAAAAAGGTCCAGGGTGACCAAGAGAGCAGAAATAGGAGAGAGCTGAACCGACTGTGATAGAGATTTCAAAGTGGTGTTGGAGATGTTGGCCAGTTTTTTTTTTTTTACATGATTATTTTTATGTTTTTTTATCCTGCAGGAGAGAGCAGCAGGCGTAGGCTGTTTCTCCCATGTGTGGTCTCTCTTCTTGAGCAGAGCAATGTTATTTTCTGTCATGCAGAGAGGTTGGTTACAAGCCAGAGAGAATGAGAGAAAAATAAAGATAGAGAGAGCTTTGACTCAAAGACTGCTCAGTTTGACACATTTCTGTGAACACTAGTGGGTTTGCATCATTTCAACAGAGAGGCAAGCTGTCTTTGAAATGTACCTTTTGTTGTCGGGGTACAAAACTCCTTATGCTATATACCTCCACATGCACCTTGCGAGTGTGTGGGCATCTGTGGGCTTTGTGAAATCACTTTCTCTCAGCTTGCTCACCAAGCCTTCACCACAAAGTGCACGCTAGCAGCCCTGCACTCTGAGGTCTATTCATTTTTAAAGTTCCCTCGCAGAGTATCAGAAAAAAGGAAGTGCTCTCTCCAACTGTGAGATGATGAAGCTTAGTGGTTCTCCTGGTTTCTCCCTGTAGGGCCTTGGCTGGATCTGTCTCTCCATCTTCTAAAAGCCTCAGAGAAGAAATGCTCCAACGCCTGGCCCATTTTTTTTTTTTACATTACATACATGTTAGCAACTCACCCAGATCCAATCTGACCCATATTTTGGCAGCAAAAATAGTTGGTGACCTTCTCTGTGTTTTGCCCTCCTTACAAGAAGCAGGCTGTTGTCGTGATTAGCTCACTGCCTCCTAGCACTCCTCTGTCAGACCAGGCTCTGATCCAGCATCCTCCATAAACACATCAAGGTACACACACAAACAAAGTATACACACAGAGCCTTGCTTTCTCCTGGCTTTTGCTGGCTCCTCACCTGTCGCCTCAGGACTCTCTCTCCCATGCTCAACATGTGTGTCAGGGCAGAGCCTGCGAGACCACATGCTCACCAGTTTGTAGTGTTTGCTGCATCTGCGGGTGGTGAGCAGCGACGCGAGGGCAAAAAATTAGCACAAGTCAAATCAGATTAATTAATACCCAAGTCAAACTACTAGCCGAGAAGTCGTGTTGAATTAAAAATCAAATTATCCCGAGTGCCTGCCGTTAAAGCTGTGGTATGTGCCTGCCAAGCTACAATGACACACACCCACAGAAGGCAGCCGCTCATGGGCTTCACTGATGGATGGACCTATGGATGAGTGAAAGGGCAAGAGAAGAAATGGGTGCCTAAGGACCACAGGGAAGGGGGAAGGGGAGTTAAGTGACTTTGCCACCCCGTATGGTAAGCCTCTCCTGGGGCACAGAGCTGGCCTTCCTCCGTTGGGTGCTGCTCCACAGGCCTCACACTGAGCAGGCCTGACTGTGTCTTTCCAGTGAGGCCTCTTAGCATAATTTCACCCTGATGGTTTATGTAACACACTCATACACACTCATCATGGGCCTAGGAATGAACCCTGTTTAAAGCTGTTTACATGCTTCGTAGGGATGCAAGAATTCTTCAGTAGGATACAACATCCATGGCAGCATTATTTGGTGTATGCTAGGTCTGAACGATTTACCGTGATTGAACCAAAATCGCAATTTCAAAGACTCTGCTTCGGAGTAGAAGTGACAGTATGCCAACTTATATCTGGCAGAAAAATTGCACTTGCATTTAGATTTTTTCCTGAAATTGTTCAGCCCTAGTGTCAGCCCTGGAAACTTTTTCAGATTTAAGACAAAGTTCTGTTGGACTGGTGAAGACAAAGTAGGCATTTCAGGAAGACTGCAGCCCAAGAAGGCTGGTTCATCTTTTCTTTTGCCACTGACTTTATCAAGATTTGTCCTTAAGAAGTCCACCAATCAAGAGCAAAAGTAGACATCTGCATGGTGAAATAAAACTGTTAACTAAGGCTAAATGACATTGGTGAAAAAATGATTTTGTGACATTTTTTTTCTCTCTCCTATTTGGGCTGAACAATTAATTGCAAATTAGATTACATCGCAGTATGGCTTGTTGCAATTTTCAAATTGCAGACAGTGCAATACTTTTAACCCAAAATGTGTTGAACATTTTGGCATTGTGATGTAGTTTCTTGCAATTTCATGCCTATTTGAACCTTTTTTAACCCAGTTTTTACAGCTTTATGCCTATCTTGCTCCCATTCATTTTTTTTTGGGCCACTGTCAGACCATGTTTGGAATTTTTAAATGTTTTTTTGAAATTTAATCCCAATTTTGCTGCTATAATCAGTTTTCCTTAGTCACTTTTGATTTTTTTTTGCCTTTTTTTTTTTTTTACAATTTCGTACCTATGTTGCACCTATTCACTTTTTTTCTGCTTTAGTGCCATTTTTTTACCCAGTTTTTTACAATTTCATACCTATTTTGCTACTGTTCTTCGCTTCTCCACTTTTTCTCAAATCTTTTATCCTTAGATTGATTTAATGTCATATTGGTTATGCTATAAAACAATGTACTGCTTACGCTTGTTTAAGAATACATAAGATGAGGAACATTAAAACAATCGCAGAGTAAATCGCAATTGTAATATTGGGGAAAAATATCGCAATTAGATTATTTTCTCAAATCGTTCAGCCCTATCTCCGACAAGTATTCCTGTTTCAAAGGGAATTTCCAAGAAAAAAGTCTTTTTATGAGCAACAATATACATCTGACCTTCAATGGCTCTTTTCTCTAAACCTTCTGTTTTTCGCATGAGACGCTGCAGCATTATTTGTAGTCATGTTATTTATCATATCTGACTTTGTTTAAAGTTGGACTGTATGATCAGTCTTATGTTTTTACCCTCTAAAAGATCACATTGTTGGAGTGCTGAGCAACTGTGGTCGTAGCAGGTAAGACTGTTTTTTATTCGTGACCTAATGTGTCTCCTGTGTAAGATTTACATTTTAAGGGCCAAATATCAAGTATTTGTATAATTATTATTAAAGAAAGGGTATAGAAAGATCAAATTCAGCTGTAAGTCTCCATTTAACTCCCACACTCTTTGAACTGCTTGCACATGTCCATGCCGGAATCACAGACTCTGCTTTCCCCACGGTCTGTTTTCTGAGTAAGCCTGCTATCTTCGGTTTCTTTGATACAACACACAAATGACAGCACAGCAAGCTTTAGGTCATATGACTGATATTGCAAATCATACCATGTGACTTATGCTCATCTTCATTTTGCAATTGCCATGCAAAGAAAAATGTATTTTTTGCTCTACAATTGATACAAATGATCCTTTCCATTTAAAGGCTTTTTCTCAGTGTGCAGACCTATTACTGTGATTTGTTCTGACTGTGAGGCTAATTTTTGGCACAAAACAGATCCTGAATCATTTTGTTTCTTGGTCTTGTGGAGTTGCTGAAGTCCTGATGTAGGTTCATAATGATTGCAAATCAGAGCAGCTAAAGTGTAAATGTTAGAAAAATTGTTGTGTTTCATTAAATTGTCTTCTCTGTAAAGTATGAAGCAGGGACAGAGGTGTTAAGTTGCACATTGTTTGTGAGTGTTCCTTTAATATTGATTGCTTGCTTGTGCAGAGATGTTGAAGCCTCATCTATCATACAAGGTGGGGCTCCAAAACGCACTTGTTTGATTCAGTACAACATTCATTTCAATTATGACACATTAGTTCATGGAGGTATATTATGCTGCAGCAGTTTTCCTGTTTTCCATTTATCATTCATGTTTGCTTTGCTTCTGGCTCGTGATCATTGATAGAAAGTTGTACACAGCCTCAAGCACTGAGCCTGTGTATTTTAATTATATTACTTATTGTTTTATAAACTCTACATGTATGTGGCATATTACAAAACAGGACATTATTAAATAAGCAGAGAGTAATTGTTCACATATGACCATAGATGTGGTTGGACGCGTACAGTCTGCTGGCAGCTCTCACAATAGGCTTTTGCTTTGTGTGTCTGTGAGTGGGTGTGTGGGTGTTTGTGGCCTTGCCTTCAGGACTTTATGGATGATGGATGCTGTGAGATACAATGGAAGCCTAAATGAAAGAGCAATTGTTCAGTGAATGTATGCATATGGGCAAAAATTGGTTTGGCTCTCGGAGCGCAGGCATGAATACATTTCATTTAAACCCAAGTGGAGTCTCTCACTAAACATGTGATTAAATACACAGTGCACACATGGAAACATAATAATACAAATATGGATGCTTACAATGGACCTCTCATGCATGCTCACCTAAACACACACAGAGCTCTGCAGACCTCCAGGTGTCCTCGACTGCCAGTAACACTCTTTCATTCATGTGGCAAATGTCCCCCTCCTCAAATTTTCCCACAGAGTCTCTTACCCTCTTTTTTCCCCCCTGACCACTGGCATCTTTCTTTGCCCATATTACCACACAGCTTCCCCCTGGCAACACTGTGCCGGACCCCTGCCATCACCACTTTGCTGCCAGCCCGTCTCCATGGCAGTGTGATTGGCAGATGCTGAGATGGATGCCAATTTCCACCAATGGGAGATCAGAGTGGAGTTGTCATTTGCCGACCCCACAGTGGTCTGGCTGACCAGCAGAGGATTGTATCGGGAAGAGGGGATGAAAGCAACACAACAGGCACACATACACGCGCACACACATACACACACATGTATAGCAATGGATCATTCAACAGCACAAAGCGTATGGGGTCCCTGCTCAGGCTGTCAGTACTGTTGTGATGTATCATTTATGTCACCATTGTGTGGCATTCTCTTGAAACATGTTGACAGAAGCATTATTCTGGGTTTTGACAGATTCCCATACATTCACAGGCTTTTAATAACACATGTTAATGCTTCAGTAGGTTTATGACAGCTTTTAAGAATTACCACATAAAATATGAGCCTTAAATGGTTCTGCTCTTCAAATGATCTGGGGGGTGTTCATTTAATTTTTTAGTTGGTGCAATAAGGAGGATAATCACTGCTTATAAGGCTGTTATCTGTTGGAGTTCACACACACCGTTGACACACACCAGGCCTTGAGGACAAAAGATATGCATTATAAACATTAATCTGTGCTTTGTAAATGAGACCCACTTTTCTGTATTTAATGAAAGAGTATGTAGTGAGTGGTGACTAATATAAATTCCTCAGACAGAAATCAAATAACCTAATCTCCTTACAGCACATTACGCCACTTCATAGGGCTTTCATTAACGCTCCCAGCAAGCTGCTGCGCATACATGCATTTTAATGTTGTGTCTGTGGATGTTTTTGGATTTGTATTCGCCCGCAAATGGGTTATGAAAATGGTTTGTATGCATGTTGTTTTTCAGTATGTGGATGCTTTTAAATGAAACCCAAAAGCTTCCCTGCTGGTGAGAGGGAAGTACTGAGACAGGGCTGCATGTGAACTATTTTTTTGCCTGTAGCACTGTCGACATTAGACATAAAACTTGTAGCAGCATATACAAACCAGCCGTCACATTTATAAAGTCAGCCACAAGTAGTGTAGTTTATCATTTCTATAGGTTGTGTGTACAAAGGATATATTACAATCATCTTTACTTCAGGTGCCAGTGATTCTCAACCAGGGCTACGCAAGCACATTGCAGGGGGTATGTGGAAACATTTAATTTATTTCCAACTTGAAGAATTGATATAAGCCTGTCAATAAAATGGTAAGTGTGGACTACTGCCAGTTGTATTGGACAGGTGTGTATGACATACATGGAGTTTTGCAGTACAGGCTGGAAACACACAGAGTGTGTAGACATATACAAACACAACAGGAGCAGAAACTTGACGAGCAGGAATTAAACTTTACAATAAAAATAAATCAAGGTGAGGCAAAAGGATACAAGATAGAAGATTAAAGACAAGAAACAAAGTGACACAAACAAAAACAATCAACAAGCATAGTGCACAGGTGCATTATGGTTGGGGGATGGTGTGTGCATAGAGATTAGATTTCAGCGAATGATCAGGTATACAGTTAATAGATGGACATTATGTATTTTATAGACACTTCAGAGAGTCTGGTTCTCTGGCGTCACTGTAAATGCGCTGGTTTCATTGAGTTTTTTGCCAGGACTTCACTGCAAAAAAAGCACGGAGGCTGCAGTGGGTTATACAGGCATAGAAGTGAATCCATGTAAACCAGGATGATTACTAGGGCTGGGACGATTCACTTTTCTCCCGATACGATTTATTACGATTTTTTAGGTGCCGATACGATTTAAATTGCGATTCTACGATATTGCCGATTTTTGCAATCTTTAGTTAGCTTTTTTAAAACTAGTGAAAAAGATGAACAATGATGATGCCTACAGACTATATCAGGAAAAATACACATCACATGTGAGTCTGTTTTTAGGATTTATTCAGCAATATATTTTAACCAGCTGGTTATGCTCCCTCTCTTCAAAAGCCTGGATTGCATATAAAAAAGTGGCTTATTATCCCTTCAGGCAACAGAGTTTTTTCAAGAAATATTCAGTTTTGCTATCAAGATTTAAAAAGGCTATAGATTCAAAGTGGTTAGCTTTCCCAGCCATCGTCATCGCTGTAATTTACGGGCTGACCATGAACGCCTCTGCTGCCTGCACTGTTTACCCCCGGCTTCTCCCTCCTCTGCCCAGAGCTCTGCGGTCTCATTCTCCGCTAACACCGTCACTTTTCGCGGTGTTTTGGGCTTCCCTGCATCCCAGACTATGTACCCTCTTCGGTAGTCGCCGGAGAGGAAAAGCTCTCGGTATGTACTGCTCCGGGACCGTAATGGCCTTGTGAGCTCCGCTCTTGGCCTTTTCGCTGCCAGTTTCTTCCTCACTGGACGACTGACCGTCATCCTCAGAGAGTAAATATTCCTCAGATTCAGAGTCAGACAGTACTTGACAAAGTACTCTTGGCATCGTGAGTACTCTCTATCACCATGAGTACTCTCTATCACTCTGTGTCTCTCTCTCTGCTCCGCTCAGCCTCTGCAGCCACACTCGCGTCCCTCGGTCCGGTGTGTGTGTTTTAAAATAAATAAGCCAAAAACTCTCAATGAAACCTGTCACCTGTCCACTATCTGCTGGTGAAAAGTAGTAAATCTGCTCAGCACTATTTTAACAGCTATGGCCTGTTTTATCCAGCAATGTCGCTTGCCTCAGTTTGGCGACTTTAGCGCCTATAGTGTGTGTGTGCGCGTGTGTGTTGGGGGGGGGGATATCGATTTTTGAATACAAATATCGATTTTAAAATCGGCAGACAAAAAATCGCGATACTTAGGTGTATCGATTTTTTCTCCCACTCCTAATGATTACATTCTACTTTTAAAGAAACATCAATACGTATGAGTGAGGGGGTACTCACGGTATGACTAATGGCCCTTTTCCATTAGCCCTACTCTACTCTACTCGACTCTACCCGGCTCTACTCTACTCCCCTTCTGCTGCTTTTCTATTAGCCCCAGTCGCCTGCCTAATGGGCGCAGTGTCGCTGTAAACATCTGAGCGGCATTGTGGTGATGTCATTTTGAGCGCGACACAACAATCTGTGGCTTTTTGTCACAAACCGAGTGAAAAAGGAAAGCAGAAGAAGGCTGCAGGTGGTAAGAAGAAATACCCCTTGAGAAGCACTAATGGTAGCTACCGCAAGCATGCTAGGTCGTCGCGCTGATGACTCATCGATGACGACATTGTCTGACCAATCAGTAGCCAGCATCCGGTGGCGTCATCTTTTCGTATCGACTCAGCTCGCTTGGAACCAGAACGGAGCAGGTATTAAAACTAGCTTGTTTTAGGAGGTACCAGGCTAGTGAAAACACACTGCAAATCGAGTAGGGCCGAGTAGAGTAGGGCCAAGGCAAGCTAGTGGAAAAGGGCCTTAAAAGACTCAGTTGAGACACTATACTCGGAGAGCAGAAGAACATGACACCAACAGCTAACCTCTCAGTTCACAGAGAAATGTGCTATGTATCTAAAGAAATGCCCATTAAAAAACTCAGATTTACTTTCTGGGGTTTATCATGGGATGGCTCTACAGTCTCCACCTACATGTGTGTTTTGAAACCCCTCCTCTTCCTTCCCACCAGACATTGTTTGTTTAACCAGTCAGTGCAGAGCTCATGAGCATAGCTTCCTGTTGCTTCCAGTCCCCCAGATGTGGGCGTTTCCAAAGGGGCACCAAAAAGAGCTGCATCTGAGTAAAACCTTTTTTTTTCTTCAACTTAGATAAAATATTTGCTTTTTAGAATGATGAGTACAAAGGATATATTACATCATGTTCTTTAACATGATGTTAATGTTCAAGAACACAGGACATGGGACCTTAAAGGCTTCTGCCTCTGCTCTGACTGGTTGGCAGATCAACTCTGCGGTCAGTTTAGCGCTGCTTGGCGCTTTATTCCATCATCTCTACCCCTGAGATTCATGGGGCTCAAAATGCAGGTGAAAGAATGGTATGATATTTTATTGGTGGGGTCTTTTGGGTGGTTTGGGATCCAGCCTTTTTATGCAGTGATTGGCACCATAAATCCAAAGGAAAGGAGAAGTCCTGATGCCACTGACCTCTTTTCTTGTTCATTCAGGTAAGTGTCAAGTAAAGGAAACATGTAAAATAGACTAAATGGCATGTTAAATTAAATTGCATCATATGGTTTTTAGAATACAAAATAAAAAAGACTGAATACAAATCCTATTCCTGGTTTCCAAGTCAAGTCTAAAATCACATCTGCATGTTTGCAGTGTACAGCTCACACACAGGAGGGACTCTTTTTCTCAAATTAAATTAAATGATAGCATAAAATTAGATAATGCCCAGACCAACGTCCCACAGCATGTCACTTTGTACTATTGTATTCTGTGAGAACATACTGTATGACTACGTAAATTAGGTCTTCATTAAGACCTACGGGAACCTGAATATCAACAGAAGAAGACAAGGACAGTTTAAGTCCATACTTGTTTGGAGTATATAAAAGTAAAATCAAGATTTTTCCAGATGACAGTGATTCAGAGAGTTTGAAGCCCTCAAACATGCCAAAAAAACTTGTTCATCCCAAAGACAAAACCCTCATGCAGAAGCTTTGATGCTTAACAAATCAAGAGAAATACAGGGACATATATCAGAATGACAAACCAGGGTAACTATAGCCCCATTCAGCTTTGGAAAAAAGAATAGATTTAAACCAATTGCATGTGACCCAAGCTTTGGATTACCATGCCCTGGATGACTGAGAACCTGCACTGATATATCTTGAATTAAAGGCCCGAGTGTTTTCAGAGGAATTGTGCTGGATGGATTTGTTGGAGCTTTCTAGATCTATGGCTTTGGAAAACAAAACAACATGCTTTCAAATGTATCTCAACAGACACATTATCTCTCCCTTCTACTCAAGTCTGAACAAAACAGCTGCAAAATGTGTTTAACTGTTTCTAAATTGTCTTTCAGAATTCATCAGGAATAGGGCAATCCAATCACACAGACAAATCCCTCTCACTGATCATTCTCTGTTGCTCCCTTTGCCAACATTTGCTGAAGGACAGTTGTGAAATGAGAGCAGAGTCCAGTGGCTATTTGGTACGGACCAGATGTCAAATGGTGTGCATAAACTCCGAATGATTTGAGTAAATGTGCAAATCAATTTCAGCGGTGCCTCTCGAATCCTCACAAATCCACCACAAAGCCTAAGTATCAGTTCTAATGCCAGTTCGTCAGGCTCCTGCTGGTCCTACAGTGTGAAGTCGCTGCCAGGCTGAGCCACCGATTGCCCATCTGCTCCATCGGGGAGAATTCTCACTCCATCTATTTGACTTGTTTTGAGCTTGGCTGTGAAAACCTCATTAGCTTTGCAAAGTGAGATATAAAGACAGATAAAAAGGCTGCATCCAAACAGAACCATTTTAAAGAGGACACAGACAGATGTGAAAGAAAGTGTTTACATATTTAAAGGACACGCCATCAGACAAAACGGAAAAGTCTTGGTGCAGACATGGGCAGACTTTTAATTGGTCCTTTTTAAACTTACCCCAATAACCAGCAGAGATTGATGTGAGGGTGACAGTCATGCAAGTAACACATGACCCTCAAAATTCTGACACACCCATTTCCTGTGTTTCTGTGCATGTCAGTGAGTTTGTGTGGGCACGCCTGAGGGTGACCATACAGGCATTGATGTGTGTGGGTTTTTATTTATGAAACAAGCTCTTCCCAGTCATACCGTGGGAGTTAGCAGGTCATCTTTCTTTGCCATTAATCACTGCCGACAGCTCATAAGTGCCCAATCTGCATGTGAAAGAACTGCATGTGCGGGTGCGAGCGTGCATGTTTTTGCATGAGTGCTAGTCGCTACAGTCCTCCAAGATCCCCCTGTGGCTGCTGATTGAATTAGGGATGGCCTCTGTTGATACTTCTCTAACATGCAGCATGAATGCATCACCTTTGGCATTTGTACTGCAGCTACAGCTCCTGTCACTGTCAGCTCATTAGATGATTATGTGGTTGTAAGTTCACAGTATACAAAAGGGGACTTCTGTTTAAACTTCAAGAGGAAATTGTTAAATATTCTTGGAAGAGAAATGAAAGGCAAGTTCTCCCCTTTGACTCGAGTGACTCTTAAATTCTAACTTCATCAAATGTTATTAGAGTGGGCTGGGCATGCACCAAACCACTGTAGCGAGAACTGCTAACAAGCATATGTATGCTGCTGTGCGGTGTGCAAGTAAAGAACAATGAAAGTTAAGTCATGGACAGGAGGAAGGTGATTTTTGTGGTTGTGTAATATGCAAAATGTTAAAACCAAAGTTTTCAAAAACCATACATTTTGTTGTTTGACTAAAACACTTCCCCAATCTTAAAGAAAATGTTTTAACAGGCTTTGACAATATTTTTTCTCAAGATTTTCTCAAAAGGGCAGAGGAGATATAAGAGTGTGGTTTAAAATATTCTCCTCAAAGTATGCTTAAGGTATCCAGGCAAAGGTCGGGTATTATATCCACTGAGCCTTACTTTTTCCTTCTGACCTCCAAAATGTAACTACTCACCTGTGAGTCTAAAGGGATTTATCAGCAAGTTTTGAAGGAAATCCCTTAAAAACATCAAGAAATATGTTATATAAAGTTTGATATGCCCAAACTAAGAATTAATCTTGCAAGCAGAGAGATATTGCAGATTCCATGTCCATTATTAAAGGATAAGTTCGGTTTCTACAGCTTTCACATTGTTTATAGAATGAAGTAGAACAATATACTCACCCAGAAGGCTTTCCTGATCCAAACAGTGCTTCGGGAGATATTTAGATCCAAAATCGAGCGGCGGACATCCGTATAATGGTAGCACACGGGGCATGTATAGCGCCGCTCCTAAGACTGCAGTAATTAATCGTCCAAAAACTCATTAGTTTCACCAGCATTTCATCATGGTCCGCTCACGCTACTCCTCCAAGACAGTCTGCGTCGCTCCAGACATATCTGTGTGACTGTGCTGACCTCTGAACGGAAACTGCTCACTGGCCAGCTGTTCTTCTCTTTGCCTCCGCGTCCTCCTTTGGATGAGCTCCTCATCTGTAAACTCTGGCTAGAAACTGTAAGGACACCCATCATATTCACAGTTCTCGTCCACAACATCTTCATCTGATAGATATTTGTCCATTCTGCACAAAACTGGAAGAAGAAAGTTGTTGTGTAGCTGGCAGTCTTCCCCTGAAACAATGAGCCGTACTGCGCATGCGCGGAGGCAAATGTAAACAAAGTCTTCGGTTCAAAGGTCAGCACAGTCACAAAACATGTCTGGAGCGACACAGACTGTAATGGAGGAGTAGCATGAGTGGACCATGATTGGTGAAACTAATGAGTTTTTGGACGATTAATGCAGTTTTAGGAGCGGCGCTATACATGCCCTATGTGCTACCATTATACGGATGTCCGCTGCTCGATTTTGGATCTAAATATCTCCCAAAGCACTGTTTGGATCAGGAAAGCCTTCTGGGTGAGTATATTGTTCTACTTCATTCTATAAACAATGTGAAAGCTGCAGGAACCAAACTTATCCTTTAAGCAGATCCATCTTGCTTACCTACCTGGTCAGAAAATGACAGAGCGAAACATGGCCTTGTTGAGGACACAGAGGTAGTATGTTCAAGCATGAGCTTGTTGTGCTTAAAGCCAGAGGTTATTGTAAGCCTCCCCATGGCCTGTGATGCTTGTGGCAGAAAAAAACATTAGCTGAATGTTCCATTTGTTCTTGAAAGACCAGTTCATCCTGTATGTCCCTGTTGTTTTTAGAGGGATGTTTTCCAGATGGATATAAAATATATCTAATGGATATGCAAAACAGTTCATCTGGTGTGTTGAGTTAGAAAAGATAAATCTAACTAAATCTTCATGGCCAAAATTCACTGAAGAATTGAAAGGAGAACCCAGAAACATAAAGCTTCTGGCCTGCTGTTTCTCCTCTGAAGGTCTCAGCAGAAAGACAGCTCACGTATGACTGATTTAAGGTAATGTTCTGACGCCGCAGGGTCAACTGGGTGAGTTAAATCAGGATGTAGAACTTGCAATCAGCAGCACAGTTTTCTCCTCAGCTTGAGCCAAAGTTTGAGTTTGATGAATTTGAAGTAATCTCTTAAGATTGACCAGCAGTGTACTCCCAGGTCCTAGGACAAATACAGGCTGGATGGCAGGAACAAAGACTGCAGGTACAGCCCCAACTAAAGGCCGGGGGCTGTATGACACATCACCTAACAAAGTACAGTGTGAAATGAAACTAGAAAAAAATGTGCATTCACCCCTGAACCGAACCTTAGGTGTGAAAGTGGCCTGAGGTTTTTGCAGATATTCAGTTTTACTTCACTCTTCATTTTAGGACTCAGATTTGAGTTTAAATATCTGCAACTTGCTTTATGTATAGAAAAAAAATCATCATGGGCGATTTGTACTTTGAATAGGGGTTGAAAAATATTTTACAGAAAAAGTTGACATCCAGTAAGACTGTAGAAGATGGGCATGTTCCAAAAACAGAGCTCTCTGTGATCACCTGAATGAAGAGTAAAAAAGTTAAGACGTCTTACCGTTGCTTTTGACCTGCAGATGAGGACAGAAAAGGTTTTATATTCTGTTAATTTAACAATGACGAAAGAGCTCCTCTTTCTATTTCTCTTCTCAACCAAAACTATCAGACCTGTCTTTTTTTGTCCAGGTTCACTACAGCTTGTTGCTTTACTGGTACATTTGGGATTTGGTTTCATTGAATAATAGTGTTTTTCTCTCTCCCTCTCTCTCTCTTCACACCCTGACATGAAAGGGACTCATTTCATTATTTGCATTTTTACGCCTGAGTGTATTTTTCAAGTGGGAATAGAAATTCTGTGGGCAGTATCGAGTCCCAGTGCTGCTGTGTCCTGAAGTGCATCAGTCTGCCTTTTCATCTTCACCCCACTCTAACAGCCCTCTTCTTTTCTTTTGCCATACTCACAGCTCCTTTTTCTCTATCTACTTTGTATTTTATTATTCATTTTCATTTCCCTTACAGTGCTACATCTGATTTTAGTTTCAGGCATTTAAAAATGTGTTTATTTTTTATTAAGTCATTTTTGTGTAATTAGAACTCGAGCTAGACTTGATGTGTTTGAGGGTAAAATTATGTATTCAGTGAGAAAGAGTAAGATGATACAGTTTATGGAGAAAGAAGTCTGTCCATTAGAGTACTGTTAAAGTATTCCTTTAAAGGTTCTATGAGGAGAATCTATTTGCAGCGACATAAAGACTCTACTACCCATGAGCACGTGCAACAGCTGTCGTAATGCTGCGTTCCAGTAACCTCGGAACTGGGAGTGACATCATCCCCGACTTATCTGCGTTCCAGTTGAAGTCGAAAAAAAACAAGCCGATCTACCAGGCTATTGTTAGCTGTTGTTAGCGCGCCCTGTGTTGTTGTTCACAAATATCACATGAGGAATGTGATTATCACTATGGCAGCATTTTTGTAAATATAAGTCTAACAATACTATGTATACGGCTGATCTAGAGCGACACACCCCAGTCAGAAGTGCAAATAAATTGATTATTACAGGAGCTAAATAACTGTTAACACTGGGGGCATCCATCTTTGATTGTCAACTCGGGGGTGGCGAGGTTTCACCAAGTTCACAGTAGGAAATTCCGACTTCGGGGGACGTTTCAGTTGCAGTTTTCTACTCAGAACCTGGAAATTCCTATTTCTGACTACAATTGAAACGCACCAAAAGACGTGACCCAAGCATGGATGTATTATATGGACCCAAGCCAAAGCGTGTGTTTGTTGATGCTAATAAAAATGCAGCTCTGACCTTCCTCAGAACTCTGCATTGCTTTACAACTTCTTTTTTAAACAACTTACAGGATGCAAAGCGACGAGGTAATGTATCTCTTTCTAGCTACGTAGCAGTAGTTTCGATGTGTGACAACATGCAATTTCTGGAAAAGTTAGTATCGTAGTTTTGTAGCTGTCTATATATCGCTACTTACAGCCCGTTGCTCTAAGACGTGTCCGAATGATATAAATTTGCTTTAGGTTTAATTGTCTTGTTCCTGAAGTTAAGGATCCAGGCCAGTCCAGCCCTGTCCGACCTGACCACGAAGCTAAGGAATAGCATTTATAGAAAACCTATTGTGATGCTATAAAACTCATCTTAAAGTGTGTATTTCAATCAGGCATACATCTAGAGGTGAGACTTTTTTGTAATTACTTAGAAACTCCTCACAGTCCCTTGAATGCACAATGGCAATGAAACACGATCTGTTTCCATAGAGGCTGGAATCATGGCAAAAACACGCCAGAGCTAGTGGAGAATAATGCAGCTCTTTTACAACAATAACATATTGGTATTGATAGATAATTGCTGTCTTTTATGGGCAGAATTTCTAGGCGCAGTCAGGGCCTTGAGGGGTTCCGATTTGGTGACCTCAGGATCAGGTCTCTGCTTTTTGCAGATGATGTGGTCCTGTTGGCTTCGTCGGATCGTGACCTTCAGCTCTCACTGGATCGGTTCACAGCTGAGTGTGAAGCGGCTGGGATGAGAATCAGCACCTCCAAATCAGAGTCCATTGTCCTCGCCCGGAAGAGGGTGGAGTGCTCTCTCCGGGTTGGGGAAGAGATCCTGCCCCAAGTGGAGGAGTTCAAGTACCTCGGGGTCTTGTTCACGAGCGGAGGAAGGGTGGATCGGGAGATCTATAGGCGGATTGGTGCCGCGTCAGCAGTGATGCGGGCTCTGCACCGGTCTGTCGTGGTAAAAAGGGAACTGAGCCAAAAGGCAAAGCTCTCGAATTACCGGTCGATCTTCAGCCCATCCTCATTTACGGTCACGAGTTGTGGGTCTTGACCGAGAAAACGAGATCTCGAGTACAAGCGACCGAAATGGGCTTCCTTCGCAGGGTGGCTTGGCTCTCCCTTAGAGATAGGGTGAGAAGTTCGGTCATTCGGGAGGAGCTCGGAGTAGAGTCGTTGCTCCTACGCGTTGAGAGGAGCCAGTTGAGGTGGCTCGGGCATCTGGTCCGGATGCCTCCTGGACGCCTCCCTGGTGAGGTGTTCTGTGCACATCCCACCGGTAGGCAGCCCCGTGGGAAGACCCAGGACACGCTGGAGGAAGTCTGGGCTTCCCTGCTTAGACTGCTGCCCCCGCAACCCGACCACGGATAAGCGGGAGAAGACGAGACGAGACAAGATAATTGCTTAATAAGCTAATTATTGTTAGCCACAATAGCACAATTTCTACTAACATTCCTGGAAACTACACCAATAAGGCATAACATTATGATCACCTGCCACCCTGACTGGCCTGCAGATATACAAGCCCGTATACCAAATGTGCTCTGTGTATTCTGACAGCTTTCTATCAGCAATGAGCCTTTTCACCGGTTCACCACTGTGTCCTTTCTTGGACCACTTTAGAGAGATACTGACCACTGCAGACTGGAAACACCCCACAGTTTTGGAGTGCAGTTTTGGAGATTCTCTGCCACAGTCTTCTAGTCTTCCGTCACAGCTGGTCCTTCATCAAACTTGCAAATCCTAAAGCTTGCCCATTTTCCTCCTTCTAGCACAAGAACTTTTAGGACAATGTATACTTTCTTTCCGATTTATCCCACGCACTAACTGGTGCTGCGATGAAGGGATATTCAGGTGTTAATTTTCTGCCTGATAGGTGTGTATTGTTCATACACATTGGTCATATCATATGTGAATATATCACATATATTCACATGTACTCAGACGATACCGTTTAAGTCTGGCCCCTGATTATATTTATTATTGTCTATTCTTGTCTTTTTTCATTTTAATCCTCTTAATCTGTGGTATCCCTCCCTTTCAGTTCAGATTAGCTCCTGTGTTCCTCATTTTTAATTCAAGATGGCATTTCCTCTAACTCTGTTTTCTTTTAGAATCTCCTCTTAATGTCTTTTTGTGTGCATGTAGGTGAGTGTGTGTGTCTTGTGTGAAAACAGCAAGGGTGGATGGGGTCTTGTATTTTCATTTTGTTCAATTTCCTGCTTTTTATTCATTTTATTTTATGTTTTATGTAAAGCACTTTTTGCTACAAGATTTTGTTTGAAAAGTGCCATACAGATAAAGCTGGATTAATAGATATATTGGCATTAATGTCAACAGAATGATTCCAATAAAATTCTCAACCTTGTCACCACTGAATGTTAATTCATTAAAAAAACAAAACACAGTGTCATATATAGATAATATAATGCCCCTTTCTTGTTTTTCATCCTTTTTAACACATGTAATCAATGGACTGGTCACTCTTGACAAAAAAGTGTATTTTTTATATATTTTGGAATAGTTATTTCTGATATTGGCAAAAAAAAAACAATATCATGCATCCTTAATAAAAATCACTAACCACTATCTCTAACTAGCCCCAATCTTAAATTGTCCTTGACTGAATAAAGAGCAAGAGCCCTCCTAATGTCAACATTCCCTAAAATGATTGAGTCAAATAATCGGTTCATGTGTCTGTCCCGTCTGCACTGACCACAGCCCCTGTTTACTTTCTGCTTCTGCTATCTCCACTCCTCAGTCTGCTGCTCCACATCGTCAAAACACTTCTCTCAGTCTGTTTTGCTTTGCAGCTTTCCATCCAGATAGTGTTTCCAAGAGCTTAGCCTGTATTATGCACATCTGCAGGGATTCTCAAATTGCACCATGCCAGTGCTGTGAGAGAGACTCAAAGCACTTCTTTATCTCTTCTTGTGCCATAAAATTGCACAGTTATTGCCAAAACTGTTGTCTTGACTGCTTAGGTTGTGGTGGAAAATGCTCCACATGTACAAATATAAACAGCATGGAAATGGCACTCTTTTGTGTCCAAGGGTGTAACAAAAGAGAGAAAGACGGTTATGTCAAAGCATGTGAGGAAACTGTTTGTGTGCTTCTGTAGGTCGTTGGTGAAGAGAGAATACTGTGGAGATTTTTTTTTCAGGCAAACAAGATGGCAGTAACCCTCAACATTAATGTCTGTTTGCATGCATCTCCCTGTGCTTGTGTGCATGTGTTTGCCGAGAAGTAAATCGTGGCCATTATCCTGAGAGGTTGTAGCTGAGGTGATTAGAGAACAGCAGTACTATTAGCATGTGATTACATCTCAGTCTGTTATTCCACACCACCAGCTCTTTGGCGTGTTAAGGCTGCTCCAATCGACGTCTCATAAATCTGACACACCAGGCCCACACGCTGCTTACACTCAGACATATTGACATGGTGTGTTGTTGTCATGCTAGACCTCCTAAGTCATGAAAATTCAGTTTGAACTGCAACTAAAAGCAGGAAGTCTAAATGGTCTGAAAAAGCACAGAAAGTTTATTAATCAGTTTTGCAAATTGAACATTTTTAAAAAGTATCAAGTCTCAAATTCACTACTAAAAGGTATTTTGTTTTATTTTATAGCTTGTTTTTACATTTTTAAATCATCTAGGTATGTTAGCTTAAGTGTTTTGTATTTTGGGTTGACTTTAAACAGCCAGTTTGGATGCTAAAGAGGTCATATTACACTTGTTTGGTTTAATTGTGTTTAACATGTCTCCTTCATGTGATAGAGCACGCCTAAAAAAGTCAATGAGATCTCCCCTCTGTGTGGTGCCAGCTGCCTAAAACAGGAAGTCTAAATGTTTCCCTGTCCCCTCCAATAGACATACCAGTATGATGTCATACCATTATTCTGTCTTCTGTTAAAGCCCATTGGATCACAGTAGCTGATTGCAGAGTGTGGACATAAGAATGGATGCTGAGTTTTTGACAACATGATGACAAGCTGTGCTGAAATGACCAGTTCCTCCAGAATAGACTTGTAGACCAATCAGAGTGAACTGGGCAAACATGTGCAAGGGAGCCTTAAAGGGGCAGGAGCTCCAACAGAGCCTGTCAGACTAAAGCCCCCTCACACCGCCGCGCGGTAACCCCCCCCGAAAACCGCTTCTCTTCCGGTGGAGGCCCCTGAAATGCAGAGCGTTTTTCAAAGCGGCTCCTGCCGCGACGGCGTGAACATGGGGTAACAGGCGGCAGTGACGTAGAGGTGATTCGGCGAACGTCACAGCAGAGCCCGCCCAAAAGTCCTTCACAACACTCCCTCCTCAAAAACATGTACCCCCGAGTAGTACCTGTTTACTGTATACCATGTGGGACACGATTCTGTCATCAAGAGAATCCCCCCTATTCAGATACCTGCAGTATTAGCTCCTCCATTGCTCGTTTTGCCCCGCGAAGCCTGCTACTTCCGGGTTTTCTTCTTCCTTCGATGTGATTGGCTGTTCCCAGGTGGCTGCCGCCTGAAAGTTCAACACACTGGACTCCGGGCGGCAGAGGAAAATCTGTGCGCGTTCACGTGGGCGGCAACCGCTTCTGGGTCCTACCGCCGCGGCCAAAACCGCTTGCCGTCTGCCGCCCGTCCCTCATTAAAATGACTGGAGGCGGCGCGTTACCGTGCGGCGGTGTGAAGCCCCCTTAAGGGCGTTTTCACATTAGGCCCACTTGTTTCGAACCGTGCTGCGGCGCGGTTTGCCATGGGTTTGCCCCCCTCCCCCTCCCCCGCTGGCTTGCATTCACACTGGCAACATTGAACCATGCCCAAGCCCAGTTGTGTATTTACTCAGTTTGAAACAGCAGGGGGCGATATGCACGTAACTGGTTACCAAACCTGCTACGGAGAAGAACGGAGAAGAACGAAGAAGAGGCTACCATGGTAACCATTTCCTACACCAGACAACCAATGTTTACGTTTCGCTCTCTTCTACATTTTCCTGCAAATGTGTTTTTTTATTGTGTTTGAGACAGCATCAGCGACCTTCTGGATCCTCGTAAATCATCGTAATCCTCAACCAGAATAAACAAATCAGCAGATTGAGTAAGCAAAAGATTCAGCCGCGGGATTAACAGAAAGTAATGCATCAAAAGTAGATCGGTTCGGACCACTCACACCGGTGAAACCGCACCAAATGTAGGGAGATGGAGCGGATCGAGACCACCCCTTCATGGGGGTCTCGGACCGGCTGATTTGGTGCGCACCAAAGTGCGGTGGTTGCATTCACATTGACACTAATGTACCAAAACCTGGGCCAAAACTTCTTTGGTGCGCACTAAATATGGTTGGTGTGAAAACGCCCTAACTGAGAACACGGCACTTACGTAGGGACTCTTCGCACCAAGGCAACGACCTCTTTCAGGTGAGCTTAAAACATGGAGTGATTGCTGTGTTCAAAGACAAAAATATTGTGCCAAACAGGGAACGCAAGCTTAATCAGCACAACTCTCCCAAAACTGCCTTGGTGTGAAAACTAAAAAACGTGTGAACATTGTTTTCTTAATCAAGAATTAACATGTAGACATAGAAATCAGAAGCATTTCCTTACCCTCTTTATTACCACTTATCATCATCTGCGTGGTGGACTCTGACAGTGGGCTTGGTGGGTAATCGGAGGGTTGCAGGTTCAAGCCTCGCTCCAGCTGTCACATGGCAATGTATCCTTGGGCAAAACACTTAATCCCAAGTTGCTTCCACTGCTACGTCAATGTGGTGTAAAGGGGCATGAAAGTGTTGGTTGATAATGATGGACAACTGACGTAGCAGCCCAACCATCAGTGAGTGAATGGGTGTGGATGGGGAGATGTGACCTGCGGTGTAACGCAGCTTTGAGTAGTCAAAGATTAGAAAAACAATATGTAAGGTCAAGTCAGTTGATTTTCCCATAACCTTAATTTAGCTACTTAAAAGCAGAGATGCAGCATGGTCTCTAAATGCATGAAGTTCTTCTAGAAAGGCATCAAACATTTTTAAATTTGAAGTCTTGCTTTATGTTTATACCCTGTGAAGAGTTTAATATTTCTCAACATGATATCAAAATAGAACAAGAAACCCTCTGCAAACCCCACAGGGTGATCAAATAAATGCTTGGTGCTTTATTTGAAAACAAGCTTGTTTTTCATAGTTTGTCTCTCCCACAGCAATGATAGCTGGGTTTGTTTATACCACCACACACACACACACACACACACAACATAAATTTAAGGTGATACAAACAAACACAGGCACAAATACACACACACAGACACAGCTGGTCGACTCACACAGATACTTTTTTATGATGCCGTCGACATTGTGTGTATTTATGGATGCAATCTGTGAGGTCAAATTTATTACTGTCAGAAATGGGCGGAATTATTTCTCCTTAGATAATTAGTTTGGACCACACACACACTGCGATTTCTGCATATTGATTTGCACATTGATTCAGGGGATATTAAAGCTCCGATGTTATTAATCATTGCTGATTATGTTTTCAGCGTGTTGAGTTATGATTGAGGAAGGAGAGAGGGTAGCATTGTGTTTGCACATTATGAAAAGCCGATGCCAGGCACCGGAGCTGTGAAGCACATCTTCATACACAGATGGGACACTACATACATTTTTAAAATGGGCTGAATGTGTTTGCTTAGTGTGCAGTGGACCTCACCATGTAGACGCAGTGTTGCAGAATAAGGACACAGATTCAGGTTATCTGTCTGGGACATACACACTCCTCTTTGCAAATGAAAAGTGTTTGTGTTTGAGGTTGTAATCACAGTTTAAGCGTCTTTTTGCAGACTGTCCAGAGCCATTCAGTTACAGTAAATTATTAAAGTGTCTGCATGCCAGCACAATGATTGATGAGTCTGCTGGTGTCCTGTTTTTGCCCTCTGATGTGAAGGAAAGATTGTGTGACATGATGTCATTCCATCTCTGCTATCATAGCCGGACTCTGACCCACATTTATACAAGCACTGTTCAGTAATGTCATCTCACAGGGAAGCAGGAAAGTAGAAAAGTGGAAGTTAAAAGGAAGTGAAAAGGAACAAAACTATTGATGCACAGACTAAAGGCCCCATGTCCTGATGTTTTTGACTGTTTACATCATGTCTAGGACATATATTACGCAAGGATTTTATTTTAGTTGAATATTTTTTGACTCTATAGAGGATCAGATGCAGCTCTGTTTCCCTCCTCTTTGGCAATGCTTGGATCTGAGGGAGCAGGGAGGCTGCAGGAGGCTTTGGCTTTGAGCTCCAGCTGATTAGTTGCCAAATGATGCCTTATGGGAGGAGAAGGGTTACAGGCTGCAGAGAGGACTGTACAAACAGTTACGACATCTGCCTGTGACAAGCAGAAAGCTCATATAGGTGGAGGCTATGACATCATAAACCCCAGAAAGTAAAAAACAGCATCTTAAAGCAACAAAGCACATTTCTCCTTGAACTGACAGTTTAGTAAAATGTGTCATGTTCTTCTGCTCATCAAGCTTCTGCTAGCGACACGTATTTTGCAGGACTTGAGCTTTTAAATATAAATTCTATACCAGTACTGATTGAAAATTTGATATATAAACTAAATCTACTTCCAGTTTGTGTAGTACTGGCATTCACATTACACACCTGCTACTTATTTCACTATAAGCTGCTCAGTGTGCGCAAAACAGCCAAAACTTTGTGCTGCTTTCTTGCTAATGGCTCTCTACGCCTCTGTATCTGTCCGCACATACCGCCAGTTAGTTCAGATTCATTACCTTAAAACACCTTGAGGGACCTTCTTTTAAGTTAGCGAGAATGTCCACTTGGACTCATGTGGCTTCATATTTCTCTCTTGCCTGTGAATGCAATATCTTAAGGATTCAATGCAGGGTTATCTTAAAATTTAGCACTGGCAAGTGCTGTGATTCAAGGAGGGATTTGTTAGATTTGAAGGTCAAAGGGTCAAGATTATGGGGCCTTACTGTGTGAATGTTGTTTTTAACATTCAAGATCACTTTAATGGTTTGAACTCCTCTTATATTAAACACATGTATGTGGTAATTCTTCAGAGGCTTCCTCTAAATTTGCACAAATGTCCCTCCATACCTAAGGATGATTTCTGAGGTCTTATATGTCAAGATTACAGAATGTTGTGAGGTATTTTCTCTACTCTTCTTTCTTTACTCTTTGAAACAATAATCACCCTTTCTTCCAGATTATTGAAGGAAATGTCCACACACCAGCTTGTGTCTTTGTGTCTGAGGTCTTCCTCCTCTGTTTTCAAAATAAACCCATCCTCATAGATAACGTTTTTTTTAATGTATTTTTTGGGCATTTTGTGCCTTTATTGATAGGAGAGAGACAGTGCTTAGGCTTGTGAAAGGGGGTGAGAGAGTGGGGTAAGACACTCTCCAAACTGGTCACAGGCGGGATTCGAACCTGGACCAGCTGTGGTATGTATATGGGATGTGCATGGTTGTGAACCACTCCGCCAAACCAGCACCCCAGTAGTTGAAGTTTTTAAAAATATATTTGTCCACATGAAAACACATTTTTTTTTAAGTTTCTATGGAAAAGCAGTATCATTTTCATATCTGTTCCTACCACAAGTCAAAGTGGTGTTATGATTTAACTTGCAGCTATGTTAACTGCTGATAGCAAGCATAATTAGTAAATGTTTGTTTGTGTTTTACTTCATTTGAAAACATATATGATAGCCATGGTTGAATTCTATGATTAAAAAATTCCAGTTCTCTTGTTTCTTTTAGCCTTGGCAATCAAACGTGGCCATGCGTCACCAGCCAACATTGTAACTTGATGCACCAACACTAACTTGAGTCACTAACACAATGTCCATGTTCCACAAGGTAACAACAGTAGTAATGTCCCAGAATTGAACATTATAGGCAGAGGATGCCGCCTGTCCACATTGAGACAACGGTACAGAGATTTTAAAATGTTCACCTTGGCAGGAGTTTTCCAAAATATGGGACAGTGACTTTACCGACTGTTTGCATGTGGACAGGGGCCCAAACTGCACAGAAAAAGCTGTGATTTAAAAACAAAACAAAACTGCCAGTGTTGGACCTCCTCGACAGCCGGTACCAAATTATCTATGGCCTGGTACCAGTCCATGTCCTCTGTCCTCCTCAGTAGTTATTGTTGCTTTACTGTTGAAATCTTTGACTTTGCTGGAAACCTTGCACAGAATCTTTTATAACTTTGTCTTTTTCTTTCATTAATTCACAAGTTTAAGATACGGCTGGTAATCCATCACAGCTAACGTCCCTTTTTGTGGATATTTAATTTTCAGTAAGTGCTGTGATGATGTTGCTGCTGTGTAATTTAGTGTGGGTTCATTTTTTAAGTCTGCTGTTTATAAACTTGCTTTGGGAGGCAACACAGTACTTTGTTTGCAATTCAGAGGACCATAAATTAAATATAATCCTTTGCACCACATCTATGTCTCAGTAAATGTTTGTCTATGGGTGGGGTTTTTCTGACAGCACAGTTTATGAAAGTTCAGTTGTTCGGGACGCCCTTGGGAGCTCTATGCTGGCAGACTCAGTTACTATCCTTTAAATGGGTTCACCACAGAATGACAATGTAACATTTACAAATACATTGAACAATAAAACAGAAGTTTTATGTCTTTAAAGTTGACTTTCATGGGGTTGTAAAATAAATGGAAACCAGCTGCTACCTGGAAGCAGGGTAAAACGTGTGGATGGATAAGGGCAGGCTTGGGGAAAAGTTTAGTTGAATCCCAGAATTAAACAAAGACTATAAATCAAGGCAACAAGAGAACACTTTTTCTGTCAACCTGAATTATGTCTGATCATTCTTTCTCTCTTTCTGCGCCAGGTGTGATCCCAGAGCGTCAGTTCGGAGGAACCCAGTTTGTCTGCAGCGTGGTCGCCTCACACGTCAGCCATCAGCCGTCCTCCAGCTTCAGCTTTGTGTGGATCGCCCCGCCGCCTGGCACCGGCTGCGTCAACTTCCTGTAAGTCATGCATGTGTCTGTGGCCGAGGGAGAATGAGACAGATGAGGAGTTGAGGTTCAGACTGGGACACTTTCACATGCCAAAAGCCAAAGCCAGACAGGGAAGTGTTTGAACTGTAACAATAATATCCGCTATTGTTATTTGGCAGCATTCTGACCCAGTAAGCCTGAACGAGATATATCATCTGACATCACTGGTGTTGTTTTCTCCATCAGATGTTAGAAGGCCATCCTGTCTGTGGAAGCATGTGTAATGACTGGACGGAGGTTAAACTGGGGACAGAGATAGGGTGTGTGTGGTTATTCGATCCTCATTACCTCTCTTGACATGGCCTTTGCTCTCTTGGGTGTAAATATGTGTGTTCGTGTGCGAGTGTGAGTTTTTACCCTGCTGAGAATTAAACGAAATTTCTCCATCTTCTCACCCAATGGGGGCAGTAACTCTTCTCTGAGGAAAATGTGTGAACAGATCCACCCGTCCCGAGGGAATGGGTGTGATACAGGCACTAACACACAGACGCTTTATAAGTTTTTGGTTCATATGATGCTTATTTTCTGTATTGAACAGTCAAACAGGGCTCTGTAGTTCAAGTGTCTTAATGGTTTAGTCAGTTTCAAGAACTCAGTTGCATGGAAACATCTTACCTCCTGTCTTTTGTCTCTTTCCTTGCATTGACACTTTTTCACTGAGAGCTGTGTACAAAAAGCTTTATAGATGAATGTGGACCTTGGACCCCTCACCTCAAGGGCTTAAACACAACTTTTCATTCATGACTTTTGGAGGAAAATAGGTGTCATAAACACAAGAGCAAACTGCCAGATTCTGTGGGAGGGTTGGTCCTTGAAGACAACACCCTAAGCGTTACTTTCTGGATCTTGTGATTGGGCATATATCTCATTTGAATCGATAGTCAGTTTGTCAAAGTTAATTAGTCACACTCAAGCTTGATTATTCAGTTAGGCCAACTTCATTTTCGCTCTTGGAAATTGTCAAGTGTCAACTAAAAGTGGCCTGTTTAGAAAGATACACAACTGTAGAAACTGATACATACTGTTCTGACCTGAACCAACACTGTCCACTACACTGTATTTCCCAAAAACTTTTCTTAGATTGTCCAAGTTGGAAAGATCTGCAGTAACACTTCCCCTTTGAGCAACATTTTGGTGATTTCCTCCCTTTTCCCATTCCAACCATCTTTTGTCTGCTCTTGCTCTTTATCATTTTCTCCATCTCTGTGTGGTGAAAACATCCTCTAACTCTCTTTCCCTGTAGTCCTATTGTCTCTGATTTACAGCCTCATGCTGATAATCAGTCAAAATGCAATTAGCAGCTGTTGCTGGAGAGGCGGAGAGGAAAAGGGAGGACACCAGTTAACTCTGCCCCATGCAAAGTCACCGCAACACATCACAAAGATCTCGAGTATTGATGTATTCATAAATTCTACTCAGCTAATTCTCATTCTGTCACATCAAGGGCAGCAGGGTCTGTTTTTATTGGAGTTAAAGATTAAAAGATAATTTATATTTTATGAATTTAATTCCTGGCTGTTAGAAATCAAACTAATCCTTGTTATTGGTTTCTTTTTCATAGCCAGTCATCCTTTTTCTAAACTTGAAAGACACTGCAAATTGCACATCGATGTTTCATAAGAGCCACAACTAAATTAAATGCTTTGGCAGTGCTTACAGAAATCCCTCGATGAATTCCTGGAGAGATACAATAGACTGTGAGACAGAGACTTTTATGGACCGACTGACAGAAAAGGATTCAGCTGGGGAATTTGCTGAAGTAGAGCTGCCATCTAGACAATATCCACGGAGCCAAACAGATTTACTGGCTTTTTTTTGTGTCTGCCAGCAAACACATTTACTGTTGAGTGTGTCAGCTTACAGCGAGTGTGCGTTTCCTCAGTGTTTGTGTGTGCTTCCATGCGTGTGCTGTGTGTTTTTGAGTGTAAACCACGGAGGGGCAGTGTGCCAGTGTTGATGACAGTGGGGCTGGCAGGGGGCCACCACTATATGACAATAGGGGCCCCTGCGGCTGACCTTATCAAAGTCAGCCAGTCACACTCAAGCTGGCGGGAGACGGCCACTTATACAAACACACAGACACGCTCGCACACACTTACTGCACCTTGTTCCAGTTCACAGCTCCCATCTCCATCAGGATATATCTGCTGCAGTGACATGACCCTGGGAGAAATTCAACAGGGGAGGCCCTTGTGACCAAAGCCATCTTGGGTGCCATCAGAAAAAACAATCAGCTGTGAATTGTCACAACATTACTCCCAACGATGTGATGACAACATTTCTTTACAAGGAAATGTCCTGTCACCTTTCTATTGATGCACAGCTTTGAATTTATATTGATATCCAACTCATTTTGGCTGATACTGACATCAACACACTCTTTTTTTATTGTGTATGTTTGACCTGTATCAGAGATTTAATTTGAGAGGTAGAAACAGCACTCACTTGAGTTTTAATAATATTGATATATTTCCAAACAAGATACAAATTTAGACTTTATTTTTTTGTATGAATGTTGTTGTTTTTATGTGAAAATACCCAAACAGTTGGTAAAAAAAGATTGAGCATGAAACATTTTTTCCAAATTTGACATTAGCATGACGAAGTGAAATATGATGACTAAGTGAAATGGTGAGTTACAGCAGCAAAGTTAAGTTTTGTACAATTGATCTTGAGGAATTAAGTCAGCCCTACAGCATGATACTTGTTCTTTTGCTCCTCAAGAGTATTTTTTCTTATCTCTGAATACTTAGTCGGTTGGTATTACAAACCATAAAAATGTATCTTGGCTGATCACACTTTTAGTTGATTGGTGATCAGTGCTGGCAGCAAAAGACATGATCACGTCATCCACACCAGCTGAAGTTCAGACCAAATTTTAAGGTTATTAAAGGCTGTAAAGGGAAAAAAAAGTCAAGATAGATCTAGTAAATCAGCACAAAAATCTGGTCATCCATTCAGTATGTACTGCTGATATACTGACAGTTGGTTTGTGCCACAATTTTCATATCTGTGAGTACCCATAGTTAACTCTTGATGCCATTACCTGCCAATAACAATGCTGTGTCATAAATATCTGCCATCCTATAAGTCCTTCAATAAGACCAAAGTCATACAAAGAGGTGAAACATATGTGTTACAGGGATGATTCATCCTGATCGTAGAAGATGTAAATAATGCAGCGTCATGCCCTTGCCCATTGCACTCCTGCCCTGATTGATACAAGGACCATTTTCCACCGGCGGTGTCCATGAGTGTTTAAATTAAAGGCACAGACATGCGATGTCCTTCACAGGGCGGCAGCCAGCCCGTCGCTGCATTAATATCAGGCCTGTGAGCAGTTTTATGGGCAATATTGTGGGAGTGTTCCTGGTAACAGATCACCAGTACGAGTGTGATGGACTGCAGTAACGTGGGCACCCACAAGAACTCATTTTCTAGGGGGCTGTAAATTGCCACCTAAAGAGAAGAGGAGGCTTTGAAGGATAAGAGGAGAGGAGCGATGGCAAAGAAGGTGAGGAAGTTAGAAAAACACTCAGATAGGTATCCCTGGATAATCACTGAACAATATGATCATTGTGGTCAATCAATGGAAAAACCATCAGCAGTCCCATCATCAAATTCCTTCTCCTTTCAATCATTTATTTATTATTAAAATAAAGTTCTGTGCATATGAATGGGCAACATCTCAGCCTGTAGATACCTGCACTGAGTTTAGCAGGTCCTGATGCAATGTTTTGTTTTGTTTTGTATCCAGACGGTACATAAACATGCATCAGTTCATGCATGGAGAAATAAAAGCAACTGATCACATCAGCATCATGCATTATATTGAAACAAAATGCAGCACAACTGTTCCCTAAAATGCTTAAATCCACAGTGAAAGGTGCACCCAAACTTTGTAGTAAGTCCCATTAGTTCTAAAATTGATGTCATATGTAAATCCATAGTTACAATCAGCAGGCCATATAAGCCAAATAACGAACCTAATGAGATGACATAACTGATAGGTCTTTCTGTCACTTTCTGACCGTTGAGGGTGGTGCCTGTTTCTTATTGGATGCTGTGTTGCTGTCACACATCCAAACATTTCATGCAAATAGAGCAAATAATTTTTTTTTGCATCATGTAGGTGTGAAAAAGTCCAAGGCAGCTCCATAAAACTAGGGAACAGCTCTTTTTATGGACAAAATCTAAAGTTTCAGTTCTGCTCTGCCACGAAGCATGAGGGGGAGCACAGAACATGATAAAATGAGCCCTAAAGACAATACTACAATCACCCTGTTCACTGGTGCGGCCTAGTTCTTCAAGATCTATAATTGTCTTAACACAAACCCTTAAATCAGACCTAAGATTTGGATATGTTCAAGTTGTATGTTCAATCAATCAATCAAAATTTACTTATAGAGCACATTACAACACTCGAGGTGACCAAAGTGCTTTCCAGATAAAAATAGCTAAGATAAAAAATAAAAGCAGATTAAAAGAAAACAACAATGGAACACGTCAGGAAAATAAATAAAAACAGATAAAACAGATGAAACAAGACAAATAAAGTAACATGTCACCGCATTACTGTGTATTAAAAGCAAGTCTGAAAAAATAAGTTTTAAGCTGGGCTTTGAAAAGGCCAAAGTCTGTAATGGTGCATATGTGGGGGGGGGATTTGTTCCAGAGTCTGGGTCCAGCAACTGAAAAAGCCCGATCACTGTTAAGACACAGTCGGTTATTTCAGCTGTAGCCATGGTCTCCAGAAAGAGTTTGTGAGTATTTTACAAATAGTTTCATGGTTTGATCAAATCATTATAAAAAAGTGCAGGCCTAAAGCTTCCGTCCACCCTCTTTCAGAACATGGCATATACTGCTAATGCAAAAATTACAAACCAACTCGGGCTTTAGTGAATGCTTAAAACACAGTCGTGCCCCACTTTTTTGTCCTTGTTGCTCAGACATGACGGTCCACACCACTACATAATGTACTGAATGCTTTGCTGCACTTAGCAGAGGTGAGAATGCTTAAAAGCTTCCTCTGGTGAATGCAAAGACGCACTAATGTGTCTCTTTCTTTCTTTTACTTCATTCTGCTTCACTTAAGGCCTTGAGGCAGTCAGGGCAGTGTGTGTGTGTGTGTGTGTGAGGGGTGTATGTGTGTGGGTCTTTTTATGAAACAACAGCTCATTTTGGAGTAACATTCAGCAACTTCTTCAGTGTGAACAACCCTTGCTTTGGTGTAGATGGTATTTTGCTGTTTACCCACATACAGAGCATGAACATGCCCTTGTGTTTCCCAGCTTGTGATTTTGAATTGAAGTGTTTATTGTCTCCCTGTGGGTCTCAGACAGCTGCATGGTTGGAGGTTGCTCTAATTACTTTATGTGAGCCCCCTCCCTGAAGTGGTCCCTTGAGGGGATAAGTGTCTGCATTTGTGATGCCACATCGTTTTTTTGTGTCATGGCATGCTGTTATTGGGCGTGAGGGTGTAAATTTTCAGACTTAACCATAATTGATGATTTTCTCTGTCTGATGCCTGTAGTTTTTCTATAACAGAGAAGAAGCAGCGAAGAGAAATGGAGATAGACTGCCAGTAGTCAGTCACACATTCCTTTTCCTTGATGGCTTTTATTGAAAACAAATGTTTCCTGTGTTGTATTTATGCCTCTTGCTGCTGTTGTGTTGCTGAAAGTACCATCTGTTCCGAGCAGGTAGGTCTGTATGATATGTGTTAAACATGCATCATGGCTTGCATAGTTGAAAAGAGTCTGTGGGAGGGCAGCCAGTGTTTCCTGGAGATCGTGGAGCACTTAGCCTTCAGAATCTTTGTGCTTTAAAGTTTGATATTTATTACTCTTTCCAGTATCAGACCAGAGCTGAGCGATTTTAGGTAAAGATCTAGCTGTGATTTTTCTGGCAGATGTCATTTCAATTTGATTCACTATTTTCTTCAGATCAAGCTTCAGTGCTGTGTTCACTATGTCTACAGTAACATTTACAAACATGACAGAAAATTACATCAGACCATTAAACATTAAAAGCTTTTACTACAAGGCAAAGATGAAATCTAAAGGGTAAGAATTCCAAATATACCTATTAACAAGAAACATGTACATACACTCTTTAAAGTCCTTGACCAGTTATTACAACTGAAGAACTGAAAAAGTCATCTTTGAGTGTCTTATCATAAATAATGTAGAGAAAAAGATCCTTCATTGTGCTAAGTTAAGAAAAGTTAAATAAAATTTAAAAAAAGTTAAATAAGTTATATTAAGAAGAACAAAATACAACAATTCCAATAAAGTAAAAGCCAGCTATGCCAAACTAGCATGTCAACCTCTGATGGTTTTGGACATGAGTGCTGACATGACGAAATCGCTACAACAGAACACTTGACACAATCAGCACTGTAACAGACATGTACAGACACTGACCTATCATCTAATGATGTGACATAGAGTGAGGTTAGTTGCAGGTGGTTATCTGTTGTACCACATTGATTGAATGCTTGCACCTAGCATGCCAAATTACAGATTCAGAAAATGTGTTGTGTTTTTTAGCAAAGGATAGACTGTCTTGTACTAATTCTGGTTTGTTTTCAAGTTCAATCAGAAGACAACATGTTGTGATCGTAGAAGGTTCATACTTAAGGCAGAGATTTTTTAAAAAGCAACCACATTTTTTTTTCTTTTTTTCCAAAAAAAAACCAAACAGTAATGCTCTGATTTTGGCTTTAACGTGTCGGCCAGCCGGACATAAACTCTGTGGATATGTGGAACTTAAAGAGAGGACTCATAGCCAACAAGCAAGTAAGATGACTGAAGCACAGACTACAACAAACAGTCTTTGTGATGATAAAAAAAGCAAAGCAAGAAGTCTGAAATTACAGACAGATGTTGATTTTAGCCACTGCACTGTTATGTCATGTCTTATAATACATATCCCAATCAAACTTAGTTTGCTTGGTTACTGTAAAAATAATATTTTACCATGTGTATTAGCAAACTCTCAGACCAGAGACTCTGGTTTATTAATAATTCTGTTAATGTGCTGTGTTAGTCATCCGGTTGTTCATCTCACACAGAGAAATGTGTCATTGTTTGTTCTAATGTGAGGTCTCATATTATCAGTATTGTTGAATATTCTGAAGAGTATTTTGTGTATGTCAGGCTTCAGGCTCATCTTGTCTTTAGACTTTGAAATGCAGAATGATAGACACCTGGTTTGATCAATCAGAGGTTCAAGGGTCAGAGTTCAATCATTGGGCCACCAGGTGACCTATCATCTCCCCCAGGACCTAATTTCTCCAGTTAATAGTCTCCTGTATTGATTACTTATCATCCAGGTCGATATGTGTGTCTGCTTTAACATAAAATCAATGGTTAATGAGACCCCCTGATTACTTAAGCCCCACACCAGCCTTTGGCTGAAGATTCACCGTGGACATTTGGCTCTGAAATGAATGACTGGCTCAAGGTAATCGCATTTTGGTGGAGAAGATGGAGAAATATGAGGCAGAAATGTGAGGCATGACAGAACACGTAAATCCTACCCACTTTTCTCTCCACAAACCGACAAGAGCGACAAATCTGACATGGTCCAGCATATAATTCTAATTTTAATACATCACAAATTCACTTTTAAGACAGCAACTCTTATATCTCTGGTTTTCATGTGTTTAACCTTTCTTAAACTTTTATATGTGCCAGTTTTTTAGAATGTAACACTAAATTATCAGACCTCCGAGGCAAATCCATTCCTGTGCTCCTCCACAGATCAAACCAGGACTCCTGTTGCTGCTAAAGGTCTCTGCATTCGTGATTTTGTCTTATTTCCCAAGTGACAGCCCATGACCTCTTCAATTACATACAAACATCTGTGAACACGATCACATGCACACGCACGTGCACACATATACATGCATATTACACCTCAGCGCTCTGATCAATACTGCCACAATCGTCCACATCACATCTGTGCTGCACAAACATCACACACCCTGTCATCAGGAGGTCACCGTCCCACCTGCAGAGCTGCTGACCTCCTCATCAATTTTGGATGAAATGGGGCATAGAGACGGGAAAAAAGCACGGTTTTAAATTCAGCAATATGGACCTCAGGGGACAGGGGTCTGCTGTTCCTTTTAATTTGTTTGGAGGGAAAGGACTGGTTCACATTCTCAGGTGGTTTTACCTACCAGTCTCCCTTGTTGTGCCTTAAAGATGAAAATCTTTCTGTGGAGATCTGTCGATGTTGTTAACTCTTGGTCAGACCAACAGACTCGCTCTCTTTTTTGTCTGTACCTGTCCAAATTTGACCCTTGAAGGAACAAAAGTGGACTGAAATACATGGAGTATGTATGGATGCTTGAAGTTGCATGACAATCTAAAAAATGCTGAAATTTTAGTGTAGATACATTAAGATAAGAAAGGCACTTGGATTTGGAAAGTGTGCCTGAAGTACTTGAAATTATAGTCGTATTGAGTGCTGCATTATGTATTTGTTTAAATGGACTCAATCAGGCCAGATAGTAAGGGTGTATAAGGACAAAATTCTGTAGATTTAATACATATTGCAGGACAGGGTAGATACGTTTTATCCCGACATCTATGCGTTGCATTGCTACAAACAGGGCCATACATCTTTCCCTATAAAATGTCTATTCTTAAAAAATATGAAGAATCCACAATATCACACAAATTAAATGTACGGTTCTAATCAGTATTATTTGGGCAAAGTATGGTGTCTGAAACATGGACAAACTTTACGATCTATCCTGGTCACATATACAACAGTATATATAACAGGGAGATGAAAAGTCAAATGGTTAAATATGTCTGCCAGCCAATAGTCAGAGGCTTCATTGTATAACTTTATGTCCAGTTACATATTAATATTGGGCATTAATATGCTATACTGTACCAGTGTTTTCTTTCACTTAAAGAAGACACATCTTAAAACTTGAAACTTAGTTTGAAAGTGTATAATAGGGTTTTTTTTTCCAATGACCAATATGCCGATATTTCCAAACTGATTTTTGCCAATCCTGATACCAATACCAAAATTTTTGGGCAACAGTACAAAGTCATGCTTTACTAAAACTGACCTATTCCTTTCACAGTGACTGTCTTAGTTGTGTCAGGCACAGATTTGAAGCATGAAAAATGACCCTTCATTGTTTGGTCAATCAAATCTTTGATTTATACAAGTGGAAATTCAGTGATGTAAGGTAAAGCATTATGGTACATTTGTGCATTCTGCCAATATATGGCACAAGTGTGTTCAGTTCATCGGGTCAGAATATTTTCTGTGAATATTGGCAAAACCTTTCTCATCTGTTGATAGAGATATTGTTTTGATATGTTGTGCATTTCAACTAGTCTTGTTTTCAGTTTTGTTTTCTTGGATTTCTTTCATTCTTGGACTGCAACTAGAAACACATCTTTTATGTCTAATTTGATGTTATGGGAAAGTAAACTGATCAGTTGAGTTGCTGATAAAAATCATTTGTACAACTCCTAATTTACAAAAAACAGCTTAAAAATACATCTTGACCTGAATGACTGTTGGAAAGTAATGTTTCAAAGGCCTGCGAAATATGTCTGAAACTTTGCTTAAGGGGATAAAACCATGTGGTATCCAGTCACACAGTGTTTTCATATTAAAGGTTGAGTATTCACACATAACCGCTGCAGGTTTCCATTAAGTGATGTCTTTAATTCTCTGCTAGCTACTGACCAAAATGCATGTATTTTTGCTAAAATGTCGGAAAGTGGTAGGCTTGATACTTTTGGTGAAATTGCACAAACAGCAACTACATTTCTCATACATTAAACTGAGGTGTATGAGGAACACTGCATGCCATGTGCAAATCAAAAACTGCTGAAAACATTCAGATTGACGACTCAGAACAAGAATGAGAGCAGAAATGGTCTCCATAGACAGAGAGACAGTTCTGTGTGTGCCAAAGTTGTCCGAATGTCCTTTGTGATCACTCCCTCTTAAAAATGTGGATATCCTTAAAATTGTTTCAAAATGTCTCCACAATTTGCCCACCTTTTTTTGGTTTTGATCAGGAGTCAGAAGTTTTGGGACAAATTTGGCACACGCTTTTCTGATTGTTTTCCAATGTCAAAGCGAGAACATGTGCATTTTAATGAGAAGATAGGGTGAACTAAAGATGTCACTTAGTGGAGACTTACAGCAGTGCGTAGATCCCCAAACTTTGATACTCAGTGCGACTGTGAACTACATTGTTTTATTGTCCTAAGTGCAGTCTTATTATTTAATATCATGCCTCATATTTTTTCCAGAAAATTCAGTGTTCATTTAAAGATAAAATCAACATTAACAGAAACAGACAGAATAGCTGCCTTCTTCTCGACATATTTACTTGAACCACATTTGTTTTCCTAATCCTCCTAATTACCACTCAGCAACAGTCAAGGTCAATTGCCCTTCCTCTGCTTCTATGCTGAGCTCGAAGCTGAGCCTCTTCCGGCTGTATTTGGAGCTGTAACTCTGCATGGCCCTGTGCTAACAAGCAGGTAATTTGCCAAACAACTCCCAAATCCCTCCTCTGTGGAGCTTCATTAAATTTACATGTTCTCTAAGAGCCTTTTTCAATTAATTAATTCAGAAGGGGGAGGGATTGGGAGAGGAGGAAAGTGATTCTAGTCGCACCTTCTTCTACTCTGACATGCAGGAGCCATGTCAAGAGCTCTGCTTCATGAATCAGGAATACTCGCGATTTCTGATTTTCATTGGGTTGACAACATACTAGATGCTTTTTATATCTCAAATGATTTTTAAATATCTGAAAGTAGAGACAAAAGGGCAGGTTTTACCACATTTTTATTCCATTTTCCCCTAAATTTGCACATCGGGCAGGTAAACCAGACGTGGAGATGAGGCACACCTGTTTGAAGGATATAACAGATTATATGATCTCTCGGAAATTTGCATGACTCAAAATGGAGAAGGGTCGTGTTAAGATAACTGGGCCTTGATTTGATCAAGAAAAAAATACAGATTGTATTCTTGTCTTTTTTGTTGAAATCAAAAAGTGAAAAAAGCTTGTTCTTCTGTATGCTTGTTTTTGTTTGATGGAAAACTTGAGGGTGCGGTTAGGTATTGTGTTTTTCCTCAGTGGTTTAGCCCTAAATTATACTTGGGTATGTAGGCCATTGTTGTCCTCAGCGGGCTGTCCTAGCATGGCATACTGTATTTCTGCTACAAAACCACCGAGAAAATATTCAAAAGAAAAGCAAAAGATCCTGGCTCATGGAAGGTAACAGTATTCTAATATGTAATAGTTCTCTCCTGTGCTTCTGTCTGCTCACCACCACAGGCTCTGTCAGGTATTCAGATGTATGCAGCTCAGTTCTGACTGATGAGACATGAAGGCTCTGACCCTTTGAGGAGCAGACAAATAATCTTAGTTATAGCTTTCACTCACCTGACCAGGACAGAGACTGAAGAGCAGAATGAGTGTCTGTCATACCAACAAAACACTACATCCTATGGGCTCTGTAGAGCCTGATACAACACCCAGTCCACTGCCTTTAAGAGATACTGTATGTTTATATTTTTCGGAAAATGGGTTTTATCAGGTTCCTGACAATAGTTGGCAACATTTTCAACCAAAAACGGGGAGTTTTCATTGTGTTTTTGACTCTCGTCTACACGAGACCGGTGCCCAGAGTGCCTGAATCCGCAAACTTTGGTAACCAGGGTCAGGAGTGGAGAGTTCTGAGAATGTATTGGTGCCCGGCTTCATGTGGACAGAATTAAGCATTTCAGGGTTAAATACTGACGTCACCGCATGTGCCGTACTCTATCACTTACCAGGAACAATAGCAGCTTTGGCCGTTTACTGAGCAACATGTGTGCTGTCACGTGCTTGGTTTGCTATCCGGACAAAACTATTTGTCTCAACGGATTTATTGTCCAGTGGAGAAACTCGTCATTGTTGTTCATGAAAAGTTTTTCTTGTTTGTACGCCTGTTGTAACACTGCTGTTTCTCTGCAAACCTACATTGCCATCTACTGGACTGACATGCACACTACAGCGTTTTTGTTAGTTTCTCGTGTCTAAATCTGAACTTTTTCCTCCTGTGAACCAGATTTTGTTAATGAAAGTCTTATACCGGTCAAATTAACACAATAGCTTGGAGAATTAGATGAAATCCGTTTGATGCTACTGTCTGTGTAATGTGCAGTTACAGTGGAGCATCTGACAGTATTAATCTGCTATTTGTCCTTTTATGGGTTTTCTCTCTGAAATGGGGCTCTGTTGAAGTAGATTTCATTAGTGTCCCCTCATTGATTGGTGCATCAAATTGAAATATTGTCTTGTACTGAAAAGCAATAATTATCTGGTCAAATCCTATGGATTGCAACAGAGACTGTGCACTTCTCCAAGCATTCCTTGCCTGCCAGGAAGAGCATTCTAAGAGTGTGTGATGCCATTTTAAAGCCGTTAAATACATGCTTATTGACGGATAATCAGTTGAGACAAACCTTGAATTGGTCACTAACCCAAATATGCCTTAAAATTTCCCACTGTGCAGCCTGAACAGCAGCTATTATCCAACTTTTCTGCCTCTCACATGCTCTGTTTCACTTCTATCTTACTCTCTCTCTCTATTCTTATACTTGTTTCCTTGATTTTGGTGCCACAACCACAGCTGGTCCTCAACATGGAAGATAAATCAACCAATTAGGGCGCATTATTTTAAGGGCGATGTCCAAATGCACCAAATCAGCGCTGGCGAATAGAACTGCACCCCACTGGAACTCCTCATATTTATCATGATTACCAACAGGACGAGTGAGCTGGAAGAGAAAATAAGCTTTTAATTGGGATTTGAAATAAACGGGATGGGAGCGCCATCTAACAAGGAAAGATCATTGCAGCTTGGATGTTTTCTATCCTCAAATGTACCAAATTATGAAGGGAGAGGAAATCACTGTGAAATATCAGTTACAGAAGTTTGTTAGTGTGGTTAGAATCGGTGTGTTTAAGGGAGCAGGAGCTATATTTAACTGCATGTATATGGCTTTCGGCTAAATCAGCTTCCAGTCTGTGTGTGTGTGTGTGTGTGTGCGTGTGCGTATGCGGTTAGCAGGGAGCTGTCAAGCTGGTTCCTGGGGGATACTTATGGCCGACAGCAACATGTAATCTAACATGGAAGACATGCTTGGTAATTACCCACTCCAGGGCCTTTTGGGAGCTCTTTGAGTGACAGCCTGTCCATCTGCATACATGTTAAAGCTCATATGTGGCTTCAGAGTGTGTGTGGTTACAAGTGTGTGTGTGTGTGTGATGACTGGATCTCTGCCCTTACTAGAACGCCTCACTGTTTGACAGCAGATTGTGGACTTTGAAAGACAAGGCCATCTAACCCCCATCTCAATTTTCCCTCTGACCAAATCCCATCCCCCCTACATCTCCCCTCCCCTGTCCAGTTATCCATATCTCTCACTCAATCCTCTTCTTCATCTTCCTCAATCCCCCCTTTCCCCCCCATCTCTTACATTTGCTCTTCCAGACTAATGAGAGGAAAGAGGATGACACGTAGTTTCACAAGATGAATGATCCCTCGTTTGAATCCAAGAAGGGTACTGAAAGGAGAAAAAATATCAACACATTTAAGCCCTTAATTGCTTTTTTTCCCCTCCAAAGAAAGTCAAATTAACATTTAGATGTTCAATAATGCTCCGTGTGTACCTGCCCTGTTCTGTGTGTGGCTCCCCGAGCTGTGACGGTAATGAGAGACACACGCTGAGGAGCTGCTGGAGTGTGACGGCAGGACAGACGCCGGCGTCGCGCTGTGCCGATCACACACTCCCCAGCTTAGACTAAATGCCCTCTCCTGGCTACTCCTTTAAAGACATACGCGTTATTAAGTCACACATAGTCAGTCCTTTGAAATACACACTCACTCCTTTAAGAAAACTCGCTCTCCTTTGTGATGTTCCTCTCTGTCATACTGTGAAGGATGCCTCTAAAGCTCAACAAAAATAACTCTGAAACACAGTTTACAATATCTGTGGTATTTACATAAACACCAGAGGAACTGCTATGTAACTTAGTCTTTAACAATTTCCTTCGTAGCATTTTAGGGATATGCAACCAGTCCAGATGCAACATATTTGACAGTCTCGTCCTGATTGCCAGAGGGATGATTTATGGCAATTGTATGATGTTCTCATTTTAACAGTAACACAGGATTCAACAGGAAGAGGCATTTTATCAAGATTTATATATTTTGACTCGAATCAAGGTCATAAAAATGTGATCAGACAGGAGTATCCTGCACTTCAGACACTCCACAAAAGGAGGTCAGTGCTCTCAGAATTGGACCAAAGAACACGGAAAACACACTTCAGTGGAGTCCCAAAAAGAAAAGTCACTCAAGTGAAACAACTGGTGTACTTGAGATATTTTATTCAGGTGCAGAGGATTAACATTTCTCTCCATCAAAACATTCATCCTTTGCACCTGAATAAAACATCTACTGTGATTTATGTGCTTTGGCTGATTCTTTGGAATTGCTCTTCTTTTTGAGAATCCACTGATGTGTATTTTTCAGAAGTTAAGGTACTTAAATCTTGCAGTGTTCGTTCTGACAGCACTTTGATTTTGTTTTAGTCTTTTGCCTGATATAATATAAATAAATATAATATGAAGTGTAAAATGTAAGGCGTTTTTATGTTTCCTTGAATTTCTGAAGTCACGTTCTACACTTGGATCCTGCCACCACAAAGCTAAGGCAGTTGTGATTGGATGTCCTCCTTCATTTATCCAACCCTTCAACACAACCAAAGTAGCTGTGATTGGATATATTCCAAAATTGGCTCTGCTTTTGTCTTCATGACAAAATGAGTGGATCTACTCTCTGTCAAACATTTTCATCTAGTTTTCAGTTTGTTGATGAAAATGACAGTTAACTTAGTTTTAGTTTTTTTCTGTGAGCACTTGTTTTTATTAGTAACTGTCTAGTTTTTGTTTGGAGAAGAAAGGTTGCTGACGAAAACTATGCCGAAAATTATCAGTCAACAAAATTAACACGGTAATCTTGACTCAGTGCCCCTTTTTGAAAGGTGGTGCTGCTTTTATATGTTGCTGTGTCGCTCATTCTGCGATTGCAAAAAAATGTTCCCTGTTAAGGCTGTCCAAACAGTATAAAATGTAGTACCAATTGCTATCATCAAAAAGGAGAAATAAACAATCGAAACAACCTTTCCAAAGGGGCATATTAACCAAGGGTGTTTACTTTAAACTTTGGAAGGACCTTTTCACGTCAGTTGGAGCAGATGAGGAGGATGTCTGTCCTGCTGTCCAACTATTGGAGTTATAAGGATTATTTCCTCAAGCTGTTAGTTTTAAGGCAGGCCTGTGGCTTTTGGTTAAAGTTGATCCACATGTTCATGTGTTCTGAACTTATACCCCCGAAAAACTGCTGAACCCGTGGTATGATAACATGACATGATGTAGTTGTGCATGTTAGAGGCAACAGTAGTATCCATAAGGTCAGACTCAACTGACTTTCATGTTTTTTTAAATGCTAATCCAGGTCTAAACATTTATTGCAGCATTTAACTGTTATTATAGCTTAATGTCTGTGCAGGAACTCAGAGCACCCTCTCATACCAATGGTTTTGTTGACGGCAGTGAAAACGGGACGTGCACCACTGATAAGTGCATCCTCCCACAGAAGGAAAAATCCCCTCAAAGTAACAGAGTCATGACACTGTAACTTTACTCTGTAGATTTATTTTTTAAATGGTAGTCTAACTATTTTCACTCTCTTCTATCCTGAGCATTGAGTAGCTTTTCTTCCATGCGGCTTTGTAAGGGTTACTGTCACTGATGTGTGTGGGGTCAAAAGTGCCCCTTTAAGGAGTCCACCATCCCCCTGACACTTTACACAATCTGTTTGGTGAACTCAAGCAGGGACTTGTGTTTAGTAAATATTAAAAAGCCTTGTTCCTACATCCCCTCCTGCAGTTTCGTTGTGACCATCTTTTATTCATAAATACCAAACTCAAATTGGTTTTCACCCTATTCTGAAATATGAGTGTAATTAAGTATGTTTTCTCTCCAGCTCTGCAAAGGCTCAAGAGGTCTTTACTAATTGATGAGAGGACTTTTCATTATTGATGAACCGAGATGAACGAGTAAATGCCTTGGCACCCATAAAAGGGCCTGAGTTTGCGATGTGGGAGAGGACGGGGACGAGTTTGGGAGGTTCCACCTGGGAATGTGGAGGGGAAATGAGGAGAGAGAATAAAGTGGATGATGGGCTTTCTGACGTAGGCACAGACCATGAGGTGTTCCCTCCATAAAGTCCATCTTCATTTGAATACCATCTTATTCTCCACTTTTTTGGCTGTGATGAATATTATAATTGAGCAGGTGTAGTTCAAAGCTGTGTTTGCCCTATAAAGTTTGATCAGAAAGTGGATATTACAGTCATGTTACCCAGAGCATCTACAGTGTTTGTTTTTTTTCCCCTTAGATAATAGAAGTTTTTTTCTGTTTGTCATTAGACCTTGACAGGGATAGAAGAGTCAACATTTTGCCTTTACATTGAATTATACATTCTGTTTTGATGTCTGAAAGAGTATGTCGACAATCTCCTGCTGAAAGATCTTAAATATATAAACTTAACTAGAAAAGCACTCGGAGAGTGCAGACCTCCACCAGCGCCACATCAAAATCCGTCCATTACTTTTTGAGTTATTTTGTTCACAGACAGACAGACAGACAGACAGACAGACAAACAAACTCTCCTGAAAACATAACCTCCTTGACAAAGGTAATAATCAACAGGATTCTGTGAATCCAAGTCTGACCTCGCACATAAGGTCGACTTGGTGGACTTTTTAAAAAAAATTTACTTAAAGCTTTAAATTTTGTTCTTGGCATTGCAAAACTTCAAGAACAATGACTTCAATGATGTAAACAAAGTTACTGAATATGTGGGAACAGATAAACTTGTAGTAGTTCTGCAAACTGAAGAGCTAAATTAACACTTCACTCACTTTTATTTCTGAATAATTGCCATTGCATTTCTGAACATTGTTAATGCACATCCCATCTTGTCCTCACATCAAACAGGGCTATTTTTTTGTAGGGAAAAAGTTTGTTAATTTTTTACTCTGTCAACATTATTATTTTCAAAGTTTGGGTCTGAAAAACAGTCTGAAAAAGTCCTGAATGAAACCTTTGTGGAACCTTTACTCCATCTAATCAAGCTGATTTTGCTCATATGTGTCATGTGGTAGGACAGGGATGATGGAGATGTCATCATATTTAAACATGCTGTATGTTGAAGTGCAGAAAATTTGCCTTTTTTTTCTAGTTGAAACAGTTGTTTTAGTTTGTCTTTACCTTTTAAAATTACAGTCTTACAAGCACAGTGCTGTCCATTCCACCCAGCTTTACGCTGCATATTAATACATCAGTCTGGGATCAAGTTAATTTTGTCCTCACTTAACAGAAAGCAACAAAATTAACCTCATGTTTCCACACTGAAGGGACTTTCTCACTGTATGTGGGTGGTACACAGAGCTCTGGGTCATTGTATGTTTTGGCTTCAAGTTTCTTAAATTTACAAGCCACATTACAGTGGGATTTAACAGCCAAAGAACTAGTAAAAGTCTGTCCCTCACTGCCGCCTGTTCTTGATGGTGAAGCTGTAGAGCTTAAAGCAGTCTGAGGAAATGCGTCACAGCTTCAGTATTCATTCTCTTTATGTTTTTGACCTCTCCTCTCTCCTATTTTTCAGCCGCTGTGTATTATATAGTGAAAAGGGTGTGACATACAGATGGATTTGTGTTTTACAGTTTTCACGAGTCATTTCAAAATAGGCTCCAGTGTCCTGTTGCACCAAACCTTTATTCATGTCTGTACATATTCTAACTGCTGTTACTGCTGCTGAATAAAACCACCGTCCCCTAAGCGCAGACCTCCCTGAAAATGTTCTTATTTTCTGAGAGCTGCATCTGTGAAATCAAACAGACAAGTCTTTTAGACCCAACTTTACCCAACGCTCTCCCTGTAGCCCTGTGTTTTGCAACTATAGACTGTTGCAACTGGTACAAGACCACAGACTGAGTAACTCTGGACCAGAACAATCTCAGTGCACAAAATCAAATTGCAGCATTCAGTTTTCTGTTAAGTGATTACCAATCTTGTCTCTTTTGTAGGTATTGTGGCTAAACCAAAATTAAAGTTAGGCCTTGGAATCACAGGATAGCTCATGATACGATGTGACATGTCTATGTAGCATTGATTTAAAATGAAAATCATTACTGCAGCCAACTCTGTTGCTTCTCCAGTATTCCAACTGGTCATTTTCACGTCTTTTCTGCATCCAATGACCGCTAACCTCTCTCCCTCCAGCAGAAATCATTTCTTGCTGTGAGGTGCATTTGTAAAATAATTACTTGGAAAGATTCAGAGGTAGTCCTGCATTTAAAAACACTGCCATAAGTTGGAGATTGGTTGAGTTTTAGCTTAACTTAAAACTTGCTCTCTCTGATAAACAGAGCACACCATCCTTTACAACACAGAGTGTGCTCTGCCCACCCACCTGACCAGCTCTCTCTGTATTTTCAGTGAGGAGCAAATGGAGTCTCAGGTTGTTTAATTTAAAAGACCAGTAAGCAAAAAGGCAGGTTTACAATACATTTCTGATTGTAGGGTGATTGACCTTGAAAAATGTCGAACAACTTAATGGAATATTTTTGTATTTTTAAAGTTGGGTTGTGTGAGGTAATAGTCCATGAGGGGACTGAAAGGCTCCTAGCTCTGTACCTTTAAGACAAATGAACTGACATGACTGGTAAGGCACAGTGCTGTTGGTGGGTACAGATATTATGCATAATTGTGTGGATTTAACATAAAAATAAGCCATTACACTGGAGTATGCTTGATCAAATGTAGGACTGGGCAAACCATTTCAGAGCACTTTATTTTCCATCAGGACGTCTCTGTGTTTGGCACTATTTTAAGATGCAGCAAATGGCTTTGTGTTCCTTTGGCCTGTGCACATTGATTCTGCCCACTGAATCTTATTCTGAAAAAATGTCTTCTTCTGTATACTCTTGTTCATAAAGGCAACCCTGTGTATCCACAGTGAAAAGAACATCATAGCCATTTGCGTCAAATCACTTATTTTGGTTTAGTTTTAGTTTCCTCTGCCATTGCCATATCTTCCTGAGTCCATAGAACAAAACAGCAGGTAAGTGGAGACTAAACCTGCTGGATATACTCTTACTTATCTTTCTCCACTGCACCTAAATCACAGCGTAAAAAATCAGTGTGCCTCTTCACCAGTTTTTTTCTGCCATTGTGCAGGGGAGAGGATTTCTTTCCTCATGTGAGAGACCCCGTCTCAGTGTCTGTGTAAAAGATCCCGCTGCACTCTGAGTCGTTTCACCCTGTTAAGTTTTTAAAGAAGTCTCCATTTTCACATGAATAATGCATTTTATGGCCACCAGCAGGAAATTCATCTTACATTCTATACATATAGCACTCAACATACAGTTAGTTTTACTCTGGCATGTAAGGGATGCTGTAGTGTAGGGAGCAGATGATACACAGACTCTGGAAACCTTACTTTGTGTTTCAAAATAATTTAGGTGAGGTAAGGTTATACTAAGCATTTCATCTTGGATGTTTTATATTAACTAAATGTCCAGAGTTTTTCTTCAGTAACTGTCTTGCAGTTCTGAGGTTTCTTTATATCTTTAGAAAAGTGTTTCATATCCTGGATCTAATATTTGAAATTTATGTCCAAAAATTAGGGATGAATGATGTTGGATTTTTGCCAATATCCAATGTGCCAGTATTTTTGATTCATTATCATTTATATGATACTGATATTTCTGGTCAAGAGCACAAGCTGTGCCAGTCGATATATTAACAATATGTGTGGCCGATATGTTGGCCGTAAATAATTGAAAAAATTTCAATATCAGCTGATACCCATACTTAACTTTTAAGGGCTGATAACTTCAAATACCGATATCAAACCCAGAATAAGAAATGAAAAGTTCTTGGTCCACACGCATGCACAGGCCTCATTTTCTGGGGAAGGAGTGCTTTTTAATATCACTTTTTTACATTAATGTTTTGCCCCCTGATTTGTTGCATTCTACCATCTCACTTTAAAAGTGGTGTAAATGTATCTGTACCCAGCTCTTAAAAGTTAGAGGGCTATTGGTTTTGTTAGTTTAAAGAAAGAAAGCAGACCACTTCACACAATGAAAAATTAAACAAGAAGATCTTACTTGCTCAGTGTGATAAAACAGAGAAAATGGAGTCATTAAATATGGAATAGAGTAGAGGAAAGGATATCGAACTCACTCTAAATAAAAGCTAGGTATGTAAAAACAGAAATAGAAAAGAGAACCCATGCATGCACAGGAGAACATGTAGAAAAGCCCTGACACAGGGTTCAGACCAGCAACCTTCTCCGTGAGGCATGCATACCAACTTCTTCACCACTGTGTCACCAGCAGAAGCATTAATAAAAGAAAATAAAAGATTTGACTGTATGAACCAGATCAACCTATTCTTCTGTTTTTTTTTGTTTTGTTTTTTTTTGACACTATTTCATTGTTAGGGACTTTTTACATGCTACCGAAGAATCCTGAAAGGTTATCACCCTTCTTCATAATTCAAGTTCCTCCAGATCTCCATACTACCACAATTTCATCTCTAAAGATTTTTTTGTCAAAGCACAATATTTTATGAACTTTAAACCAAAATAGTTTCACAGCAGGGCAACTCCTGTAAAATGCGAAAGTGGTTTGCTTCTTTTTTCCTGTAACTCCTTCAACAATCTGTCTGACTAAAAATAAGATTTATTTTGTTTTTACATTTGACTAAAGCTAACACTTGTTCTATGTGAAATGGTTTGGATATAGCCTCTATTATGCTTTCTCCATGTTGTTTACACCTTGTAGTTACTTTATAATAAACTTAAGAAAATGTCCTCCTTTATGCAGAATGCTTTAGGTTCAGTGGAAAATGGTGCCATCTGTGCAGGATTGATTGTCACATATCGAAAGCAGATCCTTAAGTTTTTGCCATTGTGCTGCTGTTTGTGTTAATGACCTGTTTCTCCTCTTCTCTCCTTCCTGATTTCTCTCTGTCTCGCTCCCAGAGCCACAGCTACTCACCATGGACAGATCCTCTTCAAAGATGCTCTGGCCCAGCAGCTCTGTGAGCAGGGAGGTGAGTACCATGATACACACAGGCAGGAACATTCACCCATAAAAATCATGCCTATATGCTGAAGCACACATGTGCAGTGACATGTATACATGCCTTACCTCCCTCTCACGCCCCATTACTGTCCATCAAATGCGCTCATTGTCACAGTGCAAATGACACAATATGGTTGATACGCAGATTCTTTATGACAGCAGACTCCATCCTGGCTCTCTTTCTGCCTAATGAAGCAGCCAGAGCCGCAGATTTTTGGATGTCCTATATTGCCGGCTTAATTTCAGCTTATGCTAAACTCAGCAAACCCCCATCTCTCTCTCTGTGCTGGAGATTTACGCTTTATGACCGACATTTCTTACATCCACTTTCTGTGACAGCCTTAAGTAGCTATTGACAGTCAGTGCAGCCCCCCTCTGCATGCTGAGTGTGTATAATTGCTTGTTTACAGGAAAGAAGCCTCCTCCTCACTCAAGAACGGCTCCCTGTTAATCAAATTTGACTTTAATGCTAAAGTAGAGAAGTAGACTTTCTTTAACTTAAACTGCTGTTGGCTGGTTCATGAGCAAAACCCTAAAAATCCACAATTTTGGCTCTTAGGACTCTCCCTTATCAGTGAGTCTCTCAGCAGGTAGACTTCCTGGCCAAAAACAAAGTTGCCACCAAAAAAAAGGTCACACACTCTAATATGTCGTTGGACCACCTTTAGCTTTGATTACAGCACGTATTCACCGTGGCATTGTTTCGATCAGCTCCTGCAGTGTCACAAGATTTATTTCCATACAGTGTTGCATTTATTTTTCTCCAACATCTTGTATTGATGATGGGAGAATCTGACCACCCAGCCAAACCTTCTCCAACACAAGATTCTCAATGGGATCACATGTGTGAAAATGATGTCTCGAAAATATCCATGCCAAGAAAAAATCCATTGTTGGAATAATCTGGTCATTCAGTATATTCAGGTAGTCAGCTGACCTCATTCTCTGGGTCATACTGTTCCTGAACCTTGACCTGACCAATTGCAGCAGCCCCAGATCATAGCACTGCCCCCACAGGCTTGGACAGTAGGCACTAGGCATGATGGGTGCATCACTTCATCTGCCTCTCTTCTTACTCTGATGCTCCCACCACTCTGGAACTGGGCAAATTTGGACTCATTAGACCACATGACCTTCTTCCAGTCCTCCAGAGTCCAATCTATAAGCTCCCTGGTAAACTGAAGCCCTCTTTTCCAGATAGCCTTTCTGCTTTCTGGTTTTCTTAAGTCTTTACTGCTGTTCTATCCCAATGCTTTGAGTTTCCTTTGCATTTTAAGTGTGGACACTCTCTTACTTTCACTAATAAACATACCCCTGAGTTTTACTGTTGTTTTTCTTCAATTTGATTTGGCCAAATGTTTAATTGATCACTGATCACGTTCATTCAGGATACTTTTCCGACCACATTTCTTTCTCGAAGTTGATGGGTCCCCACTTTGCTTCCCGTTTTAATCATGCGTTGGACAGTTCTTAACTCAATTTAAGTAGTTTCTGCAATCTCCTTAGATGTTTTCTCTGCTTGATGCATGTCTGTGATTTGACCCTTCTTAAGCAGGCTAACATCTTTTCCATGACCACAGGATGTGTCTTTTGAAATGGTTGTTTAAGAAATGAGAAGCTACTCATTGCATCAGCTGGGGTTAGATAACTTGTCTCCAGCTGAAAGATGCCCATGCAGTAATTATCCTATAGTAGACTTGTACCTATGTGCTAAGTTAAATCCAGGTGGTGACTTTTTTTGGCCAGGCAGTGTATTAGCACATCTCATGAAGAGTATCCACTGAATGACTTTGTGCCACTTGGAAAGGATGAGCCAGAGAGCCCTCGGTTTGGTCTGGAAGGCTGACAGAGAGAGAGCGACAAGGCTGTTCTCTTCCGTCTCCTTGCCTTGAGTGCTCGTCCTCTTACCACCACTGACACACTGCCCCAGTCTTCTCCCTCTGCAAATCTTTGCTATCTGCAGCCAACAACAGTCACTAAGTTATTTCATGCCAAAGCCCCGCAGTATCGAACCACCACACTTCCACATACAGCAGACAAGCTGTAAAGCAGAGATTTAGACCTTACAGGGCCTTTGAGGGGGAAAGTTGTGAATGGGAGCAGACGCAAGGTAGAAGTGAGGTAAAGCAAACATTGTAATTTCGAGAAAGCATGAGCAGTACAGACTAAAGGAACAACAGCCGAGGGATGTGGAGCTTTAAATAAGTTGAGGTGGGAATCATAACTTCTCCCTGATGAGACAACGAGAGGACAGAAGGACAAAGTTGGCAGGATTAAGAGACTGTAGTGATGAGAAATACGAAGGTCATAAATTGCAGGTGATTTGCGTGTTTGGTGAGGGTAATGGGGTGATTAAACATCATTTACTAAAAAAGAGAGAGAAAAGAGTAGATGTCCGACCTTGTTGTAGGCGAAGTCTTTTAATTGCCATTAACGCAAAGTGACTGTCTGTTGTTGAACTATGCCAGGAAATCTGAATTACAAATTAGATCTGAACATGCCGTGGGCAACAGAAGGCGAAAGGCGACAAGAGGAAAGACGAGTGAATGGAGGACACTCATACACAAATGATCATTTCAGTCTCTCATGGTCTGAACGAACAGAGGCCTGAATAATTTTTTCTCTGCTCCACTGATTTAACTCATTTACTTGACTTCTTCTGCTTCTTCTCAACTGAAACCTTTGACTTTAAAGAGCAGTCTAGATTATAGAAAGGGTTTCCATTTGAGAACTTTTTTTTTTAATATATAAAGAATACACAGAGGTTCAGTGCTATACTCATGTGAGGTTTACAAAAAACACAAAGAGCAGAGCAGCATGAGCCAACATGATTCTTTTAGTACAGGGGTGGGCAACTTAGATTACCAAGAGGGACGCATATTTCTTTTTCAGTGCCTGAGCGCCACACTGTTGTATACGGCCAGCTACTATCAATGAGGAAAAAATACATAAATTAGCAAAACGTAGCAAATGTTTAGCTTCAAAAACAGATTTAGCCAACATTAATATATTTTAACTCAAACACGGTAAAAAGAATCACAATTTAATGAGCATGACCCATAGCCAATATAAGCTTCTTTTTAATGCAATAAAAGAATGACTATTTACCAGTTTTTTAAAGCACAGATATTACCTTTACCAAATGATTAGTGGGCAGCATTGAGTGAGGTGAAGGGCTGTATGTAGCCCCTGGGCCACCAGTTGCCCACACCTGATACAGTATTTATTATGGTCACAAACCTGTGCTTGACAAATGAACTTATAACTGTCACAAAAAGATCCTTTCAGAAGTCTCTGAGTTCAGATATCAATGTTGTGGTTTGATCATTTTGCTACTGATTTTTAAATGAGACTTAGTCTGATTGACTGATTAGGCTCCTCACAGTGAAAGCAATAAGCAAAACAAACAGGTCAACATACCACTGCTATAAATAAATAGCTTGAAGTAAGGTGACTTTAATCAAGCCACCAAAGCTTTTGCTGAGCTCCAGTGTTCTAGCTGCTTTGTCCAACTGCACACAGCTACTGTATAGCTTGCTTAATTTATTCATCTTGGATTTATGTTTTTGTGAGATTTATGTCCGTCCATCCATCAACCTGTGAGCAAATGACCCAAAAGTTAGAGAAATAAGTGATTATATTTTGATTGTAATCCGAGTCAGGATCAATATCCAAGAATTTCTTTAAAGGATTGCTGATTGCATTTTCCAAGAGCATGTCATTTCTGTTTTCTGAAGTATGCACAGCTATGTGAATGACATTGGGGACGGTAATAGGAAAGCATGAAGGTAAATGCTGTCCTCTTCCTGCTTGGAACCTTCAATGAAGTGGAACCGGTACTCGATGTGTTCAGCACATCCCTGTGTCAAAGCCTGTTAGGTGGACTTACACAGCCAGGGTCAGGTGTGAGTGGCTGATTGACTTTGAGTAAGACCAGGGACGATGAACTTCTACTTCAGTGTTGAACTGCGCTGCTCTGCCTCATCATCAGAGACTGTGGGATGTTCTCAGTGTTTGTCAGGTTGTTATTTTGGGATAAGTTGACTTCAGCATTTTAGAGTACTTGTCTGTAAACTTGTTGAAATCTTTTACTACCCTGAAGAAAGCTGGTGGAAAAGGGTGGGAGTTATAACCATCCTCTTTGCTTTTCTTAAAACCTAAAGCAGGTGATTTCTTTTCTTATTTCTTTTAAAGAAGTGTGGCTTGTAAGTTTAGTTGGTTGTCGGCTGCATGGTAGCAGAGGTTTGTAAAATCAGACAAAAGCTTTAGTTGTTTGGCAGGTAGCCATCCTATTTGTTTATTTTTCCTTTCCCTAAAACTTTGTTGCAATGCCAGTAGTTATTCCTCTGGATTAACTTTAAGAAACCAAGGTTTGTGTTGCATTATCCAACTTCCTGACAGAAACACATCTGCCATTATGTTGCTGTTTTTTGTAGAGAAAGTTTCAGCAGAGAGAAGACAAGTTTACCTGACTGCTGAGTGGTTATTTTAATGCACTGTAACCAGACGGAGCTCTACTTAAAGCTTAAAGGCCCTGGTAACTCACACAGAGTTCATTTAAGAGCCCTTGACTCTTCGTCTCATGATTGTTTGGGTGTGGTTGACTTTGTTTGACTGACAGTTCCCAAACCCTGTGAAATTTGTAGAAGCTGTATTTGTAGGAGGACTTGTTGGTCTGTTTTTATTTCAACTGGTTCTTACAAATTATGACATCGAAATCTCTCACCTTCGACCCACTGTTATCAGCCTCTCCCATGTCCAATCAACCAGAGGGACTACAAACCCTGCATGGGTGACCCGGGCCTTTAAGAGGTCTAAGGGTCATTTTTTCCCCCCTGCAGCTATTTTTATTGTTTTGACTCTGTTGAATTAATAATGCTCCGATTTGCAAGAGGATAATTTTTTTTTTATTTCTTATATTGCCATCTCAGTTCCTTTATTCATCCCAAATTGGCTAAGCTTTCATTTTGAACTACTAGCTAATTTCAAATTTTCATATGTGTCCACTAGATGGCTCTGTTTTCCACCATTCAAAGTTTGCTGTAGAATTACTCACTTTTAACTGTTATCTGCACATGTGCCTGCAACAAACAGTAAAATATTTTGTCATAATGGCTTGGCTTTCAAAGGGTTAAATAAATCTCCCAAAATAATATTTGATATGTTTATTTCGGGCTGAAGTAGTAGGACGCTGGCATTTTTGCTGTTTGAACCACAAGTGTTATTTTTAGTAAGGAAACATTAGGGTTAGCTGTTGCATGTCTCAGATTCCTTTTTTTATGTTACTACTGTTTATTTGCAGCTGTGGCTGGTGGGTTAAGCTATCAGTTGTGTTGTTTTAGCCTTTTGTGGACACAACCACTAAATATATGTTTGATCTTAACCTTTGTGCATCCCTCTCATTTGTTACCTCTGGGGACCCTTGAGTCAAAAGTGTACGTGCATTAAAGGCATAAATGCTACAAAATGTAAAAAAGAAAAAAACAACACATATTTGTATATTTTTGGTAATTTATGCAGAAAAAAGCAAGGAAACAATGTATTATAATTTTATAGCAGTTTTTAGTGCTAATATTTTTTTGGCTTAAGAGTCCATATAGGGTACAACAAGTGTCAGAGTATGATAGACCAGAGGAGTAAATTACTTTAGAGTCAGAAATTGATGAGAATTAGAATCCCATCAGTCATCAGTTCCCTTAGCTCTCACAGAAAAGTCAAATTTACCAGCAGGTAAAGACACCTGAAGAGTTTACCTTGCAGTCGGATCAAATAGACTACCGTCTTTAATTCAGCTGTGGAGTGGCACAGAGAGTGCAGACTGCTTTGAGCAAAGTTACTTCAAATCTAGGTATTAGCATTCAAAGTAGAATAAAAGATACGGGGCCAGCTCAAGCCACTTCAGAAGTTCATATACTTAAGACTTGAGCTTTGAAGAGCTGAAGAAATGAAAGCTATCTAAAGCAGGGTTATGATCCACGAAGGGGAGGGAGGAAGATGTGAAAAAAAGAGAAGAAGGGATTGAGGAAGAGGAAAAGAGGACATGCTGTTTCAATACTGTAAGGAGGCAATCAGAGGTGATCAGCCAGGGTGAGGACTTTAATAACAAGTGGGCAGATTAGTGAGGAGCTTGGCAAAGACGATAATGACAGAGTTTGAATTAAAGCTTTATATAATAAAGAAATGGAGATGGAAACTAATGTAAATAAGAGATCAGAGGTTAGAGAATAGAAGGGTGAAGTACGCCTCTAACTCAGTGATACTTTTTGGCTAGTCAGTACCGGCCAAAGTGGCTCATCAACAATCCAGGTGGATGGGTGTTCAGGTGCGTTCACATCCACCACATGAAGTCCAGAATATAGAACTTTAGTTCCCTTTTTTTGGAGTGTTCGGTTGATTTCAGGTGGTGTGAAAGCTCACACAAACTCTGGTGCAGACCAAGAACCGAGCTCTGGTCTGCCAGAAAACAGGGGTTCTCAGTTTGCTTTCGTTTCATTTCATTTATTTTATTTCATTTATTTATTTATTTCGGTCACGTCAACACAGTTATACAGCATCACACATTGTCAATAGTTGATCAAATGTTCATGTCCGAAAGGGTAGACGGGAGAAGCAGAGCTTATCTAGTCCCGTCCCCATTTTCTCAATATTTAGTACTTAGTCTCCTTTTTTCCACATATTAACAAGTTGTTATGCATTTTTATTCATTTATAGAGGTCTTACATAATTCTAGACTCCCTTTTAGTGTCCGTATTTGACATATTCCATAATCCTTCGTTCCACGTAATCCTTTTTTGTTGTTGTTGTTGTTGTTGTTAGTCCCGTTTTGTGATGTTGGGGTTGTGATGTTGGAGATGGTGATGTTGGAATGGTGTGCCCTCGTTGCTTTTCATTCTTCACTTTTCAGACGTGTTAGACGCGTGACTCCTCGTCACTCTCCTCTTTCAAGTGAACTAGAGTTCTTGTGATGTGTTTGAAATTAATATGAATCAAACAAGGAGCAAACAAGGAAAACTAGCCACAATGCTGTGACTTTGGCTCAGTAGATTAGCAATATGCAAGCTAAAATAAGCATCCACTGCCAACATTCAGCAGATGCTTCAATGTAAACGATGTCATGAGTTAAAGTTAGTTTTGTATTTGCTGGTCATAGTGCAACAATGAACTGGATGACAGAAACAAGACTGCAGGTACAGCCCCAACAATTGTCCAGCCGCCCATATTAGACAGGCATGGTCCACCTGACAATCTTCAGTGTGAAAAGAAAACCCAACAAATGAAAATTCCAACAATATTCAACCCCAGACTGAATCAGTGCTGAACAATTTTTCATTTCAGGATCGAAATTGCAATTTCAGATCACGCAATATGTGATCACCAAAGCTGCAATTTTTTTTGCAGCACTAATGACTGACCCAGGATCTGTTGCATCAACTTTTTTACAAATACTATTTCACAAATTTGCAGACAATTTAAATTTAGTGTAGTCCTGGTAAGCAGGACAACAACACAAAGCCTCTGTTTAGGACTAGATGTCGGAGTGTCCCTGAAATAATAATAACAGATTATTCATCTTCAGTATTAGATGTTGAATAATGTGTTGAGTGCTTTTGATTATTGAATTCCTTACTGGTGTCTATACTGTAAACATAGTGAATACTGCACTTAAGCTTGATTCTGAATCTAATGAAGTTTGACTTCAATGTTCTGTCTAGTGAAGCTAACAGCCTGGAGCATAACGGTGGATTTTAATACATGTTTAGAACAATCAAGCATCAGTTTTTGGGGATACCAGATCCCAGACAATGTTATATCTACTTTGCCCCAATACTTCCTCAGCCCATGTCTCGTTTTTAATCCAACTCATTCCTCTCATATCTATTTCAATTGGCTGTGATTGAAAGCCTATGGCTTTCCTCTACCAATCAGAAGACCAAGCAGAGTTAAATGCATGTAACATAAGTTTAGCAGTTTTTTGCATCTATTAGCACATTGCCAAATAGTTTTGACAGTCTTTTGGAGATGCTTTAAAGCATGACACGGCAAAATGCAAATTGCCGGCACAGTTTTAAATGGCTGCAAGTATTTGAACAGACAGGCAGAAGGATGAAACAGAGGAACACTTCCGCTCCCACTGAGAGACCGTAAAAAGACTCATTAAGCCCATATGAGAGAAGCCAAGTCAGGGGATGATGAGAGGTAGGGCTTGGCTTACAAAGGGTGTGTGTTTTCCAAAGAGTGGAGTGGTTTAGGGTGTTGCTGCAGGCCGTCCATCAGCTCTATCTCCTGACAACAGGGCCAGCAGTCCCTGCTTTCTGCCCACCGTCGCCAGGTCCTCTCATTTCCAGGGAGGGAATAAATCAGCTCTTTATGGGCCTGGCCGAGTGCACTGCACCCCAGATGGATTATTAAAGGGACATATAACTCAAAGAGGCCACTGCTCCCCGAGGGACGCCTGATCACAGCGTAACAGGGTGGCCTCCACCCTTCCACCACTCCACCACCCTCACAGCCTGCCAGCCAGCTCACCTGGCTGAACGCCGGCTCGCCTGCCTGCCCTCATCGCTCACTGGCCAGATCCTTGAGACTTCTTAGGTCTATATTTCCTTCTGATCCGAATGGTCCCCACTATCCCTCTGTTGGAATGTTTTGCCCTTTTATTAAATCTTATTGCATTCCTTTTTGCTCCTTTTTTGTCAACACAGATTTTTCATGGACTTGAGTATCCTGGTAATGGGCTGTATCCTGACTTAAAGATAGGAGTGCTGCAGTGGCTACAGAACTACTGCTTCTGCAAACAGCATGAAACTCTTGGTACTTCTCAAAGCACTTTATGTCTTTGTGCTTTTATTTCAGCCTTTAGGTCACTGTAGGAGAAGTGAGGCTGTTCTTCAGCTGCCTTTGTAACTGAACAAAAAATGCACAGCATGCAAATGTTATAATTGGTTTGTGCTGAGTATCTTTATGATTTTTGGAAAAGTGGTAATAATAATATGCATAATAGTATGGGTAGTATTGTATTATGCAGTAAAGATGCACCGTGCTGACTGGTGATACAGGATCGTCACCATTTCTGAGTAAAGATTTCGATTTTTATAGACGAGGAGAGCATCTTCCAACTAACTATAATGAACCTTAACTGCTAATAAGACCAGATAAATCAAAAGTTAGAGCTACCCATGAGATTCTATCTATATGTCCAGTTACTGTATGTATTATTCCGTCATAGCTGGAAGTAAAAACTTAGTTACTTTGTCACTCCAGATATAGGGCCCTCTTGTTGCTAACACCTTCTTTGTTGTCATAGTTTTGCTCATAGTTTTTTCTGTCTTTGCAAATGGTTTGTATATTTACCTCCGCCAAGGATGTAATGTTTTCGGGAGAGTTTGTCTGTCCGTCTGTCCGTCTGTCCGTCCATGAACAAAATAATTCAAAAAGTAATGGATGGATTTGGATGAAATTTTCAGGAAATGTTCAGCATGGGAAAAGGAAGAACTGATTCGATTTTGGTGTTGATCGGGATCAGCGTCTGGCCGCCATGGCAAAGAATGTGGTTTCTGTGAATAACTACTGAACTAATATAGATATTATTATGAATCCAATTGCTAATGGTATGTTTTCATGGTCAAGGAATCTAAATATTTAGATGAAATAAAGGTAGGACTAATATTTATGGTGAAAATGACAATATGGCTGAGGACTGTGGTGCTGGCGGAGGTCTGCGCTCTCCGAGTGCTTTCTAGCTAATTCAGTGTGTTCATAACCATTTTTTAAAAAAAGAAATGTGTTCACATTCTGAGTACCTCTGGTAGTCGTCTTTGCTCAGTCTGTGTACACCCTGTTGGAGCTCCTGTCACTTTAAGGCCCCAGTCTGTTCTGATTGGTTTACCAGTCGACTCTGTGGTAGTTGTTTAGTTCAGCCCTGCTCTGTGGTATGTTTTTTCAACAACTCTCGTTCTTGCTCTGCACTGGGCAAACCAGCCTAAATGAATGGGCTTAGACTGCTGATGAAGTAGTGGTAGGTCTATCTAGAGGGGAGAGGGTAACCCCACTGTTTTTGGCAGCTACTTATGCTTTAAACAGGGGGAGGTGGAAGTCCAGATGCAATGAGCTTTTTTATTCTTCATTAAAGTACTTTATCATGCAGGAAAGACATAATACACATTAAGGAGCTATAAATATGAGCAATATGAACATGTTGGTCATGAGAGGTTCAAAGAGCTTCACACAAAAAGCTAAGTGACCCCATGTTCACGCTAGGAATGTAATGCTTACTGGTAAAATGATAAACCACGGTACTATGTAGTATTACCATTTCCTGTTTTGATAACTATAACACTTGATTACCTAACTTTGTACACCCCCCCCCCCCCGTCGCACCCTGTCGGTAGAAAATGCAGACAGGGCACACTATACAAGCTGTAACATGGACCCTAAGTTTATTTTTAGTCATCTCAAAAACAACACTTTATAAACAGGTACCTGTTAATGGTTCAAATCCACTTTCCTTTCTTGTAATTACACACTGTTTAAAGCATTCATAATGACAAATATTTCTTTTTCACAAGAAAAAAATATATATATATTTCTCATGAAAAAAGGGTGACAACATTTACCTAAAAGACATTTCGTGACAGTTGTTGACAAAAAAACAGGCAGGCTGTTAAAATTATAGTATGAAAAGGGTGAAATGACTTCAAGTAAGTGTTAAAGTACTTTTTGAACATTTTTGAACACATTGCAACAATACTGCGATAAAAATGATAACTGTGATAGTGTTGGTCATACTATTGCATCCCTTGTCCATGTTTCAGATTTTTTTCTTGACTACTCACCGTATGAGGAAAAGCTTCTCCATTACCTTCAATTACAATTTGGAGTACAAATACAGCCAGGAGGCTTTCGTTAATGGCCACGAGTCTTGTTGCTTTGCAGGTTTGTTCCCCACTCAGCTATGATTATTCTAATGATACCAATTGAAACCCACTCAAAGACCCTGCTCTTCAGCGGGAAAAGTGAAGTGGTAGCAATTCAATCTTGCAGAACAATTCATTTCAAGTAACTGCTAAGGTGAAAACAACAGCATCCTGCATCCTGGTGAGTCAGTAATTGCAACCGCAAGTTAGTCAGTGGCCGTGCAACTTCAAACGTGGCTCACGTCTTTCAGGATGTGAGTCAGACGGCAAGAAGAGAAAATGAGAGGAGAACAAGGGGAGATTGGGAGGGGTGGGTGCAGTTTACAGGGTGGGGAGTAAAAGAGGAGAGAGAGGAGATTAGAGCAGGAAGATGTTGAGAAGGGGGAGAAGATTAAACATGACTTGTGCCCTGCGCTCTTTGTGCTGAGATGTCTGAGTCTGCCACAGCTTACGCTCATTTAGTCCCCCCTCGGATCTCTTTGAACCTTCTCATCAGCACCCATCTGATTTCAGTCCTGATGGAGTTTAAGGGAGGTGCATCTTTTTTCCTTTCCTCCTGTTTGTCTGCAAATAACAAGGAAGACTTGGTCAGCTATGGAAGGCAAAGCTGTCCGGGTGCATGCCTGCACTTTTTTGTGTGTGCGCGTACGTCCCCTCTGCATGCATGCGAGAATTTAAGCCCTGGCCAGGGAGATACAGGCATTAGCAGAGATGAGCCGCAAATAGAGGAGGCAGTAATTGAAGTCTTTAAGAAAGTGAGAGGGGATTATTTTGAGTGAAATGAGCGCCACTGTCTGCTCCCAATGAGCTGAGGGTTGGGCTGAGAGAGACAGACCGGGCGCGGATGGAGGGGTGGGGAGAAGCGGGAGATAGCGAAGGAAAGGAAGTGAGAGAGACAGCAGGAGAGCGTGATGAAGCATGGAGAAAGAAAACTGTAAATGAGGCCTTTTTGGAAGCTTGAAGGGATAATCCACCCAAAAAAAAAAAAAATCTTCTGGCCGTCCTCCAGCCAAATGGCCTCCCTAGAAAGACCAAGAGCGATTTAAACGAGTCCGTTTGAGAGAGGGGAGGAGACCGAGGAGAGCAGAATATCAACCAAGCATTTATTACTCCGTGTCAGTTTGAGAGGGTGGATTACCAGGAATTGGGTTTTCGTACATGCTCTTTTAAAGATAAATATGTAAGACACACATCCTCATGTAAACCAAGAAATCAGACACATTTTTCTTATTTGAAACGTTAACAGGCAGCAAGAAACAGTAGAGAGCTGCACATGCTGTGATTGATAGCTTTTCTAAACATGTTTTAACTCTGAGGGCATTCAAGGATTAGAGGGCAAGGAAAGAAGTGAGCAAGAAAGATGTAGAATAAGGAAAAAAGGTCTTTTGATCTGCCTTTAATGAGACGGACCCAAAAGCAGAGAAGCACTAACAGTCTCAACCAGTGAACCATCCAGCTCAGCCACATCAGCCACTAAAACTCCAACTTCAACAATCAGAACGAAACTTTGTCTCTGCTCAATGAAGACTGAATCCATCTGAGTGCTCCACATTTGGGTCCAGGCAGAAGAAACTAAAGCAGCTAATAAAAGTGAAGTTTTACCTCCAATTTAAGACATTTGAATGTGTTTTTCATAATCTCTTCATACTTGATTTAAGCTATGTTGTTTATGACAGATTCTAGGTGGGCTTTTTCTAATTTAAGCCCCTCTTTATGAGGAAGTTTTCAAAAGAGTCTTAAGTTACTTGAACTGAACTTTTGAATGAGTCCTCACTTTGTTATCTTCATTTGAATTATCAGGTAGGCAGGCTCATCCTGGATGGAGAATACAGTGGTAGATTATACTTTTTCCCTCTTATGTAAGGCTGTCTTTAAGAAACCCACACTAGAGCAGAATATAGCTTAGAAGGATTGAAGGTTGACCTGTGAGATTAAAGGTTAAGAGAACTGTGCCATTCAACACTAAATGATCAAACTTTATCATTTTTTACAACACAGGGTTGCATCAAAAACTTTAAATTACAATAGCATTCGTAAAGGTCAGAAAAGGAAGAACTTATCCTGCAATAAAATGTGTTAAATGAAAATGATTGTTGTTATGGATGTAACGGCACATGTTGATTGATGAAATGGATGTTGTACAAGTGTAAAGATAGCAATATAGATATAACAGTTTTTTCACTAGAAAAGATCTCAGTTAACATTTTGTTTATGTTCTTTTATTAACTAACAGCCACATCAAGGTAATTTAAAGGCAGCAGCTTTACATAATCCAGACGTTTAAAATAAAGAAGCTGGTAAAATGAGTGTCTTTCTTGCTGAGTACTCAAAGTTCTCAACAGATTTTGATGACATTTTTAGGGGATGTTGGTTATGGCACAAGGAAAAGTCCATAAATTTTAGCGATTATCTGAATCTGGATGCAGGTCCCAGATTTCTAAAAATACTTGTGAGCATTGTAAAGTAGAGCTTTTTTCCCCATTTCATTTATTGCCAGTATCTCTGCTCAGAATGCTGAAATGCCTTGAGGTTTGTGCTCTCAGATCACTTCTTTTATTAGTCTTTTTAATTTTTTACGGAGGCCAAGGTGTGTTTTTGCTGGTATTTGTATGTTTGTTGGCAACATTACGCAAAAAAACACAGGACAGATTTAGCTAAGACTTTCAGGAGGTGTTGGGAATGGCCCAAATTCACCACTAGCAAATGATAATTTTTTACTCAATAACTGTCTAACTGATTATGATATCAACATGATTTTGAGTGCTAGATGTGAGTTTTTAGGGTCATGAGTCATATTACGATGGTAACTTTATCATGGAGCCATTGTTTATAGATGTAACAGTAATATGTGAGCAACCTTGGTGGACGTTTGGAAAAGTGTTGATAAAGGGGTGATTGAGTCGTTGTTGACACGTGGCCTTAGCCCAGATTTGGACCCTGGAGGCAATAGAGTTCAGTACATGGGGCATGCTGGCTAAAAACTGAGCCATCGGCGCAGAACCTGTCATTTTTTTGAATCCACAAGTCAATGTGGTAGGCAAAGGTGATCTCCAACCCTGTTCTGAAGTATTTATATTTTTACTCTGTCTTCGGATGTGTATCCAATTTACACCACTTTCACCTGGTAATGAAAGGTATCCAGGCATCCGTTTCATTCTTTGGTCATTTGTTTGGATGTAATGAGAAGGTGCTAAGTTTAAAAATCCCTTGCTGCTTCCTTTTTGAGAGCAGGATAAAAGTTAATGACATCCACTGACCCGATTTCCGACACCTGCTTTCCATCTTTTCTATGCTCAACGTTTCTTTGGAATCGCTTCAAATTGGTTAATTTAATTTTAAAACAATGTTCGGGTCACACTCAGCTTCATATCACGTGTCTGATCTCAAAGTTGTAAAAAGTTTTCGCAGCGATTGAGTTGGAGACGGTGTGTTTTCAAACCATGTTCTATTCATTAAGTCTTAATTCTCACCAGCCCTCAATTCACCTCCCCTCTCTTCTCAGAGTTATGTTTCCCCTGAGAGAGACTGATGGTCAAGGGTGTTAGCAATGCAGTGGCCACAGATTACAGCACACAGCCGCCTCTGGGGAGGATGGCGGTTAATTGGCATTGAACCGTTAATCATGGCCGCCCGGCCTTTCATTACTGAAAGGAATTAACATCAGCAGCCTGGGGACTGCTGCCGCGGCCAGTAAGTTTGTTTCACTCTGAGATGATTTAAGATCAACCAAACCACAAGACTTTTACACTCTTTAGGATTGCAATTTAAAATTCAAAACTTTACCATTGTCTTTGTAAACTTCATTCTGTCGTATAAAGTGCTTTCTCTTCTCAGATGTAAATAAGGCAAGAGCATTTTAAATATGACTGGAAAAATCCTTCCTGGAAAGGCTGCAAAATCAAAAAACTTTAACTAAAGTCTTAATTCTTGGACTTGATCAGAAGCCTATATACTTATAGTGGGAACAGATTTAGGAAATAACCAAAGACATTAAAAGAATTGCTCTAATCTTTGGATTAACAGGCTAAAGAAAGCACTCAGGGTTTTTACTAGAAGTTTTTTAAGAGCACAAAAAGTTGGCCTTTGTTTTATAAAGCACAGTGAACTGTAGAGGATATGGAGTCAGAGGAAATGTGGAAGGGCCTGAAACAAAAAGGAAAATGATAGGATGGTTTAAATATGACCTGATAAATCAACTCCATGGTTACCTCAGGTCGACTTCTTTGCCCTTACCTCACCGTAACACAGGCCACTTAAGGAAAGTTGACGTGGTTGCGTGGTTGGGACTCAGAGTTTAGGGATTCCATCCTGCTTGTGGCAACGTCACTTTGCCAATTAAATAGAGCCTTTCTCTTGTTTACAGCCTATCAACTGTGGGAGCACAAAGTTGTCAATCCATTGACCTGCAGGAGTGGACACACTCTTTACACACACACACACACCAGGGGCAGCCAAATGTGGCCAGAGTTGTAACAGCACTACCAAGCAGTTTTGCAGTTCAGTGCCTTGCCCAAGGGCACCTCAAAGTTTGTTGGCACCCCTCAAGCTACTCAAGCCCACTTCCAAACATGGTTTGATCGGGACATGAACCAGCCATTTAAAGCTCTCAGACTCAGCTACTATGGTCTTAAGTAGTTTCTTATCAGAGTGATTGTTGCCATGTTTTTTTGTTGACGTATCACCCATCAGGTTGTTGTATGCATCCTGAGCTGTCAGATGTGGTTACAAACATGTAAGAGTGCACTTGACACTAGTGGACACAAATGTGAACACAGTGATAAACAGCTGACATAGCACTGCACAGTTGTTATGATGTTGAGCCATTTCTCCAGCAGTGTTTAATTTTTTTAAAGAGTGTCCACATCTGATGCTGGACCTGTTGACTTAAAATGCCCCCAAAAGTTATGGATGAAAGAATGAATTTGTGTTGTGTTTAAATGTGTTTGTGTTTACTTTTCTGCTAAATAAAAAAGATAGAATGGGTAACAACCCGCCAGTCAGGCATAGTACAAGAAGTGTGTCAGTCTCTAACTCACAATGTTTACTTTTGTCTTGTCTGTTTCAGCTCCAACAGAGTCCCCGCTGAGGCCAAGTCTTGGTGAGTCAGCTCCCCCTGCATGCCTTTGTTTTCCTCCTTTGATATAAAATAATCAAACAGGTAATTACATCATGATAAGACATGATTCTTTACAGCCTTGGTTTAACTGTGAGCATATGGTGTGTGTGTTTGTTTAGTGGAGCTCCATGGGAAACATGCTGTGCTGCGTGACGACTTTGACTCCAACCTCCAAGGAGAGCTGGACCCGAGCATCTGGTAGGTGAAAAGGTTAAGACTCCTCTTGCAGTCTTAGGGTGTGGTTGCTATCAAAATCGTCTTTGCTCTCCAATAAACTTTATTGCTTTTGTGAGAACTTTGTCTCCTCTCATCTGGTTCCATCTTTTCTCCTCTTCTTCTACGCGCACAGGTCTGAGTGCAGTAACTGTGAGGTGGGAGAGCAGTGTGGGGTGCTGATGCATGGCAGAGCCGTAACTTTCTGTGAGCCCTTCGGAGAGCGAGAGCTGGTAAGTGTCATGTTCAACCACGCTGTGACCGCTGTACATTTTATGGCCCATTGACCATACATTTAAACTAACCACTCTGTGGCCACAACCACAGCTCAAGTAAATTATAACATAGTGGCTAAAACCTCTGTGGAAATCTCACAGAGAAATGGTTGTCCTGTCAAAGTTCACTTGCTGATGACACTGTAAATAAAGCAAGTACAACTAAAAAAAGGAAAATTAGTGTCCTGTTCCATCCCCAATGTCTATATGCTGATGGATAATGTTATATGCTCATGAAGGAAATACTTTACATGATATCAAACATTTTAAAGTAAAGCAAAACATTAACTATCACATAGTGTTGTACACATGCACACATATTCTAACAGACTAACATTTTAAATCGAACACTTTCAGCCTTTCTTCTATCTCTGTAATGTTGATTTCTGACATGGAGGAGATTAGTAACAGCGAGCGGCAGAGAAGTGTTTAGCTTCTCATGTTTCTGGGTGCTGCTCTGATAAGAATTCTCTTGGTCTGTCATTCTTTCAGATGTTTGATACAGCAAGTGCAATAAGTGTGCGCTTCCAGAAGCTGCAAAACATTTACACGGGAATGGATGCAACAATAAGAACAAACATTCATGCATACAGACTCTTAATAGTTTCACAAGATTCAATGTCTGTTTTTATTCCTCATTTTCACACATACATCGTGAGAAATGCACAATACTGTTCTGAATGTGCAAACCAATGCAGATGAACTTTGTTTTGTTGACCGACTTAAAAGCTTGTCATGCGCCCTGCAGTTTAGTTTCATGCGTATTTTTTTTTTTTTTTTCAAAAAATACATTAAGTGCTTATCTTAGTTTAAAAATAGGTCACATTACTTAAGGCGCTAAAAAAAAAAAAATCACAACAAGCACACAGGACCATTTAGAGTTGCTGACGAGTTTATCTGATGATTGTAGGCATAGGTAGGCTAACACTACCCATTGACTCCCAGTGTTTGAGCTAAGCTAATTAGCAGTGGGCGAGCTCTGCCTGTCTCTCCACGCAGTGTCAAAAGAATGGTGTCTACCTGCTTGTCATGGACTCTGGAGTGAGGCGTGCACAAAAACAAAACAACTAAACTGGTGTATCTCTTTGTGGATTGTTTGTATGTTCAACAGATTTTCAATGTTTTAGAGGCAGACAAAAGAATTTCCTTTGAATTACGAGTCAAATTGGAAATACCTTGACCAGAGTTAACTACAGATAATATCCAAACCTGAACCAGAGTAGATCTGAAGGATATTTAACATCACCTTGTGTTTCTTCCTCAGACAACCGTACCTCTTAACACCAGCACTGCCTCAGTCCTGCAGTTTGCCTTGGGTGAGTATTAAATTCCCACGTGCTTTGCAAATAATACCCATAAAGTAAGATTTGTGTAGCAGGTTAATATGTGAGACCTTTGTCTGTTTTAATATACTATTAGCTCCTCATGTGGTCATATATCTCTTTGTCATACTCATCCTTTGGTTCAGGTACATGTTTGTAACTCTGCTTGTGTACTGTTTATCGGTTTGTCATTTCCTCTCTCTTTGCCCTGCCTCTCCTGTCACAATAATGAATGATTTACAGCATTCTGCAAAGACACCCAGAAGGCCATGGCAGAGTTTTAGAGGTGTTGTATTTTTCATGTCCATTACATGCATCCGCCAGTTCCCAGGGGGCCATAACCAAGAGGAAATAGCTGCATACTTAGTGAAAAACCCCTCTGACCCCAGCCCTCCTGTATCTCTGTTGCTCTCTTTTTCCATCCCTTGTTCTGTCTGGCTTCGTTCCAGTTTATGTATCATTTATACAAATTTTTGATGCAGCAGTATTTAGAAAAATAGTTGTAGGTTTATTCACAGCTGTAGTTAGTTGGGATGGAGCAGCACGGCAGGACACTGACGGGACGTGGAAGCTGCACACCATGAGACGGTGCAGGATTGGGGGGGAGAGCAGGGGATTCGAGGGGCAGCAGGGCTGGGACGTGGGGGTTAACTACGTCTTCCATTAGCCGCCTTTGACCCTGTCAGCTCCCAAAGCATGCACACACATTTGTATGCAGGCTTGGAAACAGTCAGATCCCACAGAACTGGGGATGAAGTGCAAGTACAGGAAAAGTATTTAGTAAGAGCTTCCAGTAGAATCTTAGCTCATTTTGAATTTTGTTTTCTTTCTTTTTTCCCTATTTTTCTACTCATTTTAATTTAACTCTCAGATCTCAAATCAGTTTAATTTCAATCAGCAGGTCTTCTGTTCATTGACATGGAGTCATATAAAGTTTCAACTTGGTTTCTAAATGTTACGGTATAAAATAGTCCTAAAAATATATATTTTTTTGTTGTTGTATGTTTAACTCTTGAAACATTTTCATTTTAAATGACACCCTCACTTGGGTATAACTGAATATTTTTCAGAACTTGTGAGTCTCATCAGTGAGCATTGGTTCAGTGTTTTGTGGATATGCCTGTTTACCAAACAATTTAATGCAGTCAAGACAACTTTTTTCATATTTACGAAAAAATGCAAGGAGAGAAGAATTTGGGGAAATTTATGTTTTGGAGGTGTTTTAATTGATCAGGAGCTGGTCATTATTGGCTAATTTTCACAAAAAACACATGATTGGTTGGACAGAAATGCATTTGAAATCACCAGTATCATTAACAGCTGTTCATACTTTGTGCTGTAAAACAAACTTGTCAATTTGTTGGCTGCTGCTGCCACTCAAGGAAATTTTGGTGAAAAAAGTTTTGTTTTCATAGTTGTAGCTTTATTTATATTGAACCTTTAAAACCTGGTGGTCTTACAGGGAAAAAAAAGACAGAAACCGTGACAATTCTGAAATTAACTTCAACTACTAGGTCAAATAGTCATATCTGTTTGTTTAGCCATTGTTCTGCATTGTTTTATTTTAAGGAAATGTTTTCTTTTTGTTTCTTTTAGTTTCACTCTATTTGGTTGCATTAACTACTCGCCTCTGATCATCTCTTCCTAACCCAATCATACAGCGAGATAATCTATGTCAGCCCTGTTAAGCCGCTGATCTCTTAGTTCCACTGTGACACCATTTAAACATGATTTTTCACTTGGTTAAGTGGGGAAATGTGGGAGCAATCAGTCAGAAGAAGCCACCATGTCGGGCCTGGCTGCTCTCAGGGCATCGAGGATCATTGCTCTGCTGATAAAATTTAATAGCGAAATAAAATGTAGCCAACACTTTCTTTAGCTGTCCATCAACAGGAGTGTGTTAACAGCCATGTCTTTGTGTGTCTTTTATTCCCCAGGCTCGGGCTCCTGCCGGTTCAGTTACTCAGACCCCAGCATCACTGTGTCATACAGCCTGAGTGGCAACACCAACACCTCAGATGACTGGATCACACTGGAGAAGATCAGGTAGAGACCCGATCCCCACTCTCCTGTTTGTGTCTCTATGACTCCATCTTTCTATGCATCCCATTTCTTCTTCAATACTGTCTTCTCTAATTCATCTTTTTACAATATTAAAGGTTGACCTCTGAATGAGTGATACACTACTGATCTACCCTCTGACCCACCATGTTCCCCTTAGGCCCCATTCATACTGCCATTTCAAACTGCACTGTTCAGACCACTGTGACTCTTCTGTGCCCAGAGGTAGTATTAGAAGGAAAGAATTGGTGGACAGGGGGACTCCAGATTCAAAATACTTCACTTATCCACCTGGAAGAGGGCCTGTAGAATTTTTTGTGGAGAGCAGAAACTTTCGGAAGCATATCTGGCAGGTGATTGGATGATTGATCCGTCAATCAACATTTATTACAGGCCAATCAGATAATGCAGTAGTGAGCACTACTGCATTACAGAACGTGAGCATGTAAGTGGAACTAAAATACCAAATAATATTTGTTCTTCATTTAATAAAGAAAAGCAGTCAAAATCTAACAAAACTACTTCTGAAGCTGTTGGCATCTATGCTTATCTCTTAGTGCAGCCACTTCCTGTGCAGCACAACTGTTGTAGATTGGCGCTTAGCAGGGTGGATCTTCCTGGTTACAGCCATTTAATCAGGCTGATCCAGCTGCTGCGCAAGGTTAACACAGACTCTGCTGGGAATAGGAGCACTGTATGTTTCTGTCTTTGTATTTATGGGGTACCACGCCATGTCCTGCTCTCACCTGTCTCTGTGTGAATTCTAGTAACATCATCGCAGAATTGATGTAAATGTCTTGAAGTTCACTGATGACAGAATTAAGTTGTGATGCTGTTGTGTTAATGCACTATGACAAGAGCTGCAGAGGGAAATGATGACCCAAGTTTGTTTTTTTTTCAATTTAAATCAATTCATATTAACTGAATAAAATTTGCTGTTTGAAACCAGAAGCCTTGAACACAAAGAAAGATTTCTAATATCTTGACTAGTTTCAAAATAGAGAGGAACCCCACACATGAGGAAATATACCATCAGTCAAGGAGGCTATGTTTTGGTGACAGTTGTCTGTCTGTTTGTCCATTAACCCGATAAAGTAATGTATGGATTTAGAGGACATTTTCAGGGAATGTTTGTCATGGCATAAAGAAGAAGTGATCAGAATCTAGATGTGGATCCAGAAACTTTTGATAGGATTTTTAACATCATAAGATAGAACCATTTTTGCACATTTTGCGACACTAACTTGGCTAAGAATATCAGAAATGCCTTGGCAGAGGGCTGTGCTCTATAACACTTCTAGATTTTGTCTTTTTTCGGAGGGTGGGGGTGTTCCAAGCAGATATTGATACCAGCCCCATGACAGGAACAGTAGCTACAACAATGATGCAGCTAATGGGGATCCTGATACACTAAAATAAACCATCTCTAGCACTATAAACCAACAGCTGAGAGTCAAGACTGTGTATGTTATTCTTTAAAGTGAATCCACATTAAGTCAAAAGTGATCACATAAACTCCCTTAAATCTTTCTGTGATTTTCTTTGCTTTTACTCTGCTTCCCTTCTGAATTAAAACATGAAATACCTTTGATTTTTTAACAGTTTCTGTTTGATGAATTCTAAATAATTTGATACAGTAAGATGAATCAGTGTAACACACTGGCAATATCACCTTACTCAAGCTCTATGAGACATTAATGATGTACTTTTCCTCTCTTTCAGAGCCCCGACCAACAGCAGCACTGTCGTCCACCTACTTCCCCTGCCACATAAATCCCGGGCCGATGGCGTTCGACTCCGCTGGTCTCAGGAGGTCCCCCAAGGCCCTGAAGGCTATGAGTCCTGCTGGGGGCTGGACAATGTGCTGCTGGTTAATGCTGCTCATAAAGCCCCTCTCTTGGAGGACAATCTCGACCCTCCAGATACCGCAAACTGGCTCTTTTTCCCGGGGGCCACTGTCAAGGTACAGTGATAAAGTGAACACAGCTCCATAGTGTTTCCCTTTGTCCCAGGTTTATTTCACTGGAAGGGGAAAACAATCTGTGGGACAAAAAAAATGATCAAAAGCAGAAGTTATAGTTTCACAGAAATGTTAATACTACCAGTATGAGTCTGGCTGTTTGATTTTTTTAAAGCTCTAAAATCTGCTGATAGTATGAGGAAGGTGATTATTTATTCGCTTTTATCAATTCATAATCCAGACATGACTCAGGGGGTGCAGATGGTTAATATTCCTCTAATTTTACTTCACAAATAATTATTTTTAGTATCTGTTGACGTGGTGACTCATAGCATGTTTCATATCGATGTTTTCTATTGTCCAGCACGCCTGTCAGTCCGAAGGCAACGCTCTGTACTTCCATGGAGGTGAGGCAGTCGGCCAGAGCTTTGCCTCCACCAGAGACGTAGACCTTCACCGTGAAGAGGGAAGGAGCTACTGGGAGGAAGACTTTGAAAGTCCTCCATCCAAGTAAGTCAATTTGATGGGTTATTTCTTGCACAACTTTCCGAGAAATACAGTATTTAACTCATTTACTCCAAGTGTGCAGTAGAAAGCAACAGGTGGTCTTTCATATCTGCCCCATTAAGACTTGACTTCATCAGGACAGGTCAAAGTGACTAACATCTAACAAGTTCTTCATTCATGAATGTTGAATTTAAAGCTGCAGGTTCAAATCCATTTCCTCACACTGGTTAAAAATGTACTTATTTATTATTTTATTCATTGAGTGAATTGCTTTGTTCATTTCCCTTGCTTGTAATGCATTGTTACATGGCTGATATTAGTCCAAGTCATAAATACAAATTTAGTCACTACTGCAATATAAGATTTTACACTTAACACATTTGAAAAGTCTTAATGTATTGCCACATTTGAAAGGGGAAATAGCATTTAAGCACTTATGGCTCCCACAGCAAAAGAATATGGGATTTTGCAACAGCTTTACACCTGCACACAAGATTTGAACGTTTCATTTTGCAGCATAAAATTTATCTGATGTTCCCCTGCCAGAAGAAGTGTTATTTTGTTTTTAAAAGAAAGGTTCCTGGCGAACAAGAACAACAAAAATGCTGATAAGGAAGCAAAGGAGCAGTAGCCAAATAGCCATATATTTTAAATTTTTTTTATCAATATTTATACTTAATTTGAATTTTGTTTGTATCTTTCAATCTATAATACTGAACTGCTTCTGAATCCCAATTTCCCAGAGCAAGTATCATCCAAAGGGATTAATAAAGTAATTTCTAATCTACTCTAATTTAATCTAATCTCATTCAATAAATTCTCGTCAGTTTTAATTAAACAACAATAAAGACACCACAGCCACTATACCCACTTTATCAGTTCTCTGGATTAAGAGGAAACTCTCAAACAAGAGGTTACAACGTGGTGTTTTATGTTCAAGCTGCTTCATGAACTGTTGTTTCATCTGAATTACATGGACCAGATCCAGAACACAAACTGGCTGGGGTCTGGTAACTCAGTGTTCCTTGAGCACCTTCTCTTTTTCATTATTTGTTCAGGATGGAAAGAAAGTGATGGAAGCTAAATAATGTAAAACAGAGTTTCAAATGAATATAGGGTCATATGTTGCATGTTGGGTGATGGGGTAATCAGCATGTTGCACAAGTTTAAGTCAGGCTTGCTCAGACTCACACAGGTTAATGCCGTACCTCTGACCGCTACAGAAACAGCACTCCATCTGTCAAGAGTGAAACACATACACACAAACACACACTGGACTACAGACGGCATAGAAACACTGTCAGGAGCACTACAAGACGTATGGAGATGAAAGAGCAGAGATGATAGATAGTGTAACTGCCAGAGAGTAATTAACAGCCCTCACGCACCAGGTCTGTCAATACAGTTTTCTATGAAGCTGAAGAAGCTGCACCTTTATACATTCCCCGCTGCATGCCAACATGCTCCACTGCATGATAATCCTCACCTATGAGGCACACAAAGCTAACCTGAGTGAGGCAAAGAGGAAGAAGTTCTGCTTGTCTCAATGCTTTACTTCACTTAGTTAAAATTAACCCACAAATGGGTTTGACAAAGACACTGCAGCTGATATTCAACATGTCACAAAATACAGAGAAACAGGGGGGATGGAAAATGGAGTGAAGGGGGAGAGGAGGGAGAAGAACGCAGGAGAGGGCTGACACACTGAGTTAACTTCTGTCAGTGCTAATGAGGATGCTCTCTCCACTGTGCACAAATATGTATCTGCTTGGTGTGTGACAGTGTATGTGTAAGTCCTCTCTCAGGTGATTTATGCCATATTTCTGGATGTGTTTTTTTACTGGCGAGGTGTGAAATATACCTGACTCCAATAATACTCCAGAGGATGCATAAGAGGCAGTCTATCAACACAAGTACTTTCTTTATGTCGGCACGTCTATTTGTGAGCTCTCAAAGTCAGCAAGGTCTTATTTGGGGTTAAAGATTTATCTCTGTGTAATACATCATTATCAGTGATATTTCTTTTTCAAACAGTGAAGTAAAAATACAGAAAGAAAGGCTTTTGCATCAGACTGCCCCGCACACTAGACTGGAATTTCATTTTTTTTTATTTTGCTGCAAGCTGACAGCTTGTCACAAACATGTTTACTCTGAGCCAAAAGCACAACACACTAAAAAGTTTTCAGTAATTTAAGGTTTACATACCCTCAAATGTTGTAATTTAATGTATTCCAGTGGGGATTTGTGTCATGCACACTGATAGAACTTGTCTCAAGTTGCAGTGATTAAGTACTGTTTTTTCTCTGCATCGTTTGTGTGATTTTGTGATAGCATATCACACTACTAAATTACTCTCTATTGTTTTTAAGTTTCATGCATTGGTTGAACATATTAGTAACCAGCAAGTAAAAGAAACAGAATAAAACCTTTTCACCTTGAAAATGCTAATTTTATAGACAATCTGAAGAACAAATTTCAATGAAGAGTGTTTGTTCTGTCCCTTTTTTACAGAAGGCCCTGGCTGCCTGCTTACAGCAACATCTAACTTTCGCAGCAGACGACAGTCCTTTTGAATACTGCTTTACCAATCAATTAATCAATCAACCAATCAAAATTTATTTTTATAGCACTTTGCATACAAATTTTTGTAGCACAAAGTGCTTCACACAGAAATGAAGAAAATAAAATTAAAATAATCAAAGGCAAAAAATTAAATACAGTGAAAAATACAACCCGCCCACACTCCCCATCCCTCACCCCCACCCTTGCAATCCACATACAGCGCGCGCACTCGCTTGCACACACATACAAGGACATGGAGAGATTCTAACAGAAAACAGAGTAAGAGAACTGAGGACAAGTAAGAGAGCACAAGTTCACACAGCAGCTCCCAGCTAAAGAGAAGCTGTTTCGTCCCTCTCTGTGCTGTGTTATACCGTGACTAAGGGTTAATAGGCAGAAGTGGGCTGAAGAGGACTGTGACAGTTAAAGCTGAAAAAACAAGAATGACCAAACACGATCTTTTAAATGGAAAAGTGGCACAGGGAACAGACACAAAAAGAAGTAAAGGCTCCCCAAGTTTTAAGAGTCTTGAGCAAGGTGTTCAATTAAAAGTCACTGAGGTCCAGTTATTCAAATTTCCTCCAAGTAAATGGTCCATACCAAAATCCAGCTTATGTCTTATAGCTTTCCCCTCTGTCCTCATTTTCATGGGTTCAAGAACATTTATTATCAATTTACAATGCAGGATATGTTTGACTGAGTGCACAGCTTGCTTTTTGACCAATAAAAGTAGTTTCAGGCAAATGTATCTGAAGCCTTTTCTTCAGATTTAAGGAAAAGAAAAACCTCTTAATTAAATGCATTACAAATATGTGCAAACAGAGCTGAATAACCCCTTTTTCTTAAAGGTTAAAGAGTTCCCAGACTGAAGAATTGAATGCCTTTACTTAAAGTGAAAAATCAATATCTTCAGTAAACAAAAATAAAAGATGGCTTTAAAAACAAAAACAAAAACAAGCAACATAAGAAATAAGTGCTACAAAGGATTGACAAACATTTTTTTCTCAAATAAAAGAGGTCTCAGCCTAACAACTGAAGCTAAAACAAGTCAAAATCTTCAGAATACAACAAATGCATTTAAAAAGTACAGTCATCAGTCATCTAGCACTGCTTTTCCACTATGTTGTTGCAATACAACGTAACAGACGAAGAGGGATACAAGAAAGTGACAGGAAGAAGTCCTGGATTTCATTCACTTGCTCTCTGTCTCTCAACCGTGGAAAAAACAAACTAAAAAACTATTCTGAAAGAATGATATTTAGAGCTACAATCTGTCCTTGTGAATTAATTAGTGATTTGTCATGGGCTTGGACAGAACCATCATTCGGTCCAGATCCTGAGGTCTGCCATTTGGTGATGCCTGGTCGAGAGTGATACACAGAAATTAATTAAAAAGCTGGAATGCCGCTCAAATTCCTGGAACATTTTAGTCTAAAATATATTTGTATATATGAATCAACACTGTCTTTTTTATCGCTCAGCTGGGACATCGAGGGAGCTGTCTATGGGACCCAGTGTGGAGAGATTGAGTCGGGATCAGCGCTGGTGTTTGAGAGGGAGGGACGGAGGAGGGTGTGCACCCCGTACCTCGACACCACATCCTATGGAAACCTTCGCTTCCACTTTACTATGGGTATGGAAAATCCTGTATTCCTGATGCATTTTTACTTGTCATTTATTTGGGAAGGACCACACAGCTCCTATACGTGAGGTCCCTGTATGATTATGCTGCATAAAAGTATAGTAAAGCATGTGTTTGTGTTAAGGTGGTGGTGAGTGTGATCCGGGAGAGTCCCATGAGAACAATGTGATTGTGTTTGGACGATCTGAAGGACGAAGGGAACGCGTGGTGCTCGACACACTTCCATACTCTTCTTACAGGGTGAGACATTTGTAGCTCGGCCACAAAATAAAAAATCAAACACTGTTATGATTTTCTTTTTCACTTACTACCAGTGATGCATCGAATTAAATTAACATTACCACTTACTGTGAACAAATCTATGAACGACTGAGCCCCCTCCAATGTTACTAACATGCTGACTGAGTTCACCCTAAATGGATCCCTCAGGTTGCCAGATTTAGGTCTCTCTTCCTAAATTAATTCCAGATAAGCTTTCTGCACCTTCAGTCATTTTAGTTTTGCTTTCTGGAATTCATTACCACAGGAACTCAGGTCTGCTACAAGGGTCTTATTTGAATGCAACAATGAAAAAAAAGATTTCAACAAACTATCTCTCTAAGGCGTTAGTGATTGGAGTGACTTTTAACCTCACATACTACTTTTAAGAGTTGTCTTTCCTATTTGAGTTTCAATTCCTAATTCTATGTGTTGTGCCACCGTCTCTTTTTAGTAATCTCCACATTCGAAATACAGGAATCACATTATGTAAGATCAACATCATAAACTTTTAACTCTAAGTTCGTGCTTTTAATTCTTTGTCATTAAAAAATGTAATATAAACAAACCAGATTTGATTTGGCTGAAAATTTGAAAGCTTGATTTGTTTTCATGAATCAAATGTAAATATTTTTAGAGAGCTAAAAGTAATTTTATTTCTTTATTTTGATTGTCTGTAATATATATACTACACCACAGAATTAAACCATTGCAGTCCAATGAACTCATTTCTGGATTTAATTTATGTATGTCGTTTGTGTTTGTGTAATTCGTGTTTGTATGATTATATAGCTAGATAATTAGAAGATACATTAGAGAGATGGATGTGACCAAATTTATTTGACCCCTGTTATAGTGTTTTAGATATATTTCAATAACTTGTTTAAGTCGAAAAAATGACATCGATTTTGGGCATGTATTTTGGACAGCAATAAAGAATTTTAAGCTGACCTTCTTTATCCAAATTTGGTCTGCTCATTTGGCTTCCCTGAGAAGTCAGAAATTAAACAAGCATGAAATTCAACAACTTTAACAAATTTTTCTGTGTAGGATGCAACAAAATAACTATAAATGCACATCCTAATCAATAGTTGATAACGTGCCTTACTATTTTTGCTTGTTTTTGTACAACAGTACATATTAAAATTCATGGATAACAGTCATAATCATATTTTGCATTGAAATATTATTTCAATTAAAGAACTTATTGAAACAATCAGTTCATTTTCATGTTAATGCTGACATTATGAATGTTAATAGTTAAAAAACAAAAAACTGTTAGCTGTAGGTCATTCTACGTTTTGTCCATGTGGATTTGACTGAAAATTGCCATTAGTCATGTGTTTCTGAAAAGAAGAGGTGTAAGAACAATCAGTTTAATCATATCTTTGTGAGCTTTTGGAAATAATGTTTCTGACTTATTTCTGACATGTCCCTGTCTCGGTATTCTCTGTCTGGTCTGGGGTATTAATGTCCTCCTCTGTTTTTGTCTCAGACTCCTGCAGTGGTATCCTTGGCGCTGCCCACAGAGCTTCAGAGTCCAGTTACCCAGTTCTGCCTGGAGCAGCGGTCACATGGAGGTGCCAACCGCCACGTATGGGCAGTGGACTTCATGCAGCTGCTCCCTGTGCTACCTGGCACCCACACACATGTTGCTCAATTCTCCATCAACCTTGGCTGTGGCTCCTACCAGCCGGCCAACAGGTGCAACACATTTTCAAACTAGGTTGGGCTTTTGTTTGGGAACGTTGCCACATTTTTATGTCAAATTGTGAATTGAGCTGCAACAAAGGAGACCTCCAACCTCTAGATCCACTCACTTATTTTGGTGTTAGGAAATTGTGTTCAATTCAGAAAATCAAACATAAAGCTGTGTGGCTTTGTGAGGACAGCATCTAGATGTAGCTGAACTCAACAGGTGTCTAAGACCATCTTTAGAGCACAAGATAAAACTGACATTGTTTGCAACAGGCCTCTGCAGCTCTCTGACTACTGATCAGTTCCACTGCTCTACTGAGATTATCATTTCCACTGCGATGCCATATATCTGCTTCACTTTTTACTTCTGATTTATATTTTTGTCTCATGGCTTCATTTAACTTGCTACATTTTGATTGAAAACAGTGACAGGGAGTTTCTTCATATTATCGCAGTTTTCCTTTTTCTGGACATAGTAACCACGTGTAGGTTTTTTGTTAATTTCAATACCCAGGATTTAAGCTAACGTGTTTTAAATCAAGGTGAGAGATCTATCTTTTTCATGATTATCCAAATCTACAAAGGCTATATTTCATGGGGAGAACAGCTGATGAAACATATATAGAGCCAACATTATGTTTTGTTTTATGCAATCTTCAGTGGGTTATAAATGTCTCCTCCACATCACAGAGTACAATACGTACACAAAACAAAAAGTCAGTGGCATCAGGACTCCTCCATCGTTTGCTGCTTGAAACAGCATGTTCCCCCAGCCCTCTAAATAGGCCTACAGTGAGATTTCCAACTATTATTTCATGAGCAGCTCAAGCTCCCTGGCTTTTGGTAGTAAGCCTGATGCAGAGCATGGACCATAGACAGAGTGCAGAGCCACTAAAATATCAACATGAGGTCACTACAGAGTAGACTTATCTACCAGTCAGAGCAGACTGTGTTCACTTGAGTAAGGGGCCCTCATAATTTAGAAGATCCACCAGGTCGTTTCTGACAGAGTTAAAGTTTAGTACAAATAGTTCAGGAGAACTTAGTATGTGAACAGCTTTTGTGAACATTAGTAATTTTAAACAAACTCCAGCAGTCATCATGATCGAATGTGTGGCACTGAGTCAAGGCAACACACAGGCTCTTGAATGCTCCCTATACCCTGATACCACAGCAAGCAACTTCACAAACTGAGCAACAGTAGACTCCATTAAAGGGTCTAATAAGCTACTCCAGTTCAGTTCACATAGCTGCGACTGTCCCTTGCTATGTTAAGTCTGCCTGCAGCAGTCTGCCTGCAGTACAACTTTGGTTTTTGGGCTTCAGAAATGAGTCACAAGAGTTCAAGAAGTCTTTCAGATCGTGTTTCATTTGTTCGATATATTTATATCCTAAAGGTTCAGATTGTTGCCGCTATTTGATGTTGCATATGTATCACATCTTATACTGCAGAGGAGATTTAGATAAAGGATTTCCCTTTGAGTCTCAAGGCATGAGAACCCTTGACTGTAGCATATGTTTATGTTAAAATAAAACTTGATCTGTTATTTTTTTAACAGTGTGAGTCTGGAGTTTTCCACCAACCAGGGTCGCACCTGGTCTCTGCTCCACACAGAGTGCCTGCCCGAGCTCTGTGCTGGACCCCATCTACCTCACAGCACCATCTACTCCTCTGACAACTACAGCGGGTAGGGCTAAATTGATATCTATTAATGTGCAATTGTACATGTATTTACTCTTTATTTATTAACGCAGGCATCAGGTTGGTGCATTACATCATGCATGGGCAATAAATCAGGCTTTGTAAAAAAATGAAAATCTAGATTCTGTCAACCTTATCTTCTGTGTTTTGGTGACCTTTCAACCCTGTAAGTGCCCTAAAATTTTCATCTGACACTGATCAAGTGAAGGAAATTGCTGGAGATTAAATTTAAATATAGAAATAATTGTTATTTTTCTGATGTGATGGCCCTGTTTATTTCACAGAAAGACATTAACCTTATTTCATTCTGTTTTGCAGGCAAATAAAAATGTCATTTTTTGAGCTTGTATGCAAAAACTAGTCCTCTTCTCAAACTTCATTGTGCACTTTTAAAAGCATTTTTTAAGTTTACACTTTAACCACAAGAGAAACATTGAACTTAAGCTTGCATATATGGTATTGTAACCATAAAGCATTTTAAAATGTATATCACTACTTTCCTATAACATATAATAGGGTATTCATACTGTCCATATATGCCTGGCATGCTGTCCATATTTTTTAGAAGACTGGACAAGCAGTCGTTCTCAATGCCTCTAAGTGTCATTCCCAAATATCTTTTTTCTACTGAGCTGAATCGCCCGAAAAAAGGTTAATTCATGAAGCACCATACATTCAAAAAGTTTTTACAGAGTCAAGGTGTTTAAAATGATAAAACTGTTGAAAAACTGAAAGATATTTGAAATTAATTAATGGCCATAGAAGTTATATATTTACTTTTGTACATTCTTTTCTGGGATTTTTCGGCATTTAGTGATAACAGTGGGGCAGAGAATAGGGGAAGAGCCACAGCAGTCGAACCCTCAGGTCAGACTTGACCCTGTGCTCCCTGCAAAAGAGCCTCATACATGGTTTTTACACAGTTGCTACCCAGTTTGCTATACCGGCAGCCCAAGGTTAAATATTTCTGTCTTGAGTATGACTATATGTGTGTAAATGTTAGAATTTTAAATCGTATGGATGAAGCTCATTCTGCTGCTCTTAGCTGTAGCCATAGTTTCTTCACAATCAGCCTTTTGCTTTGGCTGGCTATCCGTGTTGAAGTGTTTTATTATGTTTCCTCAGGTGGACAAGAATATCCATTCCTCTGCCTAACGCTGCCCTGACAGAGACAACAAGGTTCCGCTGGAAACAGTCTGGCACTGGTTTGGGCAACATGTGGGCCATTGACAATGGTTAGTAAACCCGAAAACCTCCTCCTTCTAGGTCCCAACCTACAAAACTTGTTCAGCCACCTAGAGGCTTTCTTCCGTTTCTTGAGTAGAATACTGATTTCCCTGTCTGTCTTTTCATCAGTGTATATGGGCCCAGCCTGCCTGCGTTTCTGCTCCGGGAGGGGACATTGTTCCCGCACTGGCTGCAAGTAAGGATCTCTCTTATTAAACCAAATAAATCCAGTGCCTCCCCCCTTAAAAAGAATCTTCTCATTATCTACCTTTTGCCTCACAGCACCAATCACCATTCAGGATAAATCAGATAGTATTATGGTTATGATTTATTAATGGGTTTCATTATCTCTGTCTTCTTAATCTCATTCATATCCTCTCACTGTTTTAATGTCTCGTGTTTCTTCTTATCTCTCCTCTCTGCCTCTCAGATGTGATCCAGGCTTTAGCGGCCCGGCCTGTGAGCTCGCCTCCCAGACCTTCCCGGCCTTCCTGTCAGAGGGTTTCTCCAGCCCACGACTCTCCTCCTACCACAGCTTCTCCTCTCTTCGTGGGGCCGAGGTCAGCTTTGGCTGTGGGGTACTGGCAAGCGGCAAGGCTTTGGTTTTCAATCGAGACAGCAGGAGACACTTGGTCACAGCTCCTTTGGACAGCTCCCAGGCCAGGTATGAAGATGCTCATGGTGAGCAGACAAGTCCAAAGAAAAGGACTTGTTTGACTGAATCATATACAGACAGAAGTTTTTCACATGTTCACTCTTTTACAAACATAAACATACTGTCTGTAGTTTACTCACAGGCAGAGTTTGTTTCTGCTGATTTTGCCATCTCGAGATTACTTTGTTAAACACTCCTCTTACTTATGATTTATACTGGAAATGTTCCATCTAGTCAGCTATCCATTTCTCTCCTTCATAACTCTCTCTGTCATACTATATGCTGAGAGATGGATTGTGATCATGGGGAGGACTGCAGATGAGAGGGAGAGGATGAAAATGTGAGGGGAAGAGATAAAGAGGGAGCGATAAAGTTAGATATGGCAACTGTGGTAGATTGATTATGCCTGTTGCAGCTCTCTGTATGCCACCTGATGGCCGTATTTAATGCCAGTTTCTTGGCTGATTGAGTGAACAGCTGCCTGGAAGAGGAAAATGCGGCACAATTGGAAACACAGATCAGGCAAGGACAGAGGGAGGGGGGCTTTGACTGGCAGCTGAAGACAGATGATAGAAATTACAGTATATATTACATTAGTTTTGATGACAGTTTGATTGACTAAAAATAATGCATGTAAAAGAATGAAAGCTTGTGCCACATTTGTTGATTACAGCTTAAACTCACATCAAAATCCAGTGCCATGAACAGCCCTTTTTATTTCTTCTTTAAAAAAAAAAAAAAGAAGTTGGCTGTGGGGTATTCACTGGTGCAGCCACAATACTTGTGTGAAATTCAAAGATATAATGTGAGCACAAGATGTTTTTCTGTTGCGTGACAAAAAATACCTAGAGACAGATGTATCTGGAGACTTAATGACGGCAGGCTGAGACAAAAGACTTAAAGGAGAAGGAGTAAAATGTTCATCCCTCGCTCATGCCAGCTCAGACATACTTTTGAGTTCTGTATTTGGGCAGATAAGTCCTTGAATGGATAGTCTTACATTTAGAGCATCCGTATGTGGTGTTTGGTTAGCTTCTGTGGCTCAGGTCCAGACTTACATCTCTGCTTTATGGAGAATACATTTAAGCCTACAAGGTCTTAAAAGATGGACAGAAGTTTTAAAATTTACACTGTCATATATTCCATTGATAACACAATTGCAGCTACCATGATCACATTAAACACAACCTGATGCTAATGAAATGCCCATTTCATTCATGGTTGCTTAATGCAAGTGGTAACATTGCTGCTGTTATTGTGCAGATACACACAGTAGGAGAGGAGGGTTGGCAAGACTTTTTTTAATATACATTTATTACCTCTGGTTATGTTTTTGCCAGGGTCTATTTGTTTGTCTGTGAGCAAGATTACACAAAAACTACCAGATGGATTTACATGAAAATGTTACCAGAGATGTGGTTTTGTCCAAGAGGGAAGGCAATACATTTTAGTGCTGATCCAATCCAAATTGACATCACAAAAAAACATTTCAGTTTCTAAAGGCAAATTCCATTAATTTATGGCATTATGGGAATTGTAGTTTATTGGCAAACTGACATCAGTGTTTTTCAAGCCTATGTCAGGGCATTTCCCAGCTTTCCTTGAAGTGTCAGCAGAGGAGTTCAGCTAATACAATGGCCAGTAATGGCCTGGTAGATCAGCACGTTTTTTCCAAATTTGTAACTCAAACCCTGATAGGCTGACATTCTCCATTTGGGCAGACGTGAGCGAAGACTCGACTGTCCATATGGATCGGAAAAGCAACTGCCATAACTGAGCTGCTTGGCGGAGGTCTGCTCTCTCTGAGCACTTTTCTGATTCTGAATAAGACATAACTCTTCATTTAAACAAAATCCAAATGTATAGCTAAGTATTTAAACAATGTGATGCTTATGTCTTTAAAAAGACTCCTCAATTAACTGGTTAATGGAGTTCAGTTAGTATAGTGCCTTACTAGTCTGTCTGACTACTATCTACACATGCACACCCATCATTCACTGGTGGTTCTGAAGTTATGTCAATGTAATTCATCAGTTATTTTACACCCCCATACCTTTTCATCCTCATTTACACACCACTAGCATAGCAGTGGGATGTTGGGTTTAAGTGTCTTGCCCAAGGACACCTCAACAATGTGGCAGCTGGAGCTGGACATAAACCTTCGGCCCTCAAAAGGATGTTGGAGTGGATGACCAGACTATGTCCCAAAACGATTCATCTGAAGTTTCATGCTAAATGTGAAATTATCCATTCATTTCTTTTTTTTACATCACGGAGTGTTTTATTATGAGTAAGAGTCAACTGATAGTGACATCTTCTTAAAACTTTGTTGGCAAAAGCAGAAGTTCTGGACATCCTGTATTATCCAAACTTTCCTTTTACTCTATCACAACCTTTTTTGCTCTAAAGTGCAATGTGATGAAAATGAATAGCACCTCCATTAATAGATCAATTAATGGTGTTCAAAATTACAGAAACTTTATGGTATTCTGTATTACTTTATCCATAAAAAGATAGAACGAGAGCTCTCTGTCAAAACTACACAAACATGTTGGCAGAATTTGGAATAGTGGCTCTTGCTCTTTTGTGTTACGACCAGCTGGTGTGGGGAAATGGAGCAATATGAAATCATATTTAAAATGGTTAAATAAAAGCTATTGATTAACAAAAAGCAAGGTGTTTTACAATAACAAAAGAGAGGAAAATAAAGCTAAATGAGTGCTGTAAAACACATTGGAAAAGGGGAACAAAAACTATCACCTACAGTTATACTATTTTATTTGACAGAAAACGAAACAAAATCCTAATTGACAATTCTGAAAAGAAAACAAAATGCAGTACAAAAATAGCACCCAAACCCTAATGTGACTAAGAATATTTCCTTAATGTGTATAAGGTGTTCAAAATTAAAAAGTCAACAATCTAGTGCCTCAAGTCTATTATCAGTAAACCACTGAACTAAGTTCTTTCACTAAAAGCTCCTCCATGTGACTTTTGATCCTTTTTGTTTTTTGTGTCTCATTTTGATGATTTTCTAATTTGCTGGATGGATTTTTGAACAGACTGTGATTACAATTTTGTGTAGTGCTGTGAGATTTTTCCTCCTGGCATGATAAAATGTATCCAAATCTTTAACACAGAGAATGCGCCAGGTAGAAGATGCATGGTTTTTTTTTTCAATCATCAGTTCATTCTCATTTTTACACAAAGCCACGGTACAGGGGTAACATCTGCCTTTTGTAAGTGCAGCTGGATTTTTCTTTCTTTTCCTGTCCTCTAACTCTGAGTGAACTTAAGTGTGAGGTTCTCATCGAGGTAAAGGTAAAGTGGATAGGAAAGGACTAAGGGGTTATTTTTTGACTTTTTGAATGGACCCAAAGTCGTGCTCTCTTTCCCTCCACCTCCTCACGTCTAATTTTGCCCTCATTCATTTAATCATCTCATCCATCATCCTGCCACCTCCCACCCACCTCTCTGCTCTGCACGACTGTCTGTTTATCTACCCTTTTACCCCCCCACCCACTTCTACTTCCTCAACACATCCCTGTTCACCTCACTTTTTCTTCTCATTTATCAACTTGCCCTTTCCTCTCTTTCTTTGTCATTTCCTTTTTTGGACTCAGCCATCTTTCCTAACTTCTGCCTCACTCTCAATCTGTCCACAGCTGTCCTGATTTGATCTTGATCTTTGTTTGCATTTGATCTCTGCAGGTACCTACAGTTCACCCTTCGCCTGGGCAGCCGTAGCACCCTGAGCTCATGTCCTGCCCCCGACCAGCCAGGTGAAGGTGTCCTGCTGCATTACTCCTCAGACAATGGCATCACCTGGACGCTGCTGCAGCACTATGCTTACCAAGGCTTCCATGAGCCAAGGTATCTCAGATGTTGATCCCTTACATGCTTATGAATCCTCAGAGACACTATAACTGCATTAACATGCACATTTACACTGCTAATGGTGTGTTGGAGGTGTGAGCCTCTGGGACCCATTGAGTCAGTTAGTGCCATCTATGTGTGTAATGAAGACAAAGTGGGCTGGGTTCCAGCTGTAAAGATAGAGTCTCAAAGCTCTTCATCAGTATGAGGAAAGTCAACAGGAGAGGGTAAGTCAGGGACGTGTTTTACACAACTATTTGTATTTGGAGGCACACGTTGTTACTGTATGTTGTAACAAAACAGTGCTATGAAAGGTCAGTTGTTGATGACGATGGTGTGGGCTTTAAGACGTTGCACAGAGCATAAGATGTTTTATTCATAAATGTTTGTTATTATGGCCATCTGCATGGTGTAAGAATCTACTGACGACCATCCAAATGATGGTATTTATGAACAACAGAGTGTGAACATGTAGGCTTTAGATCAGAGTCACCATCTGAGTCACTGTTTAGTCAGATACTGTGATTAATTCCTGCTGAAATGGTGCCATTATTCCATACCCAAAAACTACAGATGTGATCGGGGTGAATGAAGTGTCTCTGAGTTCAGTGATAAGGGTTTTTGTGTGATGTGAATATGAAATAATCCAAAGAAATGCAAAACTTTTTCATCTCTAAATGAATAAGAACAAAGAATGTTGACATGGAGGTGGGTTTTTTTTTCATGAAAGCACTTTTTTTTTGGTGCTTATTTTCCCTGAGTCCACATGTAACGCCGCTCGAGGTCACTGAAAAAGCACATTTTAGAAAACTCCAGCCAGTGTTAAAATTTCAAAATCTCTTAAGGGTTTATCTTTTGAAAAAGTGCATTTTCTAAACATCGGACCGTGTGTCAGCTTCTTCTCTAGGTGGTGTCGTCTTGTGTGACGTTATGACTGTTCTTTCCTTGTGTTGCAGCTGACGTTGAGAAACTGTCACCATTTTAAGTGTTGCTGACTGGACTATTTCCGTGATCACACATATTTTCAGTTGCTTTCTTACTATGATGCTGCTGCGGAAACACAAACGACAAGATTCATTGTTACTGTTTCACAAGTGACTGTGTTGACTGGTGATCTTTGGCTGCCTACGTCTGTGGTTGAGGTGGTACTGACAGATGTTAGAACCTTTGAATGTGTTTAAATAACATAGTTTGACCAAGACTATCAGATATTAGGGATGTAAATTATTATTGGTATACTACTGGTATCAGCTGATGTACACGACAAAGAATGTTAGGATTGACAATAATGAGTACAGAGAAATTGACATGTCAGATAAAAATGACTATCAGATGTGTCCTGGATTAAAACATAAACAACAAAATATTAACAAAAAGTGCCGGCTAAGACCAGTTAGCAGGGCCACAAATTACGACGCAACACAAGTCAGACTTGTGGCTGGAATTGATTTAATAATGAGACCATTTTTGCAGAGAAAGTACAAAACTGATATTGTTGCATGGTGTTTTGGAATTATTGACAAAGGAAAGGAGAACCTCAGTTTTTAAAACTGCATGCTAATATGTGGACATTCATCTTAATGTTTGCTTGAAGTTAAATCTAAATTAGACTTTCAGTCACCTTTTTTATGATTCATATTTTAGTCTACTTTTGGTGGACAAGAATTTAAAACATTTAATTCAGTTTAAGTTGGTCAGAATGCTCACATTTAGTCATTACTTTGAGTATACATTTTTCATTTGATTAAACTGTTATGTCAATGCTCTTTTACTAATTTCACAATTCTTTAAAATGTAGGCTAAGGGTCTTAACTAAGGTCTCTGAGGATAAAATTTGCAATAATTTTCTCTGCATACCCCCTTGTAAATTATGTCTTCCTCCCTAACAGGATTGTGTCGGTCGAACTCCCTGCTGGTGCTCGCAAGTTTGGTGTGCAGTTCCGTTGGTGGCAGCCGTATCATTCAGGCCGAGGCCACGATGTGTGGGCCCTGGATGAAATCAGCATGACCTCGGTCCTCTTCAACACCATAAGTCTGGACTTCAGCAACGTGCTGGACGTCACTCAGAGTCTTGGTTTCTATCTTGGCCACGTTCAGCCCTACTGCCAGCATGACTGGACCCTCAGGTGGGAGACTTGTGATAGACTTGTACAAATAATATACAACTTATGATTGGTTGGTGGCATTCAAGTTTGTTTGGTTGTCAGCTCTCTGCAGCTATGGGCTCAATCAGTGCTGTGCAAGTTCAAACATAGCCTAAGTTCTAACTTTATAAAAGACTTTACAGTCAACTAAAACTCAAGATGTTACACCAGCTCAGAAAGTTCCAGTGTAGGCTGTCATAACCTAAATTATAGACTTTCCTCCCAGTTAGTATGAAGTCCTCCGTAAATTAAAGTTCTCGTATGTTTTGTTTTAAAATGTGGGACAACTTGATGGATGAAGGGAGGGGTTTTCCTACTCTATTATTTTGACCTTGCACTCATCTTAATAAATTACATCCTTCAGAACAATGTACTGACTGTCTTGTTTTGACTTTAATTTCCCATCAGCTTAGATCATGTCAGCCGCGCAGCACTTTGACATTATCTATTGTTATTGAAGATTTCTCCTTAAGTTTCCAGTTGTTGTTTCACTGTAGGTTGAGGCTGTGTGGCTTTGAACAAAGTTATATACAGCTATTAGTCTGAAAAAAGTACAGCATCCAGCTGTTTGAAATCTCAATGAGGCTCTCCTGGTTAAATAAAGTTTCATTTATTCATTCATTCATGACTAATCAAATGAAATAAAAATGACATATCAGTGGTTACATTTTGCTTAGCTTTGATAGGGATGTATGAAAGATAGAAATAGATACACCTATATATTGCAGTAATTTGCAGTTATTGCTAGTTGCTGCAAGTCAAAAGTCCCTATTATTTCTGTCAGTGGGACTAACAATGAAGTTTATCCATGTACTTACTGTGCTTCATAAAAAAGCTAGTGTGAAACGGTACTGTTTATGTTTATAAAATTGTGCATTGGTTATACTGTCAAAACATTAAAAATAGATTATTTAGGGAAAAAAATATTTCTGCATGTGATTTGTGACATATGTCATCATGTTTGTATCCTGATACGTACCCTATAACCAGATTTTTGCCACCATACACCCTTAGATTGGATATTAACCTCTAATTGTACCACATGAACATAAGGTATATCTTCACAAAGACACAACTGAAATACAACCTGAACGTCAAAGCAGAGTTAAGTGTGAACACTAGAACTGAAGATATAACTGTGCAAAAGGCACTGTTTTAATCGATCTTTTAAAAGTTATAATATGTAGCAGCTTGAAATAAGGAGAAAGTATCAGGGTTTTTAGAAAACCAAACAAAAATGATGCTCATGTACTCTGCTTTACTGCTTAAACTGACATCATTTCCTCCATCTTCTTTTTAGTTTCTCTGGTGAGCCAAGCCCTGGCTCTAGTATCCGTTATGTGGAAACTCAGTCCATGCAGATTGGAGCATCCTACAGTCTACAGTTTTCATTGGTCATGGGCTGTGGTCGTGAACCTTCCCCCCACATTGACACCCAGGTCCGCCTGGAGTTCTCCACCAATCATGGTCTCACGTGGCACCTGGTCAAAGAGGTACAAGAGACTCAGGAGCATTTCACTCTTCACTTTTCTGTCTACAAGATATAATTGACTTTATGAGAAACTCTGCAGGAACCAGGATCAAATTGGTTCTTGGGTAATTTATTTACCCTAAAAAGTACCTGTGCAGTAGACAATAGCCCGTCCATAAACAGGGAAGTTAAAAGTTCAGGGTATTAAAGCAGAAACACTTCTTGTGTGGGATGCACATAGGCCCTGGAACCTTAGGTCAAAAAGGTCTTTTTGTGTATGCACAGCCTGCAGAGCACATTTTTCATTACTAAAATTTGTAGATGTCATCCTTTAGACTGGGAAACACATCATTTATTCATGATCATGAATATTGATTTAACAATTACAGCCTGTGTAATAATGTGTAAATAATGAGAGTCTTTAAATGTGTCACTTTTTCTCTGATGAGAAATTATCTCAATTACTTTTTATCATTCTGCTATTAGCGAATACAGGATCATACTTGAATCAGCAAGCAGATCATCCTCCATGATTCAACATAGATTTTCTGTGATCACAACTGGCTCATAAATATTCATAAAGCACCAAAGTATCTGCCAAGATTTTATTACTTTTGGAATTGAATAGGGTGTAATGATTCCCCCATTAGTGAGTTTTCTCTTAATCTCCAACGTGCACCAAAATGCCGTCATCTGGCGAGTGCAAAATGTAACTCTGTAACTGTCCCATACTGTTAATCCTCACTTGTCTCCCAGAGCTCAAGGTCAGAGATACCATAATCCTGGGTTGTCTTTTTAATGCCTGTTCTGTGGGGTTACTGCAGTCTCAGGGTGACTGCAGCTATTCTTGGCTTTTCAAAAGAACTTTGCCCAGTAGAGGTCCATACTAATAAATAAGTAGCTTTGCAGAAGTTTTTATGATAGACAATAAGTGTCAACAAAAGCAAGCGCTCTTTCCTTCATTTCTGTCTCATAGGCTTGTCTGCCTGGCATGCCAAGCTGCTCTGAGTTCACAGCTCCCAGTGTCTACCACCCGTCAGAGTTCAAAGACTGGAGACGCATCACTCTGTCTCTGCCTCAGAAGACATGGTAAGAAAAAATATGGAAGACGAACATTGTGAAAAAAGCAGTTTTTAATCTTAGTTTAATATTTCTTCATCAGAATTAAGACGCTGTGATACATCAGATGTAGAACTTTACACCAAAAACCGAGGTAGCACACACTCCTAATTCATAAGTTGTGTATCAGCTATGAATTCAAGACATGAAATAAGCTGTGAGAGAATAAAGGTCTCTATCTTTTTATTTTACTTTTGAAACCGTGCACAACTTTTAAGGTCCATGTAATAGTGTGTTTATTTATGTCAAGGGTGATTCCCACCGCAACTATGCCTGAAGGTGGCATAGTTGTAGGTGTAGGTGGAGGCTGGCTTGTACGTGTTTCACTTTGTCTGCGTTGATTTTGACCCAAAAATAGAACAACTGTGAACTGTTACAGTGGTTGCATTGCATTACCCTGAGGCATTTTTGATGTAACTGCACCAGAATTAAGTGTAACATACTGTATGTATGGAAAGTAAAGAAGTGTAAAGTTGTCCCTGTTGGAGTTGCTAACTTGTTAGTACAGTCAACTGGGAGGAGATCACACCATGATTTAGAGTAGTGGGATTGTATCACCCCCCCCAGAGTATCCACCACCACCATAGTGTAGACTACGGTATGTTATATATATTATGTTTAATCAACATAAGCTGCTGTTTCCATGCAGCAGTTGTAGCACATAAGTAGGGCACCCCTTATGCCGAGCATAGATTCTGTGCGATTTCAACATGGTATTGATGGGCATTTGGAAACGTGCAACCACTTTTGCAGTTGGGGCAGACTTCGGGTTTACTTCACATGTACACAGCATCATTGTCATACTGTGTTCATAAGAGACACCACAGATGATTACAGCCTGACCAACTCAGGGTTTCCGTGTGTCCTGGAAAACCTGGAAAACTTTGAAAATGATTAACCATTTTCCCAGTATGGAAAACACATGGGAAATGACAATAAAAGTAAAATGTACGGGAAAAGCTAAAATTGTCCTGAAAATTATTTGTCCTCCGTCTGCTTCACTCTACTTTGTTACAAACTTTTCACCCCCAGTAAGGACCTATTTTTCCCCAAAGAAGGTGACTGTAAGTCCAAGAGTATTGTAAATGCAGTGTGAAGTTTTACCTCCTCTCAGTCTCCTTTGTTAAATGGCAGACAGAGGAGCAGCAAAGAGCTGTAGTCTCTGAATAATTTCAGTAGAGCCACAGCAGTGAACAGGTAGTGTCAGTGGGCCAAGTTCCACTCAGTATCACACTGTTCCAGAAAATACATGAATGAATGAGAAAAACATCACGAGATCTTTAGCTCCATTCAAATACTGTATAACGTATGTGCATAGAGAGAAAAGATAAGTAACTTTTCATGCAGTTTTTAGCTAGCTACTTTCTAATGAAAGTGGTTGTCAACACCCGTGTGACATAATGGAAATGTCTTGGAAAATAATTTCCTGAAAAAAGGCAGAACCCTTCAAACTTCTTCCAATTGGTCATATGAATTTGTGACGAGTTCTATACTCTGGTAATTCAACTGCATTAACTCGCACAGTTGTGCTGGTCTTTTATGCTGTCATTTAGCATCAAACATCACCATAGTTAGCATGTCTGTGTGATATGTGTCCTTTTATTGTAACAGGAAATATATGAACGCACTGAACTTCAAATGATGCTGGAGTCATTTTTATGACTAAGCGACTTACTGTTGGCTGTATGTGCCATAACCACAGTGTTTTTGCCTGTTTGTGTTTTTTTTTTATCTGTGCAGAAGAGATCACCGATATGAAAGGTTAATCCTTTTTTCTTGGCCCCAATTAAACTCATACAGTGTTAGCGCTGAGGTAATTTCAAGCTCTCTGATTGTACAGTCTGAAAACTGGAATCGTGAATGTTGGTCACGTGCTGTGAACAGTTTAGTCCCACAGTGTGATATGTGTCCCACCACTGATATTCCCAGGACAGTGAACTTTTGCCCCTCCGTATCTGTTTGTGATAAAACAGAAAGCTTGGTTTGTGGTCTTTTTGAGAAAGCTAATGTTTGGCAACACTTTGAGGCAAAAACTAGAAACTGTGTTCTGTTTCTACCTGAAATTCAAAGTTGTAAAGGATATTAACATTTTTATTTTCTTTTATCCCCTTCATATCACCACTGTAAGGCATAAATCATTTTCACATCTGGAAAATATTAACTCAAACAATTACATGACATGTTCTCAATCACACAAGGAAAGGGATGTATAAAATATAACAAAGAACTCACTGATAAGAAACATAGTTTGAGTTGGATAACTGTGTAAGATAACAATTCAGGTCAGAGTGACCCCTCTCCCTGTATGTGAGAGTAAAAGAAAAATTAACTGCAAAATGTAGTTTAGAAGAATAAATGGAAACAAACACACAAAAGGTAAATTTACAAAGAGAATGAAGTTGACAGAACAATATTAATTGCATAAGCAAAACAAAATAAAGAGATACTAAGAGAGAACTGTTGTAGGCTTCTCAAAAAATCACAGGAGGACCTCCCTCTTAATAAAATCTGCTTCTTTCCCACTGACATTCAGCAGATATTCTTGGAGAATAGATCGGACATTGTGTCTCTGATCCAGTGAGACGGGATGGATTAACACCCGAATTTTGTGTCAAGGCTAAAAAAAAACATTTCTGCAAGCTTTTATTCAAAATAATAGAAAACAGATCTTCCTCATCCCTGCACTCACACACATTATCTTAAATATGCTGCGTTTGCCTTGTGCAAATAGCAAAACAGGAAATATTTTCCTCCTTTGTATTTGAGAAGGGAAAATATCTTTCCAGTCAGGTATTTGATAAAAGAGCACTATCGGTTCCCCTCTGCTGAAATGAAATGAAAAAGGCGAGAGGCTTTGCTTCTCAGAAAAATGTAGTTTTCTTATCAACTTGGCTTTGAATAATATTAAGAGCATTTAAAACTCATGTTGTGGAGATAAGTGTTTGCAACTGAGCAGTATTTTAAACAGACACAGGTGAGGGATGCCAACACATGTAGCTTGCACATGCATCCTAGCTTAGAAGGCTTGACTGAAAAGATATGATAATAAATATAAAGAAAATAGTACTAAATAATCTTTGTACTTGACCAGCATGATCAACAAGTTCCTCCATCTGTGGTCATCTATGTTTGAAGTTTGTTTTTGCCTCTTGATGGCCTATCAAGTGGCAAAAAACATAAAGAATTGCGATTCATAATTTGGTCTTAGGTTATATAGATGCTCCATAACTGTTTTTTTTATTTGTTTGTTTTTTTAACAATCCCTTTTAGCCCAAAAAACCCTACACGCATATACAGAATAGTGATCCTGAGCAGTTCATGAGGAGAGTATGTACTCCTGCAGGCTGAGCTCGTCCATTTATCAACTCAACTAATCACATAAACCTTTCTCACAGAGCACCATGACCTCCACCTCCATTTCCTTCCACTACCAGCTCCTAAATAAGGTGGTCTAATCTCCTGCAAGGTGTTATGAGAGGTCACAGTGTCACGGCAGTAAATGATAATAAAACAGTCGTGACTAGCTAGGTATGACCACAAGATGGTCTGAGTTGATATGGGTCCCCAAAGCCGCCAACCAAGAACCCTCTGTGGCACATAATCCCCAGTATACCTGACTATCTACGCTTCAGCTAACATTGGTCATTTGTCACCAAACAGCAGGCTGGGATAGACACTCATGCACAAACATGTACCCACACTGTGCACACTATCACATCCTGAGCCAACATTTAACGGTGATTGTATTGTGATGGTCTTGCCCTCTCAGTGACAGTCATATCAGTCAAATGCATTGCTTCCTTGCACACGCACAAATTGACTGCAAATGATGAGGTTAATCTTTGCAACACTTCCTCCACAAATCTCTACCCCTCGTCAGGCAGTAGATTATTGAATAACAGAGTAGAGAAAATAGAATTGACTGGAACAGAATTTAAGAGGCAGTGTTTACAGCTGTCACCGTGAAGCAAAAGGTTCCTCATTTAAGTTCCTGTTAAACAGGGCCTTTCAGTGTAATATTTGCAGGTTCCTCCATGGAGGTGTGGTTAAAGATGGACTTAATAACAGATTAGTAAAACCTCAGATGAATACACACAAAGAAACAGCAAGATGAACTATATTAATCTTAAAAGTGCAAGTACAAGTGTCAGTAACAGTAATAGTAAACTACTTTTAACATTAAATGACAGTTAGCATGTCTACCAAAAATCCACATTTTTTAACTTGTTTTTTATTTTCCATTTGGGAAATCTGTCCCAAATAAAGTGGAGATATACTTTTTTTTTTAAGTGAAGTTTGTTTGAGACCTTTGGGTTATTTTATTGACTTTAAGACCAGTTCTTCTGAAGATGAGTTTTTAGTTATTTTTCAACGTACTTGTATATTTTGTTTACCTCCACTATTGTTTCAGTTGTACTCGGCTCATTTTATCTTGTTCCCATGCTCGTCTACCTTCAGGTCCAGTGCCACACGTTTCCGCTGGATCCAGAACTACTATGGAGAGCAGGATGAGTGGGCCCTCGATGACATCTACATCGGTCAGCAGTGTCCTAGCATGTGCCACGGACATGGCTGGTGTGATCACGGACACTGCAGGTCAGCTTCAACACGTTTTCAATATTGGAGAGCAAAGAGTCACAGAAACTGTTAGAGTACAGGTTTTTTTAAGCAACTAAAAAATCAGGGATTTGTCTTCTTTTTGTTGTTGTTGTAGGTGTGATGATGGTTTCTCTGGAACAGACTGCCAGCCCTCCTCACCACTCTCCTCAAGTGTGCTCTCAGACTTTGAGTCCCAGGATGCACTGCTTGCCACATGGCAGGAGGTGATTGGTGGAGAGGTGGTCACCCCAGATATGGGCTGTGGGGTTGTTTCTTCTGGATCATCCCTGTACTTTAGCAAGGTAACATAATGCTAAAAATGCTTCTCAAGAATTTAAAATGTGATGTTCATACATAGAAGATAGATAGAACAATACTGTGAAATGTGCTTCAGCACTTTATGCAAATACAAGATTGCAAAACCTTTTAAAATAAATCGTGAAAATCACTTCAGGGACAGAAAATAGTACTTTTTGTAAATTACTGTAGGTAGAGTTTAAATTTGACAAAAAAAAATATAAATGCCTTAGTGTTATTAATATTTAATAACTCTAAGAAATGTGCTGTTTGGCTAAGCACTGTATGCAATCCCCTGATTTTTTATTTTTATCTGCCAAAAACTGTTGACCTCTGGACCTCTTCCACAAATTACCTTCTTAATTATTTTACTGAAATCCAAGTCGAGATGTTGCAGTTGTTTCCAGGAAACACACTCAAACTTTCAGTTACATTATTGGGAAGACTGAGAATATTGGCAGAACAGACAATAACTGGATTGCCGGAAAGTCCCCACGCTACCATGAAAGTGGAACATTCCTTTGCATGTATTATTTATTCATTAGTGTTTGTGTGATTTTCAGGCTGGGCTGAGGCAGCTTGTGAGCTGGGACCTGGACACTGAGTGGGCGGAGTTTGTACAGTTCTACCTGCGAGTGGGCGGAGACTGGGCAGAGTGCAACCAGGCAGACAGCAGGGAGGAGGGAGTGCTGTTGCAGTACAGCAACGATGGAGGCATCAGCTGGGGCCTCATCGCCGAGATGTATTTCACTGACTTCACCAAGCCACGGTGAGAAACCCTGGCACAAGGAGAGAGGAAAATCATTTTACAATCCTGATTTCATAATAAGGATAATGAATTGTATTGCAATGCTTTTATATATTATGTAATAGTCTTGGACCAGACAACAGGAAAAGTTTGTTCTCAAGCACTGCCATTCATTTGAAAGGTTAGAGTTACAATCTGGTAAAATTTGTAATAGTTTGCTTCCTTTATTTGAAACAAAAGGGTAGATGGATAGTCTGAGCTCAGTGGCAGACACCCCCTGCTGTAAATGTTCTCCCTGGTATTTTATGAGTGTTGGCTTGTTTAAATCATAGGACCCAAATAGTCTCAGATGGATTTTTTAAATGAATGCTATGAAAGTTTCAAAATTAAAGTTAGTACTTGTTAAAAGTTTCTGACTTCTGACCATGGGGACAGAGACATTTTTTAATCAAATCTGTTTTGGAACATTTTGAGTGCTGCTTTAGAAAACACCAGAAAAACATGGATGCAGCAACTTAACCCTCATTATATTAGTTCCTTTTCCTCTCTTGAGAGAGCTGTAGCCTTTTTAGTTCAATTAACAGATCCATCTTGGCACCCTGGCTTGTTGCTGTTAAGAAAAATTTTATCTCACATGAACAAATTAACATTTTCACTTATTTACTTATTTATTACACCTCTGTTGTTGGCTGTTAAATGGAGGCTACATACATGTATTCATTTGTACTTCTTAATGTTTCAATATGCACCATCTTGCATCGTTTTTTGAAGTATGCTTGCCTGTTGACAGAAACTGTTTAAACTGTGTTTCTTGACCAAGATACTTTTAAGAGACTTCTGTTTTTAAAGAGTATGGTTCTGATAAAATGAAGGAAACAAGAAAAAAAATAGTCTGACTGTTTTTTCTTCCTTAGCTTTGTTCACTATGAGCTCCCCTTGGCGTCTAAGACCCCCTCTACGAGGTTTCGCTGGTGGCAGCCTCTTCACTCCGGGGAGGGCTATGACCAGTGGGCTATAGACGACGTCATCATTTTATCAGAGAGGGAGAAACACATCATCCCCATGGCCAATCCAACTCTCCCACAGGTTTGGAAACCACTGAAGAATTTCCTTTCCCTAAATTTGCTTTCATTTGATCTTTTTTTGGATTTTACCTCGCACAGCAGCTGTGGTTGTATCTTGGAATGATGCATCTTTGTTGTAATGGAACATGTCTGACAAAGTGAGAAAGTAAAGCTTTAAACCCTTAAATCTTTCTATCTCATGTTTTCATTCATCTAATGGAAAATCCATCCAGGCACAGGCACTAACACATACCACTTTTTTTTTCTACTTTCAGAACTTTTATGAAAAGCCTGCATTCGACTACCCTCTGAACCAGATGAGTGTGTGGCTGATGCTTGGTAATGAGGGAATGGAGAGGGAGAGCAACAACAGCTTCTGTGCCCCCACACCCTCTGCCATGGTGTTTGGGCGCTCAGATGGGGATAGAGTGGCTGTCACCAGAGACCTGGCACTGCGTCCTGGCTACACCCTTCAGTTTAAGGTGGATACATGAAAACTTTTAAAGCTGAAAGCATTTAGATAAAAGTGTTACTTTATCACCACAATGACTTTAATCCTGCTTGTTTTCTTTCCCTCCAGTTGAACATTGGATGTGAGTCAGAATTCAGTGCGTCTGCCCCAGTCCTGCTGCAGTACTCCCATGATGCTGGCCGTACCTGGGCTCTAGTAAGAGAGGGCTGTTACCCAGGGACCCCAGGGTCAGGCATCTGTGAGGGCAGTGGTCGTGAGCTCAGAGAGCCCACCGTCTACAACACAGGGGACTATGAACAGTGGACCAGGGTCACTGTGGTCATACCACGCAACGTAGCAGCAAGGTAGCTTTGTTTGTAGATGAACATTCTGAGCTGTGCTTGAGGTTCTTGATTATATGGACACAGTTATTTCCATGAAACTATGTGCATAGTGTAACAGCTTGTAAACTCTGTCTTTCACCCTTTTCCAGTAAAACCAGGTTCCGCTGGTTTCAGGAGAGCAGTGTGTACAGAGATGCCCCTGCTTTTGCCTTGGATGGAGTCTATATCTCTGAGCCATGTCCAAACCACTGTGGTGGACATGGAGACTGCATTTCTGGAGTCTGCTTCTGTGATATGGGATACACAGGTATGGGATATTTTAATATGGATCATCAAGTGCATTTGTACAGAGGTCAGTTATTTTTTGATAGATGCTGTATGGCCAGGATTTTACAATACCCATAGAATAATAAGTTTATCTTGGTCAAGATAAAACATTGTTTAATTTGTATTATTTTGTATGTAACTATTTTATTAAGAAATAAATTAGTCCTTTTTACCCATACTGCTACCAGTCATGTCGACTTAGATATTTGGGCTAACTATACTTGCTGTTGTTATGTAAAGGATTCCTGCAGATCCTTAAACAGACTTGAAATGTCTTTTATTTGATCATAGAAAATCAAGGTTTTCAGGGTAAAAACCAATTTTGACCTGTAAGAGGTATTTGATATTAGATGGCATTTTGACTGAGACAGATTTTATGAAATCAATTTTAGGCCTTTTAAAGGCTAGTTCTGAAAACACCAGTAGGGATGTACGCTTTTGAATTTTTACTGATATCCAATAATCCAATATTTTTTAATTAATTATTATCAACATAATCTACAGTCAGCGCTAAAAGAAAATAAAAAAATACACACTTCACCTATGATGATTACCAGTTGTTCTGCTTTGCAAAATAAGGTCTCACTTTCCTCAATGCAGGTCTTAAAAAGTCTTGAACTTGATTTCTGAGGTTGCTCAGGAGCCCTGCATGATGTCGTTTTCTGGGTTTGATGTTTGTATTCCTAGTTGAATCTTTACTTTTAACAGCAGACAGCTGAATTTCTGTAAATGGGTCACACATTAAGACATTCCTGATATAACTGCTAGCGCCTTATGGATTTATTTGAAAAGCTGAAGGGATTTAACAAAATAAAACCTGAATTCGACCAAATTGTTCAACTGAAAGAGGGGCAGCAGTGGTCCTGACAAGGCTCTGCAGGAGCCAGCTGTTAAAGGGAAAGAAATAGATCAGGAAGAAGACAAAATAGCAGTGTTTTATGTATTTGTATGTGATTCACCATAACGACTTCTTAATTTTTCTCAGTGGAGCAGGACAGCTGTGTCCCATCAGTAGCCAGTCCCACAGAGCTGACTGAGGGCTTTGAGGGTAAACTGAGCCCATTGTGGCAGAGCCTGAGTGGGGGAGTCATTGGTGGTGGCTGTGGCATCATTGGTGAGGGAAAAGCACTTTACTTTAATAGTCCTGGGAGGAGAGAAGCGCACACAGTTCCTCTTGACACCACCAACACCAGGTGAGCTGATCAACCTCTTGCCTGTGTTCTCTGTATGTATGTGGATGTTTCATGTATATAAAAAAATGCATAAATGCTGTTTGCATACAGGTTGGTTCAATTCTACATACGAATCGGAAGCAAGAGTTTGGGACCAACCTGCACCAGGCCTCGCTCTCGTAATGAAGGTAACTATCAAGCGATGTGTTCAGGCCCTTTGCTGCATTCATGTGATTGTTTCTCAACAGTGCAGGCTTCGTGCCTTCACATGATTTGTTCTTTTCACCACTGGCTTGTCTCCATTGGTTTCTTTGTGTGATCTGTTAAAGCTGTGTAGGTTCAGATGTAGTCCTTGTTTTCAGAATTTAATGTAACAAGAATCAAAGAGGGGTGTTTCCTGTTTTGTTCTTTACATCAGTGAGCAGGTTGTGGATTTTCTGGTGGCAATGCTGAGGGCTCTGTCTGATTGTTTCAGATTCCAGCCTTCTTATCAGTGTTTCTCTAAAGATCAGTCATCTGTATTTTCTATTATATTTTATTACTCATGAATACTGCTAATTACTCACTTAATGTACATGTGTCGAGCAAAAAGTGTTTAAAAATGTTTACTGTTTCTTCTCTCTGTTTTTTAGGTGTCATTGTCCAATTCTCTACCAATAACGGTGTCCAGTGGCAGTTTTTGAGGGAGCTGGACTTTAGCTCCTTCCTGGAGCCCCAAGTGGTAACCATCGAGCTACCACCTGCAGCCAAAACCCCCTACACAGTGTTTCGGTGGTGGCAGCCTCAGCAAGGTTAGCACGTAACTTGTCTTCACAGTCCCACAATTACAAAGCTATAGTTCTTCAATATCCTCATAATATTTAAGTTTAATTTTGTTTTTTAATGTTTTCTTACCTTTTTTTAATCTTTTTTTAGGGAAGCACTCTGCACAGTGGGCTCTGGATGATGTCTTGATTGGCATGAACGACAGCTCCAGGACAGGTTTCCATGACAAGTTTGATGGCTCGACACCTCTGAGGCACAACTGGTACCGCATTCAGGGCGGGGAGGTGACAGTGGACTGTTTGTCTCTGGACACAGCTCTAACCTTCAACTCTGAGGCCATTGATAGTGAGTCATACAAACACATTACAGTTTATGAGCTCATTTGTTCAGTGCAGAGAGCTTTTGAACACCCTTATTTAACGTAATGGCCTGTAGTGAAAAAGAAGGAGTATCCTATTGCTTTTTCAATAGTCACAGTCAGGTCCGGGAAAACCCACTAAGCACACAATTGTGAGGTTGATGTGTGTTTGAAGTGTAAGTGATACAGTAAATGACTGCAGCAGAAGATTCAAGTGAGATTGTACAACAGCTGGACAACTCAACGATAAAACTCAAAGATAAAATATTTATACAAATACATACAAATTTAAATCTAGTACATCACTTTCTTGTGTATTTATACACGCCTCTCCTCAGTGAAGCACATAAATAGCTTCACAGTGACATCACAGTACGGCGCACACAACATGCTGAAATTGAATAACCCATTTACTGCGGTGCCGTGGGTCCTGAATTATTAATGCGAGCAAACCTGAATGAGCATCCTGCCTGTTATTTATGCTTGCATCGAGCTGTAAGCGGATTTACTTTACACAAATATTACATTACAAGTGGGTCTTCATTTAGCATGCACAATAAGAACATGTATAGAAAGATTAATTTGGCAACACAGATACAGTATAAACAAGAGCTCTCATGACCCTCTCTGTACATTGACTGTCACAGTACCAAGTCTTTTTCTCTTTTGTGCCTTACATGCAATCATTTTACACAAAATACAGTATTGCTCATTATTTTAAAGGCTATCGCTGCATTTAAAATGGACTCGTATTGACAGGAAAGTGCTTTACTCTGATTAGCAGTGTTCAGTCTACCCAGAAGGGTCTCTCAACCAAAACAATAAATAGTAATGGACCTAAGCTTATAGAGGACATTTCTAGTCTGAAAGTCACATTTACCCTTTCACAACCATTGATTCATCATTTACTGATGATTGTTAAGTTAAGCTGTCCATCAGCATTTTCCAACACATCCTCACCTTTCATGCCTATTTACATGCCACTGATGCAGTGGACAGCTCCAAGTCAATTATATCCAGAAACACTTGAGTTTCTTATTGTCTGAAACTCTTTAATTTGTTTCTGTTACAGATGTATGTTGATTGTCACATGTTGAAATAAAAATGTCAGACCACTGATAGATGCAAAATCTTGTTACACTCTCTGCCTCCAGAGAAGCCACGGTACGCAGAAAGCTGGGACTTTGAGGTGACAGGCTCGTCGTTCCTGCAGTTTGAGCTGAGTATGGGCTGCAGTAAGTCCACGTCTTTCTCCCATGGTGTGCGACTGGAATATTCCACAGACTGTGGACACCACTGGTCTCTGATCACCCCGGAGTGTGTGCCCCCAGCCATTGGCTGTGCCGGTTATACTCAGAGCTCCGTTTATACCTCAACCCAGTACAAACACTGGAGGAGGATCACTGTCTACCTGCCAAGTGCTGCCAAGTATGTCTTTTCAGTCTTTTGTTCCTTAATTAGCAGGTACTGTTAATGAATCCCCTAAAAGTGCGCTTACATCTCCCCACTGTTGACTCCCTCAGTTCTCCCAGAACTCGGTTCCGTTGGATCCAGACCCACTTTACCCCAGGAGCAGAAGGATGGGCTCTAGATAACGTGCTGCTTGCCCCTGGGTGTCCCTGGATGTGCTCTGGTCATGGTCTGTGTGACAATGGACGCTGCGTGTAAGTACAACAAGCTACATTTATTAAACAGTTGTATTCTGCTTGGATGCACATGTCACACACCATGACATTCACCCACACTGTCCTCACAAAGATGTGACAAGGGCTACGGAGGGGCCCACTGCGTGCCGTTGACCCCCTTACCATCTGTGCTGAGAGAGGACTTCAATGAGAACCTGCAGCAGGAGACATGGCCTGAAGTGTATGGAGCAGAGAGGGGGACCCTGAGTGGAGAGCCTCTTAAATCTGGAATGGCACTCATCTTCAAAGGGGTAGAAATAGAAAACAACTTGTAAAAAAAAACCTCAAGACACATTTAAACTGTTAAATCACAAAAATATGATCTCTCACCAACAGCACTATTCTTGTCTGTTTGCAGGACGGTATGCGAATGATAGTGTCGAGAGATCTGGACTGCTCCAACACTCTCTACATTCAGTTTTCATTCAAATTTATCACCAAAGGTAAACTACGCCTCAGTGTTTTTCAGATGCAGTGATCCCACTCCTGAGAGAAAGTTTGTATTTTTGTTAGTTTTTGTATTAACAGTTGTTCTTTTTGTTTTCGTTTCAGGTGTCCCAGAGCGCTCCCATTCAGTGCTTCTGCAGTACTCTGTAAATGGAGGAATCAGCTGGCTCATGTTGGATGAGTTTTACTTCCCGACTTCCACTGACACTCTGTTCCTCCACCTGCCACTGCCAGCCAGTGCTCAGACCAACGCCACTCGCTTCAGACTTTGGCAGCCTTACAACAGTGGTGAGTGGATGGTCAGGCATGATTTTAACATCTGTTACAATTATGTCATGTAACCTTGCCAATATTTTGCCCCTCAGGTAAAAAAGAGGAGGTGTGGGTAATAGATGATCTCATCATTGATGGCAGCTCCTTACAAAACACGCCAGTGGTGATAGACAGCTTTGAAGAAGGCCCCAACGAGTCCAACTGGCTGTTCTACCCTGGAGGAAACACCGGCCTCTACTGTCCTTACCAGAAGACTGGACTGTAAGAAACACATTTAGTTGTGAATGCTTACAGGGGCGGTGCCCTGCCGCGGCTTGTGCTTGGATTATTCATAAACCCAGTGATGAAAACTTGCAGAAGGCCGTTTTTTGCCATTGACTCATTTTGTGCTTGTGTGTGATGCAGGGAGGAGGATGAGTCAGCCATGGTGTTTGTCTCCAGCGAGCTTGGAGAACACTCCATCACTACCAGGGACATAGACGTAAATGAGAACACGATCATCCAGTTTGAGGTACACAAGAACAGCCTCGATGACTCTTTTCTAAATGAACAATCTTAGTTCTAGTAAGACACACATAATGACTGGTCATCTCTGGTAATTCATTAAATATGACTATTTTCTCCAGATTAATGTTGGTTGCACAGCTGAGAGCTCATCTGCCAATCCAGTGCGTCTGGAGTTTTCACGTGACTTTGGTGCCACATGGCATCTTTTGGTTCCCCTTTGTGCTGGTGCCCCCCAGCCCTCCTCACTGTGCTCAACAGAACTTCATCCTGCCAGCATCTATTTCCCCGGCACAACTCAGGGCTGGAGGAGGGAAGTCATTCACTTTGGCAAGCTTCGTCTCTGTGGGTAAGGATGGTATACAAAGAACAAAAGAGACTTTTTCAAACTCTTTCCATATCAGACCCGTTAAACTCTGACTTTTATTCTCTCTCTCCAATCTTTATGCATTTGTCTCAACAGGTCGGTGAGGTTCCGCTGGTATCAGGGTTTCTTTTCCACTGGCTCTAATCCTCCAACATGGGCATTAGACAATGTCTACATTGGCCCACAGTGTCAGGACATGTGTAATGGCCATGGCGCCTGTGTGGGTGGCACCCACTGTTTATGTGACCCTGGCTACTCTGGATCTGACTGCTCTATTCCTGACACCCCCAACCCTGACTTCCTGAAGGAGGACTTTGAAGGTACATTGAGAAAAACATTTACAACAAGGAAGTAGTTTGTTAGTGCATACTACAGGATCCACGGGTTAAAGTCTTACATTATACAATAATCACATTACTGTTACATTCTAAACTGAAGTTTTTTTTGTCATTTTAGATTAGATTTCGATATTGGAATTTTTTTTAATGAGACAGTATGCATTTGTAAATATTAACATGTAAATGCTTGGGATTATAGCCAAGTGGAAAATTTCCATCCGCAGTCCCCTTAGGTTGGTGTCAACACAACACAGACAGCTGTAATAGGAATAAAGAACATATTAAACATGTTAAAAAACACACAGCCATACAGACAAAACACTCTCAAAGAAAACAGGCCAGGAATTAGGAGACCATGGGTATTACTCATTCATTTATTCATTTTCTTTTTTTTTATGAATTTTTTGGGCATTTTGTGCCTATATTGATAGGAGAGAGACAGTGGATAGGCTTGTGAACGATAGTAAGAGAGTAGGGGAAGACACTCTGCAATCTGACCACAGGCTGGATTCGGACCAGGGCCGGCAGAAGAATGTATATGGGACGTGCCTGGTTGCCAACCACTCCATCAAAACTAGCACCCCCATTTATTCATTTTCTATACCACTTATCCCTCTCGGGGGTTGCAGGGGGAATGGAGCCTATTCCAGTTGTCATTGGGTGAGAGGTGGGGTACACCCTGAACCAGTCACCAGTTGATCACAGAGTCACATAGTAAGACAGACAACCATTCACCCTCACAATCATACCTAAGGGCAATTTAGAGACACCAATCAACCTAATGAGCATGTTTTTAGTCCGTGGGAGTAAGCATGGGTGCTCGGAGAGAGGCATGTGTACTACCTGCTGTAGTGCTAATTAAAGTGCTATAGTGCTAAGGTCCGGAATGCTAAAGTGCACAGTGCTAGCTGTCTGGGAGCTCTGGTTCCTCTTATACTGCACATTGCCTAATAATGCACAGAGATTGAAAAAGTGCTTGTAGATGTGTAAGTAGATACTGCAATCAGAAAAGCAATTTTAGATCCAGGATCTTTCACAGAACCACTATAAAAACATCTTTGAGTTTAATTTATTTCAACTGTCTGCCTTAAATATTTTTGCTTTCTTGTCCTTGTATGTCATAAATGTGGATTCTTGTTGTGGGTTCTTGAACTGTTTTTCTCCATAGGTGGCGCTGTGGATGCTGAGCGCTTCAGACAACTGAGTGGTGGTAAACCATCAAGGAAGTGTGGCATTATGTCCAGTGGGAATCATCTCTTCTTTAGTGAGGACGGTCTGCGCATGTTGGTCACAACTGATATGGATCTATCAAATGCCAGGTACTTGGGTTACAAAAAAATACAGCATCAGCTTACCACGTCAGTATGTTTTTTTTAAATTCAGTATTATCTTTATCTCTGTTCACTGCAGGTTTGTTCAGTTCTTCCTACGACTTGGCTGCGGTAAAGCAGCTCCAGATCCTCGTTCTCAGCCGGTTTTGCTCCAGTTCTCTGTGGATGGAGGTCTTACCTGGGGCCTCCTTCAGGAATTCCTCTTCAGTAACAGTAGTAATCAAGCTCGCCTGGTGGCCCTGGAGATCCCTCTGCGCGCCCGTACACCATCCACTCGCCTACGCTGGTGGCAGCCATCTGAGAATGGACACTTTTATAGCCCATGGGTCATTGATCAGGTAGAGTGAGTCAGGATCCAGCCGTTGATCTATTTATTTTATCACTATCACAGACACATTGTGAAACATTAAAGGTGTCTTCTTTAGGTTGTGGTAGGTGGCAGCGCCAGTGGCTGGGGACCTCTGGAAGATGATTTCTCCTCCATAGATGGACGGTCATGGCTCCTCCACCCTGGAGGGACCCGCATGCCTGTTTGTGGCTCTGACGGGCCTGCTTTTGCATTTATTGAGAAGTCCAACACACGCTATGCTGTCACCACTGACATCAGTTTGGGTCAAGATGCCTTCATCCAGTTCGACTTCTCTGCATCCTGCTCTGTCACCAACTCCTGTTACTGTAAGCTTTAAAAATACAAGATTGTCTATCTGTGATGAATAAAGCTGTGACTGCTGTTACCTGTTAATATGCTTTTACATTCTGTTCCAGTACTGATTTTTTCCACCAATTTTCCATAAGCCAAAGTGATATGTCTCTAAACTTAACAAATCATTCATACTCATGTAAACATGAATATCACTGGTTACCCCATTCTTTGCTACAACACCTCAACTGCCAGGCTCCTGGGATGTTTATTTTTGCAGTAGGTCTACAACCTGCAGTATCTTAAGAATCAGATAAAAATTGAACCGCTTGGCATTTGGTTGGCTTTAGCAGAATTAAATGCGTATAAAACATTGCAGACCTGGTGTAGCTGCCTAAATTCAAGCAGGATGGAGAATATGACAGCTTCTTACTGTAGTCAGCCTGCTACTGCCAATGCATATGTTTTGGAAGAAAACAGTAATTTCATTGTTTGATTACAAAACTCAGATATTTGTCGTTCCAAATGCACAATCACATGTTTGTTCAGCAATTACATGATTTGGTTTAATTAGTACCTTCGCAAGCAGTTGGCAGCTGTCAAGAGAAAGGATAAGGCAGAGGCACAGACACTTAAATTCATGTAAACGTATCTAGTGATTGGGGTTTCAATGTTGGAAGATATTTGGGGATTTACCTGAAATTATGTACTGCTGAAAATGCTTTATTTCTTTGTTCTGTAGCTGTAGAGTTAGAATACTCTCTGGATCTGGGTCTGACCTGGCAGCCTTTGGTCAGAGACTGTCTACCAACAAGTCCAGACTGCACCTCCTACACCCTCCAGAGGCTGCTGGTGTCTGACACTTACAACAAGTGGGGTCGTGCTACCCTACCTATTCCATCATACGCCAGGTCAGAACGAATCTATTTGATACAGACACACTTGTGTTGCTTACCCCTCCTTCGCATGTTATATGTTATATCATTTCAATCAGTGATGTTGCTGCTCCATTACAGACAAAGTTTTACTTCACTGCATCATTTTTTCCTTAGGTCACCAGCCACCAGGTTTCGCTGGTTCCAGCAAGCCCCCTTTGATAAGCAGCAGACCTGGGCTCTAGATAATCTCTACATCGGAGATGGCTGCCCAGACATGTGCTCTGGACACGGCCGTTGCCAACAGAGCTCCTGTGTGTAAGTACTGTCATTGACATGTAGATCAAAGTCTATGTATTTTATTTTCATTCATTTATTTATTTGTTTCAGACAGTGCATGTCAGTCAACATTTTCGCAAAAATACATGTCAATGTAAAAATTAGCACAAAATTAGCACAATAGCTAAATTTCATGAGATGTCCTAAGGAAGGTAATTAAACAGAAAGGAAAAAAACAGATTTAACAAACAATACATTTCAAAAGACAGTAAACAGAAAACACAGACCAGATTGGCACAATGTGTAGCAAAAAAACTCAAAATCTATCGAAAAGCAGGAAACCTCAAAACTCTCAGCAGTAACAGCAGTGGAGGGGGAGACGTACAGGTACATTAGGAATGATTATATGACTGGCTTGTTTTCAACCAATATTTGGCTTTCTTTTTAAGTGTTATATAGTTTTCACTGTCTCTGATCTGTGCTGGCTCCATGAATGTGCACCTCCAATAGATGCCACCATCTGGTTTAACTATGTTCTACTCCTTGGTGTATTGAACCCTCCTCTGGTTTGTGCTCTGGTATTCATGCAAGTGTTCTTTTACTGAATAAGTAATTTAAAGGTGGAGGAGCAAGTCCAAGCAAGTTTCTGATTGAGATGTGTGTATTTTATTCTGAAAAACTAACATTTTTTGTCCATTTTGTTCTGTGAAGTAATAGTGTTTTCTTTTGTGTATTTAAAGTGTATATTTTGAATGTTCAATATATGTTCTGTTCAATGTTTGTTTTTTTAGTCACTAATGCTGCTCTTGCTCTTGACTTGCCCATTATGTCCAGATGTGACCCAGAGTGGGGTGGAGAGTACTGTGATGAGCCTGTGGTCCCTCTGCCCTCCCAGCTGAAGGACAGCTTCAGTCGAGCACCGTCACTCAGCCACTGGCACATCCTCACTGGTGGGAAGCTCAGCACTGTTTGTGGAGCTGTCGCCTCTGGAGCTGCTCTGCACTTCAGTGGGGTAAAAACACGTTCACCTTTGGTGTTTGACTTGTTTAGCTTTTCACTTATATCCTGGGTCTTGACTCCCACCAGTCAACATAGTGGAGTTGAGGTCATGAGGGGGCCATGTTGAAGGGCTTCAAGCATTATCTTTACTTAGAGTTGACAGGAAGATATTCTTGATCTAGCCATTTGATATATTTTACTAGTCCTTCTGGGAAAGAGCCCATAGAACGTTTTGGGAATGGACAGAACCTTCAAAAGCATATCCAGCAAGTGACTGGATGTTCGGCCTGTCAATCGCATTACAGGTCAACCAGATAAAGAATTACTGTGGGCATGGGTACTGCTGCGGTGTAAAGGACAGACAACTAAGTAGAATAAAATTAACGGCAAAACATGTTGACGGGGGTGCTGGTTTGGCGCAGTGGTTAGCAACCAGGCACCCCATGTACTTGCATCTACCGGTCCAGGTTCGAATCCCACCTGTGACCAGTTTGCAGAGTGTCTTCCCCTGCTCTCTCATCCCCTTTCACAAGCCTATCCACTGTATCTCTCCTATCAATAAAGGCACAAAATGCCCAAAAAATACATTTAAAAAAAAACAAAACATGTTGACAGTGGAGTTAAATTATTCTATCAAAAAGTTTGTATTGTTGTTATTTGTTTTCATTTAATAAAGGAATGTGGTCATGATCTGATAAAACTGCGTCTGAAGCTGTTAGCATCTATGCTAATCTCTGTAAGAGCAGTCACTTCCTGCTGTCGACACTCTTGTAGCTCCCATCTCTTATAGAAAGCTGGCCGGGCTGGGCTGTGTTTGCCCACCCGTAGTCATTGTTAATCGGAGCTTGGCAAGATGGATCTACCTGGATACAGACAATAAATCAGGCTAGTCCATCTGCACTGCACAGTTAGCCTTAATCATTTAAAGGTGGTGATGCTGTTTGAGGGGACAAGGGCGACAAGCTGTCTGGTTGTTCTGTACCCTCTGATTGGCTTTCCAAGGAACCAAGCCAAAATCCCAAGCCGTGATTGACTATTTGAGCAATAGCCAAATGTCTTACAAGGCAAATGACCAGAGATGGCTTTGTTTATAAAGGGTGTTGGTGGTTTTCTCTTCTTTTAACTTAATTTTGAGACTTTGGGTATCCTCTCAGCAGTTCAGGGTTCAGCAGTTAAGCCTCAGATAAGAGCGTTTCCAAAGTGGAGGGGAAAAGAGCTAGATCTGATTCCCGATAGGCACCTTTTAGTTACTTTTTTGTCTTTCTTGGAAAATGTTCTTTACTTTTTACCTCATGAGGAATAAATTCAATAAAGTGTGATCTTACGTGAATAAAAGGGTTTTTTTTGTCCTCCAGGATGTTTACTTCATGCACTGATATACCTGTTAAGGTTAAATGAATTTCATGTCAGGGATGACTTTTTCTTTATGTCAACATGAGCCTCTATTAACCCTTAAACTCAAACTAGGTTGTGGTTCAAAGAGCAAATCCAAGCATTATGAACACAAAGCACCAACATGTTCGACTCAAAGAGCCAGCCGACATAAGCGTGTGTGCGATTGAGTTTTAAGGTTAAAGACCTCCAAGTAATAGCTGTCAAGCTTTATGTACAGCTTGAGTTTCCCCTCTGGCACTCGGAGCAACATTGTGAAAGGGTGCCTATTCATGGGCTGATGTTGGATAAAAGAATTGGATGGGATTTTTACAAGGGCTCACTTGGATGCAGCTCAAGTTCTGTCAAAGTAACTCACTGTTTAGTTTTAAACTTTGTCTTTTAATGAGTTTTTTTTATCGAGTCATGCTACACTGATGTTCACTGGCACTGAAAAGGCACATTTAACTTCTGAGACTCTTTGGGCTTAATTTCAGTGATAATGGATCTGAACAGACAAAAGTTCAGTTACAAGAGACCGGCTATGCTTACTGCTTTATTTCTGTGCACAGAGTTGCAGCCGTCAGCTTGTGACAGTTGACCTGAACTTGACCAATGCCGAGTTCATCCAGTTTTACTTCATGTACGGCTGCATGATCCCACCCAGCAACCGTAACCAGGGAGTACTTTTGGAGTACAGCTTGAACGGAGGAATTAACTGGCACCTACTGACGGAAATCTTCTACGATTTGTACACAAAGCCTGGGTGAGTTTTACTTTTACCACTTCATCACCTGATAGCTGGAGTTTTCACCCAGCTGATTAAAAAAAGTGTTAAAAATACCCATCACTGTCGTTCCGTGCCCTCTGTCTTTAGGTTTGTGAATGTGCTGCTGCCTCCTGCTGCACGTCAGGAGGGAGTGCGAGTGCGCTGGTGGCAGCCACAGCATGAAGGACTGGACCACAGTGACTGGGCTTTGGATAATGTCCTTATTGCTGGGTCAGACCCAAGAGCACAGATATCTGACACATTTGGAGGAGTGGCCTTGCCCAGCCATGAGAGAGCTGCTGCTGATGAAACATCAGGAAGGATAGGGCAGCCGAGCGAACAGGAGGAAACACCCATAGGTATACATCAACTTTTCCCTCAGTACAACCATTTAAAGCAAAAAAGTGCTGTTTGTAACTACTAAAGACAAGAGGGATGTATAAACAAGAACTGTTGTTTTGTTTATATCACACTAATGCAAATCAAACCCATTGTATATGATGCAGCATGCATTTAAATCTATATTTATCCATTATTCACGTTTTATAGGCTTGCGTGTGTTGTTTAACTGAGGTAATATGTGCTATTTTCTCTTTTCTCAGTCTGAATTTTAAAGCCTGAAATTCAGGGGCAGCTTCAAGTATATATAGATTTAGTATACATGATAGAATAATCCTTTATTGAGGGAAAATTCAAGTCCTGCAGTAGCACAAGGAAGTAGCACTATGCAAAGATGTAATGAACTAGATAAAGATGAATGCATCAAACAACATAGAAGGTGAAAGTGATCATTATTTAAGTTTTTGTGTCCATTTCTTTTCTTACAGTGAGTGATCATTGGCTGTTCTCTGAAGACTGTTCAGTGCAGCGTTTCTGCAGCTCTCCTGATGGAGTGATGGTTTGTGGCAATGCTGATGGGAGAGAAGTGTACGCTGTCACACATGATATCGTCCCTGACAAGGGCTGGGTCATGCAGTTCAAGGTAACCTAAAGGGTTAAGATAACTCGTTTTCACTCTGGTGATTCATCTGTTTTGTGTGATGTTATTTGTGCTGCCTTCAGGATGACGTGAAAACTTTTTTGTCGATGTAGATCGCTGTAGGTTGCAGCATGCCTGAGCGCCATGATGACAGACAGGTTCATGTACAGTATTCTGTGGACTTTGGAGTGACCTGGAAGTATCTGGTGCCTCAGTGCCTACCTGCAGACCCCCGCTGTGGAGGTCAGGTCTCCCAGCCGTCAGTCTTCTTCCCTGCTGATGGCTGGAAGAGGGCAGTCTACCCTCTGCCTGACAGCCTTGCTGACACGTGAGTGATCCAGCCTTGTATCTCCCTTGGCAGGCTTTTCACCAACATACATGTTTTAGATTTAAATTGAAAAAAAATGATGGATGTGTTTAGATTACAGTTTTTCATGATTGTTAACACACAAAAATCTAAACTTTTGCACAATTTGTTTGAAGTAGTGACAATTCGTTTAGAAAAAGTTTAGATTTTTGTGTGTTAACAATCGTGAAAAACTGTAAGATACAGTAGATCAAATTGTTGATATGTAACTAACTCATCCTGTTTTTTTTTTTCCAAGTGCTGTACGTTTCCGGTTTTACCAGCAGCACTCAGACATCCAGTGGGGTGTTGAGAACTTTTACATTGGACCAGCTTGTGACAGCCACTGTGGGGGGCATGGTGACTGTCTGGATCAGCGCTGTCTCTGTGATCCAGGATTCACTGGACCAAACTGCTATGCAAGCACTGCTCTAAAGGTAATGACTGGGTCATGAAACCCCTAAAAAGTATTTTGGTCATGCAGAAAAGAAAAGGAATCATCAAAAAGTATGTCTGTCTTGACTAAGTAATGTGTCTTTTTTTCTGTAGGCATCCCTGAAAGAGCGTTTTGACTGGGAGGGTGCAGCAGGGCCCCAGTGGCAGGTTCTGGAGGGAGGTAGACCCTGCACAGATTGTGGTGTGTTGGTGGAGGGAACAGCCTTGTACTTTGGAGGGGCTGATGCGAGACAGGCAGTTACTGCTGATCTGGACCTCCGTGGAGCAAAGTTAGTACTCAACAGAAAGGGCAGTCTTTGCTTTGCTTCTTTACGTATTTTGTTTCTCTATTTGCAATTTAATATATTTTTTCCATAAGGTTTGTGGAGTATTGGGCCAGGATTGGAAGTGAGGACAACATGACAATGTGCCATCGTCCGACTTGTCGTAAAGAGGGTGTGCTGCTGGACTACTCCACTGATGGAGGTGAGGAATAACACTAATGAATGCCGTGAAATCTGAAATCCCTCCTGGAATTCCCTTTTTCAGAATTTCAGCAATTGATGAAAATTCAGCCACTCTTCATGACTTCGTCTGGGCTTGCCGTTTTGATCACATTTGCATGTCTCTACCTTCATACCTTAACATATGACTATACCACTACTACTTAATTTGTTTTTTAATGGAGAAGACATATAGTGCAAAATGTCTTATTAGCTCTAAAAATTCTTGCCCCAATTTGTGAAAAGCAGAAGTCTTGCATAAAAGGAGTGATCAACTTCTTGCATCACATGCATGTTGTGATGCTGTGCAAATGACTTTGACCACTTTATTGGCACTTCTCAGCTTTAATACACAGAGATGCATTGAGACAGAAGAGATGGTCTGTGTGTTTATATGTGTGCATGCATGTTAAACTCTGAATGAGAGGGAAAAAAAGATGACTCTAACATGTCTATTTGGCATGAAACATGCTGATTTTTGTCATGTGTTAAGCATATGTTGAAATAGAATAATTAAAATGTTGAGCCTTTTGTTACAGAAAACTTTAAACAATGGAAGATGTGCCATACATTTTTCATCTTCTCTGTTCTTTTTCTTTTCCTTGATTAAGCAAATACTAACCACTTAAATATTCTATGCCAAACAAATAAATAAAGCCCTGCCAAATGTCACTGCACCAATGATTTCTTACCTGATCACTTTTTATTCTTTTTAACTTTTTTGATTTCTGTCCAAATCGATGCCTTCAAGGTGTATCCTGGACACTTCTTCATGAGATGGACTATCTGAAATATGTGTCTGTGAGGAGAGATTATATCATCCTCCCAGAGGCTGCTATGACGAATGCTACCCGTCTGCGTTGGTGGCAGCCATTCACCATTTCCTCTGGCCTCGCCACCCCAAGTCTGGAGAGAGCCCAGTGGGCCATAGACAACATCTTAGTTGGGGGCTCAGACATCAACCCATCCACTCTGCTTGACACGTTTGATGATGGTAAGTCTGTTTGATGGCTGTTATTAGAGCCTGAGAACTGACCCGACATAGCAGATGAATTATTGTTGTTGACACTTCTTGACTTTCACCAGAGGGTGTTTCTCATGAGGAGAGTTGGAGTTTTTATCCAAATGCTGTGCGCACTGCTGGCTTTTGTGGAAACCCTTCATTCCACCTCTACTGGCCAAACAAGAATCAAGACAAGACGCACAACATCCTGGCCACTCGAGAGCTCATTGTGCAGCCTGGTTATATTCTTCAATTTAAGGTGAAGAATTGGAAAAACTTTCAAAGAACTGTTTTTTACTTATTTGTGCCATTTACAATAAAGGCTTTTGTACTGACTGTTCACCTTTCTTGTTGGTGTAGATTGTTGTTGGTTGTGAGACAGACACGTGTGAGGACCAGCATTCTGTCCTGCTGCAGTACAGGAAGGATGCACGGTAAGGATACTAAGGACGAGCCTCGATGCTGTAGGAACAAATCAGTCAGAGTTTAAGAGTATCAGATATGACAGCCACAGGTGGTTTAACATGACACTCACCATTTAACAGAAATTACTTACATTCCATTTTATTCCTTTCCTTAGGTCTGACTCATGGCAGCTCGTACAGTCAGAGTGCCTCCCCTCCTCGGTCAACAACGTGGGCTGCTCCCCCTTCCAGTTCCATGAATCCACAATCTACAGTCCGGTCAACAGCTCGACATGGACCAGAGTCACTGTCCAGCTGCCAGACCATGTCTCCTCAGGGTAGAACCACACAAATACTTTCCTCCAATTATTTCTTCACACTGGTGAAAAAGAAGAATAAGAGACATCAATTCCTATGTTGCCTTTTACTGAGTGTTGTTTTATGTTGTCTTCATCCAGGGCAACCCAGTTCCGCTGGATCCAGAAGGAGGGGACAGGGGAGAGACAGAGCTGGGGAGTGGACCATGTTTACATCGGAGAGGCCTGTCCAGGACTCTGCAGCGGCCACGGCTACTGTACAAGCGGAGTTGTCTGCATCTGTGATGAGGGACATCATGGTGGGCCACAATCAACACGTTATATTCAGTCTGCTGAACACAAACACATTTCCATTTTATAAAGGTTTTATGAGAAACATTTTGATGTAGTTTCTTTGTAAGGTGAACTTTTGCACTCAAAACCTTATGTGCTTGCTGTCAAAGTAGATTAAATGTTTTCATGTGAACAAAAATTGTTTTTCTACAAAGCAAGGAAGCATTTATTTAAAAAGAGCATTATTTATTCATACGGGAATTTACAGAGTTAAAAAAAACAATGATTTCATACCTTGAAGAGTGGTAAAAGACAAATCCATGAGCAAGCAAATACAAAATATAAAACTCAAATCTCCAAAGAAAAGGAGAATAACCAAGAATTAACTTCGACTATCTAGCCCCTAGCCGCAAAGCATATAAAAGCCTATAAAAAAAGTCGAACATAATAAAATCTTAGAACTGAAAAGCTGCAGGCCAACACAGTTAATCCTGTCCAGTTATGAGATCTTATGTATTTATTCATTTTTTAGCCTTCAAAGAGGATCTCAGGATATTTTACCAGTCGCACAACACAAAATACAACAAGGACTTTCCTCAGATTTTTCAGATTTTCAGCTTTTTCATTCCCCTTTGATAATGTTCCTCATCTGCTTCCTCTCACCTGAACAGGTGACGACTGCTCCCTCTCCAGCACTGACCTGCCGAGCTCCATCAAGGACAACTTTGAGTCGGGCAGTGTGTCTCAGGAGAGCTGGCAGTTAATCCAGGGCGGTGGAGTGGGCAGTGGCTGTGGGCAGCTCTCACCTCATGCACACGGGGACTCGCTCTACTTTAACGGCTGTAAGATGAGGCAGGCTGTTACAAAACCGCTGGACCTCACTAGAGCCAGGTACAGGTACTATCAAAACATACTGTACGTTCACTAATAATGTCATCATACACCCAGCTTCCTTCCCAAATGAGCTGCTTAATGACCAGTTCTTCCTCTAAACTTCTTTCTTATCCTGTCTTGTTTGTCTTCCTGCAGTAAGATCATGTTTGTGCTGCAGATCGGCAGCGTAGCACAGACAGACAGCTGTAACATAGCTTTGGATCAGGCTGACACAGTCGACCGAGCCGTGTTGCTGCAATACAGTGTCAACAATGGAGTCAGCTGGCATGTCATCGCTCAGCACCAGCCCAAAGACTTCATAAAAGCACAGAGAGTATCCTACAACATCCCACTGTGAGTGATACTCTGCTTTTAATCAGACTAGTCCACACAAAAAACATCAGTTTTTAAGATATTGTTAAGGTTTTACCAGTCCCTTTTTAAAGATACAATGATGACAGGAAGCAGAAAATTTAAAGATTTACACCAAGTGGGAACATTTCTAATCACTTATTTCTGACAATAAAGTCAGTAAATAAAATAAAGTAACATGTGTTATAGCAGCTGACCTCAATTATATGAAAAGATTCATACAGTAATTTCTCGATTATAATACACACCCCACATTTTCTTGACTGATGCCTGAAAAACAGTGTACTCGAATTTAACACGCACCCATATTTTGCCAAAATCTTACTCTCTCAGACAATTCAAAAATGACCTTTTATTCAAAGTTTTAATCAGTGACATATCAGTATTTTCACAATAAATACCCAATTTCCATCTCTCAAACGGATGTGGAAACACCTTTAGCTTCCCGCATGAGCGTTACTCAATTTCCGCCTAAACATGCCCAATTGTTATGTACTGACCAATCAGAGAGCAGTTATGAACATGCCGATGACTTCGACCAATCACAGCGCAGCTATTTTCCATCCACCCTTGCTCACAAGATGTCAGAGCTCTGTGTTTGCCAGTGAGTCGTAACACTTGAGAATTTAATGATGATTACACACAGTTAAACTAATTAAGTCCCAAAATATTTGATTAGAACAGCTTAACATTCACTTTAATAAGAATTGCACAAGTTTGGCAGGAATGTTCTGCAGAGAGAGAATATCTCGGCTTTTTGTATCAGATGTGTTGCAATTGCGATGTTGGCGAGACGAAATACTTGCTTGTAAATATTTTGCTTGTACTCATGTATAATTCACACCCAAAAAATCAGAGCTGACTTCAAAGCAAAAAGTGTGTGTAAAAATCAAGAAATTACGGTTGCCATTGCCCTCTGACCAAACCTTTTCCCGATGGTCTCTCCAGGGAGGCGAGAGTAAAAGGGGTGATGCTGCGATGGTGGCAGCCACGCCATGAAGGTGCAGGACACGACCAGTGGGCGCTGGACCATGTGGAAGTAGTTCTGTGAGTACACAATTCCCAGCCAGCCCAAGGCCCCCCAGACTGGCCCCCAAAAAGAGCCCTGAACTGCCCCTGTCTCAACCTCTGCCTCAAACACACCTGAAAATAAAAGTTCCCTCCGCTCCACACAGCTACAAAGATTCAGTTTACACATTCATACATTTAGAGCACAGATGAGCCTTTGCCACCAAGAACCTTTTACCGTAAACAGAAACCATGTGAGCTTATTAAAGCTTCTGGTGTCTGCAGGGTATCAAATGAGTGTGCCTCGCTTTGAAGGGTTCTGTTTGTGGATGTTTGTCCTGTGTATGACAGATTAACCCCTTGCTGTCAGAGCATCATATTTTCAGTGTCTTGTAGAGCCCATGGACCTCCCAGGTGATCGAGAATCAAAATGTTTTCTATCTAAAATTTGGATGTGAAAGAATGTCATATCTAAAAACATGAAAATGACCCAAAGCATGTTTTCATCAAAGCCATAGTATTTCAATAATTTAATTTTATTACAAGAAGCTTTTTAAATATATGATGCCCATTCATGGGTAAGATTACTTTTAATTACAAGACATATGTTGGAGACACTAAGACTTACCATTGACTGTGTGAAGGAGACTTAACATTGGTAACACTGATCCACTGTTTTTTGTACTTCAAGAGCAGGAGTGTTCCTCAGGCTTGAGTATGAATAACATTTACCAATAAAAAGCAGTGAAACATTTGTTGACTTATCATGTTTGTCATGGTTTTCATCAACAACATTTTTCCTCTAACAAAAGCTAGACTTTAACTAAAAAAAGTGCACATGGACAAAAACTAAAACTAAATGAATGGAAATTTTTGTCAACACATAAAACTAGACTAAAATGTTTGACAGACATTTAATCCAATCAGGCTTAATTTAGTCATGTAGAAAATAGGGACAAGTTGGGAATATATCCATTCACAACTACTTTGGTTGTGTGGAAAGTTTGGATGAGTTCAGAGGGACATCCAATCACAGCTGCCTTAGCTTCATGGTGGTGAGATAAGTCGGGGAGTGATCCAATCAGAGCTACTGTCTTTATGAATTGACATTTTTATGTGGAGCAGGTTCACTGTCTGTTGTCAATTCTGGTATTGTAACTGAGATGCTCTGCCAGGGAGCCTAAAAAGAAGGGGTTGCATTTCATGCAAATAGTTACATTTGTGTCTCTGAATTCATACATTCAAACTTTACTAGCATTCAGTAAAGGGTTATTAGATGTTTCATTTTATCCAAGTGTAAAACATGACTTCAGAAATTCAAGTAAACATGAAGAATGCCTTACACTTTAAACTTCACCTTTTAGTCGACTAAATGTACAGCATATTTTGTCAACTAAACTGTTGTGAAATGTCATCAAGTAAATCTAGACCAAAAAATTAAAACAATTTAGATGACTGAATTATGACTAAACTAAAAGATATTTTAGGCAAAAGACTGTTGTCAAAACTATGTGGTTTTGATAAGGCACGTGACTTTTAGCAGTACTTTTAGTCCTGTGAGAAAAAATATTTTTTAGGATTAAACTTCAATGAGAATATTGCCATTCATGAAAGTGTGACCAATCTCTCAGGGATCATGTTGGAAAAAGTAATAAGCAAATAAAACAAGATCATAGAGAGTGTTCTCTTAACCCCTGCTTTTGATGAAGAAACTCTGAAGTACAGCAACTCTGTACACTTTTGTAATCAATGTATTTTGTCAGTCTGTCGGCATATAAGGTGGCATTCACACCTTAAACATTAGCATGGCTAGTACCACCAGCCTCAGTTCCTCTTCAAGGTTAATGTTCATAAGTATCTGTGAATATGGTTATTTGCAGTCAATATGCAAGTGCCACCTGGTACAACCTAATTGCAGGTTTAACTTTGTGGCTCAGAATATTTCCAAAGTGCTTTGTGCAGTTTTCTGGGTCAGCGTGCAACAATAAGTCTGAGGTAGGAACAAAGACAGCTGCAACAGCCCCAACCTGTAGTGGTATTACACAGCATCTGACAGGGTTTGGTCTGCCTGACATAGATCAGTGCAAAAGAAAAAATATAGATAGCAAAGCTGGAGAGTCCACAAGGCACTGAAGATATCATGAACATTCTCAGCTAGCTTATCTTTAACATTGCAATATCATTATGCTTTTTCTGCATGTTAATGTGGGTATCAGAGCAATGTTTTCCTCTCATGTTGGCGCTGATTGTTCATCCAGACATGCACCAAAGCATTCCAGACGCTACATACAACAACATAACATTTGATTATTCATGTGCAGTTGATACAAAGTGCCACGTACACACAAACACACTCTCTGACCGAACCTGAGCTGTCCCTGGTCTAAGTGGTCGCGACCTGCCCCACTCCCTCCCTCACTCTCCCACGGTTTTCAACAGTGTCTGCTGAAAAGAGTGACCGTGATCCTCACTTTTGCTCTGTTGTTTATTTCTCTCTTTCCGCCACTCCTCCACACCTTCACACATTCTTCCTCTCCCTCCTCCTCCTGCTCAATCCTTTCTTGTTTTTTTTTTTTGCTCCTTACATGTTTCTTCCTGCTGCTTTACATGTTTGGTCCTGTGGTCATGCTTCCTTCTCTGCTTGTGCCGTGTCCTGCCTAACCTCATCACCTTCCTCCTCCCTTTCCCTCAATACTTGCTCTTTCCCCGCTTCTCTATTTCTCTTCTCATTCTGGCACACAACGGATGGATTGCGTCTGTATTTCTTGCTCTTCGTCTTCACGTCTATCTGCTGCTATCTTGCACTCACGCTTTATCTTCGCATCATGTATCTGCTGTCTCGCCTATCAATCTCTGCCACTCGCTCTTCCTTCCTCATCGTTCCCTACCACTTCTTCTGTCTTAATGCTCTTACTCCCCTTATGTCTCTCCTCTCTCCTCCTTTCTCCCCCTTTTGGGCCCCCGCCTCCCCAGGCTGGGGCTCCTACCCCCTCAGACCTTTCTACGAGACAGCAGTCCCCTCCTCCTGCCTCTCCCCTCTCGCGCTCTAACCTCTGCTCTCTTCTGTATTCTGCTCCCTCTGGCATGGCTGTAGTGTCAGGTAAGTTCTCCGCCTCTTCCTGAATGCAGCCCCCTCCCTCACCCTCCCCACCCAACCCTTCCCCTCTCGAGACACTGAGCACCACCCTCCCACACGCTTACTGAAACACCCTCCTCATCTTCACCACAGTCATGTCCATGCCCTTGCTTTAACTCCAGCACCAGGCAGGTCAGCAAGCAGGCCCACTGCTCATGGTGTAAAGGTGGAGGCTTTATGATGAAAATATCCAACATACAGACTCAAGAGACATCTCCAAACAAGCAAAACAAACCAAAAGGCAAAGCTTTGTGACACAGTGAATGGAGGGTGGAACAGGGTGGTTATACCCAAATTTAAGTTTAAAATTATCATTCTTACCCATGAGACATACCTTTGAGGCATTTAAGTAGGAGTTGACAAACAAATGTCATTGGTACTGTGTTTGTGTGTATATGTGTGATGAAGTCCATCACTATTCTTATTTCTGTTTGTTTTGTTCTTGTTACTACCTCTACTGCAAACTGCTGTGGTGCTTTTGACATAGAGACTAATTCATCACACTCAACACAAGGGCTGAACAATATTACCTTTTTCCACTGTGTGCAATAGTCACATCGGGAAAATGTGGGACGTGAGTCATGTGACCTAAGGCGCCTCATGCAGCAGTAACTAGAGACCCTATTAATATGTTTTTGTTTTTTGTAACATATAATCAGTCAAAGTCTGGTACACACCAAGACATGATGTGAGAGGCAGGATTTTACATGCAGCATCTGTAAGGGTCTTCTGCCTTTAGAAATAAACTGTCCCTGCTACCAGTCAACGCTCTGACCAAACATACAGCCTGTCAAAGTCACAAACAGGCTGTCAGTCAGCTGTCTGTGCCCGCTGCTGTCTGACCTTGTGAATTTAGTTTTAAATTTCCTACATGGTGACAAAAAATAACTTGTATCATTGTTGCCTCAGCCAAGAAGGTTGTGTTTTTGACAGTGGTTTTGTGTTTGTTAACATGATAACTGAAAAAGTTATGAATTAATTGGTTGGAAATTTTCAGGATAGGTCAAAAAGGGGCCAAGGACTGATCAATTAGATTTTGGCCATGGTCCAGGTCACTGCCTGAATCAATGTTTTCTTTTTATATATTTATACAATTGTAGGACAGGCCATTCTCAAAATATGTGCTTGTCACTCTACAAGTAATGATAAGAATGTTTGGCAAAAAATTACGGAATAACTTAGTGACAGGTTCCACTGCACAAAAAAGACTGGTGTGGATACCTTAAATATTTTGGATCCACAATGTGTCAATTGGTTTGGCTCATGGGACATTGGCTACTGTGAGACAATTAAATTCATAGAACCAGTACGTTTTTCTTCATGTCTTCTAAGGCAACTCTAAACCCTGCTACCCTGGAGTGCTTTATAGCCACATATAGTCTAGTTGATAACATTCAAGAGACTCCAATAAATAAATGTTAAGGTTAAATCTTTATAAAACATCTCCCTCTTTGCTCTTTCTCTGTGTGTGTGTTTGCCTGCACAACTGTCAGAGCCTTGAAAAACAGAGAGCAGGGGTGGAGCAAAAGGGAGGTAGGGGGCCTTACCCACAGCTAAAAAAGCACTTGTACATGCTCCTCTACCACTCTAAAATAAGTAATGCAGATAAATTAATTTTTCCAATATCATCTTCAAACATTTAAAGTGTAATTAGATGGGAGAAAAATGATTGTCCCAGAAGAGAAATGCTCATGACCAACATTATTTTGTATCCAATGACAGGATCTCCATCACTCAGAAACAGAACCGAATTATCTCTCTATATTAATCTACATAATTATCAATCTATCTAAGTTATGGTCCAATACATTTTTTTGTCCTATTTTTAAGAAGAAAATCACAATACACAGCTTAATTGCAAAAGACAAAACGACTGCAATATTAGTTTTTTCCAATATTATTCAGCCCTTCTTGACATTCTCAGTTTTTCTTGAAAAAGATGACTGTCAGCCAGTCCAGCATTAATTTTAATCCAACCAAAGTACTGGAAACTTTTTTTTCATTCACATATCAACATCAATTCCAATGCAGGCATCTTGCGTCATGATTTCAAGTGAAGGCTCTTTTGCCGAAGACTTTCATCTGACTAACCTCCTCCATCCAGCTCCTTGCATGGCTTAACGGATTGCCTGTTGCAACAGCTCTCCATCTTCCTTATATTGCTCATGGCTGTCTGTCTGTCAGTAGACAACAACACCATGACCCTGAGCCAGGAGCTCCCTCCTCACTCCCCTCTGTTTTCTGACCAAGGATCAGAAAATGGAAACATGCTCACACACTGAAACACTGGACAAGTCTCCTGATGCCCCTTACATTGTCCTGGACATTCCCACCATCAACCATCACACACACACGCACCATACCTCCCTTCCCAAACCCCTCCTGACCCCCCCGCTTTGCAGAGGCCCCTGCCTGCCCTGGCTGCACTCCTGGCTCACTGGCACCGCCCTGCTGGATGGAAGAGGCAATGAACAGGCTAAGCAAGAGTGAACTTCTGCAGCTTTTCTCTGTGTCTCTTAGTTTTTACACAACCCTTCTCTGCCCTAAACCCTGCACTTTTATGACTTTATTTAGTTCTTTTCTTTTCTCCCAGTGATGGCTGTTGATCTCTGACCTCAAACACTCAGTGTCAGAGTTTTCCTCTGTGGTAGTATGTCCGTAGACTCTGTCCCATGTCTTGTCCTGTGACATTTGGTCATGGATACATTTAGCTAGTTCTACCGCCATGTTCTCCATGTAGCTGCCTCTCATTTGTGCAGAACATAAACAAATCCAGGTGTGTAGATTAGCACCACCCATTTTCAGAGCCATGAGACCCATACAGCTGTTGAGTGTTTGAGGTTACGGCTGAAACAGGACAAGAAAGGCCAGCATGAACCTGGGTGTGAGCGAGCGCGAAAGCTGCATTCGACCATTCGTGTGTTTGCATGCACGGGTTGAGAGTGCGTGCATGGGAATGAGTGGATTTTTTAGGGCCCTTTACCTGGTGACTAATGCATCCACTCCTCTTCCCCTCCCTCCTTCACTGTCTTTCTATTCCTTCAGCACCCGTAAACAAAACTACATGATGAACTTTGCCAGACAGACCGCCGGGCGTCACTATTACAGCCGCAAGAGGCGGGCACTGCAACAGCGTGCCTGAACCCAGCAAGAACGGATTCGCCCTCTGACCTGCCAACACCGATCAATCGACCCGCCATGTCCATCCTATCTTCCCTGAAGATGTGTCACCCTGTCGAGTTCCGCCCACCAGTGGATTCCAGTCAGCCTTAGACTACCCTCCGCCACCTCTCCCCTCAGCCACAAACATTTTTGCAGTTAACTCAGGCCAATCAAGGCTTTCCCTACCACACAGGTCGGGGGGTATGAAACTCAGAAGAAAGGAGCAGAGCGGCCATTTTGTTTACTTTATTTCATGGACGGTCGGAGTTTCTAGTTGTTTGCTAATTGTTGCTGTGGTTCTTCTGATTCCCACCTCCCTCTGGCTTACCTCCCCCCGTCACTCCCTCCTCCCCTCATCCTCCTTTTCCTACCACACTGTGAATTTGAGAGATAATATATCACTGCTGAACTGACCAGCCCTTTGGAGAGTTTCCTCCTAGTTCCACTGAGCCGCCGGGAGGAGGAGCACTCCACTGCCGCCAACCAGTACGCCAGGAGAAAGACCATGATGTTGATACTGACCATTAAGAGGAATAACGGTGATGAAGAAGCTGAAAAAAAGGAAAAAAAAATAAGAGTACTGTGTTCTTGCTGTTCTGTGTGTCTGTGGGTTCTTTTTGTGATGAGTTGACTGTGGTGTTCTGTTCATTTGTTTGTTCGTTTTCTACTAATTCATATGCTTTTAAGGGGAGGGAGGGGAGGGGGGTGCTGGGTTATGTTTCTTTTCCCTTGTTTTAAAGGAATGGACGTGGGCAGGGCGGAAGTAAAGCCTGGCCCCCAATGGAAGATGGAACAAATGAACGATTTGCACGAAGGGGAAAGGAAAATAATGAAAAAAATAAAAGACTGAATAATTTTTTTTATCATTTTTTATATATGTTGGTTCCCGAAAATACAGATATTTATGGTAAATGGTTCTTCACGTAACCTATTTAAGATGCACTGTGCGTGGAATCTGTATGTTATTTTCTAGTGTTAAGTTATTAGGCAGTCGAGTCGAGCTCTCAGACTGCATCATCTCCCCTCCTCCTTCTCTTGTGCTGTTTTCCCTCTTACCATCTCTCTCTCTCTCTGCTGATTTCTGATACCTGGAGGTGAGGCTCTATTAGTGTTGTTTTTTGAAGTCTGTGTAACATGGACCCTCTGCCCTCAGTGTAACTCCAGTATAGCAATCTCCTGTATATATATGTATATCCACAATGGGGAGACCCAGCAGCCTTATAAAAGGGAAATAAAGAACTGTCCAAACCTCATACTGTACACACTGACTGAGCTGCTGTCTTTTTTTTCTCTAGATAAGATAAGTGTGGTATTACGCAGAGGTCAGACTACATTGTTATTTTCTCTCTTAAAACCTCCACTGTGTCATGTCAGACATTTTGAGTCATAAACAACCAATAGATATAACAGAGAGGGGCGTGTATTAGTAAGAATCTGGTGATATTTGCCATGCTTGAGTGAAAATAAAATATATTGCAGTTCTGTGACTGGGGTGAAAAAGGCTGCACTATATATAAAACATCCATCCATTTTCTATACCCCTTATCCCTTTTGGGGCCATGGAGACCTTGGATCCTGTCCCAGCTAACATTGGGTGAGAGGCGGGATACATCTTGGATCCGATACCAGCCAATCACAGGGCCACGTAAGACATACAACCATTCACACATTCACCAACACCTAAGGGCAATTTAGATTTATCAGTTAACCTAATGAGTGTCTGGAGAAAACTAAGAATATGCAAACTACACACAGACTGGGTGCAGATTTGGCCGAGTGGTAAACAACCAGGCATGTCCCAAAAGCATGCTTCTGCTGGCCAAGGTTCAAATCCAGCCTGTGGCCAGTTTGCAGAAAGTCCTCCCCTACTCTCTCCTGACCCCTTTTACAAGCCTATCCAGTGTCTCTCCTATAAATAAAGGCACATATTGGCCAAAAAATGAATCCAAAAAAGAAAGGTCCAGACCAACACAGGCTTTGATCCATCAACCTTCTTGATGTGAGGCTCTTCCACTACGACTGCACCACTTTGCCATCCCACAAGACCAGCATCTGTACAAGCAGCACATTGGTTCAGTCAGAAGTTACAAGACCCACTACTAACTAGGTCACTCTATTGGATGATATATAAGTCAACAATAATCACACTTCTTGTAGATTGATATTTTTCATTCCAAAATGTGGGTATAAAGTAAATAGAACTAAAATTTTGGGTGGAAATCACAATTTCAGGGGGGGAGTTGAGCTGCTTGGTGGAGGTCTGCGATCTGTTGTGGAAAAGAAAACTTGTCTATGTTCCCCTAAAAGGTGAAATGAAGGATTTTGAACCAAAAGCCTCCAGTTGCTTTTATTAAAAATAGAAACATTACAATCTTGCAAGAATGTAAACAGTTAAATGATCAGCGATGGGTGGTCTGTCATGTGAGGAGAAGAAGTTCTAACACTCAGCATAGAATCAAATTTCTGAAAAGACATGGGAGTGTGAGTGTTTGTGTGTGTGCATTTGGCTATGAGGTGCAAGTGTGTGTGTGTTTCTACAAGTTAAGACCTGTGTGTGCTATGTACAGTATGAGTTCTGATGGTAACATGGGGGTGAGAAGCATAAACTAAGACTCGGAGACATCTCAGGAACATTAGACATAAACAGTTGATATCCAGAGATGGGGAAAGTTAGGGTTGGACAAGGTCATGACTTCTGGGCTTCTGCGTATCTGTGTGTCCCCCACTCTTTCTACTCTACAAAAAACATCTCATACTGACATTTATGACTTAAGGTCACAGGTGATGTGAGACAAAGGTTGAAGCTGATAGAAGAAAAAAGACCGTATGTGTCACATGATAAGTGATAAAGATATTGTTACCTTAAAGCAGGTTACTTAGACTAGATCCAAATATACCAAGCACTCATGAAATTGTAAATTTCCACAGCAGCGCTCAGAGTGCATTTCTAGTTTACCAATAAAATATGGCAATATATAGTTGTATCAGTGCTTTCTTTCGCTACTGGTACCCAACTAAACATCACAATCAGTCATCAATGTATATAAATCCGCAACTCTCCCACTCTTGACTGTTTCAAATCACTTCTAAAAACTCACTTGTTCTCCCGGGCTTTCCCTGTTGAAGTGTTTTCTTATTTGTTTGTCCCCTCTACTGTGGAAAGCGACCTTGGGTTCCTTGAAAGGCGCTATATAAATTTAAGTTATTATTATTATAAATAGCTATCAACTGATGTTTAATGGTAAAGAGGCTGCATGAAAATCCAGAGAAGACTGGACAGACGTGTATTTACTGTCCTAAGGTGAAAGTACGTCACGATGAATAATGTGCTAGCTTGATGCCTGTGTGAGTGTCAATTTTCCTTTTTTCAGTGTGTTGTGGTCGTCATCTCCACCAGCCTTCTCCAAACTAGAGTATACCACAGCCCAGTTTGAAACCTTTACACTTTCTGGGGCCAAATAAAAGCCTAAAAAACTAAAATAGGAGACTTAAAGTGTTAACATTTTTTTAACTGATAAATTTAATGTGAACACTTAGTTTTTATCTCTTTTTTCTCTTATATTAAGCTCCATTAAAAAAAACTTTTGACTTTATTGTAACAAAAGTGCCTTGGTGTCTTTGCACCAATTTATTGCAAAGGCACCAATAAATTATAAACTTTTAGTTATTTGGTGAATAACTACTGAACTAAAATAGATATATCACTAGAAAAGCACTCGGAGAGTGCAGACTTCCGCCAGCACCAAAAAATATATTAGTCGTACCTTTATTTCATGTGAATATTTAGATTCCTTGACCATGAAAACATACCATTACCAATTGGTTTCATAATGGTATCTGTTTTAGTTCAGTAGTTATTCACAAAACTTGCATTTTTCACCATGGTGGATCCAGACGCTGATCCGGATCAACACCAAATTGAATCAGTCCTTCCTTTTCCCATGCTGAACATTTCCTGAAAATTTCATCAAAACCCATCCATAACTTTTTCAGTTATTTTGTTCACAGAAAGGCAGACAAACAGACTCTCCTGAAAACATAACCTCCTTGGCAGAGGTAAGTGAAGTTTAGACACAAAAGGTTCCCAAATGTCTGATCAGGCCACAATAGTACTTAAAACTCATGCATTAGTCATTTTTTTTTCTTTCTGTGGCAATCCCCTTCTTGCTTTTAAGGTTCCCTTTCAACTGAACATGCTTAAGTGTGGCAAACAAATCTTTACATTTGTTTTGTCATAGGTACAGTCAGCATTATTGAAAAAGTTACAATTGTGGCAAACAGATATAAAAATGATTTCTCAGCATTTGTCTGAGCCAATTTATTGTATATCATCTCAGAAATGTACTTTCAGTTATCAAGTGAGGAAGAATACCGTGGAACTGTAGTTCATTTTTTTGTTTGAATCTTTTTAGATTATTTTTGGGCATTTTGTGCCTTTATTGATAGGAGAGAGACTAAATCGGATTGTGAAGGGGGCGTGAGAGAGTTGGGGAGGACTCTGCAAACTGACCACAGGCTGGCTTTGAACCGGGCCGACAGAAGCATTTATATGGGAAAGGCTCGGTTGCTTACCACTCCACTAAACCAGCACTCCTGTTTGACTTTTTCGTTCAACATACCTATCAATATAGAAAAATTTAATTTGAACAAACAAAAGTATAGCCTTAGTAGACTTTGTTGATTAGCAAATGGCTTGTAAAAGTAGTAAATAACCTTGTTTATGGTGACTTTGACTTAACAATTTGCTCTTTTTGGACTTAGATTTAGCCTTAGATTGCCATGAGCTGAATGACTGAGAACTTTCACATACAGAGTAACAAAGATATTTGGTGACTTGTAGGTTTTATTAACATGAAAATACCAAATTGACTGGCATTACCTCGTGTGAGAGTGTTTGTGTGAGACACAGAAGTTTTAGACATGATCAGATAAAGAGAAAAAGTTTGCTTTAAAATATTTATTCATGGACTTAAGAACATTACAAAAACATTGTTACAAATTTCATATATGTGCTGAAATCTCTCTTTGTGCACACCGCAGTGTCTTTGGACTGGGTTTACACCTCAGACCTCTACAGGTCCTCTACATTGCTCCATGCTAAGGCTGCAGAAACAGCTAAGCACCAGTCATGTCTGATAAAAACAGGTAAGAATCTTTCTCCATCACAGGAGCCTAAAAGAGTCTGTTGTTCACATGTAGTTCATGGCAGCCACCACAGCAACAGTCATCAGTGTTGCAGTGATGCACAGGGATGTGGCTGCCACCCTGGGGCTGGAGTTACAGTACGCCCCTTCGCAGCAGTTGTAAGTCATGTCGTAGACAGTTCCTTTGAGGCGGAGCTTGTGCACCTGGCCGCAGTCCTTCTTCGGCATGCACCCCCTGGCCGACAGGGCGCTGTGGTTTCCATAACGACCATCAGCCTTAAAGCACAGCTCGTCAGGGGGGCACTGAGTCGCTATGAGGTCAAATTTTACTTCATTCTCCAGGATGGGGCTGTAGTAGCACGGCAAGTTGTCACAGAGCAGTGAGGGCAGGAGAAGGTAGATCCACAGCACAGCTACACACACCATCAGCCGCTTGTTTGACCTGCAGGTGAGACAGAGGCCTTGATTGTTCTGCATGGTAAACATCCATAAAAAAAAAATCAAAACTGTAGAACTTTAGCTCCAAGATAAAATAAAAGCAACCTAAGAGAAAAAGCAAACTAAAAAGATCATTACACAAGACAGATAAAGCTTTCATATCTCTGGATATTAAACTCTCCATCTTACAGCCTGATGCCATCAAGGGCCATTTTTCAAGTTTCACCCCACCGGTTTAACGCAGACCTTTATACAGACCAGTGGCTCTTAAACAGTCTGGCCCCAGGGCTCATCAAACATCCTCAAAAATAAATCATAACCAAAAATTTAGATTTGTTGACCACTTGTTAGTTATTTAATGAAAAATCTTGCAGTTTGGACCATAGTTGGAACAAAACAAAACAGAACAAGGACAGGAAAGCAAACATAATTCTAAGAGCGTTGCATATAAAAGGAAAAGTATGCATATAAATCAGTGTGTTCAATTTCCCTTCATAATGTGTAGATTTTGGATGTCTTTAAAGACAGTGGGATGGGTAAAACAGCTTTTTTTCCCTATGATAAATTTTTTAAAGGAGAGGTCTTGACAAATATGTTAAAAAAATTAATCAAATTGTGATGACACAGCTTTTATTCATGGATGTTTGATCATGCAAGGCTTTGGGGTTGTGCCGTAGTTAGTTGTTTCTAGAGTCAGAGGTGCAACTCACTTAAAAAAGCTCTGTATCTACTTATTGGGCTTCAACCTATAGGTTGAGAACCCTTCATATAGTCTATATATGATTACATGATCACTATTAAGAAAGAACCACTTTCAGTAATGTGCTCATTTTATTTATTGTTATTGCCTTAAGTATTTTTTTGTATTTTAGATTATGTGATTACTTTTGAATTTTTGAGCAGTAATTTTAGATTTCCATTTTGATTCATTTTTTATTATATTCTTTTTCCATATAATATCATAGACGCCTGTTCGTGAATTCATGGATTTATGATTTTCTGATTGTAATCATTTTAACAGTCATTCTGGATTTATTTTTTTCTGTCAAAGCCAAATAGGTGAACATTAGTCTCAAAATCCTTCATTGCATCCTTTAAGTCTTTTTCAACCTTTTCCAGCTTCCCTTTGAACCTGTTGAATTTTTATTAATACATTCAACAATGGTGGTATCTAAATTAACAAGGAAATCAAACAATGCTGAACCTTGTTTGATAGCTTTGCAGCAGAAACAGGAGTTTGTTAAAAAAACACACACACACACTCACACACACAATGAGAAAATTATATCTTCTTTGCTTGTGGCAGAGAGCAATGGTTTTGTGCAGCATTTGGAGAGTTGCTTGTACATTAGTAAGAATCGTATCTTTTTGGGTTTAAACTTAGCCAAAGCTCACAAAATTCCTGAACTTATCAGAGCTACAGATCATCAAGTCCATGGATATTATGTAATCTGACATGTGATGTTAAAGAAAATACAGATTTGCACTTAATGTACAGAATTGATGCCAATTTCCCTGTGCAATTTAAACAATAAGTAGGACTTTGCAATTTTAGCAAACAAATTAACATGAGTGACATTTGTCTCAAAAATTAGAATCCAGTCATGCCTCTTGAGCCACCTGACTAAATTTAGACCCAAAATCATGTTAAATCAAAGTTTTCAGTGGTTTTGTTTTACTCAACATGCCTAGCAGGATTAACTTTTATGATGTTTTACTTGTGTACCCTCTTCCTTGCACAAACATGTGAAGAACAAACAGCAGACTTTCTTCAGACTTCTCCCTAAAACCACAGCTGCAATCAATCTCCACTGATTGTTAAATTTGAAATGTTTCACACTTTAAAGCAGAAGTTGGGGAAAGAAAAAAAATCTCAAACAAATTAAAAAGAAACACTTTAAAAACTCACCTGCACATTTTAAAGACTTAACTCCAGTCAAAAGGGAAAGAACTCCAAAAGCTTCTCCTGCCAGCCTCAGCACTCACTGCTCTGATCTGTCTGCACTCCTGTTTGTGAAATCCACACAGAGCACAGACACAGATTTTGAGCTTCTAATCTTTTAATTGGACATATCAGATGGAGTTTTATCAAATAAGAAGACCGAGAGGATGGCTGGCAACTCCACCCTTAAAACACATCCTCCTTCTTTTCCTGTGTTTCACAAGCAGGAAATGAACTTCACCACATGTTTCCTTAACATGAGAACATGTGACCACATGTTTTCATCTTGAGGAGACTTTGTTGGCTCACATTGACATATCTGTATTAAAACAGCTTTAATGTAGAAGCAGGTAATTACGAGCTGATGGGTGTTTTATAATTGGCACATGAATCCCAAGGCTCCTCCCTCAGAACAACAGTAATGTTATGATGATTTATTTTTGCTGCCATCATCCTTAGTAGCATCTTCAGGTTTGATTCAGACTTTGGCTTGGTGTTACATTTGTCTTTGCAGCAGCAGGTGTGGCTCACGTTGTATTCAACACCTCGATAAGAGAGGATTTCATGGGAGCCGCAGAGGTCCTCGTCCACACAGCCCTGAGCTGACAGGATGAAGACGGGGCCAAAGTGGCCCCTGGAGCTGGAGCAGCGCTGATGAGGCAGACACTGGCTGGTGATGTTGGGGCAGGCCTTCCCTTTCAGCTGAAGAGGGCAGAAGTAACACGTCAGGCTGTCCAGACTCAGAGCAGGGAGGAGGAAGGCTGAAAGGATGGAAGTCAGGAACCAGTGTGGCCCCAAACTGACATAGATACAGGATTAGGACAAATTATGTAAATAAGAAACATCCATCCAAGCATGATCTATTCTGCTAATCCTTTTTGAGGGCACAGGACAAGAACCATATTTTTAATCGAATTTTCTGACATGGAAAGAGTACAGATGTACTGTACCCAAGTTACTCGGGTACGGTCCTCTGATAAAAATTCAATCAAATACAAGTAAAGTAGCACCCTATGATGAATCTCGACGAGTAAAATTCAAAGTAAAAAGTTTCCAGTAATGTGGAAAAATGAAACAAGCTGGATTGCGTTAAGTCAATCAGTTGTTTAGTTAGAATTGTAATTGGGAAGTACATTAGACCCAAATAGCGTAGTTTAACCAGAGTAGCAGTTTGTAACAACTTTGAAAAACTATAAATTAACCCTTTAATGCCTGAAACCACAAATTTTTGCCAAAAAATTATATTTTTTTGGAGCTGAAATGTTTATTTCACTTTTTGCTGAAATCCTAAAAAAATCTAAATTTACATAGCATATATATTTTATATCTCGTTTAATAGATTTCGGCAACTGACGATCCACTTGAGAACATTTTTATCATTTATATGATTGTACTCAGATGTTTTTTTTTTAGTTATTAGTTGATCATATTGATTAGATAGAGGTATCATAAAAGTATGTATCAGATATGATACAAAAGGCTTTAAAGGGTTAAAGAGCCCATATCATGTTTTTCTAAGTTTTACATCACCTTTGTGTCTACCAGGTCTCCCACATGTAATTGTGTACTTCTGTACACAAGACACAAGTCCATATAATTCTTCCTCTGCCTCCTTTTATGTAGCCTGTAGCTGCCTACAACTGCTTTTTCACTCATCCTCTGAATAGATCAGCCAGTGTGGCATCCCAATTATGGTTTTGTTCAGTAAAGAGAAGAAAAGTTAGAATATGCAAAGTTGTTTACAACATGGCACAGAGCAGTGCTCCACTGACAAATTTGCACTGAGATACTGACTTGCACTTTGTACCCAATGTTCATTTATTTATTTATTTATTGTAATTGTGTGTTTTTTACTAAATTCTGGACAAATATAGAGTATGTGCTGAATGTGTTGTCTGTGCAGCAGACAACTTTACTTTAACAATCAACACAGAGTAGACCAGTCAACCAAGCACAGCAACTGGGCCTACTTGAGGATAAGACATGAAAAGGCAGGAGCTCTATCAGAGGAATAAAGAATATTAAATTATAAATTAAATACATTTAAAAAATTGTCAAAATCAGTACTTCAGTGCAGTTAGACCAATTAACTGTCAGTTCAAAAAGGAACCAACTCTTTTGCCATCATGAGACTGATCTGTTGAGTTCTGAAGTATAATTCCAGTATTGTTTTAGTTTTAAGCATTGCTCCAGCATCATGCATCTCCTGATCTGTGTATCCAGGTTTTAATTTAAATGGAGACTCCAGTTGACTGAATGCTTTGATTTGTTGAGTTTTAACTGTATTTATCAGTACTTAGATGTTATGGGAAATGTAGTGAAGTACAACTCTCCCCAGAAGTTAAGAAAGTAAAGGGGAAAATCCTGACCTCAAAAGCTACTCAGAAAGGGCAAGTGCACAAATTAGCTACTTAATGCAACTGCATGAGTAAATGTAATGATTTACTTTCCACCCTTTTACTGTCATTTAGTTGTGTTGTTACCTGCTTTTCCTTTGTGATCCCATCTCTCTCTGCAGGAACTGAGGAACCTCCAAACATTAGCAAACTCTCTGATTGCCGAGCAGAAGCAGGTGTGTCTTTGAAGCACTTAGAGCTCCATTTTAAATGTTTTTATAGATACACATGTACATTCATTTTTTATTTTAAATTAGATATCATTTATCAGTTTATTGTCCACAAGAAGTAACTTTCTTTACCACTTAAACACTGAGATCACTGAAAAATAGTTCAAGTTAAAACCGCTTGACAGGATTACATTGCCATCTGCTGGTTGGTTTAAGTAAACACAACCACATTTCTTTGCTGTCTTGTTCAGTTTACTGTTCACCAAAGCACCATTACTGACCCTCTGAAGCAATCAGGGCAGTGTTCCTCCCAAACAAACTTAGAAGAATCAGAGGACAGGATGATGGGGACCTCTGCTGGGTGATCTCTGATGTACCTGGAGGACATTTCATTGTTTTTGTATTGAGCTGAAAGTTGTTGAATGTCACTCAAATGTTGTCCATAAAGTTTTAAAACAGACAATTTATATTCCTTGTCTTGCAGGGGTGGAGATGCTGCTCTCCTCAAAGGCAGTCTTCCATTTGTCTTGATTTTTGGCTCATGTCCCATAGTCAGCTGACAAATACAGCTTTCCCTCCTTGTACAAAGGCTCCTGGAAAGAGACAAAAAAAAATGTGTGTATGAATTTTTTGTCCACAATGCAGTGGTGTAAGACAGACATGATGTGCCCAAGTGCAGGGTATTTTGAATGACCCTTTGGCTTTTTAGATTAACTGACATTTCACTTACAAACAAAGGCATAAAACTAGACTAAAATGTTTGACAGAGACTTAATTGAATCAGACCTAATTTGACCTAATTTGGTCACAGTTCGTCTACATCTGTAAGTGCAAGTTAAAACGCTACTATGCAAAGCCAAAGCCATTTATCAACAACACCCAGAAACGCCACCGGCTTCGCTGGGCCCGAGCTCATTTAAGATGGACTGATGCAACGTGGAAAAGTGTTCTGTGGTCTGACCAGTCCACAATTCAAATTGTTTTTGGAAACTGTGGTCGTCGTGTCCTCCGGACCAAAGAGGAAAAGAACCATCCGGACTGTTATAGGCGCAAAGTTCAAAAGCCAGCATCTGTGATGGTATTGGGGTGTATTAGTGCCCAAGGCATGGGTAACTTACATATCTGTGAAGGCACCATTAATGCTGAAAGGTACATACAGGTTTTGGAGCAACATATGTTGCCATCCAAGCAACGTCTTTTTCATGGACGCCCCTGCTTATTTCAGCAAGACAATGCCAAGCCACATTCTGCACGTGTTACAACAGCGTGGCTTCGTAGTAAAAGAGTGCAGGTACTAGACTGGCCTGCCTGTAGTCCAGACCTGTCCCCCAAGGTTGAAGCATGTTTCCTTAGTGATGACCGCATGCAGAGTCCAAAGATGACCCTTTTTATCAAAGAATGCTGTTGTCATCTTAACTGTTGTTTAAATCAATGTATGGTACAATGGTCAGCTGGTGCCTTTAATTTTCACAGACAAAGCTAGTTTACTGCTGTCCAGATGACAAGAGAAGTGTGTAAACAACTTTGATCCTTTATGTCTTCTGCACATCACAAGCAGTCAAGATATGACAAGATGGCACTGTGAGCAGAGTCAGCTGTGAACTCCAGCTTTCATCGTGGCTTCAGCACATTTGTTCCTGCACCACATTGACATCGGGTGAGTTTTTCTCTCTTTTGTGGGTTAAGTTCATTCGTTGGGGCCTAGTGTTTAGCTGGCTGGCTGCACTGGTTAAAGTATCTTGTGAGGGAACGCTGTGATGTATGTATGTCTGAAGTGAAGCTATGTCTAAATTGGTTAAAGAGAATAGTAAAAGAATAAATTAGAAGAGAAGAAATAAGCTTTAGTTATGAAGAATCAATCTCAAGCTGACCAATCACCACCACAACCACAACTGATGCCAGTTGCCCCCACTGCCTTATACACAGCCAGTTTTTAGTCAGTCACAGGCTTGGAGAGGGGAAGGTGGGGAAAGAACTTTCAATCTGAATTTTCCAGCAGTCTTTGGGAGTATGTTATGATTGTGGACAGCAAGGCCACTGTGCTCATGACTGTTACAGGTCAGGAGGAAGTTAGGCAGGTGTACTGTCTGACTGAAGACAGGTCCCATGCATGACTTCGTTGTTGACTTTGTTGATACGATACAAGAAGTACATGCTAGTTGTAGCGGACAGATTTCACAATGGCCTGAACTTTTTCCAACCAGGCATGAGGATGCTCAATCTGATGCCAAGTTTTTGTGTCGTGGATTAATAAGCCAATGTTGAATTCCTGATCCTATATCCTCAGATAATAAGAAAAAGTTTGTGGATAAAACAATAAGATTTGTTCTACAGCAATTGTGAATTAAAACTGCGTCTGGGAGCATTGTATTATCCACAAAGTCAAAGAATTTGTAGAAAATATGGTGTGCTGAAAAACCGTCTTAAGATCTGTCAACACAGTTAAAACTGGGTAGCAGCACTGCCATAATGAGAGGGAAGTAGAAGTGTAAGGAGTACTGATTGAGAAATATCAGTTTAAATGTCTAAGTGGACTTAGTAGTTAGGTCTGATGTTATTTCATTACTTTTTACTGTTAAATGTATGAGATTAACTTCATTTATGTTGTTATATGTGTCTACCCATTTTTGCATTATTGAATTGTGCATTATCACTTTGTATTTTAAAATTAACACAAGAAAATGAAAGTATTACATTTATGTTTATAGTAACCTTAAGCAAAGTAGAATGATTATATTTAGTTCTCAATAATTGTGTAAGTTTCATGTAAGTGTGCATCCTAAAGTGTTACTTTATTTCAGTTTGCTTCTAATGTAATGTCTTTGGCTAGAAGGTGAATATATTGGGATCTCAGGTTTTCTTTTTTTCTCATTTCTAAGGAAGAGTTGCGTTAGGCAGGGAGAGGGCCACTGGAAGGTCTGATGGGTCGACTAACCTCACTTCAGATTGTTTGTAATTATTTCTGAGATTCCTAAATGTGTTTGCTTGCATTTTGTTTCTTTACAACTTACAGAACCCTACTTTAAATCAGATTAGAGTACAATATGTGGTCGCCTTAGGCAGAGGGACCGTGAGTGACTATTGTTTGACGAAAATTAAAGGAAAGTTAGCTTTCACTTTCACACTTTTATCTAAAGTTAAAATTATGCTGTGGCATACATGGATTGGGATATATCTTAAGTCTTTAGTGCATTTCACAGGTAACTTTATGTAGTAATTCGTAAACACGATTTTCCTCTTTTCAAGACTTTTTGTAGCCTCGAAGGCGGGAAATATGAAGTATCTGTTGTGAAACCATGAAGTGTTAAAGTATGTTTCCTTAGTGATGACTGCATGCAAAGTACAAAGATGACCCTTTTATCAAGGAATGCTGTTGCCATCTTAACTGTTGTTTAATTCAATATACAGTACAATGGTCAGCCGGTGCCTTTAATTTTCAAAGACGAAGCTAGTTTACTGCTGTCCAGTTGATAAGAGAAGTGTGTAAACCACCCTGATACTGCAGAAGCCATTGTCAAACTGAAGTCGGGGAGACATCCTGCAGTGCCTGTGTGATTCTGGTGTTGCTTTTTGTAAAAAAAAAAACACTATTCTAAAGCAGGCCAGTGTCATGAAGCCTCCTTCAATCTTCTGCACATCACAAGTGGTCAAGATAGACACTGCCATTTTGTTTTACTGTTTTGAAATACACTATGACAACACACCTCCATTTGCCAATGTTAAAAAATAGAAAAATGAAGTCAGTTAAGATCATAAAAAAACTCTCATACATATGATATTCTATACTAAAGTGTACGGGATCTGTGTTCTATATAAAGAGGAGATTTCTTGAAAAAACATGTGTTTTGGGACATCACCAACATTGAAGCTGGAGGCCCACTTTCCATCCAACGGGGCTCACAGTCTGCACAGTATGAAGTTATGCCCTTGCCCTTGTGTCTACATAATGACTAGAGTTAGTATATTTTTTACCCAAGTTTTATTTGATTTTATTGGTTTGCTTACAGCCAGCTCCTCATCTTCATCCTCCCTGCCCTCATTGCCCCACTCCTCTTGTTCCTCTGCAGGGTCGTAGCTGTACAGAGGAATCAGCCTGTGGCGCAGCTCGTCCAATCTGAAGACAAAACATGCAACAGGATCCAAATTGTGACGAAAGACAACAGATAGAATTCCCCCACTGATCTGATAACAATGTTTAGGAAACCACAAAAAGCAACTTACCTAGCTTTTCTTCTGAAATAAACAACCTAGAGAAGCAGAGGGTGAAAAAATATGTTGACTTCCTTTTTGTGAGACAAACTATGATGAGCTGAAGGTAAATTTCTAACATAGCAACTAAAAATGTATGTTTACTTTCATTAGCCAAACAATACCAGAATATCAGTGGTGAGAGATCTGACATTCAAAACCCATGAAATTTACATGGTCTTAGGAGAAATACAAGCCCCAATTTTAATGAAGCTGGGATGTTAAATGCAAATAAAAATAGAATTCAATGATTTGCAAGATCTTTTTGACATGTACATATAAGTGAATACATGCAAAAGTTTGAAACGGAGACTCCGGACTGAACTGAAGAAGCAAGAATAGGAAAAAATTCCACTTCCAAACCTTCATTGATTAGTATTCTGAGTCCCTAAATGTTATCTTGGATTTGAAGTGCAAACAATTGAATGTAGGTCAAAATGGATTTGCGAATTATTGTATTCTGCTTTTATTTATTTTACACAATGTCCGAACTTCATTGGATTTTTTTTAAATGTTTGTTTTAAAAAGAAATTCTAGTAAGTATAAAGTTCTGCTGGAAACATGCTATCTCACTTTTTCTTCAAATAAGAGAGAGACATTGATAGTAGTATCAGTGAACATCATCTTGTAAAGAAATTTTGTCAGTGGAAGAGATAAAATTAAAACAAACCTGCTGTGCAATCTAAAGACTTTGATTAAAGATATGTCTGCTTTCACCAGCTTATAAAAAACAATTAAAGTAGCAAGAAAATCTGATATTAATCATACTTATATTAATGTTACAACTATTTTCAAGAGAAAAAGCTTTTTTACTTTACAAACTGTAAAGACTTTTCTTTTTTAATAAGACTGAGAAAATGATTTCAAACATTTTTTAACTAACACTAGACCAACATTTAAGAGAGTAGAGATAACTGAAATGTGTCCCAAACTAGTGGCTATTTCTGTTTTTAATCTGGAACTAAATCTGAAGTCATAGCTGAAATAAACACAGAGATAAATATTTAAGAAGTCTTTCCAGGTTAACAATGAAAATCTTTCTTACCATGGCCACTATACATCCAGTGAGCGTGACGAGTATGAAGGCAATGAGTAGGTAATACCCAGGAAATCCATTTTGGGGATTTAGGGGTTGAATGTGGGGAGTTGTGTGGTTGAAATCTAATTCCCTCTGCCCCATCTCCACCACACACCCCATCTGCACAGCGCACCTCAGCTGACACCCCGGTGACACATTCAGTGGAGTGCTGTCGCCGTCATGCTGGCGGAGAGGCAGCAGTGGACTGTCCAGCCAGAGGAAGACCCAAATGATGAATTCAAACAGAAAAAAAGGCTCTAAACTAGTATAAAAGTCCAAAATGTGTCTGTAAAGGTCACAGTTTAAACCTAAAAATGTTCTTCTTACCTTCCATGTCACTTTTAGAGCCCACAGATATATTCCCTTTGTGCTGCTTTCATTTCCCTTCACATGAGAAGCGCACACATTCCTCAACCTGCTCAATGACATTCCTGCACGAGGAGGGGATAAGAGGTTGTTCCTTTATGCCTAAACTGGAAAGATGTGTTCATTAATGCAATGGGTGTTGTAATTTCCCCATCACAAACCTTTGAAATTATGATTGCATAATGGCTTGTGTTTGACTTCAGCAAATAAAAAAGGGAAAATCATTTCAAAAGACAAATTAAAGATGTTTACCAAGTTCACTTTTTACTAATCTGTACGTTTTATATGTTTTCCTATTACTTTTGTATTTTTAATGGGTCAATAAAAAGGCATGCCAAACATAAGTTATGACATTGCCATAACTTTTTGGAACAGTTTCTTTTCAACCCAGAAACAGATAGGACATAGATATAGCAATTGTGATTCATCCCTTACGTTTCATTATCGCTTGCTACATCTACCAGCTTTTTCTTGTTATCAAATGTCATGGTGTCAGCAAGGTTGTAAAAATACTTTATCAATTTATGAAAACGTATGGCCTTTGAAGACATTTCAAATATTACAGGCTCATTTGTTAAAATCAAAATGTTATTGTTTGTTTCCTGTTTTTATGAACTTTAGTACACAATATTAATTCTAGTTATCTAGAAAATGTAAGCATGTTGTGTGAACTGTTATAAGCAGCATTGTTGATTTTCCTCCTCATGGAGCCCTGAAATAAGTAATCTCTCAGCTTTTGAGAAATATTTTCTCCATTTCATAAAATGTCTTAGACCAGTGTATTCAAATATGATTATAAGACCAAGCTTCTGTTTCTGTTTTACATTTAAGAAACAGAGGAGAAAATGCTGGATTATATTGCTGTGACTGTGATTTATGTATTCTTTGACTGAACTGCTGTCATTTTAAACTACTTTTATATTTTTGTCCCATCCTGTTTGCAGTTTTAAGTCCATTTCTATCGTTTTGCTTCTTCTGCCTTTTTAAGCCAAATCACTGGCATGTGCAAATGTGGAGTGCATTAAAGTGGATTTTTATAAAAAGGCACTCTATAAATATGAAAGTATTGAAGGGATTTTCGTCTTTTGGTCCAGCAGAGGGGGCTTTTGTTGAGCAGCAGCAGCAGAGGGGAGTGTCCTCCACAGGAAACAGCTCTCCACAGGCTGGTCTAACAGGCTGAGCATGGCTCCAGTCAAGTATTTACCTTTTCCACAGGATGGAAGCTCCAAGGGTAAGTTTCAACTAGAAGACTCACACTTCTTACCGGCAGAATAACTTCAGTGTTTGCAGGTAATTTCACTCCGCAAGAGTCTTTGAGTTTTCTATAAAATCTGTTTAAAGGCTGATTAAGTGTTACCCTGAGGCTGAACATTTTACTTTCATTTTTCTGTTTAAGTTCTTTTTTATCAGTCGAACTTCTGGTGTCATTTTATTATTGGAAAGCCCTTTAATGTTTATTTATCTCAAAGTTTCCTCAGACTTATTGGCGCGTTTTGGTCGACTTTGTGTTAAGATTTGAAAGCTTGTTAATCATTACTTTGACAGAAACCTCTAGCTCCAGCTGGAAGCTCCCATAAAGCAGCTTTCTTTTCCTGCCTGGAATAACGCTCATAAACTGATAGCACTGCTTTCTTGTTTTGTTAGTTTCGATAACTCTTGGGTCAAAGTTTCTTTATTTTAGCGTGGGTGTTGTTCAGTCCTGTATCTCCACCTAAAAAAGAGCAATAAATGAGCAAAACACAATGACGACGTGAAGCAAGCATGAGGTGGAAACAAACCCTGAGGGCTTAGATCAGTCAAACTAATATTTGGGGAAAAAAAGGAGAGCAGCTGTTTTTGCTAATTCACTGTCATGTTTTAATCTTTAAAATGTTTGAAGTCAGTATTCAAGCCTGAAACTCTAGCTCTTTGAAATACCTTAAATATTCGAGATTGTGAAATTCTAAAAGTCTTGATTGACTTTTTAATTGACTGAGACATCTGTGTGCCTGATTCATCACTCTCTAATAAGCATTATGTAATTTCTTTGTTGCTCTTTTCAGCTCCACCAAGGAGGTTGTGTTTTTGTTGGCATTTGGCCATTTGCTTGTCTATCTGTTGGTTTATGAGCAAGACATATATTTTTTACACTTTTTTTATTAAACAAACCAACAAACAATTCAATAAAACACACAAACAAAGATAAACTTTGGCCACATCAAATACATTCCTCACCTTTATCCCTAATACATGACCACCAAAACACATGTTAGAGTCCAAAATGTAGTTTTGAATGTCCATAACAAAATATTATGTATGATAAATCTTAGCATGTGCAGGTTGCTCTCACTTCAGTACATCAGTAGCTGCTGGCAATAAGAATGTGATAAAAGGACATCAACTTTAGAAAAAAATTAAGACATACGAGAGCATGCATAAATACAAAAAAATAAAAGCTAAAAGAGTTATACAAACCATAGGGGGGAATTTCAGGTCCTCCATGCATTTTGATGATTTTTTTCAGGGAATACTGGTCACAGCACAAGAAAGAGGGGATTAGATTTTGGTGGTGATCTAACTTTGGGTGCAGATCTATGAAGTTTTAAAGTAACTATTAACAATCAGCAAAAGGGCAGTTTACCACCTTTTTGGTAATAATTTGACAAACGCTCTCAGATATGCTTTGACAGAGCTATTTCAGAGTTTGGTTCAATTTCTAACCCTTCAATGGAAGAAATAATGAGATGCTAAAATAGAAATGTCTCAGAATGTTTTGCATAAAATTCAAAAAGCACCAATGCCATATGTTCTGAAGATGCTTCCTTTCTTCGTTGGTTCAGTCTTAAACAAGTCTTTATAGATGCAAACATGAACTAAAAATTCTGGAGCAGCCCTCGTCTAATTTGTAAGAACACTGGCTTTAAGCAGTACGTAGGTCAGTACAATGTACATACTATTTCATCATTTATTTTAGATACATTTCCAGACAAGACTGACTTCTGTTGGTCCTTTTTGCTCCATGAGGGCTCCCGTAGTTTAGACCTTCCCTTACACTCTCCTCAAGCAGAGACACAACAACAACTAAGAGGTGATGGCATTGTTTGAAAATAGAAATAATGAAAAAAAAAAACACATTTTATGATGAAAGGGCTTGACATTTTGTGTGCAGGTACTTTTTCAGGCTTGTATTTGTTTTCTTGGGGCTGAACAATGATGAGAGCATTTCATTTTCATGTTTTTTGAAAGAAGATTGACTTCAGTGTTACTGTAGAAAAGCCTCCCCATGTGTGAACCTTATTCTGTTTATTTTCTGACAAACTGCGGCACACACTTTAATTCTCAGTAAGTCTTGAGTAATTTTTGTGGGTTTTTGTTTTCTTTGAAAGGGAAAAGAAATATTAGAATTGAAACTGAATATTATGTGAGGACAAAAAATATATTTTTTGGCTTAAATGGAGTAAATGACTGTTTTCCTTTTGCAGGACTCACAGAGAAGTGACAATGACGTTAACAGAGCAGCTGTTAAAAATGTCTGAGCCTCTGTTATAAAGTGAGGACATGCTGACAAAGTGACGCAAAACCATCCTGGAGGACGAGTAAGACTTCCTGATATGTGATGGATCCTTCTCAAGGGGAATATTTAACACTCTTGGCAGAAGGCGCCACGGACTCTGACCTCCCTCTGCCACTCACAGATGATCCCTTTAGGGGACATATTTATTTTGACATTAACAGTTTGCCTGAAAGAGATGCAACACGTTTGCAAGAGCACAGTCCCACTGACTTCAGACCCACACCCCTACCTCATCTATCAGGGGCTAATGGAGGACTTTCAGGAAATACAGAGCAAAACAACAAACAGGGACCTCCTCCAGTCCCTCTCCGGCCCCCCATACTCAGAACCAGACTTCCCAGTGCACAAATCCCTGGTGCCCCTCCTGTGCCCCCCAGGACACGATTTCCTCTGAGCAACACTAAAAAGCAGTTTTCCTTTGACCTCGCCAGTAATGTTCCCAAACTGAACCGCTCCAGGACAGAAATAGACAATGTGAGTATGTCCTTTCCATCAGTACAGATGCATGAACTGATGATGGTGAAACATGAGCACAGGCATTAACGTTTTCTTCAATGTTTGATTTCTTTCTATCAGGATCCATGGGCCATCAAAATTATCGACACTCCAGAGGGCAGCACCGAGACTTTGGCTTCTTTTTGTGCTGCCACTTCCAAGTAAGAGGAAACAGAAATAAGATTATTGATATTTAACCCTTTAATGGCATCACCTGGGAGATACAGACATCTGGCAGGCTTTGGAGGGGAGGGGTCATTAAAGGAGACATATCATGCTGATGCATGATTTAATACTTACATATAATATAATAAATTTGAAAACAAGACCTTACACCCCCTTAATTTTCAAAAAATTAGATATTGTATTTTTCTGATATCCTAGAACGAGATTTGATGCCTCTGAAAATAGGTCATTGCGAGATGTCCGCGAGATTTCAAACATCATGACATCACGAGGTACCTTTCTTTTTATTGGAGTAATCTGATAAAACACTTCCTCCTCTGTGATGTCCGTTAGCACCAAACCCTCACAGAGGAACACATCCACCAGCAGCCGTATAAAGCTCCCTCGCTCACTCTCCCTCATTACCAGCTCTGGCCTGTAGAGGGACTCAATACGCGGTCGCTGCTTTGAGCCTTCCGGAAAATACAGTAGAAGAAGAAGGACAGGCTGGCTCTTCCCCCGATAGAACTGACCAATCAGAGCACAAAGGGCTGTGACGTTGCGAGGAAACTTTAGGTCATCCTTGAGACCAAGCGTTTCAACAAGGGCCTAAAATGAGGATTTTGAGAACGCTATTGTGGGGCAATGAAGGAACTAAATGACTTGTACTGAGGGCAGAAATGCTTTACAGGCATCCTAGTCTGGCATAGTGAAAAGGAGAAACAAGCATGATATGTCTCCTTGAAGTATCTGCACTTCAAACTATGTAGGAAAACTTGAGGGAGGGTCAAGTTCCAGGTCATGTGACTTCATGCCAGCATTCAAAACTAAATTGATCATTTTTAATCAAATTTCAAGATGTCAACATACTGACCATGATGTTAGTCCTGATGTTTTTCATGTTTGTCATATTTTGTCAGGACTTGCTTTAATAATGTATTTTTCTTTAAGGATGATTTTATGTGTTTTTGTTTGAAAATAATGAATTACATTTGCACAGCTTTGATATAAAGTGAATACTCACTCCCAGATGTTTTGAGGACTATACTCTATAGATAGTCAATCATATAAAGCTGTAAGATATTTATTTATATATATTTATATTTATTACTCTTTATTTCACTCTTAAATGTGAATCACTGATGAACTTACCAGAAGTTTACACATTTTCAGGGGATTTCTGCAGAGTCCCACCAATGGTACCGGCCCATATTTTTTGCATTGCTGTCAGTAAAGACGGACCTCTATCATGGGACAGAAGTGCACTGGGAGGCTTTCCATTGTCACTGGTTAAAATATTAGCAACTGTTTCCTCAGCCTCCATTGTCAATAGGTTAGCAGATGTCACAGTTAGAACAGGAGAAAGATGTTTTGTGTACATATGTTATTTTGCAAGTGTAAACTTGTCAGTAAGCTTAATGTTTGTGGACTTGTTGCATAGCTTATTGCTGACTTGTTTACGGTGGTCAGTACATACTGTATGTGATTCATTATCAGTTATTCAGGCTTTTCCAACTTCTTTCAAAAAGCTGTGTTCAAGATTTGAAAGACAGTAGCAAAGTAAATGTCTTATGCTTCAAGGTTAAAAATCTTTTTTAAATTGGAAAATTTTAAATATACACCCTAAATGGATGATGTATCTCCGCAAGTTTTTTTCCATATGCCCTAGATTCATTTGAAAATATCAATTGATTAATTTTCCAAAATATGTTTATGTGCTTGATCATTTAAGGGTTAAGACATAGTAACATACTTTTAAATATGAAAATACATTTTTTTTACTCCTTCTCTTAAATTAGTCACCTTATTGTTTTGGAGTTTTGCAAGATAATTTTATTTAAAAAATTTAAAAAAAAATCCCTCCTGTTATGAATTAATCACCTGAAATCCCAGCAGAAGCACTGATGTGGGTCGGCCGTTACAGTAAGCATGTTCAGTTTGATTCAGCTCAGTTTCAGTTTGACTGAGTTCAGCTCTGAGACATCATGTCTTCAGGTGGGGTTCACACTGCAGACCACTGTGACCTGTGTCTAAATCTTTTGACTCAGAGCTGACTATTTTAAAGCTTGTGAAGTCAGGTGACTGAAGATCATTTTATATCAGGTTTGGGCTGCTTTCATTTATGATTCAAATCAGAAACAGGTCAGATATTCCTGTTACCTCTGACGTCATACTAAAATGCCTATTGTGTCATTGGCAATTGAAACATGATTCATGAAACGTGAAAGCTCATATTTTGATGTCTATTGTGAACTGTGAATCTTATTTAAAAAAAAAACAAAGACATCATAGAGTTTAACCTGACATGCCAGATGGACAGCTCCATATTGGACATATTTTACATTTGTGCATGATTTCAGAGTCAGGCAGGTCCGTCTGCTCTGCAAGGCTACATAGTCACATTTTCATATGTAACAAACACAACAATTCATAGGCTTCATATTTGATGTAGCTTTGAAGGTCAGTGCTTATATAAGTTAAACTTTATTAAGTTAAGCTAATTTTGTGAAAACATGTAAAAGAAACAAATTTAGATTCAATTCTTTGTGAAGTCTCTGGTGAAGAATAAGTTATGTAAAGCTGTTACCGTATGTTTTACAGTAAAAATGTAACTTTAAGGAAATATGACAACAATCATCCAATTTTTTGTTACTCGATCTCCTTCCTCTCTGCTCATAATCTGCTCACGTTCATAGCACGTTCAGCAGGTCTGATCGGTCAGTGGTCAGAGTTTGATTTTTTTATCTTAGACACAACATGCTTTCAGGTGCAGGTCAGGTTGGGCCTTTTGTTCATTAGGGACTGTGACCAGTTAACAATGGGCTCTAAATCCTGCCACATTTTAAAGGAGGGCATGAAGAACAACAAAAAAATGTTGCTCAGCCAACCAAAAGCAAAGGACTTAAAAATAACACACACGTCATACGTACATGACATTTTTTGGCTTTGGTTTAATGGCTGGAACCTCCACATAAGTAGAGACATAAAAATCATCTCCTTGTTCATTAAATTCTGCATGTTGCCCTCTCTGTGTAAAGTATTTGTTGCTTTATTACTTATTTGTTTAAGGACAGGTATGAGGTAGGTTAAATATTAACAGAGTTTATAGCCTTTGTTAATTAGCAGTGCCCATCCCCAGATGGGCCTTTAAAATATATAAAACTTATCAAAAAGCTTCACATTGGAAAAGACAAAACAATGCAGATGACATGATACCTTAAGGTATTTTATGATCAATAAAAACTTGAATGGCAGGATTATGCAGGACCACAGGGCAGGCCGGATTCCTCTTCAGTCAGTTTTATTTTCAGTTTGAAACAGTCACAATATTGATCCATGTTAAGACCTGTAGGTCAAACAGAGCTTCAACAAGATCTTTTTTCTCCTCTGAAAACAGTTGTAAGGTCTGATTTTACACAGTTATTTTTATAAAAACAGTTTATTATTTGCCTCTGTGTCCTGATATCAATCATGTTTTCTAATTGTATGAAGTCTATTTATGGAGCTCAACTGTCTTCGTACCTTTCTTGACACTCTTGTTTTTCTTCATTTATCTGACAGGCTGACCTCCAAATACAAGTACACAGACAGTGTTCACAACCCAGGTGTGGTGTGGGCTCGAGTGTTACACATCCACCCTGCTCTGCTGCAGCAGGTGGAGGTGAATGTGAGTGTGGCCAGAGACTGGGACCATCACCAGCTCCCCTTCCCCACCCCAGGTAAGTGTTCAGTATGGAGTGTTTTCATAAATGTAGTTGTTTATCACTGTAGTGGTGATGTTCTGACACTGTGTAGAATTTTCTTTTAAAATGTACTTTTGGGCTCCTGTGCCTTTTAAAGAAGAGAGAGGGGCAGTGGATAGAATAGCCACAGGCAGGACTTCAGTGGACATATCCACTAGATCACTAAAACTAGGTATAGAAATATGTTAATTGGTGTTTTGAAAATGATTATACATTGCTTTAAGTACTCATGAACACAGCAAATAAAAATTATAGACCAACGGATGGGAAAAGAACTGTTCTACATAGTTTTCATGAGTTTAGTCCGCAGGCCTTTTTTTAAGGACTTCCTTCCGTCCCACAAGTATGTATGTAATGTGCGTACTTACACATCTACATACTTATTTTCAGATTTTTCCATCTGTAGATTACTTTAAGGCTGTGGTTCTCAAAGTGGGACTCGGATCCTGAGATACTGACAAGGGGGTTTTCACAAGCCTTCCATTAAACGAAAAATTTGTATAATTCCAGCAGGTAAAATTAGAGCTGGGAGACAAATTGACCTGTTGAAAAATATCAATTTATTTTCAAACAAGATGTGCATTTCAGCAGTATTGTTAATATAGATGTTGTAATGCCAAAACAACAATGGATAGAGTTCAAGTTCTCAAACAACCAACAGCATGACTTTTTTTTTTTTTTTCAGAGAAGTCCAAAACACTTGGAATAAAAATAGACCAATGACCCATCTTTCCATCTTTAACATCATTAACCTCAGGTGCAATATGATAACTATGTAAAAGTGAGCTTCAGTCCTCAAGCCTTTGCAGCCCTCTGCATTAAAACAGTGCTTGCTTTGAGCTTCATTGTTGTGTTTTTTAAACATTTTTTGTATGGAAAAATATTGAAGGTGCTATGAGGAGAATCCATTTCCAGCAACATAAGGACTCTGCTTCCCATGAGCACGCGTGGCGACTGTCGTAAAGACATAACCCAAGCCAAAGCGTGTGTTTGTTGTTATGTTGCTAATGAATGCAGCTCGGACCTTCCTCAGAACTCTGCATTGCCTTAAAACTTCTTTTTTCAACAACTTACAGGATGCAGAGCGACGAAGTAATGGATCTCTTTCTAGTTACGTAGCCGTAGTTTTTGATGTGTGACAACAAGCAATTTTAACTTAGTTTAGTAGTTTTGTAGCCTGCTATATATTGCTACTTACTGCCCAGTGCTCTAAGACGTGTCAGAATAATATAAATTTGCTCTAGTTTTAATTGTCTTGTTCCCGAAGTTGAGTATCCAGGCCAGTCCAGCCCTGTCCAACCCAACCAAGAAGCTAAGAAATAGCATTTATAGATAACCTATTTTGATGCTATAAAACTCGTCTTAAAGTGTGTATTTCAATCAGGTATATATCTAAAAATTAATTTTTTTTGTAATTACTTAAAAACTCCTCATAGCATCTTTAAGATAGTATTTTTACTAGACATTTTTACTGAAATGTAAGTAATGTTAAAATATATTTGCAAAGAAACAAAATTTCCACTCAATAGTAGCAACTAAAGGGCGGGGGCGGGCTTACGGGACAGCGGGGATCCCCAGTTTCTTGCAGTGTAATACGTTTGTCATTAGGCTGGAAAGTTTTGTAACCCTTTTCTTGAAGTTTAATTTACAACTACCTGAAACCAAACTACTAAGTCCACATGAACTTTATCAAACCCACAGAGTGTAAACTCATTTCATGCTCTCATGTAGAAACCCACCTCAGTTACTTACAGTGCTCGTTGTTGTTTTTAGCTGAAGTTTTTGCATTTGAATGATTCCATGGTGCTATGGAAAACTTATCCATAAATCAGGGATGGTTTATCATGGAGAAAATCACCTTATTGAGTGCAGTTTATCGAATACAAATCTCAGTTCAAAATAACTCCAGAGCAGATCTGACATGTCAGACTGCACAGCACTGTGATGGATTTTAGGGTGGAGGGATGAAGGTCTGTGGGAAAAGGGCCAACAGGTAGAAAATAAGCTGCACAAGACACGAATGAAATACAGAAACGTAACAGTAACTTCCAGTAGCTTCACTTTCCTTTGCCTGCCATGGAAGTCTTTGTTGTTACTGTTTCCAAAGAAATTATGTCAGCTATGTCAGCAGCCACAAATATGTAGACCAGGGATGGGCAACTTCAGTTACCATGAGGGCCACATTTTTGTCATTCTCTGCTTCAGAGGGCGAAATTAGATCTGAGCGTAATGCTGTCAATATTATCAAGAATACCTTATCATCTGACAAAATGATATATTTTCAAAGCTTCAGATCAACAGGTAAGCTGAATTATGAGCTAAACACATAATGAAACACAATACAAGGTACTTTTTCTTTTCAAACTGATTTAGTTATTATTGTTTTTCTTGATTTGTTACTTTATGCTAACTTTACATTACCAGTAAGTCTTTGAATAATTTTAACTTGGTCAAGGTACAAGAATCTTAGTTACTGTTGATTATTTCACTTCATTTGATTTTTTTTTTCTACTTAAAGTATAAATGATGCTTTGTAAAAGACATTTACATGGACCATTATTGCAAATCACACCTGCTAATAAATCTAAAAGTCAAATTAACTAGTTTTCAAAGCCTGTTGTGGAAATATTTCAACTTTTAATGTTGTAATGTATGTTGCGTGAACTCTTGTAGTGACAAGTCAGACTAAATATGTCAGGTTCAATTTTTGGAAAGTTGACACCCCTGATGCAGACAGATGTAACTATAGAAGTAAGAAAAACAACTTTTAATTTGAGAGCTAGAGAAAATGATTGAGGTTCAGTTGACGTTTTACTGATGAATATAATAGGATACATACAAATATAAGATGATCACTCATTTTTAATGAACTATAGCTTTTATTGGAAAAAATTAGGTTATGCAGCTGAGTGAGTGTCCACTCCTAATTATAGCATCTCCTTTTAAAGCTGAGTATTTTTAACTACATTTGCCATTTCTGTTCAACAAAATGTTGGTCCTTTTGTCTTCAATGTTATTCTGAGAAAATCTAAGCAACAGTTGGATATTTAAATATTTAAGTACAATATTCCTAATGCAGGAGGTTGATTGTGCATCGCAGTGTTTCAGGACATTTCAGCTCACACTGTGATTTTGACTCAAGTGTTTTGACTAAACTTTTATCTTTCTGCGCAGTGGACAGGACGGTGAGGAGCCTGATTGATGAAGTCTTCCAGCTGCTCGACATCACGCCCAACACGAGTGGGAATTACGTTTTAAAACTGTGTGACTCCGATCAGTATCTTCAGAAGTAAGTCACAAATTTCATGACTGTGCTGTGACCTATTGGTGGCCTAAAATCAAACCCAAATAAGTAACAGTCTTTTACGCCTTTTTAGTGAGGAACTTCTGGGCATGCATGAGATCATTCAGACGGCCTGCAAGCTCAAACAAGAAGTTCCTCTGCGGCTGCTCCATGTGAACAACCTCAAAAACTGCCTGCCAAGAGACGTAAGTCAATTCAAACTCCTTGCCTGTTCCCACCAATAGAGAAGATCATTAACTAAGAAGGAGGAGGCCTTTCTTTAGCTGTGAAGTGTTTCTTTCATAAACACCTGAGCCACCCTGGCTGCTGTCCAGTTTATTACCGTCAGGGCTGTTTTCACCGTCATAGCCTCCACCCTGAAGTCTTGACTTTGTTCTGTTTCCCGATATTAGTCTTGGTAATTAAAATAGAAGGTAGGTAAAACTGTTGTATCAATGGCTTATAGGAGCTAATTAAAAGTCCACATACTTCTAACAAACAGCCATATCCACCACAGTCCTTTGAAGCAATCCGTATTAGATTTATCTGCTCTTTGAAATACTTTTGTTGATTTAACTGAGATAGTTGGCAGGAGACTCTGCTGTTCAGGTTCTTGTAGACATGCTCGACCTTTGACACTGTTGAGCACTTAATCCTCTTGTCACGTTTAGAAAGGTGCGATATAAAAGAGCTTTGAGTCTCACTTGGCAGATTGGAGCCTCTCTGTTCATTGGGAGGATAATTATACCACCAAGTGTGGTGTTCCACAAGGTCTTGTTCTGGGCCCTATCTTTTAGTCATTGTGAATGCTGCGCCTTGGGTCTTGTTTTAAAAAACAAGTGTCTAGTTTTATAGTTTTATTGACAATATGCAGACATAAAGTGCTTAACAAATGCATTAGACCACCACCTGGTGTAAGGTTTATGCCACAGCTGCCCTAAATTAACAGCGTTAATAACCACAATTATTTTCATGTTTCTGTAATGGTTAGTGCACCAATACTTTGAAACTTTTGTTTGTAATTCTAAAATGTTATTATTATTGTTTCCCTGAATTTTCAGCTCAACTATTCTATCAGAAATCAGAAAAAATAGTAAAGCACATTATTATGTCTTTATAAAGATGTCATGTGAAAGCTGTTTATTTGTATTCATGAACAGAAAAGATAGGGTATAGTAAGGTGAATTCAGTTAGAAATACCTCATTTCCACTTAAAATGTATATCCAATAACATTTTTAGTTCTGTAACAAGTTTCTGAAATATTGCTATAACACTTATATTTCCTTGTTTTTATGAAATGAAACTTTATTTAACCAGAAGAGCCTCATTGAGACTAAAAATCACATTTGCAAGATCAACCAGTTGAGTCAGAGTCGCAGAGCAGCAAGTCAAATCATCTCCAGCCTGCTTCGTCTTCCTCTAAATATTTTACTCTGCATTTAAAAAAAAAATCAGAGACTAGCCCTCCTAGATCCAGTTTTTCTTGTAGCAGATTCCAGTCTTCAGTAGCAGCAGATCTGAAAAATATTTTACCCACTTTAAGACGAACTTTGGGGACTGATAGCAAAAGTACATTTTGTGACTGAGTCACAGAACGAAGGCTGTAGCTTCCAGAGTTTTTCACACAAATAGAGTTGCTCAAGTATGATGGAAGCAGTTTAAGTAAAGCCTTTTAAATCAGGATGCATAAATGATTCAGTCCACATGTGGTCAGAGAGGGCCACCCAACTCACTCATACAGAGTACAATGGTGGGTTCGAGTCTTGAAGTTTGTTGTGGACCTAAGAGCTTTATGATAGACAGTATCCAACAATTTAAGGCATTAAATCATCTGAAACAAACCCATGATAAATTGTCAAGCACTGTATATGCCCCTGAAATTAAAAGGAAGGGTCACTTCTGCCTTTAATTGGTTGTTTTTTAAGACATAATACAAAGGAAAGGTCATTGTGTTTGGATGCCTTGGTTGCAGGTCCTCTAAGCCTGCTTCCCTCTCGTGTACATTCCTCTGTGATGATTCAGTGGCTATATCTGGATGTATTTGAGGGGCAGTTTTCTTCCATTGTCTAAGTTGAGGTTTAATCAGGCAGTGTACCTAATAAAGCAGCCAGTGAGTGCATGATTTGACCTTATGACCAAAGAACTTTTAATAAATAAAGCTGACCTGGCTCTCTGCTCCTCAGGAGGATGACGACAGGACGTCTTGTCAGCTCTACCCTCGGCCGCTTCCAGTCTCTGTGCACAGCATCTCCAAGTAAGACATCAGGCAGTCCTGCCCCAGCTCTGTAACAACTGTAACTGGATCATGTGTCAACTGGTGTCTGTTTGTAGAAAACACTGGGGCGCTTTGCCTTGAGGTTTTCAGTCATGTTTTCATATGTGTGTTGACCTTTTGTCACCACTCAGGTTGAGCCTGCAGGATGTTCTCACCAGCTACAACAGAGAGGTGACGGAGCTGATGAGAAGTAAGGTAAGGACAATCTGCTACACATCCAACATTTGTTTCAGCTTTTACCGTTGTATAATTTCTAAATTTGTTCTTTGTTTGATTGAATTTCTTTGTAGTCTGGGATGAACGCTAATGTCCTTGCTGGCTGTGTTCGAACGATATGCAATCTCTTGTGTGGGCTTTCATGTCCGGAGTTGGAGGACGCGATTGGTGCCCTCAACAGAATCAACCCCATCCCTCTGGTACGTATCTTATATTCAAGTGAAAGTATTTCACCCTGTAAAGACTTTTTTTAAGAAGAACGAGGTGGTTGAATGATTCCACCTTTAAGCCTTTTCCTCAGATAAAGCAATGATGTGCTGTGTAGTCGTGGCACACATACCAATGTAAACACAGCTTTTCCTGTTTGACTGCAAAAACAAGTCTCTCCTGCACTAAAATGGTTCTTACTCTTACAGTCTTTGTTTGTTTAAAAACATCAAAAGAAGAACATAAGAAATACTTTCACATTAATCTTTAATTCCTTGCAAAAGGCTAGATATATACAATAAACATTGTATACATAATAATGCAGTAGTAAAAAAAAATAGAAGTGCTATTTAAGTTCACAAAGATTGCATAAATATTCAGTTTAATCCTTCCAAAAAATGGATCTGAATAAATGTTTGTCATCAAATTAAGCTTTACTTTTGGCAAAAATAAAACTAGACCTTATTAATGCTGATGTCAACATTATGTTTTCTAAAACTGGGTCAACCAACCTGGAGATCTTGATCATTTTTGTTAGGTCTTTAAAGCTAGATAAGGTCATCTACCTTATTTTTCCATGGCATATATGGATTTGGTTAATCCAGATGCTGTGCAAGATTGATTCGATCTAACTTTTTTCACCCCTTAGTAAGATATTCTGACAGTGTAAAATTTGTTTTAGGCCTCAGTCTTCAATTCAAGCTTAAATTTGGGTAAAATTAAATAATGATGTTTGCAACATGACATGTAGTCGATGTTTCTCTGTGAATTCTGGCCCGTTGATCGATCTCTCTCTTTTATCATCATCAGAGATCCTCCTTTTTAAAAAAAGTTTGCGAACAGTTGTGCTAGAATAAAAGTAAAGAAGCATTTTTGTTAGGATTTAAGTAATGATTATGATAAAATGTAGCGAATCCCACAATATGCATCATTTTGGCCTTCTAGCATTGAGGATATAACTTCAGTAACATCCCTGCTGTTACTACGTGTTATCTCTATTTTAGCCCGTATTTTGCGTTCATTTGATCTTAAAAAGTGTTCAGGAAAGTTGTTAAAAGCCTTTCTAAAGTCAGTTCTTCCTGCTTCAAACTCCATAGAGTGAATGCTTCTTATATCTTTTGTGCACCCCTTCTTTTAAATCTATTTGAAGAACAGTGTTTGGTATTTTGGTATATCAGTGCAGGTGTGCAGTGAAAACAGGAAACGCCCACTCATAACTTGTGTAAGAAGACTGCTTTGTTTTCTGATGTTTTTACAGAGTCATGATGAGATGACTGACTGTGAAACTGGTGAGTAAATACACCGACATTGTATTATAATGCTGGGAATGTCATGCTTTGAATTTGCTGAGTCAGTACCCTTTAAGAGATCCATTTGGGTTGTTCATAGTTAAATTGTTAAAGTCAGAGGTGGACTTGTGGCTCAAGGGCAACATGCAATAACGAAAGTCATTAGGTTGTAAATAAACATTCAGAAGGGTTGTTAAAATCTTCAATGGAAATTTTTGACTTGACTTACGTCTCTTGGCAGTTTCCAGGACAACACAAAACACCATCACAAAAGGCATTGATATATAAAAATATCTGTTTTCATTGATAATCAATACTTGTGTAAAGTCCACATACATCATTGGCTGATACTATGAACAAAATAGATTTGTAAATAAGTATTCTTTCAATAACTGTTCAGTTAGGTCAACCAAGTGCTTTTATTCTGTATTTTTAGCTTGTTAAATGATGTGTTGCTGATTTGACTTGAGTTCAAAATGTATTCATGCCATTATAGCAAATTCTAAAGACCGCTATTTCCTTTTCTCTTTCTTTTTTATTCCAATTTTTTGTTTTGGGAAAAATAAATGTTAACAGTCATGTGTTCACATACCTCAGACTAAACAGGGATTCACTATAACATCTTTGTGTCTGGCATGTCTACTTGTGAAAGATCTTTCAGTATTCCCATTTTTCCTTGTATTTTTTCTGTCTTTCAGTTTGTAACTATATACAGTCTTTACAGAAGAGTGTGTAATCATGTTAACATACATTTAAATACTGAGACATCTCAACAGTTTTTCTTCCTCCATCTCGTGGGATTGAAAATCAAAAACAACTGGTGTGCAAGAAAAATACAGTTTACAGTATGCAATGCATGCACATTCTATGGGCATTTGCACAATTTTTAATGGGATAAACATCAGTGTTACATCTCTAAATTATCCATCTTATTAGTTTACTGAAATCCAGAAAAGTTACAGTTGCTGTTTTTGTATGTAGTCCATCTTGACCAGAGCTGTGTAAATTTGTTCATTTGCAATCAAAGAGATAAACTGATTTTCTCCATGACATTGGTTTCATGAACTATATCCTCCCACTCTTCAATTGTGGGAAAGTCAGGACGCAGCCAATGTCTGGTTATGGTCTATTTACCAGCCAACATTAGAATTCTGAGTAAATAAATGTTAAAGTAATCTGATCAAGGGTCAGAATTTCCAAAGAATAAAGTATGAAAATTAAAAGGTACTTTCAATTTAAGCCTGTTCTCTATTTTTATGGAGATTTGACCAAAACATTTTGAAGTGGGGGACATTCAGAAAAAAACATGCCCATGATTTATCATCCTGACTCCCCACTGTCTCCAGCATTTTAAGCCCTTGCCTTTGAATGATTTTTGTTTTGGGGCAATAAAATATCTTACTAACATTTCCACGCAATTTCTCTCCATGTAAATGAGTTTGAACATTTCCATAGAGAGTTACAATCATTCTGCCATTCTTCCTTGAAAATGATACCCTCAATCTCCCGTTTATTTTTCAAATACTCTTTTGAATAAGAGTTTTTTTTTTATAAAGCCTTTATACAACCTGGATATGCCTCCCTTTATATCTCTGATTTGTATGCTGCTATAATTTTTTTTAAATTTATGTTCTTCCCTATCCAATGGTAGATTTTTGAGAGTCTTATCATAATAATGTCGTAGCTATAGATATCTAAAGACCACTATTATTTCACTGAATTACAAGTAGTCAAGCCTGTCTGATCAAGAGTATCATTTAATTTGGAAAGCAGGCTCTGTTTGGCAGTAAAAATATAATTGTGGCTCTTTTTTGTCTTCAGAACTGTCCATCCCCGGCCTGAACTGATTTTTTTGTTCTCTTCCAGCCATGATCATGCTCCACCAGTCACTTATGAAAGTCCTTCAGATCTTTTTCGACAGCTTCCACTCGGACTTCAGATGTGTAAGATTAACAAAGAACCCAAAAACTCTTGACGTGGAGTACAACACTGAAATCCTCCAGTTCAACATCGCTGCTCTCTACCAACTGCAGTTCGCCTGGTTGACCAAGTGTGTAAACACACGTGTTTCCTCATGTATACAGACCCACATATTCATGCACACTGGTCCAAATGTGAACCACATACTTGAAAAAGACCACCAGGTTTTACTTTCTCTTTCCTTTCCATTGTTTACAGTTACGATTGCTTCTCTGTTTCCTGTGACTTGACGTATGGAGGAACAAAAGTCTGTGACACTGGTGTTTCTGAAAATATCAGCACAGCCTTGTCGTATGGAAACAAGCTCAAATGTAACCGCATGTAAGAGAGAGATGTTCTCATCTAAAATACATCCTATTTTTCATTTCTTTGCCTTGTGTTTCCAAGAATATCCGACTCACATGGAACAGATGCTTGATAATGAGGAATCTTTTCCTGATTAGAGTGTGGCCTTGGTATTTTTGTATAAAATCCAGATTCAGGCATTTCTTGTTTGTGTTCTCTGTTGCCTCTTAAGAGTGTGGGAGGAAATAGGCTGTTAAAATAGACTTTGTGTGTAACAGTAAAACACAAGATAGTAAAACATATGATAATATATTTAGAAGGACCAAGTTTTTGACTGTTTTTGTTTTTGATTATAGGATGGTTTTCCCCGTCCCTGTAAATCAGCTGCCTTATGAGTGCATGTTCACATTGCGACTAAAGGGCTCCAAGCGCGGAAAAACTCCAGAGCTTTTGGGATGGGCTGTTCTACCTCTCTACAGAGACAGGTAAGATTTTCTCTCTGATTTATCCTGCTGGAAAATTTTTGTTGACATCTTTGGACGTTAAAGGGAGGATCAGGTATGTTTTTAACCAGTGTGTGCCAATCTGTGGGTCAAGACCCATTGATGGGCTGTGGAGGGACCGCTGTTGGGCTGCAATAGGTTGATAATAAATAAAAATCAAAAGAATAACTGAAGTCACTTTTCAAATGATCACAAGACGCTAGGGGTGGACGATATGGCAAAAATATCATATCACGATTTTTTAAAAATAAAATCACGATCACGATTTTATCACGATTCTTTTTTACTATGATTTTTTGTAGACTAATTTGCATGTTTGACCATTTTTCCATATGTTTACCATATAAAACATGTAAAACCCTAAAAGAAAAAAAATGACAATTAAAGCCAAAGAAACTTTCTAAACAGGTTTTAATTTAATTAGTGCAGTTTTATAAAAATGTGCAATAAATGTAAACATAAAAGGTAATGAACAACAATATCAACATTATCTCTTAAAGTGCAACAATTCAAAACAAATGTTATCTAACCGCAATGTCTATAATCTGAGTGAATAATACAGCTGCTTTAGAACAGATGTTTGTTCAGACATCTTTTATCTCCTTTTCTCTTTCTGCCATGGCTTCATGCTACATAACCAAACAGGAGATCCCACCATGCACTGCGCGTAATGCTTTCTTGTAGTAATTCCCAAGCATAAAAGTGAAAATAAGCTCAAGCTTACATCTGTTCAAGATCTCTGTACTTCTCTCTGGATGGCACAGTGGCACAACAGGTAGTGCTTGTGCCTCACAGCAATAAGGTTGCTGGTTTCCAACTTCCTCCCACAGACCAAAAACAAGCTCTTTGGGTTCATTTGTGACTCTGAATTACCCTCATGTATGAGAGAGTGTCTGAGTGGTTGTCTGTCTATGTGTGTGGTCCTGCGATAGCCTCTGTGACCCTGAACGGGATAAGCGGTATAGATAATAGATGTATTGATGGATATTTGGTTGTGAAACAGAATTCATGCCAGAAAAGCCAGCTGAGAACATTGATGGGTAGGGAACAGTGTGATTTTTTTTCTTATCACATTTGATGAAATAAAAAGGCATGAACAGATGGTGTTCTGCTATTTGCTTGTTTCAAATAAAACAACTGCAGAGGCAAAACCAGAAAAAAAAAACATAACATTGTAAATGTTGTATTTTTGTTTCATGAAGTGTGGTTTGATGTTAAAGTATACTTTGGTACCCTGACTGTTGATCCTTTAGAAGTTTGAGATGTTTTGTTTGTTCTCAGTCTGGCTGAATTGTCAAGTGTGTTCATTCAGAGTGTTTTAAGTTAAATGATCAGTTAATACTCGGTGTTTTGAGTTTTTGAATTCAAATCAGTGATTACATTTTGTCACTTTCCATACGAACAAATGTGTTTTTCATTAGTATGTTCTCATTCAGCGACTTTGTCTGCAGATGACAAACTCTTTATTATGCTCATTGATAAATAAATCCCTCTGTTTCCTGTGTGATTAGGTCTCTGGTGATGGGGACTATTCTCCTCAGTATGTCCCCTCTTGCTGAGCTTCCTTCTCCTCCGTCTCCTGCTCTGTTTGACAGCCACAGACAAGCAGAGGGAGTCATAGTGCAGGTTGGTCAGTCACACAGGACAACTCTGCCCCCTACTGATCAAAACACAAACAGCACCACTGTAACTGTGATCCTTCTGCTACTCCCCAGCTCGACTTTCAAGAAGTCACGGAGTGGAAATATCAGAGGCCCATTGCACTGCCTGGTACAGCCATTTTTACTCAACCCTGTGAGGACCTGCATAAGAAAATGTTAGATGTCTCAAAGAAAAATTGTCTCTGCTTGTGAGTGTAATACACCTGCACACACTGTCCCTGAGTGGATTTTTTATGTATGTTTGCCATTTTTATAAAAATTCTCTCTCCTTTCAGTCTTACACCAAACGAGAAGTCTTTCCTCTGGACAAAGCGTTACTGCTGTGATAAATCCAGCACTTTCCTCCACCTGCTTCTTGGGGGAGCACCCAACTGGAAACCAGAGGAATTAACAGAAATTTACACAGTAGTAGAAAACTGGCCGATCCACCAGCCCGAGGAGGCGCTCTTCCTGCTCAGTGACAGGTGGGCTAAACTAAAAGTCACAAACAGGACAATAAAGAATGACATTTTGTAGGGATGTAACGGTATCACTGTTATTGTGACCAAAATTATCACGGTTATCATTATTATCACGGTAATGTTGCAGTGTGCTCAAAATGTTCAAATAGTGATTTAACACAGTCTTGAAATCATTTAACCCCTTTAATATTATAATTTTAATGCCTACAGCATGAGTGTCCATGTTACAGCTCATTATATTAGACCATGTCCAGGCCTTTTTTTTTTTTTGTTTTGTTTTTTTTGTTTTACTAACGATAGTCCCTGAAGCAATTAGCCCCCTTCATGACTCTCCTCTGGTCTCCCCTTTCCATAGCAGATTTTGTCAAGGTCTCTTTTTTTAAGATTTCCAAATTACAATTAATAAAATCTATAAAACACGAACTATGACGGAAAAGAAAATCTATTCTGACGGCGAAACACGGCAAATAAACGGCGAAAGAACGGCAAGGACACACTCCAGATTGATACTAATGCTGTTACAACCTTAATACATTATTTACACAGAAAATCCTGATAAACCGCCTATAATTCACTCAGTTATGGCTCTCTGAATCCTCTCCCTCTTTCAGTCTGCTCGTTTACTCGAGTAGTTACAGCAGTTTTAATCACGCACATTTTTGTTTTTCACCGCAGCTTGGTGTTTTAGACAGGGTGACTGTCGTCACTCAATTTCCCCTCGACATCCTGGTAAAATCCAAATTTGGACTAGACTTTAGACTTCAGCTGCTTCGAGTGGGAAAACCTGTAAGTCTGAGCGAAACTGCTGGACTTTTCAGAGGCCAAACATTGCAAACTATGCATGCGTGCCTCTGTTTGCGAGAGACTGCTTCATCGAGGGGCACACACACATAGTTCTAGCTTTTCCAGGCAAAGAGCAGCATCTCCGTGAGTTACTGACACAGTGTGGTGATCAAACACGGTATAATGGTAATTTTGATAGAACACGGTGATGATTACCATGGGAAATTTAACGCTGTTTACCATTTTACCGGTAACCGTTACATCCCTAGATGCACAATATTATCGGCACTAAATCAATATGGCTGATATTGACGTTTTGCCAGTATTACCAGCTGATACATTGGCCATACATTTCAGCAAAATACACCAGTGTACCATATTGCTGCACCTTATCATCACTGCATGGGTGCAAAAATCAAAAGTTTATATTTTTTCCAGAGTGAAATGGGTTTTTTTCTTGTTTTATATCTGCTCCCTACATAAAAGGTGGTAACATTGAAAGCAACAATTATTTTTTTAAATATAGACTTTATGGCCTTGATGAAAGACATTGTTATCAGTGTTGGTGATAATGAGTTCAGGCATATCATCTTATTTGATATCAGCAAAAATTCAGTATTGTGCATCCTTATCATTTTATCAAAGTTACACCTGCAGGAACAGACTAATGAAAGATGTAATATACTTGGAGTTTTTTTCACTTGTTGGTGCTTTTGTTTAGTTAAAAATAGTTTTTGCATTTGCCTCTTTACTCGATACTACAAACTTGAACGTTGTAATACCTATAAACCTGCCCACAAAATGTAGTTTCTGTAGTTGCAGTAAGTTCCCTTTTCTTATTTATTGCTGTTTTTTTTTTTTTTTACCTTTGTTCTACTTATTAGGTGCTGAAATAGGGAAAATGTTCTGCAGTGTTTGTCATGTGGAGTCATATTTCTTTTCAAAAAACGTACATTAATCATCTTTAAAAGCAAATAATAAATAAAAACAATCAGAACTAAGCAGGCCCATACCTTTTCTGGCGATATGGAATACAGTGGTATTACAGTATGATAGACCAGGCCACTCTAAGCCATGTTACCCACAGTAGTTAGCAAGGTTAAGTCCTTGATTAATCTGTTTTTCTGCAATCGACACTCTTGCAGTACAAACTAAATAAGTTAAGAAGTCTAAAAGATGACAAGAAATTGGTCATAAACAAAGGGATGAAGGAGTAATTAAGCTGTTTTAATACTTGTCAACTTAAGGTACTGAAACAAATAATTTATACAAATAAATGAGGATGACATGAACAACGCAGTTAAATAAATAAATAAAAGCATTTCCAGACTGAGAAGCTAACCTGTGCCTGTGAACGTCCTTTACTTACCTGCTGCAGATATCTTCAAAAAGTAAAAAAATCAAGTATTAACTTTGCCCTTTAAAAGTGCTAACAATTATTTAATACAAAATTATAAGGCAATGCATTTTAAAGTTTGTTTGAAATTTTCTGACAAGATGACTTGTGTTTATGTCTGTAATTCAAATACTTTTGATGCAAAAACAGAATTCAAAACAGTTTTTCATATTTTCATTTTTAACAGTCTAAATATTTTCCTCTTATGTTGTTTTCACGATGGTTTCTGTTTATTTATAAACTTAAAACACTGAATTGAGTCAAATACTCAACCAATTATTACCCTTTTCACCCAAAATTTTAATAAAGCTGCAGAGCTAAAATATCAGAAAGTCAGACCTCTCAGTTATGCTTACTCACTATCAGTACAAATAACTTTTCACTAATGTAACGTGTTGAAGTTGAAGAGGCCATGGGATGTTACAGTTTTTGAAGACGGTCTTTAGAAGGTCTTTAAAAGTCTTTGTCTATCTCCAGTTTCCCTGATCAGACTGTGAGGAGAGCTGCAGTTCACTTTTTCGAACAGATACCAGACGTGGAGCTGGAAGTATTTCTACCTCAATTAGTCCAGGTAAGCAGGCAGTATTTGCTGTAAATTATATAAAGTGGGATTTTTTTACTTCTTCATAATTAAAGATATTTACGAATACCTGTGTCTTTTCAAGTCAGTACTTTAGTCAATGTACACTAACCTAAACAAATGCCAAGCTTGGCTAAAGTTGATCATTTGAAGGTTTTTAGCAAAGTTATAGAAATGTGGTTGATTCTACATGGCATTTGATGAATGACGGGACATTTTTTAGCAAAATTTTGTTCAGATCAAACAAATTTTCAGTGTAAATTTGATTTTATTCACTATCACCATGCCTGTCAGTCTTCATCAGTATATTTGTATATGTTATTTTAGTATGACATCTAAATTAAATATTGTTTTTCATGTTGATGTAAGAACATTGGGTCTGCTTTTTACTCGAGCACTCTTCATGTTCTTCAGGCTCTAAAAAGTGAGTGGAAACTGGATGGACATTTGGTGATGATGCTGCTGGAGAGATCACTGAAGAGCATCAGAATTGCCCAACAACTCTACTGGTAGGTTTTTGTTAAATAACTATACGCACATTTTATTTGATTCCAAATGAAAAGATTATTGAAGGTATGTATTTACTCAAAAGTCATGATCAGGAGAAACAAATTGATGAACTTTTGCAGCATATTGATCATGTCCTCTGCTATTTTGTGTGTTTAACTTGATAAATAAACTGTGAATGATAATTTACCATGCTGGCAGGCTGCTGGAGGATGCCCACAATGACCCGTACTATCAGAGCTGGTACAGTAAGGTGCGGGCGGCCCTGCTGCACTGCTGTGGCGGGGCTCTGAGGCAGGAACTGGAGCGTGAAACCCGCCTGGTGTCTGTCCTCACACAGGTGGCCGAGAGGGTTCGCATGGCTGAAAAGTCTCGGCGTAAGGTTAGTGGGGAAAAATCTCCAATCTACTTCTTAAGTTTCTCACTGGCTTTTTTCCTCCATTATGACGGCATGTTGTAAGTTTAACTTGGGTTAATCTGCACATTTCTTACCAGAATATTTTGACAAAAGAAAAGTCAAAGATTGAAGACTTCTTCAAAGATGGGACTACGTGCTGTCTACCTCTGGATCCTGCAGTACGCGTAAAGGCCGTGGATATTGATGTAAGAATGCTTTACAGAATATTTAGCCATTTTTCTTGATAACTTGAATTTAATGCATGCATTTTAATTTAGCCTTGGTGTTTGATCAGTTTTAATGAAATCGTGTTCTTGGAAAAGTTTAGATTTAAAAAATGAAAATGTAGACTTCCTTGATTTTCACTTGAGAATTCCAGCAGAAAAAGCTTCTGTCAGGATTTTTTATTATATGTAGGTTTTGGAGACTTATGTAGACAACATGATAAATCATCTATTAACATACGGCTCATGCAAAACCAGGGTTTTCAAACTTTAAGAAAAACATCCTCATGACTTGAAATAAGTTTCATTTCACTCATCCTGAATCTTTTCTGGTGGAATTATAACACTTCTGGTGCATACCATACAATACACAAAATTTTAACCTGATACTGATTGATTTGAAGAGATGTCAAACAATTAAATGCAAAAACAAAAAACATTCAGTAATGTTTTCTTCTAGAAAAGTCTGCATTCCCTTTGTTCTGCTTCATTTGCAAAAAAATTACCTCGTCCTAAACTAAAAAGAGCCCTTTTTAAAGGTGACGTCCTGCAGAATCTATTTTCTTTACTTTTTAAAGTTGTTAGAAGGGGTTTGGGGAGAAGAAGCACCTTTACTAAACTCTAGGAGTGGGAGAAAAAATCGATACACCTAAGTATCGCGATTTTTTGTCTGCCGATTTTAAAATCGATATTTTTATTCAAAAATCGATATTCCCCCCCCCCCAACACACACACGCACACACACACACATTGCTGGATAAAATAGGCCATAGCTGTTAAAATAGTGCTGAGTAGATTTACTACTTTTTACCAGCAGATAGTGGACAGGTGACAGGTTTCTATTCAAAGTTTTGGCGTATATTTATTTTGAAACACACACACCGGACCGAGGGACGTGAGTGTGGCTGCAGAGGCTGTGGAGCGGAGCAGAGAGAGAGACAGAGTGATAGAGACTGTGATAGTAAGAGTACTCACGATGCCGAGAGTACTTTGTCAAGTACTGTCTGACTCTGAATCTGAGGAATATTTACTCTCTGAGGATGACGGTCAGTCGTCCAGTGAGAACCAAACTGGCAGCGAGTGCGCGCAGCGGGAGCGGCTCCGCGCGCCATTACAGTCCCGGAGCAGTACATACCGAGAGCTTTTCCTCTCCTTGGCCGGCGACTGCCGAAGAGGGTAGGCCTACATGGTCTGGGATGCAGGGAAGCTCAAAACACCGCGAAAAGTGACGGTGTTTGCGGAGAATGAGACCGCGGAGCTCTGGTCAAACGAGGGAGAAGCCGGGGGTAAACAGTGCAGGCAGCAGAGGCGTTCATGCTCGGCCCGTAAATTACAGTGATGACGATGGCTGGGAAAGCTAACCACTTTGAAACTATAGCCTTTTTAAGTCTTGATAGCAAAATTGAATATTTCTTGAAAAAACTCTGTTGCCTGAAGGGATAATAAGCCACTTTTTTATATGCAATCCAGGCTTTTGAAGAGAGGGAGCATAACCAGCTGGTTAATATATATTGCTGAATAAATCCTAAAGACAGACTCACATGTGATGTGTATTTTTCCTGATATAGTCTGTAGGCATCATCATTGTTCATCTTTTTCACTGGTTTTAAAAAAGCTAACTAAAGATTGCAAAAATCGGCAATATCGTAGAATCGCAATTTAAATCGTATCGGCACCTAAAAAAATCGTAAAAAATCGAATCGGGAGAAAAGTGAATCGTCCCAGCCCTACTAAACTCTCAGTTAATGATTCTATTCCTGTTTAAAGAAATGCCCCTTGAAATGCTGTCTTTGTGCTTCCTGGAGTTTATTTTGTAATATCTACACAGCCTCCCCACATCAGGCACTGTTTGGTACAGCCAGTCATCATCGTAGCCTCCAGTAGCTACCTTGCCCTTCAACTCTGGGTGTTTCCAAAGGGGATGGAAAAAGAGCTGCATCTGATCTGATTCACAGTCACATTTTTTCATTTTGTATTCAACTTAAATCCAATCATTGTGGGAAAGACACCCAAGACATGATACAATGCACCAGGAACCTTAAAGACATGTTTACCAGTTAAATACTAGTTACATTCAGTAAACTTGATTAATGGGATAAATATATAACATAAAAATATTTTAAAAAATATATAAAATATAATATAGAATATAAAAAATATATTGAAAAGAAATATGATATAAAATATAAAAGTGAGCTGTTTTCAAATCTTTTTAAAGGTGAAAAAAACGTTGACTTAAGTTGTAGATGGAGTTTGTTGTGAAATATTAAAAAAGTTTTAATTTTAATCTATATCATCCAGCCCTAATTTTAAAACACAGTTTTAGAGTTTTTTTTCTGATGTCTTTGTTACAGGCCTGTAAGGTTTACAACTCTAATGCTGCTCCTCTGGGAATCCCATTCATCTGCTCAGACCCACTTGGAAAGAAAGTCAGCGTCATCTGCAAGGTTAGTGAAAGAGTTGTGCATGTGCCCTGCTGTTTAGTTTTATATGTATTTCTTTAAAAATGACATAAAATGCTAATCTTAGTCTAAAAATAGGTAATGTAACATGGCGCAGTAAAAACGAGTCACAGGCAGGCTAACACTACCCAATAACTCCCAGTGTTTGAGCTAAGCTAATTATTATCGATTTACTCTGTTTTTCCATTTTTGCTTAATGTTGAGTTGTTTTTCTAAGGGCTCAGCTAATTTAATCAATTATTTTGGGGATAACAAGTCTGATTTACTCATGGTGATGCAATCATCGTTGGATGACTTGACAAAAAAATGTCCAAAATGTAAATGTTATCGGGGGGACAGCATGAGATGAATCACGTGCAAGCTTTTAAATGTGACCCTTTTTCCTGCCCCTTTCATTTAATTGTGCTTTGTTCCTTCCAAGATCAAACTGCAATTTTTAAAACATAAATGTGGGTGGTTGAAAGTTTTCAAGACAAAATTTGGGTCATGGTTTTTCATGGAGGAGACAGTGGTGCCTCCTCGGGCTAGACCAGTTAAGAATCACTTAATTGGGCAGCTACTTTGTTGTCTAAAATATTTTCTGAGCAGAATGTAGTGTCTTTGATACACATGCTGAAGATAAGAACACTAGTTTATTGCAAAAGCCAAAAAGAGAAAAAGGCTGGGAATTAAACTAAATGATGAAAGCACCTTAAACACTTGATGGCTTCATTATTGGACGAGATTATCTATATTTATTTATTTATTTAATGTTTATTTGACAGGGACGATACGTACAACATTGCCACAATGGGAAAATGTGAACGTATGTAAGACGCCTAGCTTCAGCTAATTTGCAGTCTTTGTCCCTGGTCTTTATCAAGGTGTTATTGTATCAGTTTATGCACATTGATGGTTTTCTTTTTTTTTCATGACAATCAGCATTTTTTTCTGGAAGTCAACATTTTGTTTGATCTCAATGTGTTGTTCAGACTGGAGATCACCTGCAGCAGGACATGCTGGTGCTCCAGATAGTCCGTGTGATGGACAGGATTTGGCTCCAGGAGGGACTGGACCTGCAAATGATCACCTACAGGTGTCTTTCTACAGGCAAAGCTCAGGGTCAGTTTAATATTGTTTTTTCATGCATGTTAACATGTTGCTTTAATTTCTGGGGCAGCAAATTAATGTGTGATCCTTTATTATTCATGTGGCTGTTAGGTTTGGTGGAGGTGGTTCCAGAGGCAGTGACCCTGGGGAAGATTCACCAGGAGTGGGGTCTGGGTGGGACACTTCGAGAAGACACTCTTGAGAAATGGTTTCACATGCAGAACAGAACCAAAGAAGACTACGAGAGGGTTAGGACCACTATTTGATATTGAATAGCTTAACCATCAGGAGTGTCTGTTCTACCTCTGTGTGACTCTCTCACACATCTGCATGTGCAACAATGTGCTCTGGGCATTGTATTATCTTCAACATGCAACTTTATGATCTTGGGCTGCAGGAGAATGTGCAATGCAAGATGAACTTTATAGCTCTGTGCAATATTGGGGCAATGTGCAGCACAACGAGGACCAGAGCACCCAGGCAGTTAGCATGATGCACTTTAGCATTTGGCACTTTAGCACTGCGGCACTTTAATTAACACTCCAGCACTTTATAATTCAGTGTGTATAATTCCCATGGTCCCCTAACTTCCAGCCCATTTTCTGTTGGACTGTATGATTTTTTTTTGTATGCATGACTGTATTTCTTTTAATAAGCTCTGTGTGTTTTTATTCCTATTATGTTTTATGTGTTAACACCATCCTGCTAATGGGACTGGGGATCGAAATTTGCCACCTTGCTATAATCCTATGTGTTTATATGTCAATGTTTTTATTGCATACTGTCCCATTTAAAAAAGAATCTAATCTAAATCTCTCCTGTTGTTTATGTGCAGGCTGTGATGAACTTCATTAACTCTTGTGCAGGGTGGTGCGTGGCCACTTTCATCCTGGGGATCTGCGACCGCCACAATGACAACATCATGCTGAAACACAGTGGACACATGTTTCATATTGACTTTGGCAAGATCATGGGAAATGCACAGAAGTTTGGGACTTTTAAGAGGTATGCTGACATCAGGTCGAGTAGCATTTTGAACATTTGAAGAAGCACGTACTATAAAGTAAACATGTACAATTTCACAACAACAGGGACCGGTCACCGTTCATCTTTACATCTGAGATGCAGCACTTCATCACAGGTGGAGGTCAGAAGCCTCAAAGGCTTCACCGCTTTGTTGAGGTCTGTTGTGAAGCTTACAACATCATCAGAAAGCGCTCAGCTCTCGTACTCAGCCTCTTAGAGCTGGTAAGATAAAGAGTAACTTCACAGAGCAACATAAAATTAATTTAAGAAAAGATTACTTGACTTGTGCTGTAATGATATTTGTGATTTCAAGATGCTGAGTGCAAGAATGCCAGAGCTGAAGGACTCCAATGACCTGCAGTACGTCCAGAACAACCTCAGACCTCACGACACAGACCTGAAGGCCACGTCCTACTTTACAAAGTAATCTAACATACAGTACACAGAGTCCTACTGATGATATAGGTTAAATGAGATTAATTAAAAAGTTAGATTTTGCCTTGAATAAATAATAAGTCGATGTATCACATTTATTTATACAATCTTTTATCAGTCCTCTTGGTGAAGCACTCACATAACTAATGCTTCGTCAAAGCACTTACCAAGAGTAGATGTCGGCCTTTACATTTTTTAGGTTTTATGTAGACTGATATTAAGGACTTATCAAAAAAGTTCATGATCTAGAGTCTTATGTCACCCTTAAACTCAGCACAGCAGAGGTCTATGTGCTCAGCCGAGGTGTATCCTCCCTTTAGCTTTATAAATAGGCTCCTTCCTCTCAATTCCTGAAGAGAACTGAAGTGAGTTCTTTCTGTGATTTTGGAGAGGTGTAAAATGAAAAACATTTTCCGTTCTACTGTCAAAACAAAAGTGTATTATCTAGAGGTATTTATCACGCCCAGATTTGTTCTGTGTCTGATGTGAACAGACTACAGCACTTGTGATTGTCAGTGATTGAGTCTGTTCAGATTGTTTTTCATGCCTTCAGTCAGCACAAGAGGACAATTTATGTTTGACTTATGGACCAGGAATACAAAGAAAGCACACAGGTCCTGATAACTAAGTAGCAACATTATATAAATATTTGCTTGTCATTGTTTTGCATATATCATGTCAAATTTATTTATTTTCACTCATTTTGTTTGTGCTATAATCTGTTAAGACATTTTCAGTGTCTTGTATTTGTATTTCCATTTTGGCTTGGTGCCCCTTTTGGTGTATGAAACATTCAATAATTGACTACTGCTACTAGTACAACTACATAAATCTGTCAAGAGCACAGCAGTTTCCCTGTACCACACCCTGTGAGATTATTCAGACGCTTCCGGTGTAACTAAAGTGATTAAAAATGTCTTACTGTCCTTTCAGATGAACAAAAGCAGGACACCCCTCCTAAATTTGTAGTTTTAGAGGAAAGAAGGAATATAAAGTTGCTGCAAAAGAAAAGCACATTTCCATGGATTATCATCTAGCAATGACTCTTTATTTACTTCATACATGTTACCAGAATCGTTCTGTAAATTGAGCCTTGTTATATCCTGCTTTTCCTATCAACACTGCTCTTCAAATAATTTATATTGACTCTCATAACTTTATTTCTTTTATAGGAAGATCAAAGAAAGCATTGGTTGTGTTGCAGTCAAGTTTAACTTCCTGACACATGCCATGGCTCAAGGGAAGAAACCAGAACCACAGGCCCGGGAGGGCATCCCCGGTCCCAGCACCAACATCCAGGAGGCTATCATAGAGTCGTTCAACGACAGGTCAAAGGAGGTGGTAAGGAGTCATGTTATTCTTTGAGCTCCAGGTTTTCTGGTAGGAAATATTGTAAGCAGTGTTTTTTCTTTTACTATAAAATGCACAAAGAAATGTTGCTTGTTCTGTCACTGAGTTTGGTTGATCCTAACAACCAGAGAAACTCAGAGTGATTTAAACCAAAAACTTGACACTGAGTTATGGGGTCAGAACTTCCCTCTTTAGATTAGAGTGAAAAATCACTGTTTGTTGATTTTTCATTGTTCTTTAATCAGAAACAAAGTGAAAATATGAATGAAAGGGACCAACAAATACTAAATAAGAAGAAAGAAGGAAAGGAAGGAAGTCAAAAATGAACAAAAGAAACAGAAAAAAGCAAAGAAATCATAGGTAATGAAAGAAATATGTAGAGAGAGACACACAAGAAACAAATGGAGACAAACAACTAGAAAAAAGGAAATGAACAGGAGAAAAGAAATGAAGAGTAGCCAAAAAATCATGTAGAAAGGAATGACAAACAGGAAAAGCAAGAGAGAGAGATAAATAATGGAAGTAAAAGGCAAAAGAGAGGGGGGCAGAAAAAAATAAAACAAACCAAAGAAAACGTTAAGAAGACAAAAACAAAAAAGAGAAAGAAAAGAATAAAAGAAACAAAGGTCAGACACAAACAAACAAAAGGACGGAAAGAAGGAACAAACAAACCAAACAACTGAAACAAAACCTTTTCTGCCCCTTTAGGCAGCAGCTCAAAACTGTTTCTACTTAAACCCTTCAAAAGCCTTTTCACACATGCAATCTGGATATTCCTTTGAAAAAAACTTGGGTAACCCACCCAGATCATTCCCTGACCTTTTCCTCCACACTTGACACTTTAACAGGAAGTTTACATGTGTTCATGTCAATGAATGGATGGAAAACACAAAGCAGGCTGCAGGTAAATTTCAGAATAATTAAAGGATGACAGACCCTGCTGTTTGTGTTCACACATGCAGGTAATTACAGAACATTTTTAGTGTTTCACTGTAAGTGTTTCAGAAGGGTTGAGCTTCCCCAGAATCCATGAAAAGTGATTTGTCTACTCTTAAAGAACATTGATTGAATTGTAAAAATCCGTGATAGGGTCACATACACACACCTCAACAGACTATAGCTGAGAGCATGCAGTGAGTCCTCATTGTGTTAGTAGATGTAAACATAAATGTAAACCTTTTTCCAAAATCTCAATGCTGACGTAACTTAAGGCTTTCAGTCCAACAATTACTCTTGGTATGATTTGTCTTTCACAGATGGCAACATATATAAACATGAACAATAAGAGGCAATAAGTCTTATGATGCCTGAACATAGTAACAACATGACATAGCTCTTGTCCTGTGTTATCTTTCTCTATACACACTCCTCACTCAGGTCTGTTTTGACCAGTGCTTATAATCAGCTGTGAATTACACTAAAAACAATTACCTATTATGTTTTTTTAATTATCTCTTGGTTACCTTGTCAGGCTTCATTATCCATGAAAATATTGTTTTCATATATTTAGGTGTGGGTCTTTAGATGTTTCTTTGTATGTACCTTGATTTCAATCAAAATGTAAAATGAGCCTCAAGAGAATAATATGAATAAATAAAAGGCTGTATTGTTACATTACTATTACTAGGGGGCGTTGGAACACATGTAGAGGGATATCTATATGTATTTGTCCATTCTAATATTATTAGCTATAGTAACATCTATGGTGTGACGGGTCAATTTTGACCCATATATATTTACTGAAAGAAAAAGACAACAGTATTTTTGAGCAAGAGAACTTTCTGAGCATGGATATTTGTGAACATTTATCTGTTTATCTTCACAGATGCACCACAGTTTCAGTTTTGGCTGTAATTATTGTTTTACAGTCTTATTGTTATAATAGGGTCAAAACCGACCCTAACAACACAGATGACACTATTTCAACAGAGCACTTATAATTTATCGTTTTTATATTTTCTTTCTTTTGTCTTTAAATATAAGTTCCTGACAAAGTCAAAAAGCCATGATGCAATAAACAAATATTGTTGTATATTGTATAAATAAATAAGTTGTTCTTTTATACATTTAAAACCTAAAACGAGTTGGCACCAACCCTAACACAGGAGGAAGGTTAAGCATTTTATAAAGCATTATAAGGTATTTCACATAAGGGATGTTAAATCACTCATCTTGTATAGGGCACAGTCTTCTTGGAGTCAAATGGAAATGTTTTTTAGCTGTTTCGAAGTGGATTTGTTTCAATGTCAAGTTATTATTTATTATGTATTTAACTAAAGCTTTCAGAAAAGTGTAAAGCTTTATGGATTTACCTTTCTTTTTGACCCTGCAACCAAAAGGAATCATTGTTGTGTTGAATTGCAGATCTATAACCTGAGAGTAACCATCGATGACGGCTATCTGACCATTGAAAAGACGTACGGACAGTTTGAGCAGATCCACAAGGAGCTGCAGAAGTACTTCATTGAATCCAAGCTGCCTCAGTGAGCATATGAATAAGCATTCACTCACATCCCACAGCAATGTCACTCTGAAGAACCCTCTTTTCTGTCACAATAATGGCACATGAATGACTTTTCTCCTTTCTTCAAGGTTTCCCACCTGGTATCAGATGTCATTCACCCCATCCAGGAGGATGTCTCTGCTGAATAAATACCTCAGACAGCTTTTTGAGGGGCCCTGCAAGGGAGTACGTTTCTGTCTTCACTGTTTTATTTCTGACTGTGATCCTCTTTAATATTTGGCTCTGAGATTGAAGTGTGCATCAATGTGTCGCCTGCAGAATGAATACGTGTGCAGCTTGTTCCTTGACGGCCCAAACATCATGCAAGAAAGTGTGGTGGCAGGTAAAGTGTGCTTTTTTAAAGAAGAAAACATCACCCTGAGGGCAGTATTTTCAGTGCAGTGTGCTGTTGTCTCCCTGTGTCTCAAAATCACTTGTATGTAAGTTTAATATTTCTCTCTTTCTGTATTTTTTTGCAGGAGCAGGTCCTCAGATTCAGCTCCTTATTTCTTACTCTGACTCGAAGCTCTCAGTTCTGGTGAAACATTTGAAAAACATTGTGAGTTTCCTTCACTTTTACTGAAGCTTTGTGTTTGAAATTTACAAGTGGAAATACTTGCTTTAATTTATTGTTTTTGGAAATGAAAATGTTTCTGCAGAAACTTACAAACGGCTCAAACCCAGACGCCTACGTGGTCACACATCTGAGACCAGACCCTCAACAGCGCTCCAAGAAGAAAACGAAGGTGGTCCGCAATAATGACAACCCCACCTTCAACGAGCTGGTACAACGTCCATCTCTACTACATTTGATAAATAATCCAACAGATTTTTTTATGCAACGTTACAATGCAGGCTGAAGAAATCTAAGCTGCTGTTTAATTGGCTTATAAAGCAAATTCATCAAGATTTAAACAAATTAGATACAAAAATAATTAAAATGCCTTGACTTGTTTGAAAAAGCCCAGAGATTAAAGAGAACATAAAAGTGAGCACTGTGAGTTTAACAGTGGGAGCTCAACCACTTTAATAAAGGGAGCTGAAGTGCGAGGCATCATGAGATATTTGTAATTGATTCTCAGCTGGAAATGATTTTCAGTTTGCATATCTGTCTTGAATAGTTCCAACACGTCCTGCAAAACCTGGGAAATGATTGACCAATTTTCCAGTCATGGAAAACATATAAAAAATGAGGAAAAAGTAAAATGTCCTGGAACAATGATTTTTTTATCTTTCTTCTACCTTGTTAGTGAACAAAAACCAGATATAGGAAATGAAGTAAAAATGTACTCAGTAACTACTGCACACTGAGCCATAAAATATGAGTAGATATAATAAAGCAAATTGAGGAGTAAAATATTAAAAACTCAAAACAATGGTGACAAAATGAAATAATAAAAATTAAGGCTACTGAAACAGTAAATCAGCTAACTATATTTATGAAAAAGCTAAGTAAAAAAAGATTTTCTAGAAAAGATTTGGAACCCTGTCATGGCTAAGTAGAGCTACTCAGCTGAACAGAAACCTTGTCTAAGTACAGACTTCGCTGAATGCCATATAAATGGGGATGTTTTGTTTGAGTCCACAAGTTATCAGAAATGTTACACATGAATGTATGCATGTATTCATGATATCAGTATTACACATATATCAGACCTATATTAATACGTTATTATATTAACAAAAGTGTTTCAGTCATCATGAATCATGTGCCAGTATTGTTGGATTTTCTCAGTATCATAATGTTCATGATAGTCAACAATTTTTGTGCTTCATTAACAGGCACACAAAGAGTCTGATTTCCAGTGCTTCTGCAGGCAGCTTCAAGTGCACTGCACTTCTTCTCTTCCCTCCAGCATCGATTAGTTACACTTTACATTTCAGCTATACTTGTTTACAAACTTTACTTGTATACGTATCCGTTGGTTATAAATTAAGTACAAAACAGTTTCAATTCAAACATCTTCAATGGTATATTATGAGGATCAACATGGAGACAGATAAATGTGCTAAACAGTTCCTCAACAAAGAAAACAACTTCTACTTACATTAACTTATAAACACTGTTTTATCTTTATCAGGCAGATGTTAAATAATCATACTACTCCATCATTCCTTCCTAATACACTGTATGTAGGCTGTCACAGTTTAAAATGTCATAAAAGTCTGTGCACTTTTGTTTCAGACAGCCCATATCATTATTGTATTGCTTTATAATCACTTCAGTCTGTTTTAAATGTTTCCTCTACATGATAGAGCTCCTCTGTTAACAAGACAAAGTCAGTTGAGACCTCCCTCCTCTCTATGCGTCCCAAGCAGCTGCCTCAACGTCTCGCTCCCCTGCCCCCCTGAATAGATCCACAACTGTGAGGTCATACCATTGTTTTGTCAACAGTTTAAGCACATGGGCTTAAGTTGGCAAACCCACGAGACTTTAGAATGGATGCAGAGTTGTTGACAACATGCCATCAGGCAGCACTGAACTGAGCTGACCTGTAAACAAATCAGAGCAGACTTTTCATCAAAATAAATATACAAACCTGTTTACACCCGCCAGCCACTATGGGGAAAAAAGCCTTCAACATAGTGATTAGTAACCAAAAAGCAGACAGTCCCAGTTCCACAGTTTGAAAAATTGATCGTAAAAAAATTTACTTTACACCTCTGAAAGTCATCACTGTGGTCCAAGCTGTGTGGTATATCTTTTCTAAGTACATAAACTTTTTTTCCTGTATTAACTTGTTTTGTAATGCATTGTTCCTTGTTGTCGTTTTGACTGATAGTTGAATAATGCCAAATAAAACTTGAAAGAATAAAAAAAAAGAAAATTACCAAAAATATTCAAATGCCAGGATGCTTAGACGGCAGAACTGCTGACCAAAACATCTCTTCATTTATTTACAGCTGGAATACTGTCCTGTCTCCATGCTGTTTGGGAGGGTACTGGAAGTGACTGTGAAGAGCAAGAAGAATTTTGTTGCTGCTACCAATATCAAACTGGAGGAGGAGATTCTGAACAAGGAGAGATGGTTTCCACTGGGGAACTGTGCTATCTGACCTCTGAGAGGTGCACCACAGGCCTCCTGCCAGCAGAGGGGGCAACAACATTAGAACAAGACTGTTCAGACTATGAGTAGGACAAATCCACCTGAAATGAAGGACTGTGATTAAAAAGTATTTATCTGATTAATTTTACCTCAATCTGGAGTAGGTGGATACTGGGACAACGTTACACATCTGAGACAGAGACTCAGAGAAGACTGTTTACTGAGTGGATCATCTTTTAACGCATCGACTGACTGATGATTCTAATTATTGATCTATAGAAGATCACATGCAGTGAAACAGACTTTGACTTTGCCAATAGATAAAGGAAAAACTATTGCTTTTATGATCAGATTTGCACTTTTATTTGTACAGAGGAATGAAGAAAAAGCTACATTTTATAATTCTGTTTTTTCTAACTTTCATTGTAAATTGTATCTAAACTAGAAAATGAACTAAACTTATTGGTAAAACATATGCAGCTCCATGCATTAAGTTTAAAAGCAGCTTAAATTGTCTTTTCTAAAAGCCAAGACAGGCATTTGCACAGTTGCAAATTTCGAATTCTTTGTTGAAAATAATTAGATCTTTAAAGTATCAGTTGCCTTATCCTCTTTGCAGATGGGTACTTCATGCTTTGTTGTGTTCACTATTTGTCCATCCTTTCCTTGTAAATGTGTGATTAAGACTACAGATGTATCATGTCAAAGAGGAGGTGATGCTCTGCTGCTTGAAGCTAAGTATCTGCACATACTAAGTGTGTTTGTCCCTATGGGCTGTGTCCACTGCATGCCCTTGACCAGTGAAATTGGAGGTGGGAGACGGTTGAGGGGGAAGAGGGGTGAGGAGAGAATGTGAGCTGGATGTCAACTCTCTCTCTCTGTCCTGAGGGGCTGAGTTAACACTCCCCTCACCCCTCACTCCTTTGTCTTATCCTTCAGTGGCATTCAGGCATACTTATGTTCATGCATGCACAAACAGGTAAAGGCAGACACGCACCGTCCCATCTATGAATGGAATAAAGATCTGAAAAAAAGCACACACACACATTGTCTCACTGGGGTTCCTCCAGATCCTGAAAAGGTCCTAAAAAGTGGTCAAATAAGGCCCCTAAAATCATAGACCATAAGAAGTCTTCAAAAGTAATTTCTACCTGTATTAGGGCTTAAATTTTAGATGGCAATTGTAGATTGCAAGTTGTCAAAAAACTATCAAATTATCACTATTGTTTGGGGGCATTTTAAATGCTGCTTCAGAAAACAAAAATGGTACTGCTGTTGTCCAGTAAACATTAAAACATTCTCACACTCTCTCGTGCCCAAGTCTCTTTCTCACTCTGTTGGGTGGGCGACGCACTTAGATATAATATCATTTAATATGTACCACCCTGGCCTCTTAGTTGAAGGAAAATAACAGTTTAACCTTGCAAACCATTACGTTAAACTCAATATAATCATATTGATACCCTTCAGTCACATTGCCAACATGAAAAGCCGGAAGCCAAAAAAAAGTTTAAAGCTGAGGCCGTCGCCGTTCGTTTTTCCATGTCTCTATGACAACCTGCATTAAGGGTGTCCAAAAACAGTCATAAAGCAAGATTCCGCAATATTTTGTCTCATGATGCTGTAATTATATTTTATAGCTCCATTTTAAATGTTATTATTTAATGACAGAGAAAATGTTCACTGTTGTATTTTTTCAGTTAGTAGCAGGCAGTCTTGTGACTCTTTTATTTTGATAAATTCTATCACTAAGACAGACAAAGTAAATATATGTTGCCATGGGTTCTTAGGCATATAAAAAACAACCAAAAAAAATGTGATTTGTTAATTTAGCAGATTTCTGATACGCTAATATTTGCAAACTCATGATTTTCAATACCAGTATTTTTTCATCAAGGGTGCAAATTTATGAAAACTGACTTGTTGCTTTCAGTGTGACTGTCTTCTTGTCTAAGAAACCTTTGTAAAACAAGAAAAAAAGTATATGACTGGCCAATGTATTGGCTGTGAACAATGGAAAAATATAAATATAGACTGCTGCCAATAAAAGACAATACTGATAATGTTGGGTATAAAAATAATGTTAAAATAGTAAAATTGTATCAACTGTTTTATAAGTACTGAAAATTGTGATAAATTGAACTGCTTATAATATGCAATATATCATGCCATATTTTACTGTCACCTCTGAATCAGGAGACGCATAGTACCTCAAGATCCTTGCAAAAACACACCCGACCTGGGGTACCCCTACCTACTATTTAGATAACAGCGAAGTTTGTAAGAAAACTTCACTTCCGTGATGTAAACTTACATTACTATTGGAGAAAACTTCCCCTTATACCAATTTTAGAATGGAACTCGTAAAAATGCTGTCATGGAATGCAACCAGGACCATAAACGTCTCATAGGAAGTGTGTCTTGCCCACAAAGTAGCAGTTCCTTTCGTTTGATAAATAACATTAAATAATTGATTCAACCTGTCATGCCAAATTTACAATTCAGTATACATATTGGATAGTGTTTCAGAAACCCATCTGAACAACAGCACATAGAAAGTTTGTTTTTTTTAGGGGTGGGGGCAGCAAGACCTTTCGGAAACATATCCTGTGAGGGCATGTTTTCGCGGTGATGAAACAATTAGATGATGGAGTGGGAGGGTGCTACTGCTGGCAGAGTCTAGTACAGCTAATTTGTACAACAAACTCTTGTTAAAGCTAGGGTCTACGATCTGTAAACCAGTTTGACTGTTGAGGCAGATTTGAAAAACACGCCCCCCCCCTTCACTCGTCCCTCCCCTCCGTGTTCCGAGATCCCACCCCCCAGATCGTGTCACCTTGTAACAACACGCCCCCTCTGGCAGAGCAATAAGCCGGCAGCAAATAGCAGCAGCAACAACAATGAGATTTCTCATAGCTGAAAGTATCAAACACGACAGTCATCCCCCTTGTAGCACACAGCAGTAGCCATTTCAATTGGACGGACGGCGAAGCGGGTCTGGCTTCGCCACTGTTAGCCGATCAGAGCAGAGCCGATTGTGGGTGAGGATTTACGTTTCTCAGCATGTCTTCACCAGCCCAGTTTACAATGCTAACGATGCGTGGCTAACTTGTGCTAAAATCTATTGACAGAGCCAATAGATTGTCATTTGCCAGTATAGGCACAGACTAACCAGAGTTATTCAGCAGACATCTCCCACTGTAGTAAACAAAGTTATTACCTGTTCAACCAGAGGCGGGCTGGTCATCTGGATGTTCTGGAGTATACAAGAACGGCCGGTGCTGCAGCCGTTCGGCAGCTGTCGGCCAGTGCTGCTGGTTGGCCAGTGCTGCACCGGCTGCCAGCCACTGGCCGTTCGGCAGCCGGCGCAGTGTTCAGTCCCAAATCATTCTGCAGCTTTTTCCACCGTACGATTCTCCAATGTTGAGTCTCCGTTCTGACCTGTATTGCTCATATTTCTTCCTTACTTCAGCCTTTTCCTCAAAACTTTTACGTTTCCTTCCCTTTGTTATGGAGGATAACAGAAGCGGCCCCCCAGTTATGGTGCTGCTCCTCTCCAGCAGCTAGCTGTGCTGCTCGCTGCTCACCGGTACATGAGGAAGGTAGTGGGGAGGAGGTGGGACCATGGGCGAGGCGGTGCGGAGCAGAGGAGACAGGGGATTGGATGGACTCACGGACATGGTCAACTATTATGCTGCTTTGCAGCGGATATACTAAATGGATTTTTTTCATTCTTTTTGGTCTTTATGTTGCGTAGATTGGACCATAGGACCATAACAGCCTTATAAACGGTGTTATTAAGATGTAGCAAGCTTCCAAATCGTAGACCATAGCTTTAAAAGCGGAGAGAGGCAAAAATGTCTTCCATGGAGAAGCTCTTCGAGTGGATCTTTGTTCTTGGTTAGGCCTACAGTCAATTCTGGCTGCTTTCTTGCTTATATCTCTCGCCTCTTTCTCTTCAAAGGATGTTGATTTGGTAGTGCCTCAGCATACAGAGCTCAACCCTTCTAACTTGGAGCTTTGCAAGATGTTTTTGTGTTGACTGCCATTTGATCTGTGGTTCAGAAAATAGGGAAAGTTTCCCTCGGATTAGAGAAACAGCTTGATGTCTGATGACCCTGCATGAATGTAGATAAATGTAAATGGGCTTTACTGAATCTCTTTAGAAAACAACAGAAGTTATTCCTCCCCACGCTGCTGATTCTGTTGTTGCACTAAGTGTTAATTTTGACATCCTTTTTTATATTTATGTAGCTTTAGTTTTAGTCTTTTGCCTGAAAAATCCTAGTCTAGTTTTAGTTGTTCTTTTTTTTTTGACTAAAATCTGAAGTGTAAAGTGTGAGGCATTCTTTATGTTTCCTTGAATTTCTGAAGTCATGTTTTACACTTGGATAAAATGAAACATCTACAAAAGTAGTAACCCTTCATTGAATGCTGGTCAAGTTAATATATACATTAACAGACACAAATTAGACTTTTTTGTAAAATACAATCACCTTTTTTAGACTACCTGGCAGAGCATCTCAGTTACACTACCAGAATTGACAACAAACCTGAACCTGCTCTACATGAATATAAAGAGAGCAGCTCTGATTGGATCATTCCCCAACTTATCCCGCCACCACCAAACTAAGACAACTGTGTTTGGATGTCCCTCTTAACTCATCCACACAACCAAAGCAGCTGCGATTGGATTTATTCTGAACTCGTCTCTACTTTCTACATGACCAAATTAGGTCTGATTGGATAAAGTCTCCATCAAACAATATAGTCTAGTTTTTATTTATTGAGAAAAATGCCAGTGAATTTGTTTTTAGATTTTGTCCATGTGCACTTTTTATTAGTTACTGTCTAGTTTTGTCAGGGGAAAAAAACGTTGAAAAATATGAGGGAAATAATTAGTCAACAAAATTAACACTGTTGCTCTAGTGGTGATGCGGCCTATCTGTTTATCTGTTTATCTGTTTATGTGTCATCATTCTTGTTCTAACATAATGCCAAACAACCATCATATGCAGCAGGTCTTAAAAAGTCTTGACTTTCATTATAAATAGTGTGAAGGAGCCCTGTCACCCTCTGTCTTCTGGGGCAGAGGCAGGTTTTCATGTTATCCTGATACCATCCTCCTCCTGACAGGCCTGCTGACCCGTACTCCTCTCTGCCTCATTTACAGGATTTAGTGAGGTTAGAAATAGCCTGCCCTGTGCTGGATTTGATTCAATTATGGATACTATTTACATTATACTCTGCTGAAGTATTCAAAGGGAGCCTGCTTGGAAGAAAATGCAGCCTGGTCCTTTCACAGTTGTACTCATGGACTATTTATGTATCCTGGCATCACCCATCAGTTTTAAGCAGTAGAATATCTGTTGTTTAAGAATTGATGGTTAATGCTAAAACACTACTATGCTTTTGTGTTTGGATTATGTATCAACTCATAACCGGGCTTGCATCAATTATTAATTCTATTGTAAGAGTATAATATCCAGCTCGAGGGATTTCTCCGTTTCATCAGGGATGCATGTGGAGAGTTATTCATAAACACTTCCTTTAAGTTCTGTTGGAGCCCTCTTTTCCTCCACAGCACCACGGAGGAAAGGAACAGGCATTTCTGCACAATAAAACTGGTATTTATATCTAAGGCGATGGTGCTTTTTATTTATTTATTTATGTATTTTTGTTGTTGTTCCTGAATCATCCATGCATCTTCTCTGTTGGAGGTGTGTGTGTGTGTGTGTGAGAGAGAGAAAGTCTGCTATAAAGAGCTGTTTTTAGGAACACCAAACAAAGACAAAAAGGGAGGCTGGATCCATGCTGCATCCGTCTCGGGACCGGAGAGGCACCCAGCGGTAGCCTGGAGGTGGAGAACAGAAAAGAAGACGTTAAAGGAAAGAGATGTACGTTGAGCTGCTAAAAATATGAACGTCACAGAGATGAGTGGAAGGATTCTCTAAAAGCTGGAGCCCAACCTTCAGTAATGCTGACACTGAGCGAAGGGAAATATGATGATGGTCACACAATGTCACCTGATGTAATTCAGCCCCTATACCCCCCTCAACCCCTCCACTCTGCCTCTTTCTGTGTCTGCAGCTCACCTTCCTTGAGGCTGGTGAAGGGCAGGGAGTACTGGCCCACAAACTCACTGCTGAGGAGGCCCGTCTGGTCCCGGACGCAGAAGCGAATGAGGCACAGCTCGGGGACGCTGATGGTGAACTTCAATTCTGAGTTCCAGTGAGGAGTCAGAGCTGTAAAGGTATCAGAATCAGAAATACTTAATATCCTCAGAGAAATACGGTTGTTATAGTTGTCCTCATACACAGTTTAGCTGAAGGTCCAAAAATATATAGACATTTTTAAATAAGACGGAAGTAAAAGTACATAAAATAAGCAAAGTGAAACTATGTAGCACAAACAAACTAGAAAGCACTCGGAGAGCGCAGACCTCCGCCAGTCCTCCTCAGTCCTCAGCCATATTGTCATTTTGACCAAAAATATTAGTCCTACCTTTATTTCATCTAAATATTTAGATTCCTTGACCATGAAAACATACCATTAGCAACTGGATTCGTAGTGATATCTATTTAAGTTCAGTAGTTATTCACAGAAATCACATTTTTCGCCATGGCGGCCAGACGCTGATCCGGATTAACACCAAAATCGAATCAGTTCTTCCTTTTTCCATGCTGAACATTTCCTGAAAATTTCATCCAAATCCGTCCATGACTTCTTGAGTTATTTTGTTCACAGATGGACAGACGGACAGACGGACAGACAGACAGACTCTCCCAAAAACATAACCTCCTTGGCGGAGGTAATGATACTATTTGGTGTCTATTCAGTTGGATAAAAGTATGAAGTCACAGTTTGACAGGGAGGATGAAGACTATCAGAGGTAAGTATCAGCATACTGGGAGTAAATCCAAGGACGAGTGCATTGTGATCAACCATTTTAATCTTATTTGTATGGCTCATTTCATACAAGTGCAAGCTCAATGTGGCATATGGGCAGAAAAAAAATTGACATATTACTTAAATAAACAAACAAAAGTATCAAGAATATTTATGAGAATGATCAATAAGCATCTCACATTTTGATGTAGAATTTCTACTCTGAAATATACAAAAAATTAAAATAAATAATAATACACAGTGATGAATTGTTGCTGGATTTTTCGTATCCTAAAAAACAGTGGTTATCTTCCACACTGGTGAGCTTGTTTTACAAATTTTAAACCAATTAAAACTGCTACGCGGATGACACCTAGCTCTACCTTTCTTGTAATCCCAATTCCACACTCCCACCCCTCTCTCTCACCTCCTGCCTATCTGAAATCAAATACTGGTTCACCTCAAATTTCCTTAAATTAAACAGTGACAAATCAGAACTTCTTTTAATTGGCACTAAATCCACACTTTCAAAAGTTGACACCTCTCTCACAATTGACAGTTCCTCGGTCTTCCCCTCCCCTCAGGTCAAGAGTCTGGGTGTCATCCTCGACAGCACACTCTCTTTCCAATCTCACATAAATAACATCACCCTGTCCGCTTACTTCCACCTCCGAAATATCAACCGCCTTCGCCCCTCCTCACTCCTCACAGCACCTCCATTCTTGTCCATAGCCTTGTCACCTCCCGTCTAGTCTTCAGTAATTCACTCCTCTTTGGCCTTCCACAAAAGTTCCTCCATAAACTTCAACTGGTCCTGAATTCAGCTGCCCGCATCATCACCAGAACCCCCTCCCACCATCACATCACCCCCATCCTGCAGCAGCTCCACAGGCTCCCGGTCAAGCATAGGATAGAATTCAAACTGCTCCTGTACACCTTCAAGGCCATCCACAACCTCGCCCCTCCATATCTAAATGACCTCCTCCACCCACCTCACTGTGCCCTCTGCTCGCCTCAGCACCACGGGGAGCAGGGCCTTCAGTCGCTCTGCTCCCCAGCTCTGGAACTCTCTCCCACCAGACATTCGAAACCTGACCTCCTTGTCTCGTTTTAAATCCAAACTCAAAACTTACCATGAATATTTCACTCTCATCCACTTATCCATCACTGCCTGTTGCATTTTGCTGATTTTATAGTTGTATTTTTATGTTGATTTTCTTGTTGTTTTATCCTTTACAGTATCCTTGGGTGTTTTGAAAGGTGCTTTTAAATAAAATGTATTATTATTATCATTGAAATTACAAAAAGCAATACACATATAGCTATAAACAACAGTTTGTTTTATTTTTCTTTCCAGACAAGTAGTCTTTCTTGAGATGAGACATTTTAGTCCGACAGCAACAAATATTTTTTCAAGTTCTTAAATTATCACAAATATTTCTAACACTTTCAAAGCCAGAGAAAGGTTTGATTTTCGGTTGTAACATATAAATGCTTGTGGTTGCTATGACAGTCATGATTTGTATTATTGCTCTTCCATGTTAGTGTCAATGGGAACCAGGACCTGTTTCTGCACGGGTATTTCCAAACCAGGGACTCATGCAGGTCTTCAAGTACAAACAAGCTGACATAGTTTTATATCAGTGTGAGCACAAATACACCTTCACCAGACGTGGTTCCTCAGTTCACCTGTCAAAGCTTGTGTTCTCAAGTGTGGCACAAAGGGGATGTGATTGCAGTTGTACTTATAAATGAAGGACACTCATCAGTGAATAGAGTTGTAAAGGCAGTTTTAAACACTTTCTATTTGTTACATAATGTTGTTTCCAAATAGCACAGGTGCATTTCTTCCTCAAAGCTGCACAATATTGTCTGTCATCATGAAAGAAGTCGGCTTTTGCACAAGGAAACAGACAATAGAGAGGTTTACATTCCCTCAATACTACTGCTATGCTCCTCTACAGTTCAGTCAGATAACTCACTTTTATCCCTGTTCAAAACATGATGCAGCAGCAAGACAGAGTTTGAGTTCGTCATCTGGCATTCTGCCTATCGGTGTTAATTTTGTTGACGAAGTATTTTCGTCATTGTTTCCGTCAATAACCTTTTTCCCCTGACGAAAAACTAGAATGTAACTAGAGCAAAAAGCACACATGGACAAAAACTCTAGCTAAACATTATCGTCAACAAATAAAAACTAGACTAAAATGTTTGACGGATACTTAATCCAATCAGATCTAATTTGGTTATGTAGAAAGAAGAGACAAGTTGGAGATATATCCAATCACAGCTACTTTGGTTGTGTGGAAAGGTTGGATGAGTAAAGAGGGACATCCAATCACAGCTGCCTTAGTTTGGTGGTGGTGTGAAAAGTTGTGGAGCGATCCTGTGAGAGCTACTCTCTTTATGAATTTATATATTCATGTAGAGCGATTCACTGTTTGTTGTCAATTCTGGGATTGTAACTGAGATGCTCTGCCAGGTAGCCTAAATAAAGGTGAGTGCATTTCATACAGAAGTTACATTTGTTTCTGTTAATTTATACACTCAAACTTTGTTAGCATTCAATGCAGGGTAGTTAGATGTTTCATTTTATCAAAGTGCCAAACATGACTTCAGAAATTCAAGGAAACATAAAGAATGCCTCACACTTGACTTCATATTTTAGTTGACAAAAAAAATCAACTAAAACTAGACTAAGAATAAAACAGCTTATATGACTAAATTGTGACTAAAACTGAAATATATTTTAGGAAAAGGCTATTAAACTAAATTAAAAAGTGTCAAAATTAACACTACAATCAATTTGCTCACTTCCAGATTTGTTTTACATGCAAAATTTGAGGAGGGATGTAATAGTATGTTGAATTTCTCAACTGACCCAACATGTGGTGGGAGTTTTAAAGCAAGAGTAATGTACTAATGCAGGGAAGAGTTGGCAAAACATGAGCATTGGAGGAGTGCAGAAATATTGCAGCTTTAGTATGCTGCCAATTGGGAGGATGTGAAAATTAGCACAGGTTGAGGTGCTTGCAGGCATCGCCCCATCCATGCTTGTGGATGTAAACGTTGTAAACCAAGACCCATGCATATGTCCATACTTATTACATTTGATTTACTACCTCTGCCAAGGAGGTTATGTTTTTGCCAGTGTTTTGTTTGTTTGTCTGTTTGTTAGCAAGTAAGTAAAAACTACAGGGTGAATTTTGCTGAAATTTTCAGGAGATGTTGATAATGGCCCAACTTAAAAATGATCCGATCTTGGTGGTGATTCAGATAACTGCCATTTGTGAATGATCATTTTCTTCAATAACTGTCTAACTAATGATATCAAAATGATTCTGCGTGCTTGGTGTGGGTTTTCGGGTCAAGTAATCAGACCATGATGGTAATTTTATCATGGAGCTATTACTTATAGATATAACAGCAATATGTGAGCTACCTTGGTGGAAGTCTGAACTCTCAGAGTACTTTCTAGTGTTACTGGTTGACAGGCTTTACTGGTGTGACAGACAATTTAGCAACCAGCTCATTCCCCTGGCACCCTAGTAGCAGGCCATCAGCAGCTGTACGTGCAGCTGAAATGATGGCACATGCCTTCAGGAAGCGCTTGATCTTGCAGTTGAAATCATCATCCATGTCTGAGTGTACAATCAGTAACCCTGTGATCATATAGAGGTGTTTCCACATCACATCACGCAGCCTTACATCAGGAGTGTGTGTTTTAGGGATAATTAAAGTAAGGAGGTCAAACACACAAAACTAATGAGTCATCCCTGCTGCGTTCTACATCGTTTTCTTATTATGAACAATTTTTCTTTTGCTCCTCTCTTAAGTCCAAGTTTTAATTCATTTGCACATTAATTTGTATTCTCCAGTGACCTTTTGCATTTCATTTCTGGTGTGAAATGATTTTATGATTTATGCCCATATGTAAGTGCTCTGCCCTCCAGGGCTTGGACTATCTCTCCCCCTCTCTCTTTTTTCACCACACTCCAGAGCTTCATCCCATCAGTTTTATGTCTCCTTGTTAGGTTTATTGTCATGTTGACAAAAGCACCATCTGAAATGTTCATACTATTCTATCGGCTCAGTTCTGAATTGTGAGCAGTGAGTATTCAGACAGAAACTATGACAGCTGCAGGATTAGTATCTTTAGTGCTGGCAATTAATGGCATTTCCATATTTGTTCTAATAAACAATAAAACAGCTTTAGTTACTCCTCTGCCTGAGAAATATATCTACAGTAATATCTGTAGGAAAAAAACAGTTTGTGTGTGAAAATCAAAGTGAAGCTTAGAAGTACACTTCAGTTGAACACCATGAGGCTGTCAGCTCCATGTTTCCACTCATTGCTATGGAGCATGACAGACTCCTCTTCAAAGGAAATCCACTTCTACATTTAAAGGAAACTCATCAGCACATTTCTCCTCAGGAGCCCAACAGCAGCTTACTGAGAAATGGATTTCAAAAAGGGAAAAATAACTGAGACCAGGAAAAACTGCTGTCATAGTAACTGTAACTCTGTGACATTACAGGTAGTTTTCATGTTTTTCTTATTTAAAAGCAGCACGAGGACTTGAGCCATATTGAAAGGATAAGCACTCAGTGAAGAGACCCCTAACCCCACTAGTGTCCCTATACATTTCTGAGGACTTATCTGGTCTCCCACACGGCCTTTCATTTCCCCAGCATTACCACATTCACTGACCCAGGCTTCATTCATGCAAGCACCAGGTAGCGGCAGTGCAGTTGCTAGCTACTGTACCACACAGCCTCTTAGGGGCCCTTTAGCTCTACTGTGTAGACTGATAAGCAGCAAGAGCCAGATCAAAATGGACCTGAGCTTATGAAGCACCTTTCTAGTCATTCTGGCCAATTGAAGTGCTGATCATTGATGGTCTGAGTGTCTGTCAGTGTAGTGGTGCAGGATCAAGTCAAAAACCATGAAGTGAGTTAGCATGAAGCACTAACTAGGTCCCAAGGCTGAAAGAAAATTGGATTGTCGCAAAGTAAAATGGACTAATACCAATAATTAAGGCTTGAGTTGAACACACACAAATGAAATTAATGTTTAATCTAAAATTATTAATTATTAAAACATTGTTGCGTGTTTAAAAGGATGGTTGCTAACAAACTGAAATAGCAGAAATAGCCAGTGACCCGATGGCAGGCATTTCGATTTATTTTTGTGTGTGTGTTTTATTGAGCATCAGCAATACAAAATGCCCACAAGGTGAAGACTCAAGGAAAAACATGAAACAGTGCTCACATTTTCAGTTTTTTTCCAATGCAACCACCCTATCCCCACCTGAAACCCCTAACCTCTGATGCCACCTGTGACTAGGTAACAAACACAGTACAGAAGGGAGAGAGAAGGTTAAAAAAAGAAAAACATGATGTAAAAAGAACCAGAAAAACAATAACTACAGGCATATTTGATTTTCTTTTAACAATCAGTTATTCCCACACCATTGTTACAACTATCAGGACCAACTTTACCCGATCACTCGGTTATTAGGAATCTCGAAAACAAGAGTTTGCAACATGATGTTGTAAATATTGCTTCTTGGTTGAATTGCCATGTTGCAGTTCCATGCTATCTTGATAGATTTTTCCTCTTGATGATTACATAAGTCATGAAAGTTCAAGATTACCAAAAATAAGCATCTTAGTTTAACCATTTGTTTTTTATTACAGACCTTATGCTCAGCAATGATCCAAGACCTCAATGAAAAATGACAAAGGCTTTTAATCAAGAGAACCGGCATGATGCTAACTTCTGTCTCAACCAAAAACAACATCATCCCTGCCCCACTATGTAAGCTACCAATCCACACACTTTCATACCAACTTACACACCACTGATGTATGTCTTTCCCAAGGACATATCAACATGTGACAGCCAAGGTCGGGCTCAAACCCAAAACATTCCAACAACTGGGACAGCTCACAACCAGACTGACTGATGACGCTCCTAAGATAGGAGTTTGTCTGTGGGATTTCATTCAGTTTAGCCCCAGTGGCACCCCTAAGAGGTTTCATGAAAGTGTTCAAAATCTAGATGCCCATATTACTCAGCAAATAATCTCAAAGTTGTCAGCGGGCCAAATGGAACACAAAAGAATCATGAGATGACAATGCAAAACTTGAATCAATATCAAGAGTAATTTATTTTCTGATTCTGCCAATCCCTTTTATTTTAGCAAGTCCAGATATTGATTAATAAAATATCCAGAACTGCCGGTGACAAGTAAACAAACATCTGCCAGCAAGGTGAGCAAATCTACCCTGGAGTGTTTCAAAAATAAAAATGTAGTTAAGACTGTAAACCTTGCTATGAGACATTTTACAAGCAACTTCTTTCCTTGACATTCAGGAAAAAATTTGGTCTGATATTTAAACTCTTCTGAGAAAGTCAAGCTGTGTTTGAAGAAATCCCAATAAGCCCCCCTGCTGCCTGAGCTGCAGTACTTACAGTTCCCTTTGACAGTGTGAGTGTTTTTTCTCCGTGAGTCAGATGGGATCCCGTGAATCTCCACTCTGACGAAGGGGTCCAGGGCTTTACCACTCCTGGGGACAGGCAGGTTGGATCCACCGATTATCTGGGGACAGGGACATGCAGGATAAAGTGTGGATTATCAGATGGGGCTGTACCTAACAGAACCTAAAGGGAAACAAGCTGTAATCCACGTAAAGTTAGTAAATTTACTTCAGTTTGTACTCAGGTCAAGATCTTACAGATTGTTGCTCTTATTTCTCAGGTCGGATTTCCCCTTAATCCAAAAGTAAAAACTGAACAGGAATAATACATTAGTCTTTACAGATAAGTTGTCAAGGTGTTTTAATAATTTAATTCTTTTTGCATCATCATAGATTTGAAAACAAGGTCTTTTTTATGAAGTGGCAGACTTTAACAGTTAATGTACTTGTTTTTATTCCCACACCCATGCTTTACTTGGGGTTACGAGTTTTATCATTTCAAAGAATCAAATATTCAAAGTCATTGACATTCTGAAAGTTCTCAAGAATTTTACTGATGCTGCGTACACACCGGCAGTACTTGTACTACCTCCGCAATCACTCTCCATGCAAAGTCAATGTACAGCCGTGATGGGGCGGGGCTAACCCTCCCACGATGCGACAGCCGCTTTTCACACTACCACATAGCTTGTCGCGCGATGTCAAAGTAAAAAAATTGATCAATCAGCAGTGTGTGCATGTGTGACGGTACCCTAGACAGACAGTTATTCATCCAGACTACGGAGTATGGGAAACATCAGTCAGTGAGGACATTAGTTCTGCCTGGACGGACCGCGGGAAACTCACAGATAATGCTGCTGCATCATCAGCTGCAGTGTTTTGTGGTTGATAAGTGAATGAAAAGGATACAACTGGAATAATGTCTGCTTATACATCCTATTATATGATATATGATATGATCACGGTGAAACTCGAGCGGACGTGACGTCACAGAGCGATGGCCAATGGCAACGGTGACCAAAATGAGGTATTTATGGACGTGCAACGATACATCAGTGGGCGACGTGATTTTGGTAGCTAGGTCGCTTAAGGTTTGAACGCAGCTTTATTTTCATAATTAACGCTAAAGTTCTTGGCTGTTCTTGACAAAATGTGTGTGAATTCTTGGCCATGGTACAAAGAAAACATGATTACATTTTGATGGTCACCTAGTTAAAAAATGTGGATCCTGGATTTTTTATAAATTATTTTTATAAATAAAATTCCTTGATTGAGAGGTTTCCCCTAGGCTGCTAATAACTCTAGATGTTCTCAATAGCTGAGGAAGAAATTTTCATAAACATGGTCATGGTACAAACCAGATGAAAACTGGTTTTGGTGGTTAACCAGATGATGATGCAGATCAAGGAATTTTGTGAAGGATGTCTAAACGTAGCAAGACTGAATTTTTTCCTCATTTTGGATAATAACTCTAAAAGTTCAGCAGATATGGAGGGCATTTTAGATTAAGGTTTTTCATAGCACAATGAAGAAGTGATTAGAAATTGGCAGTATTCTGAATTTGGATATGGATCCATTTTTAAGTGTTTTTTTTTTACATTTCTGAATAGGGAAGTTTTTTTGTTTTGTTTTTTTTTACTAATAATTCTAAAAGTTCTCTACAATTTTAGATGAAACTTTCAGGACTTGTTGGATGAAATTTTAAGTAAAGTTTGGTCATGGTTTGACACAAGGAATACGTTTTACTCTTTCCAGTGTTTGTAGTTTGGTGTAAGCTTGCTGATCATTTGACACACCCGGTCAAGGGTAATATTATTTATATAAGATCTCCACATTGCCCTCTGCCCTCATTCCTGTCTTTTCTTCTGTGCTTGCACTGTTTAAGTGTCTAAGTAAACAACACATTGTATAATGCAAATTAGACCATAAAATGAGATATTTAAGGTAATGTGAGCATGTAACTTAGAAAAATAACATGGATAGAAAAGATAACATCAGTTTATTCTTATTTGGTATTGTAATGCTGAACTTCTACATACTCTATTTCATATTAAAAATCAAGTTAGAACTAGTCTGCAAAACTTAGACTTGTATTGGATTAATAATTGACCTGGGATGTCTATAGTTTGACTAAAAATGATGGAGCACAGTGTTATTTGTCCCTTACTGGGGACAAAAGGAGAACCTGAATGATTGAGAGAGGAAAAGAGCAGAAGGGTGTAATTACTTTAGTCTGGAGAGAGGCAGGTCTATCTGCAGTCCTCTCACACGGAGTCTGCCCTGCTCTCCCTGCGATCAAAGACAAACCTGCATGTACTTATCACTACACGCCCCACTTGGCACCGATGGAGCTTTACCGTGTCTGACCCAAAATTACAGTCCCCTTCCTCTCCTATAGTCCTGCTACAAAAGTACTGACTTTATTCCCATTCTCAGCCAATGTGGACCAGAGTGTTTGGAGCTATCATTTCATAAGATTGGCCATTAAAACACAGACCATTTCTTATTGTCGACAGTTTTATGCAAAGTAGACCCGTGAAAGCTCAGGGGGAAACATTGTTTTCCTGAGCAGATGAATTATTTATTGTTCTACAATTGAAGAGCCCAACCATGCTGAAGTTATGACACTGAATGCTGCTCATGACTCTGATTCCCTCTCTGAGTGGAGAGTCCAGACAGCTGAATTTTCCCTGAAGTGATCAAATCATACAGAACGATGATGTGAATAAATAAAGGTGGAGTTTTCCCAGAGCTTCTTTAAGAAAACGGAGCACACTACATTTATATTTCATATGCTGTGCAGAAAGATGTACAATATGTGCTTAAACTCCCATTAGAGGTCTGATGGGCCTCAGTTAAACTTGAGGAGTACATCCTGGTGAACTGATGTCTTGTAGATTCATGTTTTTACCTTCCTGCATCAGAAAACTGCAAAATCAAGAAGCAGAAGTTTAAGGGAACACAGAAAAAGAATTGTCACACACTGGGAACAGCTTTAGCAAGTACTTACCAAACAAAAACTATCACACAAAAGATTCAGAGATTCACCAGAATCCTTTGACTGTGACAACAAAATAAAAATCAGCATGATACAATGCAATATTCTTAAATGGGTAAATTTGTCGAAGACCCCAAGTGCTGCAAACATCCATCTAATTTAACAGAACAATCGAAAAACAACAATTAATACAACCCACATGTAAGCAGAAAAGCAACTACACAACCCTGCACTGCACATGGCACCAGAGTTCCTGCAGATCGCAACATACAAACATCTTAGGTTTATTATTTTTTTCAACTTAAGGCCATAAAAGGTCTGACATTTTGATTCACTTACACTAAAGGAACATTCACACCAAGCAATCCACACCAGGCCCAAGTGTGATTAGCCCCAAAGCCCTTTTTTTTCTGTTTTTTCCCTGTTTTTTACTGGTGTACTGTGTTCAAGTACGTAACTCCTCGGTCCTGGGACAGTCAGGGGAAGAGGGTTTTGACATGGAGCTCGTGCACAAGCCTCATAACCTCCCATGTCTTACATCCCTTCTAGTTTTAAAATCCAATACAAGTCAACACAGTGGATTTAATCGCCAACGGTGCGTTAGTTTTGTCCCTCTCCAATGTTTCCATGTTTGATTAACTAACTTTCTCCTGCACAATGAACATCACCTCTGCCGATTGCCACCTGCAAAATGGCTCGGTAGCAGGACCCACCAGTCAAGAATCACTACTGTATAGTACATATTGAACAGCCCATCCAGTGTGTCACTTCAGAGTAGATACACCTCAGCTTAGTATAAGAGAAATGGGAGTTTGGGCCAGATAGCAATGCCCTTTCACATAAATGTTTTAATCCTGCATAATAATAAGCCCTCCACTTGTTTTCTGTGCAACACAAAGCCGATTATGTCCAAACATAATGTTCTACATTAAAAATAAAACTGTTTCTCCTTAATTGGACTCCAAAGAGTTTGTGCATGACTGTTGTCCTCATGGCACTTTTAGAGAGAGATGTTAATTGGTGTCAACTGCTCTCTGTACTGCTTCATTACCCTTTAGTCACACTACCTAGATACTCTACATGACAGGGTCAGCTTTAATGTCCCATAACATGCTTAGATAATTGAAAAAAATGATTAATTAATTTAACCGTTTGTGTAATTGTATTAGATCATCCTCTCAGTACTTTCTGGAGGAGATAATCCAATTAAATGTCGGCATTTCCAGTAAATTTGCATCATAACTGGTTCACCGCATCCAGAAAGAAACATCAAATCAAGGTTTTGCTACACATTCCTTTTGTAACACGGCATAAACACATGTACATGAACATCAAGTCCATGTAACACAACAACATACATGCATCAGGAGTGGATTATTCATGGCTGAGTGCTCTGCAGCTGTACCTTAAGCAGCAGGTGTGTGGGTTTGGTGCTCTGCTTGCTGCAGGCAGGATCAAAGCTCCTCTGACTGGACATGAGCACCGCCGGCTTCAGGACGTATCCACAGCCCCCGTTGTCCTGGAAACGACCATCATTAAGGTCCATAGCCAAGCCCAGAGACTGGAAGTTGAGAGCCACTGCACAAGAAAAAAAAAAGGGAGAAAAGAAAAGCAGAAAACAATCTTGGAACTGGAACAAGGATGAGCAAAGGAGAAGCAACAAAAAAAAAAAGGAACTGAGAATAATGTAAAGCAGGATGACATGTTTCTCTGCATCCCTCTTGTTTTCTCAATCCCTCGTTCATTCTGCAGAGGGAAGCTAAATTATACGAGGACTTGAAATGTTTCTGCAACAGTAGTGTACATTGCATCAGGGACACATTCAAAATCACCAACTGTGCAAAGACAGCAACTGCAAAGGATTTTTCTGCAGTGTGAAGCCTTGTGCCAGCGTGTCTCTGTGTCATCAGTGACTGAAAAGTTTAGACTGGGAGAAATGTCAGATGGAGAAGAGGTAGATCCAGCATAACAGCTCAACTTTCACTGTCCATTTATTATTAACATCTGTGACTTTGCAGTAACCAGTGGTGGGCAGTATCAAAGTAAGTTTCCCCAAGTGCTGCATGGGGGTATATTTATGCAGCATGCGGACTGTACTTGAGAATGTTTTTGATAAATATGACAAACTTTGGCAGATCAAGCTATTCATACTTGTGGAATAAATTAGTTTTCATTTATTTATCACCGTTATGTGCTTGTATTCATTATGTCAGCCTTGCTTTTAATGCCAAACAAGCCCAATCAAGAACTCACTAACAATTTTAAGATTTGGTCAATGGGGATGGGAATCAAAAACCAATTCCAGTTTAGAATCTTTAACAGCTCCATCAAAGAATCAACATAATGAGTCTTTTTGATAATCAGTATCCATATCACTGACAGGGTTCAAAAGCATACAGAATTATGGCTTCATTTTTTTATTAAAGCAGTGGCGATTGCTCTAAGACTGCAACGGAAGCTCAGCTTCCCCTAAAATGTCCCCAAAAAAAGTGGTGATATGTACTGCTGTGTGTACATTTCATTGACTAAATATGTGCTAGAATACCTTCATCTTTTGTTCAGAATCAGCTACTTATCACAGGTAACTGGCACGACTTCCTTCTCACTCATCCCCGCAGCGTCTCAGCTCTTTAAAACTGTCGGATGCTGAGCGTCTTCTGACTTCGATGGGGAAGCATAGAGTGGGTTGTTCCACTGTGGAAACTGGACGGTCATTGGATAAACGCTGGGCTTTGTCCCGCCCATCGGACGCTCAGCGTCTCTCGGGGTCTATGAGGCAGTGGGCTGGTCTGGGCGCTCAGCTTCTGCATGATGATTGGATGATCTGTCTGAGGCCGAATTCCTTTTTGATTGACAGTGAAATGAGCCAATCAGCGATCTTGAAGTATAACCCTCCACCGGAGCATCTTCTAAGTTTTACATTTAGTTGTTCTGGAGAGGAGCTTCTCCTGTTTAAAGCGGCTCAAGTCTTACACCCGCAACACAATGGACCAAGGCCATTTAAGCAGTCTAGCTCTGCTGGCCATTGAGAGAACACTGGTAAAATCCTTAAAAAAAAATGAGCTTCCCCTGCTTGACTGACCAGCAGCCGCCACTGTATTAAAGGCACCTACTGCACAACCTTAAGTGAGTGAAAACACCAGCAACTTGCAGAAGCAGCAATCTATGTTGGGACGTGTGTTTGACATTGTTGACACTGAAAATCTACAGGCTAACATTTGCCCACACGAAAAATCAGCAAAAATCAATAAGGGAATAGTTGAAGAATTGGATCAACTAACAGGATTGTTTATAGCATTGGCATCAACACAATCTTTTTAATTCCCATCCCTAGTTTTACAAAATGAAATCACCTCTATTAACAAAGTGTGGATGTTGAGGTTGATTTGCCCGAGCTCCATGCTTGAGTACATTTATTGCGAATGTACCCTAAACCGTAAACCAGTGCTTCAGTTGTGAAAAGTGTGTTGGTTTATAGTTGTTGGGAAATAGCTGGAGGCAAAACAATCCTTTAGGCGCAGTAGACAGTGCTGGCCTCGCTAGGAAGTTGTTTGTAGCTTTTCTCAATAATGCTGAAAGACAGCACTTACTATATTGCAAAATTTAACACTAAAACATAGGAGCAAAGCTGGCTGAAATTCAGCTTTGAGCAACCACTGTTTCCACTGATATGCTGGCAGCAACACAACAGTATTTTTCATCTATAATGCTGCCTGCTTTCTTGTGGGAATTTATGTTTTCCTCCAGTTTTCCTGTTTTGACCCCGGTTAAATCCGTAATGCCACCTATGAAAGATGCAGCAAAGACATTAACTCAAGCAATTGTCCTCCACTTGACAGGGCAGACAAAAAAACACATGAATAAGACTTGATATAGAAATATAGAATCTGGACAATATGTTACACTGGTATATAAGCAATAGTCAGTTTTCCCCTGTCAGTCTGCATGATGGTTGGTAATGTGTTTTAAAAAGTCTTAAATCTGAAGTTTCTGTGGGACTGTCTTGTTCTCTTGGTACCATAAGCTAGTTGTGCCTGTCCTGCAGGGACGCCTTCACAGTATTCACTTCACTGTGTTCTGCTTAAATGAGGAGTTGTGATGCTGTTAAAGGGTGAAACAATTCCCCTACCAGCTTTGTCTGTGTTGTCTTGCATGTTTAGTGCAGCAAAACAAAAATTTCACTAAATGCTGCATTGACAGGGAGTGAACTCACTGCAGCATGCGGGTGTTTTTTGATGTGTGATGGAGGGGGCTAATCTTGTGGCCCTGAGAGTGATATCTCTGCATTTTCTGCTGGTACATTGGTCACATTGATATATTATCCATACCCAACATTTTGGATGGAAAACTGTCATTAATGGTTTCGCTCGAGTGCCAGGTTTTCATTGTAATTCTTCAGCGTGTTTATATTCATGTTCCGTTTAGGTCACAGGCTCATCTATCTGTAATTGATCCTTCCGGGCTGCTGCCTTGTACTGCAGTATCACTGCGAAAGTACAGAGAGTTGATCACCATCTGCACAGCTGCCACTGTGGCACGATAGCAGTCTGCTCAGACCTCAGCGGGGAATCATTTTAGAGTCAGTGTCGAACTGCGTGAGTGATATGAAAGCAGATGTGATAAGACAGGCAGGGTGACAGTAACAACCACAAGACAAGACACTGCAAGCCAGGTCAAGGGCGTGACTTGAGTTATGACAGTGTGTTAGATAGTCTCCACTCTCTTAAATGTCATTACATCTCAGTGATATTAGAAGCAATTATTATTCTCTTTCTTTTTTTTCATTTCAGGGTTTCTGCCCTCCCTCAACTGCTTTTTCCTCTAGTTTTTTTTTTTAACTGTTTACAACCCTTTGTCCTTTTGAAATCCTGCTCCTCCATTGTTTTGTCTAATTGTTCTCATCTTCACTTGTTTCCATTTCTCTGCTTTTTTTTGTCCTCCAGTCTCATGATGTGTTGCCTGGTTTCTAACCTTTTTGGAGTAATTTATGAAGATGGACTCGGATCTCGGCTTATATCGTGCTTTTCTAGTCTTTGACTACTCAAACCTGCTTTACACCGCAGGTCGCATCTACCCATTCACACCCATTCACTTTCACATTCACTCACTGATGGTTGGAATTTTTCTGTCAGTTGTCCATCCATGTCAGCTAACACATTTGCTCCCTTTCATGCTCATTTACACGCCACTGACACAGCAGTGGGAGCAACTTGGGGTTCAGCGTCTTGCCCAAGGATAGGGCTGGACAATTAATCGGATTTTGATCGTGATTCCAATTTTGCCATCTGACAATCATTAAAAGATTGTAATCGAAGAAAAACGATTAATATGCCACACAGTGTGGAGTGCCGTGTATGCAAGTTCCTGCACTTCGTAGCGCTTCTGTGTTCTGCGTGCAGCCACAGTGAGTGTGTGTGACTCATGTGGATCAATAATACTGTATGTGCCATTCGCTGGTTCTTTAAAGTTGTGTTTAAATCATGACTGAAGTTTTTAAATAAATGAATAATTCATTCATTTTCTATACCCGGCTATCCCTTTCTGGGTTGCGGGGGCAACCCAGCTATCATCGGGCGAGAGGCGGAGTACACCCTGAACTGGTCGCCAGTCGATCGCATGGCAATATAGAGAGACAGACAACCATTCACGCTCACACTCATACCTAAGGACAATTTAGAGTCACCAATTAACCTAATGAACATGTTTTTGGTCTGTGGGAGGAAGCCAGAGTGCCCGGGGAGAACCCATGCATGCACGTGAAGAACATGCAAACTTCACACAGAAAGGCCCCTGTCCGACCTGGGAATCGAACCGGGAACCTTCTTGCTGTGAGGCTCAAACCTGCAACCTTCCACACTATCAGACTGCACCACTGACACCCTCTGTCAGTTTTGTGTGAGTTCTCTTGCTTAAAATGCCAACATGCAACTCCTGTCCATGAATTACTCTGGCCCAAGATGTGACTGGACATACCCTTTAAGTTTCAGGATTTTGACATGTCTTTAACCCTTATGTTTCAGCCCTGCTCAAAACAGGATGTTCAAATGTAGATACTCATGAGCTGCATCTGACCATATCTCTCTCAAGAAGTGGATTTGTTCTCCACTTTCCAGGCTCTAATGTTTACTGTGGGGGCAAAGACATGCTCAGATATGTTCCGTCCATCTTGAGTTATCTGTCATTTAAAACAAACCCCTGTTTCTGGGAGTGAATACCATCCCATTCTTCTTTTCCTTCTTGACTGACCACGTGAAGTGCCTAATTGTGGGTACCAACTGCAGGATTGTAAACAGCAGTCCAAGAAGAGATCAGCAGAAAATGTGCTATGATAGCATTTTTATTTGAACTGGACAATGTTTCTACATTAAAAGAACACGGAGAGACACTGAAAGGCTTTTTTTGATGGCAAAGATGTGTTTGCTCTTCTCTTTCCTGGTTTAAGCACAATTTTGATTAACAAACTGGGTCTGGTTCACATGGGGAATTGATCTGATTGGCCCAAAATGAACGCATTGGACATAAAGCTGTTGTATAAATCCTGCAAGTTCCTCTTTTGAAAGGTTCTGCTGTAGCCAAACACTATATTTGGGGTAGTCATTGAACATATCTCATGGGTTTATAAAACAGTCCATCCAGTGCGTCAGATATTTGAACTGAGCCTAAAACAAAAAAATCAGTGACAGTAACTTCAGTTATTTAAGAGCCAAACTCAGGAACATGGCCATGACCATAAATCCAATATTTTAGTAACATGACAGTATAATAAAATGTGTCTTCTATTTCATCTTGCGACCAGTTCAGGGTGTACCCTGCCTCTCGCCCAATGACAGCTGGGATAGGCTCCATGAGGAATCCTCTATAGGTGGGTGGTGCTCCTATCATTGACCTATACTGCCAATGCCAAGACTCTGATTGCTTACCTTCTTTTGTGCCTTTATTCCTATTTCTGCATCTGTATATATGCCAGAGCACTCAGTAACCCTGATTTTAAAGTCACACACAAATTATCATCATGTCTGATTGTAGTGGTTGAAGAATAAGTGGCTACTTAGCATGCCAGAGTTTTTCTTTCAGCAGGGCAGATATGCTTCATGTTCAGGAAAAATAATGATTGCATAATTGCGTTACAAAAGCTAAGCTGTGACCTTGTCAACGATGTAGGGTACAAGGGAAAGTGCACATCCAGAAGAGTACAAATCAATAAAGAAAAGTCTTGATAAGGACTGGGAGAGGACTTGCTTCAGGGGAAGCTCAGATGAGATGGTCAGACTGTGGACTGTAACGAAATGTTCCTTTCACTGTTAATCGACTGGACGCTCAGCCAGGTTGTTCACTTTGAAGTTCAACAATCTCAGTGTCAAACCAAGAGTGGATTTCTCTCAGTGTGTAAGAAAAGCATGAAATGGATTGCGGTGCTTTTTCTGTGTGAGTCGGAAACTTTTTGTATCCCGTCGACACAAAACTCAAACAAGTCCTGCTTTTTTTCTGTTGGATAAATTTTCATAGGGTTTTGGATCTGAACTGAAATGGAAACAGAGATAATAAAAAATGTCCCAGTCGCTTCAAAGACATTTTATCGCTCTTTTTTTTGACATATTTATTCTGAATTTATTTATCTCTCCAGCTGTCATAAAAATTCACGGTTTTATCTGTCATTTTAATTAAATGCTGTGTTGGTGGGAAATGGACTTGAGTTTGTAAAGTGCTGATTTAATTCTAACTTTATTTTAGTTGCCCTTTAAAAACAGAAGTTTACAAAGGACTTTGAAAAACAACAAAACAAACCATGAGCACTGAAAGGCCTGGGAACAAACACAATTATCACTCTGGTTAACACGACCAGGAGAGGTTGAACGCAGGTGGGACTTGGTGAGTTTTGTTTATGTCTTTGGATTTTGGAAACAATGGAAATGATAACAAGTCAACAAATTCAGGTTCTACAAATACCACAGGACTGTGGAGCTGTCAGTCAAACAAACTTGACTACACCCACACAATCCTGAGGAGAGGTCTAATCAAGGGCTCTAGTACTCACACCTGCATTGATTCCCAGGACTTTCAAGGGTACCATATCTATACAGCCTACATCTCCCACCCCCCCCCCCCCCCCCCCCACACACACACACACACACCTATTAGACATCATTTGGGCAGCCATTCAGCACAGAGCTTAATTTCATAGCCTCCTGTAGTCTCCATGCCCCCTCAGGTCTGAGTGTTTCCAAAGGAGAGAGAAAAGAGCATCTGATTCCTTATAGAGACAATTTTTTTGGTTCAACTTAAAGGTGCAGTGTGTAGAACTTGGCATTTTAGCGACATCTAGCATTCAGATTCTAGAGTGAACCTAACCGTAGCCAAAACGTCCCGTCGCTGAGCAACGGAATCCTGTGAAGACCAAAAAGGACCCTGAACACAGCACACAATTTATGTTGTATGTGTGTTTATGCACACAGTTTGAATCCCTAGGATAGATTAAGAACTTTCTATACATCCACTGCTATCCTCTCCTCTTCTTCGCCTGCACTCCAGGTAGATTTCAGAACCGACGGACAGATTCTCGTTTTGTTCTTTTTGTCCCTAAAAACCACCCGTAGACAACACGGCGGATCAAGATCATGTCGGCCTACACGAAACAGCGGCCCGCAGTAATGTAATTTTTTTTACAAAGATTTTTCTAACTAAATAAAAATAAAACAAACATTTTATGGGGATGATTGTACTCCTATTTTGACGGACTTTACACACAAATAGAAACATATATTTACTATATTCACAGTTTCTGTTTGGCGAAATGCGGTGGATGTATAAAATGCCACATTCTACAGACTGCACCTTTTTTTTTTTTTTTTTTTTAAATGTATTTTTTGGGCATTTTGTGCCTTTATTGATAGGAGAGAGACAGTGGATAGGCTTGTGAAAGGGGGCAAGAGAGTAGGGGAAGACACTCTGCAAACTGGTCACAAGTGGGACTCGAACCAGAACCGGCAGAAGCAAATACATGGGGTACCTGGTTGCTAAACACTCCGCCAAACCAGCACCCCACAGACAGACTGCACCTTTAAATTAAATTTTGATTAATAGACAACCTGGGGTACATGGTGTAAATGGCCAAACGCACAAGGACATGGAAACTTTAAGCACAAGATCTAACCAACTGCAACAATAGTGCAATTTAAAGCAAATCTAGTGAACCCAAGCATGATAAACAGATTACAATGGACTTTTATACTCAAGGCCACATCTATCTAGTAACACTTAACACTCTAATGGTGGAAGCTGCTATGTAAGGCAGGCTACAGACTAGAGGATTTTAAGACATATTTTGGACCTGATTTGCCCTCTCAACCAGTGGTGAGAGGTTAGGGGCCATCTAATTCAAGGCTTGTCCCAACTTTATTCAAAGTATCCATCAAATGAATGATGACTGACGGATTATTGCTCGAAGTTGGATGAAAGCTCCTTGATCACTATTTCAAAATATCAAACATCCTAGATTTAAACATCCCAAGCTTATTACAGAAACTGCGAGAGAGGATGGATGTTACATGCTTTTACACCTTGAAAAATAAAAACAACAAATACATTATCAAAGCTATAATCAAAGTTGAATCCTCTTCTTCTTGTATTGGTTGCAAAGCAGAGCACACCGCAGAATGACCAGCTAATCATGTCACTTGTCCTTCTTATTTGATATCCCCATGATCTCGCACATATTTTTAAGAGTTTTGTTTTCTGTGGAATAAGCGCTATCAAGTTGTTATTACAAACAGCAGGTGTGTGGTCTTACACAAAATGTGTACCTGAGGAATATGTTAATAATGTTCTTCCTGATTGAGTTTAACTTAAAATACTCTCACCGTGAAAACTTTATTTGGATCATGTAAAAAGATAAGCTGATTCCTCACCGTGGAAATAGTCTGTCATTTCAACAGATGTCTTATTGGCTTCTAAAGGTCATGGAAAGATCAAGCTTTAGATTGCTCAAGTTTCTTTACATTTTGTAAAAGCAACACAAACATAAGATCATACAAATCCAAAGGAACATGCAGACGTGTAACAAGATGTAGAAATTATTTTGTATGGTCAAATTCGTTCCTGTTAAAAGGATTGTTTCATATGTTCATGAACAAATGTTTCTGTTCTTAGCTGTAGTGAATGATTTTACTCTGATTTTTTTTTTTAGTTCAGACAGACAAGTTATCCCTCATCAGACTCACCAAGCTGAGCTCCAACGTTCCAAAACTCTTGAGGGTTGTAGTTGGTTGAAGACGTCCTTAAGCCTGCCGGGTATATCCTGCTGAGGAACTTCTGGCTGTGCTGAACAAAATCTGCACCTTGAAGAGAAGACAAGGAACATGTGCAGGTAAAACATCTCCTTACACACTTTTAATATAAGATATACCATTGAAATCATTATTATATGTAGAGTTACTACACTTTATCTCTGATAATTTCTTTACCCATAAATATTGCACATCAGTTCTTACGTATTGCAAGGGTTTGTGTCCATAGCTGCCACTGCAGACATTCATATTAAATACAAACTACTGGAGTTCAGTTCTTTAAAGCCTGTGTCCACAAGCCTGATACACCTACTGCACAATATTTAGAGGATAAAAACACCAGCAGCCAGCACAGGCATTCATCTGTGCAGCACAGCGCTAAATATTAGGAGTGAAGTGCTTGACATTGTTGCCACTATTTTATGCTAGTGGTGCTTTTTTTAATTTAAAACCAATGCAGACCAGCGTTAGTGCCCTGGATGTCAGGTTTTGGTTGTCACACTGTCAGTGCTCTTAGTGCACTCAGCTGGAAACACCTCTATTTCTGAGAAAGTACAGCTCTCATCATTGTCACTTCTCCCTCGCTGACCTATCAAAATCAAATAGGGGCGGGCCCTCCGCTGTCTGCTTTGTGGACAGCAATGGTGGAGGTGAAAATGAGCTAACATCTACAAGAGAACTTCACTCCTCAATATCTTAGTCAATTATTTATCTCCTTTAATAATGCCAACTGGTACAGTACGCTACAGTACTTTACTGGAAACCCTGACTGATCACCTTTACAACAAGGAACAGCTTGTAAGGATCATGCGTTCTTAAACGAGCAAATAAACAAAGTTGGAGGCAGCATCCCAAAAAAGTGTCAAAATCTCCTGCAACTGGAAGCTGGTGTTCTGGTGACTAGAGTGGCAGTGTTTCTTAGTTCAGCCCCGGTACTTACTGTTCCTTATGCTTGCTTCACTGAGGAAATGTTGACGTTCAGCGGGTGAATTTTGGCACATTTTTAGGGGACACTACCCACATTTTACAACCTAACACAGCAGACAGACAGTCTGGCCATGGAAATATTTCATATGTGAATCATGCAGGTCCTGCTCTGCAATGTCACACATGTTTAGCTATGTTTCTAATTCAGAAATCCTCAAAAGCCGTTCCTCATTTCAGAGATGACTATTCAGGCTTTGAGAGAACATGATACCAATTTGAATTATTTAAGGTGAGTAATAATCGTTCAAAATAAAGTTTCAATATTTTTGAAATTTTATCCTGATCTTCAACTTCTTCTCAATTATAGGGCATGATTTCTAGACTCTGTCGTCATATTTTCATGGTGATACTCTGGTGGATTAAAAATAATACATTTTTAAATGACTTTACAGGTTTAACCCAAAGACACAGAAGTCAGCTCTTGTTACTTGGCAACATTAAGTACCTGCAAAAAGAGCCCTGAACTGAAATAGAGAGTGATTCCAGTGTGAAAAAAAAATGCTTCCTATGGACACAGGCCCTTAACCCCTTAAAGCTTGTTGTGCCGTATTTGATACTCATATGATACCTCTATCTAATGACTATAATTAAAAAAATACAAAAAAACCAAACATCTGAATACAATCAGATAATTGATAAAAATGTCCTCAGGTGGAGTAGCAGTTCCTAAAAACTCCTAATGTGTCAAATGAGATACAAGAAATACATATGTTAAATTTTATGGATTTTTTTTTTTTTTTTTTTTGGGGGGGGGGGGGGGGGGTAGTCAGTTGAAAGTGAAATAAAATTTAAGCTAAAAAAAATAATTTTCTATAATTTGTGTTTTCAGGCCTTAGCACTCAGCATGCTAAACAGAAAAACTGCATCAGTTTTGGCTGTTTTTAATCGCCTCACTATCAGAGCTGTTGTTTGAAAACAGTTCAACTTATGGAATAGCACCATATTCGTCAGTGTCACTTCTCCCTCATGGAAGTCACAGAAATTACATATGGGCAGGACTTCAAACCTCGACAGCAATGGGGGTAGAGAAAGTAAGTCCAGTGAACGCATGATTCTCTTGAATTGGTTTTCATGTTCTGTGTGTTTTTATTCCTATTACAGATATCTGTTTTTAGTTTTTATTTGTTGACACCAACCACAGTGATGTTATTCCTGTTAATGGGACTGGGGATGGAAATTAGCCCCTCAGCTATAATCCCGAGCATTTGCGTGTCAATATTTATTAATGCATGCTGTCCCATTTAAAAAGGAAATCTTAAATGTTTGTTTTACATTTATATTTGCAAGAATACAGGGACATTTCAAGAGCACTGAACTATTTCAAAACAACCTCGCAGATGTGACAGAGAAAAGGGAAAGTTGACTAGCGAAATCTGACAAAATAAAATGCTGGTGAGAAGCGCTTTGAAACCGAGGCTGTAAGTGCTGCCACAGCAACAAAAATGGCCTCTACAGACTCAGACCCCCAAGGAACCAAAAAAGCTGCTCCCTTTGAGCCCCCCGCCCCACATAAGCACTCACAAACAGAACATAATCAAACATTGGTTACCTTTAGTTCACATAACATTACAGTAAGAGAAACATCCCTTCCTTTAATGTGATAAAACTCCAGTATGCGTAAGGATGGAGCAAACAAAAAAGATGTGCATCCCAGTCCATCTGTTAAAAACTGTGCCCCTTTGGAGATTCTGCACCATTCCACACTAATTGGGACGGATCAAAGCGCCGGCATTGCAGATATGGGAATGAATTAACGGTAAAAGATTTATCATAAAAGGATGGAAATATTTTGTTCTATATTTCAGTTCTCATTGTAAAAGACTAAAAAACAGTCTCTGAGATCAAGTCTGTGTGTGATCGTGCCATAGCTGTGCAGTTTTCCCCTCAGGGCTCGATGATGACAAGACTATTGAAAGCTTTTACAGCTCAGCAGACGCCTCATGGTTCCCGCTCATAATGTAGCTGTGTATCTGGGATGTGTCATTCCTCCTCAGCTGGAGCGCGTTTCATTTCTCTGCATCACTGTATCTCTAACATACTGCCGCACAGCAGCAAAGTGACATTTTAGCTGTTTGTGTGTTGTTGCAAAGCTCCTCCACCGGTTAGACGATGAGGCTTATTACTGGTGCTGCTTTGTTAAGCTTTGTTATTCCCCAAAAGTATTCCCATATGTTGTATATGTCATGTTCAGTATGCTCGGGCTCTTATGGAGGTTTATGGTGCAGGGCGTGATTGCTTTTCTGGTCCAACAAGAGTTGCTGTAAGCTTAATGTGATTGTAAATCCTCTGAGTCTGCTGGGCTCATTGGAATATTCTGTAGTATTTGCAATTTATGATGCACATCCTTTATTCCTTTAAAACAAGGCTTCCCTTGTTTTCTCCCATGTCAATAAAGTCCAGTTCAGAACACAAACTAGCCACGAGACATGTTGAAATTTTCAGCTGCTTGCAGTGGGCTGCTCTGCACAATATAGAAGACTGTCATTTCTCACTGCAACAAACTGTTTCAGCTTCCTTTTGCATGCTTCTCTTGCAGCTGCATATTAGTTCAGGGTACATTTTGAATAAAGACAGTGATGGTGAGATACTTGTCGCAATCAATGAAAAACAGAAAATCAAGAGGATTTTCTTGCCTGTAGAAGTCAGTGGGTGCTTCAGTGGAATAACAAGGGAGCTTATGCAAATTTGTGATGTAAATTTGCAGCCAGAGATATTCCATCTTTTTGCAGTTTTGGTCTGGTTATTCCTAGAGCAGCCTCATTGTTTAGAGGAAATGGTGTTGCCTCTAAAAACACAGCAAACACTAACTGCCAAGACCGATGCTGCGTCCAAAATCACACATTCATTCTCCACCTCAATAGGGTGTTGAATACAGTTGATTTTGGACAGTGTTTAGGCCGCTGAGAATGAAGTTATTACTGTTACAGTAAACACATAAACGTTTTTTTTCAGTAACAGATATTAGAAGAATTCCTCTGAAAACTTTTCTTGGTTAAGATAAATCATACCATATAAATCATCCCTACTAGTTGAGAATCACTGTATTAAGGTGTCTGTACTTTCATGTGGATGGAACCCATTTCTTGAATCAATGTCGTCTTTACAGAGAACGTTTTCAATATAAAAAATATTTTCGTCTCTGTGTGGACAGGGCCTTTACCTGCCTTCACTTGGCTTTCTTTGTTTTAGGCAGTCTACCAAACTTGGCAATTTCTTCTATCTTTAACCGCCACTGCAGCTAAATTAGTGAGTTGTTGGGAAAAATCCTATTTTCCACGAAGTGTAGACATCATACGTACTGTTTTTAGACATTTTCAGCAGACACAGCCTTTATGCAGATGGTTTCAACAATCATTTTCTCTATTTCCATTGATTACCAACTCATGTTCTGCACTTCCAGTCTACCATCTGGATGCTGCTCTTCTTGGCGACAGATGTGCCATAACCACTGCTGAGCATAAACTGAAGCCTTTGAACGTTTCATTGATCTGATTGGCTGTTCATAATGGGTTATGTTGGTGACTGCAGGCAACACCGGCGGCCATCTTAACTCCAGCTGAAATGGCTCCATTAATACAGCTCCAACTGTTCCCTGTAACGTTCATCAACATTGTCATTATCTCATGAACACTAACCGTACCTGAGGCTTTGGCTAGCTTACGAGCTTTCTTCTCTGCCATGGATGTGTTCTCATAGTAGTTCTGATTGTCCCTGGAGTGACTGAAGCTGATGAACTTGACAGATTTGGTGTAAATGACCAGCTCAGATAGAGCCTCTGCCACCACAACTTTCTTCTTCTACTCATACATTAAAGGCAGAGATAAAGAAAAGTTAACAGAAAAACACTCAAACTCCACACTTCTCAAGAGAACCTTATAAACCAGCATCTATATTTCTACTCTTAACTCACTGACTTATTTTCACCTTTGGCCCCGTCTTTCTGGGAGACCAGAACTTTGCTTTGGTTTGATGGTCCTCCTCCTCCTCATCCTCATACTCCTCCTCTTCATCTTCACCTTCATCTACACTTTTCTCTGCCTCTGTCTCTGCTGCGCCCTCTCTCTTAAACCCAAGCTTTTTGTTCTTGATGAGGATTTTATTTTTCAGGTCCTGGCAGCCCAACAAAAAAACAAACAGACAGATCTCGCACATGACTAACTGCAAACATGGGAACACACATAAGCAATCAGTTAGTGGCAGGTAAATATAGTCATTCAGTCATTATTATGCCTCTCCACTCCAAATCTGTTGCTACTCTGTATTACTCTGTAGGCAGATGAGCAGAAATATGTTTAGCGTCGGAAAAACATTTCGCTCTGGATTTGGAAGCAGCTCTGTGGTAAACCTCACAAGCGGAACTCACCCTGTCAGCTTCACCATACTGTTGGCAAAATATGCAAAATAATGACAGATCTGCCAACATTAACAACCTGTAAGAGTCTAAACTGTATGAAAATTACACACTTCTGAACTCAACCCTTTTATTTGTCCCCAAAGTAACACCAAATGATACAGTCTGCTCAGCGAGAACACAGGCTCTGCTCCCATGTTGTACTTCAGTAAAGAAATGTCTGGGCCCCTGAGAGGGGGAGTAAATAGGCCCCAATTAGAGTGTGTAAATAAATCACCGTTTGTTTACACACTCCATGTAAAAGCTGTAGTTTTTGGAGAAGCTGGCCCTCTTTAAATATGGCCTTCAGCTTGTTTTTCTTCCTGTCATTCCACACATCCCCAAAGTAAAAAAAAAAACAATTTTATATATATATATATATATATATATATATATAGATATAGATATAGATACAGATATATATATCTATATATATATATATATATATATATATATATATATATATATATATATATATATATATATATATATATATATACACATATATGCCTTACAATTGCCAATAAAATTGAGGTCTTACTTAGAGATGGATAATGTCTTTACTAATATTTCTGGGCACCTACTTGACTCTGGACTTGAGAAAGCTTTCCCTTTTATATCCCCCTTCTGATTGGCCCATTAATTCCAGTTTACACGACAACATTGTCACCAGAAACGGAAAGTGGTTTTTTTTGTGTGTTTTTAAAAGCACTCTGCGTTCACATGGACATGCGAGAACAACTGAAAACTCTGTAGCACGCATGCCAGTCCAGTTGATGGTGATGTATGTTTGTAATGTTACAGCATGTGTTTGCTTTCCAGTGAAGACAAACTAATCATAAATAACAACGGCAAGTGGACGCACGAAGACACAGGAGTTTCTTGTCTGGACAACATATTTGTCTGGATATGTTTGTCTGGATAACAAACTGAGCACAGTAAGCAGCACACATGTTGCGTGTGCATCCTTTATGTGAAAGAGTATTGCACAGGCACCATGCATCAGTGTTTTCCCTGGAAATGCTGATTCTTGTTTACACAAAGATGGATATAAAAAAATTTCCAAAACGTTTGTCTCTGGACCCTGGTTTCAAAAGTTTGCAGTTTCAGGCACTCCAGGTTCCGTTTCTCGTGTAAACAGGGGGTGCAAATGCAATGAAAACTCTGCGTTTTCAGTCATCAAACAATACACAGAGCCTAAGATTAACTTCCCTCTTGTCTCACTTTAACTGAGGACATACCATTGACTTCAAATGGTATCTTTGCTATATGCCAATCCTAGTCAGTAGCACTTGCATTAGATTATAGTAACTTTTCTTGAAAGCTTATTTAAAGAAAAATAGAAAACCAAGACCTACTGCAGTAGTTTTCTATCTTCCAACCATCCTTCAGTTCCAAAGATTAAACAAAAACACAAGAGAAAGAATTGAATGCGTTCACCCAGGTTAAACAGTCTTTTTCTGCACCAACCTTTACAGTTTAAGGTTAAGGACTGCAGTAAAAATCTGGCAAGACGTTTCACATTTATCGACTCTTTCTTTACCCTCTCCATCATATTCAAAAGAGCAAAGAGATTGTCATCATATCTCACAGGCCAGCTGCAGTTCAGGGATGAGGAAAACAACTTTGAAGGAAAGAGTCGGACCCCAAACAGGGTAATCTGACTGAACAATCAGCTCGAGTGCCACAGCACTACAACAGCGATGGACACATCTCAGGATCAAACACATCACTTTGGACCCTGTGAATCTCTGAGAGCTTAAAAATACAATCAGCTGTCCATCTTCCCCTGAATCCTGTGGAGGAGGAGGAGGAGGAAGGCAGAGAGCTCGTGGAGAGACTAATAAGGCCTGTCTCTGACAATAGATAGGTGTTTTTTTTCCTTCTTATTTTGCTTTGCTGTGACAGGGAATAATTTCATACTTACAAACACATCATCCCTCTGACTGCAGTAGCAGATCTCACATTTAGCACAGATTCTGGCTCTCGTTTCATCAAACAGTATGCAAATTACACCGCCAGAGGGTCTCTTTATCAAAAAAACAATAACTAAAGATTATGTCAGCTTTACCCATCTCCGCTGCTTACTTGCTGTTTAATATTTGGACTTTCTTTAAATGAAAAAGAGCACTTCACTCAATAATGTCTCCAACTCAATGACAACATGAAGGAGGAAACAGAGGCGATAGAGCTGCTGGCCCTTATGTGGCTTTTTGTCACAGTTAGGAAGGAATCCCGAAGTAGAAAACAGGTGGCATTTCATTCCTTGTCAGATAACCACAACTGCTAGAGATACATACTACTCAAAAGGAGGCAGTTTCTCCACATTACATTAAGTCTGGGCTCAGCACTTGGAACCCGACTGGAGGTGAACCAGTTGTGCTGATTCCACGTGTGGGAAAGTCCCAAAAGTGTTACGTGATAGTTAGTTCTGGTTAATTTAGTACGTTTTTCCTTGTGTTCTTTTTACTTTGTGACCTCTTGTTCCCCTTTGTCCTTGTTTGTTCATTTGTCTTATGTCAGGATAAGTTCAAAACAAACAAACTAAAACAAAAAGACAGACCCAAAACGCAGATTAAGAACTAAAAGCTTTAATATGAACTAAAAGGGGTTCAAATCCAAAATGTAATCCTTTACAAAAAGTCAAAAATATACAACAAAATCTCTTACAAAGCATCGAATTTAATCCGGTGAACAGAGAAAGAACAGGCTAGAAAGCAACCACTCAAAAAGGCAGAACAAAGTTCCTACAAAAGGTTCAAACTAAAACAGACAAACTGCAACACCAGGGAAACACTGGAGAAATACTGAAACACTGGAGTCTTATGCAGGTTGAGTGACGTGGAAGACCAATGGCCGGACATCCATCTCAATTTGACCCCTTAGCACTTGCCTTACCCCTTACCCCTTGGTTTTGCATATTCACATCTAGTGAAGACGTGTCCCAATTCTATGGGACACGCTATGGGGAAGGGCAAAGACCAAAGAGAATTTCCCATAATACATCCCACCCGCCGACATGATGGCAGAGCGGAGACCAAAGGAAGTGCTAAATTATAAGTAATGAATAATTCATCAAGTAGGTATTAACCACGTTTTGAATTTTTGGTGGTATTTTAAAATGTCTTGTGATAACTATAGCTTTTCCTACTGTAGCTACGATTATTGTTGCATCTGCCTACGTCACAGCCAGAAAGCTGCTCTGGGTGATGATCAGTGGTGGACAAAGTACTTTCCTTCATTACTTGAGTGAAAGTACAGATACTCCTGGTCAAATATTACTCCAAGATAAGTAAAAGTCGTCAAGTCAAAATTTTACTTAAGTGAAAGTACTGGAGTACCTGCATTTGAAAATACTTAAGTATTAAAAGTACATTTTGCTTTCATTGTCAATGTGTAATTGTATTGTTGCCACAATGAATTTACAGAACCTAAAGACTGAAACAGCCTGAATGCATTGACTTGTTTATAGAAACTGCAGAATAAAAAGCATGTAAAATATGCTACTTAGCCTCTAGAAATCCTTATTGAAACAGAACTAACTCAAAATAAAAGGACAGTCATTGCTGTTTCCATTTTTTTGTTCAACACACAACATGCTTTCTCAGGTTGGACAGTTTTTGCAGGCGGTGATGAAGTTTGCGTACGGCAAACAGAGCATACATTTAAAATGAGATTACTCATTCTTCATTTCGACAATCTCAAATGTAGATTTTAGATATGGCCACGGGTGTTCTGGTGTGGAATCGTCATCTGTACCTGTCGTTACCATCATGACTGCCAAGACATGACATGACAAGAACTGTTATCCTCATCACCACTTGAGCAAATTACAAGTAGATCCCATTTTAGAAGGGAAAATAAATTTCAGCCACTGACTTCAGAGCTATATTTAAAAGTAACTAGACCCTTCACAGAAATGTAGTGAAGTCAAAAGTAAAATATTTGTTTTTCAAATGTCGTGGAGTAAAAGTCCCAATTTTTCAAAAATAATAATGCTCAAGTAAAATACAGATACTCAAAAATGTACTTAAGTGCAGTACTCAAGTAAATCTACTTTGTTACTGTCCACCCCTGGTGATGATGTAGCAGGTGTCTTGTTTCTCCCCTTTTCCTTTTCCTTCAAAACAGAGGGCCAAGAGGAAGGGGTAGGACAAAGGGGAAGGGCTAAGGGGTAGAATTGGGATTCACCCTAAATACACCGGGGAAACTTCAAGCACAAGAGACACAATCACACAGCTGGAGGAAATCATAATCAGAGGCACACAGAAGGGCGGGCAGGAAAACACCTCATGAAACAGAGGGATTTCAAAATAAAACAGGAAGCGTGAGAGTCAAGGGGAAGAAGAGGTCACAGAGACAGAACTCAAGGAAAAAACATATCAAGCAAACCAGAACTAACCATACCATAACAAAAAGATTACGTCTCAAGACCTCTTTCCACATTATCACTGTAAGACAACATGACGTATGCTGATTCACCTATTAAATCACTAGATAAATGATCCAGCCGGACTAGAACTCCATGATGTCGACTTCAAGCAAGCTACTGCTCTCGAACTTTCTATGTGTCAGTCTTTGACCGAACACAGCAAACCATGTTTTGTATGTGCATATGTGTGTACAACTATTACAACTGTAAGCATTCATTTTCTCTGCCTTTTTAAAAGTTAAATATGTTTAAGGCAATGTTAGTCCTCAGCCAATAACATAAATAAGACAGGATTCATTACTTTGCAGTAATTAAGACATTCCTGCACAGAAATTATACTCGCTGTACCTCATACGTTCGTATATCTTAGCCTTAGTTCTTGAGTCTTACATTCGGGCTTGGGAGTTCCCTGATGGTTTGGTGATCCAAGGGATATCTGAGCAGCTTGTCCCCCAGGATGGAGATTAGATAGTGGGCCATGACCTCCTGCTGCTCCTTGGAGCAATGATTCTCCAGCGACAGGATCACTGGGAAATCTGATACCTGTCAGGAAATCATCGTATCAATAAAAGATGATAGCCTAACCCCTTATTTGCTGCAATTAGCATCAACCTGGATCTGTCTCTCTTTGTAGGCACTAAATAATCCAGAGACATCACAGAGAATATCCTGAGCCATATGAATCAAAGACATCTTGCAGACGAAGCATTTCCATTAGAGTTTATTAATTAGAGCAAATGCAGCTGAGGAGGAATCCTGGAGTATTTCAGAGGCAGAGGAGAATGATGAGTTAGATGCCTGAGGCTGCACCCCAGGATGTACATGTACACGTTATGTGAAATATCATACTCTGTTACCTCAAAGGCATGTTGCAGCACCTTGGAGATGACATCTTTAAAGAGTATCTTGGTGGTCAGGGTGTAGCCATGATAGACTATAGGCTCCATGTCAGGGCCATCCCAACAATCGATCTCCAGACAGCGGCAGCCTTTCCTTAGAGCGCTGCAGCACACACATAAGGAGATACATGCATACATACTGAGTAGCAGCAAGGTTATAACAAGCGCCTTTAATGAACTGTGTGAGAAATGAAAAGTGTCATGTGGAAGCACTGATTGTGCTCTACCAGACATTTCAGGTCAAGAGGTCAGATATTAAACCAGCATAACTATCTGCCTATCCCTGTATGTGTGTAATTTGAAGCTAAAACTGTAATCTATTTTTCATTTCAACCTGCATCTTTGCCCATATCAGCATAAATTTCAATCTGCTGCTTGTTCGGGACCAGATGGTGTGCAAGATTGTCACCTTTTAAATAAGGGCCCCTATTACTTTTCTGTGTAGCAGCCTTTCTTGGCAATGAGACATTTCCCCTACAAAAAAAAACTTAATGTAAAGGTATCTTAACAATGTTACAAATTGTTTCTGTATATTTAAATCAAGCAGCTGGTTACTTTTTTATGAAATCGTTCTTTGCACCAGGGCAGCAGGATTTGCCGATCCATCTGGTTTCCCCCAGCTGAAAAGATTGATCCCAGTCAGAAAGGGATGGGACATCCTTTGAAGGACACAAGGGCAGTTTCTAGCAGTCAGGGTTATTAGGCTTAGAGCAAGGAGTGACTGCAAAATCCTGGCAGATATATATAAATCTGACAGGCAAAACATTTGCCTTTCACTTTCTATGGGATATTGGCCAGATAGACTTGAGCATATCCAGTGGTTATTCAAACAGTCCGTCTGGTGTGTCAGCTTAAGGTTTTCTTCTTTCAAAACAAAGGTTATATCCCAATAAAAGGGTCTTGCTTCTAACTGCGAAACCTTCGTAGAGTTTTTCCAAGCCACATACAGACTTACCTTTCAGCTTGTTCCACCTTCACTTACATCTATGTTTTATTATTATTATTATTTGAGGACTTTATTCAATTTGTATTTTATTGTAAAAGGGGAACCTGATAAACTATGAACCACCCATGACTGTTTTATGGATGGAAGATTAAGTAGACATGCACATCATATGCAGGGTTCTGGATCCATAAGAACTTCACATGAAAAAGTAAGAAAAAAAATCCACACATTAAAAGGAGCTCCCTTTGAGAATTTATTTAACAAACAGTGACATTTCGAGCCATACAACTCTTCCTCGGACTTGGCACAATGATTGGTGAGTGCCCATTTTAAATATAGATAGGTACAGACAACCATTCACTAACCATTGTGTCAAGTCTGAGGGAGAGCCGGATCACTCAAAACTCAAAAGGCTCCTTTTGGTGTGTGAATTTTTTTTTGTACTTTTCATGGATTGAAACAGGCAGTCTGAGTCCTGAGATAAATTTACTGTTGTTTGCATCATAGTTGCTCTTGTATTTAAAGGGACTGTGAGGAGTTTCTAAGTAATTACAAAAAAGTCTCACTTTTAGATATATGCCTGATCGAAATACACACTTTAAGATGAGTTTATAGCATCTGAATAGGTTATCTAGAAATGCTATTCCTTAGCTTCGTGGTCGAGTTGTACAGGGCTGGACTGGCCTGGATACTCAACTTCGGGAACAAGACAATTAAAACTATAGCAAATTTATATTATTCTGACACGTCTTAGAGCACCAGGCTGTGAGTAGCGATATATAGCCGGCTACAAAACTACGATACTAAGTTTTCCAAAAATTGCTTGTTGTTACACATCAAAAACTACCACTATGTAAGAGATACATTACCTTGTCGCTTTGCATCCTGTAAGTTGTTGAAAAAAGAAGTTGTAAAGCTATGCAGAGTTCTGAGGAAGGTCTGAGCTGCATTCATTATAGCATCACAACAAACACACGCTTTGGTTTGGGTCACATCTTTTTGGTGCGTTCCAGTTGTAGTCAGAAGTAGGAAATTCCGAGTTCCGAGTAGGAAACTGCAACTGACACGTTCCCCGAATTCGGAATTTCCCACTGGGAACTCGGTGAAACCTCGCCACCCCCGAGTTGACAATCGAATACGGATGACCCCAGTGTGAACAGTTATTCAGGTCCTGTAATAATCGATTTATTTGCACTTCTGACTGGGGTGTGTTGCTCAAGAACAGCTGTATACATCGTATTGTTAGATTTATATTTACAAAAATGCTGCCATAGTGATAATCACATTCTTCATGTGCTATTTGTGAACAACAGCGCAGAGCGTGCTAACAACAGCTAACAATAGTCTGGTAGATCGACATGTTTTTTCCGACTTCAACTGCAACGCCGATAAGTCGGAGATGATGTCTTAATGTCACCAGTAATAGATTCTCCTCATAGCACCTTTAAACTTGCATGTTTTCCATGCATTTTGCTGAAGAATACCATTAGAGTAGAAAAAAGCTCAGGCTGTATACAACTACTTGTTAAATGAGTAAACTGTAAACATGGTAGAAATTACTATAATTTTGAAGGTAAAACTAACAAAGAACAGTAATAATATATAAGCAACTATTCACCAGTTGATAGTCAATAGTGTGCAGTATTTATTTGGAAAGCATCCTCAGTTCCAATGAAACAAGTGGGCAGTTGAGGTGGGCAGAGCTGAGCTGCACAATGTTATCAGATCAGTAGGGGGGAGCTGTGGATATGACAGACATAAGCAGGAAGGCTTAATATAAACAATAGACTGTGGCTCTTCACTGTGAACAATGTGATCAGTGTCTGTAAAGAAATCCCATTCTGAATATCATCCATCCATCCATTTTCTATACCACTTATCCGTTTTAGGGCTGCAGGGGCTGGAGCCTATCACAGCTGACATTGGGCAAGGGGTATAACGGGTAGGGTACACCCTGAACTGGTTGGCAGCCAATCAGAGGGACACATAGAGAGACAGACAACCATTCATGCTCAGGAAAACATATAAGGACAATTTGGAATCACCGATTAACCTAGTGACGTTTTGTTGGTCTGTGGGTGAAGCTGGAGTGCCCTGGGAGAATCCTCACATGTGCGGGGAGAACATAGTAACTTCACACTGAAAGGCCCTCATCAACACTAGCTTAGAAACGAGCAACACTCTTGCAGTGAGGCACTCACATGACGGTCTACGTAACTGTGCCACCCCATTCTGGATGTGTCAGGTTCGATCGTCCCTTTCAGTCTCTGTTAATCTTCTTCTTCCTGTCTGAACACATGTATTGATTTTCTCCTCTTCACCACCTCACCTGTGAGATAGCGGGATTTCCAAAGAGCAACCCTCCACTCCAGTCACTTCATCCTCTTACTCTTATTCATTTATAATCCAAGTAAACCAGAGAGCTTCCAGCACTTTGGTTTGGAGGTTTCCACTTCACCAGCCGGCCAGAGCGCTCAGCACTTTCACAGGGACCATAAATACAGCACTTCTGCTGCCATCAGCCCCTTTAGTAATCACCTCCATTACCTCATAAAAGGACCGCTGCAATTTCATCGTCTGCCTCAGCACATGAGAGGGCCAATGAAACGAGAGCACAAGAGAATATGCAGATAACAGGCATGTAGGTCTGGGCTTAAGCAACGGGGATAATAGAGTATTGAGAGGCGTTTTAGATTAGTACTCGAGCTAAATGGAGTTTAAATTGGCCTTATTGCTTATTCTGATTGCCATATAAGGTCAGAGACATGAAATGCACTCAATATGGCCAAGGTTGTTGGCCTTTTTTTAGTTTATTTAAACCCAAGCCCACATCTTCAGTGCCCCACTCTAGCCCTCTACAGCCCAACTTTACCTGTTTTATCCATGCAAATCTTAAAGAATAGCTATTATACTTCGTATTTGATTTTTGGACTCCTATAGAGCAGCTACACATGATTTCCCACACAAAAAAGGCTTTGAAGATTTTTAGGTATGCTGTGCCTTTTGCTGCATCACTTGCTTGTATTTCCTGCATCCTGCAAAAAATGGTCTGTGTGATTTACTCCACCCTCCGGCCCTTCCCATGTATCCTCCCGCCAAGCCCACTCCGCAGTGATTGGTCACCCTCTCAAGGACTTCCAAAGGGATAGGGAGCTGACCTCGAGCATATGCCTGGGCATGGCCCTGTAGGGGGGTCTGGCACACATTAACATCACTCGGACTCCGCTGTTAAAACACAGGATTCAAAGACATCCAAAACAGCTTCAGGACTCACTTCAAAAATGTATAAGCCTCATTATTTTACACTTTGGCATAGCTTAACACAAACATCCGACACTGTCACAACATTTTTAGGTCAGAAAAGAGGAAAGCATAGCAGTTGTCCTTTAACATAATATATTACTACCAGGTACAAGAGAAGGCAAAGTATGGCTGTCATGTGGGAGCACAAAAACCAAACATACCAAACATAGCCGTCCAGGTGGCTCTTTCCTACCAGCTGATCTCCAGTAAGGTAGGTATTATGTGAAGAGGAGATGAAGTAGCTGGTGATTGGCTGGTCCATGTCCTGGTACACAGATCTATGGTTCTGGTTGAACACGCAGCTGTCCTTGGACTCCATGTAGCGATAAAATCCTTCAAATGTCATGAAACTGCTCTCTTTGGCTGGAAGGAAAGAAAATACTGACTATCAAATCTAACCTTAACCATCACCTTGACCTGCCTGATTCACTGTCGAAATCAAACTTTTCCAACTTGCCAAGGTCATATCTACAGTGATGTAGATATGACCTTAATGGATCCACAGCTGTATCCATTAAAGCAGAAAGATTAAGGAGCTAGTAGCTGGATGACAGCTGGAAATAACTGCTCTACAGAGATTAGCACCGATGCTAAGAGCTTCAGGAGCAGTTTTGTCAGATCTGGACTGCATTTCTTTAATAAATGCAAAACAAAACCAAGACCACAACCATCTACATAGTAAAAATGTTTTTGCTTCACTCCCAGCATCTTTTGATCAGAGTTTTTTTACAAAGTGGCTCATATTCTGTAGCACAGTCATGCCCGCCTGCCTCATTATCTGATTGGTCTGTTTTAATGTGATTGACAGGGCAGTCGTTCAATCCACCAGCTGGATATGCTTCTGCAAAATTCTGTCTTCCCAAACATTTCCTTTAGGCTCTTACCCAGATGAACTTGTGAAATATACTGTACATAGAAATATACTGAACCGTCAATCTGCTGTGCCAGGATGGGTCAAATCAGAAAGTTATAAAAGTCACTCAATTCACTCCTTAATAAGGGACTGGGTTCTGTTGAGATCTCCATGCAAATATCACATAACATTGGCCTCAAAATTGTTTTTTAGCTTAACCGTTTTTTTTTTTAGAGATCAAGAATACAGCTTTGCTCTGGGCCATCATTCATATATTTGCTTAATAAGACATTCAAAAAAACAGAGTAAACATGCCAATATTGGCTGATGTCTGTTTTTTTCTTATTTAGAATGACTATATTGGCAGATATAAGAAGTAATAATGTAGCTTTTCCTTTGAGGTGGCATGCCTTAATTTGATAATTGAAAGTAAATTTTTATTTTGTGTACTTATGCATTCTTTTTTCATCAGTACAAAAAATAATAAAGATTTGTTGTGTGTAAGCATGCTTTGATTTGCTTATATAAGCAGCAACAGTTGATAACAACCCCCACCCCCAAGTTAACATGTTGATCTAAACTTCAACTTGAACTATAGGATTGGTTGGTTTTGTTTTTTTCTCTCTATGTAGTATTCATGTGCTCATGTTTTAGCAGTTATATGAGGTTTTATAATGATTAGCATATTTATATGAGCTTATTAGCACCAAAAATGAATGTACTTCATCATAAGAAGGAATTAATCACTGTACTTCTAAAGGCAGTGTAAGATAGTGCATCTTTGTTCTTTCTTAGCTTAGTTATATTTGCTTCAATTAGCACCGCATAGATTAAAAAGCCTAGATAATTTTCGTTGACTAAGCTTACATTTATTAACATGAGAAATAGATAATGATAAAGTTTCACTTTTTTCATATTAGCAAACATCTAGTCATATTAGCACTAAATAATAATATGGTTTTGTTCTGCAGAGGTCTTCTTACATCTGCTTTGTCATTAAGTAGGCGCCTAAATTGACTGATATGAGCATGAAAACAGGCAATATAACTTCATTCCTTTATTTCATACTGACATTTGGTTAAAGGAACATCTCTGTCCTGAGAGTTATATCCCAGAATTGTTGTTTTTAGGCTCAGTGTCCTCTTATTATTTCATCTTAGCAAGAGCTTGTAAAGTCCAAATAGCTCAGCAGAGGAACTTGTTCTTCATCTGTGCCCCTGGATCAACATCACTTTATAAGTGAAGTGAAACTTGAGCTCTACCTTTTCAAATAACATGACTCTTATCATTATGCGATAAAAATATAGTCCTTACGGGGGGAAACCTGATTTATTAGCCACAGTAATGAGCAGAGAGCAGCCTGACATGATCACAGATCTCACTTCACTTACCCGTCGCTTCGATCTCATATCTATCAATCAAACTCCCTGCCACCTCCTCATTTGCTGTGAGCTCCCTCTGCTCTGTTTGGAGAAACCTGAGGAGGGCTCCGGCGGACATGGGGGTCTGTCCACAGGCATGGGTTTGATACAGCTGCTGGATCAGTGCTCTCCTGGTGGAGGGTCCCTCGTTTGTCTTCAGCATGCCCTGCAAACAGCATTAAATTAGTCTCTAGTTGTTTGACTTCAGGAATTTTCCTTAAATTTCTTTTAGAAACTTTCAGCCAGTGTGAAAATCTCTGGAGGTAATTAACTTGTCCATCCTCGGGAGGCCCGACTTCCTCCTCCTAGATGAGAAATCATGATGCAAATTACAGAAAATGTTCAACCCTGAAATTATTCTCCAAATATTGCAGTTTTGGCCTTAGTTGGCACATAAAATTTAAATGAATAAGGGGACAGGACAAAAGAACTGTGTTTAAAAGCAGAGTTCCCGAAGACAGCTATTCGGACATTCGGACCACCAGCACAGGGACCCCCCAAGGATGTGTCCTTTCCCCACTACTCTTCTCCCTCTATACCAATGACTGCACCTCCACAGATGCCTCTGTGAAGCTGCTGAAGTTCGCAGACGACACCACCGTCATCGGTCTCATCCAGGACGGTGATGAGACTGCTTACAGACAGCAAGTGGATCAGCTGGTGCTCTGGTGTAGTCAGAACAACCTGGAGCTGAACACGCTCAAGACGGTGGAGATGATAGCGGACTTTAGGAGACATCCCCCCGCCCTGTCCCCCCTCACAGTCCTCAGCAGCCCGGTGTCCACTGTGGAGAGCTTCAGATTCCTGGGCACGATCATCACGCAGGATCTGAAGTGGGAGCAGAACATCAGCTCCATCCTCAAGAAGGCCCAGCAGAGGATGTACTTCCTGCGCCTCCTGAGGAGACATGGACTGCCCCCTGAGCTGCTGCTGCAGTTCTACACTGCAGTCATCGAGTCCGTTCTGTGCTCCTCCATCACTGTGTGGTTTGGAGCTGCCACCAGGCCGGACCGATTCAGACAGCAGCGCACTGTGAGGACTGCTGAGCGCATCATTGGTGTACCCCTGCCCTCCATCCAGGACCTTTACTGCTCTAGGACTCAGAGGAGAGCAGAAAACATTGTGAGGGACTCCACTCACCCTGCTCACGGACTCTTCGAACTGCTCCCATCCCGCAAGCGCCTCAGAGCTCTGCGGACCAGGACAAGCCGGCACAGGAGTAGTTTCTATCCGTCTGCAGTCTCCATATTAAATAACCAAAACTGTTACTAATACTGGCACCTTTTTAAACAGTTTACAGCTGCTCTATGGACTGCACAGTTGCACTTTCCTACCTTCAAATGTAAATATCCCAGTATGCTGTAAATATTCATGATCCACATTTTATCCCAGCCCTTGTTTACACCTGCATCTATTTTATTTATCTTATTTTTATTGTATCATGTTTGTGTCTGCCTCCTTGTACTAGAGAAAACAACTGTCGGAGTCAAATTCCTTGTATGTGTTGCATACTTGGCAATAAAACCTGATTCTGATTCTGATTCTGATTCAGCGACTTCTTCTGTTTTTACTCCGTCTGCCATGATACGACATCTGAAGCTCACTTTAGCCAGGGCACGGTGTCAGAGTTTAAGGGCGGCTTTGTAAGAATGAAAAAATGCTTTATACTGATGGGTCAAATGTAGTTAAAATGTCTTATCTGGGGCAATATGTTGCAAAGGCTAATGATGTGGAGTTTGAATGTGTATGTAAACGGTGGTTTTCCTTTACATGTTGGCCCTGGGATTGGCTGATGACCAGTCCTGGGTGTATGTGCCTCTTGGTGCTGGGATAGATGGGGGGCTGAAGCCTATCCCAGCATTATGGTTACTGTATGAGACAGATGGATGGATGGATCTCATTTGGAAACCCATCATTCACAATGGATTTACCCCTTAGAGCCTGTTGTATCATATTTGATACTTTTATGATACCTCTATCTAATAAGTGTGATTGACAAATTACTAAAAAATATCTGAATACAATCAGACAAATGATAAAAATGTTCTCAAGTGGATTATCAGTTGCCAAAAACACCAAATGTATCACATGTGTTACAAAAATATATATGTTACATTTAAAAAAATACATCATTCCCCTGGAGGGAAACCGAAGGTTCTTCAGTGAAGCAAGTTGTCTTCCTTGGCCACTCACTTTGGGGTCTGTCATTGACTTCAACTGTCTCACAGAACATGGTCCTAAGTTTGGAAATGGCACCAGCCTCAAACCAAAAAATGCTGCTGTTCTGCACACTGGTGCACATTTTTTGGTGTGCTACCTACACGTTTACTTGACTTGCTCATTCCACGAATGCATGACCCTTAAAAGTTGTACATCGTTACCATAATTTCTTGATTTTAACACTCATTTTTTGCTTTGAAATAAGCTCTACTTTTTCTGGTTTGTATTATACACAGGTACAAGCAAAACACTTAGAATAATTAGTCTTGCCAACATCACGATTGTAGCACATCTGATACAAAAAGCCAAATTATTCTCTTTGTCTGCAAAACATTCCTGCCAAACTTGAATAACTCTTATCAAACTGACTGTTACACTGTTCGACTCAAATATTTTGAGTCTTTATCAATTTAACTTTGTGTAGTCATTAAATTTTCCAGTGTTACCACCCACTGGGAAACATAGAGCGCTGCAATCTGAGCAAGAGGATGCAAAATAGCTGTGCTGTGATTGATCGAAGACATTGGCATGTTGGTAGCTGCTCTCTGATTGGTTGGTACACTACGCATGCATGGTCCCACATCCATTTGAAAGAGAAAATCGTGTACTTGTTATGAACATACTGAAATTTCATTGATTTAAACTTTTAATAAAAGTAATTCTTGAGTTGCCTGAGACAGTAAAGTTTGGGTGCGAATTATATTCCATTACAGTGTTTTCCAGGCAAAATATGGGGTGCGTGTTAAAAATTGAGTGCATGCTAAAATTGAGTCTTTATCAATTTAACTTTGTGTAGTCATCATTAAATTTTCCAGTGTTACCACCCACTGGGAAACATAGAGCGCTGCAATCTTTTGAGCAAGAGAATGTAAAATAGCTGTGCTGTGATCGGTTGAAGACATCAGCATGTTGGTAGCTGCTCTCTGATTGGTTGGTACACTACGCATGCATGGTCCCACATCCATTTGAAAGAGAAAATCGTGTACTTGTTATGAAAATACTGAAATTTCATTGATTTAAACTTTTAATAAAAGTAATTCTTGAGTTGTCTGAGACAGTAAAGTTTGGGTGCGTGTTATATTCCAGTACAGTGTTTTTTTTTTTTCAGACAAAATATGGGGTCTAGTGCATTGAGTGCATGCTAAAATTGAGAAATAACGGTAAACAGGCTTTCCAAATTTATGAAATACAATACCACATGTTGTTACTAAAAGGGCGAAAAAAATCAACCAAAATAATTTCCAAGGCTTTCTTTTGAGGAGTTTATTTGGACCCGAGTGGCACAGATATTTTATAAATTGTTTTAATGTTGTAAAGGTGTTTGGTACGTCACCTTGAAGACTTGTGTCCGTATGATGGAAAAAAAAGTTTCACTTTGGTGTTAAAAGTAGTAAAATCTTGACTTTCCATCTATTAAATGAAGCTGTAATGCTTAAAACTATTCCCTAAGTTATCATATTGTAGACATTTAAACTTTTGTTAGAGTTTCAAAGGTGCATCACATTACTTGCTCTCTATAAATAAACAGGAAGTAGGGAGTGGAAATGTCAGCTTAGATATATATCTCAGCTTTTTACCCACGCTTGATGTTGAAATATCTCTTCTTCAAGCTCAGCATGAGACAGAATAAAAGAGAAGCCAAGGTCTTGGTTCTGCACAAAGTTCTCCCATCCTCTTACATACACCTCCCCTCTCCTCCACTCCCTGTATCTCCTACTCCATCAAATACTGAGGACACGTCTGTGTGACTTTATGCGCCTCAGCACCCCTCCTCTCCTTGTCATTCCTCTCAGCCAGTGAAACTAAAGTATCTGTGACTTTCCCAGCTTTGAGTGTGCATCTCTCTCCATACCTATCATGTCTTTGTTGTGCAGCCTCTGTCACTTCAGAGGTTTGTCTGAGCCACTGCTGTCAGTGGGTACCCTGCAGTGGGCTTGTCTTCCCCTGCATCTGTCTCCTCATACAGCGGTGTATTAATGAGCCACGAAATGTAAAATGAATGGTTTAGCACTTCATTATAATCGTCAAGTCCAAGTGATTTTTTATCGGGTTTTTGCCTTGTTAATGCCTGGTACGGATGCTTTGGTCCACATTTTTTGCAGTTCTGTTGTCGAGTAGGTACAGGGTACTCACATCAGTCAAACAATCTAAATTTCGTAGTCAAGAATGCTTGGTCACAGTGTCTGGTCTGATTTTGCCTCTTGACTTAAAACTGGTACAGCCATGAAAATCAAGCTATAAGCTTAATGGTGGTGACACAGCAATAATGATGCTGTAATATTTAAATACACACAAGTCCCAAATGCACTGCTTATAGTGTTTATAGCACAGTGCTAGTTTTCAGCACAAGTCCATGGTAGGTTTTTAAAGATTCAAAATTGTACAAAGAGAAATTTAGAAAAAAAGTGATACCTGAGACAAAGTTCATTAGAAAATACATCAGATTTAAAATATCAGAACAGATAAAGATAAAAGTTCAATCAACCCAACACGTGAGCGATAAATCTTTTTTGCCACTGGACTCACTTTCTGTAAATATCTAAACTTCTCCAATCCTCCATCCTAACCATGAAAACAGGCACATTTTCATTTTTACTTTGGATCGTTTCATGTTCACGCGGCAGTATTTTTCAGCCATCAAATGAACAGAAAGGCAGGGATAGGTTTACACCATGATGCCACAACTAGTGTTGCTATGACGACGAGTCACACTAATCATTATGGGAAGGAAGCTAGCAGGCTAACCTAACAAAAATATGAGTTATTTAATGGAGGAAGTCAAACTTGCGATGAACGATGTAGATGAATATGTTATCAATCTTCAACACAGTTACAATACTTTTTTAAATCAAACTCAGTGTACAAAGAGGAGGGGCCTTTAACATTCTTTGGGGACTACAGGGGAGGACAAAGGACACCAGATTGCATGGTAACTTATTACACTGTAACACCTCTGGTGCTGTCTGCTATGAAACTGTCGGTCGTGCAGAAGGGAACGCAGCATTGGAAAGAGTGACTTCTCCTGCTTGTATGAGCTGGACTAAATTCAGTTGATGTTATTGCGTCCTGTCTCAACAGGTGAGAAATGTTCACCTGTTGATATTGTCCTGATGTGTTGTGCTTGTGAACAGAAAGTGACTCTGGGATCCAGAGCATTATTACCAAGTAGTATTTTGTTATCTGCCTGGTTGTCTGGCAGCTGAAATGCAGTTAAAGTCATTATTACTGCTGCAAAGATCAGTTTGATGAGTTGACTTGTTACCTTGTTTGTGTTGCCTTCTGACTTGATCGTGTCCTCATGAAACCCTCCACATCGATCCAGGTGTAAAAGCCCCCGAAGTCAATACGTTTTTTTTTTATGTTAACTTTAGGATTAGCCAACAACCTCATCTCACACCACACGACCATGAACACCAGGCAGCCAGTTTGACAATCATCAGCTATTTACATAGTCACAATAATGAAATCTTTACCAGTAGTGGTGGACAAAGTGCTCAACTCCTTTACTTGAGTGAAAGCATAGGTACTGCTGATCAAATATAACTCCAATGCAAGCCAAAGTTGTTCAGTCAAATTTCACTTGTACTGGAGTACCTCCTTTTCAAAATATTTGAATATTAAAAGTACATTTTTGATTCAAAAATCTTGTAAAATATTCTTTGAATGTCATGATACTGTCTGTTTTGAGTTATTTAGTTTTATTTTGTGTAAGTTTCCTGATTTAGACCTCCTGTATTTCCTTTTCTTACTCTGGGGCTGCGGTTGAATAGTCATCTCCTAAGTCCTTTCCTATCTACTTTTCCTTAACCCTAATGGAAAACGTCATGAGGTTAAGGAAAGGAGAAAGGAGAATTCAGAAGGACTTAGGAAAGGAAAACTGCCGTACAGAGAGAATACGACTACACTTTCATTACGCTACCTCATCATGTAACGGCGGATGTTATGCTGCGTTCCATTAACCTCGGAACTGGGAACCGGGAACTGGGAGTGATGTCATCTCCGACTTATTGGCGTTACAGTTGAAGTCGGAAAAAATTCGTGCCAACCTACCAGGCTATTGTTAGCTGTTGTTAGCACGCCCTGCGTTGTTGTTCACAAATATCACATGAAGAATGTGATTATCACTATGGCAGCATTTTTGTACATACAAGTCCAACAATACGATGTATACAGCTGATTTTGGGCGACACACGAGTCAGAAGTGCAAAAAGCTGGATTATTATAGGAGCTAAATAACTGTTCACACTGGGGGCATCCATCTTTGATTGTCAACTCAGGGGTGGCGAGGTTCCCCCAAGTTCCCAGTAGGAAATTCCGACCTCGGGGGCCTTCCGGTTGCTGTTACCTTCTCGGAACTCGGAAATTCCGACTTCCAAATACAACTGGAACGCACCATTACTGCTGCGGTGAAACTATAATTTTCCGATGGTGGACTACAAAAGACACATCATGTATCATGACAATGTTGTTCCTTTCAGACAACATTGAACATAATAACCTGGTTAAAATTACATCTGCATAACCGATGTTGGAAGTGAGGATTTAAATAAATTTGTCTAGTCATTATCAACATGAACACCCATCAGTGCATGAAAATAAAAGGTACCTGAATGAAAGAGAGGCATAAATTGTTAAGACCACAATCTAATGGTGTCCACATTATTAATAATGAACCAAGTTTAAAACATAATCAACATCAAATGTCTCATATCCTGCTCTCTTCAGAGAGTCAGACTACTGGAAAGGCAGGTTTTGGTAAACTTTTGAAAGAACCGAACAGCAGAGGTAACTCGCATGGTCTGTGTGCTTTGTTCGTTATTATTCGGTTGAATTTGGAAGCAGTTGGAATACACGCTATTTATAAGAGCTGTTGCCGCGGAGAATTGTGGGACAGAATAACCTCCTCTCCTTTCATAAAGGATGGCCCGGTGTATCCTAGGAGATAATAAAGGAAGCATTGAGCCACCTTTCCTATGCATTTAAGCTATTCGAACAGCTCTAATCACAAACTACTGTACTTCTGGTTCATTTCACTCTGTTAGGAACCTTCCTAAGCAAAAATGTCCGTGTTCTCAGTTCTCTTTGTTGGGTCATATGTCTTCTGTGGCACTTTCTCAGCGTCTCAGTGTTCTCAGTGTGATCTCCAGTATGTTCTGTAGTTTTGTTGGACCTTTGTTTTGTATTATTGAGCCTTTTGTTAGGGACTGTTTTTGTGTTTGGATTTTTTTCTGTTAAGGATTTGTTTTTTGAGTTTTCTGATCCTCTTTTTTAAGTTTATATGGGACAATAATATAATATATAAAAAAAACAGCTAAATATAATAATATTTAGCTGTTCTTTGTTTAAATCTGCTCTTGGATCTCCACCTTTGTTTTATGTTATTTTTTGGGTTACGAAACCTTGACATTGAAGCCTATAGAAACGCCTATTGAAAAACAATTGAATCCACTAAAGGACAACAACAGCTGTTGTCATTTTTGAAATATACAGGTAGCTCATTAACCTGACAGATCTGTAGCGCATGCGCCAGGTAGCTATAAAAGCTATACTTAAAAGCAACAGGTAACAAGAGCCTTCATAGAAATGAAGTTAAAAGTACAGTATTTGTCTTTCAAATGTAGTGGAGTAAAAGTTGAGACTTTCTAAAAAAAAATGCAATACTCAAGTAAAGTACAGATACTTATTTGTATGTAAATGTATTTAAGTATAGCATTCAAGTAAATCTACTTTGTTACTGTACGCCCCTGTTTACCAGTAAATCTCTATAGAGTTGTATCTTAAGTACAGTAGGTCTTAAAACAGTCCAACAACACTTTTCATGCTCAGAGTGAAACTGCCAGTAAAGTACTGACACTAAAGAGAGACCCTGAAGGGAGCACAAAATGTAGGTTTTCCTGAAAATACAAAAAAGTCTTACGAAACAAATGCCTACCTTTGATGTCTGTGGTCCTTTACTCCTGGGGTTATTGATTAATTAAGAAGAACAGAGGAGTTAACAAATATGTGAAAAATAATCTTCATGTATGACTGATTCAGCTGGTTTTTGAGCAAGCACGTTGAGTTGTTGCCATGGTGACAAAACATTCTGATTCCATGGAGGAAAAGAAAACACAAAATTCAGTTTTATTTTATACTTTTCATAGGCCCTCTAATTGTATTTATGCATTTCTCCTTCTATTGATTGATTGATTGATTGATTGATTTTCTCTTTTAATTGTGAATTTTTACCTCCTCCAGGAGGTTATGTTATTGCCAGCGTCTGTGTGTTTTCTCTGTTAGTTTGTGTGTCTGTTTGTTTGTTTCTCTGTTAGCAAGATACTCAAAAAGTTATGGACAGATTTCCACAAAGTTTTAAGGAAATGTCCAGATTGGGACAAGGAAGAAATGATTAGATTTTGGGAGTGATCTGGATCACTGTCTGGATCCACCATGACAAAAAATGCGATTTTCGTGAATAACTACTGAACCAAAATAGATGATATTATGAATTAAATTGCTAATGGTATGTTTTCATTGTCAAGAAATCTATATATTTAGATGAATTAAAGGTAGGACAAATATTTATGGTGAAAATCCCAATATGAGTGAGGACTGTGGCGCTGGCGGAGGTCTGCGCTCTCCGAGTGCTTTTAGTTTGTTTAGTTTTTGGTTCAGTGATCTTTCAGTTTATTGATTTGTTGATTGAGTATTAGTGAATGTATATGTTGAAAATTTTCTTTAAAAATATGTTTGCCACAAACTCTCATGCCAGTCAAGCTCATTTGAATTGAATTGATATTTTAAGCACACTGAATACTGTTCTTTCTATACTAAAGTTTACCTGTTTTATTTAAAAGACATCACCCGTGGACACTGGGGGACAGAGCCAGCGTCTGCCTCCATTTTCCTGCTTGTTGACAAAGGGTCCACTGTGAGTGGAGATAACATACCAGTCATGTTCTCATGTCATAAAAAGTACTCTTCCATGAAACAGTCAGTATGTTAAGCTGTGTATAATCAAAAAAGGCAATTTAACAGTCCGGCTGCACTTGCTGCTGCATGCACTGGAGAAAAACTGATTGTGATCAGAGGCATGTCTGCCTCTGTTTCTCCTGATAGTAAAGACTCCTTTCACTTTGTAACCATGATCCTTCTCTCTGTTGATTGTACTGGAAGAGTTAAATGTCAGACAGCTTAGATACACTGCCTGGCCAAAAACAAGTTGCCACCAAAAAAAAGGTCACAAACTAATATTTTTTTGGACCATCTTTACCTTTGATTACAGCTTGCATTTGCTGTGACGTTGTGTCAATAAGCTTCTGCAATGTCACAAGACTTGTCCCAGATCACAGCACTTCAACAATCTATACACCAACTATAATGGACAGAAAATCAGGGAAAACACCATTTGGACTCGTAACTTAAAGCTATTTTACTTACAACAAGTCTGCCTTTATCAAACTTTTAACACTTTCTGCCCAGTTTTAATATTTGTAAGAAGTAAAAACATAAACAAGAAAGTCCATCTTCTGAATATTTCATTGTTTTACGACAGACAAGCTTACACAAGTGCACTGATCGTGTGTTTGTTGTTCCAGCAAGTGCAACAAGAACTTCCTCCCCCGTCGCCTGTGTAAACCTGAATGTTGTTGATGTGGTGTGAATCACTGGTGAAAAACAAAAGCCTCTGCCTAGTCATCGTCCAGCAAAGTCATTCCTGTCTCCAGCAGGCTGTAATGGCTCGGCCTTGCACCTGTCAGAACCATCGGGTGCATGAATTTGATGTGATAATTCCCAGGCAGCGAACGTGGAGGGCTGTGTCTCTGCATCACTGCACCTCTCTCTCTGCACGCTCACTTAGTTGTTCTCTTTCGGGAGCAGAGTGCGCCCGTCTATGAAGCTGTCAGTTTTTGCTTCTGTGCTCGTGTGCATCTGTGCATATTGGAGCGGTGATGGTGATTAAGAGATCATCTGGGCGTACGCGAGTTTGTGTGTGAATGCAACATTACAAAGTCAGAGCTGATATGCACCAGCAGGCTGAGGCACCCTGCATGCAGCTCATTGTGGGATAATCAGATCCCTTTACTTTGTTTCACTGTGCAATTATTTAATCTTAACCCAGGGCTGAGGTTTGGCCCTGTGCCAAGCAGAGACTAAACTGCACCTGTTCGGATAAGAGGAGCTCAGACGAGTGCACCTTTTTGAAATCTGACTCTGTGCTTGAAAAGGGACAGGCACACCATGTTTCCTTTTGACGGTGTATTCCCAGCTGGATTTCTGCCGGCTCATTTGGTATTCATTGGCCCGTAGGAACCCCGACTCAGACAGCAGAATGCCAGTGGTAATGTCTAATGTCCTGGTTAACCAGAAACATGAGCTGTGGCATACAGTGTGAATGTATAGGAACTATAGGCACAGCCTGGTAGTATCAAAGATTTACCATTTAATCTATCTTGTCAATCACAGCTACATTAAATATCACGAAGACTGCTCAGGCTGTCATGTGCTGCTCTGCTGTCTGTCAGAGGTAGTCTTGGAGAGGCAGCATTTGGTTATGATTTTCAAAGTGTGCAGAAGTTTGAGGCTGCGAAAAAAATGTAAATTTAAATTGCTCCACAAATGGATAGGTTAATGGTTTAACAGGTTTGAAAGGGTAAGATTTAGTTCAGACCTCTTCCTACTCATTTATTTAGCATGTAGACTTGCTGCACATGCAGATGTCGTCAGTGGTCTTTGTTCTTTGTTTTTGGTATGTACATGTCAGTTTATGGTGACTATCTGTTTTTTTTTCTGCATGTTGGAAAAGAAGCATTCATTCATTCAACATTGTGAACAATGTTAATAAATATAAAATACAATGATTTGAAAATCCTTTTTGACACATATTCTGTTAAATATACTACAAAGACAAGATATTTAATGTTCAAGCTGATTAACTTTATTGGTGCCTGCAACACGTTCCGAAAAAGCTGGGACAGGGGCTTGTCTACCACTCTGTTACACCACCTTTCCTTCTAACAATGCTCAATAGACATGTAGGAACTGAGTGCACCAAGGCCCTGTCCACATAGAGATGAAAATGTTTTGATTTCAAAATGTTCTCTGTTAAGACGGCGTGGTTTCAAGAAATTTTTCCATTCACATGAAAAACGCTGTAGTATTTAAGCCAGACCTGCAAGCGGTACTCTCACGCTGATGCACACATGTACCAGAACCAGAGAAGAAGACGTGGAGCATGCACATACATCCTGGGAAACATTGGTGGATGTATGCTGTTCTCCATGTCCTCTTGCTGCTTACGGTGGTTGTAGAGGAGCAGTAAATTTTACTTCAAAAGCAAAAACAAGCTCAGAAGTTTCTGCAGCATGAGCGTGACACTGTAATCCGCCATTGTTTTTTGTTGTCAGGGTTCACACATTTGGTTTAAGAGGTGGGGCTGGGACGTCATTGTTTCTGAAAATATCCATATTTTTTGTACACACAAAAACCCAAGAGTGGTATTTCCCTATTTATCCACTCTGGGACCTGATTTTAAAACAGACAGGCTATGGGTTGAATCAACTGTGCTTGATATCAAATGTTGCCTACTTTGTATGTTTTTACTCTCAATGTTGTTTGCACTTTTCCAACATTTCAGGTGTTGCACCAGATGAGATAGTTTCAAAGCAGGCTTAAGTAGTTGCTTAAATCTTACACCTACCTTCTAGTGAATGTAAAATCTACTGATGAATACAGTAGCCATGATGGGTTTTTTTTAATTTTTCAGCATAATAACTTGAAGGATGAGCAAGATGCCTGCATTGTGGTCTTCAATGTAGACAAAATCCCTCTGAAATAAATGATGACTTTCTTCTTTCAGTTTCAGTCTCTCATCAGGAGAGATAATTATAGCCGTTCAGTTAAAAATCATGTCACGTCATTGGTGATTCCATAGCATGTTGTCACTGTTTTGTATTACTCCCTCTGAGGTTTGAGGCTGTAAGATTTAGTTAACTGTTTATAACAGTATTTTGACATAATTCCCCTACATTTTATGCATATTATGTTGAGTAACTGCAGTTTCTGGGCTGTAAGTCTACCCCTGAGATATCGTGCGTTCCATTTGCCTCAAATTTCTGAGGCTGGACCTTATAAAAATTTTAAAGTATTTTTCAACTAGTTGGACTAATGAAGTGTAAACATATCCGTGACAAAATTTTGTGAACATTACACCCTTCTCGTTAAGATGAATCTCCCCGTGGTGCAACAAAACTAAGATTCAACTTAAGGTAGAATGTGGGTAGTTTCAGTGTAGCCTGCAGTGTGGACTTAACACCATAACTCAACACAGCCTTTACACCAGGGGTGTCCAAACTGTGGCCCGGGGGCAAAATGCGGCCCCCTGCCCATTTTGAATTTGCCCCTAAAACAGCTGAGGAATCAAGACATTTTGATTACAGCAGCAAATACCACAAATCATGCACATTTTCTGCTATATTTACTTTGCCACAAGGTCTCATTTACAAAGTATACTGCAATATTCATCTTCAAGCACTAGCATTCTTGCAGTTTACTCTTGTTTTGTGTCTGAAAGTGAAGATAAGATGTCAGTGTCTCCCATCTTCACTGCTCAAAACGTCTCTTCCGTATTAGGTGTGAATCTAGTAATAGCCCAGGGTTACAAGGGCCCCTTGACAGGTGATAACCCACCCATAAACCTTGAAACTTTAACTTCAATACACTTAAAGTGAGGCGTGGAAAGTGGCTCAGTTGTCCATGTATTCCTCTTTATGTGGCCCTCAATGTAAAAAGTTTGGACACCCCTGCTTTACACAGAGACACTACAACAAGCTAAAGGTATGTAGTGTATAAAAACCCAGTTTAGATTAAAGGCTTGTGCGGAGAGGAGTTAAAACTTTTCCTTTGCAACAGCTCTTTGTTTTTCAGTTTCCACTTATGTATTTAATGCTGGTCTTTTGGCTGCATATTCTAGTAGTGTTTCATATGATGAGGAGGATGAGGGTGTTTTACTTGCTATATATGCAGTTCTGCTCCTGAAAGAAAAAGAAGAAATGGGGGAAAAACCCCAAGAGGATCCAGACTTTGGAGCCTGCCCTGTTTGTTTCAGAATACCTTGGGGGCTTACAAAAATTTCTGCCGTGTGTTTGAAGCTGGGGAAACCACGTCTCTTGTCAATTTCTTCCAGTTATTTCACCACCAGTTTTGTCTAAAGAGGAATTTCTGTTGGCTCTAAAAGCTGAGCAGATATCAACATTAAAATCAACTTTCTGATGTAAAATTTGATGTTTAATAAATGTTGGCAAAAAAATAAGAGGGCTGAGAAATCCTCTGTTTACAAAGCATGAATGAAGAGTCATGGCTGCTTAGTATTCCTGTTCCTCTACTCCGTAGATATCGCTTTAGCTGTGAGCAAACGGCCATCTGTCGGAGAAAAATCAGCATCCAGCAGCATGCACGGTGTTGCTGCATCAGAGTCGTCGTCCTGTGACAGGGCTGCTGCGTTGCGAGGGGGAGGGTGGTTGGTTATTAGGAGCGATGGGAAATCAGTAAGTCTGAGCAGCAGGCAGAGATGTTCATTTGCTATTCTGCTCAGGATGGAGACAATGATACAGAACCAGATCTCTGCTGAGGGACGTGTAACACTGATGAAACATGCCCCGAGTAAACAAAAAGGGCCAAGTAATATGACAGGTCTCATACATGAAGCTCTCACCATCACAAGCAGATGTTGCTCATGCGGACTTTTTTCTAAAAACAGAATTTCTAAATACTGTTGGAACAATGGAGATAGATTGTGAGCCCTATGACTGCAAATGTGGAGCAGTCCTTTTTGAAACTTGATGAGAGATGTGCCTGTCAGAATACCTTGAGGCAGCTAGAAGTGTTACCACGATTGTCAGACTGTGAAAGTACAGTAGTGGTTAAAGGAGAAGGGCTGAGGTGGGTTTTTAGGTTTGTGTACATAGAAGTCATTATTCTAGTTTAAAGGGGCAGGGTCAATTGTAACCAGAAATTCAAAATGTGTTCCATCACATCCTTGAATCAGAGTGGACCTTTGTGCAAAATTAGAAAGAAAATCCATAAATGCCTTTTTTTAAATACCATGTTGAATAAATAAACAAGAGATAAGCATACAGAGCCTTTTCTGTTGCCACCCCACCCTCAAGAGCACACTACCATTAGATCTAAAACTGCCCGAACCTGTCCACATTCAAAACCTACACCAAAACCCACATTTAAAGAATTATTTTTAACGTATGACTGCTTTTAAATGTATTATATGCTTTTTTCTTTTCTTTTTAATCATGTGTTATAGTTTTTTTATATTCTAGCCTCCGTACAGCATCTTTGAGTGTCTAGAAAAAAGCCTTATGAATGCAATTTATTATTATTATTATTAGTAGTAGTAGTAGTATAAGTATTAGTAGTATAATACTCAGTCACTTTGACCTTTGATTTATGGCTACCAAAATGTAATCAGTTCATCCTTTAGCCAAACTTTGAACGATGGACTGTTACTTTAAGCTGAGGTCTACGGATACAAGAACAAACCAAAACGGAAAAAAAAGAGTACATTTAATTTCTGTTTTTTAATGATGGGGTCAGAAGGTGTCTTACTTTGAGAGGATGACCAGATCCTGTCATATTCACCTGTGTAGCTTATGCAGACTTCACAGTGAGCCTCTTTGCTTATATCACCACTCTGTTGCATGAAAAAGTACAACTTACCCCATGGGTTCTGTTTTAAAACACATCCTTTTGTCCTGTTTTGGCTGTTTACAAGCCATATAAATATTGTTTCAAACTTGTTCTCAGATCTTTTCATCGAGATCAGCCCTGATCAAACTATTTAAAAATGTTAAAAAATTATGGATTTTAGCCCTGTAAATGCCAATTTCATAGGAGATATCAATGATTATACTGAAAAACAAAAAGTGACAGATTTTCAATATAAAAAAAATTTAGAGGCTGTGGATTTTTTATATGAAATCACACTCTTGGATATGTCAAAGATCAGTAAAAACATTGACTTTTGTGCATTTATTATCTTTTGGGCAGCATCAGATTTTTTCTTTTACTCCCATTAACTTCTATTATGACCACTTTTTTTTAATGCAGCCATGACACTGCATTCAAGATTGACATTTAAGGGTCACAGTCCATACTTTAAAACAATAAAATAGCTTTGATCAGGACTGAGCTTGATGAAGAGATTTGGGGGGGAAAGTTAAAAAAATAATTATTGTATATGTTTTTACAGCAGCTGAAGTTTGTGGCTTGTAAACAGCCAAAACAGGACAAAGTGGTAGTAAATTTGCCCACAGCGTGTTTTTGGCCTTTTAAAATGTTTGAAATCACATTTTCAACATTTACTTAGAATTAAGGCCTCATCCACACGAAGACAAAACGCTGAACAGTTTCCAAAACGATCGTCATAAAGACGAAGGCATCTCAGAAAATGTGTGTCTATATGAATGCTCTCAATACGCATCAAAGCGCTGTAAAACACATGCCAGCACTCTTGGAGCGCTGTAACAATATGAAGGAAACCAGCGGAAACAGTGGTCATGCGCACTTGCAGCAAAGGTTGTAAACAGAGATTGTGATGCAGTGATCATAAAGTGGCGTAATGTGTCCTCAATAGTTGTTTGTTTAACTTGGTGGTGATTGAGAAGAAGATTTTGCTGGAACAGGGATAGTAGGGTCACTGGCTTCATCAGCACATATGCTTCATGTACGCCGCCATTGTTGTTGTCGTTGCTGCGTGTCGCATGCGTGTCAATGAAGATATGAAACTATGACGTAAGCGTATCTGAAAACTTGCGGAGAGCCAGTAATCACGGAGCTGCATATACGGCATTTCAAAATCTTTCCACTCTGGAACCTGGTTTCAGAAATGATCGTTTACAGACCAACAAGACACCGTCTTCGTATGGATGATACGCAGATTTGGCAAAAAACGTATGCGTTTAGACCTCGGTTTGTCTTCGTGTGGATGGGGCCTAAGTTTCTTGCCAAAAATGTTTTCGCTCTCTTAAATAGAGCAAAAGTTATGGTCAGTTAGTTCTAAATATCACCCTTTTGTGGCAGAATAAAGCCACATAGAGACCCATGGGTTTAGGTGAACTTAGAGTTAAACCTTGTGCTCGTGCACTCCTACTCTTGTGCTTTTGACATAGCTGTAGATATATTTGTCTCTGCATGACGTGTGAAACTGGACAACAGTTTAGGCTTGTGAGAGTGCTCAACTTCCTGATGTGGAAGGATTCAATTCAGGGGCCAGAACTAATAGAATAGCTATCATAGATCAAAAATACATCAGATCAGCTTGGACTGATGACAAATTGATGAGACGCATACCTTTGGCACCATATGCACACTTAACAGCATTTTCCTCATGCTCAAAAGGTGTAGCATTTTAATTGGTTACCTTGTCAAAAGGTGACTATCAACCATTTGGGTTCCTAAATGATATTGCTTAGCAGCTTATTAAACAGAGCAAGTGCTTGTGAATGTCTCTTCAAGCCATGGCTCCCTCTGACCCTGCGTTATATGACTTATACTCTGCACAAAAGCGTGTGTGTTTGTTGGGTCTTTGCCCCACCCACACTTAGCTTCATTTGTCACTGTTCACTTTCATCTTTTCACAATATGATGGTCTTGCTAGCTTCTTCTTAGCTGAGAGCTAATTTTTGAATTAGAGTGGTAAAGTCTTTAAATGTTTCACAAGACAACCAAAGCCTCTTGTCATGGTTACACAATGGTGAAAGCAGGTGACCGGGCTACTCTCCCTGTAGAAAGTTCTGAAACCACTATTTTAAGGCCAGAAAGGTTCTGTAGTATCTTTTCAAATCATAGTGAACATTCGTGCAAAGTCTGAAAAAAGAAATAATGTCACACCATTCTGGAGAAACAATGTTCTCAAGCAAAGTATAAACAGAAGAATTTATGACCCTGATCCTTATGGTCAATCCTAATTGTACCCCTTAACCCTTGGTTTTGTGTGTTCATGTCTAGTGAAGGGTGTCCCCAATTCTCTGTAAGAGTAAGACGAAGGACGGCACAGCCCTTGAAATGAAGACCAGGACCTCACTTAAAAAGAAGGGGTATGAGAATTTCCTATAATACATCCACCCACTTGCAAGAAGGCAGAGCGAAGACCATAGGAAGCACATAAATATAAGTGTTTTTCAAATCATCAAATTAATAGTAATAATACTTGAATCATTGGTCATGTTTTAAAATGTCTTTTGATAAAAATCTAGCTTTCACAGCTGTAGCTATGGCTATTGTCGCATCTGCCTAGTACACAGCCAGCAAGTGCTCTGAGTGATGACGCTGTATTAATTGAGTAAGATGAAGGGGAAAGGCTCAGGGGAACATTTGGAATACACCCTTTGTCTCTGACTCTAAAGTTTGATCTGTTCAGCTCTCAGTTGAGATTTAATCCTAATAACTTGACCAAAGACCTCAAAATCTAACCAGTGCATGAGCTTCCATTGTGAGTGGGCATGTGTGATAAGTTTGAATTTAATTCCCTGGAGTGCTTTTTGGATATTGTGTCCGCAAGTGATGAACATAAGGCTAAATGACTTTGGCTTTGACCTCCCATTGTAATAGTCTGGATCCGTATTTCAAAGGTTAATGGTGATTTGAGAGCGTTGGAGGCAATGAAGGTAGACAGGAGTGGACAGACACACAGGTCTGGGGTTTCCACAGTACTCATCATTTATTACAACATAAACATAACCTTACAAAGCCTGGTAATACAGCTGCTCTTTTATCATACATGAACAAAAACACAAATCCTTGCCTTACCTGTGAGTTGAGTGGTAAACATGAGTATAGGAGGGCAGCTACTGGGAGGCAAAGATAACAACTGCTCCCTCTGGTGACTATGCACAATCTGTCTTAAAAAGGTACATCACACAGTCTCAACTTTTACACTTTGTACATTCACTTCATCCTGAGGTTGGATTGGACATTTCTTTAAAGCCTAAGAAAAAAGCTGTAAGCACATCTTACAGTCTCTTATTACCTTCTTTTCAACAAGTAAATACTTGTCTCTTAAAATTCCTTACTAAACAATTCTCACAGATCCTGGATTTTGGAATCAATTCATACCTGTTTACAACAAGTGATGAGCTGTGTTAGACCATGATCCTCTCAAGACATGGATGTGGGCTTCAGCTGTCCAGTGCTGTCCTCTAATGTGTACTTTGGCTGTACAGACAAGTCTAAAGCCAGTGGTGGGCTGAATGTTGTTGTTTTTTTTAATTGACCGTGATGAAAGAGTTATATATATTGTTGTGCAATATATAACACGGCTTCTTTCTTGGACCAAACCACACCTGTAGTAAAATTTTCGTGTAAATCCATCCAGTAGTTTTTGCGTAATCTTGCTAACAGACAAACACACAAACAATCTGACAAACAAACAAACAAACAAACTGACAGACCCTGGCAAAAACATAACCTCCTTGGCGGAGTTAATAATGGCATTGAAGAAAGGACAGCCTGGAAACATCATCTCTCTGGAAGCAGTAAAACATTTAAAAACATTTTAGCTGCAAAGGCATAACTAATTTGCTGATGAGTACTTGTGCTTTTCTTTTCTTTTCTTTTATTACTTTGCAATTTGTCAAAAGGCTCTTAAGCCCCTAAAACGGAGATGATTATAAAATTAGCCGGAAATTTGTGTGGCTTATGCAGGGTACAGTTATAATTAGAAGCACTCCTATGTAAAGTGCTAATTTAATTACCTCCATTACAAATTATAGCATAATTGTCAAACTTTTGCAGACCTCTGTTTAATTATAGCTGGTCTCAGCCTGTGTGCAGTGATCCCAGCAAATTATACATCCTCTCTACCTCTCAGTGTGCTTTTCCCATCCATTTTCTGTGCCAACATGACCCGTCACAGCCAGGGAAGACTAATTGGTGCCTAAGCCTTGCCAACATTGAAGAATGATGTCGGGGAAGTATGATTACCTGATGGACAAAATTGGACTGTTAAGCCTTCAGTGGTAGCTCCCATATTCTGTCCTTTTTCTGTACTCATTTATACACACGTATTACCCGATCCAGAGGGAGGCATCCCACTGTAGTTAAGACCCTTTATTAGACAGCTTTCACCATGATGCAGGATTGGAAACTGTTATTATTTAATGTGAAAGTCAATATAGTATCTGTGGTGTTGGAGGTCTGAGTGATGTGTTACTGTAGGTGCAAAGTCAGTTTGTTACTGCCAAATAAATATGAAGTTATACTGCTTCAATAACTCCAGATAAAGAGCTTAGTTGATCTCTGAGGGCCAGTGAGCCTGTGAACTCAAGCTGCTTCTTATGTTATGCATTCAAAATGGAAGTGATACCTTAGCTTCCTTAACTGAGTGCAAACTATCACGTCAGTGTTGGACTCACTATCGAACACCATCCATGTTGTGCCAAGCTGGTGCTCCTTTAGACACAGGCTGGCAGTTTTCATCCGCCCCCTAGCAGAGGGAGGCTAAAGCTAGCATTGTTAGCCTCTCAGCCTTAGTTCTTTTAAAAAGTTAACATCAACAAGTCTGTGCAGAAAATGGTTATAAATCACTTAAATAGCTATGCAACTTTGTCTGATACAACTTTATTTTTTGTTTATTTCTCAAAATACGGTCTAGCAGCTTTGAGCTTTAACAATTTCATTACTTGAAGATGGTTGTGTATTTCCATAATGCAACAACAGGCACGAGCAAAGACCACAGCCGCAGCCCAGACTAGGGACAGATTTCAGTATTATGAATCCTTTGACAGGTTTTGGTATGCCTGTGAAAGAAAGGAAATTTTCAGCAGTGTATCAACCTCAACCCTGTTATGAACCGAATCAGCAAAAGGTGTGAGAGGGATCTTAAGTTACAAGGACAGTGCACATATTTTCAACTGTAGACCCTGGGTGGGTGAGTGACAGTCACACACGGTTACAAGACCAACAGTAGAAATAGTTTGGAGTGAAATGTCTCAGCCAGCGGCCCTTTTTCATGAAAAAGAAAAAAACAGTTCAATTTGAACCATCTATTGAGATCTTTATTAACTTTAGGCCCGTCAGATAAACTTAACTTTGACTTTTGTTCTACCAGATTTAAAATTGTACGCCTGGGAAGTGGGAACAACCCTAATTTAATCAAAATGGCTGAGGGTGACTGTGGAAGTAGAGGAAGAGTTGGTTTGCCCTCAACCAGAACGTCAGTGGTTTGTTCCCAGGCCCCTGCAGCCACACAACAATGTGTTCTTGGCTGAGACATCCAACCCTTAATTGCTCCCACTGTTGTGTACAACTATGGTTAGCTACTGCTGGTGGGCACATCATCTCGCAGCCTTCACGATCCCTCTGTGATATGTGTGAACACAGAATACTCTGTGTTAAACCATGGGATTAGAGCTGATGGACTTCTGTGGCTGAAATGAGCTCTGCCACTACAGCTCCACTGTTCCCCTCTCTGGAGACCTGACCAATTAATCAGTTGCTTGGAAACGTCTGGCAAGGGCATAATTTATGACAAACAGTCTCGGCACCTGTTATTCTGAGACAGGAGTGAGTGGAAGTTGAGTTATTGTGGAGCCCATCAGGCCCCCTCACACCGTGCAAAACAAATTAGAGTTGGACAGGAGAATTTACATATTCAGGCCTCCCTGCTCTAAATTCAAGGAGCTGATTTGTTTTTTATTGTAAAGAACACAATAGCCTCGAGGATATTTAAACTCAAGTCTCAATTTGGCTTTTTTCACCCTCATCAGATCACTGTAAACCATTGTGTTAAAATGAAAAGCATGCAAAACTGTTCTAGGAGGATACAGAGAGTATTTGTGGTTTTGTAACTGTTTCTCTTGCACCCTCATTAATCCCTCAAAACAAATAAAAACATAACAACAAAGCAGGGATTTCCGGAGGGGGACTTAAATTACAATGTCCTGCTCTCACCTCAGAATAAAAAAATAGGTGCTGTTCTTGTCCCTGCAGGGACAGGCCAGTCATCCAGGGAATCCTGTTCTCTCAGATGGTATAGAATTCTCCCCTGGCATCTGTCTGCATAAAAGAAGGGGAGAAATACAGTGTGTGCCCTCCTCATGACACCTGAGCTAAGTCTCTCCAAACAAAGGCTCTTCACTCACTGTTTTGACATCACTTTCACCTTAAGGAGAGCTCACAGTGGCATGGTGATTAAACCACCTGTCTCCTTTTATATTATATATTTTTTTCTTAACACTGGATTAAAGGCTTTTATTCTTTTACCTGCATCTTGTCCATCCTCAGAAAAAAAGCCTGCCAGTGTGCAAGAGACAAATGACTTACTGCAAGTCCTTGTCAAGCCTCCTGAATTATTTGAAGAGAAATCCTGGTCAACATTAAAGGCGATGAGGGCAAGTCCAAGTCCACCTCAAGTTTCTCAGGGAAATCTCTTTCTAGTCTTACGTCTTTAAGGGAAAGTCAAAGCAAAGTCTCAAGGAAAGACAAATCTCAAGTCTTACAGGGCAAATTGAGGTCTCAATTCTTAAAGAGAAAAGCTGTTTAAAACTCTAAATCTAAGTGTTGAGTCAGTGTAAAGTCTCAGGTCTTTCGGGACAAGCCAAAGTCAAGTCTAAAGCTTACATTGTAAATCCAGGTCTCAGTTCTTTGGGAGCAAGTCTTAAGTCTTGGGGGGAAGTTCAGGTTAAACCTTGTAGCAAGTCTAAGCCAAGTCATGTATCTTTTTCAGGACAAGTCTAGGTCTGGTCTCTCTGGATTCTCTATCTAGAAGTCGGAGACCTGGACCTTTCCTCAGTCTTTAAGCTTGACATGGACTTGCTCTCAAAGACTTCTGACATTACTGAGACATGCCTTATAAAACATAAGATTGACTTGGACCTGCCTTTTAAAGAACAGCCTTAAAATACATCATCTTAAAAATACACTCATGAGAGCTAACACAGACTTGTCCTTGAAGACTTGAAAGTGATCTTTCAAGAAAAGTCCAGGTGAAATCTAGTTTTTTTTGTAACAAATCAAGTTGTAATCTTTAAGTACACCTTTAAATCAAGCTTTACTTGTTATTTACAAGTCATGTCTCAGTCTTGAGTCTTTAAGGCAAGCCAAGCTTGTTGATGATTTAAGTTAAGAAGTAAAACATACACTTTTTGCAGTGTTTTGAGACAAAATGCCCAATAAGGTTGATTCAGTCTTTCATTGTCACCAGTGTTTGTGCCTCTTTCAGGTACTCTCTTCATATATATCTCCACACATTACTGCTGTCACTGGTATGCATACCCAAGTCTGAAGTTACATCTGTGAACCATTCGTGTCTAAGTTCAGGTCTCAGAATCAAGTCCATATCTCTTACAACAGGACCTTGTGTCAACCCAGGACAGAGTATCTGTTCGTGTCTCTGTGAGCTCCCAGGAACTCCCTGATCACGGCTCACTAAACAAATCAAGAATCCATTAATTGCATTTCACAGCAGTCTTGATTTGCAAATTAGGAATCAAGCAGCTCAGCTTGTGATGCTGTTCTCACTGCATCGTAGGCACAAATTCAATTATTCCAGACCTTTTTGGTTCTTTTTGTTGCAATTTTCCAGTCCTCCTTTTTGTACAAAGGTGATTTATTTGTTTTCAGTGTATCAAGAAAGAGGTTGCACAGCTCCCAGAGTTCACAAAAAAGCAGAGAAAGAAACTGTCATTTGAAAGTAAATATTTTATTAGAAGAAGGGTTTAATATTACACGCTGTCAGTGCTGTACAGAATTGTAAGTGTTAACCGTAGAGAGTGCCATCAACTTTATAGCTGTGTGGAAAATTGCTTCAGTTCAACAGGGTGCTGGAGAACAAGGAGTGAATGATAAAATATAAAAGCTTGAGAGAGGGTTGACTCATCTGCCCCTGCATATACAGAGATGTCTATGATTTCTGCAGAGATGGGGATGTCTAATACTTCACAATCTAAATGACTAACATCCCTGCGTAATCTGCTTGTGTCAAGTATTAAGGAGCGGCAACAGCTGTTTACATTGATGGGAAAATGAAGGTTCATCATGAGTCAGGTATTGAAACACGAAGGATAGCTTGGTGAGAGGAGGTTTCTAAGAAACAGTTCCCACGCGTCCTGAAAAACCTGAAAAAATGATTGCCCAATTTTCTAGTCATGGAAAACAAATGGAAAATGAGGAAAAAAGTGAAATGTCCTGGAAAAGCTTAAATTGTCCTGGAAAATTATTTGTCTTCCTTCTAGCTTGAAACATAGAAAATGAAGTAGAAGTGTACTTGGTAACTAATGTACACATAGCCAGAAATGTGAGTAGGTAAAATAATGCAAGTTAAGGCATAAACTATAAAAACTATAAAAACTCAAAACAGCGGGGACAAACAGAAATAATAAAAAAAAACTACAAAATAAAGTTTAGGCTAAATTAACAAAATCTATTCATAAAAAAGCAGAGTAAATATAGATTAAAAAATACATATAACCATAAATTTATAATAGTAAGACACATAAAAGCCAGACTAAACAGATAGCTAACAGACAATGTTCGTGCTGGAGAGTTAGAAACAAAGAAATTCTAAGATCAGTATGATCAATAGCTAGAGATATTGTTCATCAACCTCTAATTTTGTTTTTTAGAAAGCTAACTAGAATTGAAAACTGCCCACAGCAACAATGTAACTTCAGTTAGTTATGTGACACTGGAAAAAAGTCCTGGAAAATGTCCTGAAAAAGTCCTGGAAAATGATTTCTAGAAAAAAGTGTGAACCCTGAGTCTGATAGCTGCAAGAAATCATGCAAGACCAAGAATCCCCTCTGTCGTTAAAGAAGCTGAATAGTTGGAAGATATGTTTGCTGTGCTCCAAATATGGACAATTCATCATCATGTTTTTGTATCCATGCAAAAACATGCAAGGCTTCTGCCAATTATTGAGTTTCTTTTTTTAAACATTAAACTTTTCTTCAAGAAACCCCCTGTTTGTTTTGTTTTTACTCAAATTGCTTCCAATGCCCCTTGTGGGAGCATTTTAAGCATTGCTGTAAATATTTATCCTCCTTCAACAACAACAAAATATAATGAATTCAGAAGTGCTCCTATAGCACAAAACTTTGCCAAGGCAACGTAGTCTCCAAAAGTTATTGTCAAGAACGTGGGAAACTACACTATCCTACAATGTAAAGAAATCTTTAAAAAAACAATCAGCGATCTGAATCCGTATTCAGATAAACAAAGTTTTATCATTTCTTCTGTGTACCATGACCAGCATTCCCTGAAATGGTACAGATACATGACCAAACTCCTTTATATGACAAGTCACAAGCAGCAACAGCTTCTTCTCCAGCACAGGGAGAGTGTGTGCTGTCTGTACCAGCACTGAATGATGTAACCAAGTCAAAATGTCCCTGAACCTTCAAACTCAGACCACAGAAGCACTTCTATACTTTATGATTAAAATGTAAGAGCATTAAGGACAGACTATTTTATCACTGAAAGCAAAGACAGATAGGCAACTGAGAGGAAGATTTCAGTTTAAAATTTGAGTAGTAGTGCATTTACATTCATGAATAACTGGAAATATTAACAGAATATTTTAATTTGCTTCTAGGATCTTTGCAAATCTGAATTAAAAGTGAGCCAAGATTAAACATGAGCATGAAAGGGAGCAAATGGGGGCTGAGGAAAGGGGATCAGGACACTGCTAGTCAAGCTGAATTCCACTGTAAAACAAATACATAGAGAAAATCATGTGCATACTAAATTATGTTAAATCATATGAGTTGACAGATTATGCTCCCAATAAGGTATCTGCAGATTCACAAGTCTGAAAACTACATCTGTATTCACCGAGGTGCACCAACACTCTTTATAGGCCAAAGTGGACAAACCAAAAAGCTTTAGAAATATGATTTACAGAAGTTTTCTGAATTTATGGTCAGAGGGGATCCACAATGTGCATTCAGGCTCAAATGACCTCTTCAGCCAAGACCTCCACCTCCAGTGTCTGTTAAGATTTCTTAAGTTGAGAATGAAACATTCATTTACATCTTGGTTCAAAAGAAAGCTTCAGTCTAAGGCCTCATCCACATGAAGACGAAACGCTGAACAGTTTCCAAAACGATCGTCATAAAGACAAAGGCGTCTCAGAAAATGTGTGCATCCACATGAATGCACTCGATACGCATCAAAACACTGTAGAAACACATGCCAGACCTCTAGGGGCGCTGTAACGATATGACGGAAACAAGCGAAAAACAGTGGGCATGCGCACTTGCGGCAAAAGTTGTACACAGAGATTGTGATAAAGTGATCATAAAGTGCCGTAATGTGTCCTCGATAATTGTTTGTTAAACTTGGTGGTGATTGAGAAGAAGGGGATTTTGCTGCAACAGGGATAGTAGGGTCACTAGCTTCATTAGCACATATGCTACACCGTATGCCGCCGTTGTTTGTTGTTGCCGCGTGTGGCGCATGCGTGTCAATGACGATATGAAACTATGACGTAAGCGTATCAGAAAAGTTACAGAGAGCCAGTAAACACGGAGCTACGTATACGGCGTTTCAAAATCTTTTCACTCTGGAACCTGGTTTCAAAAATGATCGTTTACAGACCCCCAAAACGCCGTCTTCGTATGGACGATATGCAGATTCGACAAAAAATGTATGCATTTAGACCTTGGTTTGGCTTCGTGTGGATGGGGCCTAAAACTACACATCTATGTGCTCTCGCTGTGAGGGGTGAATTTTTTTTACTATCATGCCTGTTTTTCTTTTATCAAGGATTTTCAGTTTTGGAAATGCAGAGTTCCTATTGGTTACCTCAACACGGCCTTTCTGACTGTGAGGAATTTTATGGTCTCTCCTGGCTGAAAAATATGAGTCTCCCATACTCAAATTTGGCATGTAAGACACACTTGAGATGTGCTGCCAGTCACATAGCCTAGATTTGAAAACATGTTTGCTGACATATAAACATTGCCATCATGCAGCTAAATGCAACTTGTGTGAACAGGCTGTTAGTACTGTATGTCTCCTACAGTCAACACATATGCCTACGACTTGTATTCTGCTTTTTAATTTTATTTTATCTAACCTTTATCCAACCAAGTAATTTCCCACTGAGATCAGGATCCCATTGACAAGGATGATCTGGCCAAGAGGTTATCAAGCACACGTTATAGTAAATACAATTTCAAGAAAAAAGTTTAAGGAAATAAATAAGTAACAATAAATATGGCAAAAGATTCCAGTAACAATTTAAAAACACAGGTATTGCTCATAGGGTTCTCACTGCCTGGTGAGTAAAATGGATCATCTTCAAACCTGTATTACAGTAAATTACTAAAGAACTCAATATCTTTCTAGGTTGTTAAACTCTTTTGCTCCATATATAAGCCACTGTTGGAAATTGCATGTTATGTGTGCCTTTGTTCGACATGACATGATTTGTCGGGGCCCCAGGTCTCGTGCACTTTTATTCTTTAAAATCTGCTGTCTGTTAACTGAAACTTGATGTAGAAAACAGCTAAAATGCCACATATATATCATGTTTCCCTTGCTATTGTGTGATGTCCAAAAATGCTTTGAATAGGATTTTGAAAATGAGGTCACCATGTCCAAAGCACTTTGTCCACTCTTCCATCAATCGGCCGATGCATATGTCCATCAGCGCTGAGGGTTTGCTTGCTCTTTATTTATTTTACCTTTCTGCTGAGCACAGCAGCTGCTGTGAATGTGAGCCATCCAGCCCACAAAGCACTGATTAATTGTCTGCCTGAACAACAGAGTTAGAGCAGCCGGGGGAGGACGTTTAGAGGTAAAGAGGATCGCTGTGGGATAACTGTCCGTTCAAGCTTTGACAAGTCCAGCCTGATAGGAGAGGGTCCTCAGGCTGAATCACTGCATGCCTCTCAGTGTTTATGTATACATTTCTGCTGTGTGAATCCTAATCCTTACATACCTGCCGTCCTGTACATACATCTCTGTGTCATTCAGGCAGTGCCTCTGTGTTTACTTCCTCTAAACCACAGGTATGCAGCCCCATGCTCTTTGTTACACAGTGCAGTGATCACCCTGCTGACACACACCCTCCCAGCTGGAGATCAGATGTGTGACATCTAATCAGCCGGCCCCTCTTTGAGATAAGTGAGGAATCAATACTTATTGATCTTTGGGGGGCTGTCCACCAGAAGCTGCATCCTTGCCCCGGCTGCTTTGTGTCAGTGTCCTCCTTGTTTAGAAAGCAGATGGTCCGGAGTACTCTGTGTTTCTCGTGTTTAGTGGCCCTGACAAAACCTCTCCACAGGACTCAGCTGTGCACCGCCAACATGGTGACGTATTTAGATTCTAATGTAGACAGACACACAAACTGAGGTTCCTTATAAAGTACAAACAGACCTGCTAGAGCATTAAAATATTTGCATTTGAGGATAATTGTGCAAACATATGTTATTATGGGATGTTGAAGTTATTTTTACTCGCAGCGGTGGTTTTCAAATGATTTGGTGGTGTATACTGGTGTGCCTTGGGGATTTTGCACAACCATAAGGTATCAAACAACTGCACTGGGTGTATATCTAAGATTAATTTGCCAACAAATATTTCATGATTGTTATGGTTGTTTTTATATCTAAATAAACAGTTATCTAAGTGATAATGTTCTGTAACAAGAGTTTTGTGTTGATTTGAATTAGTTGTGCATTTAGATTATGGCTTGGGTTAAGGTATGCCTTGAGCAAAAGTCGTCTGAAAACCATTGCAATATAGAAATATGTTTCTTATTAAAGACTAAAGGAGACATATCATGCTTGTTTCTCCTTTTCACTATGCCAGACTAGGATGCCTGTAAAGCATTTCTGCCCTCAGTACAAGTCATTTAGTTCCTTCATTGCCCCACAATTGCGTTCTCAAAATCCTCATTTTAGACCATTATCAAACTCTCATTGAAACACGAGGATCTCAGGATGACCTTGTGCTCTGATTGGTCACTTCTATCGGGGGCTGAGCCAGCCTGTCCTTCTTCTACTGTATTTTCCGGCAGGCTCAAAGCAGCGACCGCGTATTGAGTCCCCCTACAGGCCAGAGCTGGTAATGAGTGAGTGTGAGCTAGGGATCTGTTGAACTCACTTCTCAGGGAACTGCTGCTGGACGAATGTGTTCCTCGGTGACGGTTTTGTGGCTAACGGACATCACAGAGGAGGAAGTGTTTTATCAGATTACTCCAATAAAAAGAAATGTACCTCGTGTCATCACGACGATTTAAATCTCGTGGACATCTCACAATGACCTATTTTCAGAGGCATCAAATCTCGTTCTAGGATATCAGAAAAAATACAATATCTCATTTTTTGAAAATTAAGGGGGTGTAAGGTCTTGTTTTCAAATTTATTATATTGTATGTAAGTATTAAATCATGCATCAGCATGATATGTCTCCTTTAAATAGGGCAGCAGTGTAGCTCAGTCCCCAAGGACTTGGGCTGGTGGATGGTTTAAGTCCCTATTGAACCTTGGTTGGAAGTTGGTTTGGTAGTTGGGGAGCTGACTTCCTGGGACATTGCCACCACTTTCAGCAGTTGATAACTCGGCTGAAGGGGGTTGATATCCCTTGCCTTCAGGGCCTCAGGGTGTTTGCACCCTTACGCATGTAAACTTCATCACACTTAAACTCGTATGATTGAAGTGGGATTAACACTGAAGAGATGCAGACAAGCTGTCAGGAATGATGAATAGTGAATTGTCGACCCAAAATGTGCTCCCAAGTCCTTAGAAGGTTATATTTCGCCTTAACTGTGGTCCATAAATTCATTTTTAGTGACTGCAAGGGCATGTTCAGAACTACTTAAGTTCAAGAAACTCTCAATTTTTCTCATATTGAGTACTTCTGATCTAGCTTTATTCTCTCTTTGTCTGAAATGCTCTGTCAAAGCTTCTGCCCCTCCAAGGCTCCCATCCCCATGTGGACCCAGTCTGTTCTGACTGGTTGACACATCCACTATGTTGTAATTGTTCCGTTAAGTGCAGCTTGACATTATGTTGTCAGCAACTCTGCTATTTATTATCATTTATGAACTGCTGGAGCCTTAAAGATGAGGAGAGGGAGAAGTCCCGTTGCTGCAGAGTTTTTGTCTTGTTCGTAGAAGTGCTCCATCATGTGGAGGAAACACATTAAACACACTAAAGGGCAAATAAAACTCTTAATGGAAAGACATGTGCTCTGTTTTTTTTTACATATTATTTGTAGTTTGAGTTGTTTTCTTGCTTTAGTACTGATACAAATTTTATCTTCTGCTTCACTTGCTTTTTAAGTTATGTTTGATAAAAACGTAAAGCATTGTAAATAGGACCATGTTCAAACTCATCTCACTAATGATGACAGACTGAAAATATCTGTAAAACGTGTGATACTAAATAAAACTTCAAAGAAAGACAAAAAAACTCCCCTCTGAAGGCAGAAACAGTGTGTCTGCATGTATATAAAAAAGATGTATTGCTGCTCTTCAGCATCCAGCAGTAAGACTGATAGATAAAAAAGACATTACAGAGGAACAAAATCTCTGCTAAAATGCCATAAACAGCTACCATATAAAAGCTTAAATCTAAGAGGTGATAAAGTAAACAGCACACTGTTGTCACCTCCAGTAAATCCTCTGACAATGATCTTTACGCTTAGTGGACCTTAACGTGAGGATATGAGGTCACATTTCTAACAAACAGTCACTCCCACATGTGGATACCGATAAAATTCACTGTCCTGCCTTTTACAAGCCCTTTCACAAGTCATCGTGCCTGTACATGTATGACAGACTTACATTTTAGTTTTGCTTGTTAGAGTACACAAAATGAAATTGGCAGTTGGTGTCTTTGTGCCAGTCTGAGTAAACTTCAAGGATACATGCTGTACTTTTGTTGTTGTTCTCATCCTTCTTGTTTCTTCTTTTCTGTAAGCACAGCGTGGTACAGGGATGACCTGTTTTTGTAGGCCAATGTGGAAGTTAGCGTTGCAATAGTTCCCTTGACTGCAAATTTACAACAAGACTATGGGTTTTCTCTCTGTGTTTATGATTATTACTCATCATAAGATCCATGGAGAGCAAAACTTATAAAACTTACATGTTCTGTTCTTCATGAAAACCTAAAACAAACCCACTTGTCACAATTTTTAAGCTAATTGGCGAGAGTAAAATGCTGTCATTGAGCTACAACATGGTATTTCAACTTATAGCCAATGACAATATTTCCTGGTTATAAAGAATGTCCTGTTGTGACTTCTTGTTTGAGAATTTCCTCTTAATCCAATGACCTGATCAAGTTGGTCTTTATGGCTGTGGAACTAGTGTGTGAAATACTGATTACTAAACAACAATCAGAAATGCTTTCAGTCGGAGCCCCAATCATTTTTGTTGTCCTTTTAGCAGTTAGCTTGCAGCCCTTTTAGGACACGGCAATTCTTTAAGATCCAAATGCATTCAACATTCTCTTTTGAGAATTATAAAACATTTAGAGAATTATGAAACATTAAAGTATATAAAATATTGAATGGACTTGCTACTCCCACAAAGGGAATATACTGTATAAACCAAAAACTGTCACTGGCTTCAGATATGCTACTCCTGCAGACTGGAATCTGCTACAAGAAAGACTGTGTCTTTGAGAGCTGGTCTCTTTAAATCTTTGCAAATGCAGATTAAAGGCTTTACAGGAAGATGAAGTAGGCTGTAAATGCTTTGACTGAAAATGTTCTGCTCTATGACTCTGACTTGTTGATATGTTTGTATCTGTGTCTGAAATTGTTTTATGTCTGGAGCTTTGTTAATGTGCTGCTGCCTGTCTTGGCCAGGACACTCTTGTAAATGAGATTTTTAATCTCAGTGAGGTTCTTCTGGTTAAATAAAGGTTAAATATAAATTAGGGCTGTCACTTTAATGCATTAATTACATTAATTAATTACAATGCAAATTAATGCATTATAAAAATTAATCACAAGATTAACCCTCGTATGACCCTCGGACATTTTTGTCCATTTCCAAAATCCAAAACCCCCTCATAGACAATCCCCCTCCTCACCAGAGTTGATTTTTGGTGAAGGAGTGTCATTGTGGGTAAAATTTCCAAAGCCCAACTTTCAGTGTGAAAATCCATGATTTGACCCTGTAATGTATTCCTATCCATGACCCTTCGTGGACAAAAATGTCCTATTCTAGAAAGTGGTTAAAAAAAAGGTCACAGGGGCATAATTTTTGGCAAGCGGGGGTAATTTGGGGTTAAATTTGAGGATTCCAAGTTTCAGCAAGAAAATCCATCATTTGACGGTGTAATGCAGTTTCCTTCCATCCATGACCCTTCGTGGAAACTTTTTTAGACACCATCTACAAAATGGACATTTTTGTCCACCTGAAGGGTCATGGACGGGAGAAAAGTGCATCACACAGTCAAATGATGGATTTTCATACTGAAACTTGGCATCCTCAAATTTAACCCCAAATTACCCCTGCTTGCCAAAAATCACCCCCCTGTAACCTTTTACTGGACACTTTCTAGCAAATGGACAAAAATGTCCACTGAAGGGTCATGCGTGTAACTTTTTTGAAGGGTTACTCAAGGGTTAATCATAGCACACAAACGTTTTAATATTATCCAGTTGAAGGACCTGTACATGGCAGTGTCTCTTCACACATGCGTCACTCGTCAAATCAAACAAAGCCAGGTGACAACAGGAATGGCCTATTTGAGACTGAAGAAGACCGTGACATTTGAGTCTTTCTGCGAGTCTTCGTGTTTCAGCAGCGTGGCAACTGTGTGGGCGTTTGGGTACAACTGATGTTCTTTACTCCTCGATATTTTATTTCTGAATTTATTTATCTATATTTGTACTGCATTCTTAATAGTTCATCAGGCCTAACTGGTTTTCTGGATGTCTTCAACCTTTTTCTTGTTTTGAATTATATTTATGAGACACACTGAAAGTGTAATTTGAGTTGCCTGATTGAACTCAGAATTTCCTGGACTAGACGCCCTGACTTAGGTTTTATTCAATCACCAGTAAAAATGTGGATTTACAAATCTTCTCTCCTTAGTGGATTGATTCGATTGATCATGCACTACAATTTTGTGATGTCCTAGAATTCAAATTCTTTATTTGGGGACTTTAAGCAGATATGAAATTATTATGCGATTAATTAGATTAATTAATTAAAAGTCATGTAATTAATTAGATTAATTTTTTTAATCGCCTGACAGCACTAATATAAATAAATAAATACAAATACTGGGACCACCACTAGAGGAAACTTTGAAGTCTCCCTGAGGACGCACTACCTTTGGTCAGTCTGTTCTGTTGTTGAGGGGAAGTCACACCTGGAATGCAGCACAGAAGTCTCATTGACAGCTACAGAAATTGCCTGATTGCAGTGAGTGCCTCAAAAGATTGTGCAGTAACATATTAAGTTAAGGGTACCATTGTTTTTGTCCAAGCCATATTTTGTTTTTTTAAATAATTCAGTTGAACCCTAATACAAAAGTAAGGTCTGATTTTCATTAGTTGATTTTCAGTACATTTTTTATTTATTATTACCTTTGTCAATTTCAAGTTATTTCAGTTACCATATGGGATTTTATTTCTTTAACTGAAGGGTACCAACAAATTTGTCCTCGTGTGTATGTATCTTTACATGCATCAGATGCTACAGGTACTCCTGTCACTTAGTGACTACATGATATTTATGTTTCATTGACTTATGTAACATCTACCATACATAAGCATGCACTTATCTTAGATTGTACTATTGCTGTTTTCTGCATTGTAGGGTTGACTTAACCCAGCCTGTGTTGTTTTTATTTTAACTGTATCTGTTATTGTCTGCTGTGTTGTACTATTTTTATGCCTGTTTCTCTGATTTTATGTTTCTCTTTTGTGTTTGGGACTACAGATGACAATTTGCTTTTTGCTAAATTCAACATATTTACAATGGGATTGTATGGACTCCCAAGATATTGTAAGTCCGTAAATAGCACTGCCCCATCCAAATAAATGTTGAAGTCCACAACATTTCAAAAAATCTTCCTTTTGTGTAAGTCCTATAAGGGGAGGATCTAAAGCGAGAATGGAAGTTACACTTTCTTTTTATACTCCCGTTCTCTTTGGCAGAATGTAAGACATCTTCATTAAAGATATCCCAGAGTTGCAACATCGTTAACATTATCACAACATAATGCAAAAGCCCACTGTTTATGTGTAGGTTTAGAGTGTCTCCTTTGTGTTAGTATAAAATATTCCACAGAAGAATCTGAACTCATGACTCCTGTGCAGGAGTAAAAATGGAGTAACAGCCAAAAACTCCATCACTGACTCAGCATCCACTGCATTCTGCCACACAGGGAAAATAAACCCTGCTGCTATTGTGAACTTAAAAAAAGAAATATGATGTAAACTTGGAAGACTTGTCTGATATTGGACTTGTACACCTATATTTTTCACAGATAGTTTCAAAGTGATTCTATCAGAACAACTTTAAAATAGAGCTTTATTGATGTCAAACATAGAACTGCCAGAAAATGACCTCAAATGATAGAAAACTCAACACTGACAGCAAACTGTATAGATCTCTTTCTATTCTTTTATTCCAGTGATTCAAACACAGCATGGGAGTTTCTCGAGTGCCTTGTAATACAAAAAGACTGAGAGTTCTTACTTTAAAGCTCTTTTTTATGAACATGCTGAAAAGTGGTGGCGTCACAAGGTCTATGAGGACACACCATCTGTGGAAGAACATTAAGGAAAACCATGTCATCATTATGTGATTCTGGTTTAAGAGCATGGTTTCTGACTGTGTGCTTCATCAGTCATGCACAGATAAACCCTGTTTGGGAGTTTCTTCAGAGTGTGGCATCATTTTATAAACAAATAAATAAGGCAGAGCATCTCCCCGCTTCATTAGAGACCTCATTTATTTACTGCTGAAGGATGTCTGTCGGGTTGTGAGCAAAAAAAATATGAAAGAGATGCAGACAGTTCCTTGACAGATCGACTTCTGCTTTTGTAGATACAACTCGCTCATATTCTTTTTGATTTGACTCTACACCCTTCACTGGGTAGTATGATTAATCACACATTCACAGATACAAACACTCAGACAGCGACTTGCTTTCTGCAGAAATCTAGGATTCTAACATAACTCCCTTTGATTGAGCTGTTGGAACAAAACATGAATCAGAAAAATCAAATTTTTCCTGTAATAAGATGGTGAGTGAAGAAGCAAGAATTCTCTGATTATGCTAATTGTTGTTCAGGTCACTCACTTCCATACAACCTTGAATTTTAATAACTCTAAGCTGTAAATAACCCCCAGCAGAGCAGATGGTCATACATAAATATGTAGACTGTGATGTCAAAGACGGGGCTGCATGCTTATTCCATCTTGGAAAACCTCATTGTAACTTTTTTGTGGAGGTAATTCAGCTGAAGGTTACTCTTTTAATCAACCATTGGTAAATATTTTATTCCTTTTGATGACTCTAGTTAAACTATCATTGACAATCTGTTGCCAAATACTTTAAGCCCCAGTCACACATTTCGGTTTCCCGTGGCAGTTGTGCACAACTGTACACAATTGGCAAGGCTGGTTTGATCGGCATGATTCGGGAAGAAATGACTGTCACCCCAGCTGTGTCTAATCACTGCCAACTACTCATGCGTTTAACCTCATGTCTTCCCTTGTCTTGTTTTTTTTTTCTTTTTTTCCCCTTGTCTGCATTATCTTTTCAGCTGAGCACTGTGTCTGGTGGCAGCATTGGAAAGACCAATGCATTTTTTTCTCGCAGTGAGAGATAAGTAAATAAATATGATTCACTGCTACAGTGACCATCACCAGCCCTCCCTGTAGGCTACTCCATCAAATCAAACTTTATTTAACCCCTGATGTGAGCTGAAGGGGAGGGCCGTGCCACACCACAGTGTGAAAGAAGGGGAAATTATGACAGACAGGACAAGACAAGACAACAGGGAGGGGGACAAACAGGTAGTGTAAATATTTTGAGATAGCAGTCCAAGTGCTGTGCTGATTTTAGTCCATATCGAAAGTAAAGGCTGCAAGAAACCAGGGACACCAGAGATGTGGGACTTGATAGTAAGGGGTGGACCCACAGGGGTGTGATATGGAGAAGCATGCATCACAAGACGTGACAAAATGTGTAGAAGTGCCCAACTCAGCATATTCTGACGCGACCAATTATTTCTTCACTTGTCTTGTTGCATGTTCTTTGTACTTACAGTCCTCGTCCCTCGTCTTTTCCAGTCTTGTCTTGCCTTGTATTACCTTTTTCTAGTTTTTGTACCTAGCCATTTGCCTCATGTTTTTGATACCCTTGCCAGTGCTGACAGACCTTGTGTGCCGAACTCTGCCTGGACTGTGTATTTGTGTTCTGCCTTTCCTGAGCTTTGTTCTCATGACAGTAAAGCAATTACATACCACTCTGATCCATTAAAACACTCAGCAATAATTCTAGTGCTGTGTGGTCTGTTGGTGGTGAAGAAACCATTTTTTTGCAAAACTATTTTATCTTTGTCATATCAATATGAAATAAGTCTACTTAAGAATCTTAATCTCAAAGAGGAAAACAAAATGACAGCATGTCACAATTGAATGCCCTGATGGTACGAAATCACAATGAAGTGCTGCCATTTATATGGAGAGGCTGGATCAAGTGCCCTTCATTGGAGACTATCCATTGAAGAGCCCTGAGGTCGGCCCTTACAATACAGAAAGCAGGTCATTTGTTATTTATGGTGCTCTCAGAGTTGAAAAACCTAAAGTGCCTTGAAGGCACATTTCCAGCAAAATAACATTGCAAAAAGCCTGTAGGGTATATTAATGGAACGCATAAAATGTGTTCTCAGTGATGTCACCAGAACAGTTTTGAAGGCCAACAACACTTTTCACCACATTGAAAATATCCTCCTCAAATGTTACATTTGACCACCATGGAAATTAGCAGCTTGTTGGTTCTCTTGACTAAAGGCCCTTGGGATGAATAACTATGTTCTCAGATTATTGCTGATCACAATGTCTGAACACGTTTTGTTCAATACGACATTCTTCAAAAGCAAACCTAGCTTACACAGTTCTATAAGCTTCAAATTAAATGTTAAAATCTATTATCAAGACATGGTGTTTAGACTTGCAATAAACACACTTTGAAGTGTAACATGATCTAAAAAAAAAAAACATGTTTTGAAAATCTTTCATCATGGACCTTATTCTGGGCATTTTATCCTAACAGCTATGTACAATCTCATATACTTTTGGCCTTGTGAACCAAACTGCTAAACGCTAACTTGCACCAACATCTTTGGGCTCAATCCTGTACCACTCTGTCCCAACATTTTTTCTAATTGTTTTTTTGTTTTTTACTTTAGTCAGCTTTTATATAACATTTTGCCAAGCACACCTAAACAAGTCATATGTTCAGGAATATAGCCATTGACCAATTACTGCATCTTCAGCTCCAGTCCATTTGGTCCACGTATGATACATTTAAAGGTGATTTGATCATTTGTGTAGATGTTCCAGTGAACTTTCACCTCCAAAGTTTTTATCAGTAAGTCCAAATGTTCTTTTTGTAAACACGTTTGATTCCTAATATTGTTTTGTTGTTAGGTTCTGGGTTTGAGGTCACAATAACCTTGACTTTGTACCTCCAGAAGTTAAGAGTTCATCCTTGCGTCTGAGTAAAGATGACTGCAAAGAATGGGGAAATTTTTTTAGGCATTTAAAACAATTTCCTCACACACTTACAGACTCAAGGATGGCTGTCATAGAGGCACTAAAGCATACGAAAGCACCCTCTGGGATACCCCTCCATTTTTAGTCCCTCTGCTGGATTTGAGAAAGCTTGTGTAGATTCCCAAACATATGCAGCCTTTTCTTGCCCATGTTCCATCACAAGCCTGTTTCATATTATTGTTTTAGATAGCTCCCTTTGAACTGGGTTGCAATGGTTGAACACAGGGAGGCATCAGCAGATAAGAGAGAGCTTGTTGCTCCAAACTCTTGAGTCATTTGGGAATATTAGTTGTCCTTGAGGATCTCTAACCATCCGGCTCAGAACTGTTCCCGGACTTTAGCCTTCCTCAGAGTCTCTCACATGACCCTCGCTGCCCTGAGAAGACACTCATGACCCATTTGTCACACTGCTCTGCTTTCCCATCAGACACAGGATATGTGTGTCGACAGAGGGGGGCATGCATACTGGGACATCTTGAGCACTGTGGCGCCAAACAGATGTTGTGGTTGCACTGTTATACAGTCAATGTCATCAGCATAGAATACAAACAAACCTTAAGCTGGTTCTGAATCCAACTTTACTGATGCATCATACACCCTCAGACATTACAGAGGTGTGGAGAATAGCATTGCCCACTCCCACCACATCGTGCCTTTGAGAGAGCTAGTCCACATTACACTTGCACCAAGCCTGTTGGAGCTTTCAGAGAAATGATCTATAATCCAGCACTTACACATTAAACTCTGCAGGGTGAAGGCAGGAGCTGGCACTCATGAAGATGAAACCGTGAGGTGTTGTGTGTCAGGATCTGTGAAGTCAGCACATGTGATGGGCTTTAATGAGAGCTGAGTATTGGTGGTGGGGGTGGTGGGGTCTCATCCATGTCCGGTTATTTATGCATTATGCCAAAGTGGAGTTTTAGACCCTGATCAATGTTAAGTACTCTTTATAATCTACTCCATTACTTAAATGACACTGAGGGTCCTTCTGAGTAATGATGCCAGTTGAAATCAATAGTGAACCCACTCATGAGATGTGAGGATGATTTAGAGAACAGTGTTTACTGTAGCCTTTTGTACTGCCTTCGTAAGCAGGGATAGCAATTAATTAAACCATTTATTACGTGTGGAGAGAGAGGATAACTTCATTATGGTAACACAGAGTTTCATTATAACGCTGGGAATGCCTAAGGCAGTAAGGAGGTACGAATTTGATTTAAATAGGACATACTTTGCCTCACTCTGGTTGATATTTTTTATTTTTGATGACTTCTAGATATGTTCAGAATAACTCATTTTCAGACTTCCTCCCCTCATGAGTCCAGCTCCCTCTGATTGGTTATCAAGTCAACTCTGTGGTCAGTTCAGCGCTGCTCAGCTCCATATTTTAAGAAATAATTAAATATAAAGAGGCATGTTGGCCTGCAGCTCTTGTTTATGTGTATTATGTGTTTAGTTAAGTAAGATCTTTTGAAAAAGGGGCAGACTCTATAAGATTTATCTTCATTCTGCTACTTTTCATGATATAAAGTCCTAAGTATATACACACACACAGACACACAGACAGACACACAGACACACACAGAGACACAAACACACAGACACAGACACACACACACACACACATATATATATATATGTATATGTATATATATATATATATATATATATATATATACACACACACATATATATATATATATATATATATATATATATACACACACACACACACACATATATATATATATATATATATATATATATATATATATATATATATATATATATATATATATATATATATATATATATATATATATATATATATATATATAAAATACAGTTGTGCCCCGAAATTTACACCCCCCAGCAGAATTTCAGATTTTTCTGCCTTTTCTCAGAAAATATGAATGTTAACACAAAAATCTTTCTGTCACTCATGGTTACTGGTGGGGTGAAGACATTTATTGAAAAAAGATAAGTTTACTCTTTTTAAATCATAATGACAACAGAAACTTCAAAAATGACCCTGTTCAAAAGTTTACACCCCTGGCAGTTTTGGCCTGATAACATGCACAAAATTTGACACAAATGGGTTTGAATGTCTATTAAAGGTAACCATCCTCTCTGTGATCTATTAGCTTGTAATCAGTGTGTGTTTAAAAGCTCAGTGAGTTTCTGAGCTCCTGACAGACACGTGCATCTTTCACTGCGGTGAAATTTCAGGTTTCTGCATCATAGGTAAAGCAAAAGAATTGTCAAAGGATCTGCGAGAAAAGGTATTTCAACTGTATAAAACAGGAAAAGGATTTAAAAAGATATCCAAGGAATTGAGGATGCCAAGAAGCACTGTTAAAACTCTAATTAAGAAGGGGAGAGAGAGGGATTCCGTTGAAACCAAACCACGGTCAGGCAGACCAACAAAAATTTCAGCTCCAACTGCAAGGAAAATTGTTCAAGATGCAAAGAAAAGCCCTCAAATAACTTCAGCTGAAATACAGGACTCTCTGAAAAAAATTGGGGTGGATGTTTCAAGATCCACAATAAGGAGACACTTGAAGAAACATGGGCTGCATGGTCGGGTCGCCAGAAGAAAGACATTTCTAAGGAAATGCCACAAAATATCCTGCTTACAATACACCAAACAGCACAGACAAGCCTCAAAACTTCTGGAACAAAGATATTTGGAATGATGAGACCAAAATTGAAGTTTTTGGCCACAACCATAAACGTTACATTTGGAGAGGAGTCAACAAGGCCCATGATGAAAGGTACACCATTCCTACTGTGTAACACTGAGGTGGATCACTGATGTTTTAAGGATGCGTGAGCTACAAAGGCACAGGAAAATTGGTCAAAATTAATGGAAGGATGAATGCAGCATGTTATCAGAAAATACTGGTGGAAAATTTACACTCATCTGCCCAGAAGCTGCGCATGGGACGTTCTTGGATGTTCAAACATGACAATGATCCAAAACACGAGGCCAAATCAACCTGCCATTGGCTACAGCAGAATAAAGTGAAGGTTTTAAAGTGGCCATCTCAGTCTCCTGACCTCAATATCATTGAGCCACTCTGGGGAGATCTCAAACGTGCAGTTCATGCAAGCCAGCCCAAGAATTTACAGGAGCTGGAGGCTTTTTGAGAAGAGGAATGGGCAGTTTTACCATCTGAGAAAATAAAGACCCTCATCCACAACAACCACAAAAGACTTCAAGCTGTTATTGATGTTAAAGGGGGAAATACACTGTATTAAAAACTGGGGGGTGTAAACTTTTGAACAGGGTAATTTTTGAAGTTTATGTTGTCATTCTGATTTAAAAAGAGTAAACTTATAATTTTTTCAATAAATGTCTTCACCCAACCACTAACCATGAGTGACAGAAAGGTTTTTGTGTTATCATTCATATTTTCTGAGAAAAGGCCAAAAAATCATTACACGTACATTTTACAATACACATTTATATTTAATATAAAAAAATAATCTAATTAATTACTGGATTTATAATTAATTAATCTAATTAATCGCATTTTAATCTCATATCTGCTTAAAGTACCCAAATAAAGAATTTGAATTCTAGGATATTATAAAATTGTAGTACATGACTAATCAAATGAATACAGTAAGAAGTGAAGATTTGTAAATCCACATTTTTATTGGTGACTAAATAAAACCAAAGTCAGGGCAACTTGTCCAGAAAATTCTAAGCTCAATCAGATAACTCAAATTACACTTTAAGTGTGTTTCATAAATCAAATTCAAAATAAGAAAAAGGTCAAGGACCTCCAGCAAACCAATTAGGCCTGATGCATTATTAAAGAATGTAGTACAAATATAGACAAATACATTGAAAAATAAAATAAGACTAAGTCTTAAATATGCCATGACAGTTTAAATTATCCTTATCTTTTATGTTGTAACTTAATTTGTACATTTCATGCTACTCTTCACAAAACTATAGTCCTCTAGAAAAGTTTTGCTAGGGTTGCAATCCTGTCACAGTCATGTACGTCATCAGTTCCTTTAAAGAAGAGACTGAAAATTCTTCTCAGTTATTTAGTATTTATTTACTTGCACCTGTAATAATGCACTGCATTAAGTACAACTCTTTTAACAATAAAAACAAAGTACAAAATATGAAGTTAGCATTAAATTAACTCACATGTCTTCCAACCTTTGGAATAAAAAATCTAACCACATGGTAAAAATGCTGAAGTGCTGATGAGTGATGTCATTTAATTGTTCTATTGTCTGTCATGTTGGATTTCCACAGTAAGTGTTTTTACATCCATCTTTGGAGACTTCCTGTGCAATAGCAATTTTTTTAAATCATCTGTTAGGGTCACATCAAGGGCAGATAAAAATAATTTTAGGGTTGGGCTGTCTTAATTTTTGACAGCTTTAGTCTGGAGTTCTGCAAATTAACACGGCCAACCTTTTTAGTCTTTTAGCATGAACAAACCATTACACTAGGCACGTCAAGTTATGTTTTTTTAAAAAAAGAACTCCACATAGCAAAATAAATCCCAGCAGGCGTGAGAAAAAATTACTTTGCCCAATCGAGGAGCTGCAGAGGGTTTCCTCTTTCAATCACTTCAGCTCAGACTGACTCTGACCACTTCATCCACAGCATCCTCTAATTACAAAACAGAGTACCCACTCATTCAGCCCTAATGACACATAACACTGGAGGAAATCTCATAAAAACCTGGAAAGTAAAACAGCTGGATGGCGTCCAAAGAGGATATGGATGTAGTGAGGTCATCGCTGCGGTGAACACAGGGCCGTTTGTGGGTTGGGTTGTTGTCAGGCTGTGACTAACTGTGATTCAAGAAACCATGTTAAATGATTCAGAGGTGAGTGGGGGGCCATTACGCTTGCTTTCAAAGTCTATTTTACAAACCTTTAAGGCCTAGTGACCCACTGCATATGTATTATGACTACTGCATTCATCTGCATTTCAAGTGAATAAACCGTTTAACCATTTTTCCAGTGTACATATCAGCTGTCTGACTTGTCTGATCATAGAGGCTGCACTGGATTGTGGGTTATGCATGCCAGTCAAACGACACTGTGTGCTGCAATCTGAGAAGCACGGTTACTCATTCATGCTCACATCACTGAGCATTGTGTAAGAGCTGGAGAAAAGGTACCGCGGGAGCTTTTTGTTCCCAGGTGGACGTCTTTATACTTTTGTGCTTGAAACACCCGAGGGGATGGGGGTGCTGTTTCTTTCGTCTTTGTGTCGGGGCCACTTTTGTGAATGCAATGTCTCATGAAAAATTTAAGGAGATGTCTTCAAACTTTGTACAAATTCTTACTCTGTTTCAGTGATAAACTCAACTTATTTTGGAGGTTGTTAGGTCTAAGGCCAGTGTCATGGAGCTTTGTGTTTATCCATTGATAGTGATTCTGTATCTAGAGAACCTATTTTGGGATTTCCTTCAACTTTTCTGAAGTGAGGATGAACTAGTTACATTTATTATATTTCATGATCATCACTTTTTGATAACCTTTAGGGGGGTTAGATTTTAGAGGTCAGGTCAATACATTTCATCAGCACTTGTTTTGTTAACTAATCAAAAGTGCCCACCTACACAGTAAAATCTGTGCTGACGAACTAACACCAGTTAACAGTAACCCTTCTTAAGTGTCTTTATGGGTCCACACCACAAAGTCTTGTTTTCATGCTGTTTAGAGGATCGGTACTTTACCAAGTGTTGTTTGCTCTTATTGGAGTTAAAAGGTAAAACATTTCAGTCTTTACAGAGTAACTTTTGATCAGGAATTTGTTAGGAATACACTTCCTCAGAGTATGTTTTAACTATGTTAGTGTCAACTCTATTATCCCTTTCAGACTGACCAAAAAACCCATTCAAACCCGGTAACAATCAGCTCCTGTTGGCAGTTTGAAAGGGTCTAATCAACATTTCTGTTGTGTTCAGTCTTGTGTAGTTGTTACGGAACATCGCAAGGTGGTGCTTTCATAAAGTTTGGCTTGAAAAAGAACTAAGAGATTCGACGTAGAGGAAGAGAACGTAGGATGGAGTCTGAATATACCGCACTCATGTTGTTTTGTAGCATTAAGTGTTGGAGTTTCCGAGTTTGCTGAATTAAACAGCAATAGTGCAAATTACTGCCTGCTTCTTTACATGCGCCAACACTTCAATTTCAACCCACGTCGACTGACCCTGCAAGAGACATGGGTTTTATCATCAACGTGATGACATCAGCTCATACCAGAGGAAAAAAAAAAAAAACAGCCACAAAGCTCATGTGCTGCTGATTAGATCTGCTGGCAGTGGGAAATGAGTTGCTGAATGTTAGTGGGTCAACACGCATTGAAAACATGCGTTGTCCCACTAATTTTACTTTGAAAGCAGTATATACTAGCACTGCAAAGTCTAAATAATGCTGCTGTAAACATGGGGGAAAATTGGCTAAAATAAAGACATTTTGGTTTTAGTTAAACAGATTATTAAAAAAAAGGCACTGCATTCTTCATGGGCTTGTGGCATCTGTTGGTACAGGAGGTATGATTGACTCTACATTAGGTGTCAGAGTTAAAAGTGAAAAGCTCTGAGTTAAAGATCTTACACTGAAACCCATGGACTTTTCTGTGGAAACACCATTCTTACTCTTGTTTTTGTTTCAGGGATTTGACTACATCCAGAGTATAATTAACTCTGCCCCTGCTGAAATTTTAATAACACCAAAATTTTAACTCTCCTCAATTTGCTGTGTTCTGTACTTTAGCTGTTTAATTTTCTCATTATCCAACCATCACAAAAACTACCCGACCCTTCTTCTCCATAAATCTGTTCTTTCACAGTCCTTTTCGTGAATATCCCAGAGAGGCACAAAACTGACAGTCAGTAGTTCTAGTTTTCAGTGCATCGAAAAGCTGAAAATCACTTTCTGGGATATTTTTAGCACTGTTATTTTTATCTTATCATAAAACAACTGATTTCCTCTCTGTAGTAGTGAGACAGCAAAGTGTTCAAATTCCCCACATTTCCAGTCCAACAAATTTCAAAGCGCTTTATGCCCTCCCAATGATGGCTCTATCTGTACCAGCTTTTGATGCCAGCAGATGAGCAGTTTGCAGAGTTGCCAAGTAGCTCCAGTAGAGGGTCCTCCCTCTTACCTTGCACAGACAGACGCGGGATGACTGCTACACTGGCACCAGAACAAAGCCCTCCAACAGCTGCTTGATAATGTGCAACCTTTAATTACACTCCAATGCCCGAGTCTGGCCTGTGTGGCTGTGGAGAGCCGTCGCTTTGCAGAGCTTGGAGGAATTATGTAAGAGCACTCTGCACAATGTTAATCACACACAGCTTCATACGGTCTTATTATAATTCTCTCGCACTTTAACATATTCAGACCCTGGGACTTCTTTAGGACATTAAAATTAATATTTTGTGAGCTGAATGGAGTCTTTGAGAAGCTGCTTGTATTGTGTAATTCAGCTTATCATGCTTCTTTTATTCAGTCAAAAAAGGACGTTAAGTAGCCGTGCATGTAAAAAGGGCAGACAATTTCTCAAACTTTTGAGTTCAGCAGCATGGAAGAGCTCAATTTTTTATTTGAATCGTATTCAGACTTGGTTGAATTAAGTAAATGTGACATTTGATGGGTCTCAAAGAAATCACCCTAAAACTGCAAGAATTTCTGCCTGCCCAATGCGTACAAGTGCCAGACAGTGAAAGTACAGGGATTGGTCATGAAGAAGGACTTTTGAGAAGGTGAGTTTGTTGTCAAGATAGTCAACATTGTGGCGCAAAAGCCTTGACCTTGTAAGTCCAAAATGTTTTTAAATGATTCTCAAGTAAAAGTTGATATTCACACAAAGTTCAAAGATAATCCCTTTACACATCATTAAAGGTACTATGAGGAGAATCTATTACCGGCGACATTAAGACTCTGCTACCCATGAGCACGCGCGGCGACTGTCGTAATGCTGCGTTCCAGTAACCTCGGAACTGGGAGTGACATCATCTCCGACTTATCGGCGTTCCAGTTGAAGTCGGAAAAAAACATGCCAATCTACCAGGCTATTGTTAGCTGTTGTTAGCACGCCCTGCGTTGTTGTTCACAAATACCACATGAAGAATGTGATTATCACTATGGCAGCATTTTTGTAAATATAAGTCTAACAATACTATGTATACAGCTGATCTAGAGCGACACACCCCAGTCAGAAGTGCAAATAAATTGATTATTACAGGAGCTAAATAACTGTTCACACTGGGGGCATCCATCTTCGATTGTCAACTCGGGGGTGGCGAGGTTTCACCAAGTTCCCAGTAGGAAATTCTGACTTCGGGGGACGTTCCAGTTGCAGTTTTCTACTCGGAACTCAGAAATTCCTACTTCTGACTACAACTTGAACGCACCAAAAGACATGTTTGTTGTGATGCTAATAAATGCAGCTCGGACCTTCCTCAGAACTCTCCATTGCTCTGCATTGCTTTATAGCTTCTTTTTTCAACAACTTACAGGATGCAAAGCGACAAGGTAATGTATCTCTTTCTAGTTACGTAGCGGTAGTTTTGATGTGTGACAACAAACAATTTTGGAAAACTTAGTATCGTAGTTTTGTAGCCGGCTATATATCGCTACTTACAGCCCGGTGCTCTAAGACGTGTCCAAATAATATAAATTTGCTCTAGTTTTAATTGTCTTGTTCCCAAAGTTGAGTATCCAGGCCAGTCCAGCCCTGTCCGACCCGACCGCGAAGTTAAGGAATAGCATTCATAGATAACCTGTTTTGATGCTATAAAACTCATCTTAAAGTGTGTGTTTCGATCAGGCATATATCTAAAAGTGAGACTTTTTTGTAATTACTTTGAAACACCTCACAGTCTCTTTAATGAGCAAAGGATAAGCATGTAGCTTCATGATCTTAGCTTTTGATCCATGACCCCCAAAATCTAAACAAGCTATGGAGGCATTGTACACATTTTTAAAGAAAATGCCGAAGCTTCAGCAATCTTAAGATACTTTGTTCACAAGCAAGGCAACTGAAAAAGGCAACTGCATTGAAAAGGAATTAAACTCATGGATGGACAAATGACAGAAAATCGTCTAGACGGACAACCTGAATCATAATGCCTCTGGCCTTGGCTGCTGCTGTCATGGATCATAGAAATTGAAAACAAATCAGTACTGTTAAAGGACTTAACCGTATCCAGTTATGGCCCTATCTACTTTCAAGAAGACAAACATGCTTCATCACTCTTATTTGGCCTCCCACTTAAATGTATTAGCTTGCTCAAGTCAAGTGCTGATGATAAGTTACGGCACAAAGAAACATTTATCACTCACCCTTTAAACTGTGGGCTGCAGTTGAGAAATCTCTGCTCCTGCTGCCAAAAGAAAAAGTACATGAACTGACCCAGCGCGCTTGACTTTAGGTTATTTTGGTGCTCTCGGACCTTTGAGACAGGAGTTTGTGCAAAGTTGCACAATGTTGTGAAGTTTTCAAACAACCAAGGAGCTTCAGGCTGTTAAGAAAAAAAGAAGTCAAATGAAGGGGATCAGTTACAACAGTATACCGTTGGCTTTCTCTTCATGAAGGTCATTTTACAGAAAAGTTTGTTTTTTATTCTCTATGCAGGCAGAAGAACATTAGTGTGATGTTTCAAGTTCAAAAAGTGTGTTGGTAGTAGAGAATTGGGAAGTTAATGGCCCTGTTTGCATAAGTGTATTGACCAGCCTGGAAACTGGTGTCCGACAGTCCACATCAAGCTCTCTGCCTTTTTGCACCAGTCACTTGAAAAATTCTGGGTAACCAAAGTTACTCATCCCAGGTTTAGACTATAGTTTCTTAGCCTGCATAGGTTTTGGTCTCTTGCAAAAAAAAAAAAAGTCAGTGGCCCTGTTTATTTTCCGTAATAAGACAAATTCAAGGAAAATTAAATTTGTAACTAATATCTTTTTGCTACCCAGAAACATTATGTTCACCCAGGGGTTAGATATCTCTGGAGTACCACAGGAGTTTGTCCAAAAATGTAGAACTGAGTTAGCATTTAGCACTTTTTGGTTTGCAAGCCAGGAACTATACAGTATTTAAAATACCAATATTGGATAAATGCCTGAAACAAAGTTTGTGAAGAACATGCACAAGAGCTCTTAATATTTGATGGAAATTTATAAAATGCATCTGATATTGACTGCTTTTGAATCTTAACATGTTTTGTGCATAAAAGTGTGGTTGCTAACAAACTGCTAACAAGGACTACAAAAATGGCTGGGGACCCGACTGCATGCATCTCTGATTGTTTGTTGATAATCAATAATTCACACTGTTGCCACAGCCCCGAGCACCAGCTTGATCTGGACATTTGATGAAGAGGAAATTCTCAAACAAGACATCACAATAAGATATTTAACATTGTAAATATTGTACTTACTGCTATGTTGAACAGCCATGTTGTTGTTCATTATAGCTTAGAATAGCTTTTTTACTGTTGGCCATTATGCTCAAGCTTAAAGGATCGTGAAAAGTAGGTTTGTTAGTTAACAGTATTTCAAAGAAACTAACAAGTAAGTTTCATATTTTTGTATGAACTGCAGAGCTTATTATCAGCATTGATCCATAACAAAGTGAAAATCCCCACAGGCTTTTCGTAGATTTGCAGTCAGGGGAACTAGTGTGATGCTAACTTCCAAAACAACACTGTATAACACTATAATACTGTTTATCCTAATGCTTCCACGCCTGAATCCCTGCTGGTTTCTTCTGAAAAATGCTTTGCTTAGTTAATATTGAAAAGTACCTCATTCAGTGCCAATCATAACCACAGAACACCTTTATTAAAACAGCAGTGTGTAGGATGCCTGATACTCGTTGAATGTCTCTGACTGAATCTGCTTTCATTCCCCCTCACAGAAAACACATTTGAGGACAAGTAGAGAGATGCAAAACATCCAGGCAACCAAATAACCGTACCAGCAAACCAAGAGAAGAAATACTAAAACCAGATTTTGTGCAATTTTGACTCCTCTGCTAAAGTTACACACCAAAGTACTGAAAGCAGATAAAAGCTCGATGTGGAATGAGGGCAGAGGTCTTTCGCAATGATGAAAGTTATTTTGCTTTTGGATCGACCTTGAACCTGCTATTATCGGGCTGCACACTTACATGTTGTTGCTCAAAAAAATTCTATCAAGCATCAAGTAAGAGCACAATAATTTGTTAGTTAAGGAAAATATTGCTATTCCTTTCTCTACTTCATAAAAAGGGCCCTCTCCCTGTGAAGATTTCCTGGTTGGAAAACGAAGAAGCATGGACCAAAGCTTTCAGACACTAGCTCAGCCTCAGGTCCCACGAGTATTGCAGCATATCCAGGTAGGTATCAGGCTCTAATCCAATCATTTCCACTCTAATGGATCTTATTCACAGTGAGTCTTGGAGCAATTATTGTGCAACTAAAGCTTAGGAAAGCAGATTTTGCACCCTTTTTCCTTGTAAAGATATTTAAGTGTTCAAAGATACTTGAATTTATGAACAAAAAAGCCATCTAAGGATCTGATCTAATGTTGAGAAACTGACTGTGGAAAGGAAAAGAGCCTCTGTACTCCTCCTTATAATGATGCAAGGTTAATCTAAAGGGCACATGAGGCTAAGCTTTTTGAGTTCTGATTTGTTCTTTCCTCATATTGACCATTGTCTCTGCTACCTTTGGGGAAAGAGTCAATTCTTTTGTATGCCAAAAACAGTGTTGCTCTGCCTCAGGTAAGAAGAAAACAAAGAGCTCAGTGTTGACATCCGACCAGGAGGGGCATCAGAGCTTTACTGTCCCCCTCCCTGTGGACTCATTCTCCAAAGTGGTCCACGTAGCAGTTGGCCGGTACGTTATGTCCCTCTACCTCAACCAGCTGCCCAAGCAGTGCCTTACCATGTGTCATAAACACAAAGCAACACAATGCCAACAAACAAACCAGGCACAGCGGTGTTGGATGACTGGTCTTTGTGTGGTGTGAAAGGCTGATGCTGCAGTTTCAGAGAACAGTGACAAAAGGCAGAATCAGGGGACCCAAAGGTGGACTTAAAACTCTGTTTTTGACGCTGCACAGTGTGTGTTTATGCACGTGTTTGCATTCCAATAAGCACCATCATACAAGTTTGGATTATCAACCAGAAAAAACTGACAGCTGCTCCAGGATATAAAAACTCAAGAGGCCAAGAAGGACTTCAGTCCATCTTACACCACGGCTTTGTCAAAGTTATGCTGCGAACTCTGCTGTCACTCTGTTGTACTTTTACACCAAACCCTACAGAAGCACTTTTCAGTTTGACTGTCTGGGGCTTTTCGAGAGTTTCTGACAGTGGTGCCCAGACTTTTGCTCTTGCTTGGGGAGGGATGGCATGAAGTTATTTAATCGAAAATCATTTAAACACTAAAACTAAAAATAGTAAAGAACTGAATGTGTTTTTGAACAGCTTTTTTTTCTCTTTAGTACTGACTCAGCAGAGTGGCAGCCCACATAATGGACCATGGACCATAACTGTACATGTTTGACTGGCTTAACAATCAAAAAATTAGACTACTTAACAATTGCAGGAAACCTATTCACAATTAAACAATACATCAATCACAAGAGGAAAAGTTTAGGGAGTTTGCCAACTCCAAAATGTAACCGAAAATTTTATTTTTCAAATTTGATTTCAAGCGTCCTCCCCTATGCACATGTCTTACAAATACTTGAGAATATTCCCCTTTAATAACCCTTTTGGTCTCTTTGGTAGCTATTTTGGTCTAAATGCAGCATCGAAAACTTGCCAGAGAAAATCTTTGACTCGTAAAAAAAAACACCTTTAAGCTTTTTTCTTACAATGCTCTGTCTCAGTTGGTGTCTTTTTAAAGCCTCTCTCTTTTGAACCTGCCAAAGAGGCCAACATGGAGGTGTTAAACTCTAGTTCTGCCACAATTAGGGTTTCATTGCAGCTCGTGGTAAATGTGTGTATTATCTGTATATATATAGATAGATATATAGGTTGATACATTAGATATGCTGTTATGAGTGTTCCAAAAAACCTAATTTGTAAAAACCTGTAACTTGCATCATCTGTGCATTATCATATCTTGCCAATTTTTTTTGTAGATAACTAGGGTCCATCCTTGGACATGCCTGTTGAGAAAATGCCTCCTACTGGTAAGAGTGTACATTTTTATAGACAGGCTTGGTGCAACAAGCTTCTGTTTCAAGACAGTTTAACATGTTGAAATTTAATTCATATTTCTAGTGTATTTGAACAAGAGCAGCTTGAGCATGTAAAAAATATGTTTTCAAATATTTTGCTGTGCCAGTTGCTGGTAAAAATAACCACAGTGACCACAGAAATTGAAAATACCATATTCTTATATTTGCCTAGAAATGATTTTTGAGTTTTGCTCAAATCTCTCTCAAACTTGCTCAATTCTGTGTCTCAGTGTTGATGTTTAGTCACCCCTGTATTATGGTATCCGCTTTATACAGCCTATTTATTTATATATTTATATCTCTATAGGCTACAAACAATTTGTTAAACTGTATCTGTATTGTGAGATTGTAGGAATGATGTTTCCTTTGATGATGGTTAACTAAAGAGTGAGTGTTTGTGTTTGAGTGTGTGAGATGGTCAGCCGGACTCCTGCTTGAATTTCTCATGTCGTCATGTCATCATGTGTTTTTGGATACCTGGATTATGGATGCATCGTTAATTGAATTAGAAACACCTGAGCTCTCACTTTGATACCAGGTCAGATCCTCTGCAGTGAAAACAGAAGGGGATGGGCAGCAAATCAATTTTGCCCTGGAGCCCCCTCCCAGGTTAATCTGGCCCTGCCCCCCACTGCTGTCGACATGATTCAGAGTTGTCTTTGTGTACAACAATAAGCATCCACAACCAGGCAAATGGCAAACAATAACATGAAACGTGGAGAATAATGATCACTTCCTGCTGCAGAAAGAGCAAAAAATAACCACTATTGAACTATTTTTCCCCAAAATATGTTTATTGATTTTCTTATTTTAAATCACACACAAACAAAACACAAATAACACCATCCACAAATACTATACCCCACCTCACCCTTTCCTCAGTGGAAAGAAAATACTCAGCTCCTCAAAAAACAAAAACATAAATCACAGAATTAAATAAATTCAAAAATTAAAATAAAGTAAGAAGAATAAGGAAAAACAGAATTAACACTTAATATGTGGTCTTTGCTCCTAGGAATCACTGTGCAAAGTGTCAATAAATGCAAAAAAAGGTGTTCACATGTCATTAAATTCTTCAAGTTTGCTTTTTGGAACATAAAGCTGGGTGTGAATATATTTCTTTCAGCCACAGAGCTGCATCAGGACTAGGGGCGTACTTACCATTAGGCAAACTTAGGCAATTTCCTGGGCCCCCAAAACACCCCATTAAATGTATTAATAACATTTCTTTGATTCAAAGCAGTTATTAATATGTTAGTCATTTTACACATGCTATAGTAAGAAGTCGAGGAGATCAACATCCACATTTTAATCATCATTTTGTCAGCAGACCTCATACATTTAATGGCATTGGCTTTATTTTCAACCATGACATCCTGTAAAATACTTTAATTCATAACTTTTCTAACTATATGACACTTAATATAAAAAGCATAAGGCCTCATTTGAAATCAAACATTTAAAATATTTTTTGGTCAAAAATATTATTCCCTGGACGGGAAGGACATATAAACTTGGTTATGTAACTAGTAACTTCAGCTGTCAGATAACTGTAACAGATTTCAAAAGCAGAACAAGGGGCCTAATTAACATACTCACCTTTCTGTCTAATTGAATTAAACTACAGAATTTGAGGAAATACATTTAGTTTCAGTATGTTACCCGATACAAGATCAAAATAATAATACAACTTTTATCAGCGCAGTACAGGGATATGAGGGGCCCCAATGACTGGGTTTGCCTTAGGACCCCATATGACTAAAAACGCCCCTGATCAGGACTCTGAACATCTTTCCATTTTAAGGCTATTACTCCCTTGGGTTGTCACAAAACTCACTAAGTCTTTGGGAAATATACAAAACAGACAAAGTACATCTACTGAACTATTGGAAAATAAGTTATATTTAAATCTCATGAAGAAGAAAATACATGTTATGTTATCTGAAAACATACATAACCCGTCTCTCCCTCGCTTTTCTCTCCAGACTGATGAGTGCTCTGCCCCCCTGGCTCTTGCCCCCCTCCTTTCACCGTACGCCGTTGCCAAGGTTTCCGTGTACGCGCTGCCCGCGCGAGCGGAGCCGCGCGATTGTCATACAGTACAGCCAGACATGGCGGCGGATCTACAGCCCGAGTGGATTTCTTGTCTCCCTTCTTCCTGGAGTTATGGGGTTACTCTGGATGGACGCGTCTTCTTCATCAAGTAAATATCCCTCCAAAGACCCGCGGCTCGAGTTTCTTCTCCCTCCGAAGAAGAATACCGGAGCAGACAAAGTCACCGTGAAATAACGCCTGCCTTTTCCCTCTCTCCACAGCGAAGAAGCCAAGAGTACAACCTGGCTGCATCCAGTGAGCGGCGAGGCGGTGATAACCGGGCACAGGAAAACTCCAGGTAAGGTGGCACTCCGCGGCTGTCAAGTTTCTCTCTCATGTTTTCCACGGACGCAGTCATGTCTGCTTGTTGTTGTAGCGGCTCGTAACCTCAGACCCGAGTCTGCCCACGGTGCGACGCTCTGACATCCATGCTGCCTTTCTGAGCGCGTGAGTGGGTTCAGGTCGCTCGTGCTGTGAAAAGTGGTGTCCACCTCTGCCCCTGCTCGCGCCTCCTTTTGCGATCAAGTCTTGGTCAGTCAGTGGAGAGCACGAGAGGTCCTGAGCACTTGATAACTTGTCAAACGGCCACACTGAACAACCGCTGACATGTGAAGTGATATTGAATCATAAAAGTTTGAACACTCATGAAACACGAGCTTCTGTTTTAAAACTGTAAATTCATGCAAAGCCTGTTGATAGAAAGCAACAGCTGCCATACACTGAAAAGCTTTTAACGTTCAGCAATAAATTAAGGGGAGACCAGGGTTGGTTGTCACAGTAGGGATGCTCGTGGGGGGAATGATAACAAATCTGTCAGGCTAGTCTAACGTGATTTGTTTGCTAGTAGTCTACACCAAACACATTTGATTTAGACCAAATGATCTCTGGTTTACCTTTTTGGAAAGTCTTATTTATGTGTAGTGGAGTAAAACCTCACATGAAGTCTGGTGTGGACTAAAGAACCAGAAAACAGAAGTTTGCTTCCAAGCAGACCAGAGTTTGGTTTGGTGGTAAAATATAACACAAACAAGGCAAGTCAACCAAAGTGAGGGAGACTGTGGCTTGGATATGATCAAACATTTCACAACAGAAAGAAAGTTAGCAAAGAACTGCCTATAGCAAGCAATAACACAAGAAGTGTATTTATTTATTTTAATCTTTATTTTATCGATTTTATTATTGAAACGTATTTTATTTTATTTGTTGTATATTTTTGTGTTGTAATTTTAATACTTTTTAAAATATATATCTTTCTAGTTGCAATCTGTGTTTTTATCTATTTTTTCAAACTGCTACTGGAACCTTAATTTCCCTTTGGAAGTTTCCCAAAGGGAAACACGGGGGATCCTCACCAACCCCTGAGTAACAAACAATAATAGCTGCCCCCAGTCTAAACAGTTATTAAGCTCCTGTTTGTTCGCACTTCTGACTAGTGTGTGGCGCACTAAATCAGCCATATACACAGTATTGTTCAACTTTTATTTATAGAAATGCTACCATAGTGGTATTTACATTCTTTATGTAGTATTTGTGAACTAAAGGGTGTGCTAACAATGGCTAACACAATACCTAACAGTAGCTTGTTATATCGGCACTTTTTTTCCGACTTTGTAACTGTAACGCTGATAACTCGGAGATTACGTCATTCGAACTTCCCTCTTCCCAGTTCCGATGTAAATGGAAGGCGGCAAAATTGCTGCAATGGCCTGCATGGCAGAAACCATGACCACAGCTTCAGCTCCAACTAGTGGTGGGAGGCTAGATCACACATTTGACAAGGTGCAGTGTGAAAGCAAACCAAACCAGCTGATGAATTAAATAATAGTGCAAAATCACCCCCAAACTGAACCATATCTGCTGAACTTAAGGTCAGTGTTAATTTTGACAGCAGTTTTATTGTAGTTTTATTTATAGTCTTATATCTAAAACCTCTTTTAGTTCAAAGTTTAAAGGCATTTTTTAATGTTTCTTTGAATTTCTGAGGTCATGTTTTTCACTTGAATAAAATGAAACATCCCATAACCCTTTGTAGAATGCTACTAAAGGTTGAATTTATATATTAACAGACATAAAATTTTACTTTTCTGTGAAATGCAGTTAGCTTTATTTAGGCTACCTGGTTACTATACCAGAACTGATGACAAACAGTGAACCTGCTCGACATGAATATATCAGTTCATAAAGAGAGCAACTCTGATTGGATGACTCCCCAACTTATCCCACCACCACAAAGCTAAGGCAGCTGTGATTGGATGTCTCTCTAAACTCATCCAACCTTTCCACACAACCAAAGTAGCTGTGATTGGATACATTCCTAAATTGTATCTACTTTCTGCATGACCAAATTAGGTCTGATTGGATTAAGTCTCTGTCAGACATTTTCGTCTAGCTTTAATTGTTGATGAAAATGTCGGTTAATTTAATTTTCGTTTTCGTATATGTGCACTCTTTATTCAACACAGGACCCCAGTGTTTGTTGGTAAACTTTGTGAGACTGGTTTGCCTATACTACAGCTAAAGTTAGCCTGCTAACACTGTAGGTCAATGCAGTATGTTTGGTGAATATTTTTATATGTACAGTTGAAGTTATCTATCTCTTTGCTCATTTTAGAGTCCCCTTCTTTATTTCTTAGTTTATAGATATATTTACACTTTTTTATTCTTGTAGCACTGGCTTAAGAAGCAATGCTCAAAAATTCCAATGTACACTACCTGTACTGTTTTATACAAGTGCAACTGGCAAGAAGTGTTACTATTCTGATAGGGATTTGAAATTAAGTTCCAAACATTGGAAAATGTTCTATTCTGCTGCTGAATCTTTAAGGGGTTATTCAAAATGCAGGTGTTTGGACACTAAAATATGCTGAGCAAGTATATTCTTAACCCTTCTTCACTCTACAATTTGAGTACATAATCAGTATTTTAATATAATATTGATTTGCTGATGCTTAGGTATGTGATTCAAAACCACAACATACAGTATTAATTTGGCAGGTCAAAACTGTTCAGGTGTGTGTTTTCTTTTAATCTACCTGCCACCCTGGCTGTTGAGTGAAAAAAACTAATTAAGACCCAGCAAACTATCATGTTGCTCTAGCTAGCTCGTCGAAACTGGGGTGAAATAGAACTATTCACTGTCCTCTTTTTGATGAGTATTTAACCGTAAAATTACCAATAATCAGGGAGCTTTACACACACATGGTCATTAATATCTAAAAATGTCTTCTCCCCTTAATATTTTGTGTGTGCTATAATAATTTCTAGATAGAAATTAGCATGGCATCCAGACATATAAAGCACATAAACACTAGGAATAGGGCCCCATCGTTTAGCTGTTAAGAGCAGCGTGAAATCTCCCCTACAAAATTAGTATCCTTTCTCCCTCCACTGGAGAAACCCTTGAATCAGTCTTAAACACAGTGTGTTACTTAGCTAAATTAGATCTTTGCAGTTTATTACAGGCTACTTGTGACGTTACCGTGCGACCAAGCATGTGGCAGCCTCCTCGTTCCACCTCAGGTCTCTGCAGAGCTCATGTTATTGAATCACTACTGCATCAAGTTGCTACTGAGGGCTGATTTACTGACCTGTCTTTGTATTAAACACTTCAGTATATAAGATCTGCTGTGCAAAGAGTCTCACATGGAGCAACGTTTTGAAGCAAGAAAGTTGTTTGATCTTCATTCAGTTTCTCAAAGGAATCATCTTTAAGGTCATTGAGGCTAATTGCCCCTTGATTTAGTATCTCCAGTGTTACCAAGGGCTGCTTTTATGAACCAATATTAAGGTTTTTAATATGCCAGCAGGGAAATGTCTTTTTAATTTCACATTTATACTATTATGGATCGAACAATAAAGGAAGTGAACAAGAAAAGAGTTGGTTTATTATTTGGTAATCATTTTGTGCCTTTATTGATAGGAGAGAGAGGAAGTCAATTTATTTGTTTTTGATGTATTTGATCAGGATTTATCCTTCAACTCTCATGCAAAGCAAAGCTCAAGAACAATCATTCATTTTGGTAACATCGCTAAAATCAGGCCTATCCTGCCTTAGAGTGATGCTGAAAGCTAATCCATGCTTTAGTTACCTTGAGGCTGGACTATAGTAATTCTCTTCTTTCAGGCTGTCCCATCAAGTCACTTAAGGTGCTTCAGCTGGTTCAAAATGCAGCAGCATGTGTACTGACTAGGACTATTCATTCTTATCCTCTGTATTGGCGTCCCATAAAATACTGTAAAGAATTCAAGATTATTCTTCTCACTCATTAAGCTCTCAGTGGACAGGCACCAATTTATCTTAAAGAGCTTGTAGTGCTGTACCACCCCTCGAGAACATTACGCTCCCAAAATGCTGGCCTGCTCATGGTACCATCAGTCTCTAGCAGTATTATGGAAGTAGAGCCTTCAGATATAAGGTTCCTCTTCTCTGGAACCATTTACTGACCATGGTTCAGGAGGCAGACACCCTCTCTACCTTTGAAGTTAGACTCTCTGATGAAGCTTTCAGTTAGGGACCAGCTTAGGCTTGGACCAGCACACAGCTCATTGTTCAGCTGCAAATAGGCTTAGACTGTCTATTATTAGTCTTTTGTGCCCCCCTACAGATGTATCATGCCTGTAGTATGGTTGGTTCCTGTACTTTTGGTTGGCCCAGTGCTGTGTCATGATGAATTCATGTTGGGTTTTGGATGTGTGTGTGTGTGTTTATATATGTGTATGTGTGCATTTCTTTCAAGTGAGAGGTTGTTTTCTTCCTGCTCTGTTGTACAGTGTCTGGAGATAGCACCTGTTATAAATTGGTGCTGTACAAATAAAGATCGATTGATTCATTGATTGATTCATTGATTGAGAAAGTGGATAGACTTGTGAAGGGAGGCTGGGGAGAGTAGAGGAGAACACTCTGCAAACTGGCCACAGGCTGGATTACAACTCCGACTGGCAAAAGCATGTTAAAGGGTCATGTCTGTTCACCTACCAGTCCACCAAACCAGCTTCCCAATTATTTTAGTTATTTGTGAAACCAGATGTAAACTAGGGGCTCATTTGTTAACATACACACTTAAACCTTTTCTCACTATTTTATTTTTATTGTTTATTTGGGTCCACATTAGCTACTGCCAAAGCAGCAGCTACTCTTCCTGTGGTCCACACATTAGAACACAATCCACAAAGTACATCAGTGAAATTCAAACTGCAATGAAAATTGAGACAGAAACTAAAAGGCAGTTAAAAGAGCAACCACCTGACAGTCAAAATGATAATCTCTTACTGACATGGACAAAAATGTTGGTACGCCTGATCTAAATCCTGTTGAATATTTTTGGAAGGAGCTCAAACATGCAGTCTGGAGAAGACCCCCTTCAAACCTGAGACAGCTGGAGCAGTTTGCTCATTAGGAGAGGGCCAGAATACCTGTGGACAGGTGCAGAAGTCTTATTGACAGCTACAGAAATCACCTGATTGCAGTGACTGCCTCAAAAGGTTGTCCAACAAAATGTAAAGTTGAGGGTACCATCATTTTTGTTCATTTTTAATAAATCTGTTAAACCCTAATTCAAAAGCAATATCTGATTTTCATAAGTTGATTTTCAGTACATTTTTATTTATTGTTACTTTAGTCAATTTCACGTTATTTCGGTGACCATTGTGGCATTTGCTTTCTTTCACACAAGGGTACCAACAACTTTGTCCATGTCTGTAGACGCCCATACATCAATTAATGAATTATAACTTAAAGTAATTCTATAAATGATTGATTCCATTTGGACAGAAAGGAACTACAGTTTAAATATTTCTAAAAGATAATTGCAAGATTTTTCATGACATTTTAAGTTATACTGTGAATAGACTGTTTAGATAATCTTGATGAAATTAGATATTTTTCCAGTCCTTTAAAAGAAATTCTACTGGTTAAACTATGATAAATTTCATATTCTATAACAGCATATAAATGACCCTTTGCCTTAGGAATGATTGAAAATGCTTAATTTATTCTGAGCTAATTCATTGCCCCTCAGATTGTTGCTGTGCTGTTTAAAGTGTGAAAACTGACATCATGTGTTTGTCCACCCCTCCCTCTTTCACAGACTTGCCCACTGGATGGGAAGAAGGATATACTTTCGAGGGTGCACGCTGCTTTATCAAGTGAGTCCAACACCCTGCTGCTACAAGACACACGCCCATCATAACACCATGCCCTGCTTACTGTCTCTAAACATGCCACATACATATTCAAAGCACATTCCTCCTGCATGTTACCATGATTGCCTTAATTATAAACAAGACTTTATTTACAGCCTGCTTCATGGCCTACAGTGAACGAGAAGCTTATTCAGATCAGGGCTGCCCCTGAAAACATGCTGAAGAAGTAATTACTACATGGTTGTAAATTTGGAACCTTTACACTCTATTTCTGTACTGTAGAGGCCTATCGCAAAAGTTAATGATTGCTCAGGAACACTGTGCAAATATGAGGCAGACACGGGCAAAGTGTGGTCGCTGGCTTCTTTTCAGTTGTTTTATTTGTTTAGACTTACCCTGCTCAGAGTTAAGCCCACTTGGAGAGTGGAGCCAACTTTTGTGTCATGACTTTCTGACGGCTCATGATCTCTTGTCCTTGTTGGCTGGTAGGGTAGAATTTTTTTTGTTTTTTACAGATAGGGGTGCTATTTTGATACTTAAAACACTGACTAAAGTGTGACAATGGTTTTAGTCAAAAATATATTAGATTTATTTATTGTGGTTTTGTGAACCCATGCCAGCCGTATTGACAACAGCAGTTAATGCATGGGGAGGATGGACAGAACCCCTTTGCTCACATCGCTCCTTAAATACTTTTAAAATTGCAAATGCAACTTCAGTTAATCTGGACATTGATAATACACTGCCTGGCCAAAGAAAAGCAGCCACCTGGATTTAACTAAGCAAATAGATACAAGCCTCCTATTAGATAATTACTGCATGGGCGAAAATCTTTCAGCTGGAGACAAGTTATTAAACCCCAGCGGATTGCAATGAGTAGCTACCGGTACTCATTTCTTTAACAACCATGTCAAAAGACACATTCTCTGGTCGTGGAAATTATGTTAGCCTGTTTAAGATGAGTCAAATCATTGACATGCATCAAGCTGAGAAACATCTAAGGAGATTGCAGAAAATACTGAAATCGAGTCAAGAACTGATTAAAAACTGGAAGGATAGTGGGGACCCATTAACTTCAATTAAGAAATGGGGTCAGAAAAAAATGCCGAATGATCATGATTGGTGATCACTTAAACGTTTGGCCAAATCAAATTGAAGAACAACAACAGTAGAACTCAGGAGTATGTTTAATAGTGAGAGTAAGACCATTTCCACATGCACAATGTGAAGGGAACTCAAGGGATTGGGACTGAGCAGCTGTGTAGCCTTAAGAAAACCACTAATCAGTCAGGCTTCAGTTTGCTAGGGAGCATAAAGATTGGAGTCTGGAAGACTGGAAGAAGGTCATGTGGTGTGATGAGTCCAGATTTACCCTGTTCCAGAGTGATGGGAGCATCAGGGTAAGAAGAGTGGCAGGTGAAGTGATGCGCCCATCATACCTAGTGCCTACTGTACGAGCCTGTGGGAGCAAATATGAACGCAGCACTGGATGGAAATAGATCTTGTGATATTGCATATCGGAACAATGTCGCAGTGAATACATTCTGTAATCAAAGCTAAAGACAGTCCAACAATTATTAGAGTGTGTGACCCTTTTTTGGTGGGAACTTGTGTTTGGCCTGGTAGTGTATTTAGAATGAAACACCATTAACACATTCACACAATACATATAAGCTGACCTTACTGTCATAGATAAGACATATGTACAGTAGCTTTGACTAAGGATATGAAATTTGAGAAAAATATACTGGAACTTTTTTTCCTTCTGGGATTTGTTTAGTTGTTGATTGGTATTTTTGGAGGGTTTGAGATGAATACTGTGCTTTTATTCAGAATTTTGAAATGTATTCCAAACTGTTTTTTATCCCACAAACTGGCTTGCATTTGTATTACTTCGAGCCTAGGTATAAACTGTTTCCCACAACCTTTTAAGTTTATTAACTTGATGTGTCTGCTAGGCTCGTCACGGTACCAGAAATTTAGTAGTCAATACCAATACCACTTAAATTCTACGATACTCGATACCACTCGATACCATGGTAAATATAAAAAATCCCCTGTAGTTCAACATACACTCCTTTATTCGAACAAAGTGAACAACAAACAATATTATGCTTAAATTGAAAGCATCCGTTCTTGTTGGCTGTGTATCTTGATGCTGGCTTTGCCCGGCCCGTCCATGTCACTGTCCTCCTCTGGTTTATACTGTAAAAAGAAGATTGAGATTTGGGTATAGCTTAATGACTGTATGAGAACAGCAGAAGCAATACTAACACACACAGAGGGAGCAGCAATTTGCTGACATGGTGGTGAAACTTTTTTAAAACCTTTTTATATGACAGTGCCTATTGCATTTACTACTGTACCATATTGATGATCTTATTTTGCTTACTTTATTACTAGGACCAAATAATATCATACTTGGATACTAAGATAATTTAACTAGCTAATGTACATTTCTATAACATATGAAAGCATTCCCTACACCTGCTTCCTCTACTCACTGTCAGTGTTTCCTGTTCTACTCTCTGCAATCAAATTAAATGTAAAGTTATTGGATGTGAAAAGTATGTGAACAAAATACACATAATTCTGGGAAAGTAGCCTCCGCATTGATTTACGTTCTGAACCGGCCTTTACACCGAGCCATAATCAAAGTAGGTTATTTACTCGCCCATATCTCAGTTATTGATCACAGCTGCTTCTGTTGATGTATCGTCAGTGTCATCCTGTTGCACAGACCGGATGTTTTTAGCATTGACGACGTGCTATCATGCTAAGCTACATGCTACGCTAACTCCGTTTGACATCAGACACACTGCCCTCTCTTTTCTCTTCCTTCATGATTTTACAAGCTGCGCAGCAGCGGAGGTAGCAGCGAGGCTGGACTTAACGCTAATGTTATTTTGCGATGCAGCTCATTTGCTATGGGCTGGGCTCATCTCATCATTGTAACATAATTAGATATGAGCAACAGTGATAACACGTGAATTCAAATGCACTCACCTTGAATTCTCTGTACAAGTCTGGATGCTTGTCTTTTAAATGTTTCGTTGTTGACGAGCCGGGTGCGTGTGCCTCCGCTATGTCGTGTGTCGTTGTTCTTCACATGTGATCAGCACTGTGTGAGGGTTGCCAGATAATCGCTCATTTACAGCCAAAAAAACAACGCTAAAGAAGTGGCCAGATCTGGCGCCTCGGTACCAACGGTGCTTTGGGTAGTCTAGAAAAGTCAGTACCGTCACATATTCTGAATCTTAGTACCGACTTGGTACCGAAGTATCGGTTCTCGTGACAAGCCTAGTGTCTGCACATAATCAACACTCACATGCACCAGTAAGGATGGGAATTGCTAGGATTTTTGTTATACCAGTGCCATTATCAATTCTCATTATTGTTGTGATTCTTTAATAATTCCCTTATCAATTCCTGCTGGTTTTCAGTGTGGACAAAACTTGACCTTAACAGGTTTTTAGTGGAATCAATGTCAGACACATGACACTCCAGATGTTCATTGTCATGCTGCATTGAAAAATGCTTCTGCTTATAATGTTTCCACTTGAGTTGTGCAGTATTTTAGTCAAAAATTAAGCCACATTTCTGACTTCTGCCCTCCTGTGTGTTTGATTGTTTAGTTCCTTGTTATCACTTCTGCTGATTGCCTCTGATGGAACTCTGATGTCTTGATTTTGAAGGCATGCAGAACCAAGTAGAATAAATTAATAAGGGAATTGATGAGCAAAAACACTTATGATATGTATTATTTGAGGGAGCTGTTATTGATTCTCAACTAGAACTGGAATTTTCAGTTCCCATCCCTATGCACCAGAGAAGGAGTGGTTCTGAAGTGGGAGGCAGCAGAGTCTGCTGCTGTGTCTCTCCAGTAAATTCACAGATGGAGGTAAATGGAGGAGTGATGTTTGTGCCAGTGTGTGTGTGTTTTATGGTGATGCTTGATGTGGTTACAGAGATGTGTGATATTACTTCATCAATTTGTGATGTTGCCAAGTTATTACTCCTCATGTCTCATCAGATGTAACCTGACAGGCTTTCTTTTTTCCAAAGTGTCACTCTATTTTTTCTTTTGCATGTGAACCGTCTGCTTTCTTCCTGCTTGTCTTTGAGTACTACACTGTGTACTCTGTGTCATATCAATAGTTACAATTTCTGACAGAGGTGTGCTATAATGAAAAGAAATGAGAAAATGTGTTGAATTGTTTTGCAGATTAATTGACTCTTGTGCTCTTATCAATGAAATGAATGAGTTTTGCTTTATGTTGCATTTGTTTGACTGACAGTGCAAATTGGATTGCCGTGAAGACACAAATTAATCAGAGAATGTAGCTTGTTCTGAATGCAAGGGGAAATACAAACGAGTGAATGGCTGTCATTTAAAAAAAAGACTGCGTGAACGTATATATAAAAAAATGTTTTAAAAGATATGCAACCCAGAGCATTTATGCCTTGTTTTAGATTTGTAGCAGAAGTATGAAGTGTTTGGAGTTGCAAACATTTGTGTGGTTTTTACCACAGTGAGCTGCTAACTAACTTGTTTGCAGGATCAACAGAAAGTGTAAATTGGTGTAAGTAGTTGATGCAAAGCAGTGAACACCAACTGGCAGCCCGGGGGACACATCCGGCCCCCCATAGCTTTGTACATGCCCCCGTATGATTATCAAATTCAGAAACATATCCAGGGCAAAAGTTTTGTTGTGGTTTCAAAGGCATCTTTCTGCTGTTAAAATCCCCCAAACAACTGATGAATTTCCCCCAAATATCTTTAATTGAAATTCTTTTATCAGACATGACTCCATATTAGGGCTGAACGATATTGGAAAAAACTGACATTGCGATTTTTTGGGGGTTTGCGATATATTACGATATATATTGCAATACTAAAAATAGAAGAATTTTTACCAGATGACTTGAATAGCTCTGTTTGGGAAGAATTTGGTTGACTCACAATGGCACCATTGTATTCATATAATACCATTTAATCCAGGCTAAGGGGGTTCATCTGTGAATGATGAAGATTGCTGTATATAAAAGGGATCCAGGAGGCCATGTCTCTGTACAAAATAGAATAGGTTTCAATTTCAGTTGCTTTTTTTCATTTCCCCAATAAATGGGGGAAATGCAATAGTCACATCGCATGCACGATGTGACTATTGCGCATGCGTACATTGCGATGGCGATGTTCAAACGATATATTGTGCAGACCTACTCCATATTAACTTTGCTTTACAAAAAGTCACATGTGATCTGACATTTAACTGCAAAAAAAGGACACTGGATCAAAACATAGAGCTGGAAAATATGAGAGTCCATTGCAGACGTAGCTCCTTGTAGGTTGAAGGGCTGGGTGTCGATTCAGATTTTCTGGATCGAATCGATTCGATATCGAGAGGTCTCAAATCGATTCGATTCACAATTCGAAATTTGTTCAGCCTGGGTTATCTCAGTAAAAATAATGCTGTAAATGAATTTTTGACCTGGTACATTATTAAAACTGTGTTTTACATTAAGAACTGAACCCAAAGCAGTTACATTAATCACATAGTAATGATATGCATTAATGCATATTCTGCACGTTACATGTTTTTTGTCCAACTTGTCTTTTCTTTCATGCTTGTTAAATCTGAAATATGTCCAAACGTCGGCTTTTAAACTCTCCGGTGGTGCCCCTATAGTGCTACTCGCTTCCGCCATGTTTTTTTGACTGCTTGCAGTAACATCTCATGAGATCTTGTTCAGTGGAAGGCAGAGCTAAACGCGAGACTAGCAGAGTTGATACCACAGGCTGCTTCTCGGACCGTCCAATGAAGAAAAAACTACCCACATTACAAGATCGATCTTTGGATTTTATGGAGCGATTATGAACCATTTAAAGGGAAATTGATTAAAATCGATTAAATTGATTTCTTTAACCCAGCCCTAGTAGGTTGCAGCAGTTCAGGTGATAGGGACTGATCTCATTTTTGGAGGGAAAGGAATGCAGACAGCTTTGCAGAAATACAACTATGTTACTCACAAATACTAAATTAGATTTTTTTTAGAGTTCAGCCCCCATAACGTATGTCAGGAAAGAACTGGCCCTTGGATAAATGTAGTCGATGGCCCCTGAAGTAAAGTTTCAAAAGCTGTGGCTTGATTCTCACAATCTCTCATAGCCATCCTGATAGCTGTTCTGATTCCTGGAGGCATACAAGCATATATTCTATTAACAATACATAACTAATGACATGTCTGTAAATGTTTACTAAATGCTGAAAACTTTTCCTTATCCTGTGTTGTTGCCACCGTTCTGATTAAGCCCCAGTTACCTGTAATATCCATTTCTTGACACCAGGCGGACAATGTTGGTCAGTTTGCTCAGCCAGGAGGACAGAAAAGTTAAGCATCTCTGACTCGAACGTTTAATAAATGATGCCAAAATGAAAAACCAAAGCTGTGTTATGAGCTATACTGGCAGGTATTGGGTGCTACTTCTGGCATTTGTCCGTGCTTTTGTTCATCTGTGAGGAAGGTCAGCTCAAAAAGTGTTTGAAGGATTTTGATGAAATTTCAGGTTATGCTGGTCATGGCTCAAGGAAGAACTGTTTAGAATTTAGTTGTGTTTTGAATCCAGGATTTTGTTTAAAGGTTTTTCCACATTTTCCCTAATACCTCAAAAAGTTCTTGATAGATTTTGATGCCATGTTCTGGAAATATTGGTCAACGCACAAAAGAAGTTGATGCAGACAGATTCAGAAACAGGTATTTTGGAAAGGAATGTTTACATTGTCTAATAGGGCGGTTTTACCTTTTCTTTAATAACTCTAAAAGCTCTCAACAAATTTTTACAATAGTTTCAGTGCATGTTGGCTGATACACAACAGAGGGGTGATAAGATTTTGGTGGTGGTCTGAATGCAGATGCAGTTGCAGATCTAAGAATTTTATTTCCACTAATAGGGCAGTTTTCCCACATTTCAACAATAACTCAGCTCGTCAGAAATGCCTTTGCAGAGGTTTGTGTTCTCAGAGCTCTCATTGTTTTGTTACTGCGTTTTGGTAAGCATCCTTATCTGTTCTACTGTTTCGTCTGCAAAATAGAGAAATGTATTTGGTGAATGCAAACACGATATTTGAGAAGTTTGATACCATTTCCTCTTACTGATATATAAAACAGCATGTCCCAAGTACATGCAAACCTGCAGAATGTGAGACCTCTTATCTTATTTCTTATTGATTTATGTTAACATCATGGCCCCCGTATGCTCTTGTGGGCAGGAGAAAACCTGACACATCATCCATGTCCACTCAAACATTTATCTTCCTCAGGTTAAGCCTCTTGCTGATTGAAGGCCTGGATCTGCATGAATTACATCAGTAGTGGGGCCATGTTACATAGCTGCTTTTCTACATCTTCCTCTCTGATCCATTCTAAAGCACGTGTAATGAAGAGAGACCACAAGTGTTATCATTCACTCTGCGCTGATTCATCATCTACCATCGGAGTATTTCACATCTCAAGGATATAAGTGGAAGTATTCAGTTGTTTTGCATGTCTTAATGAAATGCTTCCATCACACAAAGGGTTTAGATATCTCACAGATGAATTCATCTGCCCAGACACAATAATGCCTCTGTATGACTGAAGTCATTGCAACACACAGGCTGTGAATTTAGGATATAACGCCTTATTATCCCCTCTCAATCCCCCCTCAGATTTGACTTCCTCATGAATTTTAGGAGCTTTCTGTGGCAGGTTGCCAGGCAGTAGGACTGAAGTGCAGTCTTTTTATATTACAGAATTTCATTGCAGCTTCTCTGCACAAAAAAAGACATAGTCTGGAACCACAGTCATTAGTTGATCTCTGTGATTCTGGCACAGCCCAATAACATGCTAATGTTCTCTGTTAAACAAGTCGGAAACTAATCACGTCGTTCCCTGCGGAGCGTGCAGACTGCATTTTGGAAGAGAGGGAAAAAACATCCCTTGTATGTTTTAGCTGTTTTGGACTCATCTGATGTTTTAGGACAAACTAAAAACTGGATTTAATTGTAATCATTTGTAATGATTTTATTGTTTGTCCACTCTGGGTAGCTTTGGCTTGTAGTGTTGCTAAACTTAACCCTCGTTGCTCCATCTCTTCAAATAAGTAAGCTGTCATGGAGGTCAGTGGACTACAAGATAAACCATCTGTTAAACAGAGGATTAACTGTGTGCACTGTGCTGATTAAGGGAATCTGTGTGTGGTTTGGATTAGGGCTGGGAAATATGGACCAAAAGTCAAACAGTGTACAAATATGTCAAAGAACAACCGATTTTTTTCACAATACGGGACTTCTAAACTCAAGATGAAGCAAATTATGTTAAATCATGCCAAAATCTGTAGCCCTTGGTACGAAGATAGACCCAACCTCACTTGAAATCAAGAGGTAAGAGAATTTCCCATAATACACCGCGCCCCCTGACACGGAGCAGAGCGGAGACTGAAGGAAGCGCTTAATTCTAAGTAATTATTTTATCATCAAGTAAATATTAATTATGTTCCTTTTTTAATGTATTTTTGGGGCATTTAGTGCCTTTATTGATAGGAGGCAGTGGATAGGCTTGTGAAAGGGGGTGAGAGAGTAGGGGAAGACTCTCTGCAAACTGGTCACAGGCGGGATTCGACCCTGGACTGGCAGAAGCAAGTAGATGGGGTGCCTGGTTGCTAACCACTCCGCCAAACCAGCACCCCATTAATTATGTTCTTAGTTGTTGTCCCCATTTTAAAACTTTCTTGTTCTAACAAGCTAGCTTTCACAGCCATGGCTACGGTTATTGTCACATCTGCTTACGCCACAGCGAGCGGCTCTGGGTGAATAAGGAGCAGGAATCGAGTGGTGTCTCGTTTCTCAGCAATGTGTAACACCTCCTTCCTTTTGGCCCTCAAAACAGAGGGCTAAGGGGAAGGGGTAAGGGGTAGAATTGGGATTCACCCTAAATCTACATGTCCCCTCATCTGCCTAAAGGCTGCCAGTTGCCTGCCCTCGCTCTATAGCAGCAGAAACGACAGTCTTATGATCTTTGTACACAAAGTCTTTTTTTTCTCAGACGCATTTTTTGACTCATAAATAAAAAGAAGCCACAGACATTAATGTTACGCTCTGTTTCTCTAATCATGGCAAAACTTTGTAATACAAGACAAAATATCACAACAATTATTTGGTGGTTATTTAACTTATTTTTTAAAAGGAGAAATTAAAGACCTGCTCCACCCACTCCTGACACAACCATTAAGATGCATCAGGCCTGTGCGTCACAGCATTGTGCCAAGTGCTTAAACCTTTTTGGAGAGCGGAAAACACTCTGAGCACAAATTGGCCTTGTCACTTATGCTCTGTGACATTCTGATGGTGACAAAACTGTTTATGCACACATTTTCTGATAGGTGGAGCAAGCGACAGAGAAAGAAGAGGGATCTGTATGTAGACTAGCATGCCCCACACAGTGTTGCTTGAATGTATGTGAACCCCTTGAGCAGTTTAGATGTTTCTGTTGTTTTGCCATGACTTTCTTAAATTATCATCCCCACTTTTTATGACATGTCAGATAAATTTTCATTAATTGCATGTAATTGTTTAGTGGGATTTGTTTAAGCAGCCAAAAAGCTACTTGAAAAATGGAATTAGTGCATGCGCAAAAGTAAGTGAACCCCCAGCTTAAGTCAAGCAGGTAACAGACTCAGGAGAAACACATTTGGGTGCTTAATAGATCATTTAAGAAGACCAATGAAGTGAGAAATCCTGTGGAAAAGGTTTGGCCTGCACTTATTAAAAGAAGGAGGAAACCAACCAAACCACTGTGGTCTCATACAAATCAATAATGCAGAGAGCAAAGGAGACGGGCAGCGACAGCCCATCAGTCTGGAGAGGGCTGCAAGACCATCTCCAAAAGATTCCAGCTCCAACCATCAACTGTAAGACTAATAATTTACAAACAGAGGGCCTTCAACATGACAGCAACTCAAAACTTTCACCCAGTAGCACCAGAAAAATAATAAATAAAAAAAGGCCAACCCACACATCACCCTTACAGAGTTGCAGACTTCTCTGGAAGCATCTGGGAAAAATATGCATTTCAATCAGAAGAAAATTAAATAGCCATGGCATTTATGGGAGGGTTGCTAGAAGGAAGCCTCCGCTCTGAAAAAAGGACAAAGCTGCTTGTTTCAACTTTGCCAGAGAGGGCCTTGACAAACCAGATGTGCTCCGGAAGTCCATTCTCTAGATTCTTTGATTATTTGGTCAAAAAACAGTGACCATGTCTGAAGTTCACAAACTTTGAAGCAGCACTGTATTTTCTATAAAAACCCTTTAAATATTTTTTGCATAGTATGGCACCTCGAATGGTCTTCAGGCTTATGTATTTTTCACCAAATGACAGAAAGCACTCTTCAAATGTTGATGATAACTTTGGAAAAATTGGAGGAAATTTTAGGGAGTGAGGGAGGATCAATAATCATTATATTACCGTTTCATGTGGTTGAGCATCAGACTTGGCTTGTGTTTTGTTCTTTGGCCAACAACACAATAAACTGTGACAATGAAATTATGTTATCTTACCTTATATGTCACTGCGAGCATATAGACTCTGTGCTCAAGGATACCTCGCTGTTGTGATAAATTTGCAGCCCAATTTACGACAACTTCATAGTAGCAAGTTTCTCAAGCTTACTGCAGAATAAACCAAACAGAAACAACTATATACAGCTCATTGTTGATGCTTGTTCCTCTGCTCAGCCAGAGCAAACAGGAGAGGGGTTTAAACACCACATTTGGATTAGTCTCTATAGCTATGGAGGCCACACCACAGAATTAGCCAACTGTTGTGCTATCTAAACAGTCTGAATTTGTTTAGATTGATAGCTTTTCTTGGTTGCATAACAAACAGATTTCCCTTTAAAACTCTCTGCCCTCTCTGTTTCAAAGATTATAGTTCAGGCGGAGTGATTGTTAGGGTGTGCATATTTCGTGCTGGCGGACAGTATGTACTCGAGCTTGAGCAGAAATGTCCCTTAATGAGTACAAAGCTATCCTGCCTGTGGGGGTTGTGTATGTTTATTTACTTTTCAGGGTTTTTTAAGCCTTTTTGACAGGAGAGAGACAGAGGCAGTGGGCAGGCCTGTGAAAGGAGGTAAAAGAGTAGAGAAAGACGCTCTGCAAACAGGCCACAGTCTGGATTTGAACCCGGGTATAGGGTTTTGTATATGTATTCATGAGAGCTTAAAAAGATAGTCAAAATTGAGGTTTCTTTGTAATCAATTAACACAGGTGTCTTCGCTGTTTGAGTTTAGCTAGCATTGAGTCAAAGTTTAAAATTTTGTTTCCATAACATCCCTGCTCTATTTACCATGAGTTATAGTTGCATAACTACGCCGTAAAAATGCCACTTAACCTTATTTGTTTGTTTACAAAGACGCAGCTGAACCATATGTGATTGTTTAGCTGCCTGTTTTTATTATCAGCACTAAAAATAAACACACTGGCACGACACACGCTTCGTATTTACTGCTGTGTTAGCTGAGCTTGTTCTTGACTGATCTTTTGCAAGTAGTATACCAAAACAGAGAAACAGCCCTAGGACACATTATCTGATCAGCAATGTGACTGAAACTGTGTCTAATTAAAAACAATTTTGGAGTAGAGCAATGTGGCAGAGCATTGAGTGGAATGATGTGATTTAGAGAGCATCCAACCAAAAGATGACGGCTGCAGTTCAAGAGATAGGCCTGTTCTGACTCTCCTCAGCATGGCATGTCACATTTCTCCCTCATGTCACTAATTCTTTCTTTCTCACTGTCACTCATCAGCGTGGCATGTCACTCATGCTCACCAGTTATTTTTTTAACATGCATAGAAGGAATTCATTTAAACCTGAACAATTTCATTTGTATTGTAGAGTGCTTATATTAAATAATGTATTTGCCGTATGTCCTGGTTTTAGAGCATAGTTTAAATGAGACAGCAAAAGCAGAAGCTTATCTCATGTTTGTGGCTGCTGGCTTGTTTGTATTATTTTATTTTGAATTAACTTCTTCCAGGCTGTTCACTTGCCCAAGAGCTTTCACATCTGCTGCTTTTCTGAACCAGAGCTCTGATCTTTGTGGTCACATATCTGTGTCTTTGTCAGTGATAAAAAAGTCACAGCACACGATCAGTTTGACAGACCTTACAGGGCACTTTTATTTTGTGTATCAGCTCGATTCGCCTTATCTCTTTTCCTTTTTTGGGATTTTCTTGTAGGAATCATACTAAAAACCCAACATATTTTTCCTTTCACCTCTGGCAAGTTTCCAGGCCAGCTGAGTTAGTCCTAAAGTAAGAAGTGAAGACACTGCTGACCACTGAATGCTGAGAGTGTCATCACTACTGGATGGGGATATTTGACATGGAAATAACAAGCCTCCTGTTGTCAGCTCTGTGATGCAGCATGACTTTCCAAACTCTTCTCTGCTTTTAATAGTACATTGTTTTTCTGCATGCAACTGTCTCCAGAACAAAACTTTTTTTCTCAACTGTGATAAAAGCAAAATGAAAACAGGCAGAGAGCCAGCAACTATTAACTCTGTGTCCTCCTTAGTTGTTGTGTGGGACATCACAGCAGTTTCATGCAGCCATGACTAACTGGAGGTATTATTATTAAAATATTCACTGTAATAGGAAATGAAGGGTCCAGTGCCAAATCTGAGCTGGTGAAAGCCAAGTTGAGCCAATACAACAAGTAGAGAAGCTCCATTAATGTCTCACATGTGTTTGACTGTTAACAGGTTGATGATCCGTGCAGTATGAATCAAACCTTGCTGTGCAGCTAGATCTACCTGATTCATTGTCAGATAGATCTATTGACTGAGCTGTGTCTGAAGAAGCACAGCCTAAACAGCATCCATGTAAAGCAGGACAGAACTGGAGCTACAAGTGTGAAGACAGAAGGGAACATTGTCTCTTAGAGACTAGCATAAAGGCTAACAGCTTCTGTAGTAGTTTTGTCACATTCGTAGCATTAATTTATCAAATTAAAAAAAACAGGTACCACTGAAAACATTTCTTGATAGAATATATATTTTTGCTCCACTTCTGACGTGTTTTTGCTTGTGTGTTGTTCAAATTGGCTTCTGTTTGGTACTGTTCACCGCAACAGAAGTAGTACTACAACATCTGGTTGTGCCATAATGTGATTGACAGGACGCTTGTCCAATCACATGCTGTATATGCTTTTGAAATGTTCTGCCCTATCCAAAAACTTTCTATGGGATGTTTTCCAGATGGATTAAGTAATGGAGATAAATGAAGCTGAGCAGTACGTGTGTGTTGTTTGGCTATGCTGTTACAGGTGTTTGGGTGGAGGATGATGACATTTTAGGGAATGTTGGTCATGGCACAAGACAGACGAGGTCACATTTTGGGGATGATTCGAATCCAGATGCTGATTCAGGATGTTTCTTTCAAGGATTGAGGCAGTTTACGCAGTTTTGCAAATATCTCAGTAAGTTTTCAACAGATTTCAAGGACATTTTCGGCAAATGTTGGTCATTGTTGCCACAAAGAGAAAGTGATGTGATTTTACCTGTGATCCAAACTGGAATACACATCATGGGAGTTTTAAAAGGATTTCTTAAAACTGCTAGATAGGGTCGTTTCCACATTCTTCTTTTTGAAAGGATATTAATTAATCAAATTATTTTTTATTTCAGAGGGGACAATGTAAATTGATGTACATCACCAAACAGCAAATGTAATAAGACAGATTATAGCCTTTGTCTATTTTTAATCTGTCACCCCTGAATAGATTTTTACTGAGGAGGAAGAGCTTAAAGACACATGTATCAAAATTACATTCAAAGGAAGAGCAAAACTAATATAACCTAAATGTAACATAACCTAACTTAAGCTTAACTTAACATATTGTTGCACATTCTCTAAGTCTGTTGCACCAAATCGACATTCTTTAAAAGTACACTCCTGTAATGTATAATGAAACAAATAGTTGCACTACCAAAGTGCTATCATGATAACAGTGTTCCTTGTCCCACTGTAAAAATGTAGGATCTGTCTGTGTTCATAAACTTTTAATTACTACAGGTCATGTAAGTGCTTAATAAGAAATTGTAGTGTGTAGACTTAGTCTTCTTGATTCTTAATTTAGTATTTTAACACAATGATGGTCATAATGGACCTTTAGTAACAAGCTTTGTTAGTCCATGCCTGTTTCTTTCCTTGTGACTCATTGTTTTGAGCTGCGCAGACAAGTTTATGTGACGCTGTCTTGGACGGTCCTCGGGGCATTTTGAGTCGTAATGTGTAGCTGCCAATAGAAAGCTCTGAAAACTTGCCAGAAACAATTAGCTTGATGACAGCTTGAGAAAAGATGTGTTTATAGTAAGCCAATCTTGATTCACCCTGCCTTTGGTATTGTTAAATATTGAAAGCTGAAGGTTTTTATTTTTCATTCTTCATACACAAAGAAAAGATGTAAACAGTTTAATCAACTACAAACAGCCCCGCTTCCTCTTGTTTCCAAACTCATTAAATAAAGACTTGATCATCGATTCGTTTCATTGACTCAGTCTTTTTCGAGCCTGTAAAATGATCTGGCCCTCTCCCATGTTGGCTGCGTGGCTTGGCTGTTACCATCAGGTTACACAGTGTGAGCATCAAGCAGCAGATTGTGCTGACGCGGACTGTCCCCTGATGGGATGTGATGGAGAGGATGGTGCAGATTGTTGGTGCGATCGTGTGGACTAGAGGCACAAGATTTGATTCATTTACGCTGCTCTGAGTTTTGAATGAGTGAAGGTCAGTGCAGATGGTAATTGAATCAGTCAAGGTTTAATGCTTTTTTCAGACCAGGCTGCAGTCTTTGAGGATCTGAGCTGTTTGCAGGTGGCCCGACGCCAACACAGTTTTTTCTTTCCTGTAGGGAACTGTGTGGACTACCTGCGCCCACCCACAACGGGGAAAATATTGATCAGTAGTACATGTTATATACACCCTGACCTTAGTGATTTAATATCAATGTTCTACTTATAGAAAAACAAGCTCCAAGTGGACCTCCTTCTAGTAGGACTCACTCTGAAGAAAAAGACTACAGGAGAAGTGTAATTAGAGATGAAAACACAAAATAACGAGTAGATACATACGTTCTCCTTCATCACATAACTTTCTTACTGTAGATCAGTTAATACTGAATTATAGTATCTCATAATTACTGCTGCCACGGACCATACTTTGTCGTGGTATAGTTTCCTCTCTAAAAAGCATGTGACTTAATGAAGAGGTGGCAATCTGCAAATCATCTCCCTAAATACTGAAATGCAACCATGTGTAATTCTAGCCAGTTTGTTCTGACAGTGCAGTTCTCCAGTTAGACAGGAGTTACAGGGCTGAAAATGCACAAATGTGAAGGTAAAAGTTTGAGCAATTACTCATTATTAAATTCTTACAGCTTAAACTTTAGATGTTAATTTGTTTAGTTTTGTTTCCTTTTTTTGGGGGGGGTCATCCACATTTGTACATAACATTGACAGCATATTTACACGACCATCTTTGAATCCTCCCATCATACTAAACTGATCCCCATAAATGTTTTTCAAACAAATAAAGTAAAGCTTGTTTTGCTAAACAGTATTTTCTCTATTGATAAGCCCGACTTTCTAAACAGATGTTATTTAGCTTTTGTAACCAATTATATTAAATGATTTCATCAAAAATGACCTTTTTTTCCTTGCTAGAAATGTTACATTTTCCATGACTATCATATTCAATGTTTCTTTGTCAACAAAACAAAGTTTTCTTCGCCAAATCATAAAATCTAATTTTCTTGATTATTAAATATTAAGTTTGTCCAACAAAAGTATCCAGTTCACAATACCAATAACAAAGACTTTTGGAAAACCAAGTATGTCAAACTAAAGGTTCCTCTCTTATCATTTGGTTTTAAGTTGATGAAAGTATCCAGTTTCCTCGATCAATAACATTAGTTGTTTCAAAAGGACCATACCAAATATCTCAAACTCGTAAGATAAGACTTTAACATACTAATGTTTATTTTTCCAAACAACTGTGGATGTCCTACCAGGAATATTATGTAAAAGCAGCTGCACTGTTGTATGGAGTAAAGACACATACATGCACAAGCATATCTTGATATTGTTCAATCTTCTGCTGTGGTTCATTAAGGAGACAGTTGATTATTAGCCAAACCTCTTGCTTATTAGCACAAATACATTCAGAGTTTATGCCAGTGGCTCCAACCAGACTCTCTGCTTCAGTCCTCCAGGAGTTAAAACAACACTCCAGATACATCAGACGGACACTTTTTGTTTCAAGTTACCAGTCCTTCGCTTTGTACCCTGTGTTAAGAGTCAGGCCCTCAGAGACTCAGCTCTCTCTGAACTGCACCTGTGCAAAACTGCAGCTGGTTAGAAGACACAGAAGACGTACAAATTTAAAGAGCATATGCAAAATACTGCAGCACGCACAGGCTCTGTGTAGCTGAAGAGAAGATTAAGTCATTGGTTGTTTTATTTTCACATTTTCTTTGTTTTGCTCTCTTGGGAGTGAAATCTGCAGCCACACATTGTTCAGTATCTGCTCCGTTAGTTTATTTTTGTGACGTTAAAAGTGTTTTGATGAGACTGCCATCTGGCAGATTTGTGTTTTCCATTTTATCTCAGTAGCTCATAATCCCACATTTTTGCTTAAGATGCTGGACATGATTTGGCCAATTTAGTCAGTATTTACTCTTGATGTCTGTTAATGAGGAATTTTGGCCTGTGAGAACTTTTCAGAAGCAAGTATCAGGATAAATGGGCCAATTTCAGTTTTGCCTCTGAAGAGGATTAATACGTCAGGAGAGTGATGACCCTAATTATAATTTGGCTCATGCTGTGTTTACGGCAGCGTTCATAAGAGGACAGGTACCGTTATCTAGTTCCCCTCCTTTAGTATCTATTTTTGTCTCATCAGTGCTGTGTAGCAGCAGTCCCTAACCTTTTTGCACAGACCTGTTTCATGTAAGACAACATTCTCAAGAACCAGACACAAGGGAGCATAAAAACAAACAAACACAATGTGCATAATAAATAACTCTCCACTACTCAGGAACCATCAGAGCAGTGAATTTATTTCATTGAAATATTACAGAAAGAACAGCGTATTGGTTCAATTCTTAAACATGTAATCTGGAGTCTTTCAGCTGAGTGTGTGGCTGTGTTGGTATAAGTGTAGTTTTAATAAAAACATATCCTAAGAGAATATTTTTTCCATTGTAATGAAAAACAAAACAAATTAAAACACAAGGGGAATCTCTGCTTTCAGAAAGAATATTTAATGCAGACACTGAAGTAGAAACTGTTATCTGTAATTTATAATTATGATTTCAAAAGCTCTCTGCAGAAGGGCTCCACATTCTGGTTGCGATCTTCTCTTGCCTGTAGGGATGGGTACTTTAAGAGGTACCGACCGAATTCTGTAGGTTCTACCGAGTACCGATTCACGTAAAATCAAAAGGTGCCATGTTTAGGTACCTAAACGCATCCTTGTGACTGTGGGGGAGTGGACTGGTTTTCATGTTGAAGAATTTTTTGTAACAACTACAATGTTACAATACAAAATGTTGAATGTTGTTTTGATATATATATCTGTCAAATTTTATATATTGAGAAATAAATTTACATTGAAATAAATTGAGATCTTGATATTAAACAAATTGATATTCAATACCCTATAAACATACGCAAAAGTACCGAAAATTAGTACCGTTGAGTACCGATAATGATTCCCAGGTACCGGGCATCGGTATGGTATCGGTTCAAATGTGAAAGGTACCCATCCCTACTTGCCTGACTGATATCTGATATCAGCCTCTGTAAGTAGAGCATTTAACATTGCGCATGCACGCTCTATGTCCAGATCAGGCTACAAATGTCACTGCTCCAGTCACAGATTTACTGACATCACGTGTAATGCAGATGCTCAGTTAGGTGACGCAGATCTTCAGTGAGTGTTTTCCTGCAATCAGCAGCACCTAATACTGCTGCTCTTTAATGCCCTGGCTGAATATGTGGAGTGTTATTGGCTATTGTGATTGTTTATTTCACAGCTGTAGTTGTGTTTTGGTGTCTAAAGAACATCATGACATATTGGCCTGTCAGTAGTATCAAGATATGTTGTGATATGTGGTTGTGACTCATGTATCAGGATATTTATAGTATTGCCAGATTCTTACAAATACACAGCCCTATGTCTCAGCCCTTCCCTGCAGTCCCTGTCAGTCAAAGAAGGGAAATAGTTTTTCTATCTCTGTATGGCCTGTCAGCAAATAACCTGGCTGCAAACATTTTTGCCAGTGGCAGCAGGTTACACAATAAGACAGCTGTCCTGCTTTAAAGGCCAGTGAGTGAGCCATGAGCCCAGGATGTGCCTCAAACACCTTATCCTCACTGTGCCTCAGAGCAAAGTCTTCCCTGTTTGCTGCCCAGTCATTAATGTTTCATTTAATGACATTTTGTCAGAGTCCTTTGAGGGTAATTATCTTCTCCTGAGTACTCATCACTTTAAAGTGCAATATTAGGTATAAATATTGTACCAGCCTGCTCTGCAACCAGCACTTTCATTAGACAGTTCACTTCTGCTGCTGCATAATTCATCACCCAGAACAGAGGACAGCGTGCCCATTGAAAATTCAACAATCATGACAAATATCTCTGCGCTGTGTCCACATTGAGCTCTGGAGGCATACACACACTTGTAGCTTGTGTTTTTGAAGTAGGTGTTTCTAGTTTGTGTGGAATCAATTAAAATTCAGTTTAGTCAGTTTTCTGTTGTGTGTAATAAAAAGTCACTTTCTGATGACTGTGCTGACTTGTATTGATTATGGATGAAAACTTCATTATGTCCAGACCCTGCAGTTTCAGGGAAAACAACATCAAGCACACCCGGTCCATTTTAAAAGCTTTGTTTTTAATTGTTTTGCCAAAACAGCATCATTTTGACATCCCTATAGGATTTTTTGCAGCTGCTTCTTCTTTTTTAAAATTTTCTTTTTGCTTTGAGGGAAATGTCTTGTTCTTATGCCGATAAATGCATAACAGTTTTTCCAGCCTGCAGCCTTGAGCGATTTTCGTTGATGTAATCAGTTTTGCCTGCTTAACCTCCAGTAATATCAATTTTTTTTTATCATAGTTTTAAGTGACAGGTTGTCACTATTGACAGTCATTACAATTGACTTTCCAGATGAATGAAAGTAGTCCATTAAGGATGCATAGTGGTGGATATTTTTTTGACTGATATACAATATGTGGATATTAACAAACTTATATTCAGCTGATATCAATACTCTAACACAGTATATGAAAATGACTAAAATTAGTTATTTGGATAACTGTCTGTAAATAAGGTTTATACGATTTACAGTAAAGCAAAACCAAGCCTCATCAGCACTTTAAAGGGCTACAAACAACAACAATACGAGCTGCTAATAGATAGTTAGCCTTGTCTTTATAGACCTGATACTTAAAATTTAACATGTTTGCAATGACTTAACAAACTTCCTGCTAAGTCACAAACCAATACTATGGGCAGTAAATATCTGCAGTATTTTTCATACCTATATTATTTTTTCTGTCAACATCAATAATAACTTTTGAAGCAATTATACGAGTATCACATGGATTAGGGTTTGTGTCCATCTTACTCTTTGTTTTGATGGATAAAAGAAAAAACAAGCATTCATGTCTGTGTACCAAACTGTGGATGCAACCCTCTGTGACGCATCATCACATCAAGCTGAACTGCTGACAGGAACATTTGATCAAACCAATATTTTAGACCAGTGAAGATAAACAGCCCTATTTCTGATATGCTCTCAGGCTATTTCTCTAAAGCAGTTACCTGCAGCCAAAAAGAGCAGCAGTGAGAAGAAAACAACACTTTGAAACCTGAAAAATGTTCTTTCCTTACAGCTAAGGGCAGTGCTGGCCTCAGGGTGCTAAGCACTCAAACTAAGCACCCGCAAAGGAACTCTGATTATTATTCATGTTTAACAATGATATGAAGCGCGAGAGCATTTACCCTAAAATGTGTTGGTTCATAAACAGAATTTATTTACAGGAGTTCCAGTGTTAAAGTTTGGTTTGCCTTTTCAAAGCATGTAACAAAGTGCTAATGCTGCACTGGAAAGATCCAAGATCATAGAAGCATATCATGACAGTGGCAAGGATAAAGTGGCAACTTACCCAAAAGAAGAATTTGCCAACTAACATTAAAATACAAATGGACAATGAAACTTTTTAATGCTTTATTGCTATGTTATAACAATAATTTTACAGACAGATTAATTTCCAAACTTGTTATGTTTACAATGTTGTTGTTTTTTTACAGCGCTGACTATTTTGCCTTGCAGTTAAATTAAATGTCTTCCCTGTAAGACCAAAAAACGTAGAAAAAAAACATAGAGATATAAATATACAGTTGTGGTCAAAAGTTTACATACACTTGTAAAGGACATAATGTCATGGCTCTCTTGAGTTTCCAGTTATTTCTACAACTCTGATATTTCTCTGATAGAGTGATTGGAACAGATACTTTTTTGTCATGAAAAAACATTCATGAAGTTTGATTCTTTTATGACTTTATTATGGGTTAATAGAAAAAGTGACTAAATCTGCTGGGTCAAAAATATACATACAGCAACATGAATTAGCAATTTTGGTGACTTAGAAAGTTGTGTCAATGAAATGAGCTTCAGAACATACCCTCTTAACTTCTTGTGAATGATTATGAGTGACTATAGCCGGGGACTTCTCTGAGGCCATTTAAATAGGGCCCATTGGATACAAAAAACACAAACACTACAATGGGAAAGTCAAAGGAACTCAGCACGGATCTGAAAAAGGGAATCATTGACTTGAACAAGTCAGGAAAGTCACTTGGAGCCATTTCACAGCAGCTGCAGGTCCCAAGAGCAACAGTGCAAACAATTGTTTTTATGTATAAAGTGCATGGCACTGTTTGTCACTGCCATGGTCAGGAAGAAAATTCAAGCTATCCTGCTGCTGAGAGAAAATTGGTCGGGAGTGTGAAGAGTCAACCAAGAACCACCAAAAAGCAGATCTGCCAAGAATTAGAAGCTGCTGGAACACAAATGTCAGTGTCCACTGTCAAGCATGTTTTGTATCGCCATGGACTGATGGGCTGCTGTGTAAGAAGGAAGCCCTTGCTCTAAAAGCAGCACCTTAAAGCTCAACTGAAGTTTGCTGCTGATCACATAGACAAAGATAAGACCTTCTGGAGGAAAGTTCTGTGGTCAGATGAAACAAAAATCGAGCTGTTTGGCCACAGTTCCCAACAATATGTTTGAAGGAGAAAAGGTGATGCCTTTAACCCCAAGAACACCATGTCTACCGTCAAGCACGGTGGTGGGAGTACTATGCTGTGTGGCTGTTTTGCTGCCAATGGAACTGGTGCTTTACAGAGAGTAAAGGGGATTGTGAAGAAGGAGAATTACCTTCAAATTCTTCAAGATAACCTAAAATCATCAGCTCGAAGGTTGGGTCTTGGGCACAGTTGGGTGCTCCAACAGGACAATGACCCCAAACACAAATCAGAAGTGGTAACGGAATTGCTATGAAGGTGAATGAAGGTTTTAGAATGGCCTTCCCAAAGTCCTGATCTAAACCCCATTGAGAACACCTGGACAATGCTGAAGAAACAAGTTCATGTCAGAGAGCCAACAAATTTAACTGAACTGCACCAATTCTGTCAAGAGGAGTGGTCGAAGATTCAACCAGAAACTTGCCAGAAGCTTGTGGATGGCTACCAAAAGTACCTAATTGAAGTGAAAATGGTCAAGGGACATGTTAGCAAATATAAGCATTGCTGTATGTATATTTTTGACTCAGCAGATTTGGTCACTGTTTCTGTTAACCCATAATAAAGTCATAAAAGATTCAAACTTCATGAATGTTTTTTCATGACAAAAAAGTATCTGTTCCAATCACTCTATCAGAGAAATATCAGAGTTGTAGAAATAACTGGAAACTCAAGAGAGCCATGACATTACGTCCTTTACAAGTGTATGTAAACTTTTGACCACAACTGTAGATATATAGATATATACATCATATATATTTATACTTCTTATATACTTCTTCTGTTGGCCCCCTCCTCTTAGCAGTACATTTGGGTACCACAAGGGTACTGTGGCCCATACTTGGGGAAACATTGTTCTAAGGTTGCTTACACAAACAAAGCTCTCCATAGCGTGTCCAAAAATTCAAACCATCTGAAGTTGGTTTCCCGAACACAACTGTGAATTCACTGTACTCCAGGAGCCTAGAAAGTCTCCAGATATCAATCCAGTAGAGCACCTTTGAAATGTGGTGGAACAGTGGGATGCTATCATCTCAATATGAACAAAATCTCTGAGGAATGTTTTTAGAACCTCATTGAATTAATGCCACAAAAGGCAGTTTGATGGCTTTAGGTTGTACCAGGGATCAACAACTACATTTTTACATGGGCCAGTTTTTTTCTTGGCATATGCTTTGGGGGCCAGATTCAAGAAACCAGTGTTAACACAGTTATACACAAACAATTATGATGAAACATTTGGTCCAGTTACAATATAATTCACTATCAGTCCCCATTCCTCAGTCTTGAAGCAGCCACATGGGATTTTACTCTACACATTTTTTCACAAGGGCCAAAAAAAGAACAAAAGAAAAGATTAGAAAGTCTGAAAAAAGACAAAATTCTGAGACAAAATTTAGAATTATGAGAAAAAAAAGTCAGAACTCTAAAAGTGCGGATCATGTGGAAAAAAGCTAGACGTCGGAGAATTAAATCATTATTTATTTGAGAATTCTTACTTTAATTTTAGAACATGATTTTCTTAAAATCTTGATTTTTTTTTAGTCATGAAAAGTTTCGTCTGAGTATAAATTATATATATATTTGCCCTGATCTTTTTCTGTATAATGGCTATCAGGGGGATAGATGGAAAGCTTTGAGGGGCCTGATGTGGCCCCCGGGCCGCCAGTTGGTGATCATGGGTTGTACCAAGCACCAGTAAGGTGTACCTAAAAAAGTGGTCACTGAGTGTATTCCTCCCTCAGGGGTAAAATTTGGGATAATCCTTATAATCAGATGAAAAAATAGTCAATCTGAACAGGCAACATTGTACCCCATCCTTCAGAAAATCTGCTGGGAAATATTCAGGGTAAGCGTCAAGTAGCACGAGAATACTCACAGCTTTGATTGGCAACTATGAAGAAACAGAACAATGTGTCTTGGAAAAAATATTTCTTACAAACTGGAGCTAAACAAAGACAGACTACTCTATTGAAATGAGCTTAAAATGACAGTTGAATTAAAAAATGTCAAAGCTCCCTCACCAAGAGTATGTACAGTTTCCAAGTAAGCTTCACATCATCACTGAAAACTTTCTTCAAATACCATTCTTGGAAAAAAAGTATAACTTGTTAACTTTGGCTCATGCAAGACTCTGTTCATGTGCAGTTTATAATGAGTCCTGGAGTTTGGCAGGCAGAAGTGCATGATAAACAACATGGTCGTTACATTTGTTTCCGACGGACAAGACAGTGACTTTTTTTTACTTATTCCGTTGGCAAGGAGAGACTTCAAGAATATGAATAATAGCGCATCAAATTATTCAGCCACCCTGCTACTTACTGCCTAAAATGTTCTGTTTTTCAGCCTTTTGGACAGAATTTCTGTTCATGTCTTCCCTCTTCTCTCCTCGAGTATTAACTCTGCCTTCATAAAATGTCACTCTGACACTTGGTGGCATCTCCTCAGACATGTGAAGAATGGGCCGACATGTCTCACATCAAGCATGGATGATTTTTCAGTACCATATTCATCATCAATTAAAATGTGCCAGGTTGATTAGAGTAAAGAGACTGCATTGATCAACATTTCTGTCTAATGTTGGTTGCAGAGGCTCTGTTTGACACAAGATTGAAATGTCGACTCAGTCATGACATTTTATCTGCCAGTCGTCCGTTACTGTTGGACTCGCATTGATAAAAGACCTGAAAAGCCCTCTGCTCTTCTCTCTAGAGAATAACACAAGCCTCCATCTGTGTGTAAAGCCTCGTATCAGACTGTATTATGTAACCCTGAATATCCAGTGTGAAAGAAAGAGGGAGAGAGGTGAACAAGTGTGCGGACTCTTCACAACACAGAGATGCGGTATTAATACTTCCACTGATCCCTTTTCACCTACTCATTTAAAGCCATCATAAAAGATCAAATAAATATTGACATATCACTTCTGCTCTGGTGCTTTTGATCAAGTGCTGCCTGGTTTGTTTTTTTGTTTGTATTGTAGGAGCTTGTACATGGGAAATACAGTGTGACACTTTGTAAAATACGATGCAAGCAGACAAAATGAGATTTCTCAAGAGGGCGGTAGGACTCAGAAAGACTCAGGCAAGGAGGGGTAAGGATATGGACATCCAGGCGGATCTTTAGTAGAAATGCTGCACTTTTGCATTGAAAGAAGTCAGTTGGGATGTTTGAGGCATCTGTAGGGCTTTATAAAATCTATGATCATGAAACTTCCTCACTTCACTTCCTCTTCCCCTCCTCCTCCTCCCCTCATTAACGATGTCAACACGTCACAACAGCCGTCTGAGACACTTCTTCAGATGAACGCAGGGATCAGTGATCTTGATACCCTAAATCTCATCAGTTTAATCTTTGGTCAGAGTGGGCTATAGTGTGTTGTCTAAGGGAAACACCCCAAACCTTCTTTAGATATAATACTCACAAGCAAAAGAGAATGATGGCTCATGATCCAACCTGTGACCTATGGCCTGCAAAATCCAATCAGTTCATCCTTGAGTCAGAGTGGACATTTTTGGAAAGTTGTGGAAGGCAACAGGTTTGTGCACCTGTCCCACAGCCGGAAGGTTGCCGGTTTGACTCGGGGCATTTTTTGTGTGGAGTTTGCATGTTCTCCCTGTGCATGTGTTTTTTTAAGCAAACTAAGGCCACTTTTCACTACCACATTTTGATCAGAAACAGACAGGTTTTTCCTTTGCAGTTTCAAAAATGGTCCACGTCCACATGAAGACGCGAGAACGACTAAAAATGCTGTAGTGTGCATTAGGCCTGTGCTCAAAATATCAATACGGCAAAATATTTTCACGTACTCCTTCGGGATACGTGTATCGATACCGATTCTACTGAATTGATGTGGCCTAAATATTTTGACAGTTGTTGTCAATACACTTTGGCTAATGTTAACAAACAACAAACAGTTTTGTTTAAAGTGTAGTCAATGTTCACAATTTACGTGTATTGGGATACGAATTGTATCGTAACCTTTGTATTGGGATACGTATCATATCATGAGGTTGCTGGAAATACCCAGCCCTAGTGTGCATGCCAGGCCAGTAGATGGTGATGTAGGTTTGCAGAGAAACAGCAGTGTTGCAACATGTATGCTTTCCGGTGATGACAAACTTTTCACAAACAAAAATGCCGAGTGGACGCACAGAGACACAGGAGTTTATCTACTGGACAGCAGACCTGTTTGGATAGTTTGTCTGGATAACAGATCAAGAACAGTAAGCAGCACACATGTTACTCGGTAGACAGCCGAAGCTGTTGTTCCTGGTATATGTGTGCAGACTTAATGTGAAAGAGTACTGTGCATGCAGTGATGTCAGCTTCTCACCCTAAAACGCTGACACATTTGTTTTCAAAACTCTCCACTCTGGACCCTGGTTATGAAAACTGTCTGTTTTCGGCTGAAAATGTTGAAAAGTTTTCTCTATAGACCAAAAGCATACCCATTGGGTTAATTGGTGACTCTAATTACTCGGGCTGGAACGATACGCTTTTCTCCCGATTTGATTTTTTAGGTGCCAGTTCGATTTAAATTTGCCCATTCTACAATATTGCCGATTTTAGCAATCTATAGTTAGCTTCTTTAACACCAGTGAAAAAGATCAACGATGATGATGCCTACAGACAATATCAGGAAAAATACTCATCACATGTGAGTCCATTTATAGGATTTATTCAGCAATATATTTTAACCAGCTGTTTATACTCTCTCTTCAAAGCCTGGACTGCATTTAAAAGTGGCTTATTAACACAGACTAAAATGAAGCATTTAAATTAGGAAAAAAATGGTTTTTGAACAAAAAAATCAATTTAAAAAATTGTCTTACAAAAAATCCCAATACTTATGTGAATTGATTTTTTCTCCCACCCCTACTTATTACCCTTAGGTGTTTGTTGAAGACATTTCTTTCTCTCTGCTTTGACCTTTTTGATCAGCTGGTCAGGGGTGCACCCTGCCTCCCACCCAATGTTAGAGGGGTTCCCTCCAGCCCCCTGACAGAGTCAAGTGGTGTAGATGATGAATGGATGAGGAGGTATGGCTCTCTATTAAAAACATAATACACCACAGAGAGGCTTAACAAGAACTGTGACCAATCATTTGTGTTTGGTTCAATCATGCGTGACGGCTGCTGTATGCACCACCTGATTAATCTTCAGTGTGGCTGATCTTGATTTTCCATGTAGGATCAATTCTTTTATGCCATTGGCGTAGAAAATTCAAATGTCTTATTAGCAGCCAGGTGTAACCTTGTACATCAGGTCATCTCAAAGAGCGCTCTGATGAAAATTTAATGCAGCATTGGGATTTTTAATCCCGAGATGGTCTTATTTTCCAGAAAGCTGTCAGAAAAAAGAGTTTGTCTGCGTACTGTGTTGTGTGTGAATGTGTTGTTTATTTCCGAATGTCCAAACAGTTGTACTCTGAATACTAAATGCATAAAAATATGACGAACCAACCACAGCACACTGCCAAAGCTAACCTCAAAACTCATCAAATCTAATGAACCATATCCTCTGCAGGGTTGCTGAGGCAACAGATGTTCTTCTTTGGTAATTTCTGCCATTTAGATGAGTAGTAACATACAACTTAAGCACAAAGATGTGTCTTCTTTTCCTTTTCAGCATGTGTTTATGCTGGTCACACTACGAGAGGTTTATTATACAGGCAGCTAGTAGAGTTTGTTTCTTTGATTTGTTCTGCTGGAGTTGCTTTCCCAGCATTCATTATGTCTGACAGGACATTTCTACTGTTTATGCTGTTACACTGCCATCCAGATAGCCCAACTGAGAGGCTACTGGACCCATTACCTCAAGCTTTTCCATGTGTTTTATATTTATTTTGAGGATGTCACCTGAGCTTCCCTGAATAAGTGCACGGCCACTTTGTCTGTGGGGTTTTTATGTTTGAAACTCATCACATTCATGCAGCTTCGATCTGCTCACTCTTTGTTGGACTGGCAATGTCTTAGTAGATGCTTAACAGCTTCATTAGCAGTTTTATCCGATCTGCACCACTTTACTTTATTGAACGAAAAACAAATAACTCTGAAAGCATGTATCTCTAGAGAGGATATTTTCACTCAACTTCCAACATGCCTTGACAAGAGTTTGTTCTATGAAGTCTCATGTTTCTCATATTACACAATTGAAATGGTCCATAATTAATGTAATTGACATATTGCTTGTCTTATCACCCACAGGATATGCTATTAAGAGGTTTTTCCTGTTCCCAAACTCTTTGTATGGGCTCTTGCCCTAACTAATCATACATATTGAACAGTTCTTCTGTTGTATACAGTGAAGAAGGTTGGGGATGCGGTGAGGAACAAGCTTTATTCTACCTTTCTACCTTTGTTTTATGCACAGTTTGGTTTGGTTGTACATTTTCAACGTTAAAAAAAGAAACACCATCAGCACATACATTAGATGTGTATATTTTTCATCAAGTTCTTTTTATTGGAAGTTTTTTGCAGTATAAAAGTAAAAGAAAGAGTATATTAAAAAAACATAAAATGTCAAAGAAAGTTCGAACCATTAACACACCCACTGGAGAAATAGTATGTTATATTTATCAGTCTTCCCACATTATCACTAGCCTTGCAGAGCAGACAGACTTGCCTGATTCTAAAATCCTGCAGCCCTGTCTTGCCAGCCTCCGTTGTCCAACGAATTCACTTGGCTGAATTCTTAACGGCCCAATCAGGGAAGAGATGCCGATTAGCCTATTGTCATCATTGCTACTCAGTGAAACTTGGCGAAATCTGCCCTCCTCAGAAGTTTACTTGTAGGGATTGTCTTTGACAGGGTTAATGTCACATGTAAGTGTCAAATGAATCATCTGTGTGGGATAATTTAGTGTAAGACGATTGTATAAGGCCGTTAGCTGTTAGCTGCTAAGTTAGCGGCTAACGGCTAACAGTCATTAACTGTTGTTAGCTGTTAGCGGCTATGTTAGCTGCTATGGCTAATGTCCAAGAACTGTTTTTAACTGTTGTTAGACATTAGCCGCTATGTATGCTTCATTAGGAGGCAACCCTGCTTGATGTGGATTGGTCTGTGGTGAATGTCATGAGCCAAAGGATTGTCCAACCACAAGCTTGTGTTTTTTTAACGTTCTGCCCCTAAAAACTAATTTAAAGGGCTGCTACCCAGATGGACTAGTGAAATATTTCTGTTGCAGATATATGGAGCTGTCCATCTGGCTTGTCAGGTTACATTATCACTGGCCAAGACAAAAAGAAAAAAAAATGGGATTATACTTTCTGCTCTTGGCTTCCAGGTTTCATAAAATCCTGAGCTAGACCCTTTAAGAGAGTATCTTATCTCCTTTGTCTTGACATATTGCATAATCTTTTGAATCCAGTGAGAAAAGTTAGCAGGAAGAGGGTCTTTCCACCTGAACAGTATCAGGTGCAAAGGCCAACAGAGTACAGAAGGCTAGCATATTACTCTTATGGTTATTTAGATGTACTCGCAGTAGCATGATACCAAATAAGGCAGTGAGAGGGGATGGATCTATTGGCACCTCTAATATTTTAGAAAGATGATCATCAATGGACTCCTATGATGTGTGTAGTCTTGGACAGGGCCAGATCACATGTGGTAAACCTGCAGGGGCTTGTTTGTACCTGTCACATGTAGGGTCTAGCTCTGGTCTGATTTGAGACAGTCTGACCTTTGACCAATGAATCTGTGGACAATTCTAAATAGTACAACAGCATGTCTTTGGCAGACGGAGGATGTCCTTGTTTAATTTGTGCCTACGTTTCTGTATGTGACATATTTTAATGTAAGAATTTGACATGTTCGTGAAGGATAGCATATTCATGTGTCTTTGCAGAATATCACAAGCTGATTTTGAAAAACTAAAACAAACAGCCACAAACACTCTCAGGTAAAAGTTATCAGCACACTCAGTGCCTCTTTGTAATATGTGTTTGCCTGCCTGACAACAACCCCCTCCCCCCAGCCTTCCTCATTGGCTTTTTTGTAAAAATACCATTTTACATAAAAGCGGTCAGTGTTACAAAAAGGTTACCCTGTGAGAAGGGCTTCTTGTGGCCTCATTCACACCTGCGTGCAAATTGAATTTCTGCTCGTGTCAGTGTGTAATGCATGTGGGTGAAAGCTTGAGTGACCACTGAAAATTTACACAGAGACAAAGACAACATACAAACAATAAAACTTCCTCTTGAAAGAAAGACTAGCTGGTAGAAATAAGGTTTGGCTTTTGGAACATGTGTGTGAAAAACAATGTCCCTTATGGTTGTCACATTTACATTTTTAATCTTGATCAAACAATAGAGACAAATACGTTGATAATATACACACTGTACACTTAATAAGACACCTGTTCAACTGCTTGCGAATGCAAATAGCTGATCAGCCAATCACACAGCAGCAGCTCATTGCATTTATGTGACTTTAGGCATGTAGACGTGGACAAGGCGACCTGCTGAGGCTGCCATCAGAAAGGGAAGGAAGGTGATTTAAGCTGCTTGGAACATGGCACTGTTTTTGGAGCCAGGCGGACTGGTGTGAGTTTTTTAGACACTTCTGTTCTACTGAGGTTTTCATGCGAGATCATCTCTTGGGTTTACGCAGAATGATGGGAAAATGAGAAAATATACAGATGCCTTATTGGTGCCAGAGGTTGGGGGATGATGGCCAGAATGGTTCAAAATAATAGAGAGGCAACAATAACTAGAATAACCGCTCATTTTGGGCCCCTCAGGCATTGAGCATGACTGTTTTTGCTGGTGTACGTTATAAAATTTTCAGCAGCCTGATGCTTTCATGTCAATATGGACCAAATCTGTGAGAAATGTTTCCAGCAACTTGTTGAATGTATGTAGTGAATAGTTCAGAACCCAGTTTTTGGAGGTGTTCCTAATAAAGTGGCCTGTATTTGCTCAGTTGGTCTTTGAGCAAGAGTTTGCCTGAAATTTTTCATATGTTAAAACTGATGAATGACTCAGTGTTGGGTCTCTATGCAAAATTTTGTCTTGTGTGGGCCAGAGGAAACTGCTCTTTCATTGGTGGTATCACTACGTTAAACCTGCAAATTTGTTTTTCATTTGGACTTTATTACCCCTGTGGGCTTTTAATATGTTGGCGGGTCTTTAAAGACTCTTTAGTGTTAAGTCAAACCGTTGAATGCCTCAGTCATAATCATGAAGCCCATATTTAATGTCCAAGTGCTTGTTTTTAGGGAAGTAAGATGTTTGTTCCCATCCACATGGCTCACATTAAAAATGGCACATCGGGGACAATGCTTTATTCAAACTGCTAAGCTCTCACAGTGTTTACTCACCCCGTTGGCAGGAGGACGCTCTGATTGCTGTGGCTGCTGACTCACTAACTCTGTCAGTGTTCAGTACTCATGCAGCACACTTGTGTGTGTAATGTGATTTAAGAGGGAAAACCAGTGGTCCTGGGTCTGCTCTACATCATCCCCCTTTTCGGCTCCATTACTCTCTGCTGTGAGGCCGAGGCGCTGACTGCGGGAGACAGACAGTCAAATGAGGAGGCGGGCTTTGAGCTGCTCAGTCTGCTCTCACGCGGTGCAGTCTCCGTGGGGTCTTCACCATCTGGAAGAGGAGTGTGTGTTTGTGTGTTTGGATGCTCTGTGAGTGAACATATGTGTAAGAGATCCTCTGATGTCGGTGACTGCCCCAGGTGCTGATTAAGACACTTAGTGTGTAAAAAAAATCTACATCGGCCTGAGTTATCCTCAGCTGTGGGTCCTCAGTCTTCTTGGAGGATGCTGTGTGTGTCTTTGTTTACTCATGTTGGCACTGAAAGCAACTTGTTCCCTTTTTTATCTTATAAGAAGGTCTCCATTATCAAGATTTAAAATTAAGGGTACATTTTAGGGATGCAGCAGTACTCGTAGCCCACAGTTTGATTCGTACCTCAGGTTTTTGCTCGCGGTTTTGGTTCAGTCTTGAAAACTCGGCCATTTAAGTTATTTTTTCCTTTTTCTAAAAAGGAACTTTTACATCCTGAGGTGTTTTACGCATTATTTTCCAGAACAACAAGAGGTCAGCAAGGGGTGGAAAAGCTTTTTTTTTTAAATTCCTAAACAATGTTTTTACTTTATTGATAAGAAAAAAGACATTTCCATTAACATCCTTGGAAGGGCTGTCACCTATACTAATTTAAAGACCTGGTTCGAGCAAGGGGGTAAAAATAATCAGCTGAACAGCATATTAGGGTGCGTGGAGCATTGAACTCACCTGGTTCAGCAGAGGATGCTACCAGCACAACCCAAATGGCCAATGGTCTCTTGATCTCAGGTCTGCCAAAAAGAAGACACCTTGAGGGAATATTGAGCAGAAAATGCCACTCCAAGCAGACAACAACATCTAAACATGTGAGTTGGGCCATGTGGAAGCACTTTGGGATCCTCTTTGTGTTGATTATGTGGCCCACTATGACAGATCCATGGCTTCAGCTGGCAGCCTTTCACCCATTGCAGTCCAGCAGTGCCATGTCAGGGGCTCAGCCCAGTGCTTCAGAGTCTCCTCAGCAGGCCCCCCGCAGAAGTGTGAACACAGGCTGTCACAGAAAAGACTGCAAGCTTCATATGCAAGGACATGTGTGACAATAGCCCCCTCCTGAGAGGTAAATCTTAAAATGATTGAACAGTCTAATGGATATCTTCGGTTATTAGTGTTAATGCTTGAAAACTGATCTGAGATAAGTGACAGCCCTTACCCTTGATATAAAATTTAAAATAAAAACTGTTTTATATATTTTACAGAGCTGTAGAAGCAAACAAATTTGGAAACATCATCAATATTTTAGACAAAAGTAATATAAGGGTTTAAATATGGATTTTTTTTTTTTTTTTACCAATGGGACTGTTGACTGATATCATGTAGTTCCTGCCCCTTTTCTCTCAAAGTTTGCTTAATGATCAATGCATCTGCAGAATGAGCTCAATCATTCCAGCTTGAAGCTTCACAAGATTGATCTGCCTGGTCATTGAGCAGCCCTATGCAGCGTGAAAGCAAAAGAGCTGACCAGAGCTACAGCCTCACTCAACATCTTACCTGCTTTGTTGTGCTCAAAAATGGCTGTGTAATAGTTGAAAAACACAATAATAACAACTTTACATGGGGAAGTAACTCAAATGCCCAACTGTCTTGAAACTGATCAAAATACACAAATCTCCTGATCTGTCATAGTACTTTTCTTTTAGATTGTTTGATTGCTGCATATCAATTTTATCACTCTGTAAACCATCACAGACAGGATGCCCCTTCCCCTATATCTTTAATTCTGTTCTTGCACTAAGGAATATGTAATCCCCAATGATATGGATGTTGATTAAATGCTGCCAGTCCCCGAGGTTTAGCTGGTCTGAATGTATAGCCCTGCCTTTGCGTCCTAAGCCTCTTAGTTAAGTGGTGTCTTTGATTTAATGCTGATCGAGCTGTTGAATTTGGTTAATCCCTGTTGTAATCTGTGAGGAGCCGTGCTCTGCTGGTGTTTAACGTAGGGACATAAGTCCTCTTTGGGGTCAGGCTGTTGGTAAGATTTTATTCTACACAGCACTCAGTGCACGTGTCCATTCAAGAACATGTTCAAATACAAAGCATGTTGTATTTTATGCTTTTGATAACACTATACCAAGTTTCTGTCTGCAAGCCATTTTATACATTCAACCCACCTCTAAGTTTTAGCTTCACACTCAGAAAAGAAAGTAAGACTTGGTAAAAGTTAGAAAGTTTCTGCAGTGTGATCTTCAGAAATCAGTTTCACATAACCCCTTTGGTCAGACTGACGCCTTCAGAAGGGCCTGTTTAGATCAGTAGAATATTTTTGAAACTTTGAAAAGAAAATTGTACTCAGCTCCCAGTGAGATGATGTAGACGTAAACGCAGAGCTAATCAGTGCAAGAACAAAGTGAAAACAACTTGTTTAAGCTGGTTTTAATGAATGTTTTTAGGCTGTATGAAACTGGAAAATGACTTCAGGATACTTTTATTTCAGCAAAATGTATGTGGTTAAAGAAATGAAGGAAGTTATTTAAGCTAAATATATTGAGTTCATGTAGGCTGGTGCATGGGAGAGAACAATCCATATTTATGGTTCCAGGATAGGAGTATTTTGGATAACAGGCCTGTAAATAAAATAATTGTAAATCGTTTTGATTTGAAGCTGTTATAAGAATTTGACCAAACAGTTGCTCAGTCCAGAGGGACTTTGTGGGGGACTGAAGGGCAGCCGGTTCAAGTCTTGACTGAACCATGTTTGGACATTGGTTTGGTGGCTTCCTGGACCCTGCCAAAGTACCCTTGAGCAAGGCACTCAACCCCAAAACTGCTCAGTATTGCTTCTTCAGGAGCAGCAAGCCATCACTCTGACATCTCTCCATTGATGCATGATCTTAGGTCCTGTTTGTGCATGTGTATTTCAGCCTATGTGCGTGTAGCTTGTTTCAACAACAAAGTAAAGAATTAAATTTCCTCATGAGGGATTAATAAAGTACCTTATACTGTCTTCTAATCATCTTCTTCTTTTAAATGCAAATCATACTTACCTTTGCACCCCACAGACGATGAAGCTGCTCTGTAAGGTGTTAATCTGTCATCATTAACTAATCTCATAAGCATTTACACATCACTGATGCTGCAGGGGGAGCACTTTGGGGTTAGGTGTTTTGCCCTGGACTTACTAACACGTGACTCCAGGAGATGATGATTGGCCCTCTTGCTTAGAGAGACTTTACCATCTAACCATCCGGATGTACAGGACACTGTTATATTGGGATGCACAATATTGTTGGCACGTTCTGTATTGACAGATTATTGTTAAAAAAAGTCAATCATCAGGTGATGTCACCCTCATCCAACACTTAAACACTCAATGGATTAGCCCTTCACCCGCTCACTCTTTTGTGCTTGTCTTTTGGACAGCCTCGTCCGTCCACCTCTGTGCTGTGGACAGTGCACGGTCCAGTTGTTTTCCAGATGGTCTGCGATGATTAGTGAGCATTTGGAAGCCATCACTCTGCCCAAATGTTGTTCAGCTGTGAGCTTTGGAGCAACATGCTAAAATGTCCACAGAGGACTTTGGAGCAGTATATCACTTCCTGAAACAAACTGTTACAAATTCAGCCCCGCAATTTGTCTTTATCCACATCCAGACAGGCAGTCCGCGCTCTCCTCTTTTCCTCCCCTCAGCTGCTATGTATTAAGAGAATCCAAATCCTCTGTCTTTTCTTAAATATTTCAGCCTACCTTTTCACACACTGTTCCAGGGGATTGAACAGAAGCAGCGGTGATGTAGAGGGTCCTGCCAAGTTTTCAATTTATCAGCAGGAGGATTAATATCATACCCTGCTGGTCCTGTAGTGTTAGCTTATTCTCTTTTCTTTCACAGCAGACCTCACATCACCCATTTTTGTCTGTCACAGGCACAGGTGCTTACCTCCTAATGTACGATCTCAGCAGGACATTTTTATGTCCAAGCCTGTGACAGCTGGGGCCAGAAGTATTATGTTTTCAGGTTGGCTCTGCTACTGGGCCCATTACTCTAAAACTGTTTAATGTATTTTCTTCACTCTTTGCTCTAATGTCTAGTTTGATGTAAGGGTGGACTGATATGATTTGGGGGATCATGGGTTATAGAAAAGGGGCATGGAGGCATATGGTCATCTTTTTTTCTCTTTGATATGATAGTCTCAAGAATTTCCACTGTGACTTTTTAGGGAGAACTTGATTGTAGATTCTAAAAGTCTCAAGTCAAAACAAAGTTGTGCAGTCCAATGCTCATTCACTGCTTATTAACCTAGAATTAAGAAAAGAGCAAGGGGGTTATAACAGAACTCAGCACAAATGCCCACTCATACTCAGAGTTGTATTTATTACTTTTGAAGGTCAAAGATTAAGGTTACTGAAGCACATAGTCACTATTTGCCTATGAAGTCAATATCTCAACAAAACTTTAAGGATACCTGTCAGACTTTGCACAGATGTCCACTCTGACTTGTAGCTTACCTAACTTCATTTTTTGGTCAAAGGTCCTATATTCACCCTTTTTTTATGAAGTTAATATCTTATTTCATTTTTTATTGGTTTGGTTTTCTTCCCCGCTGCACCTTGTTAGTCAGACCTAAGCTTGTCAAATGCTAATTGATGCTGTAGCTGCAATCTTTGCTACTGCATCTAGTCAGGTAGCATGGCGACCTGGCTTTGAGTAAAACATTGTTTACCTGGAAGCAGTGTGTAAGTTTACCGTACCATCAAATAAAGATAAAAATGCATGCTAGCTGTGTCCATGGCAGTTGCATGTGGGCTGGAGCTTTGTGTAACCATATTCCACACAGACTTGTAGACGTTTGCCTTTCAAGAGGACTGGGGGTTAGCAATGCCAGTGTCAGCCACACTCTGCTTTAAGGCTGGGTATTTTCAGCAACCTTACGATAGGATACGTATCCCGATACACGTAAATTGTGAACATTGACTACAGAAAAAAAGAACAAGGATGAGTTTAAGTGGTTCTACAACTTGAGAGACATAAATTCAGATCCTCAAACACGGTTGACCTAAGTTCAAATTTAGAACATATGCTTCATTATGTAGCTCGTCTTCTACCTTGAACTGTGCCACTGTTAACATTACCCAAAGTGCATTTACAACAACTGTCAAAATATTTAGGCTGTACCGATTCTGTAGAATCCGTATCGATACACATATCCCGAAAGAGTACGTGACGATATTTTGCCGTATTGATATTTTGAGCACAGGCCTGCTCTGCTTGGTATTGTGGGTAAAGGCTATGTTAGCTTTCTCACTGTTTTTGTATTTGAACAAAATCAAGCTCCTACTCATTGATTTTTGGTTCGTGTGCTTTGTTTGGCCCTTTTTTTTGGTGCAGATGGCTTTTACAAACACTGCAAACCAAACTCTGGTTCACTTTGAGGCTAAACATGACCCCACCGTTCGGTCTTTGGTCCACATTACAGTTCATGTGATCTTTCCTGTCAGTCCAAATCAACTGAACGTTCCAATGGAGGAAATCTTGAGCAAATGTGTTGCATGTAAAAGTGACCTTAAACACACACTGAGGGCTTACTGTCACTATTCACTCTGAGTCAAAGATAAAGGGATTAAATGAATGGGTCAAGGTCATAGAGCTTTGTGTTCATCCCTTACTTCTGAATTGAAAAGTTATGATGATACAATTTGGGAGTTGTAGGCCAAAGTTAAACATTACATTGCCACCTATCCAAACCTCCTTGTAAATGTGACATGTCAGCTCAGCAAAGCCTTGAGAGCTTAGTGTCAGGATTTGCTCAAGTATCTACTACGACTCAAGTATGTGAAATTTTGAAATTCTATCACCTAATTTCAAGACAAGTGTCACTACAAAAAAATTACTCTGAGGATTTTTTGTTAAATTTTAATGTAATAGAACACTTTGAATTAAAAATGAACTGATTCAGTTTTGAACTTCAAGGGATACACCAACCTTTTTTTCGCGTCTTACCTCACTCCCGAAAACATGACAAACAGATCGAAACTATTCTTTTGACTGTGCGTCCAGTAACAAGGAAGAGAAGGTCAGAGCTTGCTCTCTGCTAATGTCTGCTCAAGCAGTGGAAGTCAATGGGTAGCATTAGCCTGTCTTTGCCTACATTCATGAAATAAACTCTTCAGCAACTCTAAACAGTCATGTGTTGTTGTTGTGACTTGTTTTTACCGCTTTATGTTATGTTATCTTTTACTATTGTCTTATTGTCTTCTTCTACTTATAAACAGAGGCTTTGGTTTGACCTACGCACAAGCATGTCAATGGAGATATGCGCACGTTTCCAGCAGTTCAGTTTTGTATGTATTTCTTTAAATACATTTCATAACGTGCTAATCTTGGTCTAAATATAGATAACATAACACCGTAAAAAAAGAAACAAGTCACATCAAGCACACAGGATATTTTAGAGTTGTTGAAAAGTTTATCTAAAGCAGGCTAACACTACCTATTGACTCACAGTGTTTGAGCTAAGCTAATTAGCGGTGGGCGAGGTCTGCCCATATCTTCCTTGTTATTGCATGCACTGTCTAAAGAATGGAATCTACCTGCTTGTCATGGGCTCGGGAGTGAGGTAAGACACAAAAGAAAAATGTTGTTGGCATATCCCTTTAAGGACAGGTCTGTTGTGCCCTACAATCATCCTTTGCTTGTGATCATGGTACCCCAAAGATGGTTTAGGGGATCTCTGTCAAACTTTGTGCAAACTGTTAATTTGACCTCAATAACATTTTTCTCAAAGTTTGCACAAATATCCTTTCCAACTCAACAATAAACTGATCAGATTTTTGGCTTCCAAGAGTCTTTAGATCTTATGTTTTACATCCCTTGCTTTAAAGATTTCTACATCTCACACCACCACAAAAACACCTCTCCCTGCCTGCTTCTTGACCTATCCTTGTACTTCACTGCCCTGCTCTTGTAAATGTTTCTGAGGAATTAAACTGACAGGTGATAGTTGGAGTTTCTTTCTTTACTTCAGTCTGTACTACAGTGTTCCTCCCCTGAGTCTTTTGAGCACAGCTACAGCACAAACACTTCTGGCTACTTCTTTCTGTCTTTGATGTTCTCTCACTCACAAGAATCATTGTAAGTGTTAGTAATTGGGAATAAACGGCTGGCGGCTTAATATGTAAATTTGATAACCCCTACCTTATCTCTAATGCTTTAATCACTTCTCTGAGGGATTTGAGACTCATTTTTTCCTCTGCTCTATCTCCAGTGCTGGCACTTGTAAAAGCCATTCATCTAAAAAAGCCCTTACATGATCTCACAACTGAGTGAAGGGCTTCCATAGTTATTCCCAAATAAACATGGAGCCAAAGTGAAACTGCCTTTTTACAACCACTTACTCTGCCTCTCCTGTGTGTTTGTGTGCATGAGGCCCATCCTGACTTGAGTGTACAGTAGATTCTGCAGCTAGATGGGGCACTTGACTGTTATAAATAGCACCCAGGTCAGCACGCCTGCTTCAAATAGCACCTGGTTCTCTAAGGTGTATAAGCACCGTCAGGAACACTGGATTAGAGGAAGTGGAGATGTTTAAACTTTTTTGAAAATATATCTACACCTCAGCATACCTGTGCAGTGTGCACCGTGAGCTGTTTGCCGAGGATTATGCTCTCTTAAAAGGGACAGGCTGGAATGCATTAGCAGTAGCAGTGATTGGATAATACACTTCTCTTATTGCCCAACTGCAAGGCACGGACTCTCCTCCCGTCAGTCCTCTCCCACGCTCTGTCCTGGGATCAAGCCGTCGCCGTTTAAACAAATATTTGAACTCTGTGCCAAGTCTTTCATTGAGTGTATACCTGCTGTGATTGATATTGTACATGTGTGCTTCTCACAAGCTTAATGCCATCACTGGAGTTACCGTCAGAGGAATGTGCTGCACTCGAGGTGGAGTCAGAGAAATCTAAATAAAATTGTTGTCCTGTCTTTAGAAATGCACAAAAGCTGTTTGCCCAAAAACAACAAAAGCCTGGAAAAAAACAAACCGTAAAATGTGTGTCCCTTGATCTAAATTGGTGCCTCGCAGGGATGGCTTGCTTCCTTCGTGACAAAGATAAAGCCATCTGTTTGAGGTCAGGTGGTTAAAAGATAGCTGAGAGGATAAGCACGACTGTGTTATGTTATATTCTTACTTAAAAATCTTAAGTCAGGTCCAATCATCCATCCATTTTCTACTTTGCTTATTCTTTTTGGGGTCATCCTGAACTGGTAGTGAGCCGATCGCAGGGCCACATAGAAAGACAGAGAACCATTCACGCTCACTCACATACAGGGGGATTTGGAGTCACAGGTCAACCTAATGAGCATGTTTTAGATTGTGGGACGAAGCCATAGTGCCCGGAGAGAACCCATGCATGCACAGGAAGAACATGCAAACTCCACACAATGGCCCTGCCCGACCCAGGGATTGACTGACGGCCTACAGCTGTGACTAACATGCACTACCTGCTGTGCCACTGTGCTGCTCCTCTTATGTCAGGGGTTCCTCAGAATTTGAGCCGTTCATTTATCAAAGAACTAATGTTTCTGTCAAAATTTGCGTAGCTTGTGGTCTTTTTCTGATGCTCGATCCTGGCCCACACTCAAACAGGATAACCAAATTAGGACTCTGTCTGTGTTTCATATATGAATATCACACCATGTTAAAGAAAAGCTGTTCAGTTTACATCCTGTACCGGCAGAACAATGTCAACACGTTAGAAGCAGTAGCTGCGTAGAAGAAAGCCAGTTACATCACACATCTCATATTTGTTTAAAGCAGAAGTGTCCTAACTTTTTTCATCAAGGGCCATATCCTGAAAAGTATGTTGGTGATGGTCACTATTAGGGATGTAACGATATGAAAATTTTGTATCACGGTTATTGTAACCAAAATTATCACAGTTATCATTATTATCGCGGTATTGTGGCATTGTGCTCAAAATGTTCTAAAAGTACTTTTACACAGAATTGAAATCATTTAACCCCTTTTTTTATTATATTCATAACAGTTCTTTTGACTTTTTGGTCAATAAATGTGTCAGACTCAGAGGCCAAACAATGCAAACTGCGCATGTGCACCTCGCGTGAGGCTCCTTAATCGAGGACAGATACATAGTTCCGGCTTTTCCAGGCAAAGAGCAGCATCACCGTGCGTTACTGAGGCAGAGTGGTGATCAAGCACGATATAACGGTAATTTTCATTGGACACGGTAACGATTATCGTGGGAAATTTTATCGCGGTTAACCATTTTACCTGTAACCGTTACATCTAGGAGTGGGAGAAAAAATCGATACACCTAAGTATCGCGATTTTTTGTCTGCCGATTTTAAAATCGATATTTTTATTCAAAAATCGATATTCCCCCCCCCTACAGACACAAGTGCACTCACACTCTATATGCGCTAAAGTCGCCAAACTGAGGCAAGCGACATTGCTGGATAAAACAGGCCATAGCTGTTAAAATAGTGCTGAGTAGATTTACTACTTTTCACCAGCAGATAGTGGGCAGGTGACAGGTTTCTATTCAAAGTTTTGGCGTATATTTATTTTAAAACACACACACCGGACCGAGGGACGCGAGTGTGGCTGCAGAGGCTGTGGAGCGGAGCAGAGAGAGAGACACAGAGTGATAGAGAGTACTCACGATGCCGAGAGTACTTTGTCAAGTACTGTCTGACTCTGAATCTGAGGAATATTTACTCTCTGAGGATGACGGTCAGTCGTCCAGTGAGAACCAAACTGGCAGCGAGTGCGCGCAGCGGGAGCGGCTCCGCGCGCCATTACAGTCCCGGAGCAGTACATACCGAGAGCTTTTCCTCTCCGTGGCCGGCGACTGCCGAAGAGAGTACATAGTCTGGGATGCAGGGAAGCTCAAAACACCGCGAAAAGTGACGGTGTTAGCGGAGAATGAGAAAGACCGCGGAGCTCTGGTCAGACGAGGGAGAAGCCGGGGGTAAACAGTGCAGGCAGCAGAGGCGTTCATGCTCGGCCCGTAAATTACAGTGATGATGATGGCTGGGAAAACCAACCACTTTGAAACTATAGCCTTTTTAAATCTTGATAGCAAAATTGAATATTTCTTGAAAACACTCTGTTGCCTGAAGGGAATCCAGGCAATCCAGGCTTTTGAAGAGAGGGAGCATAAACAGCTGATTAAAATATATTGCTGAATAAATCCTAAAAACAGACTCACATGTGATGTATATTTTTCCTGATACAGTCTGTAGGCATCATCATTGTTCATCTTTTTCACTGGTTTTAAAAAAGCTAACTAAAGATTGCAAAAATCGGCAGTATCGTAGAATCGCAATTTAAATCGTATTGGCACCTAAAAAATCGCAATAAATCGTATCGGGAGAAAAGTGAATCGTCCCAGCCCTAGTTACATCCCTAGTCACTATAATAAACCTCACTAACAAAGTTAAGGATATGGGATGGCTATTTAGGTTTCAGCAGGCCCAGGTCTGCCCCTGCAACCACATGATCCGTCCTGGTCAGGATGCCAAAGATGCAGCCGAGAGGGCAGATTCCTTGTCTTTACTTGCAGACAAAAACAAGAACACACTGCAGGAAGCTGCTGTGATTGTGTTTTTAAGGTTAAGCAAAGGATGATGTTCCAATGCTGACCACAATTTATTGTACTTTCTGGAGTTTGCTGAGGGCTAATTGAAAATGAGCTCTGGACCACATTTGGTCCCTGGGTAATAGTTTGGACATCCCCTGGTTTCAATTATTTATTGCATCAGCATAACATGGTTTGAGTTTTGCATCTGATTTCATCTCTTATAGCGAGTGTTCCAGCAGTTAAAACACTCTTAGTTGTTGCTGATGTTTTGAAAAACAGTTAAGTCAATGTCATCAGCTGATGTTTTTTAATTCATAATGTTGATGTGTAGCTCTCCCCTTTTCCACTACATTTAAATCACCTTTCCTAAATCATTTAACATGATTTGCTGGTGGTCAATGTTTGTATAAAGGGCTTGAGGTGCATGCTTTGTGCTGGAGGAGTAAAAGCAAGAGGGGAGTGCTGGTGAAGGGCAGAGCTGGCAAAGCTAGAGCAGAGAGAGAAAGAGAGAGAGAGAGCTGCTCATTGGAAGGAAGTCTGTCAGATTATTGGTGAAAATAAATTGTTGAAGCTGATTATATATATGAAGGTTTTGGGATGTGGTTCAGGACTGACGCTAAAGGGGCAAAATCAACTTAATGCCAGGCCTGATTTTTTCCTTTTATTTCACCCGCACTTGATCGTTAGGTGCTCTTACCATCAGATCAGAGCTGTAGCCAACCCTGTTTAATGGCCAACAGTGCACAACAAATAAGCGAAAAAATGCCAGAACACTAATTTAACATCACTAAAATTCAGGGACACCATGTCATACTGAAATTTGACTCAAGAATCTATTTATCTTGGTACTGTAGAGAGTATTAGGTATTACTTTAATTTAACTGAGCATAGCTTATGTCAATTTTCATTATGTTAGCATCAAGCTATTGTACAAAGACATACTTCAGGTCTTTCTTTTGTTTTTTTTGAAGAAGTAAAGACTGGTTCCTATGTAAAATTTTAGATTTAAAAACTTCATCATATGTCCAGCGTTTCCCTCAATTTCACCGTTAAAGCTGGTCATCTGGGTGTGGTGGTGGGGCTTTTTCAGCAATCTGAAAATGTTTACTTGACTACATTGGATAATAAAACATGTGCAAGATGCTTGTGTTCTGCTGAAATACAAGGGTGTACAGGGAATCCATAACCCCCCTAAATGTAGTTTGCATACTTGTCTTTTTGGATGGTGGTAATTCATTAATGGGTGGGGGGTCATCTCACATAAATTGAAGTAGAAAGACCAATATGGTGCTATGCAATATGGACCTGACACTTCAAGCATTTAGACAGTAACAGCTACAAAACAAAGATATTTTCTGGCTCTGATAATTGTTGGGAATATTTCAAGTAATGTTAGTACTCTACCTTTTTATGTATGTAAAGTAAGATCTACCATTTTTATAATTAATTTAGAAATTTATGGGGAAAAAAAAACATTTAATTTGTTAAGCCAACATTGCCTTTATACCTACAGTATGAACTCCAAAGTAAAAAGGTGCAACAAAATCACACAGTCTTTTAGAGGCTGTCTTTAGTCTCCATTAGAGGGTCTGTGTGAGAGATGAGGCCACAGTGACTTCATGACTGCAGTAATGGTGGCACCCCATTGTGATCCATCATTCTAATCAGCCGTCAGCACTCTGCAGTTCATTTCTGCAGCATCACAGAAAGATGTCTCTACAAGTCAAGAGTTGTCTTAAATATCAGCACTCTTTGCTCAGGGATAAATGCAGCCTTCCCACCTCAGTGCTGCTATTCACAAACTGATGCGTGCGGACATTCCTCCTCCTCCCCGTCCACTCTGAGTGAGAGGAAGCTGACTGTGTCAGACTGTAAGACCTCTGCTGGTGGCTCACATAAATACAACTCTGACTGTGATGTTATGATTGCTGCAACCCTGCCTGTGTGTGTGTGTGAAGTGGTGGGATTTGTGACAGCTTTATTACTGCCTGACACTGGGCTGATGACGGGCTTATTGAGTGAGTGGGAGGGTGCCATGGTGTGTGTATGAAGGGGTGGGCACAAATGTCACAGCTGTGGAGAGACTTGTCATGATATGAATTTCTCTGTTGTCAACCATCAGAACACCTCTCAGAAGAGGTGTTGTAGAGATCAACAAAACTCACTGCATGTTAAGAAAGGTATAATGCTGTCGAGAGGACAGGGATGGGCAAACAGTTGCATTACATCCTTGTTTCCCTCACTCAAGGAAGTGCTCCGACAATCACTGAAACATTTTTCTACAATGCACAGTGTTTAAATTTTGTTGCCAAGGAGCCAACAAACACATTTCTCCACAAAACAATGAGGGAGAAAAGCTGTTAAATACAGAATTGTCTTTATATTGCAATTAAAGCATCTTAAGCTGCTCACATTGTAGGGAGAGAGGGGATGCACAGCCGGTGGCAGAACAATTACAAGTGAACAGCACAAAATTGACAACCAGCAGCAGTAGCTGGTTTCATATCATTTGTCACAGTCTTTGACATGACAGCCTGTGTTTCAGTGGCAACGATAAATGCTTTGTATCCTCCATGGTGGGTCTTATTGAAATATTTAAGGCACTGCAAGCACTTCATTCAAATGAAAAATAAAAGTTATCCGTAAAAAATGATAGACATTTTTGTTTTGGATTTTCAGAAAATGTAATGTATTGAGACGTTGAAGGGGTCATAAAGGCAAGTCAAGTTTAAGTCTTTCAAACACACATTCATTAAATCTAAAATAAACTTTAGTTAATTATCTGGCCCAGAAGTATCATACATGTAATTATGGCAATATAATCTCTATGATTTGAAGTCTTTTGTTGTAGTTCAGCCTCCGTCCACTAGTTGGCAGCAAACATTTAGCTATCTGACCCCCTCTTTCTTTTGCATTATTTGCTATGTTTTCTGGCCCTGGGGCACACAGACAGGTTTGTAAATGTTGCAGTGACCATGTTTTGTTTAAAGAACACTAATTAAAAAAATAATCATACTTATGCATAATATTGTGGGTTTCGATGGAATAAAAGGAATCCCAAAAGACTAAAGGGGAGAAAAACATGTCATATTGCCTGGTATTATAGTATTACCATATATCATAATATACAAGGCTACAAGGTCCTCTGATAGATTGGCGCCTTTCTCTTCCATGTCAGCAGCATGTCCTTTGATTAGAGAGTCTAAATGCTGGTTTCAATATTTTTTGATTAATTTTGCAGCCATAGGCTGTTAGAACTATTCTATGTTTTATAAAACACCTTCTGAATGTTTCGTTTCAGCACTGAGACTCTACAAATACCTGACTCTTACCAGCACTACAGCTGGCTTGGGCTGCTGCAGGCTTTTACAAAGGACTGTACTCTTTACGTCTGTTTGTCGATGCTATCCTCCTCTTTCTCCAATTCATCTTTGGTATGAAAGAACAGCTGGTGAGGATTGTACCGGTGGGAAGAAGTCTTCCTGTTTGTGGATATCCCTCTGGGGATTCTTTCTATGTTTGCTAACAGCAAGCTATTAGTAGCATGGAGGCAAGCATACTGCCCTTTAAGTGTTACTTGCTGCCATGAAACGTTAGACAAAATCCCTTCCCATATTTCTTTTGTTGGTATGCAGAATTATATTGTTGAAGGCTTTTAATTTTACCCAATATCTTATGCAGTTGTTTCCGGATTTTGACTTTGACTTCAGCTTATTTGCAGTGACTTTGTTGTAAAGCATTTAGTTCACAGCTGTTGTACTTGCCTGGCTGTGCTCTTCAATTTGTATCTTTTTGTGTGCTTTGCACATTTCTATGCGTGTGTGCTGGATAAAGTCAAGCCTCAAGATTTAATATTTTGTGCTGTCCGTCCATCTGTTTGTCTGTGTCTGTTTTTACTTTGTATAAACTAATTAGATTTGGTTGTCAAAAGTCAAGCTCCAATGGTCTCATGTTTATGCCAGGCTTGTAAACACAATAGCTCAAGAATAATATGTGGGATTTTCTTTTACCTTTGCACACAGTCCAGATCATGGTGACCATAAATCTTGTGAGCACAGTGACTCAAGAATGTGTCAAGGGATTTTCATCAGGATGGCACACACAACACTTTGGACTGAGGTTTAACTGACTGGATTGATGTCACTGCGGCCGTTGTAACCTCATTTAATTTAATATTCATTTTAAGCATTAATTCAAGCGATAAAATTTAGCTCCTAAATATGTAACAAAACACTCACCTACACAGTAAAAGGAATTTTCTACCAATCACACAACACAAAAACCCAGCCCTTGTTTTTGATCCACGTCTGTGCTTTGACTGTCTGGTGGTTTTGTACCTTTCAGTGGCTTATGTTTTTGAGTTCTGTTGATTCAGTGAATGCCAAGCCTTTCCACTTTAATACATCTGTCCACAGCAACAGCAGAAGAATGACGAGGCTTAGTAATACACACATGTTGATGTGATACTGTGTTTGGGTCTTGAAGATTTAATCCCTGGGTTCAGGGCTCATTTTGTTGTTCTTTTTATTAACAATAAGGCTAAGGCATTTGATTTTCTATTAGATGTTGTTTTTTGGTTTCCATGCACCCCGAAGTAATGCTGTTCTTTCTTTTTCTTTTTCTTTATGGAGCTATCAGTCATTCAGTTTTAAATGTCTCGTGTTTACAGCTGCAGCACTCAGACTAAAATCCAAGACGTCATCTTTGATTCAATTTGCTTTGTTTTGCTCAATAGCAATGACATTTTCTCTGGAAAGAAAACTTCATCTCCTTATTTGGAGTTGGTGTAGGAAGCAACATAAATAACCCTTGAGTCTGCAAGTATTTTTAGACCCAGCAGAGTATGATGTATGTGATTTCAAAGTGAGATTTCTTTTATTATATTATATTTTTACAGTAAGCCTCAGCCTTCAGTGTTACGGACCTGAACCTGCTCAGAGCCTGAACCTTAAGCAGATCAACAGGAAGTGTCTGTGTATTGATTTTGGACAATGTTAAGTGGATGTACACTCTTGTGAGCTGTTGGATTGTCTCTACTCCCATTTGTTTTCATTGTTTATTTATAGAGAGGGGAGACTCATTACTCATTCAGCATGACAGTGTGAATGTGTACACAAGAAGTTTGTTCTTTGCCAAGAACTAAAGCGCAGAGCACACTGGTCTTTTGCCAACCTTAAAAGTTATTTCACCTCACCTTCAGTCTGAGGGGTGCAATTTTATTACTTTTCCATTTATAAAGTGGTGCTGGGACGGTACCTGACAGGACTTGTGGAAATATTTGCTGGCAGCACGTTCGAAGAGCATAAAATAATCTAACTATTAATGCCTTTAAAAATGCAGCTGGATTCTGTTTTTTTCTTTGAGGGCTTTTGTCCTAAGGCTACTTTATATACATAAATTGTATTCAGATTTGTCTGTGAACACAGTTAAAGCTCCATGATGTCTAAAAGGAGAAGAAGAAAATAAAAAAAAGCTGTGAACAATGGCTGCATGAGTAATCACAAAAATCCCCATCTTGATTCCTACAAATATCCTGTATGATCCTGTTTTTAAATGGCTGTGATTCACTTGTTTCCATTTCCTTTAACATTCAGAAGAAGCTGCTCTGACTTTACTATAGTTCCCTCCTAACCACCCCAGATGCTTTAACGGTCAGATTTGCACAGGATAAAACAAAATGGCATTCAGGTCCTTTTTAGGTCATACACGATAGGGCTGGGACGATACGCTTTTCTCCCGATTTGATTTTTTAGTTGGCGATTCGATTTAAATTGCGATTCTTCGATATTGCCGATTTTTGCAACCTTTAGTTAGCTTTTTTAACACCAGTGAAAAATATGAATAATGATAATGCTTACAGACCATATCAGGAAAAATACACTTCACATGTAAGTCAGTTTTTTGGATTTATTCAGCAATATGTTTTAACCAGCTGTTTTTAGTCTGGTCAAAAGCCTGGACTGCATTTAAAAGTGGCTTATTAAAAGAGATTAAAATGAAGCATTTAAATTTGGAAAAAAAAAATTGAACGCAAAAATCGATTTACAAATCGCCAAACAAAAATCCTGATACTTATGTGAATCGATTATTTCTCCCGCCCCTTATACACGAGCTGACAATTCTACCATTAAACTCAGTGGTTGTTCTCTTTAGCTCTCTAATTTACAACCCTCTGCTGCCACATTCTCAAGTTATTCAGATATGCTGTTTCTTCTTTTCAATAGGATACTTCTATGAACAAGACAAATAGCCCACATCATCACATTCTGCCATTGTTTCACCATCAGATTAACCCCATTGGTTCACAGTAGCAAGCCCAGTTCAGAGCAAGGATGGTAGAATGAATGCAGAGTTCTTGACAAAATGGCACAGAGCAGTGCTAAACTGACCAAGTAACACAGAGTTGACTTGTAAACCAGTCAAAGGGGACAGGGTCCACATGGGGAAGGGAGACAAAAAGAGGCAGAACAAGGGTCTCAGACACAAAGAGAATACAGCACTATCAGGGGTACTTTGAATATGAAACCTAGACTATTTTTAGCATTAGTGATACACTAGCAGTCACCAAAAATGAATATATGAACCTAATTTAAGGCAAACTGTGACCTCTTTAACTAACCCCATTGGGTCAGGGGTTGTCCATGCTGACAAGCAGGAAGAAAGCAGACAATCTATTTGGTTGGGTTTACACAGCAGCTTTCATAGGGAAGAAACCCTGATTCAATGTGCATAGCCAAGCTAAGAGGGATCCAAGTATGGGAAAGTACAGAAAAACTACCTATACCTCGATTACTGGTAACCGCTCCTCCTGCTAAACAGACAAAGGAAAGAACGACAGAGGTAGAGAAGACCAAAACAAAAAACAAATTTGAACAAAGCCAGGGTATAAACCAGAGTCAACATCAGGTTGTGAGTACTAACTAACTTGCCATATTTGTTTTTTAAACTTTACTGTAATAATGTTATGGAGTTTCTTACTGCTGAGTGAGACATGACTTGGCCTAGTAGAAAAACAAAAACAATGTGCTGAAGACCAGTTTTGGGACGGTGGTTTTATATCAGGCATATGATTGCAAATCAGCGGCACTCTTGCATGTGAGCAGGGGCATCGTTTTGGAGGAGCTCCAGGGACGAAAGTAATTTTAATTTAATCCTCAATGAAAGGGCATAAACCAGATAACAGTGTAAAGGGAGGCTTTTATTTGCAAACAGCTTTTGTCATAGCACCGCAGATATTGACACAAACCAACAAAACCACCTCAAAGGATATCACAAAGTCCAGTATTGGTCAACAATGATAGAAAAGAAAACCAGATCCTGAAATCCAGTTCACCAGACCACACAAACCTCAGTTACTCAAACAGTGAAGGGGGAAATGCAGGTGCACTGTTTTAATTCTCTATTATATTCTAATCTTTTCATTCTGGGTCACAGTTCTTCAGCATTGAAATCAATCCACAGTTTTCTGAAGTAGGAAAAATAAAACACTGTGTTTTAGAGCTGCAACTATCGAGTATTTTTGGAATCGAGTACTCTGTCAATTATTTCTTCCAGTACTCGAGTACTCTAACAAAATATCCTTTTTTGTTTTTTTTTTTTTTTTTTTTTTGAACAAGGTTTATTTACATTTTTCTCAGAGCATTTCCAGCAACTCAAAATAATGCAACAGTGTTACAACAATATTTAGTAACCCCCCCCCCCCCCGAAACCCAGATAGCGTCCAAAAGACAACTAAAATTGACAACAACTTAGTGTTAAGGGTACAAAGACATGTATCTCCAGTAAATGCATTGAGTATTTAAAAAAAAAAAAAAAAAAAAAAAAAAAAAAAAGGAAAATAAGACATGTGTTGTGATAAAGATTTAGGGGTCTACAGCAGGGCATCCAACACTCCAGTGCAGAGACAGCATTAAAACATAAAAGAGAAAGAAGCATTAATATTTCAAGGATCTCTTCAGTTGTATCTTCCAGAGCATCTTATGTCATATCTATATAGGTTATTCCTCCACAAAGTGGTCAGAACTCAAAGTCTCAACATTACTCAGAAAAGGCTGCCATATTATTTGAAATTTGTCAGCTGACCCCTTAACTGTGTACCTGATCTTTTCTAGTTTAATAAAATGAAGCATGTCTCTGATCCACTGTTTAAACGTAGGAGGGTTACAGTCTTTCCATCTAATCAGGATTTGACGCCTGGCAACAAGTGTGGCAAAGGACAGGAGATTCTGGGAGTATTTACCCACAACTAGTTTTTGTGTCACCACCCCGAATAAGGCTAGAAACGCAGAAGGCTCTAATTCTCGGCCTAAGATCTTTGACAGCATCTCGAATATTAATAACCAGTAATTAGATATCCTTGGGCACTCCCAAAACATGTGAATCAGAGTGGCTTGGGATTGTTTACAATGATCACATATGGGGTCTATGCTTGAAATAAACTGGGACAGTTTAACTTTGGTCCAGTGTAGTCGATGGAAAATTTTGAACTGCATGACAGTGTGTTTCATACATATTGAAGACGTATATATTCCTCCCATCATTGCCGACCATAAGGTCTCAGAAATTTCCATGCCAAGATCACCCTCCCACTGGAATTTAAGGGAGTTGAAATTTGTGAAACCTTCTTTTGCTAATAGGGAGTATATAACACCTATCTTTCTCTTTTGGGGTGATTTGAGATTATTGATTGAATCTAAAAGTGTCTCTGGGGGCCGCGAAGGGAATCCAGCAAGATTAGAGGATATGAAGCTACGGATTTGTAAGAATCTGAAGAAGTGAGACCTGGAAAGACCAAACTTCAGCCTAATCTGCTCAAAGGAGGCAAAAGATCCATTTATGAACATATCATTAAATGAACAGACACCATGTTGGGGCCAAGCACCGAATAATGAGTCTGTAAGGGATGGTGTGAACGCGTGATTTCCCACAATAGGGGAAAGTAGTGAAAATTGACAAATCTTAAAGTGTTGTCTAAATTGTTTCCATATTTTCAAAGAATGAACAATGACTGGGTTAGAAGTATATTTAGATAAAGGCTCTGAAAAGGGAATGCAAGAGCACAATAAAGCACGTAATGAGGTGTTATTACAGGAATCTCTCTCTAGAACCAGCCAATCAGGAGCACCAGCAGTTCCCTCAGCTTCCAGCCAATAGGACATCATTCTAATATTTGCGGCCCAATAGTAAAACTGAAAATTTGGTAAGCCAAGTCCCCCCTGCCGACTGGGTCTCTGTAGTATGGTTCTACGTATACGAGGTTTCTTTTTATTCCAAATAAAAGATGTAAGCTTCTTGTCTAGGGAAATGAAAAAAGTTTTTGTTAAATAAACTGGGATGTACTGAAACATATATAAAAGCTTGGGTAGAAGATTCATCTTGATGGTATTAATTTTACCTGCCAAGGATAGTGGTAACAGATCCCAGCGCTCTATATCCTCCTTAAGAGAGGACAGAAAAGGTGGAAAATTTGCTGCAAAAAGATCCTTAAACCTTTGTGTAACCCAGACGCCAAGATATTTGATTTTATTCTTACAGACTTTAAAGGGCAGTGTATGCACTAGCGGTAAATCTCTTGTTGATAAGTTTACAGGCATCAGTTCACTTTTTTGTGTATTTATTTTATAGCCCGAAATCTTTCCAAATTCATTTAAGAGTTTTAAGACAGCGGGGAGAGATGAGGAGATGTCAGACAGGTAAAGCAACATATCATCTGCATATAGCGAAACTTTATTTTCCAGCCCTGCTCTTGTAATACCTTTAATATCCTTGCTGCTTCGTAGAGCTATTGCCAGTGGTTCAATTGAAATCGCAAAGAGAAGGGGGGAGAGCGGACATCCCTGCCTTGTCCCTCGTGTTAGTGAAAAGTAAGATGAAATATTATTATTAGTCCGTACTGCTGCCACTGGAGAACTGTATAAGATTTTAATCCATGATAAAAAATTAGGCCCGAAACCAAATTTTTCAAGGGAATAAAACAAGAAGTCCCACTCCACCCGATCAAAGGCCTTTTCGGCATCTAGTGAGATAACTACTTCTGATGTGTCGGGTGGAGAGGGACCATAAATTATATTGTACAAACGTCTAATATTGGAGGTAGAGTGTCGTTTTTTGATGAAACCTGTCTGATCTGATGAGATAATGGTTGGGAGGACTGTTTCTAGACGACGTGCTATCATTTTTGCAAGAATCTTACTATCTACATTTAGCAGAGAAATAGGGCGATAGGAGCTACATTCTTGTTTATTCTTCTCTTTTTTTAAGATAAGTGATATGGTAGCTTGCCGAAGAGTTTCAGGCAGTGAACCAGCTGAAAAGGATTCAGTGTACACTGAGATTAAAAGAGGAGCCAATTTGTTTGAAAACATTTTAAAAAATTCTGTTGGAAACCCGTCAGGGCCGGGAGATTTCCCATTTTGCATGCTTTTAATGGCTAGTTCGATTTCTCTAATAGAAAATGGAGCCTCTAGCTCGGTTGCTAACATGGGGTCTATATGAGGGACTTCAATGTATTGAAAAAATGATCTAATTAAGTTTTCATCCCTTGGCGATTCAGATGTATAAAGGTTACGATAAAATCTCATGAAACGTGAATTAATAGCAGAATAATCTAGACAGATTCCACCCGAATCGTCTCGGATCTCCGGTATTATCAGACTTGCTGTTTTTTGGCGAAGCTGGTGTGCGAGAACCCTACCTGTTTTCTCACCATGCTCATAATAAGTATAACTGGATCTAAGCAAGAGATTTTCAGCTTTTTGTGTGGACAGTAAGTCAAATTCTTTCTGAAGAAGAAGACGTTCTTTAATGCCGTCAGCTGATGGGGACATGGCTAATTGCACATCAAGGTTAGCAATTTTATTGGTTAGTTCATTAATGCGACCATTTCTGATTTTGTGTAATTGTGCATTGTAAGAGATGATCTGGCCTCTCAGATATGCTTTGAGTGCCTCCCATATTGTTGATGGCGACATATTTGGTGTTTGATTGATCTCTAAAAAATAATCAATCTGTGATGAAATAAAATCTGAAAACTTTTTATCGGACAGTAGCCAAGAATTAAGACGCCAAGGTCTATAAGTAGGTTTCGCAGTGTGTAAGTTAAGCTTCAGTGTGTGAGGAGCATGATCAGAAATGACGATTGCATGGTAGTCACATTCCTGAACCAATGGAAGAAGACGCTTATCCATAAAAATATAATCAATTCGTGAAAAAGTTTTGTGCACTGCTGAGAAAAAAGAATATTTACGAGCATTTGTGTTGAGAGTGCGCCAGACATCAGCTACACCATAAGTATTAAGAAACTGCTGGATTGAAATTGCTGATTTAGAGCTAGGTGCAGTCTTAGCAGAGCTCCGATCTAAGCAAGGGGACAATACACAGTTCATATCGCCACCTAGTATTAAATTATGTTTATTTAAATCAGGGAGACGTGAGAAAAAATTTGTAAGGAATGCAGTGTCATCCCAGTTAGGGGCATAGACACTTGCCAGAGTAACACGAATATTATATAATGTACCTGTAACAATTACAAATCGACCCATAGGGTCTGCATCCACATGACAGGGAGTAAAAGGCACGTGTTTACTGATGATAAGTGCTGCTCCCCTTGATTTAAACCGGAACCCTGAATGATAAATTTCATTAACCCAGCTGGCACGCAAACAAGAATGACCAGATAGCTCTAGATGAGTCTCCTGAAGGAAAGCAATGTCGACTTTTAACTTCTGTAAGTGTGTGAGAACTCTCTTGCGTTTAACAGGATGATTCATCCCCTTAACGTTCCAGCTGACAAATGAAACTGGGCATGAAGCTGTCCCTCCTATGTTCATAGACTGTGTCATAATCAGAGACACTGAGTGTATCTGGACATAATCAAACTACATAGTAGACCCCTTCTTTTACATATCACAAAAAAAGTAGAGAAAAACAGACACAATACAAGACAAGAACGCAAATCTGGGTACAGAAACATCTTTGCGTACAGAAACATCCCAAAATCTCTTGTTTCCCCACCCCTATGAACCATCCCAGAACTGGGCTGAACTTGAACTTTCTCCCAAGGATAATATCCACACAATGTGCTTATGTTAGGGAAGCTACTGAGCTAAAGCTACCCTCAGCAGAATTCAAAACATTTTAGGCGTATATGTAGAAATACGAAAGAGAGAAAAAGAAAAAAAAAAAAAACGTGTATGCTAATGTTTAACCAAAAAAAAACAGCCTTATGCTATTCACATTAAAACTTCAGTCTCTAAATCCAGGTAATTTAACTAGAGTTAGATGGACAGTAAACACACTTTAATGAACTTGGTGTCAGGTTTCTGCACAACCAACTCAGACCAGCATCTTAGGCAGCAACTAAAAGTTGTTTCAACTGTTTTTAGCCATAAGTTTGATGTGGGTTAAACCCAGAGTAAAGGCAAACAGAAAAGCTAAAATTCTGCCCTTAAGGTCCAAATTAAAGTATGTTGTGCTTTGTTAGAAAGGATAAGCTTATACTGACTTAACTTATTAGCACCAGACTTGCCTGGGACAAACAGAATTGAGTCACGCCAGTCAGTCAAAGCAAACAATAATCATTTTCACTGTGTCCTTTAACGAGCAGCAGTTCCTCTTTTAGTGATGTTTTGTGAGATGTACCTCTGGGCATCCTCCGGGGAGGCAAATACCTTGTCCACGCCGCTGTAGGTAATACGGAGTCGTGCCGGATGAAGTATTCCAAACCGCAGACCCTCGACCTCGCGCAGCTGCTGTCTGATGCCGTTGTAAGCCGCTTGTGCGCGAGCGACTTTTGCCGTGTAGTCCGGGTATACCGAGATGGTCATGTCTTTCACCGTCACTCGCCTCCGTTCTCTGGCGCGGCGCAAAATGTCGGAGCAGTCCTGGAAGTAATGTAGGCAGGCCACCACAGCCAGCAGAGGAGCTCCTTGTCTCGGCGGCGGCAGTAAGGTGCGATGGGCTCTGTCCAGTAGTGGAGCCTTTTCGAGCTGGAAAGCTTCTTTCAACAGCGCTGAGACGGTAGTTGTGCTACAGCTACCTTGGTTTTCAGGTATACCCAGTATACGGATATTATTGCGTCTGGACCTTCCTTCCAAGTCTTCACATTTACCCTCCAGAGCGGTCACCTGGGCTGAAAGTTGATGCACAGTGGCCTGTAGTTCAGTAACATCGTCCGAACACCCAGATAGTCCCTTCTCCATCTCCTTCATTGTATTTTCCATACCCGTCACCTGGTTTTGTATGGCCGCTTTAAAGCCAAGGAGCTCCGTTTTGGCGGCTTGAATTTCCAGCTTGATGCTAGACATTTCACTCTCAAGTACAGTCCGGATTTCGTCCTTAAAAACAGCCACAAAGTCTGCTCGCAACGAAGTCAGCAGCTCCTCCTTAAAGGCCATGAATTCAGTCGAGCTCGCCGCGGTTTGGGCTGTTGTTGCCGGATCACCTGGATCACGCGAGGTCTCAGGAGGTGACGCCCCAGCCGCTTCAGCAGGCCCGGTCGGCGGAGCATTAATATCACGGCTTCTGGTGGTTTTCTTGCCCATGATATATCTCTCCATTTAGTTAATGAGAGAAAACAGTCGAGGACCCTGGATGTTTGTTTGTTTTACGCCAAAATATACCTTAAATGACGAAATTTTCTGCCGAGCTCAGCTACACACCACCTACTCCATTGCTTGCTCACGAGCGCCCCCTCCTTTTTTGTTTTTAAACAAATAAATCAATTGTATACAATGCAACATGTTAGGGTTTTCAAAATGAGCAACCAAATGCCATTTATTCCTCAGAAAAGGGTTTTTATTTTAACAACTTTCAAAGTTAAAACCAGTACTGGCTTAAAACAAAGCCAATACAGTACTGATTTACAAAGCAGTAATATAATTCTGCAATTATTTGTGAAGTGTGTTCTGGAGGGCATTGTGTAGTTTGGATTGAAATCCTTGATCATGTTCTTAAATCCTGTGTCCTCCACCATGGAAAGAGGACGCATGTCTGTGATGAGCATCTTTAAAATGCTGTAATAGTAATAGTTGCAGCCCTAACGACGTGCTATCATGCTAAGCTACATGCTAGGCTAACTCTGTTTGACATCAGACACACTGCACTGTGTTTTCTTTTCATCCCTTCTTGTAGTGACCACACACTTGGGACACTCTCTGCCGTTTCCTCTGTGGACTCTCTCCTTTCTGTCCCTCTCTTTTCTCTTCCTTCATAATTTTACAAGCCGCGCAGCAGCGGAGGTAGCAGGCGCGTTGTGCCAAAGAAATGACCGTCCGTGTCAAACACTGTGCACTGTATAGTAGTCCAGATATATATTTATATGTATAATTATAAATTAAACGAGGCTTCGAGGCACAAGCTTTAATTCGAGGATATTTTGTAATCGAGTACTCGCGAATATTCGAGGAATCGTTTCAGCCCTACTGTGTTTGGAAGAAACTTTTAAGGTCCAGTGTCCTGTTGTGTCTGACCGTTTACACCATATCTTCTGTTTCTGTTAAGCAAGGCTTTGGTTTATGTTAAATAAAGAAATGAACAGTTTCATCTCTGTAGAGCTACAGATGCAGAACTTTTTCCCTCCCCTTTGGAAATGCTCAAATCTGAGGAGGTGGGGAGGCCGCAGGAGGATTTGATAATGAGCTCTGCAATGATTGACTATCAGAGTGATGTCTGATGGGAAGCAGCACAGAGGGACAGACTTCCAAAACATCAGGATGCCTGCCTGGGATGAGCAGAAAACACACATGTAGGTTGAAGATGTGTATGTGTTACATAATAAACCCCAGGAAGTGAAAAATCAAGCATCTCAGTTGGAATAGTCTTTTGGGAAGGCATAACACAGGTCTATGAATACTGAGAGTTTAGTAACACTATTTCTTCTGCTCCCCAATATTTACAATATTTAAGGCAAAGAAAATAGATTTTTCAGGACATGGGACCTTAAGTGCTGCACGTCTGATCAAAGCCTAAAAGATAGTTTTTAATTGAGTAAAATAAATTATTTGAAAAATAAAAATTTTATGAAAGAACTGTTATCTCAGTTCCTCAGGAGAAAAATTAGATTCATATTTAGAAAAACTCCTGCAACCCCTCTAAATGCTCTCAGTTAATAATTTAGAGACAAGTGCTGCGGGAAAAAGTTACTACAGGTTTCCAGTTGAGTCACATTTATTTTCACTCTCAATTATTTTTAGGCAGGATTGCAACTTTATAAATGATAGGCAGTCTGGGCACTTACAGGGATTTGTTGCACATAAAATGAATCATCAACAATGAGTTTTCAGTGTTTCTTAGCAGACTGTGTATTTTAAAATCCTAAAAATTCTCGATTGTGACTCAAAAGCAGCAGTAAAGTAAACCATTGTGCTTGTTTCTGTCTCTATGTAAAACAATCGTAATAGAATTAGAAATGAGATTCGATTGGACATGTAAGAGTTTCTCTCTTTTCAATCTACCATCTCATGCTCTGCATTGGGCTTGCCAGTTGTAGGCAATAGACTAAAACTGCTAACAAAATAATGGCAGAAAGTAAAGCTGCTCCATTATGGCAAAAACCAGGATCATTATATTTTAATTGAGTTCTATTACTTGTTGATTTCAACACAACTTGTTGGATGTAACACTCTTAACTCTGATGTTCAAAAATTCAAAAACACAAACAATAAATATAAAACAATCTAAGGGTGTTTGCAACATAATATCAGTTAATGAATAAATAACTTAAAACATGTTTGGGACAGTTTTTCAGAGCACCTTCAGCCAAAATAAAACAACTAACACTGAAACATTTACCACACATGGCAAGCACAAGGACAAAAGCACAGCATGGGATGTGATATATTGATAACCTAACTTAAAGTATCTTGTTTTTATAATTATGGGAAGCAGTGATAAAATTGTAACTTGACTACTGTCTGCAATTTCAGACAATGGAAATTTAACTTAACCGAACTTGGGTCTCTTGGACTTATTTTTGTTGCCATTTATCAGGCAGTTATCGATAATATTTCATTTGAACTTGGATAAAATCAAAACTCTTCAGCCCAGCATTGAGAGACAACCGTGTTTTCCTTATAGAGAAAAAATGTTAAATGACTTTGAATATAGTTTATTGCCATAAAGGAAAATAAATTCAAGAGGGTTTTTTTGTCAGGATCACCCAGAACATCTTCAAACCACATTCATGAAACAGTCAGTCAAACCATAAAATTGCCGTTGGTGCCAGTATAGATCTAAACCAGTTCATGACTTTAAGATATTCGCATTACAACCTAATTTGTTTTATTTTTTTATTCAGGTAAAAGACTGCAGTTTTATTGAGTCAGGATTTTTTGTGTTATAATCCAACCATTTCAAAAGAGCTATCATACTAACGACATACACTCTCATGGTGAGAGCTCTCCTTAGGGAGAGATGAGAGTCATGAGTAAATTAGAAAAAAATTTGATACTTTTACTTCCCACACATCTCATTACAACACTGAAATCCTGGTCAGAATGAACCAGACAGGCCCCAGCTTAGTGCAGTTTGGTTTTTACAGCCTTTTTCCGTTACTATACTTCATCTCTTCTTTCTAATTTTGGATAAATAGCTGTCATCAGAGTCAAATACCGGGGTTGATGAGAGCTTAAATTACAGACATGTTTTTCACTACCGTTTTAAAGATAAACAGTTTAAAAGTATATTTCTTAATGGCTTATTTCCCAACACCATACAGGATTAGTGTGTTTGCTGAGAAAGGAGCAGTGCTCTGTTGAGTAATGCAGGACTTATGCAGCTTAGTCACTGGCAGAGACAAAGACTGTGGAGTGACTGAAGAGCAGACATGAAGCTTTATCAGAAATCAGACACCGACTGTTTCTCACAGATTAGTCAGTGTTTGTGATATAAAGGCTTACTGTAAGAAAGAAAAGAAATACACAAGAACAAGTTTCAGTTTTAGTTATTTCCCTTTTATCACATATTTCTAAGTCATTCTTTTTCTGCTGCTTGTGAATACAATCAAAGTGTAAAGCAAATAGACTTTCAATCAGATTAAACTTAAATGTCGCCCTTTGAGTGCTGACTTGACAAAACAGGCAACAGGCAGTATATCAATTCATCGCTGCCAAGTGTTATTTTCAATGTATTAATCCCTTTTTGTGGGCAGATGTTTTTGTACTTTTCTTGTGATTTTTTTTTATCTAGCACCCTAGATAGGATGTGCATTTCTACTTAATGTCTCTCTTACGTTTTAATTCCTAACATTTAATAAAGCTTTTGGTTCTATAGCCATAAAATTGATTAATTTCTTTGTTCTCATGATGGTGCTGTTGAGCCATTTTGTGGATGAGTTTAGCAGTGGTGATGTTCTTTGTGCAGACATAGAAGAAGGGGTGTCCCGATACAACTTTTCCCCTCTGATATGATACCAATATTGCTGCCTTGAGTATTGGCCGAATACTCAAGGCTGAAATCAATCTGAAATCAATCCGATAAGATATCAGCAGGAATCATACATATTTTTATAACTTACTTTGAAGGATGGACTGCAAGAAAAGGCTGGATCAGGTGAGACTACTCAAACAGAGAACAGTAGTCAGCAATATTAGGTAAAGAAAAAAACTAACCCATTTGTTTTTTACTAATGGATTGATTAACTTTTATCCTTAAAAATAAGAATATACTACAGTTAATTAAAATAAATAAGAAATAAATTAGAAGACCCTGAAAAGTAACCTAAATAAATTCAATAATAACAAAAACATATATTTTCAAGTTGTAAAATAACCACTGTGTTTAATTTAAACATAAGGATATTCTACAACTGAAATGAAAATATTAGAGTGGACTGCTTGTATAGGAGTTTTATATAGGAGATTTTAGATGCAGGCTGATATAATCCGTTGTTTGTTTTTTTTGCTGATATCGGACCGATATCAGATATCAATATTGGATCGGGACACCCCTACACAGAAGAACAGGAGAAAGACAAAAGGAATTCTCCATTAGCATTTAAGTCCATTGTGTGGACTTATTTTGGAATTTGAAAGGGACTTAGAAGATGGACATGACACAATCCTGCTGTTAACTAACCTTGCCTTGACTTGCTTGGCTCGTCAATTATGCCCCAATTCTGATCAAACTAAGAAAAAGCTTAATCCATCAACAGCTTTATATGTGAAGACTCAAGACCTCTCCATGTTATGGAAAACAAAGGCTTTATTAAATTCTGGCTGGAGACCAGGTATGTGCCTCTGTCTCTCCATTATTTCACTGACACAGCAGTACTGAAGCTCTACCAAGCAGTAAAGTTAAAAGTTCAAGAGAGGTGAGCACAGCAGATCAGGTCACATAACTATGTGGACGTTAGTGTGTGAGCTTTACTTCTGTTTATAATAAAACCGATGTAACATGATGAATATATACTGATATATTGTATGTTTCTTATCAAATTTGACAGAATTGTGGTTTTTGCTCCTTTTGGATGTAAATGTGGCAAAGATAAGGTTAGATATCAAAACATATTGCAATGTTCAGTATTAATACTCTGGATTTTATCAAAATATACATAGCAATAAAATCAATTAGGACCCAAGTAATGTGGTAATATTTTACTGTGGGCCCAGTGGTGATTCCCACCCCTCGTGAATGCTTGGCTGCTTTTTTTCATGTTCTTGGCTCTGGGCATGAAACACTGTTTGGCACAGACTCTTAAATTAGGTATGAAGTAAGACCCTGAGGCCTGCAAGTCATTTCATGTTTACCCAACACAGTTTATTTGTGATATTGATGCACTGTCTGCTTAAAGGGTCATTTCAGTCCCTCTGTTGGCCACATATTATATTCTATAGATTCCTTTGACTTAACTCCAGTGCTGGATAATGAAAGTGTATTTTTAGATTCAGTGAGATTCAGTCTCACTCCAGATTCAAGATTATTTCTCTTCCTTTGGAAAAGGCGACAGGTCCCTATATTTAAGCTGCAGATGTCCCAGTTTGAGGTCTTGTGATAGTGAGATGGTTCTTTGAGAGGATGAAAGATGATTGTTTTTTTCAGACTGTGCAGACTATAAGATCAGGAAATAAAGAGAAGTGGTGGCAGTTCAGATATCTAAGTTTAACAGTCAGCATTGTTCTGCCCTTCACCTGGGATCAGAAACAAGATCAGGGACTGAAGCAGACACAAATAGCAGCAGGCATCAGTTTCCTGACAGGGTGAGGACTTTAGTGACCCCGCTGGACCTTGACGTTGTGGACTGATGCACTCTGTAAGAGGACGGTTGAAAGGATGCTACATCAAAGTTTTCTATTGAGAGTTTTACCTGGACTTAAGTGGCTGGAAAGAGACCTGGGGGCACACTGAGGCTGAGCAGTGCTTAAAGTTTTCAGATGAACAGATAGATTATCAAAGAAGAAAAAGAGTGAAATAATATCTGACTTGACGTGACAATTAACAAGTGCAGCTTTTAATGAACTAAAACATGGCTACTCTAATTCTCACTAAGACGATTGTTTACAGTCAGAATGAGGGCTGCTCAAATATGGCTAAAACCATATGAATGGGATTAAAGATTATAAAGTTTCAACACCTTTTGATACCCCTATTGTAAAAAATTATTAAGACTTTATTACATTGAATTTTAAGATACCAACAATTCTGATATCCTCAATGCAAGTATTGCTGTTTTTTCCCCTTTGTTTCCCCTTTTTTTTAACCAGATAAAATACCATTCAGATCAAGATCTCTCCACATGGGGGACCTGTATAAAAGGTCCAATATGCTTGAGTCTCCTCTACCGGGGCTCTGCCAGAATCAACTCTTTCTTGGATCCTCTCCTGCTCCAGATACATTTGAGAGATCCTCCCTCTTCTTAGTTGGTTGAAGAGTGAATGGACGGATGGACAAATTAAGTCAAGAAAATAACGAGAGTTTGTCTGCAATATTTGATTATAAAAAGGAAACTTCCCAGTATTTGTAGAGATGCATAATGTTGTCTTTATAACACCTGTCTTTATAGTTCAGACAGATAATTGTTTCAAAAGCTAATTTATCATATGGCAGATTTAAGAAATTCTGTCAATATTTTCGGCTGATATGTTAGACATATATATCGTCATTAGGTTTGTGTAGTTCTTTTTTTAAGCATGATGTGAACTCAAGAGAAGTAACACAAATTTTAAAATGATTAAAAAGTAAGGCTAAAAATAAGGATGAATAAGGAATAAAACTAAAATCAGGACGATTCTCTGTTAGTCGGCCGATACACTGCTGTAACGGCAGATAACGTTTATTTTTTCCTGATGCTGTTTCTAACACATTTTGCATACTAACATATTGGTTGAAGTGAGTTTTGAAATACGGACATATCGAATATCAGACGGAAATCTAACATCTTGAATCATTAAATATCTGATTACTCAGACTTTTTTGCTTTGTGATCTAACTGATATCAGTAAAGTTTGATATTTACTCAAATCTGTCAGTTAGTAATCTGGGTTTTATATACTAGTTTGATTTATGTTTTTACAGAAAAAATCTGTTTGAACATAGTGATCTTACTGCATAAACTTAAAAAAAGCAAGACTATTTTACTAACATCAAGTCAAACTGGCAACTTTATTTATGGAGCACTATTAAAACATAGTTCATAGTGTTAAAGCTGAGGCAATATGGCATTAATAGCATTGAAGACAAGAAAGTAGCAAATGAACGACAGTAAAATATAATTGTATAAGAAAAAATGCTCAGTAAAAGTATATGTGTATCTTTGTATTGAAAGAAAGCAGAACAACAATAAGAAGCTGGACTTATGAGAAGCCTGTGTTAAATATAAATGTCCTGTAAGCCACAAATGTCTGACATACACATCTTGGCATCTTATCTCAAGAAATTAAAACAATAAGTAAGACCTCCTCAGCTTGTGACAAGTCAAAATATCAGGCAATGAGTCAGGTAAATTTGTGTTAAAACGTATTTTGTTCAATGAAGTTACATTTAAATTTAAGACCCTTGACAAGTGTCGTTTTGCTTAAAATTCAGTGTCTTATTTCTGCGTTTTTCTCCCTTGAAATAACAAATTTATAGCTGGACTTTTCAATTGAATGTGGATTATGAAAGTGTTTTCTAGGTTTGGCATGAAATTTAAAGAAAAACACTCTCTGAGATCTGAGTTTTTTGCAGTGCTGTTAATAGTTAATCACCCTTAAACACACCTTGGTCCATATTGCCCAGCCCTAGCGCGCTCACCTGTGACTCAGTGTAGAGGTCACAGACTATATCTGGTTTGGGGACATCTTTGGGGTCTCCCAGAGGAAGCTAATGAACATTAAGTGACACTAGAGAGGACCTGGTAGAATGAACTGGTGTTATTCGGAGGACCTCATGAATTTTTCAGAGAAGGCCGGCCTCTGTGTGCACGTGTGTGTGCACGTGTGTGATTGAGTCTTTGACATATGCTGCTGTTTCATTCTCCTCCAGCGCAGCCATTAGCAGAATGAGTTACACATCTCGGCGTGCAGCAGGCGGATGAAAGACTCTTTGATCTGAATTATTTTGAGGTTTCCTCATCTGATTGAAGATATTTCCAAAATGTAAATGTAGGCTCTCATGTGATCAAGGTTTAGCTCCTGACATTGTCTGAGTGAGTTTTAAATACTTGTCTTTCCTTTCATCTAATGATCTCTGAGCCTCTGTGGGAGTTTTAAACGCACCAATGACTAAAATATTTAAGAGAAGACGTCAAGTTTTTCACCGTTTCATAACAGAGGTCCCTGAATGCACCGTCTGTCTGTTTTTGGATTGTGGGCTGTTGGGATGTTTACAGGTGGTCTGCCCATTCATTTGTCCATCCTTCAGTCCCTCAGATGACGGATTTTCTGGTTTTTGTGAATTTGGAGAAGTCCACTTCATCTTAAGGATGAGCAGATATGCTTATACTTCCTTTTTTAACAGACAAGTAGGGCTGTGCGATATAACCTAATCTCAATATCAGGATTAATTGACGGTCTTACCTCGATTACGATTAATGAACAATTATTTTATACTATGCTGGAACAAAGCAGTGGTGATACCAACGGTCATTGACATGGTCCTCCTGCAGTATTTCCACTTAACTTCTTTCTGCTCGATGTCCTCCGCACAGAATCCAAAATGTGCCCAAACAATTGAGACGGTAGTTTTCTTGGCTACAAGGTCCTATGATAGATTGCTGCTTGTCTCCATGTTGGTGGCGCTCCCTTCGCTCTTGGCAAAAGTGAACAAATATGGAGGGGGTGCGGTCACGTGACTTACACAGGAAAGAATAATTAAAATATTCGTTCGATTAGAGGGTCTAAATGTCGATTTTGATTATTTTTCGATTAATTTCCCAGCCCTACAGGCAAGCAAGTTTTTTAAGTTCATACCTTTACATGTTTCATTGGAGCTCTTCCGCCTTTGTCAAAAGTGTCACTTGATTGAAGACTGTTGAAACATGTTAAGGTATGAACTAAAAAAGCTTTGCTTGTCTGTTAAAAAAGAAAGTATTAGCATATTGTTTACATAGACATGAAGAACTTTCTCTGACTCAAAAAAAAGAGTTTAAAGGTTAAGGTAAAGGAGCCTTCTGTTCACCTCTTGCTTGTGGACCTGATATAATACATCCAAATATTTTCCTCAAAACGTAAACAAACATTTGCCCTATGTGAAGGACGACTGAGGTTAGAGGTCAAAAGTTAAGATGATAGAGGCCCATGTTCATCTCTTTTATGTGAATATTACCCTTCATGAAACATTCCTTTAGCTTTTTAAACAAACCACGCTGTGACTCATAGATGGCCTGAATAGATTTTGGATGATAAAGGAATCACTGAGCAGAGAGACTATATGATTTCTATCCCCTCTGATATCTCATTAAGGTTTTCAGCTTTTTTTTCTTATCCCTGCACAAATACCCACTTGAACTGAAGGAGGAAACTTTGTAGGCCAACGTTTGTAAGGCACCATTCATCCCATGTGTGCAGATATGATATCTCAAGCAGGCTTTGAGTGATTTCAATCAAACTCTACAAAAATGCAGAGGCTTGAAACTGCAAAGCTGTTACTTGTGTTATTTTTATGCTTGGGCTAGCATGTGCAAGATACACCCAAAGATAAACCACTGTGTTTGCATCTATAGAATACTTAAGAAACATAATCTGACAAGACCAGATGACTCTATGTGTAAAATCGTCTGCTTTTGAAAAAAATAAACCAAAACATTGAAATCTTTTGACATGAAGTCTCTGGATTAGTGTGGGCACTCTCATGGCTTACAGTAAGCAAATCACTGATGCTGCACATTTGCATGTTAGTGAAAGGTGGATACCATAAAAGACTCATTTCTGCTTTGGGTTTGTGTCTTAGTATTTATAAGTCTCCTCTTTAAACATAGACCAGTTTAACACTGAAGCAGCTGTGCATATGAATCTCTCTCTTGTGTGATTTCTATGATGAATAAGCATAGACGCTCTATGATGTGGTGTTAATTAATTATAACTGTGAGCTTCACTCTCTCACCGCCACATGATTCTTTTCTTGCATCCTTTTCCAACAGTAGGGAAGCTGATTGTGCTGCTGGGAATGAAAATAAGTGAAGAAATGAAGTCCAGATGTCAGGCTGCATGTTGTTCATCATTTGAAACCATCTGTATTATTAAATATGAGCCAGCAGAGGGCGTTAGAGTATCATGACATACAGCTGATAAACAGTCCAGCAGAAGAAGGGTCTGTTGGAATGTCACTTAGAGCAGTGTGGGGTTTTTTGATCCATTATCATGTTATTTACTGATTTATGTTTTATTTTCTGAAGAAGCAGAAGTGGCAGTGCTAAATGTCAGAGAATTATGTTATTGGTGTCTGTATATTTCTGTATCATTGTTCTTCTTTTCAAAGTCCTATCATGAAGTTTAGTAGTTTTTACCTACATTAAAAACCAAGCATCATTCTGTAAAGGATGTAACCATGAGGACCAGGAACACTTTTGAAAACCATTGTCAACACAATTCATCACTGCATCTACAAGATTAAAACTTTACCATGCAAAGCCTAAGCCATCAACAGCACCCATTAATGCCCCTAGCTTCTCTATGCCCAGGCTCATCTGGGATGGACTGACAGAAAGTGGGAAAGTTTGCTGTACTCTGACGAGTCGCATATCAAATTATTTTTGGAAATCATTGTCTTCTTCTCCTTCAGGCGGGAAAGGCAAAAACAATCCGGATTGTTCTCAACGCAAAGTTCAAAAGCCTCCACATGTGATGGTATAGGGGTGTGTTAGCGCCCATGGCATGGGTAACTTGCACATCTGTGAAGGTATCATTAATGCTGAAAGGTACATACTGGCTTTGGAGGAACAGAGCTTATTTTAGCCAGACAATGCCAACACACATTTTGTGTCACAACAGCGTGGCTTCTTAGTGAAACAGTGCAGGTACTAGACAGGCCTGTCTGCTGTCCAGACCTGTCTACTATAGAAAATGTACTGCACATTAGGAAGTGCAAAATGTGATAGCAGAAACCCCAGACTGTTGAGCACCTCAAGTTGTACATCAAGAAAGAATGGAAAAAATGAAACCTGCAAAGTTTCAAAATGAGAGTTCCTGTTGGGTTATTGAGTGCTGTTAAAAGAAAAGATGATGTAACACAGTGGTAAACATGCCCTTGTCCCAGATTTTTGGGGATGTGTTCAGACATGTCATCCAAAATAAGTAAATATCTGCAACAAAATAGTGAAATGTATCAGTTTGAACATTAAATATCTTGTCTTTGTTGTGTATTCAGTTGAATTGAAGTTGAAATGGACTGCAGGTCACTGTATTGTCTTTTTAAGTTCATTGGAATTTGGGTTTGCAATTTGTCGTTTTTTTTTTTTTCAATCAATCAATCAAACTTTATTTGTATAGCACTTTTCATACAAAATTTTGTAGCACAAAGTGCTTCACACAGAAATGAAGAAAATAAAATTAGAATAATCAGAGGTAAAAAATTAAATACAGTGAAAAATACAACCTACCCACCCTCCCCTTCCTCCCATCCCTCCCATCCCTCACCCTCACCCTCACCCTTGCAATCCACATACAGCACACGCACTCACTTGCACACATATACAAAGACACGAAGAAGAGATTCTAACAGAAAACAGAGTGAGAGGACTGAGGAAACGCCATCTTTCATTAAAAAATGAGGGAACACTGGAAGTAAGACTAAAATAGTAATTAAAAACAATAAGAATAAATAAAGAAATAAATAAATAAAATAAAATCTTGATAAGAAATAAGATTTAAAAAAATAAATACAAAAAAAATAGGTAAATAAAATGCATTTTAAATAGTAATATGGTAAAATGAGATAAAATGCATTAATATGAGGCCTGGTTGTAGACTAGAGGCACTGAAATATTTGATTATGCTGATAAGTTTTTAGACAAGGTAGTGATTCCATCTAACAAATGTGAAATATCAAAGCATTTAGAAACATGATTTCAGTGTTCAGTAGCAAGCAGTACAATATAATTTTGAAACAGTTTGGATTAGCTTTCATTGTCTGGCTAACTTTTGAAACATGGCATTTTAAACTGGACTGAGGATCTACCCAAGGTGTTAACTTCCTGAGCACTGCCGAAATGCCTATGAGCAAAGCCTAAACCCTCAACTGCCCTCTGTGTGCAGCTTCTTCACTGTTGGTCTTTACATTGCTGATTGCACCTGGATTCTGTCTTTGCATGTGTGTGCTTTAAAGCTTGACGTGTGTTGCCAGATTTAACACCAGTGTGAGCCATAACCTCATCCCTTGAATTCATAAAGTCCATTTCCTGCTTGTTCTTCTCATATTGAACCTCTTTTTGGCTTTTTGTGTAATTAACTAATGTAACCTTTGGGTGGCAGTGTTGGTTTTTGGTCATGACATCTCACATCTGTTGCATTAAGCATTTGTAATTTTCCTCCATTTAAAGTATGTGTATTTAATCCTATAGAGTGAATTAATTCATAAATGTCATTTTGTGTGAGAGGAGGTCAAAGCAGCTCTGAAAAGCCTTACTGACGCCACATTCACCTCCCCCACGCTCACTCTGTTTGCTTGTTGCATAATCAATCCAGTTAAGTGGCACTTGCAGGTATACTTCATTCAGAAAATAAAAAAAGCCTTGCCTCTGCCACGAATGGGAGGCTGGCAGGCTGCATTTTACTTTGAGATGTTTACAGTGAAGTGTGGAGTCCAGCCGTGAATATTTCTTCCTTTTGAATTATTGTTCAGAGCTTCTTTTACAGCTGAGAAATTTCACTTCAGACTCACTTTAAGGAAAGCAGACAGTGTTTGTGCTTTGAGCTAAGACAGCAAGGTTGAACTATTCACCCAATTACTCCCTGCCTCCCACTCTGCTGTCTTTCTAAGTAATTCCCCCTTCTTCTGATCTATGTGCGTGTCAGGATGCTGATGTATTGCCTTTGTGACCCGATATAACTCTACACCTGACACATGCAGCTGTTGGTCATGTGGGAGCCGCTGAAGTCAGAGAAATTTACAGCAGATTTTCATGGAGCTTGTTGATATGAAACAATATCGTCCCCTCACTGACCTGAGAGTTTTGTTTTAGGCGTGCTGAGCTGTTCAGGATCAAGATTTGGACCTTCTCACAGAGGTAGCTTGTTGTTCTTTTCCTCAGAGGGTTTTGAAAAATGCAGCTGCACCTTCTGCAAACATCAGCGGTTGACCAAAGAGGAGACACTCCCTTTAAGAAGGAGCACAAAATCTGCCTCTCCCTCAGTTAAGTCTGTTAAACAGAGCTAATAAAATTATGATAAGTAATTCAGCATGTGTCAGAGATGATGCCGTCCAAATTTAGAGCTGAAAAGTCTTGAATCAGAATAGTCAGAATTAGATTTTGTGGATTTGAAAGGGGATGTGAGACTGATGACAAGGAGAGGGAAACACAGATGTGCCAAACCCACATTGCATCGAGGCTCTGACTCAGTCTGTCCTCAATTTGTCAGCTCCTCGTGCTCATGCAGGGTCTCGTAGAGTGACATTGATCGCCCCCATTCCCTCTATGGATTATCTGGGTGTTATAATAGAGTGTCAAATCAGGATATGGGAAAGTTCAGTGAGGATATGGTAGTAAAGATTGCAAAACAGCCCTTTGTTTATCTTTCATTTATCCAAAAACAGCAGTTGCATTTTGTCAAGGTCCACCCTTCTAGGTAACTGTTTCTAGGAAAGACAAAATCCTTTGTTTGCAGGCTCCCTCCCACTTGAGTCATTTAAAAATATCTTTTACAAATATCTTTCACTCTTCAACTTGGCCCCAGGATAAAAAAATATTAAAGTAAGTATGATGACAACAGGATAATTCTTGGGAAATACTTCTGAAGCCTGATGGCAGTCATGTAGGCAAACGTTAGCTTTACATTAGCTTTAGTCCTATGCAGAGTTGGAAATGAACACCTGCCACATGCAAGTGTTTTTTGTTCAGTAGCAGCAGATTTTGCTCAACCGATCAGCAACTATATTGCTTTGCAGAAATAAGTCAGAAAATGTGGAGGTAAAACTTTCATTCCCAAGGCCAGAGTCAATGGTATTTTAGAAGAGTGTATTGGATAAATGCCTGAAATAAGGCTTATGGTGAAACATTTTAATTTTTTCTGAATTTTTAAAAGGATGGTTGTGAACAAACTGCTTATAAAAGCTACAAAAACATTTGAGAGTCTGATGCAGCCATTTCTGTTCCTTTTTTAATAAATGGGCCTCTAAGTCGAGCTTCCATGTTATTTTTCTTGTGTAGATCCATTATAGCTTTTAACTCTTGCCAAGAACATTTAATAAAAATACTTTGTTTCATGATTATTTTGTTCGCTACAGACATTATTGTCAGCAAAGATCCCAGAACAGATTGAACTAGAAAGCACTGGAAAGAGCTCAAACCTCCTCCAGGGTAACTAACATATTGCTGTTGGATCCATAAGCAATAGTTTCATGATTAAGTTATCATCATTATATGATTCATGATCCTGAAAACCCACACCGAGCACTGAGAATCATGTTGATATCATTATTAGTTAGACAGTTCCCTAATGGCAGTTATCTGGATTGCCTCAAATCTTGACTTGAGCATCCACAGCGATCACTCTCCATGCAAAGTCAATGTACAGCTGCGATGGGGCGGGGCTAACCCTCAATGCGACTGCTGCGTTCAAGGCGATCACTTGCGTATTGCCAAAAGTTAAAACAAAGTTGATCTTTTCAGACGATGTCGTGTGTAGCTGTGCGGCAACAGCCAATCAGCGGTGTGTGTGTGTGTGTGACGGTACCCGTGACAGACAGTTTTTCTTCTGGACTACAGAGTAACAATCTATGTCCGTGTGGGAAACAGTCAGTGAGGACATTAGTTCCACCTTGATGGACTGCAGAAAAGCTTACAGACATTGCTGCTGCAGGGCATCAGCTGCAGTGTTTTGTGGTTGGTTAGTTAGTGAAAAGGACACAGTTGGAATAATGTCAGCATATACAACCCATTATGATATATGATATGATTGTGGTAAAACTCGAGTGGGCGTGACGTCACTGAGCCTCTGCAACGGCCATTGGAAACCAAAATAAAGTATTTATGGACACGCGATGCAATGTCAGTGGGCAACGCGATTTTGATTGCGGAGTCGCATTTGATGTGAAGGCAGCTTTAGGTTGAGCCATAACTAACATCTCCTGAAAATGTCAGCAAAATCTGTCCAGTAGTTTTTGAATAATCTTGTTAACAATCAGACAAACATACGCAGGCAAACACCGAACCTCCTTGGTGGAGGTAGAATTCCAATAGGCTTGTAGGTGAGGGAAACAGCAGGTTCAAGAGAAGGTAAACAAAACAAATAATCTAAACCAAAACCAAAACTGACAAAACTAGAATGATTCTTGATTGGGAACAACAGCTGATGAGTGATAATGAACTATGAACTATGAACGTTACAAAATAAAACTCAAACTTTCCACCATTATCCTGGATGATTAGGGAGACCTGTATGTTCATATTCTCTGAAATCAGTAAATCGATTTCTCGGCTCTCAATTTAGTTGCAGATAAATTCAACTTTGAAAAAATTGCTGTTGTGGACACTTCAACCAGCCGTTAAGTAAAATGACCAAAACATATATATTTTTCTGTTTAGGGGTGTTAAAAACAGCTGTTTTCTGTGATAAAATCCCATATTAATACAATACTGTGAGCTTGGGTTGTAGTATTTCTGTACATCAAGGCTGACATAATGAAAGCATACATTGGTAGAAAGTTTTTTTTTCTGGTACTGACATTTATCTTTTGGAACATTTATCTGCTGACTCCAATATCATTATGATATTATAATGCAAATTAGGGATACATGATATTGGATTTTTACCGATATCTGATATGCTGATATTTCTGATCATATATTATTGCCAGTGTTTTTTTTTTTATTTTTTTATCAAGAGCAGAGTTTTAAATTCTGAGAACTGACTTGTTGCTTTCAATGTAACAGTCTAAATGTTTAAGGAACAGATGTAAAAAAAAGAAAAAAATGAATCTCTTGTGTTTAAAATGTAGGCATGGAGTGATGATGGTGGAGCTATACTGTACATTTTTGTATTTGGCCAATATTACAGCCATTAAAAGGGATATATATGGATGCATGATATTGGATACCAATACGGTATATCAGGTCAAAAGAGCACTAGCTCTGTAATTAATACAAATGGACTTGTTTCTTTCAGCGTGACAGCATATTATGGCATGAACAGATGTAAAACAAGAAAAACAGCTTTTAACCCTCAATATTTTACTGTACCTATGCAGTGATGAGAAGGTGCATCAATTTTGAACATTTGCATTATTTGTTGATATTCCAGCCGATATACGGCCAATATGTGTAGCCAATGTTTCCTCTGTAAATATCTGCAAAAAATTAAAAATCGTCTGATACCGATATCAAACCAATAATATTGTGCATCCCTAATATGGCCAATATGTATGACTGAAATGTTGGCTCTAAATATTAGCAAAAATTTAAATATCGGCCAATACCAATATTCAACTTTTCAGGCCAATATCTGCCAAATCTGATATTGGAATGGTAATATTGTATATCCCTAATGTATATCAAATTGTTGGAGAAAAATATATATCTCCCTATCAAGCTCATATAAATATGTTTGTGATTGTTAATAGACTGAATCACCTGTGTGTTTGTCCATAAAGTCAAGTCCAAAGAGCACATTTTCATTACTAATGTGGGATTTAGGATATATGATAAATACTACTATGTACATATTTTAGAGCTCACACCCTGCACTAAATAGACTCCAGCCTGTCAAAAGTTTGATGCTGTAAGAGCAGGTTTCTCTGACGAGTGGGTCAGCAGACCGGCCTCAGGGCCACAAAGGGTCAGCTGTCATGGGTCCATCTGCAGCCTCACTTTGCTAATACAGTTACATGTCCTTGTACAAACTGTCCTTACATGTCCAGATTGGTTAAATGGAAGTCTGAATACACGCGTCTCTCTGTAAATGTGGAACAATCGTGCCGTGTCTCTGTGTGTTTTTCCAGTTCACTGCTACCTCTGTGCATCTGTTCGCTTGATTCAGGCGTGCTGAAGACACAGCAGTCAGGCTGCAGATTTGAAGCTGCAGCAAATTCGTTTCTTATGAGATTCGACATACAGCATGACATCTGATTTGTTTTTCTGTCATTTCTGCAGAGAGGTTTTGGGGTTATTTTGTTTCTGCAAAGATCTTCTGTCTTAAAGTCCTGAGGTGCTTATCTTTTGCCAAGCAGCTGCACTTAACTGCTCATAATTTACAGAATAAAGAATACTAATGGCCGACAGCAGTATAGTGGATGGGCAGTTTACTGGGTTTAAGATAAACCAATATGTTTTCAAATAAGAAAGGACGGACTCTTGGTGAGACAGTTTCTCCTGGATTTATCAGGGTCTTGGGGAGCACAATGCACAATGCATAGATTTGAAAAATTATATAACTGGTATTGCTGATCTCTATTTTCATTTAATAAAGAAATGTTGTCCAGATCTGATAAAACTGCTACTGCAGCTGTACACGTGGTGACTTCCTGCTGTTGTCTCACTCATAGCTCCCACCTTGTGTTGCTCTCAGGAACTCTGATTGGGCCATGCTGCTTTGGGCTGCTCTCACTTGTTGTAGGTTGGAGCTTGGCAGGATGTACAGCAGCTGTACAAGGTTAGAGCAAAGCACCAGCCTGAATCATGACCACAGAGAAAATGTGATCCGCTGGACTCACTTTTTTGATGATGTCCTGTCTTTCGGACTCACCCTGCCCAGATGGCTTGGATGGTGGACGGCGTGGTTTTGACTCTGAGGCTCTGTTTACATGGAGACACTGTGACCGAGAATGCAAAGGTTTTTTCTTTGTGCATTCAGACTTGATTCTCGTTCAGACAAAGATGCTAGAAATGAAAGGAAACTGCAGTAGTGTGAATGCCGGTCCAGTAGATGGCGATGTAAGTTTGTAGAGAAACAGTGCTGCTCCAACACACGGACGAAAAAGACAAACTTTTCACAACAAACAATGGTGAGTTGATGCACAAAGGCACAGGAGTTTCTTGTCTGGACAACAAATTTGTCTGAATAGTGTTGTATGGATAACAAACTGAGCACGGTGAGCAGCACACGTTACTCGGTAGACGGCCGAAGCTGTTGTTGTTCCTGGTATACGCACGCAGCCTTCATGTGAAAGAGCACTGTGAATGCGTTGACATCAGCGTTTAACCCTGAAACACTCTGACTCTGGTTCACATGGAGCTGCATGGAGGGGCGTTTTGAAAACTCTCCACTATGGACCCTGGTTTCAAAAGTTTGTGGATTCAAGCACTCCAAATACCATTCTCAAGTAAACGGGAGTCCAAAACGCAATGAAAACGCATCAGATTTGGCCATATTGGGCCTTGTGTGAACGGCCCCTGCGGCAGTGACTTGGATTGAGCAGAGCCTCCGCGCTTGTTGTCAGACAGCATTGAATTCGAACAGTCTGCTTCATAGATGAATGAAGAGTTTGTTTTTGGAGTTTGATGGCATTTTGCTTTTACATTTATGCATGAAGTTTGGTGAGTTTCTTGGCTCTGGGCGGCATCATGTGAACGAAACAAAGGAAGGAAATGGTCAGGTTTGAATTTATAACAACATAAGAAGTGTGGTTGAGGTGGGGTCCTATTCCTGAAACTTTGCTCTCAACATCACTTATCCAAATGTAAAGATATTTGTGGCTAAAAATCTAAGGCCAATATTCCGTCACCTGGTTGTTACATTCCTGTTTGTAGCTCTTAAATGAGTAGATGAAGCTTTACTGTTACTATTAATGATATTTCAGTGCTCTGTTGTTGGTGCTGCACAGCTGTGACTTCACACGTTTACGTGGCTGATGAAACCCTCTCATCCCGGCTCACATCCCTGTCCTCAAGTGAAAATACAGCTGGTGGTGGAAACTCAAACCTGTCGGGGTTTACTGCTGCAAACCCCGCTGAACCAAACCAGAACACTCAAGGCTTATGATGCACGACTTGAGCTGGAACCACCAGTGTTCACGGGTCAGCAGGTCCTGTTGCTTTTGGTTTAGGTTTTATTTCCACTTCACCCATATAGTCTGCAACAAGAGAGTTTGTCTGCATTTTTTATATTTAAAATAAAAATCGCCCGACGTTTAGGATTTTTATTTTTCTTGTCATTGAAACAAGCAGTCATACAGACTGGGGATGCACCGAAATAAAAATTTGTGGCCGAAGCTGAATAAAATATAAACGCTTGGCCGAATACCGAATATCCAATGCGGAGGCAAAGTAGTTCACTATATTTTTTAATAATGCATTAATAGCTTAGAGTACATTTTTAGACATGTTTTTAAAAGAAAGTAATTGTTTATTGAATGTTATGACATTTGTTTAATGTTCCAGTAGCCTTTGCTTTAAAGTAAAAGCCCAACAAAGTTTTTCATTCATATTAGGCCTTCAAACAAAACAAAACATGCATTGAAAAATACTAAAGTGCATTGAAGTGGATAAACCAATAAACCAATAATACCAACAAATAAATAATTGTCCTTTTGACACAAGTCTGCTTTATGGCTGTCACTTTATGTTCGGTATTTGAATAACCGATCGAATATGAGAATAAATATCCGTAACCAAAGAGTAAATAAATATTTGAATGTAAAATATTGAGTGTGGCAGCACATAAGGCCTGGAGCAGTGGACAAGTCAGTCCAACAGAGGGCGCTCTGAGCGCAGCTTGATCGTCAGACATATCCGCTGCTCTCTTGACCTCAGTAAACAAGTAGTTTCCACTCCTAACACCATTGATGGCAAACTTAAAATCCAAGACCAGGCTGTGTTTTGTGTGAAATGCAGTTTAGTCACTCGTCCTCTGCTTATTTGCGGGCTCAGCTGTTGGCCTTTCATCCAAGCTATACGGCCGAGTGCAGCGGCGCTTTGTCAAGAGTTTAATCCTGCGTGACTGTGTTTTTTTCGGCAGGGTCTTTACCAAAAGGGCGGATAAGAGAGTCTCTGTCCCTTACTGGGGGGGGTGATCGAATATCTTTGATTATTTGGATGCATGATTGAGTTTGAATTTTAGGAAAAGTGACAGCCTTGCTGAGCCACAGTCACACGCAATGACGTAGTTGATTTTGTCATTGCGTCACACGGTATTATTTGGCCTTGCTATTACCTCACTCCACCAAAGGCCGAATATGACTTTTTTTTTTACAATATTCGGCCAAATATATTTGGCCACCGAATATTCGGTGCGTCCTTAATATAGACTGTTTGATTTTTGCTAGGACCCTATAAAATTTAATGATTTGAGAATTTTAACAACCATTTGTTATCTATTAACTGATAAACAATATAGATAGCTATCATGCAGTGTCTCCAAGCTATAAGTTTGGAGATATTATCTTTGGTCCATGTCATCCAACCCCAAGCAGCAGAACTTTATACATCATTTTTCTGGCTGCTCTTCACATGACTGAAGCTGCAGGCAAAAGTGGAAAATGTGCTCTCCAGTGTTTGTTTAGTCATCTGCTGTTTGCCTTCCTGCAGCCTGAAGATGATGATATTTGACAAGCCGGAGCACATGATGAGTGTTTTTGTGCTTACTTCCAGAGAGCTCATTTGGTTAAAAGAAAAGACCTGAATAAAAGATGATGGTAATCAACAAATGTGCATGTAAATTGAAAGGTAACAGTCATGTCAAAATAAACATCAGCCTGTCTGATTGCAGGGGCTGTAGGCTTCGCCATCCATCTTCCGTTTTAATTTACTTGATGGATCATATTCTTAAGTGTCTCTCCTCTCCCTGTCTCAGAATATCTTGTTCCGGCGCTCTCATTGCTGACCTACTTCTGTTGGTCATCATTTCTGTAATCATTTGGACCGATGTCTCAGTGAGGAAGTTCTGTCCGAGTCCCAGCTCACGCTAGCAGCTATCTTTGCCTGGGGACTGAAGGAAGTAGAGCTTAAGAGATCTTTTCTTGTGTTTTATTACAGTATCAGTTAGAGGATGTCATCCTCTAAATCTCTCTGTCGATCTGGACTCGTGGTCTTGGTTGTTGCTTTTCTTCCAACTGCAGTATGTCCATATCTCTTCCTGTAAAAGTTCTGGATGATAGACGGATCAATAACGCCCCTCACCACGGGTGGTTTTGTTTGTTCATGGCTGCAGATGATGATATTGGATTTTTCTCCCATATTGAGGACACACACACTCCTCTCTGTCCGACTAACACACGTACACACTGCAGTTAAACTTTCCATGACATTATTGGTTTTATCAGAAGTAGGCCAAAGCAGAAGCTGGGCCCTCTGGCAGGCCCACTGAGCATGCTCAGTACTGCTGCAGGCAAAGCAGGCCGTTCATTAAAGCTCTCTCAGATACTACAGCCAGACTTCTCTGTCTCGATGACAAAGAACAGAACAACTCAGTGACAAAGGGAACCTACGCTGGATTTAAAAAAAGTTTGCTGCTATTCAGCCACAAGACTGAAGTTGTATTAAGGTATTATGTAAGGTTTACAGCTGACTTTTTGCTGATACCATCAGTGGTATTTTGTTGCCCCTGAACTGGTCAGGACCCTTCACAGCCCCCATAAATGGATATTATGAGATTTGGGATTTATTCATTTTTTGTTTTTATTATTTTAAAAATGTGACCATATGCATTAATGAACATTTACATGTAAATGCTTGGGATTATAGCCAGGCGGCTGATTTCCATCCCCAGTCTTATTAGCATGTTAATGTCAACACAAAACATCAATGATAGGAATAAAACACAAAGAACATACTGTATTAAAAAACAAGCAACATACACAAACTGTAGACAACACAAACAACATACAGTCCAAAAATTAAAAGGGCTGAGAACTGGCAGACCCTGGGAATTATATACAATATATTTTGAAGTGCTGAAGTGCTAACTACAGTGCCATTGTGCCAAAGTACAGAGTTCTAGCTGCCTGGGAGCTCAGGTCGTTGCTATGTTGCACAGTGCCCAATATTGCACAGAAACAGAGGTGCCTGTTGTTCTGCACACTGCCCTACTGCCCAAGACTATAAAGTACCAGACTGAATATAATGTTGCATGTTGTCCATAGCACACATTTGCACATGCAGATGTGTGAGTAGATATTGCACTGAGTGCACAAACCTGCACCGTGGCATTTCCAACACTGTCAAGTGATTTATCATCAAAAATGTGGAAAGCCGCCCAATCTGGCACTGCTAACAAATCCTTAAAAAATTGCTGTATCCACAGCCAGTGTAGCAGGTCAGATTAACCCTGACCAGACTATACCAGGGACAAACTGGGCTAGTCCAGACTATACCCCTTTGTATATTATTGTCTAGTCCAATTTATACCCCAGGTCAATTCTGTGTTTACCTCCCTAGTCCAGATTATAGTCCCTAAATTTATTTTAATTCTCTGTGGAAACATATGAGGACTGAATACAGTTTTGTTTTTTACAGTTTTCCAGAATGTTCAACCACACTGATTTTTTTAAAAACACTGAGTATATCCATGATATCACGACTAATCAACTTACCAGTATGATTTGAAATGCAATGTTGAGTTGTTAACTGCTCAGTGAGCAGCAGACAGTGTGACAAACAATTTTATTCTGATATAGTTTTATGTTTTGTATGATCAGGCTCAGTACATGTAGCCCAGAATTTACCCGCATGCATCAACCCGAACAAATATAACTTCAGTGCTGTCATCAGTGACTGTCACATCCCTTTTGTGCCATGAATGGCATTTCCTGAAAAAGTCATCCAAATCTCTTTGTCTCTTAGAGTAATACTGTTCATAAACTAACAAACAAGCAAACAAACACTGGCAAAATCCCAACCTCCTTGGTGGTGGTGATTAGGGCTGGTTTAAAAAAATTGATTTCATCGATTTAAATCGATTTTCCATTAACTGGTTCATAATCGATACATAAAATCCAAAGATCGATCTTTTAACTTGGGTAGTTTTTTCTTCTTTGGATGTGCAGAGAAGCAGCCTGTTATCAACCACAGGCTGCTAGTCTTGTGTGATCAGTGTTTAGCGCTGCTTTCTACTGAACAAGATCTCATGAGATGTTACTGCAACCAAACATGGTGGAAGCACTATACAGGCACCACTGGCAACTTTAAAAGCTGATGTTTGGATGTACAGTATTTTAGATTTAATAAGGACAAAGGAAAATACGAGTTGGACCAAAAATAATTAATATGCAGAATGTGCATTAATGCATATCATTAAAATATGATTACTGTAACTGCTTTGGGTTTAATTCTTCATGTTAAAACAATTTATAATGATGTACCAGGTCAAAAGGTCACTTTTTAAATTTACAGCACTATTTTAACTAAGATATCCCAGACTGAATAAATATCGAATTGAATCGTGAATCAAATCGATATGAGACCTTGTAATATCGAATCGAATCGATCCAGAAAATCTGGATCTATTCCCAGCCCTAGTGGTGATAACATAATACATAAATACTTGTTTAATAAAAATTAACAGCTTTATCCCAGTAGTTATCACCTGCTGTATCTGTTAAAAGGACTTCATAGATATGTAAAAATGAAATATCAAAAAACACCTGGAGCACACGTAAAGGAATCAGATTATTTTCTTTACCTGGTTATCATTGGGCTGATGATCATTCAGACACACACTCAGTCATCAGGAGGCAGCTTAAACAGTCTGACCAATCAGGCGGCCTCTTCATCTCCACATGTGGCTAATTAGCACAAATAAAAACACTGACAGCAGGCAGAGGAGCAATGCCAGGCCAGTGTCACACTTTTGTGTCCTCATTTCATACTAAACACCAACTGCTTACAGTTTGTGCTGCCCTGATCTGTAACATGTAATATTTAGCTGTCATCGTTCAGACATTTAACAGACTCTTGACTGAGTTTCCAATTTTCCACAACAGGAGGAATTTCCCTCAAAATAAGCCTCCAAACTTCAGCGATGTACAACTGATTTTTATGTAAAGTCCTGCTCCCACTTCAAAGTGTTTTAATGTGTTTTCATCTGAGCTCCTCCAGTATCCCAAAGTATCACACAGCACGAATAGAAATCAAGCAAGAGTTTAGTTTATTTGTCAGAGAGCAAAAATGTGTTACTTAAAATAGGATCTGCCAGCAAAACTTCTTTGTAATTATCTCTTTCCTTTATAGCTCTATGAACATATTCATGTACAAATTGTCTGTTCAACTCAGCTTTGATCAAAGAGTAACCCTCCTGAAAATATGATTTTGTTCTCTGTGTGCATGTTCTTCCTTGTTGAAGTAACATGTTTGCTCCTGACTGCTGTTCCACAGAACAGATAAATTTAGGACAGATTTTTTAAGGTGCAGCTCGATACCTGTGAACCTGAGAGCTCTCTGAAACACAAAGCCTATAACAAAAGGGTCTTTTTTTTGCTTCAACAGAGTACATACGTCCTGTAAAAAGGGTATTTAAACCAGCAGTTACATCTGAAACAATGTAGAGAGGAATTTAAGATCCTGATTCATGTGTTTTGTTGACAGTACTGTCACTGATCATCTGAAATACAGTACAGATATTCGTCGCATCATATTTTGTGTTTTGTTCTGGCAGCTGTTTAGCAGTTGGCCAGTGACTTTGTGTGTGAGAATGTCACACAGGTGGTAGTGTAACCTGATCAAAGTATCACATAGTCATCATTATTCATCAGTAAACATGCTTTTACTTACCTTAATTCAACAGAACAGCACAAAACATTCTGAGAAGCAACACAGGGCATGTTCTTTCAGTAAGGACGGCAAAAAATAACATATTGTGAGAATTTATTTGAATCAGTTATTACAGTCGGCAAAAGAATTAACAGTGCAGCAAGCCTATAGAAAAGCCTAGCATAAACCTGATAACAGCTGACACAAGCATGTATAAGCGTGTGATTATGGCACATACACAGTTAAGGGCAGAGAATGATAAAATGAACTTAAAAAATCTGGTCAGAAACAAGAGGAACAGAAATTCAATTTTCTTTTTAAATAATTTTTGTTTAACCTTTATTTAACTAGATAAAAACATTGAGATCAAGATATCTTTCACAGGGTGACCTGGGCAAGTGGTCAGCAGCTCACCTCATGGTAAAAACATTTTTGTAAGTGACAATATACTGTAAATATACAAATGAAAGTGCAAGAACAAAATGCAAACAGGGAATCAACAAGGATAACGAATAAAGCAGACAAAGGGAATAAAGGTGAAAATTAAATGAAACCCAATTAAATGGCAAGGACCACAACCTACAATAAGACATGAAAATACAAAAAAAGTTTAAATTCCAGTTACACAGTCATGTAGTTTAGATTAGAATAATCCAACCAGTGCCAGATCAATTATTATGATACATAAATATACTTTCGGTCCCTCCAATTCTTCCTAGAGCTTGAAGTTTATATTAATGTAGTCAACAGAGATGCACAAAATTGATTTTTGGGAGAAATTTTGATATTTTCAGTCTCATTATCACCAAATTGAAGGCTAATATTTTTACTCAAGAGCACTTAACTCAAAGCGATCATTTACTGTGTTGAAGACAAAGATGGGAAGCTAGAAAAATACAATTTCATTCTCTAATAAATGAACCCTTTGATTTATAAAAGTAGATATTCAGGGATGATGAGGTTAACCTTTATGGTCCAATTTAACATTTTGCCAGCATTACTGCCAATAAATAGATATTTATGGCCAATTTACATGGTCAATATCTGTGAGCTTTAGATAGGAACCATTTTTTTATGTAACACTGATAATCAGTTGTTTTGATAATTATGTGCAGATGTGCAACCTAAGTCATCCAATTTAAATCAAAATCTAGTTTTTGCCTTTGTAAAACAATCAGGCACCTGTTAAGTTCCTTTACTGTTGTGTCTCCTTTAAAGGAAATCGTTGACCTCTTTATTGCTTTGCCTCCATTCACATGTATTGAGGGACTTTGCTTTGTCTTAAAAATAAGTGAGTGTCATAAAAGTTCAGCCTTTTTATGGGGGAATGATGGTATTGTGGTCCATTTGGGCTGAATAGACACTTTCACTCAGTCATTTGCAATAGAGGAAGCAGCCATAAGAGGAAAAAGAAGTCACTGGGGAGGGTGAATGACTCTCCTGGCTGTGATAAATGTAAATCTGAAGCTGAGTCATTCAAAGAGAAAATAAAGCCTGTTTATTTAGAGGAGGGGTTTGGCTTTATTTCCTGAATGGATACATAACTTATCTTTAATTAAATGCAGACACACATTGCTTTAGCCTGCTGGAGCAGTGGATAAATACCATGGCACAGAGTTTTCTGTCCTCTTTTCTCTGCTCTGCGCTCTGTTGTTGATGTTTGTGCTGCAGAAGCTAAATCTGCATCCAAACGCTTCTCCGTAATCAATCTGCAACACAAATGTAATCTCAAGAGGGGAATGAGCAAATAAAACAGGCGGTGATACGAACTGTGCTGTGCTGCGCTTCTCCACCGCTGCATACTCATCAGTTTTAAGGTATAGCGGCTGTGGAGAGTTTCTGCATGTAGATGGACTTAATTTTACTGGCTCTATCAACTCAGCACCACGGCCTACATTATCCACTCCCAGCTGGATCATTACAGCCGCAGACAAGAGCTGATAGATTCATTAGGCTCACAATGAGCCGTGTGGATCTCTGTAGCATTTACCTGGAGAAACCATTAAAGCAGCCCGTGTAGTTTGATTGATGTTCTTTAATTGAGTTTATTGCTTTAAGGGAAGTTTATATTTATGAATTTAATGTCTGCAGTCAAGACCACAAGCGTTAGGATTTCAGATCACCCATGAGTGCCACTTCTGCAGTAAAAGGCAGATTTTCTTCAAACTGCAAAAACGTTAACTCAGGCTCAGGGACAAACTAATTTGATTTCTAAGCAAGATATTCAGGGCCAAAGAAACATGATAGGAGCACTGAAGAAGTTTTACACTAGCCTTTAACATCTGTCCAATCTGACTCAAGGATGAATTGAGTAGACTTTTTAGGTCAAACATCAATATCATGGGACTCATGTTCATCCTCCGCTTGTAGATGAGATATCAGAATATTTTTTTAGTGCCAAGTATGTGACTGGTTAAAAGTATTTCGGTTATTGTCTAGTTTTCGTCAGGGGAGGAAAGGTTGTTGACAAAAACTTTGCCGAAAATAACTTAACAGCATTAACACTTTCCCCCACGCTGTTTTAGTGGCTCATTTTCTCACACAGTGACCGTTTGCATTGTATACAGCCTTATAGCATTAGTGTCTGTCTGAAGATTTCTGAACAGAGAGAGAACTGAGCTGTGACACTGTGGCACATGTTCGGGCTCACAACCCGACTTCAAAAAACCCAAACCATCCCTTTAATGAATTGTTCAAACAGACTTTAAATCCTCTCTTGCAGGAGAAAAAAAGCCACATGGTGCTCTGAAACATGCATTAGTCGTCTGAATATGAACCCATATTTTCTCTGTAACGTGAAACTCCTTTTTCATGTTAATCCTTGTTAACATTTGTCACTGTACTAAGCCTGCGGCTGCAATTCCTTTAAAGAATGTCAAACTCGTATAAATTAAGGATAACATCAATAAAACTGGCCTGTTTCACTTCCTTATCTGCAGGTGTGTTTATATGTTGGTACCATTGCTCCAGAGTCAGCAAGTTCTCATCTCAACAGAGGCTCACATCCACTAAAGCTGCTCAACTCCTGTCAGGAGGTGCAGCCCCAGGTTATCAGCTCTTGTTCTCTTATTCAAATCCCTTAGTCAGATGTTGGGGGGTATTAGTTGGAATCTGCAGAGTGTAATGCTTAAAGTGTCAGAAATACTAGCGGTGGCACCACTGAGGGAACCAGAATTTCCACAATTTCAGCCTTATTTGCACAAGAACACTTCCAAAAATAAATACATCTATGGCAGCTTCAGTGCATCACATTTATCTCACTTGATTGGACTGACACAGAAATGTTTGAGTTTTTCCACAAGACAGAAAACATCACCTTCATATCAGTATTCTGCTTTTAGCTGAAGCGCTTCGGATTGATGCTTACCCACATTTTTTTTCTGTTTATCTTGAATAGTTCAGGATAAATAATTCATCACAAAATAACTACCCCACTGTTTCAATATCAGCTTTGCCAGCACACGGTTGACGGGCCCATGCTGTCAGCTGTACGATTGGAGATGTGAAGGATCTATAAATATGCTTTGAAAAAGCCGAGCCTTTGCCCCCTTTGCTGATACTGAGATAAGTGTGGAGAAAAGTCAACCCTGTCAGCATGCAGTCACATGTTGGCTGCGATGTGTAGAAGGGGGTTGGGCTGGGCTCATGCTAGAGTGCATCCCTATTGGCGCGCTGAATGCAAACTTTAGAATTTGTGACTGTCAGTCCTGCCAAAGCTCACAAAAAAAGCCTGAGCAGTGAGGCGAGGCCGGCTGACCCCTGTGTCCACTGCTGGCCCTCTGTCAGGTCACCCACCAGGGACACTGTGCTCCAAAACTCTGTGTCCACTGATCTGCAGGCCACTTTCCTCTCACTCATTTTGCTTCATCACTGTGGAAATCTGAGCACCGTGTTAGACTCCCAGGACCTCACATTGCCTGTGCCTGATCCAGCAATCAGATCTGCTATTCTGCTCGGATGAGATAGTTCCCAGGAGCAGCACATCGATGCTCAATGTGTCAGTGGTGCAGTGATTTTTGCCCTGCTGGTGTAATTGCGGTCACTGGAGTGTTGTTATTCATGAGAGGATTCAGCTCTTCTGAACTTCCTGACTGCCTGAGGGGGCCTGTGGAGCTGACTTCCTCATTGATTAAACAGTTTTGCAAATTTAAGTATGTGCTTTGAGATCTGTTGTTTAATTAATCCGCTTTTGTCTGCTTGTGTGAACTGTTTATTAGTTTTATTTAATCTCAAAGCAGCAGTAAAGAGAAGGTCAGTTTATAACCTCTTATTTCATTTCTTATTGACTTTTGACAGTGATGAATTGTTGGGAAGCCTTAATTTGGTGCCATAATGGTTACACATAGTCTAAAAACAAATTATTATTAATGATATAAAGTCTATAAACTCAAATTAAATAAATATCAATAAAATAATCCAGTTTTTGAAGATATTTGATTTGCCAGGAAACATATATTAAAGGAACACTCCAATGTTTAGATGTTTTCATGTCTTTCTTCATTCCCAGGTCAATGACAACACCATTCTTTTGATTGTGCATTTTGTAGGAAGAGACGGGCAAAGATCACCCACCGCGAGTTAGCTTAGCTTAAATGTTGGGAGTCAACTGGTAGTGCTAGCCTGTCTTTGCCAACAGTCTTCAGATAAAACTCTTCAGCAAATCTTAGCAGTCCTGTTTGCTTATTATGACTTCTTTATGTTATGTTATCTTCTTCTCGTAAACAGGCTTTTTTTTTTTTTTTACCATCTTTCGCACGAGAGATGTGACAGATATGAACAAGTCGAATCTTTTGAACAGCTTTTTTAAATGAACAAGGAGAAGCGATCTGCAGTTGTGGTTGAGCTTCTTAAATTTGCAGGCAATTTCCTTTTGATAATGGCTCGCAAACGAACAAGCTTATTATCAGCAATGATCCACAACAGTGAAAAGTTCCACAGGCTTTTAGTGGGTTTTATAATTGAGGGAACCAACACAATGCTAACTTCCAAGCTGGCCTACAAAATATGCCATCCCTGCACCACACTATTGTGCACAGGAGACTTAATGAGACTTTGTAAAGACTTTCTCAAGACTGTAGTCTGTCTCTTAAATTACTGTCTTTAATATTCACCTGTATTTACATTGTGAGGTTGCAGTATGCTTATGGGAGTGGTTTCAATTACTGTATGCTCTTCTCCCTCTATCTATCTAACAGTGAGTGTAAAATAGATATTTTTATCTTTGGCCTTTTAACGACTCTTTTACAGTTTCTAAAGGGTTATTTTCATATCAATAAGGATTCAGACAGTCATGAGTGTCAGTAAGGGTATCAATATCTCAGAATGGAAGACCAATAAATTAAGTAATAAATTAAGAAAAAATCTGAATTAATTTCAATATCAGAATCAGAATTAGAATCAGATAATATATCATATATACGTTGATATTTTTCTGGTGTGTACAGATTATTATTGTGTTTTGTTTATTCTGTAAGAGGTTTATATGAAGAGTGGGGTTGTGCATGCAACGATCTAATGTAGAGTGTGAAATGAGGCTTTCACCCATGTATCTATATTATTTTCCCAGAGTAATGACAGCTGGTAAAGAATTGTGATTTGATTCAGTATTGGATCTGATTTTTGAGGAAGGGGCAGGACTCGATAAGCTCTTTGCTTCTCTCTGTTACTTCTCAAACTGTTTGTTTTGTTGACATGCATGTGTTTGTACTCACATGTGTACTTATATTTAATGGACATGTACAGTAGTTCGAAGTACATATGTATTATATTGCTTTGACTAAACTGTTTTTTTTTTAAGTTTGAGATGATAAGAAAAAAAGAAAAGGAAGAAGGAAGATTGTTGGTTAGGTATGTTAGACAAATAAGGAATTTGACTCCAGTTAACTTAACTCCCTAAGTACAGGCTGGAGGACATTTACTTATGCAAATAAGAATTCAGGAATAGTAAAATAAGAATTAAACAATTGGATAAAAGTAAAAGAGTGCAATAATTAAGTAAACATCCTATAGCATCCTTCACTAAACTGCCTTGAGTTTATACTGCAAATGTAGAGTTGTTGCAATTAAAGAGAAGAGTTTTTTTCATTCGGTATGACGTAGTTTCACTTTAGCCAGTCAAAGCACGTGATGACCTGTCTTGATCTAAGATTTCTCAATTCAAAACAAGCATGTCTGTATTGTAGACTGAAGCATTTCCCTGTCTGCAGTTCTCTTCTTTAGAAATCATGTATGACAGCATCAATCACAGCTCATATTTTCTCAAGAGCTAGCCGAGGCATGCTGTACACAGACTAGAAGTTCTTGGAAAACTGTCATCATATGTGTCAAGTGGTTCTTACAGAATTTCTTGAAACTATGATGACATTCAAATCAGCAGAAGTTCATCTTCTTTGTATATTTCACCTCTGAAGGGGCCTGTGTGAATGAGAAAGGATGTTTTCTCTCCACTTTTGTTGCTGGACTCTTGTTCTGGATTTCACTGCTCATGGACTCAGCTCTCCATTGTTATTTTCAGCCCCATTTGACAAACACACTGCTAATTACTGGAGCTGGAGAGACCCCCTCCCCCCTCACTCACACACACACCAGTGCACCAAGAGGCTGACCATTCAGCTCATCTTCTCAGTGGCTCCCAGAAGACGAGCTGCTAACAGAGCTGTTTATGCATGCAGTATCCTTTTGCTATCACCTAGTTTGAAGAAGACCCCCTGCAGAGTGCTGGCAAATGCTCTGATTCTGTCCCTTTTTTAACACAAACCCCTCCGGCTCCTGTTGTTGCTGCTCCCAGTCACCGTACCTGCAGCTGTTCAGAACAGCAGCAGGTAATGACCAGCGAATCAGCGTCATAGGACGGAGCGTGGGAGTGGAGGTGGAAGAGAAAGAGCTGGAGATGAGAGCGAGCGAGAGAGTGAGCGAGTGGGCAGGTAGATGAGGATCCTGTGAGAGTGGATAAACATGTGAACACTTAGTGATTTCCCTCTGCCTTCCTGTTCCTCTCTTTCCGCCTCTGTGTGGGCTGTTAATGAGTCTGAAAGCCTCTCCTCAGCATCTGTCAGCTGAGAACAGAATGAAGCCTCTGCTGCAGCCCGAAGCTGAAAAGAAATGCTCTATTGCTCATTGATAATTGGAACAGTCTATAGATATTTTTTTATCTTTAACTCGCAGCATCGTCTATAGTGTGACTTGCTCTCCCTGCCTTCACATGTTAAGGCTGACGATTTACTGAAAAATACAAGAGCATTGAAAATTTTATGTTTGAATGTTTGGAATAATAAAAAAACTTTTTGATCCCAAAACTTTGAAAAACTTTGTATTTTTAAGACATTCACTGTTCAAATAAGTTCATAACTAACTTAAATTGGACCTGTAATCTCATTCAAGTGATGTAACCCATGCTCTTCTGTTTGGTTAACCTCCATTGCCTTAAGACCTTCTGCTCTTTAACCTTGATGCACACCAGAACATTAACATTATGGTAATGTGGGAGTTTTGGCACTATTTTGGTCCAGACAATGGACGTTCATCACATGCTGACTGTGTATCTTCAGGAGACCTGGCATATTACCGCTACCACATTTGTTTGTGCTACTTGTTTGCTTGTCAGATGTGAGGGGGCAGTTTTTAAAAAGTTGTTGAAAACAGACATTTAGGTCTCAGGAACATACAGATGCAGACCTCCAGATTGCCCCTTCTGGTCAAGTGCCTTTCGAGTCCCAGCCAGATATCTGCCAAATTCTAGCTACTAGTCCCCCCATCTCTCTGGGGTGCTAAAATTCACCATTAACATTTTATAATTATTTTCCCAATTTTATGTACGTTTAAGCCTTAGAAAGATCAGTCCATATCACTCATACTACCACCAGTCACATTGGAAAATAAGGATAATGTGGCTTCTACTTTTTAGGGCTGTCATGTTTTGTGCGCATTGCGCTTACGTCACCGCATGCGCAATGCTCATTCACATTAAGGCTGCACGCGCATACCAGGAACAACAGCGGCTTCGGCCATCTGCCAAGTAACTTGTGAGCCTCTTACCGTGCTCGGTTTATTATCCAGACAAAACTATCCAGACAGATTTGTTGTCCAAACTGATTTGTTGTCCAGAAAAGAAACTCCTGCGTCTCTGTGCGTCTATTCGCCATTATTGTTTGTGAAATGTTATTCTTCTTCGTTTGTGTGTGGTAGCAGCGCTGTCTCTCTGCAAACCTACACCATCATCTACTGAACCGGCATGCACACTACAGCGGATTTACTAGGGCTGTAGCAATACACTTATTTTCCGATACGATACGATACACGATATTCAGCTCACGATACGATAATATCACGATATATCACGATATCACAATATTGTGATATATTGCGATATTCTACATTAAACTAGGAAAAACCTAGAGACAGTGAATATGTAACTTTTCTATTTTATTGTTATTGAAATATGTCAAATGCAGCGTTACATACATACACTTAACACAGAGTGCATCAAGTCAATTAAACTAATGTTGCAAAGAAATTGTTCTTGTTTCCCCTTTAACTAAGTGTTGAAATCATCCTAACCTGTAGTCCAGCTCAAACTGTAATCAAACCCATGAGAAACAAAGAGCTTTGAGTTACTGACATAAAAACAGTAAGTTAAAAAAAGTCACATATTTCTCTTGTCACTGTCTGAACTGAATAGTGCATTAAAAAAAAAACAGGTGCAAACATCTTTATAAGTTGTATTTTTTTCCCAACTTCGATAAAATATGAGTTTTTATTTTTACAAAAAATAATGATACTAAGATTTGAGATATCGATATTACTTCGGGAGTCAAAATATCGATATATATTGCGATATCGATATTTTTCTACACCTCTAGGATTTACAGGGGATTAACTCGTCTCCAGCGTTGTCATCTGAACGCAGAAGAATTTGAAAACGCAAAGGAAGAATCTTTGCGTCTGTAAGTCAGGAGTTTCCATGTAAACAGCCCCGAAGAGATATGACAACAATAGTAAAGATAGTTGACTGACTGACTGACTGACTGAGTACTTGGCCGTTGCTTGTTGAAGGTCCTGTGGTAGACTGACCCTGTATCTGCATTAACTTACTATGAATGTAGTTGCTGAGAAAATCAGACTCAAAAAATGTCTTTTTGATTATTGTTAAGCACATTTTTTTGTGTTTTTTTATACCACTTTTTGGTCTCTTCTATGTCTGTAATTAGACAGAATTGTGGAGAGAGTCAGAGACGGTGGTGAGGGATGAACCCATGCCCCCCGGGTGAGGTCAACCGCCTCTGAATGTGGAGTGGGCAGACCTGACTGCATATCGGCACTCCCCAACTTGAAGCTTTTCTCCTCTTGCTAATTTCAAAACATCTGTCTGGTTGTTCTCTATGTTTGGCATTACAAGCTTGTGCTGCTCGCTGTTTATTACATTACTGTTGTATGAGAAACTATTGTGTTTCTCAGGTGATGCCATTGTTCACAGCCTCTGTGTGTACATCATTACGTTACGAGGCCTTCAGCCCTGACAGGCAGGCAGGAGCGTTGGAGCCAAAGCGCTGTGATAACATCAACAGATCTGGGCCTGCCCACCCTGTTATCCTCACTCCGTCATAAAGCCTAATGGTGTGTGGCCATAAAATGGAGTGTAGCTGTGGTTTGAGCTGAGATAAAACAGAGTTTGTTTGACCTTGGAATGGCCACCTCCACTTGAAAAGACGCTTGGAGCAGTAGATAAAACTCCCACCGAAAGGCTCATGCACTTAAGGACTAATTTGAATGTCCATGATTCTTTTCCTACAGTTAGACTAAATTGCAGAATGTTGCAACAAGTGGACATAATCGGCTATTGTGCTCCTGAATGATTTGTAAAGATATTTGAGCCGTCCAAGGCATTAACAGCTCTGAGACACTGAAATATAAAACTCTCTGAGCAATTCAGTTACAGTCTGCGCTAGAATCTGAAGACCCTGATGATGTAAGTCAGTTTCAGTGGAGGACGCTGAGAAAGGTTTTTCTGCAGAATGGTGATGTTGGGCTCTGTACTGGAAATCAAGACACGTGAGTGATTCATGTAATTTTTAAAATTCAAAGAGGAACTCAGATTAACAACATAAGACATGCTTCATTCCAGAAGTTTATGCAAGTTCAAGTTTAATTTGTCTAATTCAATTATATATAAATATGATTTTTACACTGTTTTCTCCAGCACTCAGTTACTTTTCAGTCATCATGAAGATACCTTGAATCCCAGACTGAATGAATGACAAACACTCTGTAGGAACTCTTTCATGATAATCAGCTTTTAGAGCTAGCTTTGGTGATGTCAGTTCAGTCCAGTGAAGAGTTTTCAGAACAAGGTGTTCGCCCTGACTCTGTAAAGTATTTTCTTTCTGTTGTCCCACTAAATCCCGACAGCGAGCATTGACTCAGTCATCCAGGATCTTAAACAACACACCCTCTTGCTGAAGCACCCAGCACACACAGATGGTCGAGCAGCTTGCTGTATCGTTCTCCTTTGACACTCGTTTTTTAAGCGGGTGTTGGAGCACAGACTCCTGATTCGCCTCGGATCAATTTTCCGTGGATTGGGTCACTACATACCATATCACATATCCCTCAGTTTTGCACTATTCCCTCTTCTCTCTGTGGTTTCTTTGGGGTGTGGTGTCTGTTTTGTACCCCAGGTGGTGTCCATATCCCTTGGCTCAAACTCCAGCTTTGTAGACCCTCCCTGGAGGATCAGGGATAGTTGAAGGGCTGCATGCCCCCCTCTTAACATGCTTTGTAATGGAGGCTTGATGCATTATTAATGTAGCAGAGCTGGTCAAGGTGATTCACATCATTGTGGTGTTATTATCTGTCATGCCTCTTGACTGAGTTTCAACTCATAAAAAACACATTTACCAGCTGTTTGTTCATAAAAACTCAATAACTGAGAGCCACATAGACTACTGAAATGTTAAAGTCAAAGGAGGGAGCATGCAGAAGAAAGAAGACCCTCACTGTATTGACCGTCTTTGGGTGTCTTCCTGCACCATTGACTGCACTCAGCGGGTTGATGATTGGAGGGGCTGTTTGGCATTGAGGCCCAGGCTGAGGTCATTGTCCGGGCTTTCATGTCTTCAATAGCTTTAGGCTCCCTGCATGAACTGCTTAATATTCAGTTCTTTTTCTTGGCTTCATCCTTTTGAAACTAACAAGCTTTATCCAGATAGTATAGGTCCTTCAGCTTGAGACGAATGAAAAACAGACCTGTGATACCGCTTTGTGTCAGCATGGCCATACAATTTCTTTGCAAATTCATCACAGACCCATCAGCGAGATTCAACATACTTGAATGATGACACTGTCAGAGCTACAGTTCATTTTTAAAAACACTTCTTTGTCTGGACACGCTGAAGAATGAGCTGAGGGAGGTGCACCTTTCCACTTCGGCAAATGCCTGAAATTTCTGAGCTCTCTACTGAAAATAAGCTCAGGTTCAGATAAACAATGGGAGAACTTCAAGGATGCCGGATATTGTGTCACCTCAGAATGTTTTTCATTGAAGGTGTGTGATAAAGCCGAAGGGTGTTGATTTTTTTTCGTATTTAAGTCTCTTCTACAACCTCTTCTCTCCTGTTGTAGTAGAAACCCACTCTTTTAAAAGGAAAAACTTTGCCCTCTTTACCAAGTTGGGATTTTTGACATAAAATATCAAAATTTAAACACAGAACATCCTGAGACAGAGTCAGACAATTAAACTGTGACTTAGATTAAATCAAAGCTCCAACTTTTACAGTGAAAGTCAAATTTATCAGCTAATTATACAGAATACAGAAATACTAATGTACAATGATGAGATGAAAGTAATAACTGAATTATTGAACCATTGTAGTAAAAGAAATCTGTCTTGACAAAATGATTAGAAGTTTCATGAGATTTTTTTTTTTTACATAATTTAAGTTCTAGGACAAAAAATAACTCATTAGAAAGGGAGTTTAATATTAAGTAAGGTTGGGGAAATTATACTTTAAGATATATGGATATATTTTCAGACAATGCAGGTAAAATAATGTGGTGAATAACTATATGCAGTAGGACTGAAAGATACATCATTATCGTATCGATATCGAGATATGAACATTCAAGATATTAACATCGAAAAGCAATGATATATAAATGATTTTCCCTGCGCTCACCCTGTATGTATTGCTCTGGAAGTTAAAGCAAATTTCATTTTATGATTGCCCTTGAATGCACTACTTGGTTTCACCAAACCTGTAGTCAGATCGTATCGTATTGTATCGTATTGCATCGTATTGTATCGTATCGCATCGTACCGTATCGCATTGTATCGTATTGTATCGTATTGTATCATATCGTATCGTATCGTATCGCATTGTATTGCATTGTATTGCATTGTATCGCATTGTATCGCATTGTATCGCATTGTATCGCACTGTATCGCACTGTATCGTACCGAAATATCTGGCATGAATATCTAGACATGAAATTTTTTCCATATCGTTCAGCCCCAATATGCAGGTGGTTCTGGACCTCAGGTTGGGCTACCCCAATTTTTTTCTGCATTTCGTCAGGTTTGTAACAATCTCAAGGAACATCCCAATTATTTACTCAGTGTTGGGTTTGTCAGATTCCTGTTTTTGCTGCTATGGTTGAAATAAAGGTTTCCACATTGGCTGATTTTATACAAAATAAACAAAATAACCCTGCAGTGCAGATGGATTTTCCTGTGTCAGGCAGATTCATCTTGCCAAGCTTCAGACTACAACGATTGTGGCTTGTAGCCAGATGTCCTTTGGAGCAGGCTGAGGTGATGACAGCAGGAAGTGACTGCTCGAAATGAAAAAAAAATAATACTACAATTTTCTCCATAGAAAGGACATTTTGATTCCACTTTCATCATTTTGAGCAGCAGTAGCACCTGCATACTACATTATGTTATTGTCCCGCAATGAAAGAGATTGACAGAACAGTCGTTTTATTCACCTGCCAGCTATGCTAGGGTTCTGCTCATTCCGTAACACTTTATTTGGGCTGTTGCCCAGATGGACTAGTGAAACACACTGAATGTGGTGTGTCAGGTGTCAGACAAAATACCTCTTAAATAGAAAAAAAAATACATTAAACAGAGGTAAACTAGAAAACACTTGGAGGGTGCAAACCTCCACTAAGGCAGCTCACATATTGTTGTCACATCTATAAGCAACAGCTGATAAAGTTACCATCATAATATGATCCATGACCATGAAAACCCACACGTAGTACTCTGAATCATGTTGATATCATTATTCGTTAGACAGATATTGAGCAAAAACAATTGTTTATCAATGGTGGTTATCCGGATCACCACTAAAATCTAATCGTTGTTAAAGCTGAACCACTGCCAACATCTCCTGATAATTTCCGCATGATCAATCCTGTGTTTATGCGTGATCTTGCTAAAAAAACAGGCAAACACATGCCAGCATAACCTTGGTGGGGGTAAAAATAAAGTACAGTGACAATTCCCTATTTTCAACAAACAAGTAGTCGACTAGCATTTTACTGCTAGTGTATCTTAATGCAAACTGTCTTTTCACTTAGCAATAAATGTGGCATATACATTATTTAATCAGCACAATTAAATCAATATAAAGAATTCGATTCAAAGATATCATTATATCCTAAAATATTTGGTATGATATACAGTAACTCCTCCCTCTGTGGTCACTGTGTTGTCAGGTCCTGGAGAAAATGAAAGTAAATACGCAAAAGTAATACCTTAAATAAATAACCTTACTGTCAAACTGTTCCTTCCTGTGAAACTTCACCTATCAGACAAACAGCCCTGTCATATTTATATTGTAAATATTGTTTATGATAATAGTGTGAATTCTGTAACCTTACTTATAGTCTTACTTCTTCTCAATTTACTGTTTTTTTACTTAAGTTGACATTGCTTAAAAGTTCTGCACGTGCCTACCTAAATTTTATGTATTTTAATGTCTTTATTTGATATTTCCTACTGCTATACTGTTTATAAGAGCAACTAAGACAATTGAATTTCCCCTTGGACATTAAAGAAGTATTTCTGAGTCGGATTCTAATGCCCAGCCCTACCACTCTCGTTTTAAACTTGTAAAAAAGGAAAAAAAACATGTGATAAAACGTAACAATTTTCGCCAAAAGCACAGTCCTCGTGTGTCATTTCAACGTGGCCCCTGGCGTTCAACCTGCTCCAGCTCAGGTAATGATTACGCGGGGTGGGAGTGGGAATAAAAGCGGAATGGCCACCTTGCCTGCTGTACTTCCGGGCCGTGACGTCACCTCTCGGGTTTCAGTGTGGCTGTACTACACACGAGCGCACGCGGCACAGCAGTCAGCGCGAGAGCCTCTGAGCCCGCAGCAGCGACGGATCCGTAGCGCCGTACTTCACATCAAACGCACTCCTACAAAAGTGATCAGAAAGTCCCTGCACGTCGGTCTTTGTGGATAAAACGCTTCTTCTTCATCTGTTGTTTCCTGGCCCGTTTGACTTGACGGTGATTTTTTTTTAACTGCGTGGACATTTATGGAAGAGCTCTACATAGTAAGTGAGAAGCTGCAGTGCTGTTGTATGGAGTGGGGTTGGCTGAAAATGCGGTAAATGAGGCGTGTGTGGTGTGTTTAAATGCTCCTGTGGTGATGCTTGATGCTCTCATTCGGATATAAAGACGCAGCTCCTGTGATTTGGCTCTCTGTCTGTGGTAGTTTCTCCATGTGTGCTCAGCTTATTTGACACAGTATTGAGAGACTCTTCTGTTTTCAGCCACTGCTTCACCAAATGAGCTCTGCTTTAAGACAAGAAATCCACAAAACCCTCCTCGTGTTACTGTCAAGTGGATTCTGGATAGGGATGAAGTTTCTAGATACAGTTGTATGCACGTGCCAGAAAACAAAAGCACATTTATTTGTACTTTTACCCTTGTATCATTTTACAGTAGCTGATGTCCAATATGCTGGTGTTCCTTAAATCACTTTACTGAAAGATGATTACAGGATTAGGCATTTATTAGTGCTCAGCTCCCACAGAAACCATAGTATATAGTTCTCCTTCATAGCTCACGCCGCCTTATTTTTCATCATGTAAGAGAAGGAAAGTCAGACAGTGACAGTTTTATCCTCATTTTAGACATACTGTGTCCTCACACTTAGTACTACCACTCTGTTAAACCTAGAGTTGGGAAAATTACTCAGAAATTATTATAAAGTACTTTTACTCTGAGATCTCTAAAATATACTTTTGACTCATAGAATGTAACTAGCTACTATTCTATTAAGATACCTTTGGATTTTCCTTCTAAAAATGGATCCACAGCAGGCTTAAAATTAAGTTAAACTGCATTCATGGACACACATTAATAGTAAATATAAAACTCTGTGTTGTTGAAAGTTCAGCTCATTCTTACTCCATCAACCTCCATGCTGTGATGAAATCTCCAGCTCGTCATTGTTCATGCTCTAATCATGACACAGCTCGAGATGACAAAAAGTAACTCAGTAAGTCATCTCATACTTTACAAATGAGTCAAAACAGTCAAACAGTTACGGTGATTACAAATAAGTAGTTAATGTCTACTGTTAAATCAATGAAGTTTGGAATGCAGATATTTTACATGTTACAAATAAATGCTCAAACTTGATGCACAATATTGGAATTCTGCCAATAACTGATATGCTGATATTTCCATACTCATCTGATACCAATATTTACATGTTTTTTTGAGACGCTTCTGTACTAACTGACCTGTGCCCATCATAGGAAGAGACTATTTCAGTTAGAGCTGGATATGAAATAAGAGACACAACAATTAATGTTTACTTATAGAAGTGTTCTGAGAGCACAGCCCCCTGCTAAGGCACCTCTGACACGATTTGTCCTTTCTCACAATGATAACAAATCCTTTATTAAAATCTCTGGATCCAGATTGTGATCATCACCAAAATCATCCAGTTACCAACATTTCCTGAAAACTCTATCGATTTGTTTGTGAATTCTCATATCACTTTGGTGACAGTTGGACACACAGCACCAAAGACATAACTTTATTGTTTTTAAAATGTAGACAGTTGGTGATCATAAGGTGAAGCCCTATGACATGTTTGTTTATTCTGCTGCTAGTAAAGCAGATACATGGGATATCAGTGTCATTTATGGCTGCTATACCAGCTGGAATTTTGTATCTGCTGATCCCCACAATCATTTTGGGCTATTGTAAGCCAGTATTGTTAAAATGCTGATAAGTATGTGAATCTCCACTGCTTTTTAACTGTTTAACTTAAAGGCAACCTCATTGACCAACTTACATTTCAGTGAAGGAAACATTCTGAGGGTTGGGATGGCCTCTGAAAGTTTGATGTTTGGGATTAGCAAACTGGGAGCACCATGTTATTGCCACAGTAAAGCATATAAATAGCTTAGACTGGGAGTTATCAGTGTTGTCAGATATGAGAACTATTTTCTATATTTAAAATCACTGCTTTAGCCATAGTGGGCTGCACAGTGGTGCAGTGAGAAGCACTGTTGCCTTACAACAAGACTGTTGCTGGTTGGGATCTTGGTGTGGACCTTTCTGTGTGGAGCACAGAGGATGAGGAAGGTCTGTCGTTTTACTTAATTATGCTCTGATACTGTGCTCAACCTTCTGAGGCGCGATCCTACTGGACTTTCTGCTGTTATGCACGGTCTTATATTTGCTTCAGATAATAAACTTTATAAACTGTTATTGGTAGAGATTGAAATCATAACATTGATATGATTCTTCCCTGCTTGTACTTGATGAATTTATCATTACTTGTATTGTTTTCTTCTCAGCAATAACTAACCTTCTTTATGATTTTAGGATGGTTAATTCAGATTTTTGGACTGTGGAAGCTGTTATTTATTTTGATGTTTATCTTTTAGTTTAATAACTCGTAGTCCATCGGTCAGCCTCACAGTTGTACACAACAGTGAAAACAAACCCCTGCAGGGAAAATTCTTCCTATCTTCCTTTCCTAGTCATTTCAGAGGTATTTTTTTAATACCACTGCAGTTTGGTTTGAAGTGAAGTCCATTCTGATGTTTATTCTCTGTGGTTGCATTCGTCCAATCCACACTTCCTTTCCTATTTTTCTGACGTTTTGACCATGACTTAAGTGGTCTTGAAGAGATTATCAATCCTTCAAAGAGCTGAGTGTTTCTGGATTATTTTCAGAGTTTTTTTTTATCAGCTTCAGCCACAATTTGTTCAGTTATAATTAAAGTTTTGCCTAGTTTGTTCCTGCGGTGACCACACTCTGCCTTCTCTCTAATTATTTGGCTTAGCCCACATCAAATCCACAAAGTCTAATGTGCTTTATATCAATGACTCTTTTTCCTTTTTATGATCTTGTGGTTTTGGGCAGAAACTGAAAATAAACAAGAGGTGGTTGAACCTGTTCTCCACGATGAGCTTTGGAGAGTTTTGTTCGCCTGGGGCCTTGCTTAAACAGTCTTTTCGACTGTCACTTTATGAGACGTTTAAAATCCATTTTCATCTTTTTGCTGCTATTTAATTCTGTTGTTCCTCGGGGTCAAGAAAATCAAATTTATGTGTGTGGTTTAGTGTGCAGTGATGCTCTCACCATGGTCAGCCAAAGATTGGGATGGCATTTGTTAAACCCAAAGGCAGAGAGGAGATGACTGTGCTGTCCCAAGTGCTTTGTCATTTTGTCCATGAGCTCATTCAGGGCACCATTACATTCAGTCTGCTGTGTTTTTTGAAGACCTTGAATGATCAGTATTTCAGATATTTTCTACTGGTAGTTCTAGTGAAGTGTGAGGGACAGTCAGTAACAAACTTTGGATTAATTCTCTTGCTTTTGTGGAATAATCCAATAAATTTAGAGGGGGACAAAGATTTCATAAAGATCCTGTCAACATTCATGAAGATGTACATGCTCTGTTATTGGCTTATAGTCCAGCTCCGAGAGACATCAGAGGGAGAGAGGAGGGCCGGGCTGTGTTTGATTTCAGGCTCTGAATCATGAAAGATAAACCAGGACCATGATTAAAGCTGAAGACCAGTATGCTGCTGCAACTCTCAGATATTAAACTGGTTGTGATGGACAGACCCTCCCTCTCTGCTCTGCAGTATTTGACATTTAAACTCACTAATCCAAGATGTTTGCTTTTTTATGATGGCAGCAGCCATTTAAAAGTACATTCTGTGAAGAGAAACTCAAAAAAACGACAAGCTCATGTGTGATTAGAATTAAGGAAAACAAGTTAATTGTTGGACTTTAATGCCTTTATTTTGATAGAACTGTAGGTTAAGGATGAGACGGGCATCAAAGTCCAGTCAGGTGTACTTAGAGATGCACCATGTTGGATTTTTGCCTCTATCTTATATGCTAATTTTTCTGAACACATTATCACAGAAACTGATATTCATATCAATATTTTTAGTATTTTTAAATAACAAAAAACAACTGACATATGAATATAGATTCCTGAAAAAGATTTAAGTGTACAGTAATCATAGGTGTCTACACCTGTGCAATTTAATATTTGAATCCGCATGGTGATATTTAATTTATATTATAATATTCTTTGCAGACAAATTATTTATATTTGAACAAGTTAATGAAGCTTAACGTAGAGGTGTTTGTTGGTGTTTGATGGTTTGGGGCTGCAGGTCAACACTTTACTGTGAGCACTGTGTGAAATTCTGAAAACTCATCCTGCTCAAGCCTTTTCACCTCATGTTTGGGCATTTTCAGCTCTGGCATGGGAGCTCACATAATGATTTTATAGCGTATCAACATCTTATCAGTATAAACTGTACAGTCTGGACTTGCATCTTATTTAAAAATATATATCTGTTGTTAAGGAAACACAACATATCTTCCAGCCCTACAATTTTTAAGACTTATTTTCCATAAATCAAGATAGTTCTTCTTGTTAAAAAAACTTTCAGCTGAATTCTTTTCCGTCTCCTCTTGTTGCTCTCGTGAATTCTTACCTGCTGTTGGTAAAAAGGGAGCCTGAAACAAAATTGGACACCAAAGAAGAGGACTTTCCTGACACTGAAAGTGAAAATGTAAACTTTTTATGGTTTTTTTTTTCTTGTTTTCAGTTCTCCTCCACAGATATACGTTTCAGGAAATGACCCGCCTGTCAGATGAGGAATAGTTGCGACATGCCAGCCTGTGGTCATAAGGTCATGACCAGGCTTGACAACAATTTGTGGCCCTCACCCTCTGAAATATCCTCCTGTAGTTTCTCAGCTGATGTAAACTTTCACTTTCAGTCTGTTTTTATTCTGCAGTGGGCAGCTTGTTTCCATGGCTCTGAAGTCTCCCTGAATCGCCTCTTCGGCAGTGTCACCTTGACACACTTTGTAGACGCTCGCAGCTGCTCTGGGGGGGCTGCTAATTGAATTGTTTGCAGGAAAAAATCTGATTTGGGACAGGCGCGAGCAGCTGCCTCTGTGGTTAAGTGCAAAGGTCTAAGGTGAAAGCCAAAGTGTCAGAGGCACACAGCTGAAGCCTCTTGCTCTTTTCTCAGCGATGGTGGTTGGATGGTTCAAGTTTTTCCCACAACTTTCTCCCCAATTAGCCTCAGCTATGCCAGGTATTGCTCTTTAGTGATAGCAAGTTGCTTCATGCTGCTGCACTGCGATTCATGTGGCCTCTCACGGGGACTGCAGAGCCCCTGTTTTTTGTCTTTTTTGTCTTTTCTCCTGCTGTCCTCCACATGCCCACTCACAAACTGCCTAGTCTGCTTTTTATGCTCAGCCTTTGTGGGGAGGTCTTTTCATACCTTCAGCCCATTTCTGAGTAGTATTGAGGAGTTTCTCTGCTGACGAGCTCCTTCTTTTTCCTTGTAAGGACTGCTCACCTGATAATGTGGAAGAGTTAATCAGTCCCCTCTGGCTGGCCCTGTGCAACATTTTGTCCAAGTTCCTTACTGTGTAATAGGATTAGATTTATGAGCATTAACAAGGGAATCATTATCACTGGCTGGCTTGTTTTAGCTGATTTGCACCTGTATTTATGGAAGGAGCCTGCTGGCTGAGCAGTAATGTGTTCTGATATGTGCTGGGCAGGGTTGGAAATAGACTTTTTCACCTATCTGGAAGCCTCAGTGGCAGGGGGCTTCAAAAAGATCTACCAGTCACTAATTTTTTCAAAGTTTGTCGTCATAACCAGCAACACAACATGAATAACAATGTCATGGAGTAGTCATGTTGTTCATTTCTCTCCTGGGTAGGTATTTTAAGCAGTTCTGCTGTTTTGTTAATACTGCTGAAAACACCTATTTTCTAATATGGTAATTTCAAAATAAAAGCACTTCACAATGTATAAACTGGGTGCTTTTATATGAAAAACATTGTTTGTTTTATGTAATGAACAGAAATGCATTTGTGAACTAGACATTAAACACTGATGAGAAGCGCTCTTAAACTTAGGTTGTGAGAACTACTAGCACAGAGAAGCTTTTAACCTAAAGTAGTTTTCACACCTTCAGCTCAGTTACTTTATCCTGATCCAGAACAGTAACAAATTAGTGTTTTTCCTTTGGATCATTTCTTGTTCAAATGGAAGTATTTTGAAGCTGGGTATAAGACTTTATTACGTCACAACCAGCATAGCTAATACGACGAGTAGTGCTACGTATTATGTGAAGGAAGCGAGCAAGCTAAACTATCTATAAAACAAGTTTTTTAGTAGAGGAGCTCAAATGCCCTATTAATGTTTGACATGCAATGGTATTTACATATAAACAAACACTTTGAGCTATAACGCTCGCCGATGTCGAGAGCAGACCACAGAGGACACTAGGTAGCATAGTGACTTATTCCACTGCAATACCAGTAAAGTGCCAAAAACCTTTCAGAGGATAAAATCTCCTGCTTGAATGAAGTGGACTAAATTCTGGGAACTAAGCAAGTGTTGAATTAGTCAGTGTTTCTCTGTTGTCCTGTGATAATCTGCACAGACAGCAAGTAATGTTTGACTGTTGCTATTTCCATGATGCATTATGTCGTGTGCCCGGTTGCCTAAATACAATCATTATTACAGTCACTGCTGCGTATAGCAGTGTGATGAGTAACTTTACACACACAAACTGCTCCAGGGGTTAAATTGAAGTGAGTTGAGACCACAGATCTTTCAGGAGAACATGAATACCTAGGTGGAAAATCTGCCTTAGACTTTCTGTCAAACTAATCTTTCTGAGGTTTTTGCTTTGTAACTAACAAAGCGTCAAGCTTAGAGCTCCAACTTAGGTAAAATCTGCTTTTATTTTGAAAGAAAATAAGATTCTCCTTATCAGTGACATAATTAACTTGACATTAAAAAATAACTTTGAATTGATCAGTAAAGAAAGTAAAAAAGAGCTAAAGTGGATGCACAATGCTGTTTAAGTTTTTAAGTGTTGCACAGCATTAGATTATGGGATTAATAAATGCAATGTGTTGTTTTCCGACCCTTAAGTCATTTTGATTAGCACAGTAATGCTTATATTTTACACAGTGAAGCATGAAATACTTAAACTAACACATCACAGTCCCATGAACGTAGAGTCAAATACAGTTCATCTAAATAATGTATCATGGATTTAGGCAAGAGGGACTAAAAGTGAAATTTGAATACCATTTATAAAGCTTGAACAGTGTGTTATGGTTTATAAGACTAGTGTGTGATCTTCATGGGAGTGTTTGCTGGTATTCCCCTGATTTGGGCCCTTTCTCACACTGTAGCTCACTGTTTTCCAGTTCAGATGTGTGTCATTAGCACACAGGAAAAAAGCAGGTTTTTGGTTATTCTGACCTTCTGTGTTCACGTTCGTACAGCTGCTGACCTCTCACTGGAGGACCTGCGGCAGCTTCAATTAAAAATAATTAGAGGAAATTTGCTGCAGTAAGGCAGTGTATATTTATAGAAGATGTAAGGACAGAGGCAGGACCTATGGTGAGCTTTGAACTTTTTCTCCATGACATGTTTGTTTTGTGATACAAGCAGATGATTTCCATCCCATATTTTTGTGTACTTCTTGTCTCTCTGATGCAGGATTATCCTCTTGACTTGAAGAGGATAACCTGCAAGAATTCTTTTCTCTTGAATTTTATTTTATGCCACGTAAAGTTCTACTCTGCATACAAGTACACGATAGCCAAAAAGTTATTGATGAGTGAGTTTTTCTTTTATTTTCACTTTTATGACTCTTTTTTTCCAACTACGCAGTGAAGTTTCTTTCTTCTTAGCTTAAGCTAAGACTGCAGATCTAACTTTGGAAAGTCATAATTTGCTCTCTAGTCAAATTAGCTCCAGCACTTGTCTTGTCAAGTCCTTGTTTTTATCTTGTGGTGCAATGCAAGCCCCCTTTGCTGTATTTTACAGTTAAGCAGCACTGAAACATGTCAAATGACAAGGTTAGCAAACAACTGGATGCAACTGTCCTATACCACCCTGGCTACCACTGGATCCACCCCTGGTTAGATGAGAGAGTCCCAGTCCAGCAGAAATGGGAGATGTCCGAATCAGATCAGAGTGGTGTTTATTGTCAAGTACATTTGCGCACACAAGGGATTTGACTTGGTGAATTGGTACAAAAACAATCAGCATATACTTAGAATAAAAATAAGGGTTGAAAAAATGAAATTAAGTGTAGAAAGTAGTGCAAAATTGACTTTGGTATGTATTGTAATATACAGTATACAATATGCACAAACAGATACAAAACAAGAGAGAACTGCACAGAACTCCTGAGATGTTGTGTTGGTGTCTGAAGCTCTATGCAAATGAATCATTTAATCATTTAGACTTCTCGATAATGGTATTGTTACTAATAAAACTGAATCACTCCCCATGCTTATTCAGTGATACAAACAGATTTAAAATATGTACACTTCTTACCAAAATTTGTGAACAATCCAGAAAGTGTGTGTTCACTCTCTTATGAGGCTGAGCTTTCTCGCGTTGTCATGTTTTGCTTCACACAGTGACAGCCTGCTGACTGTGCCTCCGTTTCATTAGGCTGTATACTAGTGTAGACAATTCTTGCAACGTGCTTGAAACAACTAAAAAAATCATTTGTTAAAAGTGAAAAAACTGTTGGGCTGTTAATTGTGCTTTACTGTGTTTTTCTTCTTCTGTTCATCCTCCCTTGACTGCTGTGTGCTTAAAATGCATGTATGGTCTGGAAGACCACAAACTGAATTGCCCTTTGAGAATAAACTGGTCTGAATCTGAAAAAAACATATGCTAGCCCTGTTTCTTACTCTGCCTCATAATGTGAAGCATTATGGTACATTTTTTTAATCTTTATGGTCCGTAGAAATTCTGTTCATATTTCCATTTTAAATTGAGCTGTTATGTCTGTGAATGTCTTGCTGATAACTTCGTTCATTTTCTGTGTTCAGTAATTTTTATTGAGAAAAAACGGTTCAAAATAATGGTGCATACAGAATAAAGATGTTTTCCCGCTGACTCATCTTCTTAAAAACACATTAGGGAAAGATCTAAATTCCAGATTTGATTTGGTTTTCAAGGTCCAACAGGGACACCGAAAATGTGGCGTTTAAGCCCAACCATATGCTGTCAGTCCTCATGTAGACCTTTCCCCTTTTCTCCAATGTCCTTTCTTGAGCCCCTCACTTGTTTGTGGTTAAACTGTAAAGAGGAGTGGGGGATCAGCGACCCACCCCAAACAATAAAAGCTAAGCCTGTGGAGTGCTGACCCCCAAACCTTAAGCTCTTCATTACCCCGGCTCACTGCTAATTATTGTGGACAGGACAGTCTAAAAAGCAGAAAACTACCCAACCCTCCTCTCTACAGGGTGGTCAGCCATCAGAGCCGCTCCCAGCTGCTCTTGTAAACGTTTGAGGTCAAGAGCCAAGGCACCTCCTGGTGCCCTTCACCCATACCCACCCAATAAACCAACACCTTACTCCGAATAACAAGCAGCAATCTCAAACCTTAAATGAAGATCAAGTGTTGCTACCCTCTCTACTGAAGCAAAAATGTTACCATATGCTTCTTTTTCTGCAGCTCCATGTTTTTATGCCATCCAGATCTTGACTGAGGTGACCACAGACCACATCCTCCATGACATGTGTGACCAGAAGTTGGCAGAAATATTCAAGGAAACATATTTGCTCCACAAAATCTATGGCAGTAGCTGTACGGCAGAGGAATCAGAACCTTTTATTTCACTGCGGGCTACATACACAAAAATATATGGAAGACAAAACCACTTTCATGTGCCTCATCTTAGAGTTAAACCAATCAAGTGTTAGGTAGGATACAATGTACTTTGCAATAGGTTATTTTTAAGGTATTCACAAAACCGATGAGAACTCAAGATAGAGCAGGGAGAGACTTCTGCTGTAAAAAGTGCCAGAACTTTATTTCAGTCAGTAGACATGTATTATAGAGCCCAGATGATTGTTTATGTAGTGACCACTCTGTCAAAGGCAGTGCTTTACCCTGTCTGAAGACATTAAGACCAGAGTGATAATATTTCTTGAAAATTGTATGATATCACTTCAAAGAGTAGTGTTTATTCTACAGCCTGGATCACAATGTTCTAGTGAGTTTGTTACATCAGCCAAGGAGCTTATGTTTAATGCTGGTGATCTGAATATGGATGCTGATCCTAGAGTCTTAGATTAATTTGTAAACAAGGCGTGAAAGGGCAGTTTTCCACATTTACAGTAATAACTTTACAGAAATCCCTGCCATAGGTTTGTACTCTATGATTTTAAAGTATAACTAGACGTCATGGCCTGTTGTCACCTCACACTGTCTCCATCTTTTTTCCGATATAATCAAAGACACAAAAGATCAAGTAGTTTGTTTAATTGATCGCTCCAATGCAGCTCAAACTGGTCAAACTGGGGGGAAAAACACATTTCTGTAAAAGGCAATATTTCTTAAAAGTTTCTGATGCTGTGTGCAGATCAGTAAACAGCAGAGATCCCCCAGACTATTATTATCCGAGTCATTAAACTGAAGCAATTCAATGAATTTTAATAACAGTTTACATTGAACCAAATAAATCTGGGACATAAGGATTAATCTACAGCTATCCATCTGCTGGCCGCTAGTATTTACATTGAAAGTTAAACCAGTGCACATTCATATTTTGTCAAATGCAATGATGGACAACACTGCAGCTCGGGAGAATAAAATGAAAAAAATGAATAGAAAATGATATCACAATTTTTTATTAATCAAAATAATAGATAAGAATTTAAAAAAAAACAATTCATCAGACTTTAACAAATGCAGTGTTAAGTTAATTCCAAAATCTTAACCTTAAAGTAAATATCTAATAAAGAGTCAGTATAAAAATATCAAATAACCCTGGCATAAACTTAACCGTATACCACCCATCTTTCATTGCCATTGTTCTCCAACCAGTGGTCTTCACTTCCTGCCCTTCTGTCTGAATTATTTTTTGCATCATCAGGATCACAAAGCTGCTTGTTAAATATGCTGAAAAAACACTTTCTGAAGTTGGCCAACAATGCCTGAAGCCAATAACTGTAAAGGATTTTTAGTTTCTGATCAGATGGTTGGGATGAGAATCACATCTGAAGAGGATCCACATGTTCAGACACAAAACAAGAGCTAACTGCATGCAGTCTCCCACTGACCAGTGCTCAAAGATTGTTAGTGCATTTAGTTTTCTGACTTTAAATATCTTAAGTCTTTAGCTAAGCACACCCCTAATGCTCTCCGGTGGGCCATAGCTGATTTAATTTTTAGAATTTACTCTGAGCCAAATAGAAATGAACCATGTCCAGCAGTTGGCCCACAGACGGCAGTTTTGACACCTGTTATGTAGAGTTTGTGTTTGTTTTGATTTACCAATGGCTTCTGTCATCAACTTTAACTATCCTCTCATAAAGTCGTGTTTTAAGAGCCATAATTCAGGGAAGGAAAAGGCAACCATCCCACACATACTGTCAATATTAGTTTGAATCAGTCATATTTGCTATAAATTCTGATGCCATGTGGAGGATATAGATATTAAATAATGAATGCTGCAGTGTGGGATGCACTGGCAGCCTGTCACAGCGATATACTAAATTTCACTCTGGAGTTATATGAATGAGGTGACAGAAGTGCTCAAGGACTTGTTTAAAATCAGACAAAAACTGATCACAAACTGTTTTTCCTCGGTTGTCCCAAAAAAGGTCAAGCAAATTGCATTTTTTTTTCACCCAGTCTATTTTTGCAATCTCACAACCCCACCCATCATGTTCCTCCAGGGCCTCCGTGTTTTTCACTGAGGTTTAATGCCCTCCCATACCACACCGGTCATGTTGGGAATGTTTAGGGCCGTCTCAAATAGCCCCCATCTATAAAGGTGGAGGAGCTCTTTGATGTGGCACACCCCTCTCTTAAAAACACTGACCGTGTACTCGTGGCAAGCATAACATCTGCAAAACCTCGACCAGCAGCAGGGCTTCTTATTTTTATGGATGTAACACTAAAAACCTTCCTTGTCTTTGTGTGAAAAAGGTGATGTCTCAATCTGTTGGTCAGAATGCTTTCATTTAAGAATTATCAACCACTTTTATCCTCAGTATTTATCAGAATTGAGACTTTAACGGGTAAGAAGTGAGTATTCATCTCCGTAACTTGATTTGAGTTATTCAAGACATGTTTATTTTAGAGTTAAGAATAGACTTTAGCAGTATGAAGCAGGTCAGGGTTCATTAAAGACTCCACTAACGTTAACTTTAAACTGAATTTTCGGATAAATACAGCCTCTCAGGAGGGCACTCAAACAAAAGCCAGTGTCTCTGCCTTGTGCCTAATGGTCCATTTACATGACTAAGTTGTCACCAGGAATGAACGGTTCTTCCTTTGCATTTTCAAAAGCCCTTGATGTTCACACATAGATGGTGGGATAATGATGCGCCTTCACATGGATCTGCAGGCTGGCTGAAAACACTGTGACGTGCATGCTGGGCTAGTAGTCGGCAACGTAAGGGGCCGTTTACACTGGGCTGAATGTGGTCAGATCCGATACGTTTTCATTGCGTATTGGCCTAGTGTTTACATGGAAACTCTTCACAGATTGTCTGAAAATGGTAACTTTTGAAAACGGGCTCCAAAGTGGAAAGTTTTCAATATGCTCTCCATGCAGCGCCAGAGAGTTTCAGGGTGAAACGCTGACGTCACTGCATGCGCAGTACTCTTTCACATAAAGGCTGCGCACACATACCAGGAACAACAACAGCTTCGGCCGTCTGCCGAGTAACATGTGAGCCTTCTACTGTGCTCTGTTTGTTATCCAGACAGATTTGTTGTTCGAACTAATTTGTTGTCCAGAAAATAAACTCCTGCGTCTTTGTGCGTCTATTCGCCATTGTTGTTTGTGAAAAGTTTTTCTTCTTTGTACGTGTATTGTAGCAGCGCTGCCTCTCTGCAGACCTACACCGCCATCTACTGAACCGGCATGCATACTACAGCAGATTCATTCGTCTCTAGTGTCTCTATCTGAACACAGATCAACTTGAATACACAAAGAAAAATCTTTGTGTTTTTAAGTCAGGTAAACGCAGCCTTAGTTTGTAGTGTCCTTTACCAATTTAACAAGTATGTCTCTGCTAGTCAGAGTACTGATGCAGCAAATCCACATTTTGTTGGAAGAGCAGTAACAAACCTAGCACAGTTAACAGCACTCATGTTGCTCAGTAGTCAGCCATAGCTGTTGTTGTTGCTCCTAGATGCACGCGCTACTTTTGTGTGAAAGAGTACTGCACATGTGCCATGTGTCCCCGTTTTCTCTGACAATGGTGATTCCTGTTTATACAGAAACCACCAGAAAATGTTTCCAAATCTTTTCACTCTGGACCCCGGTTTCAAAAGTTTGGGGAGTCAGAAACTCCAGGCACCGTTCTTGTGGAAATGGATTGCACAAACACAACAAGAACTCAGTTTTTGGCCATTTTTGTTGTTGTGTAAACAGGCCCAGTGTGGCCAAACCCCTCCTTCATCCCCTGCTGGCCTGGTGGTGGACTGACCAAGCATGTGTCCAGACCTAAACCCTATTGAGCACCTGTGGGGCGTACTCAGAAGAAAGATGGAGGAGCATGAGGTCTCGAACATCCACCAGCTCTGTGATGTGGTCATGGGGGGTGGAAGAGGATTTTGGTGACAAAATGTGAAGCTTTGGTGAACTCCATGCCCAAGTGGGTTAAGAAAGTGCTGAAAAATAATGCTGCCCACGCAAAATATTGACACTTTGGGTCCAATTTGGACTCTTTCTCTTAGGGGTGTACTCACTTTTGTTGCCATCAGGTTAGATATTAATGTCTGTGTGTTGAGTTATTTTGAAGGGACAGTAAATTTACAGTTACACAAGCTGGACACTCACTACAGTACATTGTATCAAAGCGTCATTTTCTCACTGTTGTCCCATGAAAAGATATAATAAAATATTTGCAGTAATGTGAGGGGTGTACTCACTTTTGTGATGTACTGTAGGTCTGTGTGGGTGTTTATCCAGCTGATATGAGCAGTGAGCAGAGGAGACTTTCAAAGCGTATCGAATTGAGGTAAACTTTAATAAGGCAGTCTAGTATGTGATGGTGGCTGCTGCATGACAGCACATATCTCAGCTCTTACATGAGTATTTGATTGCATGGTCATTAAAAAAGCTGCAGCCAACACTTAAGATTACACAACAGTTATTTAAAGTGCGTCTTTTACACTGGATTTTATAATTAGCTTTGCAGCATGATTTTTTTTTCAGCAAATTAAACATATGTGTCATGGGGTGTGCAGATGTCCCATGCTAATTAATAGCCCCAGTTAATGCAGCAATATATTTGAACTTCTTTCCTTTTCAGCCCAAGCTGAAGTGCCACATAAGAGGAAACTTGTGGTACTTTCTTGAAGTCTCCTTGGAAAAAAGAACTAAACATTTCAGAGCTGAAAGACTCAGTAGCTTCATGTATTTAGTCAACTGTTAAGCTTGCCATTCATTTATCCAACTTTTATCATCCAGACTTTTTCTGCTCTGTTAAAAATGCATTCAACATGACTTCAGAATAGCATAGGCATGTGTGAAGGGAGTCCGAATAGAAATGGTGCCGCTGGTCTGCCCCAAGACCGCACAGATTTCTCTGCTGCCAACAGTGCCTCTAGTAATTACAGAGCAGGGCTGTGGAGACTGCTGCTCTCCAGGCTAAACTGAAACTAAACCTCCTATTTCATGCTTGGTGTTTGCTCCCTTCAGTACATGAATACCCAGTGTTTAAAACTGTTATTTTTGTGCTGTAGCTCCTCTCTCTTCTGTTTATAGTGCAGCCTGACCGAGATGAAATATAGAATAACATGTTTAACCTGCAGTAGCTTTAGGATTGTTGTTGACACTGAATCTTTTCTCTGAACTCCCATCATCACATGTTTAGCTCAATCTGTTCTGCTGTCGATATTTATTGGATAAATGTGTTGAAAATTCATTTACTGGACTTCCCCTCTTTCTCTTACTGACGGTATAATCAAATAATTATTGACTTTCTATCCTCACCTGATGCATTACAAGCATGAGTCCTGGCCAGGGGTAGGAACAGGGTCCTCATGACTACCTTATTGCTTGATGCAGAGACATCCTGAAAATAGCACAAACTAACCATCACAATGCTTGAAATTAGCCATTTTTAAATGTAATTTTTACGTTTTGGAAAGTAATCATACTTACAGCACTCAAAAATCATGTTGATATAATTATTTCTTCGACAGTTACTGAGCAAAGACAATTGTTTGCTTATGGCGGATGTCTGGATCATTGCCAAAATCTAATCATTTTTAAGTTGGGCCCTTCCCAACATTTCTGCAAAATCCATCCAGTGATTCTGACAAACATACACTGGCAAAAACATAACCTCCTTGGAGGTAACTATTGTAACTGCTTGGAGTCCAAGTTTACACAAAATCTACTTTTGCTCTCCGTCCCTAAAGTTTGTCTTGAAATGAGTAAAAGAGTTTCAGATCTGCTGCTCCTGCAGACTGGAATCTGCTGCAAGAAAAACTGTGTCTTGGAGAGCTGATCTCTTCCAAGGCTTTGGAGGATGAAGTAGGCTGTAGATGCTCTGACTGTTAAACTTGCTGCTCTGTGACTTTGATTGGTTCACATGTATGTGTCTGTAATTGTTACCTCTGCCAAGGAGGTTATGTTTTCAGGAGAGTTTGTCCGTCCGTCTGTGAACAAAATAACTCAAAAAGTTATGGATGGATTTGGATTAAATTTTCAGGAAATGTTCAGCATGGGAAAAGGAAGAACTGATTCGATTTTGGTGTTGATCGGGATCAGCGTCTGGCCGCCATGGCGAAAAATGTGATTTCTGTGAATAACTACTGAACTAAAATAGATATCATTATGAATCCAGTTGCTAATGGTATGTTTTCATGGTCAAGGAATCTAAATATTTTGATGAAATAAAGATAGGACTAATATTTATGGTGAAAATTACAATATGGCAGAGGACTGTGGCGCTGGCGGAGGTCTGCGCTCTCCGAGTGCTTTCTACTTTATAGTTGTTTGTAACTTTGTAAATGTGCTGCCCATCTTGGACAGGACACTCTTGCAAATGAGATTTTTGATCCCAACAAGGCTATTCTGGTTAAATAAAAAGTACATAGTGAGTAAATAAATAGCACTGATGTCACGTTTCTATCACTGCTGTTCCAGCCAAAGCCCTTTCAGTGTAACTTGTACGAAACAATCACAAAGTATGACTGTTGTTGATGGAAGTTAAGTTTAACTGATAGATATATCATCAAGGATGCATGTAAGTATGATGTTAACATTTATAAACCATTAGTGGTGATTTTGTCAGTAATCATGGACTTTAAAAAATACAGTGACATATGTAGCCTAGTCCAGTATTATTCAGAACATGAAGTCAGAGAAGTACCCCTTCAAAATACTTCTAATCTTTTGGCAGAAAGGTAAATGACCCTTGGTCTATTCATACTCTATCCGTACCATCCTCAAATTGTCCTGAAAAGCTGTTTTATCTGCCCCAAAGTGACTCACAGTTGTTCCTCCACAATGCCTGCCTTTTTACTTTGTTGTCCCAAACTGTCATTTTCACCTAAATTGCATATTTCAATGGTAAATGCTAAGTGTCATGCTGTAAACCTGTCTGACTTCAATAAAACTTAATCATCCATCTGTGTGGCAGCCGTGTTGTGGTACCTGCTCAATGGCCATGATGGTGTGATAGACTATCAATCATTTTTCTCAATACATGTGATTTAGAGTCCGTCAGACTTTAATAATTCATCATGTAATTGATTGTAAAAGCGCTAGAAGATCTGCTGTTCCAGTGAGTTTTGCATTGTTGTTCTGTAAGCTTAAACATGCATAAAAATCCCCTAAGATCCACTGCCCTCCTGGTTAGGATTTCTGTTCATTCAAAGCACATTTTGTATCATTCCTGGGGCACTGGGACATCCTTCATCTTGATCCCTGATTTTGGGACAGGAAACTAAAAAGGAACATCAGCTTCTTGAATAAACCTTACAGTCCAGGAAATATTTTGGCTGTACAAACATAAAGCAAACATTGTTAAACTTTTACTAGTCACAATAAGGATGCTAGTTTGTATTATTTTCCTGTCTACTTTTTTAGATTTGACTGGGCAATTATATCAAACGCTTTATACAAGAAATACAAGAGTTAAGTTGTTAAAAAGTTTTTTAGTTTGATAAATGCATGTCTCATATAAGTAATCAGGTTGAATGATTGTGGTTGCAATATTGATCAATGAAACTGCTGTTATGAGGAATGTCTCCATGCTATCACAAGCACAAAAGTCTGGAAAACTTTTGAAAGTACTGAAGTGTTTTGATTGACTGCTTTTTTTTCTGTCTTGGCCAGTATATACTACAGAAGCTGGCAGGTGGGATAAACTGACATGAGAGTGCAGAGGGTAAAATTCAGAAAACAAAACCCAAAAAGTGGAACAATGAGAGCAAGACTTGTCATCATATACTTGGACTGTTTGGGCCTGTCTACAACTTGAAAATAGTTCTGTTTTTGACCCCCATCTCCATCTAACAGGGAAGGGTTAGTCTATGGATGTGAGGTACATGTGTGAATGGCATCTTCAGAAAGATACCAGGGACAGCTGAGATTTTGGGGAATGACTGAAGACTGTGTGATCTGAGTCCTATTGTACTGAGAGGACAAAACTGATTATTGGATGCTCTGGTGGTTCCTGTCTGCCTTTTTAGTCGAGGTGCCTGCCTCGTATCAACTAATGCTCTGTATGGGACAGATTTGTTAAACCACCCCAACCAAAAATATCAACTCTGCATTCTGTCAAAGGTCCCATGTCCTGGTCTGTTTGAATGTTCAAATAATGTCTCGGGTGTCCATTGAGCAAGGAGTTGCTTAAAGCTGGAAAAAAAATGAACTTTTGTATCTTTGCAGAGGATCAGATGCAGCTCTTTTAACCTCCCCTTCGGAAACACTCAGATTTGAGTGGCAGGTAGGCTACAGGAGGTTATGATAATGGGTTCTGTGCTCATTAGCTGCCCAAATAATGTCTGATGGGAAGAGGGAAGAGGGGTTACAGGCCATGGAGCAGACTTTCAAAACAGTCTTGGCATCTTCCTGCAATGAGTAGTGAACACACATGTAGGTGGAGGCTGTTTTACTTTTGCATCATGAGCCCCAGAAGGTAAAAACCGAGCATTTGAAGACATGTCATTAAAGAGTGATAACATGTTTCTCTGTGAACAGAGAGGTTAGTGAAATGTATTGTTTTTCTGCTCCTTCTAACAACATTAAAGCAAATGAAATTGATTTTGCAGGACAAGGGACCTTTAGAAGAATAATTAGAATAATGTCTTCTTTTTGATAAAGCATCACACATGACATTTTTTTACCCATTAAATCAACACTTCTTGTCTGAGTGTTGCAAGCAAAGCCGACTTGAAAACATCAACCTCATCATGTACAACAGCTACAGATTGTTTCAGCACATGTAGAAGAAGTTACCCAACAGCCCTAGTCCAAGACAACCCCTCATTGTATTAGCTATATGAAATCAAAGTCATTATTACAGATTTTATTCGCAGTATACAGGTTTTTTTTTTAAGTCATACAAAGGTGGAATTACTTTCCTAATCACAGGAAAGTTCACATCTCTGCAGTGCAGCTACCTTTAATTCTGTGGCAGCTTTTTCACTCACTGTTCTTGGCTGTTTGCTCTAATGTGCTGTTCAGTGTGTGAGGTGGAAGATGAAGTGCCTTATTAAACAAGAGCTTTGTTTGATTGAGATCACAATATACCCCACCCCTCCAGCCAATTACCAGCTTCAACCCCGACAGTCGAATGTTCTACATGAAACACTGAAACTCTAACCTACCAACATGGCTGGGTGGGGTGCAAAGTTTCTTTTTTGGCCAGTAGATATTGGGACTATGATTGGCTCAGATGAAGCTTCACTTTGTAGATTGTGGTGTGTAAATGACAGGGTCGAAGCTGAAATGGAATTTCCTTGATTATTGTTGATTTTTTGTTAAATTGATGGCTGAAAGTTTTTTGCTGTGGTGCTTTTTTATCTAGTTGAAGGCAATAATTATATATTCTGTCTTTTCACGGAGGCTTGGTTTTTTTGTTTATGTCTGGATTTTTGGTGCACCATGTGTGGTTGTTCTTGACTCATTCTTTCTGATTCATTTCTTGTGCTTTTAAGCTTAACTTGACAATAAGTTTAGTCCTTAATGTTATTTGAAAGGATGTTTGACATTTCAGATAAACTATAATGTTATCTAGTAACATATAATGGGGCAAAGATCAGAATATCATGGAGGATTTCTTGGATTTAAACAGTAAAACTTTGATTGGAGTCTTAAAAACTGTTTTAATCTTGATGATTACATCTGACAGCTCTTGAAAAAGAACAGTAACAATATTAAAAGATGGCAAAGCTAGTGCTTACAATGCAGAAATGCCAACCTCATGTAAAGTATTAATGCACTCAACTCTTTGTATGAAGTAGATGAGATTACTACATAATTTTAACAAGGCAAGGAGGCCATCAGTCTGTGGCACTGTTGAGGTGTTATGGAAGCCCAGGTTACTTCGAGGAGCTTTCAGCTTGTCTCTTTTGTTAGGTCTGTGGTTTCTTATCTTCCTCTTGACAGTACTCTACAGACTCTTTAGGGGTTTAGTTAAGGAGATTTGGCAGGCCATTTAAGCACAATATTAACATGACCGTCAGACCAGTCATTAGAAGTTTTGGCACTGTGGGCAGATGCCAAGTGATCCTCTGAGAAAAGAAAGAAATTAGTCTTTTGGAAAGGCTTGTCATCAGACGGGACCTTAAAGTGCTCTATTATTTCCTGGTGGAGTGAAATCTGGACTTGACAGAACACAGTGGACCAACACTGGCAACACATGATTGCTCACAAGTCTCTGAACCTTTTAAGGAGAAGTGGAGAGGCTCAGCTTCACTTTTTGGTTTACAACAAGGGGAAAAAGGTGGAAACAAAACTGACTGAGGGAAATATTGGAATAACCCCATGTGATGTTTTGGGCAGGATGATGTTGATTCCTCTGTCCATTATCTACAACTATTATCCCTTTTGGGGTAACTGGAGGCTTGAGTCTACCCCAGCTAACATTGGGCAGAAGGATACTGCTTGGACTGGTTGCCAGCCAATGTACAGGGCTGACAGAGAGAGACAGACAACCACAGACACACTCTCAGCTCAGGCATTAATGAAAATGTAAATCCACATGGAAAGGCCATCTTTACACCTCCTGTGATTTGAAGTCCGCAGTGCACCATGTTGCCTTTCCGTGGAAATTGTGGTGAAGTGTTCAACCCTTGTGGTGTCAGCTGTTTGGTTACACAAGGAGATTAACACTGGTTCATTCATTTATTTTTGATGATGGTTAGGGATGTAACGGTATGAAAATTTTGTATCACGGTTATCATTATTATGGCAGTATCGTTGCAGTGTGCTCAAAATGTTCAAAAAGTACTTTTAAACAGAATTGAAATCATTCAACCCCTTTATTATTGTATTCAAACCGTTCTTTTGTCTTTTTTGTCAATAAATGTGTCAGACTCAGAGGCCAAACAATGCAAACTGCGCATGTGCACCTCGCATGAGGCTCCTTAATTGAGGACGGATACATAGTTCAGGCTTTTCTAGTCAAAGAGCAGCATCGCCGTGCGTTACTGAGGCAGTGTGGTGATCATGCACGGTATAACGGTAATTTTAATTGGACACAGTAATGATTACCGTGGGAAATTTTACCGCGGTTTACCATTTTACCGGTAACCGTTACATCCCTAGTTAGAGTATGTTTACAACCACTGATTAAAATTGCCTAGTTTTCATAGACTAACTACTTCTGATATCGCTGTGTGCTGAGTCTGTCAGAGACACTCTGTTCAAGCTTTTTGAACTGCATTAATTCTGTGGGCTCTGCTCTGATTTTCACCATAAATATTAGTCCTGCCTTTATTTCATCTAAATATTTAGATTCCTTAACAAAAAACATACCGTTAGCAATTGGACTCATAATGATATCTATTTTAGTTCAGTAGTTATTCACGAAAATCACATTTTTTGTCATGGCGAATCCATCCATAACTTTTTGAGTTATGTTGCTAACAGAGAAACAAAAAAACAAACAAACAAAAACACAAACAAGCGCTGGCAATAACAGTCTCCTGGTGGAGGTTACAATGGTAGGGCATCACTATGGTAGGTCTACTCTGGGGTGCCACAGGAATGAGCTGTTTTAGGTGTCTCAAAGAGGGGGAGAGGGAGAAGTCCTGGTATCGAGGACTCTTTGTCTTGTTCACACCTAGGTGACATATAAAACATACTTAAGAGAACTTAAAAAGCATTTTTGGTGCTCTTTGGATTGTTTCAGATAGTTTTGGTCAAGCTTTAAACATACAAAAAAGATAAGCTGAGGTAAACCTGACAAACAGCATCACAGCACTAACTTGCAGTTGTATCTGCCATTCCCCTAAAAACAATTGCTTTGCTTTTGAAAAATCCAATTCATCCATTGTGCAACACGAGGACATAGATACATGAACTATTCCCACCAAAACATTTTTTAACCCTGGCCGTAAACATGTTTATTTCTGCCCTTAAAAGCTGCATTTTAACATGGGATGTTAATGCAGCTCCTGGTGCTTTTGACGGAGCCTCTAGTGGAAACTAAGGGAACTGCAGTTTTTCTCACTCATGTATTGAGCATATTTTCCAACACTGAAGTTTGTTGGCTGAACAAAAAGAGCTCTAAGGTTTAGGATGCATCATATTACTACTGTCATCGATGGGCTCAAACTACTGGAATATGTCGGTGTTCTCTAATATTGATCACTGTTTTATGTCCTTTTCTCTTTTCTCCAGTCACAATGAGCGGAAGGTGACCTGTAAGCATCCTGTTTCCAGCCTACCCTCCCAAGACAACTGCATCTTTGTCATCAACGAACAGTAAGTCTCTTGTTTTTTGCTTTTAGAATGCCACTGGGTTGCATTTTCAGCGCCACAGGTCAGCGATCTGTTGAAGCTCCGGCAGTGAAGACAACATTGCACAAGTCTGCGCCTGCCAGCTTCTGTTTGAGATTCCTTACTGTCAGTCTCAAGCCTCTTTTCCAAGGACACAAACACATACTGCGGATCCGTCCTCATGTCAAGAAACAACACTTTATTGACAGTGGTGTTATTTATTAATGCATAATTAGGCTGCTGCCTTTGAAAGTCCAAAGGCTGGGTTCACGATGTTATCACAAGAATCATTAGTTCACCCACTGGGAATGCAGTTACTCACATCTGTCGCTTGTTGTGATCTGCAGAAGAGTTCACGGCCCTTTGAGTTGTCGTAAGAAGAAGGATGTGTCCCCTAATGTCCATGTGATTATCCACGCTGCTTTTTAACACAACAGTCATCACATGTCCGCCCATATGACTGCATTGGAGGCCACTCATCTTGAGCTTTCACTTCAAGGAGAACATCACTCTGCAACTGTCCAAACTTAGTCTGTTCCTCTTAAAGTGAGGAAACAAGGACAGATGCAGACGCAAAACTGCCTCCTGCACAGACTTCCCACTCAAGTTTATTTCCACGTCTCAGTGTGTGAGTGTACTACATGTATGAGACGGTTTGCATCACAGCCCACACCCTCCTCACTCCAGCCTCAACTCTCTTTTTCTACCCGAGACATCTTAGACAGACGTTATGCAACATGTATCAGCTCCACTCAGTTTCTCATCTCTCTCTCAAACTACTGTCGTAGCAGATTCCTCTTACTAATATGCCTTTTCTCTCATCACAGCTGGTTAGAGCTGGGAAATATGTGGACTTTTTTAAGTGTATTTTCAAACAAAATACAAGTGTTTTTTATGTCTTTACATAAAAGATATTATTAGTTAAATTTTCTTCATTATTAGGCATCCATACAGTATTAATACCTTTTTTGTTAATGAACATGTTGCTTCAATTCTGAAGTCAAACTGCAAAGATTTTGTAATGGGTTGAGAAGGTTATGCTAAGAAGCAATTAACAGCTCCACACAGTTGATTTATATGTGCACAATAATAAACACCACACATTTAATCCCTTACATTTAGGGATCCAAGACGATCAACTTCATCCAGTATCTGATATTTCAAAACTTATTTTGGCTGATAATTATTTCAATACCAATATATAGAAATATCTGAAATTAGATTACCCTTTCATCCATTGTACAATGTATTTTTGGCAGTAACGGTAAAATCAAGCTTCATGTGCCCTTTTTAAAGCTAAGACGCTGTTAATGACTTCGCTGCCCAATTTTTGGTGCCTTTACTCATAATTTAAGATCAACATACTAAAATTTGATGCAAATGTGTCAGGCCAATGTGTTGTCGGGAAACGTCATCAACAATGCTCTTATCTGCTGATTAGGGATGTAACGGTTACCGATAAATTGGTAAACCACCGTAAAATTTCCTAAGGTAATCATGACCGTGTTCTATTAAAATTACCTTTATACCGTGTTTGATCACCACACTGTGTCAATAACACACGGTGATACTGCTTTTTGCCTGGAGGCAGCCCTCTCACGCAGAGAGGTGCGCATGTGCAGTTTGCAATGTTTGGCCTCTGAGAAGTTCTGTATAACAGTTGGAGCCCCGCTCAGACTTATAGGTTTTCCCACTCGAAATGGACAAAGTCTAAAGTCTGGTTGAAGTTTGGATTTTAAAGGATGTCAAGGGGAAACTGAGTTACTACAGTCAACCTGTCTAGAACACAAAGCTGCGGTGAAAGACAAAAATGCATCTGACTAAAACTGCTGTAACTCCTTGAGTAAACGAGCAGAGAGACAGAGAGGATTCAGTGAGCCATACCTGAGTGAATTACAGGGGGTTTATGAGTATTTTCTGTCTAAATACTGTATAAAGGTTGTAAATAACAGCTTAAGTATCAATCTGGAGTGTGTTCTTGCCGTTCTTTCGCTGTGTTTGGCTGCCGTATTTCGTCGTATGAGATCGTCTTTTTCTCATCGTAGTTCGTGTTTTATGGATTTCATCAATCGTAATTAGTAAATATTAAAGGAGATGTCGAGGACATCTGCCATTGAAAGGGGAGAGCAGAAAAGAGTCATGAAGGGGGCTAATTGCCTCAGGGACTATCGTTAGTAAAGCAAAAAAAAAAAAGCCTGAACATGGTCTAATATAAGGAGCTGTAACATGGACACTAATGCTGTAGGCAAACAAAAATGAGTGAGCGTGTGTTAAATAGGTTAAGTTTATTTCTGGTCGTCTCAAAATTTTGAACATGTTCATTTACAATTGTTTATAAAGCGAATACTGTTTAAAGTTCAAACATTTTTTTCTTTTCTTGTAATTATGCACTGTTTAAGCATTTATAATGTAATATGACAAATAGTTTCCATAATTGTTTACTTTTATTTCCCATTAAAAAAAATAAACAATTTACTTATAGAACATTTCCTGACAAATTTATTGACAAAAAAACAAAATAACTGTTTAAATTATAATATGAAAGGGATTAAATTATTTCAAGACTGTGTTAAAGTACTTTTTGAACATTTTGGGCACATCGCAACAATACTGCGATAATAATGATAACCGTGATAATTTTAGTCTTTAAGTGTGATATGAAATTTTCATACCATTACATCCCTACTGCTGATACAGATATAAAGGTTTTGGAGCAGATATCTGCCATTATTGATACCAATTGTATCAATAATATTGTGCATCCATACTTTTTATTGCCAAGACTTTGAGTAAAAAGAAAATATTACAGCTTAGAATCCTCTGAGTAAGGGTGTTGTGTTTCATTTTTGAAGCAAATCTTGATAAATTTTATGTTTCCTTTCAGCAGTGAAATACTTAGTTGTTATTTTTGGTTCATGTTTCCCAGCCCTATGACTGTCATCAATTATCTTCTTGAGCAATGAGTGCTAATTGAAACATGCTCTGCTTGAGACATGAAGTTTTTCTCCCATGTGGGAAATAACTGCCAAGTCCAAAGAGATAGTGTAAGATAAATCCCCTGCTGTTATGTCTTTTTTCATTTTAGGGCTGAAAATTAAAGCTGTGGTGTAACCAGAAAATGACATAGTGGCTTCTTTTTTTTTTTTTCTGGCCAAATTAATTCAAGCTGCTTTTTATTCCGCTGAGATGGAAAATTTAGAGGAGGGGTCATGGAGGAGCACGTTGTGCCAGAAATGTCACACTGCACTCTCTCGACACATTCCTCCCCTCGCTGTTATTCTCACATCTCTGCTGTTTTTCATGCTGAGAGGCACAAAACACTGCAGCAAGATGATAGCTAATTTTACAGATAGCTCTTTATCGGGGAAAGATAAAACAACAGAAAGAACCTCAGAAAGAACTTCTCGAGGTCAACATTTGGATGGCAGCTTCAAAAAGACAAAACTTCATGAGTCATTGTTATTACTAAGGATTTTTTTGTGCTGTCTCATCCAACAGTTGGCTCTGTTTTACCAAAAGTGATAAGCAGAAAATCTTCATCCCAGACAAGTAATAAAAGGAAAAGACGGATTTAATCTGGTCAGGGATAAAGAGACTGAGCTTAAAATCACTGCATAATCTGCTCTGTACCTTAAATCAACCCAGAACCAAAATTTAGGAAACAGACACTATTATGAGGTGGAAGAGAAGTCACTATTACAGGTTTAAGAAACGGTGGAACAGAACACAAATTAATACACAAATAGTAAGACTTGGGGGTGGCAGTATATGGATTTTTAAGTTTTAAAATCCATACAAGGCTTAAATGATATTGGATAAAAACCTGACTTTGCAATTGTTGCACCTTTCTAACTGTACCAGACAAATGCATTCAATTTAATGTGCATTAAACTATCTAATAAACCAAACTATGAGGCAGGTACGGAGCACTGCTTCTGCAGATTCACTGTCTGTTGTGCAAACCAATAGCGTTTAAGTTGTGCCAAGCATAGCACAAGGCCACATTTGCAGCCCTCTGCAGAAGTGTAAACAAAAATTTTGATTTTGTTGCAGCCTTCTGTTACAACAGCTCAGCATGTCCAAAAGATCAGATCACACAAAAAAGCAGGAGAAAACAATTTTTGTCATGCTGTTTTCTTTATGATGTGAGTTTAAAAGACCCAAAGGTTCAACAAAAAAAGTAGGGATGCCCAATATTGTTGGGAGATTTCTGTATCAACAGGTGTAGCTCAAAAAGTTCAATGTTTTTATCAGCAGATATAATTTCTGATGATGTTTGCAGCTGATATATCGACCATACATATACATATATATATATATCCGATAACATATTGGCAGCATAGATCAAAGTGCTTTACCTGATTACCGCTGAATACCTACATTTTTAACAAACAAAAAAAACAACAATATGATTTATTGGAGAACACAAGGCATTGAACAGGTCATTAAGTAAAGGCGAAGACTGAATTTTTTAGACCAAAAAATGACTATCGGTCATCATGACTTCAGAAATATGGACGTGTTGGATGTCAGTAAAAATGCAGCACTGTGCGTTCGCAGACAAAAGCTCTGTCTTGGAAAGGCATCAAATGTTCATGTTTACAGAGTCATGGATGATGATGAAAAGTGGCAGAAATGTCATTACACAGAAAATGGCTTGATTTTCCTCTTATTATATCCTAATATAAAGATATTTTTCTTGCCTTGAGGATTGGTGAACACACATCCTCTTTTCTCTCCTCTTCAGCAAAGGAATGCCCAGACTTTTTTAGGTGTTTTAATGGATAAATGTAACACTTTCTTTAACTACTACCTGAGTGTTCTGCCTCCTATGTGAAAGCTCCTTCATACTTTTGTATATATTTTTCTCTTTAGGTCTTTTGAGTAATATTCAGATTTCAAGTATCAACCCCCTCCTGCAATCATCACACTCTTGGTACTGCTCTCTTAGGGTTGAACAGATCCATTTGAAGACATAGAAGCAGGAACAGTGAATAGAGCAGCCACCATGGGGAGTAAAATGTTTAATAAAACTTTACATTGGACTGCTTTAAACTGCTTTTTTCTTGTCTGTGTAGCTTGAACGTCATCCATTTCCAGCACTTTGCAAATATTTGTTAGGTCATGCTAATCAGCCAGATTACTGTTGCTTAAAATGAAACAAAGGTCTCCATGTTGGGCTTACAGTGAACTTCAGCTATAGTCAGCACAGGCCAGTGTGTTATTAGTGAATTGGATATGCAGCCTTAATGGTAAAAAGCACTGGGAGAAGGTGCTGCTGATAGCGGGTATACACTCATGTTAGGTCCATCTCAGGAGCAGAGCTTGTGCTAGAGCTTCAGATCAGTGTTTCTTTGATGGCAGCAGGACCAACGTTGCCTGAACCTGTATGCAGGGCACACAGTGTGTAGGCAAAATAATCATTTTTTCTGAACCTCCTAGCCCCAATATAAATTGTTGAAAATAATAATAAAGTAGTTCCAAATGAAGTTATAAGTTTTTACGTCCACTCTTTATTTGAATCTTTTTGCTTGAAACAAACAGCCATGGCGTTAAACACTCATTCACACATCCATACTGAATGTAGGACGGTCCCAGGTGAAGGCGTTCTCTTCTAAACATATCCAGCGCGTATGAAACTGTCACTCATCCTTAGACTCTCCACTATGCTGTGATATGAGTTACTGCTGGAGTCTTCACTCTGTACGGCCTTTGACAGGGCACTTCGTACACCTCTGTGAATGTCAGGCTCTGGATTCTTCTTTCATTAGTCTGCATGTCTGAGCCTTTTTTAGCACTCCACAGGTCACATGCCAGCTGACGGGGAATATTTATTTAACTTGTAACACGGAACATGATCTGGCCACATCTACTGTACAATAACAGAACTTACATGAAGATCATGGAGTTGCTGCTCAACATGAAAGATCCATGAATATTTTATATGCAGTGAAAAAAAAAATCTTAATTGACTAACAAAGACGAGGCAGTGTGTCATTTACAGGGCTTTGCTTTGCTCACATTACAAACACTGTTTTGCACATGAACATATTTTGGCTTAGCTTCTCCTCAGTCTTAACATGTAAATCATGTACATGTTACACTTTGAGAAGGTCCTGTTTGGAAACTGGTTTGTATGAAATTGTTTCTTGTAAACTAGAGTAAAATCCAGCTGGACCCTATCCAAGCCCGTGGATGTTTACTCCAAGCCTGCTCAGGCTTCTCCACAGAACTATATTTATGGGCTAGAGCCTGTTTCAAATGCTACATTAAGAGTGCAATTTCCCTGATGTTTAATAAGAGAAATCCGTGTGGGTAAGCCCTAAATGATTGTATCATGGAGGCACATGTTACGTAAAGAAACAAGTTAAATTTGCCCCATATCTCCCATTTTCCTCCACACTGGGACAGCATTGATTCTCCAGATGTGATGATCTTTTTAACATATTCAAACTCTATTTCCTTGATAATCTGTACACTGTTCATGTAGGGCAGTCAAATAATGATACGCTGCCCGTGAGTCTAACATAAGCCGAGTAGTGTGTGCCTTGCATGCACACAGAATATTTAAAGCCTTACTATGTGTGTACTGTTTATGTTGTGGTATAATAGGGCCGCTTGCTAAATGCAAGTGTTATCCATGGTTATCACCTGAGCCTATGACTTTTCAGTCTAAAAAAAAAAACAAAACACGACCTGACCTAAGTGAAGGGGGAGGGATTCCCGGCCTGACATGGCTCCAGACCATGGCCAAGTTGGGCAGGGCTTGGACTCCGGTGGAAAATCAAGCCTCCGTTGTAAACATCATTCTGTGGATTTCATATTTTTGTCATGACTAAGGCTGCAGTGCACTTTTTTTTTTGTTGTTGCAATGAGATTTTTACGTGCATTTTAAATATTTGTCAATACCCTGACATTGGCTAAAAATGCAAGTGCAAAATTTGGAAAAAAAACTTCTTGGAACTTGAAATTGAGATTGAGAAGGGATAAATTTTTAACATTCATAAAAATAAGTACAGCACAAAAAAATCCGACCTTGTATTTTTAAAGCTCTACTTTATAAGAAGTCAACCAAATGACATAACCTTTCACCTAAACACCCTTATCTGTCCTCTGTTTTGTAGGATGAATTCTGGAAAATTGTTTCATACAACATTTAGCAGGTAAACACTGAGGTGCATTGGATTACTGTGTGCTCTTCCCGTTCTGTTTTTTATGTAAAACACCTGAGCCTGTGTGTCTGTCTTTACCCTCGTTGTTGTTGCACTCTAACCACAGACTGTCGGCTGTTGGAATGATGTTTTGCCTGACGGCCTGTTATTGTATTTGCATTCCTGTGTCCTGTAAGGTGCATTTTCCCGTCTGAGCCATTTGTTGTCTTTGAGTTAAACTCAACAACAGGACAGCTATTATTTACTTTTGTTCAGCTGACCTTAGAGCTGCACATTGTTGATACAATCTCTTACTTTGCTTCAGTTCATTTAACTTAGTTTTTGTGATCAATTATTCCAGGAATCACTTATCTCTGCTCTCATTAGCTGAGCGAACTCTCCAGCAAGTTTCATGGGCCTGAATGCATGAAAAGGGGATTGTTTGTATCTTTGCCATTGATGTCCTTTTTTAAATTAGGGATTCAAGGCTTTACTGATTTTAATATTGTTTCATCATTTTGAAAAGTTGTTCAATACCCCAAAGATATTCTAGGTTTTTAACAGAGTAAGTGTATTTCTTTTAAATTGCCCCAGACAACTGCATTTATTTAGTTACTTACCAAAGCCACGATTTTCTCAACCTTAAAGTTACATTTGAATGTCTCATGTAAAGTACATGTTTGATTTTGACAAATTTTTGGAATTATTTTTGACTAGTCCCACCTTAAAGAGTATAGTAAGATTAATGAAAGTAGTTCTTTTTATTAGTTTAGTATCTATAAACTGATGATGTACACGCTCTGTAATTGGCTTCATCTATAAACCTGAGCCCCCTTTAAACACTGTTTTTCTTGAACAGTGCGTGCTTGCCTTTTCTTCTGGTCTTTTGTTCATTAAAAAGAAAAGATCAGGTTCAGCACTGGACAAAAGTGTTTGAAAGCACCCTTATTTCTTTAGAAATGCTGTGTGGTCATTTTAAAAATGCACCCTCAGCCACTCCGTTCAGTGTTTCCCCTCAGTGTGCTTAGAGCTCTGAGCCTCAGCGTCAGTGTAATCCCCACTCACTCTTTTTTCACAAACACCGCCCCGCACGCTCACACAAACACACCAAGTCCATGCTGGACCAGGCACGGCTGTGACTCTTTCTATATTTTGCGAGTCTTTCTGTGTTGGATGATTGAAAATCTGTGTTTAATGGTAAAATCCCAAGTAGTTGTTCTAATGTTTGCATCTTAGTGGATCTTAATTTATTGCACAGTTTATAAATAAAACTTTCTTAGGTCTCTGAATCCTAACAATAACATTAGATGACAGTGAGCGTAGCATCCCTGCTGTTCCCACTCTTGGTAGGACTGAATTGTCTCCTAAAAGTAAACGGTGTTATGCTCTGGTATGAGTTGGGACAGTGAGCTGTTCCACAATATTGTAACACAATAGTTTAAGGTGCTGGCATCGCTGTTACCCCGGTGTTGAATCAACTGTTGATTGTCCAGGCATGTTTTCAAGGACCTTAAGGAAGGGATACGCTAATATTTTTTTCCTTTTGTGTCTTACCTCACTCTTGAGTCGATGAAAAGCAGATCGACTCCATTCTGTAGACTGTGAGTGAAGTAACAAGAGACATGGGCAGAGCTTGCCCACCACTAATTAGCTTAGCTCAAACACTGGCAGTCTATGGGTAGCATTAGCCTGCCTCTGCCTACAATCATCAGGTAAACTCTTCAGCAGCTCTAAATGGTCCTGTGTGCTTGTTATGACTCATTTTTTTGCTGTCATGTTATATTATTTTCTGCTAATATCTTATTGTCTTCTGCTCGTAAACAGACGATTTGTTTTCTTTACCTTCGTACAAACAAGTCTGTGGTGGTTTGCACAAGTGCCTTACGGTTAAGTTTCCTATGTATTTCTTTCCAAAAATTACATCAAGAGCTTATCATAGTCTAAAATACATAATGTGTACACAACAAGCACACAAGACCATTTAGAGAAGTGTTTATCAGATTTAGCCATTTTTTAGTCTTGTTAGGAATTTATTGCCTCATAAACTCCCAACAAATTTCATGTAATTGTTTGAAATAAATCATCTACAGTAGGGCTGAATGATTTTAGGAAAAGATTGAATTGCGATTTTTCCGGCAGATATTGCGATTTCAATTCGATTCACGATTTTCTTCAAATCAGGCTTTGGGATATTCACATGTAGGGCTGAACGGTTTTAGGAAAAGATCTAATTTTGATTTTTCTGGCAGATATTGCAATTCACGATTTTTTTTCAAATCAAGCTTCAGTGCAGAATTCACTTTGTTTACAGTACAGACAACAGTAAGGAAATAAATGATGAAAACACAACACATTATTCACCTTCAATAGTGATGATAAATAATCTGTTTTCATTAACTTCTACTCCCAAACAGAGGCTTTGCGTTGTTGACCTGCTTACCAGCACTTTTAACATAAAGACTGTCTACAAATTTGTAAAACAGTATGTGTATAATACTTGACACAACAGATCCTGAGTCAGTCAGGAGCGCTGCAAAAAACTGCTGCTTTGGCGATCACAAAATTGCATTGTCTGAAATTGCGATTTCGATCTGAAAACGATAAATCTTTCAGCCCTAATCTACAGCTATCAGTGAATTGTCAGAGTAACCACACAGTAGCGTATCTAGTGGAAACAGATTGGATTAGATAAGATTAGATAGAATTGTATTAATCCCTTGGGAAGACTCACTCGGACATGAGGATTCCAGCAGCATAGCAAACACACAGGGTAAAAGAAAAAGCACACAGGTATCAGAGAAAAAAAAAGTGACAAAATATTTGCAAATATAAATAACAATAAAAATGTGGCTACAGGTTTCTGCTCCTAATTGCCCTCTGTCTTCCTGTTACTCCTCCCTTTCCTGAGTGAAGAATTTTTCAGTCTGTTTGTGCTGAGCATGGGAAAGAGCAGTAATAAATAATGATAAATAATAAAAATGTAATTAATGAATTAAAAACGGTGTTGGTTAGGCCTGTCACGATAGTCAATAAATCAATTAACCGAACGATAAATAAAAACGTCCTCCGTAAGTTTGCCGGTGTCAATAAACTGACATGTGTATGCATGTTTGTTCTCCTCCTCTCTTTCTACCTGAATGAGAAGATGGCTCACTCTGTCCATCTTTCGTAACATCCGGGTGCATCGGTTCTATAGAGGATTTAGCGGATTTATAGCGGAGTGAGCTTTTATCAGACATGCAATCTTTGGGGGGGAGGCGGGGCCGCTTGCGCATACACTCAAAGAGAGCGTCCTGAGGAGTAACAAGGAAACACACGCTAAATAGAGTGATGGCACGAAAGATACGATTCTTAGCTGCCAAGGTCCCAGTGTGGGAATGTTTTGGTTTTGAACAGAATGAACAAGGTGTGAGCCCACAAACACAGACGAGCCGACATGTCGCATTTGCTTTAAAGTAGTGGCCAAGAAGAAGAAAGGTGCAGCAGAGCCTCCGTTCTTGACAGTCTGCGCTTACTGAGGTGTTTGGTCGGCAAAGTAAATATGAATTAAACAGCGCAAAATGGTGCGCGCTCACAGACAGTGTAGTTTGCTACATTGCAAAAGAAATGCAGCCCTTCAATAGGGTTAAAAGCAAACATTACAAATGTTTGACAGACAGTACGGATTGACTGGGAGGAAGTACATGTCACAAACAATTCAGGAACTGTATAAACTCTCTTTTATTATTTTTTTATTTTTGTGTTTGTTTTTATTGGTTACGTTTTGTCTTTACAGAGAGAGGGTCTATTTTTTAATTGTTTTTGATTAGTATAATTATTTTTATTCACATGCAATTTTTCCTTAAAGAGAGTCAATTTCATTTTCATTGTTTTTTTCTCTTTTTTTGTTTGTTAAATTTATTATATTGTTTGTTTATTTTATTTTATTTAAAAGATCTTGACCTTCCAATTACAGTTAAATATTCTTAAGAAATTAAAGTTTGATTGCTTTTGATGTGGTGTACTCACTTTGTTATGACATATAATTACATTAATGGAAAAATGAAAAAAAAAAATCAAAATAATATTGACAATAAGATAGTCTATTGTCAATAATTTTTTGGACAATTATTGTCCAGCAAAATTTGTTATCATGACAGGCCTAGTGTTTTTTTCAGTTGGGTTTTCATTTGACAATTAAAAAAATCCAATGTGTCTCTTTAAATAAACCTTGAACGTGAGGCAACTCTTTTAAAAAGCTCTGTGTGTAACTATTACTTTAGGAATTCTGTTAAAATCTTCAGACTTAACACTTGTATAGCATTCCTGGTTTCACTTTCATGTCAGAGTGAGAAAATTTTGTGTTAATCCCTGGACCTCACTGTGTAATGTTGGCATGTTTCTCATGCATGTTCCTCTTGGTGCATCAGCCTCCTGCATCAGACCAAAGGCATGTAGGTTATGTGGGATCAAGTGAGCACCATAAATTATCCCACTGTGACAGAGTGACTGTGTCTGTCTCTGGACATCAACATGCCTGTGGTATTTCTTCGCAGGTGGACTCTGGTGTTACAGTCCTACACTTGGAATGAATGCATGCATTGCAAACCTACGCTGGATCACGTGCATGTAAACAAAGCTGTATTACTGAGCCAAAGCTTTTCAGAGAGATGAAGACATATTTGAGCTCTTTCCCCGCTCTGGCCTCTTGAGTTTTGCTTTAAAATGGTGGGTTGACGTGAATATTTTGCTTTAGCTTCTACTTTGTCTTAACATACAAATTTACAGGACCGAGGGCTATTGTTGATCATACTTCAGCACTAAAGCTTTACTGTGACCTTTTCTGTTATGATTGTTTCACATTGGATGCATTTAACCTGGGTCACAGCTGTGGTGCATGCTTACTCTCATTTTGGTGAGCATGTTACCAAGTCAGCTTTTGAACTGCCAGTGTGAGCTGCACATCTCTCACACTGAGAATTTTGAGCATAGAAGGCTTGTCTTAATTTCTCTGTGAGCTGTGTACATCTTGGCAAATACAAAAATTAGAACAAAAAACAGAGGGTTCATTACTCTTTCCATTTGTGCCTAGCAGAGTTTAAAGCTCAGTTGACCCTTCTTGTGGAGAAACACACCTCGTTCATACAATTTACTTTTGTTCTGAAGCTTTCCTTGCCTGACATGGAAACTGTTGCATTGTGAAATGGGGCTGATGTGTACAATGCTTAAGGAATTAGATTTATTAGATCACCACTCAATGTGGATCGGTAATTACCAAAATAATTTTTGTGTTCATGACATGGTTAATACACCATAATGTAGAAGCTCTTTAACCAAAATGACATTTTTTAATGCTAACCTATGATTGCTATCTTTAACTAGAAATGTTCAAATTTACTATTCTACTATGAAAAAGAAAAATAGTTAGGCACATTATTTTTTCTGAATTGAGATGTCAAACTTGAGTTACATTCCTGAACAGAAAAATTTGTTTAAGTGGTGAATTATTCTGCTTGGTTAATTTCTCAGAGAAGCCCAGTGAGCAGCTCAAATTTGGGTATAAAAGAAGATTTCATTATGAACTTCCTCATCCATATTTGCCAAATGTGTTTTTAATTTTAAACAAGTTTTTGAAGACTTCTAAAATATTTGTTTTCTGTGGTTTTGAAGGGTGGTTAAGTAATAAGTTTGCTAAGCACTGTATGTCAACAACATGCATCCAGTGTAAAACCACTGTAAGCCTGTATTGAGGCAACCTGAAAGCTATGTGAGAAGCCTGACATGGACATCTCCAAAATGAGACCACATGTTGAAAGAACCTGGACCGCAGTACCTTTGGTCGGTCCACTGTGCAGCACTGAGTTACTGCCGGTCCCTGAGAATGACTCAGACATGATTTTTTGTGCTATAATGTAATAAGATGACATCAGAGGACAACCCAGGATGTTAAATCTGTAATTATAATGTAGACTTGCAGATTTCCCCATTTGTGCCTCATTCAGATACCAAATAAAGCACAAAAAGCCGGTCTTCTATATCAACTTGCAACCATAAATTTGAACTTGTGTGATGTCACACAGAGCAACAAGGACACAACAGGACACTTCGACACCCTTGTATGAATGCTCAAGATACAAGAAAGTTTATTCGTCATTGTGCAAATGGCTGCACAGTGAAATTAAAATGTCATAAGGAAACGCAGCATAGGTGCAGAAGAAGCGAAAACCAGGAAATGTCATGGATGCAGTTTGAACAGTGAGCATCCAGTTCTGCACTATGCAAAGCAATGTCGAGGTTTACAAACTTTTCGGACATGGTGCCGAATGATTTATCTGCTTTAGACATTTAAGGTTGTTTATGAGAACTGTAACGCAGCATCATCGCTACTATTGTTTCTATCCTCCTGCAGCCAGAGGCCAGCTCGCACACTTAGCTGCTAATTCGACACAGTCATTACTTTTCACTTTCACTGCTTACAAATCAATTGTTAGTCCCACTCTAATTACCAGCAGAGCCAAAACACACACACACACAAACACACTGCAGTCAAGAGCTTGGAACTGGTCCACTGGCCAATTTGAGCATCGAATACGGCGGCATCACTCTTAAGACAAAGTCATTCCACTTCTCCGCCTCCCAGTTTGACACGCCATTGATTACAGCTTGCTGATGACTTCCTCCGGCAGTGACAGAGCTGAAAAGCTTAGAACAGTTTCTTGCCTTCGTTTTTTACATGCAAAAGAAGACAGTTAATCTTAGAAGTTACTCATCACTCTTCAAAAGCTTCTATTTTTGACACTGCATAGAAAACTTTGTGTTTTTCAGCTCAGGAGAACATTATTCGCCCACACGTCCACCCATTGACTTCCTTGATGGTGTTTCCAGGGATGTGACGCTTCTTCTCAGAATCTCCTTTTATGTTCAGACACATTCGAAAATATTCTGGCTCCACTGAGAAGTGCTCGTATTGAATCAGCCACAAAGTTTTAAATACATAAAAAACTGTTATTTCCTCTCCCAGTAAAGCCTTGACTTATATATCCTGTTGACTAATGCAGGGTCAGTGTGTGATCATTATAGCTCTGTCCTGTCATTTTTCTGAATTGTCTGTGGGTAATATGAGGCCTGTCGCTCTGCTGCTGAATGAACATCCTGTTTGTTGCCTGCTGTTCTGTGCTGAATGTTGTTATCCCCAGAAATTCCTTTTGGTTCATGCACTTTGAGCAAAACAGCATGAAGTCTGGACCCTTTTGAACGGATTCTGAGTTTCTGTTTTGGGAAAGTTAGAATTTTTGCATTAAGCAGATTTGGCTTTGGGGCATGAGCGGGCAGAATACATAGTTAATGTATGGTTTGAGTATATTTCTTACCCATCCATCCATCCATTAATTCTATCAGTTTTCCCTCAAAATCAAACCTGAACGGCTTTCAAATATACACCCAAATAATCGAGGATATTCGGTTGTCTCTCCACCCAGTAAGAGAGGGAGACTCTCCTACTTGCTCCTTCAGTAAAGACCATGCTGAAAAAACGTGGTCACACGGGGTTGAACTCTTGACAAAGTGCTTCTGCACTCGGGTGTATAACTTGGATGAAAGCCAATGGTTGAGCCCGCAAATTTAATTTTAGAGGACAAGTGAGTAAACTGCATTGCAAATTACCAACCAAAGTACTACCACGCAGCGCTGCTCAGATGGTTCAGTGCTGATTTTGTCTGCAGGAAACGGTCCACTGCCCCAGGCGCCCTGCTGTGCTGCTGAACTCTACATTTTACATTTGAATATTTATTTACACTTTGGTGACGGACGTTTATTCCCATGTTTGAATGGGTATTTGAATATTGAATATGAAGTGACAGCCCTACCATCCATACATCAGTCCATCCATCCATCCATCAATCCATTATTTTTACTGTTTGGGGTCGTTGGAGGCTGTAGTCTATCATAGGTGTCATTGGGCGACATGCTGGGAGCACCCAGACTCAGCCCCAAAGAAACTGTGATACACTGTGCATCACCCCTTTTTTATGAGAACCAACTTTAATTTTTTCAGCAATTTGAACAACAATAGCTCATCTGTTGGATCAAGCCAGTCCTTGTCTCCCACATGCGTCAGTGAGCCTTGGCCACCAATGACCCTGTTTCTAGAGGACCACAGTTCCTTCCCTGGATCATTTTAGATACTGATCATTGCTGACCAGGACTACAACACAAGAGCTGCAGTTTTTGAGATGCTCTGACTCAGTGGTCCAGCCATCACAACCTTGTCAAAGTTGCTCAAATCCTTACGCTTGCCGATTCTCCTGCAGAACTTTGAGGAAAAATGTTTACATGCTGCCTGATGTATCTCACTACTAACAAGTGATGAAGAGTAATCTGGTTATTCACTTCATTTCTCAGTGGTGATAATGTTCGGCCTGATTTACGTATACCAAAGTGTAACCTGATGCAGCCTTTATAAAACTTAATCTCCATTTTTTAAGACGAAGTTACTGCCAAACTGTGCTGATCCTAAGACTCTATCAGTTCCACATTATGTAGTTAGTGTTTTGCACACAGTTGTGTTTTTGAGGACATTTTCACTGTTAGGTGTTTGTTTTTGGTAGCATTTTGTAATTGTTTAGCCAGCTATCTGCACTTTTCCCTACTTGGAAAGCAGGCTGGCTGTACCATATGTAAAATTCTATTTGCTGTTACCTTTAGATAACAAGAAAAGGTTAAATCAGGAATGCTCAATGACACAAACTCTGCTTCTCTGAAATTATAAAACTGTTGAATTGGCAGACTATTTCAATATGATTAGCTAAACAATGCATTCACTACTGTATAGTCAAAAGTTAGAGTTAGTGCAAAGCAATGCTACATCTGTTTAGCAAATCTCTTGTCAATGGCAGTTTCTGTGATGAGTTAACGTTGAGCTACAAATTTAAATGGTCAGCTTTAACTAGATAAGCATCCCAAAGGAAGAAAGAAAGTTGATTGTAAGAATTATCTCAAAAGAAAACAAGACTTTGTGCTCCAGTCGACTGTACCAAGGAAAGCGATCTTTAACAATTTATCAGCATATTTAATGTGTTTGGGTTAGTTGGTGGGAGGTTGTGTCAGTACCAGGCTTCTCCTCTGTGGTTATCTTGGCTCCACATTGCCTTTCAAACGCTTCATATCAGCTTCTGTTAGGGTATTTTTGCTTCACTTTATACACAAAAGGAGACATTAGCTTACTGTCCATATTGTAATCAACTTCAACAACAAACACAAAGTAGCTCAAATATGCTGACTGGTACCAAATAATCTGGAGTGTCAGAATGCTGGTACCATTGATCAAATTGTCATGGTAGATGGGGGAGTTTGCAGCGCAGTGCTGGCAGCATCTGTCCTTATTCAGTGACCTGAAACCAATACATCAGAGAGATAACACTTTTTCACTGCTGCAGTATTTCTGCTCTACTCTGGTTTTCCTGCCCCACTCCCTGTAGACCACAGCATTGTTCCCTCCTAAAGAATGTAGGACATCTCCACGGACCACAGACATCTTATTTTACAAAGTGTTTAATCCTATAGGCAGTGCATTATATTTGCTCTGCTTTCTGATGTTGCTTTAAAGACTGAGCCTCTTGCAGTCCTCCTGGCCTGGTTCACTGCTGCATTTCAGTATGTTGGAAGGATCATTTAGAGCTGTTAGAGAGCAGAGAAAGTATCTGCAGTGACAGGGTGGGAGTAACTGGCTTGATTCATAGCTCCATGTTGAGATCTCATTATAAGAGGTTTTGAACTTCAGAGGAATGATGGCAGAAAAGACAATAAAGTCAGTTTCCTCCTTTATTCTGTCTTGTATTGAGGTCAAAAGACATAGATCAGGTTATATTCTGACTGATGATTTTTCTGCATGCTCTTGGCATCCTTCTGTGTCTTTCCTCCAGATCTGCCCCCAAAGTGTCTGCGAATGAGAAAAAGGAACGACCGCTTAGCACCATGAGTGAGGCCTCCAACTACACGGGCGGCTCGGACTACGCCGCCAACCCCAGCAGCCCCGCAGGACGAGTGAGTGACGCACATCAGGATGGGATTATCATGCATGTCAGTTAAAGTAGGATGCTATCTGAGAACAAAAGGGGTCCGATTTTAGTACCATATAAAGTCTGAGAAAAGAGACGGAAAAATATGATTGTGGCTTTATCTCAGATTGCTATGTTCTTTTTGTAGCCCTCAAGACCGTCGAAAAAAGTTCACAACTTTGGAAAAAGATCCAACTCCATTAGGAGGAATCCCAGCGCCCCGGTTATCAAGAGAAACTGGCTTTATAAACAGGTAAGGAAGGATAAAAGGCTTAAGATAAGGGCTGCACAGGGGTTCACCCTTTAGTGCATGTGCCTCACAGAAGGTTGCTGGTTTGATCCCTTTGTTGGTCTGGGCCTTTATTTGTGGAGTTTCCATGTGCATCTGTTGGTTCTCTCTGACTTCATCCCATAGACCTAAAACAAGCCCATTAGGTTAATTGGTGAATCTAAATTGCCCCACGCCCATGAAAGGGATATGTGATAGGGATATGTAAGGAAATAGAACAAAGACTTCAAAAAAAGAAGAGGTTGGCCTATTTTGCATTTTTTTGATTTATCAGACCTTTAGTATTCCCTAATAGAAGTGTAAAACTACTAATCTGTGTGTTTCATAACATATTCCATTTTCAGATTTGAAAGGTATGTGCAGTTGATTGTCATCTGCGAAAAATATGGCCATAGCTTTTAAGTAAAAGATGTTTCTACAGGTTGGGCCACAACTTTCCATACATAGGGAAATGTATAATGTATATATTTTATGTTTTAGATACCCTAGAAGATGCATTTGACACATCTTCTAGGGTATCTCTGGGGGCACTTGAAGGCCATGGTGTATCAGATGAAGATACAAGACATAAATAATTTCAAGAAACATATCACTAAAACCATTACAAGTATAACTTAAATTGTGCTAATGCCAATCATCAACAGTGAAAAACACATTTTTAAAAAATGTATCTTTCTTTGGAATGTTTAAGAGCAACACACCATGACTGCATCATTAGAAAAACTAAAAATTAATGAATAAATTAAGTTTTGTTTAATTTTAGTCCAAAAGATGAACAACACCAGCCATCAAGCTTACAAGTCCAAAAAGTGTTCAATCACAAGACCAAGATTAGACTTCATTTGTCCTTTACAGAGTCCACTGTCCATTACAAACTTCAACTTTACCAACCTGTAAAGGAATGGTGTCCGTGAATACACAGTTATCTTCTTATGGCAAGTGGGAGACTGTTCCAGATCCTACTGGCCTTTACAGAAGCAGAGTTTTGTCCAAAAGCTGTTTGTTTCTGTATGACACCTCACAGTCCCCTCTCGATGAGCCCCTGGTGTTGAGGCCGCTGTGAGCCCTTATTTTAAAAAAGTCAGACATAGGGGGTGGAGCAAGTCCATGGATCACCTTATACAATTAACAAGCAAGTTTGAAATGTATGAAGTTCTCAAAGCTCATGAAGTTATACATTTTGAAAATGCTGCAAACCTGAAATGATGCTGGTTCCTGAAAGATACCTGAAATGATCTTAAGTGATTTTTTGTAGAGTGATTCTATGATTTTACACATATTTACATCTGCCAATGACGAACATGTAATACAATATTCAATGTGTGACAGTATCTTGAGTGTAAGAATATTCTAGCAGCACTCAGTGTTGTGAAAGGTCTTGAATCAAGTGTTACACAGAGGTACTTAAATTCAGAAACAGTTTCTAGTTCCTGCCCCCCAAAAAATACACCAGAATGTCTGATGTCCAGTAGTTGCTTTGTGAACATCATACTAACAGTTTTAGTTGTATTTAATTGTAGGCAAGATTTATGTAGCCATTTCGTTTACAGGAACCATCGCTGATGTAAGAACTGAGGCTGCTTCTTGAATATTTTTTGCACTAGTGAAGATGACAGCATCATCGGCGCACATTTGAAAATCAACTTTCTGACATAAGTTGGGCAGGTCATTAATATACATTGAGAATAACAGGGGGCCAAGTATTGACCCCTGAGGTATACCAACAGAGATATCTAGAGAAGGTGATTTGACACCGTCAATTAAATGAGTACATTACAAAGCAAGAGGAAAACACATATTAATGTGTTTTTGAAACAATGGTAATGATACAGAGCACATGACATAATTTAAAACGATTGTCCAACATGAATAATTTTATTTACTATGTGTGGGAACTTTTGGTACAAAGAAGGATGAAACAAAAGTGAAGCTGCCTTGACAAAAAAGTGGAAGTCTTGAACATTTTATAAAAATTTCCCAAACTAATACTTCTTCTTTTTAAATTCCTATTGATTTCGACATTGAGCAATATAAGTTTCTCCTTTTTCCATTTAATGTAGCAGCAGCAGGGTTAAATCGGCACAGAGGAAGCTTTTTGATGTCTTCCAGGATCTGATAGTTTCTTTGTCCAGTGTTTGTGCTCAGCCAGTCATCCAAAGCGACCAGTGTTTAAATACCGATCCCTCATCACGGCTCCCTGGTTACTTACAGGAGGGTGAAAAGGAGGCTCTCGAGGCAGCCCTTGGTCAGTCGGGACCCTCTCATGCTTTTTAAGTGGGAGACTCATTTAGTTTTGATTGCAGCCTCCCGGTGCAGCTTTGTGAGCACACGATGGCTTCCTTTGGCACAGCTGCCAGATGCTTTTTCTTCAGGGACCTCAATCAGGGTGACGCAGATCAAGGAAGAGACTCACAAATCTGCTGTCCTGAATAAAAGCTGGATTTGCACTTTTATTTTCCTGCCTCATTCAAACCTGGAAGCTATTGAGGTCCTTGGCCAGGGGAAAGCTGCAGCCCTCCAGTTGATCCATTGGAGGAACAAAATGCCACGGTGATTGATGTGCTGGTGAAAGCCCCCATTTTTCCTTTCTGCATGAACAAAGCAAGATCTGACAGAGCTTCTGATCCAGTTTATTCATTAGCACTTGGTAAAATTAGTAGTTAAACCCTTAATTGAAAAGTGGTGGGTTGATGAATTCATGGGAGTAGGAATTTGAGTCTTTTTGTAACCGTTACTCTGAGCAGCATCTGGTATTGTGACTTTTTGATACTGATGTGTAAAACATGCTGCTCTTGGAGTTGTATTTCCACTTTAAAGTAAACTGCTGCCCACATGCTGTTTCACCAGAATGACACAGTTGCCCAAGTCCCTCCCCCTACCTTTTGTCTCGGGGTCCAATCCACGATTAAGGACTCTGCTCAAGTTTTCCAATAAAGCTACCGGGGTAGCTAATACCCTTCTCCTCACCCTTCATCCTTCACAAGCAGCCCGAAGCCCCCTTTGATCACAGCGGTACAGTGCTGCAGCACAACTGAAGCGAAGGAGGTGCATTTCTTGTTCATAGTTGAACAGCAGTCTTTCTTTTAAAGGTGACAGCTGTTTATTTCATTGGAATATTACACCACAGCTGCCCAGTCTTTTTTATTTCTATTCCAAACTGGAAACCAAATGACTCCCCTTAACTTAACTGATTACCCTAACTCATTCTCTTTCATAGTCGTGGATGTTTAAGCCCTTATCCAGATAGGACGGGCTTGAGTTGAAAACTAGAGAGAGGGTGAGAAAATACCGTGTAACACAAGCCACACAACAGACTTTAAAACAATTCTGCCTGCTTTGTGGACAAGGGCTTAGTGTATGTGTGTATTACAACCTGGCTACTCAAGTGGAGTAAACTGTGCTGTACAATGATCACTAATGACAAAAAATCTGGATCTCCTGTTGACGAAAAACAAAGAATGTAAGTGGGGGATTGTTGGGGATTTAGATTTTTTGCTGCACCTTGAAGAAAAAAAGCTGAGTAGGGGTGAAATTGTGTTTCGTATTGTATACTAGATTCTTGCTTACACCCTTCCCTTATTGCATCATATCATCGACAGTTAATTGTGCTGCAGTTTATTTAGCACATCATATTGTATCATTCTGCATCTGGGCCATACGCTGCTATGTCTTGTTCTAAAGTACATCAGATTCAGCAGCTTAATTTTTACAGCATATGTCTGTCATTTGGAGGATTAATCAAAGCCTCAAATTGGAGTGCTTGTTCCCAGTCAGAAAATGGCTGGACCAATCAGCGCCCTTTAAGTGGAAGCTGGAGGCAGGGAAGTGCTTGGTTTGCTTGTTCTTAAAGGGAGAGGTAACTGCAAGCCTCTAAATGTTGGTGCTGCTTACAGAAGGTATGTATTTGTGTTAGCATTGTTGTTGGTGAGAGTTAGCATGGAGGGGAGGGATCCCAGAGTTCAGTCAGACCTCTTGGAGGTGGATGTTTCGTGCTGATGACCTGAGTTATGTCCTGGCCTCTTCTGTAACTTATCAGTAGTGAATGAAGCATAAGTGACGTTAGAGCTCTCTTGTCCTGCGTCTTAAATAGGTTTCTTCAAATAAGCTGCAGTTTTATCAGAACTAGACAATATTTACTTTTAAGAGAAGAGTATCAAGAGGAAATTTGTTTTTTAAACTGGCTCCCTTGTTGTAGTTGATTCCTTGGCAGCAGCGTTCATCTGTTACTTCAAATTGCAGATATTTCCTGTAATTTTATTTCTTTCATGCAGCTTGTGATGTAACAGAGTTCCTGTGGTGTCTTTTCAGGACAGTACGGGGATGAAGCTGTGGAAGAAGAGGTGGTTCGTGCTGTCCGACCTGTGCCTCTTCTACTACAGAGGTGAGTCCTGTCCTCTGAGCCTCTGCACTAACAGCTCCCATTAGCACTGCACTGCTAACAACGATTGCTTTCGATTGACCATAAAGCAGTGACCTTTACAGCCCTTGGTGACTGTTAGTAAATCTAGATCCAAGTCTCTGTATTAAACAGCCCGTCAGGTCCAACTAAGGAGACATTTCAGTTAAATCCTTCTCCATCTGAGGGATCATTTTTTCCACAAGAATGGTTGCAGCTCTGCATGGTTTGGTGAAGCATGGTTTGGATGCAGTCATAATGTAAAATCAGAAAGCAGAGCAGGAAACTGGATCTCACTTTAAAGCTCTAATGTCATAAATGATTTTCCATAGATGATGCCGTTTCATGCAGTGGTTGAAAACTAGTAAAAACACTTACATTCAGTTCACTGAACAGAATTTATGGAGCTGCTTTTTTGAGGCCACACCAAAGCGGCCACTTTTATTTCATTGTCTTGATTACTGTTTTGAAAATGTGTGGCATTACATTGCTCTGTAATTAAGTGAGGACTACCTATGATTACAAACCAGCTAGTAAAAGTCAACTAAAGTTAACTAAAGCAGAAATGTAGATGAATTAGTTTGTGATTGTCCATTTCACTAAACCAAAGGTCATTAATCACAACCACAATCTCAGTTATGTTTTTGATTACACTTATCATACAAGTGTAACTTTAATACCAAGTTTAAACACAGTAATTGAAACATATATTTTCACAGCTCTTTTTTGCTGCTCGATCGCTCAGAAGGACATCGGGAAGTGTTAAAATAGACCTTTTATGCTACTGTCTAAGCTGTTATTGACTATTTCAGCCTCTGGGACCAACAGTTCATAATAAATATTGATGCAGCTGTGTCAAGAGAACACGGAGGGCTATCCTTAAAAAAAGCTTAGCTGTTTACTCTGGAAGGTAACTGGAGTCAAAGTCTGTTGTAAAGGTAGGGCAGGGCAATATATCATGTTTCTTAAGGTGTAACGATATGTTCTCAATGATTTTAATAAATAATTTTGCTTATGTTGAGATTGCTTATAGTGATCAGAAAAGTAAATGACAGGCGAGTGAAAAGTATATCTATAATAAAAACCATGGATGGTGATATGCTATTGATAGTAAGATCATCAGTTTTAATTGTTTAGTCTGAAAGAAAAATTATTATTCACAATAGACTCAGGTGTATTAGCTGTACCTTTGGTTCTTTATTTTCTGTTTTCTGTCCAAAATGTAAGCTGCAGGCTTTGTGCTGATCAGGTATAACATGCTGAGGCTTACCTTGAAGTGCAGCCACTATGACAAGTTAAACAAAATCAGCTGGCAGTTTGATGCAACATTTCTTTAGTTATGACAAGCATCTGCCTCACCGATCAGAAGTTCAGGTACACACAGCAGTACAGACATCACTGCCAGGGTTTGGTGCCACTTTTTAGCATTTTTATTGTATTAGGTTTAATCCTGACTCTAGATGCGTATCTGGTAAACTGTAAAGTAAATGAAATGCAATGAAATGCACGTAGTGTTGGCTCCTAACTTTAAAACAACAAGCAAACGATGCCAACGTGACTCTTGCAAGCTAAAGGTTTGTTCTTCACAATAGTCTTTAGGCTCTGGTGCAAAGTCAACATGCCTTATGCAGATGACACAAAGAGCAAAAATGTTGCATAAAGACGTTCAGACCCTTTTCCAAAAAACAGACTATTGGGTTAAAATGATATTACAATATTCTTTCCTCCTGCAGCATTTATTTGGATATTTCTTAAGGCATTTCCAGATATGTAAAAGTGTCCAAACATATATCTTGTTATTTACATAGTCCATCAAGGAACTGTTCATAAGTATTTTTAAATGATGAAACATTTATGATTAAAACGATTTAAAAAATGATAAAGCAGTGCAGATCCTGCGATGTGACTTTTGTGCACATTACCATTTCAAAGTTTAAACCGTATATTTTTCAGCCCTCAACTGCTACTTATACTGGTGCAACCTCTATGAACTTCTCAAACCCAATATTGCATAATTTCTTGTTCAGCACAAATACACTGGCAACATTTAGAATGTAGACTGGACTGGTGTGGGGCAGGGCTACCTCCATTTCTCACCAGTTCACCACCTTTTAGAAAAACGTTTTAACAATTTGTGCAGCTTGGGCAGAATCTACTTTCTTTGCCTTAATATGTGAAAGATTATCATAAAGTGTGTGTACCTGATATAACCACCAATTATTAAAATAATAAATATTCTATCAGTCTGAAATGTGTGGTATTTAGGAGTAAAGAAATTCTGACAACCTCAATAAACTGTTTAAACAGTTCATGTAGGAGTTCACCTTAAAATTTTGTCAACAGACAAAAAAAGTCCAATATAGTGTCTAAGACTCCTTTCATACAAATATCAAACAGGTTGCAGTGTTATTTATTTTTTACTATAGCCATAACAGAAGCAAATTTTGTCATTGTGACAGCCTGTCTCTTACTTTTTTAAGTAGAAAAATATGAAGACACTTGTATAGGTTTTGCATCAACACTCAGCTGATAAATTTTGAGAGATGTTTCTCTGGTCCACATCACCCAGCCCTGCTGTGACGCTGCAGCTAAACAGAGAAAATAACAGTCTTGTTGGAAAGCTTCCTAATGTCTTCTGCTCATTCAACACGGATACAGTCATCATTTCTGCTGATCAGGATGACATCAAGTCTGTGTTATTTCTAGTGTCTGCCAGTCCCGTCGCCCTCTTTCCGCCCACTGACTGACAAAAGCCAGCAGCAGACCTGAACGCTTTATCCAGACAGACATGCAATGAAATCCATCCATCAGCAGAGAGTGGGCAGAGAGGTCACGAACCGTGCTGCCCTGCCTCCCAAACTGAGCCGATATCTGCTGCCGTTATCAGACTGTTATTGTGCGCTCAGAGTCTCCCACAGTGTTTGCTCATGTTCAGACTGCACTGCAATATCCTCTGTGATTGTGTGCATGTTTGAGAGGGATGTGGAGGCTTCATGAATAAATAAATACTAGGCCTGTGGGCTGCAGGTACAGCTGATGCAGGTGAATAGATAAATCAACCAATTCTTCAGAGTTTAGAGATGGGAACAGAGCTTTAACATTGCTACAGGGCAGACCATTTTCCTTTTGTACAGACAAAGGCTGGCTGCAGTTCAGTGTTACCGTCATTTATTAAAAGTATGACTAAATGTGTTGGATGACCACCTATCCCCATGACTCATAAGGGATGTAAACCAGCTAAAAATAAATCTTAAATGATAAAAACCCTGAGGGGATATATTTTTATTTTCTGTTTTTATCAACCAGAGAAGATTAGGCTAAAATGTTGAAGGTGGGATGTTGAACTTTAAAAATCTGTTATATAGTACAACTGTAGTTTTATGAAAGATTTTAGTTTCCTATACAAGTTCTATTAGAAACATGATTTCATCTTTTCATAAAATATGAGAAAACGTACTGGTGTCATTGTGAACTAGAGCAGAAACCTCCATCAAGACATTTCCAAGATTATCGGGCGAGCTATCGTCAAAAATCTGGCACTGTTAATAAATCCTAAAACAAATTCCTGGTCTTGGATGCTACAGAAATTGTACCACTTCTTATTTTTGCCATGACCACCAACCCCCTAGAAATGTCATCAAACTCTGTTAATCACTTGTTAAGTTACCTTGCTAACAGTAATACAAACAGACAGGCAAATACAGGCAAAACAACCTTTTCGGCAACACTGTTATGTCTGGTTTGTACATGCTCATAGTGCTCTTGAACACATACGAAGCTGAACCAATGCCACAGTGCTAGTGCTAACACAAAAATTGGAGTGATGTCTCAATTTGAGTCTGAACTCTTTCATGTTTCTCTCTGATACCTAAAAAGCAGAGTGAAGCAGACACAAATACAAACACACGCTGACTAAACGGCACAGTATATGCCACATGTACTGCACTGTGTTTTCAATAAATGTAAGTTACTACACAGCAATCTGATTAAAGTGTCCTCCCTCCTCTATAGACTTGATGACAGTGAATCACATTAAAACTGCTGCCTGCCTGCAGTGTGGAACTTCTTTGTATCTGTATAACTTCAGCACTGACTATTTTCTGAAATAAATCTGTGTTGTTTGTCTTGATTCAGCATTGGGCTGATCTTAGTCTGTATCATACCAGCAGAAACTGCTTCTTCAAGGTGTGTTTAAACCCGAATTGCATGTTTTAGTCCAGAATGTCCCGAAGTATACAGAGGATGCTAGCCAGAAACTGCCACATGCCAAGATCTCTGTTAAAAACAAACATGTGACCAACAAGTTTTATTTTCACAGTATAAGTACTGACTTGTGATTTTGATCAAGCTTTTATTTCAAAAAGTCAAACTTGGGGATTCCTTGCTTTCAGTGTGAAACACACTTCAGAGAGAAATGAACCACAGTTTTAGTTACAGCTGTAACACTAGAAATGTAATAGAGACAAGGTAAGGTAGGCTTATGTTTCTTGCTACTGTCACTGTTGCCAATTGTGGGGTTCATGTTAAATTTGTAATACAGATAAATATGAATAAATGATAAAGAATAATATTAAATTTTCAAAAAATGTTAAAAAAAAAAAGATTATGTCATTGACCTACTCCTTTGTTAACAAGATAACATTTTGGTGCTATACAAAAAAGATTGATTGATTAAATGAAATTTCAAAGTGCTAGGAACAAAATTAGGCCCACATTTCAATGGAAATTCATAATACTGCATTTAAATCATGTTAAAGGATGATACCATAAAAAATTTAACATGCTATGAAATTGTCCCTTTAAATTATTTGAGTAAAAGTCATTCATTGAAGGAATCTCAACATTTTCATAAATTTTAAACTAAATATGCAATTTTTAGATCAATTACACTCGTAAAATGCAAAAAAATAATTTTGTGCTTTTTATCTTAAAGTATTAAGAAAAAAACGGTTTGAATGTTGGCAATAAGTTAACTTTAAGGACAAATGGAAAAAAAATCACTTAAAGTCAAGTTTTCATTGGATGAAACCAGACTTTATCTTTGAGGGACAAAAATGACTAATATATAACTACTGCGTGTTTCAATCCAAAGACCTCCTAGACTTGGTAGTTTAATACTGCTAGAATTAAACTCCAAAGTCTTCCTCCATATTTTACTCTTCATTTAAAGGCCTTTATTATCCCAGCTGCAGTCATTAAGTTATTTAGTACAGCATTAAGCCGCTGTCAACAAACAAACATGCACATATGTTTTTCGGAGTAAATTCCCCTTTGGGACAGCAGCACTCATTTCCCTGATATGTTCTGGTTTCCTGCTCTGTTTTGGATAGGCAGCACAGATTGCTTATATCAAATTAGGAGGTTTAGGCAATTCTCTGCCCTCAACTCGGGACTCAGTCTAATCCCCCCTGTGGAGAGGGATCCATTGTCAATGTGGAGCCCTGTCTGCTAACTTAATGAGGATTAGAGCAGCCCAGTCGCACGGGACATTGAATCAATGCTTTTTCCACTGATTGGATGCTGCTTTGCTGACCAACACACTCCCCTTTTAGTTTTATTTTACTGCCCTCCCTCTTCCCATAAGAGTTGAGTCAAAGTTTATGGAGAAAAATATACTACTGGAGTGTGTAAAACTGAGTTGACCTGCTCTTTCTCTCCGCAGATGAAAAAGAGGAGGGAATACTTGGCAGCATCCTCCTTCCAAGCTTTCATATATCCATGCTGTCTGTGGATGATCACATTAACAGAAAATATGCCTTCAAGGTCAGTGCATGTTTTCATTCCTGTCAAACTTTGTTAGACTGCACATGGCTTGGATGAAAGCACAGTAATTAGTATTATTTAAAGCTTTAATAATGTACCATGACACGACCTGAATGTACCAAGCGTCCTTTAAATCACCAGTTTACAGATTAAAGATTGGTCTGATATTCCCAAAGTGTTTTACTTGGCTTTGAGGTTTTTCTTCCCTCAAGACTTAATTTCCAGTTGAAAAATAGTGAAGCTTTGCCAATGCTTCAGCAGAAAAAGGTGCTTTTTGACTACAAGTACCAGGAACTCCTAAACTCAGGATCTTGAACTCAAGGAAGTAAATGGTTACAGCAACTAATTGTTAGTGAGAGTTTTTGCTATGGCCTCTAAGCCCAGAAGAACTATGCAAATCAGGTGATGACATGTAAAAGTAAAAAAAGTCTGCCACACTGAAGAGCCAGCAGTTGATGCTAGATGGAATACTCCAGCTTCAAAGCAAAGATGGTCCCACCCCATCCAAAGCACCGGTTGTGCTATAATTTGCTTGAAACTACGGTTAGCATGTTAGCACATTGGAGGTTAAACTTTTAGTTTTTGGTAACGCTTGTTTGTATTTCAAATGGATTTTTAAAGAGTGCAAATCCTCAGCAAGGCGTCACCCTCGTCACTGGTCCATCTTTCCTGTTTTTGCCCGCCTCCATCTAACAGCGAAGGGAAACCTTTTGAATGAATAAATCAAAAACAGTCTTGAAGAACAAAAAAAAAACAAAAGGCCCTTTTCATGTAGAAACTTTGCCCAGAAAAGTTGGATTTTTTTGTTTAAGCCTGTGTATTTTGACAGCAGGAACAAGGGTCTAAATTTAGTTTCACAGTTGATTGTCTAGCCCTGAAAAGTCCCTGCCCAGGGGCTGGTTCTTTCTGATGGCTCAGAAGTTTTTTGAGTGCTAGTTGAGTGCTTTCAGTGTTTTACTTACACTTGGGATTAACAACTTTTCCTTAGTTACAGCCAGCGATACTTTCAGCCAATCAGCAGGCCTGAAGGTAACATATGAAAGTGGGTTGAAATAATAAAAACCATGATTAAGCAGGGGGTATGCATTATCAAAACAAGCACTCGTGAATCTTGAACAAAAAATGCAAACTGTACTGTTGAAACAAATGATGACATCAGCCTAACCTCATTTCCGTTGTATGGCTTTTGTGTCCTTGATAGATTAGATGATGCTGCGTTAGTTGTTTCTCCATCTCATATAAGCCTGATATGCAAAACCCATCAAGGCCGTAATGCCACAGGAAGGAAGGTTTCATGTAACACTGAGAGTTTCCCGCCAAACAGAAACGTTCTGCCTTAAACACCCCATCTAGCCCTTTGGTTCCTGAATCAGTACTGTTAAGGGATAAAAGAATCATTGATAGTTTTCCTCTCATCTCAAGGCCATGTGATAATGCTTGTGTTGCCTGTAATGTTGTTTAGCTAGAGGGAAACATTGGATCTACCTCTGACTGGGTGGAGAAGGAAGAGGGGGTTCAGCATTCAGTAAGATGTAGGACTGGGCATTATATCATTTAAATCGATTCATTCAAATTATTTTCTACAGAGGGTTTAAAAGTTTAAAATCAAGATTTTTTCTGAACTTCCTTCAATTGTAAATTGGTGCAATGTTTGAGGATTTAGATACTGAAAATGAACAGTTTGTAAGATGGTCGACCCAATCAGGGTTTGCACAAGCACATGTTTAGGCTTGTATTTTTTTTTTAACTTATATAAAATATTGATCAGAGAGTTCCATGTTGATACAGTGAGAATAGCTCAGCTTTCCGTGTTTATGTAGACATATCTACCTATGTTTGAACTACATAATCAACAGTTTATGACACAAACTTTAATGTTAAGAGGGAAATTCTTTTTTGGGGGGAATATGTTTTTATAAAATAAAGGCAAAACTTGATTAGTTTATTTTTGTGCCACAGCTGCTTTTTGTTGAGAGAGAGAAAATCCACTTAGAATCATAAATTGAGTGTTGTGGGGAAAAAAATCCGGAATTTTATCCTCCATATCACCCAGCCTTAGTGAGAAGTATAAATGAAACACCAAACTCTGTTTAATAATTCAGGATGTGTTCTTACTGGTGTCATTACAGCTCCCTGACCCCAAAGTTCCTCAACCTTTAAAAAGTACTTAACCTTGAGCAAGGTGTCGATTGGTATTCCAGGAATATAAATTTAGACCCTGATTCCTGCTGTTAAAATGCACAAGTTTCTCCAGAAATACCAAGTTCCCCTAAATATTTTAGGTCTTGAAAAAGCACCTAAAAAGTCTTTGCAAACAGTGATCCGTCTCTGCTTGCTGCAGCCTGAGCTGTAGTACTAGAGCCTGACATGAGTCAATTCGGAAACCCCAAGTTACAAGGAAACGGGCATATTTTATGGTGTATCCAGCACTTGACTGTGGTTCCTTCATTAAACCCTGTGAGACGAAAAAAAGTTGACCTGCCAAGTTGAACCAAACACAGACGCCCAGGAGTCTGCCCAAGGTCTCTGCAACCACACAGCCCACTTCTTTTTCCAGCTTCGACTGAAAAAGAGAGGCAGACGGAGAGAGAGAAAGAAACATGAGTGCAGGACACGACCCCTTCAGTCGACAGTGAATGAGATGACTTTTTGACTTCATAGTTTTCATGCTAAGCTTTTCCTGTCCCCGCTTGTTGCGGCCTAAATGTTCATGTCATTTAAAGTTCCTGATTTCTCATTACTATTCTCAGGAAGTTGAAGCACTTTCAGACATGGTAAACAGGATATTGAGGCTCTTCACTAACCTTTCTGTTTTTCTCTTTCTCCGTCTGGCTCAACAATGAATGGGTTTGTTCGCTGCAAGCAAACGGAGCTGCTACAGAAAAATTCCCCTTTACAAAGGACTCAGTGGTAAGTCTTACTCTGCTGTGACTGAATTATTGTCCTTATCGAATGGTGCACACTGTACAAAGGTGAACCAGGACATTGTTTTTAAGCACCACATCGATCAACCATAAATTTATCACCAACTATACAAGTGCAATCCAATATAGACAGGGAGCCAGGTCTGGTTATCCATCCATCATCCAGCCGGCTTGCAAAGTATTGTATGACACAGAGACATTGACCACAAACTTCATAAAATACTTTCTGCTGAACTTTTATGAAGATGCTATTTTTTCTCTTTTTTTTTGAGCTATGTAGGTTTTTTAAAAATCAATTTCACCAAGTACCAGAGTCTTATTTTCCAAATTATCTGTGTATTTGGTATCATGTTTTTACAAAGTTCATACTTGTTAAACTTTTTCTGTACTTTTTACAACTCAAGTTATGATTTAGTTCTGTTTCAAAAGATTATTAGTATTTTTTTAGCAAAAAAAAAAAAAAAAGACCAAAACGAATGAAACAAAAGTTAAAAACACATCACCAAACAACCTTAAGTTATAAGCTGCTGTTAAAAATGTATGATGGCTTTGGGCTGATTAAAAACACTGGTGTAAAGGTGCAGCGAGAACAGCCTGAGGTCTTTGTCTGGCTTCTTCTTTATATTCAGTCGTCAAATCTTGATTTTTCTTTTCCAAGCATCTACATTTTCAGGGTTTGTTTGCACAAGTGGTTGTTGGAAGTGCTATTGCAGTTATGTTGGGGTGGGTGTGGGGCTGTAATCTTGGAGCCCATTGGCAATCATCAGTTGAGCTTTTTGGGTTGTTATTTCCACTGTGCTTAAGCTCTTGTGCTTTTCTGTCTGTGTTTTCCTGCTTGTTTGTCGATGCACTTTGTAAACCTCTGTTTTTAAAAGTACTATACAAATGCAATTATTATTGACTGATGGATGATGTTTGTCTGGAGCAGATTTTAAGTCTTTTGTAATTCTGGTTAAGACAGTGATCAGCTTTAAACAACCTTGAGACAAGTCTTTCATTTCTGTACATGGTAAATGTTCTCAGTCCTGTACCCAAAGCATCCAGAGAAATTCTAGTTACAGGTCAGTAGTATAGTTTCAGTTAAATGGTGGGTCTATTCTGGGGTCACTTCTGCTGTTTGACCCTGAAAATGAAACTAATTTTGTTGCTGGATTGCTTTGAAAAATTTGCAGGTATTATACCAACACAAGAAATAAGATGTAGATTTTTAAAAGCAAGAAGTCAAAGTTTGTTAGGCCTTACATGTAGAAGAAAGGACATTTTTGCAATGTTTGCCAAACAAAGGCTGGACTATTAAATGACCTTATGCTGTAATGCCTTGATTATCTTGTCTTTGATTGACTGAGATGACACAGTTCACAGCAGAAATGTGGTTTTAAATCATGGCTGCTCTTTTTTTGCCGTCATCTCTTTATAGACATGTATGAACCCGATAAAGATACAGGTGATGGATGCCGGTATGTCATATCATCCTGCTTTGCTTTTGCTGTCTACACAGACTGTTCCTTTTGCAAACTCCAAAGCTCACTGATTCATGATTGGTCAATACAACTTGAACTCCAAATATCTAGGGATGAGAAGTGATATTATTGTATAGGTACTACTACCATTATTGATTATTTTTATCGATCCAGTTCTTCATCAGTTTCCCTTATTGATTCCTGAAGATTTTCTACACAGGTTTTATAGGCTGACAGCATCAGAGAGCTGTCCTGAATTTGATTGCTATTCAGTGAAGAGAAGTGTTTCAGAGTGTTTTAAATGTGTTTAAAATCACACTGTATGCTACGTAGTTGGCGTCATATTGTGTCAGAATGAAGCCACACTTTCCACTGCGTCTCTGCCATGGTTGCTGTTATGAAATCTTTTGGGCTGACTGCCTCTGCTTCGATTTGGCTTTGTGAGGAAGCCAGACACTGGTGTAAGGAATTGATAAAGGGAATTGTTCAGCAAAAAGCCAAATTATATCAATTCTTATCGCAATTTGTTCTTGACTCTCAGTTGGAATTGGTTTTCGAGTCCCATCCCTGCAAATAAAGCACAAACAATAAGCGGAGGACTTCACATGCTGCAAATACCAGACACTATTTTTTATGTCGTTATGTGAGATCTTTAAATTCAGAGTAAAAGTGCTGGAGTGCATAGAGTTATTGGTAATATTTGGCTTTACATATGTGAGTTTAAGAACAGGGATATATTATACAACACACTTTCAAGGCCACAACATAACATCCCCTACGACTGCGACAAATACAAGTAAATATCAGTAAATATTCAGTTCAAATGAAAATGTAAAAGCAGAATATGTGTTAAACCTGCTACATTGTGATAATTTAGGCAGCAAGGCAGTTACGAACTGATGGCTTCATGATGTGTGTTTTTTGCATGAACAGGGTCTACCTTAAACCTGTGATTTAGCAACCTTAGCTTGATTCAAATGTCAAGATTTGAATGCTGGCTTGATGTAACAATGCTTCTTTCTCTTCTTTTTTTCAGGTAACTTTCCCCTCTGTGTCACTCTTCCTGTCCACTGTCACAACAGGCGACACATCCCAACATGAGGACGTACTATTTTTGCACTGACACAGCCAAAGAGATGGAGTCCTGGATGAAAGTGATGACAGACGCTGCACTCGTCCATTCAGAGCCGGTCAAAAGGTTTGTAGGAGCATCACTAATGTCGCCTTTTTCCCTGAGAGGATGTATTTTACTTCACCTTGAGAGAATATGGTGTTTTTTTCTGCCTGAGCTGAAAATAAGACATTTGAAAAAGGCATTTGAGGACATTTTTGAACTTGAATGGTTGACCTTGTTTACCGTCTGTTCTTTAATATATATTTTTTGCAGCATTTGTGTTCAACAAATGGCCTGTGTGGTCTTTTAGACTATTAAGCAACAATTTAGCACACACATTTGACATTTTTTCTTTGTTATGTAACATCTTTCTCAGCTTTACTTTAACATGCCATCTGTATGTAGGCATGTACTGATGGTAGCTGCATGGTGCAGGTTGTTTTGGGGGATGTGCACAGCTGTACATGCTGGTGGAGATCACTGACTCGTCCGGATGAGGTTTTTCCTCCTTTTTTTTAAACTGTGTTTAATGTCTGTGATTTGGCAGCTTGCCTGTCTAATGCCCTCTTTCTACACGGGTGAGAAGAGGCATATTAGTGGAGTGCTTTGTAATTACACAGCCTAGTAGTCCCTGAAATCAACTGAACAGGGCTGATAAATTGGACCATTGTTAATTTAAGGGTATTTGTCTTACAGAACTACAGTAGGCTCTGAGGTATTCACATTTAAGAAGCTGCTATCTCTGAAGCTGTGGACATTAGAATGTCTTGTGCTGCTTTTTTTATATTCAAAGGAGGATCTGTCCTCTTCATATTTGTGAAGAAAATTGCCTTAGTGTTTCTACAACCTCTGTCAACTGTAGAAAGGCAACAACCATCATTTTAACTTCTGAATTCTGTAACTACTAAAACAAAAATACAGTGGTGCAGGTCTCTGAGTTTCCAGTAAGTGTTTGTTCTTGTGCTTTGTGAATAATTGAGTTGTTATCATCATTTATCATTTATGATTTTGTCTTCCAACAATTAACAGAATAATTGGCATCAGGTGATTATTATTACAAGTATGATTAGCAAAGGTGCTCTCCCCCTTCAACTGGTGAACAGTGGACAGAACTGTTTTATTTTCTTAGTCATGTGGGTGTAGTTCACTTTTGAGACAGAGATCGAGTGCATGTGCTGCAAGAGACACAAAGTGAAAACTGCCTTTTAGGCCTCTTGCGTAATCAACATAATTAATCTGGATTAGTTATCACCTGAAAACCCTGATTTGTTGTAATGCTTGCCACAATCTGGCAGTGAAATACATATCGTGGCACACGGGTGATAGTATATCAGGATTTTATGCTCTTGTGTAAGCAGGGTGATATGTCACAGTTTTCTTTACAGTATAGTCTGTGTTTAGTGTTTTATAATAATGATAACCACACTATCATATAAATAAAAAAAATAAGTTTTGTGTTGGTTTTATTTATGTAACACAAGGCTTACAGTGAGGGAAAATAATAACAGTAGATGTAATTGAGAGAGTATTATATGTCTGCTGCCAATTAGTGGCTGGAGGCTGAACTAGTCTCTAAATTCTAGAAATTGTTTGCTAATTATTTATCCAAATTATGCCATAAAATATAGATACAGTGTTATGCCTCTAAACATTTCCATATATTCATGCATCAATGTTTTCTTAGACCCTGACTGCTTTGTTCGTATGAAGTTAATAGCTGCTGTGTGTGACAACAAATGATAATAATAATGATGTGTTTTTGCACTTTAAGATGACTAACACCACAGTAGAAATTTCAAATGTATTTCCTGCTTTTACTGGGTGTTGCTCATCAAAGCTAGCTGAATTTTGACCACACATGGTCTTTCTAGTAGACATGAGATGCTGGCTTTTCTAGTGTTTAACAAGTGACTGCACATGGACCTTTTCAAAAGGCTAATAGTATGCTCCACTTGGCTGCTGGAGCCGCAGAATGCTGGAGAAGACATTACGTGACCATTTTAAAGGATACGAGTGGAAACTGTCGAAGGATTCCTCTCCTGTTGCCCTCCTACAGCTAACCCAGTGAGCCGTGCAACTGAAGGGAATTTAGCAAACTTTGAAACTGTGACCTTGACTCTGTTTAAGGCCAAGGAGCAGTGGTGTCAGTTACCTCCAGAGACCTCCCAAAGGACCAAAGAGCTGCAGATACGGCTTCTAGTGAGGAGGGAGAGGGGAGTTGCAAATGCAGGGGCAGTGTTTTATTGAAGATATCTGATTCCCTTTACACGCCTGGCCTCCTCCGGCAGCTGGAAGAGACATTGTGCCTTCCCGCCTGATTTTCTTTGCACTTTCTTTTTGTTTCACAGCTCCAGCCAGCAGAGAAGCTCACAGAGGTAGTGCATTAGGTCAAAAGGATATTTTATTCATGCGTGATGCTTTTTTCTCCAATAGAATAGTTTCGAAAGGCATCTCACAGATATATTTTAATGTCTTATTTCTGTGTAAATGACTCCAAAATGACTTATTTTTTACACTGCATGTATGTTAAAAATCACAGATTAGGGCCGGGTAATACAGTATATGATAATATCTCTACATCGTAAGATATAGGGCAAGACAATTTGTCTGTGATTTGTCTTATTTTAATACACTGTGTTGATTTGGTCACCAGGGGGCTCTCAACTAAAACAACATTAAAAGATGATGTCAAGGATGGCATGGCTTTAGCATGTTTTGGAACGATGCCGAAATGCATTGACATTATGGTGAGCTACAATAGACAGCATCATCATAATAAAAAGAAGAGAACATCAGCATCATTTCATCATTAGGATGATGTACAACTCTTTATGCTCTTAAATTGTAATTAAAAATCTCTGTTCCAAGGTGGTTTGATCTTCCTCTTAACTCATCCTGTGCTTGAGTGTAAAGAACATTAATACTTTGGATGTCTTTTCAAAGTAAAATCTCAATCCATTTATTACACTGATGAGACGAACCCCATCCTCACAGAGTGGTTTCATACCAGATTTATTTTCATGACAGTAATTTGGCTCTTGTGTCACCTCTAAAGATGTTTCTTCATTTGCTACCAAAGCTTCGTTGCCAAAACTATTTTAAAAACAACTAAGCCATTAATTACACCTGAACCTGCTATTTTGATAAGCTAACTCAATTAGTCATGTACAGTTTTTCATTTAGCTCAAAATATGGATATTAGGGCTGCTCAGTTACTTGAAAAGTTATTGTTGGTGCAGTATGAGCCTCCACAAAATTGACGCTGTTACATTTTGATTTTATCAGAATAAATTTGTAAAATCACTGACTGTGGCCAGGCTGCCCTTTTTGATGCATGGTCATAATGGTCTTGCTTTTACACCTTCTGATGTCATCAGATAAAACTGCCAATAGGATGCATTTAGTTTTAATTATGTTAATTTAGTGGGGAATAAAGGTTCATGCAGGTCTTTTAGATACAGATGAAACATGTATACCACAAGTGTTGTAGCATATATGAAAATAACATAGGTACACACTAATTTGTAGCATGTTAGCAGTCTCATCTTTTATCAGTTTGTCACAAGTGTTGTTATTGTTTAATGGGTTGTAAGAAAACATTGAAACACCAATATATAGTGATATTTTGGAGCATCAAACGGTTCTGATATTGTCAGTGGCCTATTCTGTTAGTTTATTATTCAACTAGAAGTGCTCAAAGAAGACAAACCTTTGCCAATGTATTGCCAATATTCTTGGGCAAGTTATTGTCAAAAATGTGGAAAACAGCCCCGTCTCACACATTTAACAAGTCCTTGAAAAAAAATCCACATCCAGATTTGGATCAGTAAAATCGAATCACTTCTCCCCTGTGTCACAACAACATTCCTTGAAAATGTCATGAAAATGTGTTGAGACCTTTTGGCCCATTTCTGACTTGTACATAATATTTCATCTAATTGGGATTACATCTTTTTGAGTAACCCTGTTGACAAGCTAACTGACAAACGCCAGCAGAAACATAACCTTCGTGGTAGAGGTAATAATTGATTGGAAATTTGGTCATTTAGTCTGCATGTTGCACTTGTTTACAGTTGACTTTCAGTCCATCAACTTTCACTCTCAGTGTAATATTTTTTGCTATTATTTGTGTCCCTTGTATTATAATATTTAGAAATATTGTAGGAAGTATGAGTCACAAACTTACATTGATTAAACTATATTTTCAGACAAATATGTGGGTTCTGAATGAGATAAGAAATGTTTTTGGAGGAATAAAATCGTAAGGCATCGTCCTGTTTATGGTGACAGAATATATTAAGATGCATGTTACCCATATATCATGGTACGTATCATATCAGCAGGTTATTGCCTATATACACCCCTATCATCACAAAACTTTATCATACATTGCACAAGTTTCTCATATAATGCAGGCATAATAAGCACATACCGGTAATAAGTATTCAATATAAGTATGGCTCACAGATGTATTACTGATGTACACACATGTATATTCTTTATTTTTAACACATTTTAGCATTGGAATTCCACAAATATAGGTGCTGAAATTAACAATTACTCTAAAAGACCTATTTGGATGAAGTGACATTGTGGTAAAACGTATAATTTATTCTGCATTTAAAAAGTGATTGTGGTTTTTGAATTTCAGTGCTTTTGTGTGGCTTTTTGGAAACTCCTCTGTCATGGTTAGATCTTTGAACATTGCTAAATGATTTGTTTGTCGTGACTGTAAGCACAGTTTTAGATTTTTCACATCATTCTAAAGCCTCCTCTTTGTCCTCCTCAGGCTGGACAGACTAAAAGTGGAGCAGTGTGGACCACAAGAGATCAATCATGTGGCCAACAACAGGCCGCCTCTCACTCAGCCTGAAATCCAGAACAATGAGCGTAACCGTGAAGTGGACTGTGCAGCAGTCACATCCACCACAGAGGAGGAGGAGAGGAAACAGCAAGACGCCGAGCGCTACGGCTTCCAGAAGGACGGTGTGGACCGTGAGAGACCACTTACAAAGATCAACAGCATCAAACTTCAGCCGGCTCAGGCAGCAGCCGTCAAAGCCAACATCGCATCGCCACAGACTCCTGCTGAAATGGACGGGTTACGCCACAGCCCTGGGGTCAACGGATCAAGTGAGCAGTGTCCAGCTAACGGGACCAGACCTCCTCCTCCGAGTAGTCCCACCCATGAGCAAGATCGCACCCTGAGTAGGACAAACTCTATGCTGCAGCTGGAGCAGTGGGTTCGCACGCAGAGAGGGCGCAACCAGGACGATGACACAAGAAGGTTAGTTTGGTTATTTCACCGGTCCCAAAACTTCAACTGGTAACCATGTAAACTGATGACTGCTGGCTGAGTGTGGCTAAGCTTTCATCAGTTCAGCTGTTTTATTTAATACATATCTGAGTACATCCTGATATTAAGATGAAAATAAAAAAGCAATCACTAGGAGACACTTTGCTTTGGATAGCCGTTGTAACATCGATATCTATAAAACACAGTTGGCTGAAAGTCACCTGTTAACATGGTGACTTATTAGACTAAAACACAAGGGCATTTAAACAAAGGGCAAAGGGAAGTGTGTCAGAAAAACAGTGTGCCTATAATATGTTTTTTGCTCTGATTTAAGTGTTTCTATGACCATAGGTAACAGCCCTACTATCTGTTGTATGCAGCCTGAGCTTTCTCAAAATCACTCAAGCTCATGATGTGGTGGGATGAGGATGCAGATACAAACAGCAAGTTTATCTCAGGCCTTACTTTGTCTTTCACCACAGCTATGACAGGGACATGGACTGTATGTGCCAAAAAGGGAAAGAAAGATTGATCGTGTGTCTGTATCACCAGACAATGGCAGACGATCAGTTGCCGGGTGATTGGAGACCTCTGGTTTACATGACCTTTTGCAGACTTATTGATCAACATCAGGGGCAACTGGTGGCCTGGGGCCACATGCTGCCCCCTCCTCACCCAATACCACCCACAAGTTAATTTCACACGTCAGTAAATTGTAAACAGGAAAAGAAATCACCATAGGGATTAAAGTGTCTGTTGCCTAGAAAACACAAATGAAACAACTTATTTCAACAGGAAATACTGAAACATTTCCACAATAATTCTTGATTATAGATACACAAAGGGTATTTTTTAAAAATCTTTCTTGTGCTTTGCTTCAATTACGCCTGCTACTCTCTTATTTTCCATCTCTGAGGCTAAGTTTAGAAAATAATCAAATCTCAGGGTATTTTTTTAAATTCATATTTTGGGCATTTTGTGCCTTTGTTGATAGGAGAGAGAATGACAGTGGATACGCTTGTGAAAGGGGGTGAAAGAGTAGGGGAAGACACTTGGCAAACTGGCAACAGGTTGGATTCGAACCCAGGCCAGCAGAAGTGCATATATGGGATGTGCCTGGTCGCTAACCACTCCGCCAAACCAGCAGCCCAAATCTCAGGGTATTTTTATTTGTTCAAACTGAGAAGGAGTCTTGCAGCAAGACATTTTGTCTAACAGCTTCCATGGAGGTCAGGGCTTTCCCACCGTGGCTCTGGTCTATAAATATACCTTTGTGTTCATAAGAGGGAAAGTTTCCCTACAAGTTGTTTAAGGCCATGTACTTGAGAGTCCTACTTTGACCTAATAAAGTTATACTGGGTAAATCTTTGTAAAAATCTATAAAACCTGATTCCCCTGCATTCTAAAACAGGAGATTCACCCTGAGCCCCTCAGCACTCCTCACACATTACAGTATATACACAGAATTTTAAAACTTATTAAAACCCATTTTTCCTGCAAAGCTGAGTCAAAGTTAGAGGATTCACCTCCCTGTGATTTAAACACGATTGAGCAGGTTAGACTGAGGAGACATATTAACCAAGCAGAGCTGCTCGCGTTCGACAGAAACTCTCACCCGCTGTGAGAGTCTCATTTTTTAATTGGTGGAGATTAAACTTGCTCACTCACCATGTCCGCCTGGCCGTCTGTCTGCCTGTCTGTCTCCATCTGTTTATACATCTGACAGTTTATCTCTGCCTGGCTTGTACTCACAGTCGTTTCTGTTAGCCTGCAATCACTCCTGATATTTATTCATCAAAAATGCAGTAAAATGCTTGAATTTGTAAAATTATCTTGGTTACACAACAGCAAGACATCAGAATTTTTTTTTCATTTCAGTACTTTTGTGATAAGTGTGAATCCTCTCCTTCAACTCTTTCAGCTGTCTTTTTGTCAGTACATGCTTGTCCTCTTGGAGGATTCTTAATTTCCATGTAATCATGAGCTTTTTTCATGTTACTGGGCTTAGCAGACTGGTGAGCAACACTCTGTCAGGGAGTCTCAACAGGAAGCTCTCCTGATGCCAGCTGCACTGACTTTGAACTCGGCGTGGATGTGGAGCTTTTGTGTTGAGCTTTGTTGGCACTGGGATGAATAAATGTGTCCTTGGGAAAGTAAAGGGTCCAAACTGACTGTGGAAAAGACGAGACTGGAGATATTTTGTGTTGAACCATTTTTTAGGCAAACTGGAAGCCTTCACTGATTTTTTATGCCAAGATATAACATTCCTTTGAAGTTAATAAGCTAGTAGGCTATGGTTTAATGTCTTGGTTGGTTATTGATAAGAAAACCAATAGCAAAAATAAATTTGAAGTTTTGCCAAGTTTCTCCTGTTAATGTGTCAGAATTTTAAGGGCAAGGCAGGAAATACGAGGAAGAGAGAGAAAGAATATTTTAATTCATTATATGCATTAGAAAACACTCTCCAAAATATGAAAAGCATTGCTGATCCAACTTTTATAGGTTCACAGATTATCAGAGACTTTGATGCTTTCACACTTGCATCATTAGGAGAGGTTTTCCAACACATGTAGCTGTTCTCCCTTTTGGTACTGTACATCCACAGAGGTAGAATATGTAACAGAAAATATAGAAACCAATTACTCTTCCTATCTGTGCCCCTCAAAGCTCAGTTTGTCACATCTGCGGGGAAACTTCCCAGAATACTTTCATTCTGCAGGTTTCTCATTTAATGAATCAGGCTCTTTGTGAGGAGAATTAATGTTGTTTCCCCTAAACTTTTAACAGAAACTCATTGTTGGGTGATGTAAATGGAGAAACGAGACTGTGACTGCAGGAGGATGCAGCCATAAGCTGTAGTGCTCTCGAGCCTGAGCGGGATCAGGCATCAGCCACATGCATCTGCTATGAACCAGATGTTACTCACAGTATGGTAAATAGGAGTGGGTGTTCAACTGAGTATTGATTCTATTTACAATTATGGCTTTTAATGATCATCAAAAAAACAAATTTTCACATTAAAAGATTACTTAAAAACAAAAGTGTTTTATTTTTTATTAATAATCAGCTTTTCACATTTATTTTTATATAATTTGTAAAAACATTTCTCTTCACTGTTGAAGTGTTAAGTGTTGTGTTAATAAGGATTTCACGATCAAGAAAAACTACAATAGTTATGCAAGCAACACTGAACCAGGTGCACTCACATGGACTCTGGCCTTTGGGGTACAAATTGAACATGTGCACCTCTGGCTAACACTTTAAGTTAATAAACAATTAACAATAGCGGAACAGCTCAAGCCCTCTTTCTTGTATTTCCTGCTTTGTACGGTATAATGATTCACCTTCATATTTTTTCCCTCTCTAATGTTCAATATGGCCAGATTTTAAGAAGTTTGAGGCTGCAAATAGAGAGTATTTCAGTTATGACATGCTGACGTACGAATGTATCAAAATCTTGAAAGAGTAGGGATTATAGGCCTATTTCAACTTTTATCCTACCTTTTTTTACATTTTAGATCTATTCTCTTTGCTGCGTTGTAGTATTATTATTTACATGTCTTGTTTCGTTTTGATATTTTGACTTTTCTGCATAATTTCCCTTTTTTTCTAAAGTACACTGTCAAAGAAAAAATCCTCCCCTCATTTGTCCTTCTTAATTTCTGACACCTTCTCTCTAGCAGATAAATCCAGTTGTTTCTTAAATAAGGAATGCCACCCTGATAGAACAAGTAGGTGAAAATGAGAACAAAACAAAAACAAAGTAAGACAGTTTCATAAATGAATCATGGCCCCTCTTAATGCAAACAGGATAATCAATGTTTTAAACATCCTACATAGCACTAGTATTCTTTCTTACTTTACTGAAGCATCAGTCAGACAGTTAGCCTGATGTTTTGAAGTGCACAATGATCCTTTAATGCTCTAATGCTGATGTCTATTCTGTCTTTTACTGCAGCATTACATCATACCAGACGCTGCCTAGAAACATGCCAAGCCATCGAGTCCCCTACATGCCTCATTACGGAGACGGCTATTGCAGCATGCCCAGGAATAGCATGGCGCAGCGGGACAGCATCTGCAGCATGTCCCCGTCGCTGTACGACCAGGCCCTGGGTCCCTCAACATCCGACAAACGCCGCTCCATGCGGGACGACACCATGTGGCAGCTTTTTGAGTGGCAGCAGAGGCAAGCCTACAGCAGGCCGCCAGGGCTCTACAGCAACATGGCCAGTCCCAAAACCATGATCAACCTGTCGGAGCACGCTGCACCCAGCCACTCCATCCCTCCGTCACCCTCCCACGGCTCCCTGTCCATGTACGGGGGATATTCTCCGATGAGATCCTACAACATGAGCAGTGCTCGCTCAGAGCTGTCATCGCCAATCTACAGAAGGGATATGAGCATCGACAGGCGGCACAGGCCAACGCCAAACAAGGTCTGTCAAATTATCAATCAATAAACCATTATTTTTTCTTGTTAGATTATTGAGTTGTAACCCTCACTTACAGTGGGGCTGAACTGACGTTATTAAAGGTAATTAAAGGACAAACCAAGCTGATGGAAAGTAGGCATTTAAGTTGCTAAAGTAGCTCAACTCTGAAACAAAACATTTGTAAGTCTTGAAGGAATAAGATGTGTAGCTCTAGCATAACAACTGATGAAAGGAATGAGGACCTCAGATATTTTGTGGTGTCTTTTTGCTGCTTTCTGGACAAATGGCATTCCAGTGATTAAGATGTTTGGTTGACAGAGTAGTGCAATAATCCAAATAAGTTGATTTTCCCCTCATCAAAGTGGAGCAGATTACAGCAGAGCCGTTTACCATGGTTAAAAATCAAACCTCTAAGGAAGAGTAGAGGAGGCCGTTTTCTTCATGTCCATGTATTTGTGCCAGACATTTAATGTCTTCATAACGGTTACATCACTGAGTAATGCCAAACCGCCTCCACATCTGGTTTCCCACGAAGTACAAATAAATGTATTTATACAAATCAATGTTACACCAAAGATTAAATCAAAAAACAGAAAATATTGGTATTTTTATAACATATTGTGGTATCTAGTTGTATAAAAACAGTTAAATGTCCCAGCTTCTGGTGTGTTTGTCAGTTTCATCATGTATTGAGTGTCTATTAAGCAAAGATTTGATTTGTTTAATAAATAAATGGGAAGAAAGTTTGATGTCTGTAGAGGATCAGATGCAGCTCTTTTTCCGTCCTCTTTGGAAACACTCTGATATAAGAGGGTGTGGAGGTTGGAGCAGGCTATGATAATGGGTTCTTCACTGATCGGTTATGCAAATGATGTCTGATGGGAGAGGGCAGGAGGGGACCTGCTTAGCTGGGCGACTTTAAAATGCTAACACTTTAGAACAAATGACGCAAACTCAGCTTTTTTCACATACTGCATGACATCATTATCAGCAGACTAAAGACGTGTGTAAATACAGTTTTGTTGAAAGTCCTGTGATCATTGTCTATAGCTGCGTTTCCATTACCCCTCGAATTGCGCAAAACCTGAATATCGCAACACAAAACTGGTAATGGAAACACCTAAATTTAAAAAAACCCCTCAAATATCGCAAAAAGGTTTTTACGCTCTCAAGAGGAGGTTTTTCAGACGTGTCGACATTCAAATATATCGCAAAAGCGCTATGGAAACACTTTTTCCGCAATTATACTTCACAGGATGTGACGTACCTGGTCACATGATCACTTCTCTCAGAGTAAACATGGCGCGGTACATTTGGACAGAGGAGGAGACGGAGACTTTTCTCGCAATTATTTTCGAGAAAAACATAACGGCCATACTGTCAGGGCGACCGCAGCCGATGTAAACATCACTACACCTACACGCAACAGGTTTTGAGCGTCCATCTTCCAGCAGTGAAATCTCGCGGGATGATATTTGACGAGAGTTCCGACGCTCCTGCTGAGAACAACCTTCAATGGAAACACGTTCAAAGCGCAAATATACTATGTCGAAATTTTAGGAATATTGCTTTTATTTTGGTAAAAACTGTAATGGAAACCCAGCTTGTGATGCCATTAATTAGTTGATTATGAATTACAGAATGTAATGCTACATTTCTTTAAAATGTATTTTTCCTTGTAATGTGGAACCGTGAGGGAAGCATCTATTTGTAAAGGTTTAACCTAGTTCTTGCTTTTTATTAAATACTATTGTCAGTATGTATCTAGAAACAGTTTTAGAAGTATTAAGTTATTTACCTTTGCTTTAACCCCTTTGACATATTTTAAAGAACAGGTGACTTTAATATTGCATAACTATTAAATATTGCATAACAATTGAACTCATTTATGTTGTTTTTATAGACAGTTAAGACTTACAAAACAGTCATGGCATCTGCCTATGGCAAGCTGAAACACATACAGTATAGGCTGTGGCTGTATCGCTGTAAACTGAATGTTTTAAGGGGCATTTTCTTTCGACTCAGTGCTTTTCTCCTTGAGCGAAGAGTTTAGTACAAGATGTAATTTTCTTCTGCTCCCCAAGCCCCTTCAAGGACATTGACAGCAAATGAAATTTGTTATGCAGGTTGTATGTGCTATGGGAAATTGAATCTGATTGATAAGAAATGCAGGAAAAAAATCCACTAAGAATACAAGACTAAGAAATGTGGAAAGGCATCAGATCCCCAAGTTTGATAGTGTTTTTAGCCAGGTTGCTAAAGGTCTGCTGCCAGACCAATCCGAGTGGAAAACCACAGAGGTGTTGTGGGAATCCTTTTTTTCAGGGAATCATGAGGACAGTGACAAACACAGGTAACAATAAATTATGCATTTTCCATTAAGGAGTCTTCTGTTTCTATATTCTTGGTGCTGTGGTATGTTTCATTATCATAAAAATAGAAGAACAAACACTGGGCATATGTGTTAAGTTATCTAGTGTATCTCTTATGCAAGTTCAACAGGTAAATTATCAATAACAGAAATACAACAATTATTTTCAAAATTGTATTTATAGGTTCATTTTATTCCAAGATTGACCTTAAGCCCTGGTTTGTTTGGAGAAAACAGGCAAACGTCGTGAAATCATACCCTCCACACCCTTTTCTTTTTGAGAACCAAACAATCTTTCTTTTACAAATGCCCTTTGGACTCTGAGATTGACATCAAAAGGCTTTATTAAATATATTGTTCAATAGTAGACTAAATGGATCTCTTGTTCTGATATGTATTACCATGTGGAAAATGGAGACAAACTGAATTCAGCTGGTACCTCTCGCAGTGAAAACAGTTGAAACAGTTTTTGCCAACTATCTCCTTTAAAAGCATTTCTTTCAGCAGTTTTGATTTTATTGAATAGGTATGCAAGTAAGAAAGCTTTTTTATGTAACCTGTTTTTACAGACAAAGATCACAAAGTGCTGTACTATCAGCAGAGCACAACATGCAAAACAGAGGAGTGTGGCACACAGCACAGCGTTATGAAATCCAGCAAAGATCAGGATCAGGGAGATGAAGCACCACAGTGACATTTACTGAACTCGAAGAACACCGGGGAGAGCATCTTGTTTTTACTTCACATCACTTTAAACAGTGCTCTTGTTAGAGAGCGGTCCCCAGAAGCTTTTAAAGCTCACCACCTTTTCAGTATTCCATCGAACCATTAAGTAATTTTCATCATTTTAAGCAGCACAAACTAAATGCCAATCCTTTTACAGCATTCCCAGGGACACTGATTTGTTATGTAAGATGGTAAATCAAAAAATAACAAAAGCCTTTCACTGGAAGTTTGTTAAAAAGTTTCTGATTACTCTTCTGACTATCTAAATGCTGGATAAATAAAACCAATCTGCTGTCAGATGGGGAATATATCCAGTTTTGAAGAAACATACATTTGTTTGAACATTTTGAATGCCAGGCCAAATGCTGAGTCAAAATACTATTAACAACTAGACTTCTGCTTACAGTATGTTACAGATTGTTTACTGACAACAAGAGAATCTATTTTAACATCATTTTTAATTTCACAAACAGTTTATTTTGTGATGTCTGGGGTTGGGTTGGGGTACTCCAGCTTCCTCCCACAGACCACATGCTTATTGGTTTAATTGGTGACTGTAAATTGGCCTAAGTTAAGAGTGTGAGCATGAATGATTGTCTGTCTTGCTATGTAGCCCTGTGATTGGATGGTGACCACTCCAAGGTGTACCCCACCTCTTGCCCAGTGTCAGTTGGGATAGGCCCCAGCCACTGTCAACTTCTCCACTGTGTAAAAAAGAGGAAAGCATTTCTTACCTGCTGATGGGGGGTTTCATGACTATTTGATGCCATTCGATAACTGTTAATAGACTACTGTTCATATTTTTGTAAAATAATAAGTTTGAAAAACAATCTTTAAGAAATCTGTTTTTAGGAGATCCATTATGTTGCTGAAATATTGAACGGTCAAAGATATTGACAGGGCATAATTTACAACAGTTACAAGGTGAGGGTTTTACATTCATATTTGTAACTATTATTTTTATAGATTATAGGCCAGTTAAGGTGATGATTATAGGTTTTTGTAAAGTCTTACTCATATTCTAAAATCGTGTTTCGCTATTTTTGTCTCCAAAACTCACCAGTAGACAACATGACGGATTGTTATGTCAGCCTCCACAAAGAGGAGACCTGCAGTACATAGATATAAAAAGGCTTTTCCAACTTAATAAAAATATTTCAACAAATTTTTAACCTATTTTAATGGACTTTACATACAAATAGAAACATTCTATCCTATATTCATGGCTTTTGTTCGACAGAATGCTGCCAATTTCTACACAATTCAACTTTAAAATAAAATGACAAAAATTCCCCCCCAAAACAGTGTTAAATAATTAAAAATAAGAAAAACAAAATTCAACAATTCTAATAAAGGAAAAAAGCCAGCCATGCCAAACCAGTATGTCAATCTTGGCTAGTTTTGGATCTGTTTATGTCGTCTGATATCACGATTTCGATCAGAAAACGATAAATCGCTCAGCCCTATCTGTGTGTGATGTTGTTTTGTTCTTTTTCCTGCAGTATGGCTACCCCCCTGACAGGAGGTCTATGCCTGCAGGGATCCCAGTCCAGACTATAACCTCTCAGTCTCTGCAGGGAAAAACCGTGAGTCCTGCTCTGTGTTGTCCCCGTCTGCTTATCTCACTATGTTCTTTTTGAATTCCTGCTGTACACCACCGAGTAATTCCACACTTTTGCTCGACACACTTATTTACTGAAGTTAATTGGACTTCTTTGAGTGACAAGGCTGTTTCCAAATCATCACCTACCCTCTCTTTCTCTCCCCTCTCTCTATGTCCTTCATTTCCTTCCAAGAAGACATTGTGACAGAATCCTTAGAGACAGATTTAGGCAGGGCTCGGATGTACGTTCCAAGTGGTAGGATTTAGGGTGTTTCTCACTTCAGGAGCTCCTTTGACTCGCTTCACATCAGTGGAGACTTAAAAACCCCGTCACTCACAGCTTTCTAAGCCAGATCAGGAATTTATGTCAAAGCGGCGCACAGAGCTGTGTCCTCGCAGAGCTGGGAAAGTGTGAACTGAATGCTGTATTAAATGCTAAACTCTTCTTCTGTTGAGTGGACGTGTGGAATTTGCATGCTGCTGACTGTTATAACACCTCGGATATTCTCATGGTCCTGAGCTGCATGAAACTAAATACCTGGATATAACGGCTTTTCACCTTTTTAGGAGCCTGATTCCTCTTAATCTCCTGTCCTGGTGTGTTTTTCTCCCTTCCTCTCCCACTCCCCCCTTTGCTGTGTCCTTGCCTCCTTGTCTGTGTGTCCTTCCCTCCCTCACTCCCTTCCTTGCAGCCTGAGGAATTGACTCTGCTGCTGATAAAGCTGCGGCGGCAGCAGGCAGAGCTAAACAGTATCCGGGAGCACACTGTAGCACAGCTTATGCAACTAAACGCGGATGGCAACAACCCAAAGGTCAGGCCCCCGGAGATTCTCCCGCTGGGGTGTGTGTTAGCGTGTGTGTGTGCCATCTTTACCCACTGCCATTATTCATCTGGATCTGGAGGATTCTTTAGAACTCTATGCAGGGATGATTAATGGGAAAAAAGGCACCACAGAGGCCATTTCTGTCATGAAGGATTGAGCTTTGTCTTATTTAGGGAGCAGCTGGCTTAGTTCTAACTTTTTTATTGCTTCCAAAGTGTCAGGAGACAAAATAATCATATTCAATAATCAAAATAGCATGATAAAATAACACAGCTTGATCTTTTTCACTCAAGCAAGCTGCCATTTAGCTTCCAGTACAAATAATTCAGACAGATGTTTGCTGAAAATAAAGCTCAAACCCACTGGCAAGCTGTACACTGACTGACTCATTGCAGGGATGGGCAACTTCAGTGATGAAGTAGGCCACACCAATACTATTCTCTTCACTAGAGGGACAAATAATGCATTCAAAAAGACTTTAAATTTATTGTTAAAAGAACAGAAAAAGTGAAAAGAAATACATTTGTAGGACACAGTATATCAAATCAATCAAAACTTAATTTATAAAGCACGTTTCATGCAAAGAGCTGTACATTCAAGAACACAAGAAGATAAGAGTCAGGAGATACAAAAGAAAAAACAAAAGCCCACCCACCCCACAACCCACAGTCAACACACAATCACTCGTGCGCTTAGACACACACACACACACACACAGATGAACACACAAGTGAGGACTCTTCAAACAGCCACAGACGAGGAAACGCTATCTTGAATTGAATATGAGGAAACACAGAACCTAACACTAAACCAATAAAACCATGATAAGATATAATGAATTCAATACAGTGTTCGAGGTTTATTCAAATAAGACAGTCTTAAAACCAAACAATAAAAGATAGAAAAAAGAAGTAATAAAACACAATATAGTAGCTCTGAAACTAAGAGAGTAGAAAACACAAGATGCATATTAAGAGATAAAAAAAAAACAGCTAAAAGACACACCAAAGAGGGTCTTGAGTTTTCTTAAATGCTCAAATAAGATATTTATGATACATATACATACATACATATACATATATCAACTTTATAGAAGTCGTAGGGCTGATCTTTGCACAGTTTTCAATGGATGTAGAGTAAAGGGCGGGAGGGTAAACAATCAACAACACTGTAAATAAAAGCATTAGTTAAAGTCTTGAGTATCAGTAACTCAGATCATCACTGGGACTGTACTGTTGTATTTTACAGCAGTCTTTTGTTATTGTAGCAGGAAGGCAAAGTCAAAGTCCTTGTCTGAACTTCAGTGCTTTTTTTAATTGAAGATGACAGAAGTGGGAGAGGTGACTCCAAACTGTTGTTAAAGGATCCTCCATAGTGGTTACTCGCTGCACTCTGCTTGGAACGAGGCTCTCAGTTTTCAGTCAGAATATACCGTGGACTGATAGTGTGTCCTTGAGCATGTAAGTGAGGGCTTCACAGCTGCACAAAACTGCACTGACATTCAAACAAAACAACTGCAGAGGACGTCAGTGTTTGTGGTGTAGCTGAAAAGGACAGCCGAGTTTCAGAAGTCATACGGGTGTACAGAGCTGACAGTGAGAGGAGTTTGAATGTTAAACTCTTTCTCATGATGCTTCAAGTTAAGATTTTCTCAGCTCAGATGGTTTGGGTTGGTTTAACACATAGGAGTTGATAAAAACATACCAGGTACAAACCCTAATGGAAGAAAAGAACAGCAGAACAGGTCGAGTTAAAGAAGGTGACGTCGATCCCATAAAGTGAAACTGCTCCAACAGAAACTATCTTAAATGGCTGGTGGCAAACATTGTTGACATCTTTCTCATTTTCCACTTGGAAATATCCACAACCCATGAAGAATCACTTTTGGGACCATGGTTCCAGCTTTTCACAATCTTATTTAGATCGATTGACTAAACTGAGAATTTGGAGTCCTTATTAAATGAAATAGCACTTTTCATTAATGTCTCCAACTGTTTTATATACTGTCCAGTTCTATGTTCTTATGAACAATTACATTCTCTTTCATTGTAATAATCAACACTGTCAAACATACTGAAGTTTTAAAGGTAAATCATTATTTTCAAAGGAAAATACCAGGGGAAGAGTGAATCCTTTAAAAGTTGTAATCAAACTCCTATATTCAAAATTAAGTTGGAAAGATTCATTAGCAAGTTTTGCTATCTAAAACTGAAAAACTTAAAAAATAGCCCATTTGGGGGCCTTGAATTTGTATATGTATTGCTCTTTTATCAGAACAGGTGTTTATTATATAAGAGTTTATATAATATGTGTTATATAGGAAGTTTAGCTTCAGCAGTAGCTAATGGGGATCTAAAATAAAATAATAAAATAAAATAAATACCGAGCCAAATGATTCACCAGTATGTAAGTTTCAAGAAAAGATGCTTGTAGGTTTTAAAGAAAAGAAACAGAAATAAAGCTGTGCTCTGCTCTGTGTTCAAGAAGTTTTTCTTAAAAAAAAAAATGAAGGCACAATTTAAGCAAATATATAAAAATGTCTTTGCAGGATTGGCTTAGTGAATTTTTTTATGAGGGATTTGAACTGAGAGGTGTGGGTGTTCAACCTTCTACTTCAAGACCTTTCAGACATTTTTAAAGTATTGTCCTTTAGAGTTTCCTCTGAAGGGAATGACTCGTTAATCACAAAGATATGCACGATTCTGACCTCTTCTATTGTTAGTTTCAAGTATAAAAAGACCACAGTTCAGTTATTTTCTTGCTGATCAGGAAGGCTGTATTCTCTCCCATCCCACTCCCATCACGCTCACTCTTTTACCTTTCAAAGCACCTCCACTCCCCGACCTTTATCCACCTTGACTGCTCCTGCGTTCCCACCTGTCCTGTTATATTTGGGTAAACTGGACATGAGAAGCCTTTATGTGTGTGCGTCTTTGTGTGTGAAAGAAAGAGAGAAAGCATCGAAGTATGAATGTGACCTTTTCTTCAGCATCACTCTCCTCTTACCTTTTCTTTGCTCTCGTCTCTTTGCTGCTGCTGACGTTAGAACGACATTCTCTCCCATCACCTCCAAAGGAACCTCATGTATTTGGACAATCAGGTGGGGTGATGCATGAATGCATGGCCCTGTCTCCTCCTGTTATGAACTCAACTCTTTCTAATGCTTTGATAGTATTACATGAAGCAGTGCTGCTACCTGAAAACTTCCTTTGACTTTCAGCTTAAGGCAAAGCTAACTGCTCTTAATAATGTTATGTTTACTTTTCTAAGCAGATAAGTACTGAGCATGATCTACTGTCACATATCTCTGCATTAAAGCCTGAGCTAGTTTGCCATGTTGTCACTAAGAAGCTGGGCATCTTCATTCATCCATCTGTCCTTCAACTCAAAATCATCTGTTATCTGGAAACCTGGAGGTCATTAAAATCCTCAATGTTGCTCAAGAAAAGAGAGAAAATAGTGTTTGTAGTAAAAGAGAAGGAGTACTTATTGTGTGATTACACTGTCAGGGTTATGTAAGATTAAATATTATAAAAATTTGATCAATCCTGAGGAAAATTCTAGTCCTAGGTGCTCCTGTAGTAGTCGTAGTTGTATTACTTTTCTAGCATTCATCATTCAAAGTAATCATAAACATAACTAACAATTCAAATAAAGTCAAATGATCATGCATGAATATCACATCAACCAGTTAACATAGACCAGTTATTCTACAGGCACATTGTGCAGCATTAGCTATGTTTGCATAAAAGGTCGCACAATACTTCTTTTTTTTCGTGTATATCTTATGTCCTTTGCCCCTTTTTGCTAACATTTGCCATTGGATGTCACTTTCAGATGCTAATTTGTGATGTTTAATCAAGTGAACCCACACATCTACAAAGAAGTATAAATAACAGCTGAAAGGACAATAACGTCTTTAATGGGCAGAGGAAATAAACTGTCAAACACTGTTTGATGTATTTTGACATGGGAGAAAAAATGTTTCATTGTTGAAGAATTGTACCAAAAAAGTGATTAAAAAAAACAGCAGTATTGATGTTACAAGCTCACTAAATTGTTATTTAGAATATTGGTGACAGATCGGACTGGTGCAAATCATTAAATGCAACTTCTTTTTCCAAAAAAACCCATAAATATAGGACTTTAATTAAGACAAGATAATATTTTATGGAAATGAAATTTGAGACAAATATTAAACATCTATCATCATGTTTGGGGCATATAAACCACATAAAATATCTTGTTTTTTGCATTAACAAAAGACAACTGAGTATCATCCGAATAGTAACATATGCTTAAAAATCAGAAAAAACATCAACTTTAACACACTGTCTAAATAGTTCAAGATCAAGTACTAGTCTGAGGAGAAATAGAAATTATTTAAGTGGATAAATCTTTAGCTATTTAAAAAGCTCTAATAACTAAAAATAATCTGTGCACTTCTGATAAATTAGCATTACAGAGATTCACAGATAAAACAATGTTAATCACAACGACGAGATCCATATAAAAAGCAATAGGTTTATAAAAAAGAAACATAAAATGAGAAGTTCACTGTGATAACTTACTTCTGAATAGTGAGAGTTTGCCTGACTTAGAAATTATAACGTGAAATAGACCTGTGTTTTTGCAGATGTACAGAACATTGAAATAAGTTTTAACCACATCAGATGTTTAATGTATAAAATGAAATTATTATAAGTGTAACTCTACACGATAAAAAGACTTTAATTTGCATAAAAAGGGCAAATAATATTGTGTAAGGTGTTTATAAATGTGAGGTATTGGTAGCTTTCATGGCTCCTCAGATTGGTAAGGAATGCTGCATATTGGGGCCCTAAAGTGCTTTGGGTATTTGAGATGTTACACAACTTAACTGTATGGTACACAGGGGCAAGATAACACTGTGATATTGAAAATTAAGAGGATGATTGCAAGTTCAAGGGTGTATATTAAAGTTGTAAAATGGGTACCATTTGCACAAAGACAATTTAAATAAGTTTAGTCAATCAAGTTAAACAGGATCTTTGCACACTAAGTAGGTAGAGACCCTATGTTTGTGTATGTGTCTCTCTGTTACCCTGTGTGTAAACATCTCCAATCACTCCTCGTCCCTGTCTCCATCCTTGTCCAGTCTGGATATTTTCATGTCTGAATATGCTTCATAAAGGCAGTTTAGGTGTCCAACCATTGTCCTTAATGTCTCGGAAGTGAAGCACTGCTTTAATCTGATCGTTTATATTGATCCTTTCTACACCAAACTAGATGAAGGAAAATGACCCTTTAATCGTCATGACTCACACTATGATTGAGAACTCTGCCCCGAGGCCTCAACTTTACCAGCAAGTAAGGCCGTCCAAACGAAGGCTTTGCTCCGCCTCATCTTCACCAGCCACTGTTGTTATTTTTGGTCTGTCGTGCTGCAATGCTCCTCCTCTGGTGTTCAAGTCCTCATGGCATCTTGAGAACTGGTCCTCCTGTTTTGTTTTGTTTCGCCAGCACCTCCTCATCCATCGCTTCTGACTGTTCTGCTCTGATTGTGAGAAGTCATGCAGGAATGGGCATGACTTGTTGAGAAGTTGTATATGTTTGCTTCACCGCTCAGTTTAGAGACCTCGTCACTCTGGGTTTGTTTGTTTAAGCTGGATGGATATTGTTCACAAAGTGGTTGGAAAAGACACAGCTGTGGATCATTTTGTTACGTTTAGTGACCTTGATTGTGAAGGTTAGTGTGTCATCTTATGCTTCATTGCAGGAATTTCGACTGCATAGTAAGACTTAAGCTTTAGTGACTTCGCTGTGTAAGACCAGACTTCTACTAAGTCCTTCATGATACTTGAAGTTTGTATTTTTGGGAAAGTAATCATGTCAGAGATTGAATTTGGCAGAATGTGATCAAGTACTTGAGTATTTATGCAGGAACAATAAATAGAGACATACTCTTCTCAAGTCAATCTTGACTAAACAAGTTTAATGGTAAGATTGAGGGATCCAATAGGTCATAGGGTTGGATGAAATATTGATTTGGCAATCTAGCTTCAAGATTTAAGATATAGACATATCAAAGTGCTTCCTCCCATGTCTTCACTTTAAAGCAGCACTAAGTAGTGTTTCCACCTTAGTACAATATAAAAGCTTTGTCATAGTGTGAGGTACTCATCCAACCTTTCCGCACAACCAAAGTAGCTGTGATTGAATATATTCCTAAAGCTGCGTTCACACCAAACGCGACTTCACACGTTGCCCACAGAAGTCTTGTTGCGTGTCCATAAATACCTTGTTTTGGTCACTGTTGCCCATCGCCTCGGCTTGGTGACGTCACGTCTGCTCAAGTTTCACCATTATTTAATAGGATGTGTAAGCTGACATTATTCCAACTGTATCCTCTTCACTCACTTATCAAACACAAAACTCTGCAGCTGATGGTCCTGCAGCAGCATCGTCTGTGAGTTTTATGCGGTCCATCTAGGCAGAACTAATGTCCTCTCTGACTAATGTTTCCCACACGGACATAAATTGTTACTCTGTAGTCCAGAATAAAAACTGTCTGTCCCGGGTACCGTCACACGTGCACACACCCCTGATAGGTTGTTGCCGTACAGCTCCACACGACATTGCCTGAAAAGATCAACTTTTTCAACTTTGGCAACACACAACAAGCAAAATGATCGATTTGAACACGGCCATCGCATCCCCGGAGAGTTAACCCCGCCTTATCGCGGCTGTACATTGACTTTGCATGGAGAGTGGTCCCAGAGGACGCTCAAGTTGCGTTCGGTGTGTAGGCACCTTAACTTGTCCCTACTTTCTACATGACCAAATTAGGTCTGATTAGATTAATTCTCGTTCAGACATTTTCTTCTAGTTATTATTTGTTGACGAAAGTATCAGTTAATTTAGTTTTTGTCCTTGTGTGCTTGTTTTTATTAGCTACCATCATGTTTTCATCAGGGAAAAAGTGTTGTTGATGAAAACTATGATGAAAATAAATAGTCAACAAAATTAACGCTGCTTATCAGAGGATCCCCTCCTGAATAGGGCGGAGGTTAACAAAGAGTCAGTTTGTTTGAAAAATGTTAGAAACCCAGTCAAGGAAGTAGTCAGACACATACAACCAAATAATGTTTTCAAGGATGAAAACAAGCGAAAGTATGCAGTACATTATGACAACAAATTGCAACAAAAATGGAAATGAAATAATCCATCACTAACTTTTTAAGGACTTATTTTATTCTTCAAAAAATATAAATTGTTCCAGAACAGTTCATCAAGAGTTGATTGTTATCATGGTCCACCTCACTGACTGATATATGACTTATGTGTAGAAAGACTCTAGTAGGATATAAGCTGTTGTATCCAGGGCGGTTCATCTGTGGTGAGGATGAACTCGGAGGTGTCTCTTCCTCTACCTCTTGCACCACCCTCCTGCTCATCCTCTCTTGTCATTCTGCCGGTGGAAAAGATAAAGAGAGCTGACTTGTGTGATACGACGAACTTTTCTGATCGCCTCACGGGGAGTAAAGTGCCGCCGAAAAGATTGCACCCCTTACCCTCCGCCCATTCATCGTTGTTCCAGCCGGGCAACAGCTGCATTCCCACCTGTTCAGCAGACGTCCGTCTCCCTCCCTCGCTTCCCCCTCTCCCATGTCACTTGTAATCCACACCACACAGTCTCGCAGTGACTGTCCCTGAGCTGTGGGAGAGTTTGCATGTTCTGTGTGGAATGCCATGTGGTTCTCCGGCTCCACCTGCTTTAACCGTGCTCTGTGGTTCAGCCGAGGAAAGAGGTGTTAAAATAAGAGTGTGTGAAAGAGTGCAGGTGTGCGGAGTGATGGTCTACGTGGATGTCTCAGTGTATCAGGACAGTGACTTATTTTGTGTTGTTTTGGCTCTGCAGGGATTGGATTTAAAACTGAATGATATCTCTGAGCCTCAAGTGTACTGCAGTGTGAGTTATGTGGTAACACTTTGTAATAATGACATTCTATTAATAGTCAGTTATCAAGCATTATGAATGGTTTTAATGACATTTAAATCTGACGTGCAAAAGAAGCCTTACAATTATCAGACAACTAAATTAGTAGCGACTCTTCTGTGTTGATTTAATGGTTGATCCAAACATGGGTAGCTGTTGTTTATAAAATGTGAATATAAAACAGTAAGATACTCTGCCTGCTTTGTTATAGGGAATTAAATTTACATTTTTCCCTACTTGTTTGATTGATTTTTAAAGTAGCATGTTCCAGATTAATGCATTACCTTTTGTTTACGTCAGTGAATACTTTCATTGAACATAAAGCGTTCAGTGTTTGGATCTAAAGCTCTTTCTTTTTCTTCATTTCTAAACTTACTCTTATCCAGCTCTGGACACACTGCGGCTGAAGTGACTAGCAGGGTTGATAACACAGGCTGCTTCTCTGCACATCCAAAGAAGAAAAAAATATTTTATGGATCGATTATGAACCAGTTAAAGGAAAATCCATTTAAATGAATTAAATTGATTTTTTTGACCCAGCCCTAGTTGTTCAAATACAAAAAGTAATATCCGATGGATCATTATGGTAGATATATAAGTGCACTACTTCAGTGCTTTTATTGCTGTTGTTTCAAATCCTGTGACTTTTCCACATGTGCACATTGCATTTTGATGTTTAGTCCTCTTAAACACATTGTAGATAATGTGATGAACGTCAATAAAGATATTTTTACAAGTAAAGATTAAACATGATGGTTACCTAGTGCTTGACAGTGTAGTTATTCCAAAGTGTTACCACTGATGTTTACCTTGAATAGAAGCAGACAATGTTTTAAGATGATGTTTTGTTATATAAAATGATTGTTCTTCATAGATCAGTGAAACTCCCCAAACTGAGAGTTGTAAAAATAACATGGGAAATGTTAACCTTGAAATACTTCTGGCCTGCAGCAACATTTAATGGGAATTTTAGCTTGTAAATAAATCTGAAAGTTCATGCTTTGTTGTTAAATGCATTACATAATTCTAAATCTAGTGTTTGTAGACACCCAAAACAACACAGGATGATTTCACTGTCCCCATGAGTCCACTGAACTTTAAATGTTGCTTTTAGACTAAGAGGAGTGGGTGTATGGTGAAGCATTTTCAAGGAAATTCTGGAAACATGAGATCCAATGCAGTTGAATTAGTCCTGCCTGAGCACTGTGGTTTTCTTTCTTATAATGAGATTGGTGGTATGAATTCAAATGAAAGGAAGACGGGTTGGAATTTTTGTGATTTTCTTATTAGATGGATGTAGAGCTCTTAAAACTGAAAACTGTTGTTTTGATAACATTTGCTCCTGAATTCAAGTATCACTTTTCACCTCTGAACATCATGAGTAAACACCAAGTCCTCAGGTGATCTGAGATTAACGTGTTGCTCTGGGAATAACTTTGTTTTAATTACAACACATTGGAGCTGACCACAGCTACCAGAGAGTCCGTAGAGAAATAAGCTGCAGATTTTCTGCTGAAGAAAACACAGTTGGTGGACGCAGCTTTGACACAAACTCTCTAGTTTTGTAAGAGAGGCTGTTTTCCTATAAAACCTCTGTGTGTTTTGCTTATGGAGACAAACGCCTGTGGGTGGTGAAACACGAAGCACCACAATCTTTGTTTAGACTGGCTGCACTGCCACTGTGGGTTTGCTAATTTCAGGGAAATATGAGTCTGCTCAAGGACAAATCCTGTGGCTCAGAGAGAGAGCCCTGTCATGATACTGCATTAGATCTCCACATTTCTGTGTATGTGCATAAACTGGGTCTCCGTTTAATGGTCTGTTTCTCTTTACAGCTGAGTCCTGAAGACTACGGTCAACACACCTATCCATGTATGCCAGAGGAGGTGGACACTGATGTAAGTTTGATGTTTGAGCAGGGTGATGCTGCATTAAAGGGGAAATAATAGATCTCAGCCAACTCTGTGTTTCACTTTCAGACTAAACTGAGCCGACTATGTGAGCAGGATCAACTGGTGAGGACGCAGGAGGAGAAACTTCAGCAGCTGTACAGAGAGAAGGTGACTAAATGTGTAAAAGTCTGGCCAGTATTTACTCTAGCTCAGCTTTTTGCGTGGTCCTGACCTCATCAGTCGCCATCATTGAAGACAGAGAAAGGCAAACTACTTCTTCTCTTGGCTGGTTGACTTCCTGCAGTTTAGTGTGAATTCATGCTAGAGAGCATCTTGCAAGATGACCACAGGTTGCTGCCAAATTTACATAGTGCTATATATGAAGGTAACCTGGGCACTCCGAGTGTGATGGACACTGTTACCTCTGTTAAAAGTCCTTTACTGTTAAATGGACGATTAAAATATTATTCTGAGGTGGAGTGATAACATTATGGTTCAAGACCATAAAAGTCTTAATGAGTATGAATTTACCCTGGAGAGGGATCCTAGCTTTGAGTAAAACTATACTGTCTTTACCAAATCAATTTAGAATCATTCAAAGCAATGCCTCAGAAAACACCAAATGAAAACAGTTGTGGAAACTTTATGCTTCATGATATGCTGTTCTGTGTTTTTCCTTTCTTTCGATAATGTCACATCAATTCAGTGTCTCTGGAGTTTTAAACAGACGCTGGCAGTGCACACGTACGCGCTACTCCTGCACTATGTAATGCGCCTGATTGGTTCTGCCGCCGCTTACGAGTGCAGGAGCTGCGGCGTGAGACGGCACTGGCGAAGACGCTTATAGCACTGTTTAGGCTCAAAATGTACTAAATGACTTCGCTTTCAATTAATTATGGACGCTATCCTTCAGGATTTCTGGATTACAGCCGGATTTAGCCAGGCGAAGGAAAATAATGCTTTTTGTGGACTTTTATGGACCTTTTTTTCTTCGGCTCCGCTGCCCCTGTTAGATGGATTTTGTTGACAGCGAAAATCCCCCCGGACCCCCGGCTGCATTTGAGACATCAAAAAAGTGCTCCAGAGTGTTGCTCAGCATGAGGGTGAGTAGAAAATGAGGCCAAATTGTTGTTTGGGTGTAGTGTTCCTTTAATATTAGAACCTGACACACCAGTTGGGCTGTTCAGTATATTTCACTAGTCCATAGAAAGTGTTTGGGGATGGGCGAAACCTTTCAATAGCCTATCCAGCAGGCAATTGGACAATCATTGCATCAGTCACATTCATTAAAAACCAATTCTAGGTTAAAGTACAAAACATGAACCACTTTGTAGAACAATAGCTCACTAAATCATTCCGTTAGTGGGGTAAAAATGATCCTTTCTGTCGAGAAGTGCTCTCAGTATTGTTTGTTTTTTCAAGTAATAAAGAAATGTGGTCCACATCTGCTTCTACTGTGAAGCTGTAAGTGTCTATGCTACTCCCTGTACGAGCAGTCACTTCCTGCTGTCGTCAGGCTCACAGCTTCCCACCACTTCCTGCTTTTAAAAAGACTCTGATTTGACTGCTCCGCTCTGGACTGTGCGCAAGTGTTCAATTGGAGTTTGGCAGATGGAGCTGCCTGATTACAGACATTAAATCAGATGGGGTTCATTTTAGGTTGTTGAAACGTCCTAAAAGGTCTGAATTTAAATGTTTACAGAAACCCTGATAGAAATCAGCAACAATTCACAAGCATTCATTATCATTACGGCTACGAAGGTATTAGAGTCTAATCTAACAACATTTAAAATGTATTCAAACGCAGCTACTTTTACTTTTACATTCCTTGTTGCTGGCACATTCTGCTGGTGGATATCTTGAGTGCTGCAAAGCTCCTATTTCCATGTGGAATTCGGACTATTTTAGAGTTTATTCAAGGACTACGCACACACATAAAATTGCATGCCACAGATGAAGAATGTACAACATAATTTTATGCCACATTTAGTATAAATGGTATGAAATTATGTAGTTTCAAACTTGGCGAGTACTCCCATAATTACCAAAGTGTAACCAATAAAAGATAAGCAACATTTCTAATACCCTTGCAGGAAATATTCAAGCTAAAAAACAGACCTATGACTCATGAAAGTTGACAAGGCTGAATAATCCTCCGTGACTTTGCGAAAGTTTTCTCTTCTGCAAAGGGTACGATGACAAATTACATCCTCATGCTGTATGTGTATTTGATATGTGGCTTGTTCCCTCAGCACACCCTGGAGACAGCACTTCTGTCAGCAAGCCAGGAGATAGAGATGGGCTGTGATAACCCCACTGCCATGCAGAGCGTCATCCAGCAGAGAGATCTGCTGCAGAGCGGCCTGCTCAGCACCTGCAGAGAGCTTTCCAGAGTCACCGCTGTGAGTCACACGCTACATACACGCACATTCACTTGTGCTGGGAAGTTGGGCCAAGTCGTCTTCATAAATTAGATTTTGGCCATTCACATGTAATAATCAGAGTTTATTCACAGTGCTGCTTCTATATAAGATGTATTTAAATTAATGACCCCTTAGTTCTGATGGGGTTCTACTAACAGGGACGTCACATAGGTGAATCAGGACCAGTGGAACCACTGGAGCAGAGAAGAAGCCTCTGTTTATGCATTTAGGCCAAGCAGTACTGGGGGAAACACTAGAAATACAACAATACACTTATGCAGAGGTCAGACTTGGCCATTTTTTTGTCTCTAGCAACATTCACATTGTCAGATCTGACAAACACATATGTCCATACAGTGGCTTACCTCACAGGTTAATATAAACAGTGATAGTTCACTGCTAAATGTAAGCAGTCACTCACTATGTTGCATCTCCTGTTTCTCTCTAACATTTCAGATTTAACAGTTTGTTGTGAACTCCCCTACAACATATCCTAAAGGCAGTGATGCCCTTTTTTCAGAACTTGACAAATACAAATGTTTTCCCTATCTTCCAGCTCCAACGGCTCAAACCTTGGTATGCAACATCAAATGACAAATTTTCATTCGTCAACATCTCCTTATAACCTCCGCCCATATATGTATACCTCATTTATTGGTCTTGTTTTTTGGCTCTGAATAGTTCTGACATCTTTGGCAATTTGGGTGCTTTTTTGAAAAAAAGTATTTTCCATTCTAATAACTTAGATTTCAATAGCAAGACATTACTGTGGAGAAAAGGCATGTTCTGAAACAGCTTCTTTATTTTAAGGTTAAGCCAGAAAAAAAGCTTAGCATAACTACTTGGGAAAGACCCACACACATACTTGTTATAGCTGGTTTTAAAAAAGTAAAGGCACATTTGAAAATTGCATTTTCGAGTGATTTTTACCCCTTGATAACATCGGTTCCATCTACTTTATAATACTGGAAAAGACAAAAACAAATAGGAACCCCAAACAGCTGTAATAATTCAAGTTTTTGGTCAAAAACTATTTTTCTTTAATTACTTTGGAACCACTATGATGACTTTCATTTATATACAGGTCTTACTGTCATTGTTCTGATATGTCATTGAACACATCACTGTAAAGCCTTTGCTGTCTGCTGGGTAAAGACTTATTAACCCACTGTAAGTCAATTTTCAAGCTTTATCCAGCCAACTTCAGCAAGAACTTTAAATGGATTACAGTTTTTAGAAGGGGTGTAATGCAGACATACAAATAATATTGCTCCATCAGTACAAAATAAATGCTCTTTGAAAAAAACAAAAAAAAAGTCCCCTTATTTAGTCATCAGTACAAATACAAACATAAAATCTCAATAAAAAGTGCTTTGTTGTTGTAACAATCAGGATAACTACATTCTTGAATGATAAGAAAAACAAATAGCAGTCCTCAGAGCTGCAGTTTAGACCTATAAATGTCTGAACTGTGAACTATAATATTTAGCCTATAACAGTGCATATACTTCTGATCTTCAAGTGTGATACAATTCTGTCAACTCAACAGTAGATGCAAAAATCAAATATATTTTTTTATGCAGACTTACACAAACATACAGTTGCTGCCTGTCTCCAGTTCAAAGTAGTTGGTAGTTGTACTCACTGCAGTATACGGCGAACTGTAGCGGCATATTTTGCACACGGTTGTTGTTTTGTTTGCAGTCTTCTTACCGTTCTCTCGTCTTTTACATGGGAAGCCAAAATAGGTCCACACAACCGATTTGTTTTACAAAGGAGCTTCAGCTAATTCCTCGGCTGCGTCTTCCTCTTTTTTGAAGCAAGCTTTTGTTTACGGTAGGCGAGGAGGGTAAAAAAATCTCAGTGGTGCATGCCTCGCTGTCGTGTTTTTTATTTCATGCTTTTGTTTTGTGTGTCTTTGAATGCTATTTAGTCATTTTTTATTTTGTGAAATTTCGTTACACCCTTAGTTTTTAGTGATCAGGACTTTCGACAAATACCAGGGTCATTTTGTCTTAGGGTCAAGTCACAGTGTGCAACATTTTGCAGAAGTGCTTCACACATATGAACAAGAAATGACACCACAAACACTCAGCACTGCACTCCCCCACTAGCTTTCTGTGCTCCTGTTTCACTACTACTCAGTTACTATCTGTGTGGATGGGACAGAAAGGGGATCAACTTGTTACCCCTCTACACTGCTGTGATGATCACAATTAAATCAGTAAGTCACAGTGATGTACATAATGCTTTGAAGCAGCACTGTGATCAAGCCTAACATGATTATGGTGAAGTTGTTGAAATTCCCAAATGTGTCTTCTAACAGGAGTTGGAACGCTCATGGAGGGAGTATGACAGGCTGGAGGGAGATGTGACCCTGGCTAAAAACAACCTTCTGGAGCAGCTTGAAGCACTGGGAAGCCCTCAGGTATGATCCCTCTGAAGAGCTTTAAAGAAAGATTTAAAACTGGCAGGTTAGGTTGTCCATGTAGTCAGAATGTTGAAGAATGTTTTTTAGACTCGGGGGCAAGAGGAGTGTGCTCCTGTGGCCTCGGCTGCACTTCTGAGGGATCAGAGCACCGCTGAGAGTGACTGATGGTAGAGCTGGTCCTAATTAAATCTGTCTTCTACCTTGGCCTTCACCACGAGAGAAGTGTAGAGCAGAGAGAAATGTTCTAACAGTTACTCTTGGTCGAGTCAGAGTCAGAGCTGATGGTTATTCAGAGTCTAGAAGTCAGGGGGGCTAGAAGGGAGCCTGGACATCATCCTCTTAAGCACCCTTCACTCACAGGCTGACCTGTCATCAGTGAGGGAGATAATTACAATCTGCTTCTCTCACACTCTTCACTCCGTCCTTAAGTAAGGTTAGATAAGGTGATTTGTGAATGTTTCTGTGTCCCACAGACAGAGCCTCCCAGCCAGCAGCACGTCCGCATCCAGAAAGAGCTGTGGGGGATCCAAGATGTGATGGAGGCGCTGAGCAAACATAAAGCTCAGAGAAATGCTGTGGATGGAGCCAACTACTACGGCTCCAAAAACAACTTCAACAAGCACAAGAGCGAGGTGAGGAAGCACTAATGTGAACACAAAATCATCCTATCACTGTGTCACACATATAATCTGTACTAAAATAAAATGGATTTTAGTCTTCAAGCACACCGAAAAAACAAATAAGACATTTGGGGAACTGTTTGGACACACCTTCTCATTGAATGTGTTTTCTTTGTTTCATCACTAATTACATTGTAGATTCTATCTGAAGTAATGGTGGCCACTTGTTTCTCTTAAATTAGCTGATTGGTTCGTGCCATAAAATTAATTTCAACAGTTGTCTAATAGGGCTGTCGGCTGTGCATCAGCCTGACTTATGCACAACACAACTGATGGTCCCAACCCCATTTATAAGGCACAAAATTCCATTAATTAACCCTGGAAAGGCACACCTGAGAAGTGAAAACCATTTCAAGTGACTACCTCTTGAAGCTCATGAAGAGAATGCCAAAAGTCTGCAAAGCAGTAATCAGAGCAAAGGGTGGAAACTTTGAAGAAACTAGAATACAAGACATGTTTTCATGTATTTCACACTTTTTTGTTAAATACATAATTCCACGTGTTCATTCACAGTTTTGATACCTTCAGTGAGAATCTACAATGTAAACAGTGATGAAAATAAAGAAAACACATTGAATGAGAAGGTGTGTCCAAACTTTTGGCCTGTACTGTAGGTATGTTCATATATGTTTAGGTGTTTACATCCTGACAAAATAACAAATTTGAAGAAATTAATTTGAGGTATTGTTTTTTTTCATATTATTTATGGTGACATTTAATGGAAAATGTAACTGATTTACACAGAGTATTGTGATTTTTTTTATGCCATTATTTTAAATTTAGCTGCAATTTGTTAAGAGGGAAATTGGTTTGGTACCTTTGATCAAGATACGAACACAAGCCACAACAAGGACCCATAACTATCATTATCAATACTAAAACAGGAACAGTTAGGGGCTGTTTACATGGAAACTCCTGACTTGAAGACGCAAAGATTCTTCCTTTGCGTTTTCGAATTCTTCTAAGTTTGGATGACAACGCTCGGAGACGAGTTAATCCACTGTAAATCCGCTGTAGTGTGCATGCCGGTTCAGTAGATGGCGGTGTAGGTCTGCAGAGATGCAGCGCTGCTACAACACACGAACGAGGAAGAAAACCTTTCACAAACAACAATGGCGAATAGACACACAGAGAAGCAGGAGTTTCTTTTCTGGACAACAAATCTGTCTGAATAGTTTTTTCTGGATAACAAACCGAGCACGGAAAGACGCTCACACGTTACTCGGCGGACGGAGGAAGCTGCTGTTGTTCCTGGTATGCGCGCTCTGGGGAGCGTTTTCAGAAGTTTGCGTTTTAGGTGGAAACGCAACGTGGTCTCATCTAAACGGAAGGCCAAAACGCAACAAAATGTTTGCGGAATTGACCGTTTTCAGCGTCATGTAAACGGCCCCTTAGAGTTCATGGGTTCATGACTCAATCACCCCAGGCCTTGGTCCTCAGTCTGGGGTGCAGGGCCCTCCAGGGCAGAACACATCACCTACATTTGTACTAGGGACATTTTTTCTTGACAGATGTGGGACTAAATTGATCAAATTAATATATTATCAGTTTTATTTTTATTTTTTCTATGTTGTATGTTTTTCTTCTATACTGACACCAGCCCAGTTGGGCTTTAGTGATATTTTGTCTCTTCTTTCCTGGGCAGTCATGTTGTCCATCACAAGTTTTGATTTCCATTAACTCATTCTGGTAAAAAAACAAAAACAAAAAAAAAACTGGCTAACAATGGCTGACAGGTGGATTATTGTATTACAGATCAAACATGAGCTTATACCTTTTTTCTAATGTCATTGTTTTGTTGTTGTGTTAATATTTGTAGAACTTTAATTACAAAAAGATATCCTTAAAACTACAACTTATCCCCCCCCCCTCCCATTTTCTGACTTTGATAATACCCTGGGGTCTGGATGGGAAGCTGTTGGGGGGCTGATGTGGCTCCAGGGCTCCCAGTTGATGATAACTGTTCTAGGGTTGCACCAGAGATCTCAGGGAGGGTGTGAGGCTCTGCTAGGCTCTGAAGTAGTCAAAATTAGGACGAAATTAATCAGCCAAAACAATAAAAATGCAGTTGCATACTCTCTACAGTGGTAGTTTCTTTATAACACTTGGATGTGAGTTCATTCTATCTGGGCTTGATCAGTGAAAACTTTTAGAAGTTGTGATAATCTTGGACAACAACATATTTATGTGTGTGCCTGTGGGTAGCAAAGTTGTTTGACACATTTAGAGACAGAAAGAAAAAGTTTGGAAACGCAAAGTCTTTCAATACCACTAACTATTTCCCCTACAAAATAGCTTCTCTCTTCTTCTTTCAAACATTAGTTAGAATAGTATATAGCAGCAGTTTCAGTGTGTCTGAGTATAAAGGGCTCCTGAAGATTACTCATGTCAATATGTTTTTACCCTTGGCCTACCTCTTAGTAAAGACGGAGAATTCTTCAATGAAAAGCCTTATCCTTGATTCCCTCTTTGGCCTTTTTAGGGGACAAAGGACGGAAAAAGAGCTGCTGAGCAAGCTGCTGCTAATGTTAGCTCTGTTCTCAGGTGTGCAGCTTGTTGTATGCTCTCTTGCTCTTAAAGGGTATCATGCAAGGTCGTGCAACATTCATCAGAGGACAAAGAGTAAGACAGTTTAATAGTGATGAAAGATGCAACAGTTGGGAAGAAAAGTGTACGAAATGTAAGTTCCCATGCTGTAAGATATTGGAAACCACACAAAACAAACACGATGGCCTTTCTCATGAGAAGCCCAAAAACTTCCACCTTGCCTGTTACCTCCGCCAAGGAGGTTATGTTTTCGGGAGAGTTTGTTTGGCCTAAAAGTTATGGATGGATTTTGATGAAGTAAATGCCAGAGGCTTGTGTTCTCAGTGAATGTATTAACAGCTTGAATTTGAAAGAATTACATGAATAACTACTGAACTAAAATAGATATCATTAAGAACCAGGTGAGGGAAGTCCAATTGCAGTTTGTGAAATGGTATGTTTTCATGGTCAAGGAATCTAAATATTTTTGATTAAATTAAGGTAAGACAAATATTTATGGTGAAAATCACAATATGGGTGAGGACTGTGGCATTGGCGGAGGTCTGCGCTCTCCAAGTGCTTTTCTAGTTTACATTTGTTCCTCACAGCAGAAGGTTGTTTGGCACTTTGCATGTCAACCAATAAAGAAACTTCAGTAAACCAACCAAGACAATCATTACAGGTTATTTCAGATGAAGTAAATGCCAGAGGCTTGTGTTCTCAGTGAATGTATTAACAGCTTGAATTTGAAGAATTACAGAAAAGGTGAAAAAATCATAAAGAGGTTCAAAACCTTGCTTTAAGAACCAGGTGAGGGAAGTCGGACAAGAGTTGTTTGCAGTTTGTGAAATATATGGGTAAACAGTTTGTGTTCTCAGGCTTTGGCTGTAATGTAGGGACAAACAGAGTGCTTTTTCCTGGGACACACAGTACTCCCACAGCTTGAGTTTACAGCTAGATATTTAAAAGTGAAACTAGCCATATGAAAACTGTGGTTCTTATGCAAAGCACTCACTGCTGTATCAATGGGACGATGGAGTTTGACGCTACTGTTAATCCCACGATGTTGAACAAAAATGAGCCTCAAAACTCAGACCTTCAGTTTGATTTTTGCAGGACAAAATAATCTGTGAGATTGATCCCCTGAAGCTGGGTAGAGTTGGTTCATTTGTGAGAAAAGGTGCCAGATGCCGGGCTGGATCTTCTTCAATAAGATTGAGTTGCATTCTCTACTTATTTTAGTCGACTCAATCCCTCATTTAGATTAATTTAAACAAAGATGTAACATTTTAATATCTATGTTTTTATGGGGGATATAATGTTAATCATGGAAATGATCTGAGCTAGAAGACAAAAGCTCCTTTAAAAAAGTAATAGTTCTCTTTACCCAGATCCCCTGTGGTTGTTTGTACGATGACTAAGTTACTGTGGCTGCACAGACTGTCAGCTCTCCTTTTGGTTCGTCTGAATGGTGGTTATCAGCTTGGACGTGTTGCAGGCCTTGTGGCAGCACATGGAGCCGTCTCTCTGGCTCATCAGTGGTTTTGGCGTCCCTGTGGGTCACAGCTCCTCGTCAGCAGATGGCTGTTGCCCGTAGCGTGTGTGGTGGCACCATGTGTCACCTTGCTTCCTGTCCTGTCCTGTCATGCCCTGTCTAATCCCCAGGAGGAGGACTCGGTACCCCCGCGACCACCCTTACCCCACTCCTACGAGCCTAACCCTCCCATGGTGCCCCCCCTGCCCTCTCATGGCGGTGTGCGCAGTTCATCCCTCCACAGGCCGGAGGACAGGAAGGCCAATCACAGGAACGGCACGCACAGCGTAAGCTCGTTGACCCTGAGGTTGACCCCGCCCCCAGCTGTGTCATCGCACGCCAGTGCTCGTTCTGGTGGTTTTTGTCTCATTTTTTGGACATCTTTTGTCTTTGTGGATTGTTTTTGGTTTAAACATCTTTTTATATCCTTTGAGGCCATTTTTCCATCATCTGAGTATTTCTTTTTTTAAGTTGGATGACTCCGCTCTGGCTCATCTGTTTTTCTCTTTTCAGTTGAAGTGCCATGTCTTTCTTTTATGTGCTGAAATGAAGTCTTGGTGTTTGTGTTTTGTTGTGTTCTCTCCTTGGTTTTAATCCAAGCCAAGTTTAAGTTTGTATGTGTTTGCCTGCTGCCTACTTCCTTATTTGGCTGTAAAACCGTCTGTTGACCTCAAACTGCATGGAGAGTTTTATCTCAAGCTGTTTTTGTGTTTTTACGTGGTCCAGCTTTAAAACAGTGAAGTTTGCCAATGTTTTTGACATCAACTTAGAAGAGAAAATGTAGCTGTTGAGATGATACATGAGTGAAAGAAAAACTTGACTGTAAATATGCTCTGTTAAATATGTGTATTACTCTTTATTTTAATCATCAGGGTCCAGACTACAGACTGTATAAGAGTGAACCGGAGCTCACTACAGTGACTGAAGTGGATGAGAGCAATGGAGAAGATCGATCTGAACATCCGTCTGAGAGGGATCATTCTGGAAACAAAGGTACATGAGAGTAGAATTACAGCATGCCGTATGAGATCACTTTATATGCAGCTTATTAAATTAAAAAAAAAAAAATCTTTGTCAGTTCTCATTACAAAAATAGTCTCAGACTTGGTAGGTGGTTTTTGTGGCTATTAAACTCAACTCTTGCAACTCTCATTGCCAAGATTACAACCAAGCAGAAACATCTGATGTTACAAGGGAGCCCAACATGAAAGTACAAAATACTACAGTTCCTTGAGTGTCCACTTGAGGCTGTAGAAAGAAGAAGGAGCGAGCTTTGAAAACAGAACTTGGAAAATAGTATATGGACTTAAGCGTATACAGTTCTTTTCTAGTCTTGCTTATTAAAGCACATCTGCCCATTCACATCCACTTGCTCTTACACTCACTCACGTACGGTTAAGGTTGGTATGCAACAAAAGCACAAGCTCTTTATCTACAAGTCAAGTGTTTTGCCCAAGGACACGTCTATGTGTGCCATACCTAAGCTCAAACTCGCAACCTTCCGATTGATGGAGTGGACAACCAGATTGAGCCAGAAACATCCAGTCTATTTGCATGTTTTTCCACCCAAACAGTTTGGCGTTGTACATTTTTCAACAACTTGGCCAGCAAAATATACCAAAATGTCCACGAATTGGATAGTAAGCTGCCACCATTACAAACTGCATAAACCTGACATTGTTTGATGTTAAATCCAATTCAATGTTGCATCCTAGAAGCAACTGCCTCACTCTCAACATTTGTAGGGAAACATGGCAATAGTAGCCCAATTAACTCTGCTGTTTTAAGCCGTAACATTTACTATCCCCTTTGACATTTTCCCTCTGTGCACGGGCAAAGGCAGTGTCAGGGGATGAGTCTACCCTTCTAAGCTCTCTCTGGAGTTTGTGTCAGAGCTAAAATTTGTGTAATGTGTTTACATGAAACACGTGCTGCTCAATAGCTTTGTAGCAATGTGAACTGCGTCTTTGCTTCAGTGTGCTGTGTAAAAGGTCTGCTTACAAAGTTGGTGGAGGTTGACACATCATTTTAATATCTTTTATCCCTCATAAACCCAAAACCCTCGATATAATGCTGATGTATGAGGTACATGATCAGTTTATCCTGCTGGTTTGTTTGTAAAGACTCCTCACATACAACATGAAGAAGCATGCAGTGCAACTCTTCCTGTATGCACTGTATTTAAACCTCCTCTCCTTTTGAGAGACCCTCAAAAACGGACTGTTTCTTACAGACCCTGCGATTTCTGTTCCTCATTTGAAAGTATTTGACTGGAACAGCTGTTGATTTATGGGCACACGCTGCGCAGGGGAGGGACATTTCTTTAATAACTCTCACACTTTGGCTTTAAGGACATGAAGTGTGCATAATTTATGGCGTAGCTGATATGACAGGAATGCCACAGTACCGACTGAAAGTTGTTTGGCGATAGCACCTAGACATTATTTAATACTTTATATAGTCTATGACGCTTACACAGTCATCATTTCGATACACAAATTTGGTCAGGCTTTCCATTTAAGGCCATTTTAACGAAAAATTGATTCTCAAGACAACTATTACCTGAAAACTTTGAATACAGTGGAATTTTCATCTTTGGTTGTCACACTGTAAGCCACATAACTGCCCTCTTTCTCACGAGTTTGTAAGTGTTTCAGTGTTGGAATATCCTTAAGATATAATTTTTGCTTGATTTTATTTAACTCATGCAAATACACTTTCTGTTCTCTGGGGAGTGTAGTACTGAACAGCAAATCTGTGTAGATCTGATCAAACAGCTTGCACAGCATAATCCAGCTGTTCTGTTGATGAGTGATTACACTGTAGCTCTGCACTCGTTCCACTCTGCTGCACAATCAATGCTAGAAACCTGACAATGCTGCTTGCAAGCACTGCAGGAAAACTGCTGTTGTTGGCACAGCATTCTAAGTGCCAGTATTGTCTTTTATTTCCAAGATTGAAATTGTTTCCTCAATCAGTGTGGAATTTTATCTGATCAAAGTTTTATTTATCACTCATGAACACACTGTTTATGGAGGCTTATTTGACTGGATGTTTCCCAGTATGGAGTGGGGCAGGTATTTGCTGCCCTACCTTTAAGTTTTCACCACTCTTTAACACCCCCTAACGAACTGACATTACTGTGTTAAATGGAAGTAAATGCTTTGTCTCAGATCCAGATGGATGATTTAATTTTTGATATTGTTGTTACCTGCAGGGATGTCTTACCCAGTCGGAATCGTCCCACCCAGAACCAAATCTCCAGTGCCTGATTCATCCTCTATAGCGTCATATGTCACCTTGAGGAAAGGCAAGAAGCCTGATCCAAGGACGGTGAGTCTCAAGACTTAAACCATGAGAGAGGCAAACTACAGAAAAATGTGTCTTTTGTTCTATGCAGTTTTTAACCTCTTGAACCTGTGAATATTTCTAGAAAAGCCATTATAAACAGAAACATTAAACCTGAGACTGCCATTATAAACCCGTATCTTAAAGCTGAAAGCTGATATTGTAATTATTTACTTTAAGGTCAATCCTAACTGTACCATTAGCCCTTGTTTTACCCCTTAGCCTTTGGATTTGTGCGTTCATGTCTAGTGAAGAGGTATCTCAATTCCCAGTTAGGCTAAGGGTAAGGGCTACACAGCCCTTGAATTGAAGGAGAATGAAAAATTTCCCATAAAGTGCTTCACCTGCTGACAAGATGGCAGAGTGGGGACCAAAGGAAGTGCATGAATATAAGATAAGATAAACCTTTATTGATCCCCAGAGGGGACATTCAGGTGTTACAGCATTACAGGGTAAGTACAAGAGTAAAGTAGCATACATTAAGATTGAAAGATTAACATATAGTATAAAGATATAAGCCAATAACCATTACAGTAGAAAATAAATACATTAAAATAGATGAAATATTTACACTGATCAAATTAAAATTAACGGGGTAAGTGTCGTACGAACACCTGAACCATCTGTGTCCTGTATGTTGGTGGGCCAACATTGTTGGTGTGCAGCACAGTGGCGCAGCAGGTAGTGCACATGCGTCACAGCAACAAGGTCCCTGGTTCGCTCCCTGGGTTGCACAGGGCCTTTCTGTGTTAAGTTTGCATGTTCTTCCTGTGCATGTGTGGGTTGGTGACTCTATATTGCCCTTAGGTATGAGTGTATGAGTGTAAGTGTGAATGGTTGTCTGTCTCTCCATGTGGCCCTGCAATTGACTGGCGACAAGTTCAGGGTATACCCCACCTCTCGCCCAATGAAAGCTGGGATAGGCTCCACCATTATAGAAAATGAATGAATAAATGATTGCTGGTCATATTTTAGAATTGCTTTTTATAACAAGCTAGTTTTGTAGCTTTAGCTACGGCTGTTGTCACATCTGCCTACGACACAGCCAGTGAGCGGCTCTGGGTTATGACGTAGCAGAAATCGAGTGGTGTCTTGTTTCTTAAAGATGTGTTTTCGCCCCTTCCTCTTGACCCTCAAGACAGAGAGACAAGGGGACAGATGAAGGATGAGGGCTAATGGATATAGTTGGAATTGACTTATATTTTTTTTTTATCTATTATTGGCTTTAGAAGCACTTTAAAGGACACACTGACTGAAGTGAGGAAATGAAATTTCATTTCTCTTCTAAAATGTGACTTGAAACATCCACTGATAACTCTCTAAATCTAATGTGGCCATAATAAACACTCTTTATAAATCTAAAACCAACAAAATAAACACTGTCCCTTAAAATCCCAAATGAGGGACTCTTTAGAGCACTTATTTCCAACTAGTAAACTTGTCATCTTTGTCTTCGAGCTGTTAAAAACAATAATTAAAGTGACGAGCAGCTGCTTTTCTCTGGATGTTTCTTTTTTGTTATCTTGTCATTATGAGCCTCTGTGGACCACAGCAGACTGCCTCCTCTTAAATTTCCCAAATTGCTTTTACTCATCGGTTAATTGTTTGTTTTGATTATTAAGCTTGTGTTTGAAAGCAAACATGTGGCAGAGGTCGCTCATCACATGGGCTCTGGTGTGACTCATGCTCTTTAAACCAGACTGTCATAAAATCGGTGCCAGGCGGAGTTTACTCTGTTTCCAGCCTCAGGCACGATCAACTTTAACATCGTAAAGCTGTCATTAGTGCACCACACTCAAGGGTGTGTCCTATTTTGTCGTGTTTCTATTTCCATCCATGTTTGTGGACATATGATGCACATACAGCTCCATGAACGTTGTGACCCATCAGCAGCAATCATGCGTTTAGCCTATGGGTGTAGGAGAGTGTGTCATCGGCCTGTAGAGTTCACGTCGGGCCTTTGGGTACCAGCAGCTCAGACAATCTGGACAGTAAAGGCTCCGTCTTCAGGCTCTGGACTGGATCCAGATCTGCCAGCACCTCCAGCATGACACTGCTGAATATGAACAGCTTCCTCTCAATTCACGTCACATCATCTGTCTCTCCTGCTGAGGCATTAATAAGCCCCCAGCCGCTCCAAACGCAGCAAAGCGTGCCAGCAGGAGCGAGTGTGCGTGCACAGCAGCCAGTATTCTGTTTGTGTTTGGACCGCTGCTCGTTTTACCGCAGAGAGGGAAAGTCTGAGCACAATCAGAGAAGACGGTTTTATGTCTCTCATGGCTGCAGACTCGGTCTTAAAGCACAAAATGTTTTACCAGTTTGTGAAATATTACTAAGAGAAATAAAGTTATGATTGTGGCCTTGAGGTAGGACTTCACAACAGCTAATAGAAAAACCAAACTGAACAATGACAGAAAACAAAACAACAAACAAAAAACCCAACACAAAAACAAATCCGCTAATTCCTTTGATGTGTGATCATATTTGTTGTTTTTTTTCTTTCGTTTATTTTGGATTTTATTGGTTATTTCTTTTTTTGTTGCATTTTCTTATTTCTTGTGTTTTCTTTTGTATTTTTTTTGTTTTTCCATTTGTCGTTGTGTTCCTTTGTTACAAAGTTTTTGCGACTTTGTAATTTGTTGGTGTGTTTTACCTTTGATGTGGTTTCATATTTGTTGTTGTGTTTTTCATTCTCTGTGTTCATTGTTTCTATTTTTGACTTTCATTTTTTGTGTTTTTATTTGTTGTTTTTTTCTCATTTATATGTTCCTTTTTGATTTCTTGTTTTGTGTTCTGGTTGTTGCCATGTTTTTTGAGGTTGTTTACTGTTGTGTTATCATATTTGCTTTTGTGTTCATTGTTTTTTTTGTTTTTTTTGTCTTTCCTTATTGATAAATTCTTTGCCCTTTTTTCCTTTTTTAATACAACGGTACATATCGTTGCTATATTATTCCACTTTTATATACTTTTGTCACTTTGGTTGTGCTTTTCGATTCGTCATTGTGCTTTTATCATTTTGGTAAAGCTTTTTTTTCATGTTTTTACCATATTGGTTGTGTTTTTTTTACTTCAGGGCTGCCATTAATTTTACAGCTCTTTCAACTCTGGACTGTTTACATCAATACCTTGTATTTTACTGAGAATCCAACCACATCATGGTGCTGTGTGGTGACACACCCAGATTGTGGTTTTGTGTAGAAATCATCCGTGATGACATCTGTCCCTTAGCTCAGCGTCTTTACTAACCGCTCTTTGCTGTTTTATCATGTGGTTTGATGTCTGTGTTTGTCCTCTCTGGTGAACAGGAGCGTCCACGCAGCGCGGTGGAGCAGCAGCTGTGTGCAGCAGAGAGCGGGCGGCCCAGGATGAGCGTGGAGGAGCAGCTGGAGAGGATCAGGCGCCACCAGCAGGGCGCCCTCAGGGAGAAAAAGAAGGGACTCAGCATCCGGGGCGGCAGCCAGGAGAACACACCCTCTCGCAGTCACTCCTTCACGAAAGAGAACCACTACAGAAGTGTCCAGGTATTTGGCTGATTTAGGTTTTCTAACAGGGGTGAGCAACTGATGTCCACAGACCACATGCAGATACTCAGATACAGATGCTCCCTCAGTGTGTCCACAGATTAGTTCCATCCTTCAGTGTGAAACATGTAAGGTAGAAATGTGACAAAAGAGATCAGCCTGAACTGCCAATACAGCATCATGTACAGACCAAATGCTGTGATGTAAAAAAAAAAAAAAAATCTGTCACAATCTTTGGTTAGCAATTTGGGTTTAGTACTAATTAGGCTTACAACGGATTATTTTCTGCAAAAAATCTTTGTGTAAGAATAGAAATGGAAAAAAAATAAGTTTAATAACTATTTGATGTATTGAAACTTTAGTTAATTGCAAATTTCCCCCCAATAAAGAAGTGCCCATAAAGAGAGAAAATGCACCATTAATTAGTCTAGTTAGATTTGCCATTACTACACCATGTACACTAGTTAAATGCTTTATGACATGAAAAATGTTAGTTCTTTGATTAGTTTTCATGAAGAAGAGATTATATGTAAATTCTTTCATGAAATTATGAAATATAATATGCTGTAATAGTTTCTAATGAAGCATTTGGTGTGGAAAAGAGGTTAAGCTTACAACAATAACCCTGATTTTTATAACTGCTGCCTTAAACTGACCTTTAAATAAAATCAAAATAAATGAATAAACAACATATTTGTTATTTCATTAAAATGGTACATTTTAAATCTGTGAGTAATTACATTTTACACAAATGTTTAATTTTAAGCTTAAATTAAGGCTGTATTCAGGTAATTTTTAACTTTTATTTGTAACAATTATCCCTATGAATCTGACTGTACCAATAATGTGGCCCTCAAAGTTGTCAAGTTGCCCGTCCCTGGTCTGATCGAAAGACTTCTACAGCTGGATCTTTAGGCCCTGTGGCAGTTAAAATATAAATAACGTGGCCCTCTTTTTAGCAAAGTTGCCCATCCCTGAACTCAAGGAATCAACTTGAATTTTAATGAAGTTGAAAAATAATTTTTCCTTTTTCCTAGTCTCAGCTAAAGCGCAGAGATGATGTGGTTAGCTGTGACATTCAGGAGCTGGAGGCCTCCCTGCGGCAGCAGGAGGTGGTGAGGGATCAGGAAACGCCTGCAGAGGAGATCGCCCGGCTTAAAGAAGCCTCACAGTCGGACGTCTTAAATGTGGACAGAGAGGTGAGGACCAGCAGTCAAGTGGGCTTTTATGAATACAGAGTATTTGTTAATCAGGGAGAACTTGAACTAAGGCCTGGTGGTTTTTAGGAGTGAGCAGTTGCCAAATCAGGAAGGACCAAGAATTCATTTTTTAATGTTTATCAAATGTTATGAGTTTACATATTTTGATCTTTTTGTTTTAATGTGATTATAGTGATGAACAGGATCAAAAAACAGAATCTGTTATTTGTCCATCAATACCTCAGGCTACTTGAACCTTCATTTTAACTTCTTTTATTTAATAAATTATAATAATATACAAATCAGTCAAATGTTTAATATTAACACCGGCATATTTGCCACTGGGCACTCAAATGTCTACGCACATCCCCCATGCACAAGAAAGGGTGTGTCAGCGTCTGGGGCTGCTGCTTTAGCCAGGTGACTGTTATCATCTTCTTGGCAATAAGGAGGAGAACTCTTAGTAATAAATTCTTTTTTCGGTCTTCTTTATTTTGTGATAGGATCTCAAATAGAAAATAAATGGGTTCAAAGGGTCATTTTATATCCAGATTTATTTATTTACCCATCCATATTTAGGAGTGACAACAGGGGTCTTGAAAAATCTCATCTTAATTTTCCAAACAAATTCCTTCCATGTGGGGTTGTTTGTTTCTTGGTGTTCTTCTTTACTCAAGCAAATCCAATCCTCACCAAAAATTAGTTGTCATCTCGAGTTCCCATTTCTCTGATTTGATTTTGATTAGATTTCTTATTTGTCTCAAACAAGCACAATCATGAAAACAAACAGTGTATGTAACAGAGAGAAAACAATTCGAGAAGTTCGACAAGTGGCTGAAGGAAGCAAAGCTCATAGAGATCAGCCCCCCCCCCCCGCATCGTCATACTTTTGAGATTCATTAAACATACATAATCCATAAATCCATGCATCAAGATTAAAAAAATGTAACTTCAAAATGAACTGAAGCCCTGATTCTCAGCATATGAACTAAAATCCTTTCTAATGGAGAATAAAATTATCTGTCCAGTTCTTCTTAGCTGACCAAGAGTGCTTGTCTGAACTTTTGAATTGTTTTAAATTAATCTCCAATCGAATGTCCTCGTCCAGTTATTCCAGTTATTCCAGTTTTACACCACAAACGGAGATGCTCATGGTTTTCCAAGCTGAAAAGATAGTAGGCTATTTAAAATTACAATTCCCTCTTAGATTGTATGTTCCCTTTCTGACCTTGAATATCATCGGATGTTGTTTGGTAACAACTTATTAAACAAAGTCTGACCCATTTTGAATTTCACTGGGTCTCAGAATTTTAAAACATTTCATTTTAAAAATAAAGGATTTGTTTGAGCAAGGTACCCAGCATGATGAACCATCCTTATGACTATTTGTCTTCAATAGACTATCATTAGCTGATTCTTCTTGTAATATTTTGTATATGGGTGATATAATCTTCTTTCTAATCCGCCCTTAACATAAAAGTTACTTCATATTGGATGGTGAGGCACACACTGTGTCCTTACCTATATGTTTCTATAAATAATGTCTAAGCTGGAATTCCTGACTTTTAGCTTTCACTATGTTTTTTAATTATAAATCTCACAGGACTCATTTGATTTGTTTAAATGGAGCTTAATAAAGCGCCTCTCTTTTCCAGCTCGCAGTGCCTGATAAAGTTTTGATTCCTGAGCGTTATGTGGAGTCAGACCCAGAAGAGGCCCTGAGCCCTGAGGAGGAGGCCGATAAGCAGAGGAAAGTGGACCGCATCAAAGCTCTCATAGCCAAAAACAGGTAAACAAACCATTACAATCACTCTGTGCTGCTTCATCAGAGAGGGCACACTCTTATGGGTAGGTGCAGAAGCCCCTCTCCAAACACAGCCTTCATGCTGTTTACTCTGGGCCCGAGATTTACAGGAAAGAAACGCCCACTATGAGAAAGCTACAGTGACATTTTCATTTAAATGTCAACTTGTTTAATTGCTTCAAAGAGATTACCTGTGTGTCTGGAGGTAATTGTGTTTAGTCTGAAACTTTTGTCCATTCTGACCCACTGAGCTGGCCAATTAACTTTTCTTGGATGTCTCATCTCTAAATTCCATCCCCGAACTTCAAATCACAAACTCACTGCTGCTAATGATCCATTCATAGAGATTAAAGTCATGTAAGAATACCTGCAGTAGGTTTATACCACTTTTCAACAGTGGGAGACTAATCGGCTATTAAATTAATTTTTTTTAGGTTAAATTCCCAAAAGTGACTCAGAAAGACACCTCCTTTTTTAAAGTAATGGGAGCATATTTAAATCTGTTTGATGTCAATACTAGAATTTGTCTGAACTGTGTTTAAGGTTCAGGATTTTTTTGTCACTTTATGTCAAACCAAAATTTGAGCTTTGATGTCCTTGTGGTTTTATCTGAGGTTGAGCTAAACTTTTTTTTTTCATCTCTGAAGGACAACTAGTTTTAAAGCAGCATTTGAGAGACAAACAAGCACTGAGTCTCACACACAAACACAACACAACACACTCTCATTGGACTTGAGATGCATTAGGTCACATGCCCAGGTTTTAAAATAAGTCTGTGGCACCTTTTCGGCATGTCATCCCGCACTGAAATGCCTACAGCTAGAGATGTACATGCAGTTTTTGCTTGCACTCACGTTGGTGTCTGTCGGCATCATGGGCATTTTTGTTCATATACCTGCCCTTTCTGTAACTACCTGTTGAGTTAGAAGTAAACTGTGAACATGGCAGAAATCCTGAGAGAGGATGTGACAAAATAAACACTGCTAATCATTGTCATCATCAAATATTTGTTGATAAATGATAACCAGTGGACAGATCTCTAATCTCAGTTTCTACAATGTCTATCGTCGTCTTAATGGTCTGGAGTCATGGTCTTATGAATGACCGTGTTATCTAAAGACTGAGGCAGCCAGCTGTGTCAGAGTCATCATGAACATCACCAGCTTCAGAAGCACACAATAATTTCCGTTTTAAAAGATCAAGATTTTAAAAGATTTTTGAAACCTGGTCACATAACTGCTGACAGCCACTTTATTATAATTTTTTCAATCTTCTTTATTGCTTCAGATTTATAAAGATGGAAATGCTAATTATCAGATTTTTGTAAAAACAAAGAAGAAAGTGTGAATGGCACCTACCACTGATCACCTGTGGATTACCTTCATGCATCTGCTTGTGTGCTGCTCCTGCTGCTCCGTCATCCTCTGAAATAAACTGAGTCTCCAAAACTTTGTCTTCAAGTCCTTTAAGTCCAAAATATTAGTCCAGCGTCCAAATTTGTACTGAAATTCACGCTGAGACCAACAACATTAAAGCTTATCGGCAAACCTAAAAGAGCTACGCATTGCCCCAAAACAGTGAGTGATCAGTTTAGTGATGCATCTGAGGTCCAGTCGAAATGTTGTGATGCATTCAGGCTGGCTCGGCGAAATGAGTGTGTATGACAAAGTGAAGAACAGGATGTGTTTAAATGTATTTTATAGAGTTGGAGATTTAAACAAATGAAATTGAATGGGGCTGAAATAAGTTTTCTTGCATCAGCTATATTATGATAAGTTCATGTTTTTCAATGAGTTGCCCTTTATTTATTGAACTGTTTGCAATACTTTGTTGGATTGAATTAATAGTTTTAGTTGGCCCGTCAATAATTTTGTTTATTCATATAATTAAAAGAGTGATAAATGAGTCTTTCCATTGTGTAAGTCAAACGTCCTTACTGTAGGCAATGGTTGCATTACAAACAAACCGTTTGACTAGCTGTTAAAAAAAAACATGATTGATATCGGCTGATCTCACAAACAGGTTATCGTGTTACAAGAGAAGCCTGATTGCTATTGCTATTAAAAACCTCACTGGATTGTAAAGGTGTTAAAAAGTTGAGCACCATGTATCACAGTTACCCTTTTCTATCTGCCTTTTCTCCCAGCATGCAGAATGTTCTTCCCAGTGTGGCTCTGAGCCCAGAGGAGGACTCCGTGGACGAGGTCGCTGTGCAGGAGAAGGAGAAGATGATTAATATCTCCTATGAGCTGGCAGCAGAGGCCTCCAAACGCAGCAAGCTGGTAGCAGGTAAAGTCTCCGGAGAGAGGAGTGAGCTTTTGTTCTTCAAGGTCACTTCTTTTTTTATTTTAATTTTTTTAAAACTGCAGCTGCATTGTGTCCGTGTTCAGTCATTTATCACCGTCGTTGGTTCTTCGTTATTTTTAACTGACTCCTGTGATTATTTCTTGTGTTGTTTGGTTGTTCAGTCATTAACTGCTCATTTGATTTATTTCTGTTGTTTTATGTTTGTTCAACTTGTTGCTCTTTTTTTCATTTGCAGTGAAAAGCCTGTCGTCCTCCCCCCCACCCCTTCCACAGTCTCCTAACACACCCCCTCAACTCACTGACGGCTCTCACTTCATGTGTGTGTAGTAGCACCAGTAAGACCTTCATCAGTTTTGTCCATACTCACAGTGTTTATAAGTGTTTTAACATTGTCCTTAGAAATTACAAAAGCATGTCGGCATGACCAGGTCAAGTAACACAGTTTGTATTTAGCTGCAGAGCCTTTTGTGTGATTTTTGCTTTCAGTTTGTTCAGATTTATGACTTAAATAATCGCGCTCTTGTTCTGTTACTCCGGATTTTACAGTATTACAAAGCTCAGGCAGCTGCAGTAACAGGCAGTGCTCAATTTATGCATTAATTACAATTTAGTGTCCTTCAATAAAGAAAAGAACTCTTGTGTAACACCTTAACTCAGTAGTGTTCAACATTTTCCTCAAGAAACCTAATGTCAAGCCAAAATTTCAGGGCAAGTGCAAGTTTATTTTTTAGTCTCATCAAATCTGATAGAAAACAGGATAACTCCTGAAAAGCTCCATAAAAAAGGAAGGAGGAAAACATTTCAAAATTTCAGCCACTCGTGACAGATCACATTTTGATCAAATAAGGAGTTCTTATAATTCCTACAATTATAAATCTTATATCCTCCACATTCTGTTAACTGCAAAAGGTCTTCCCTTTGACCAGTTTAATGTGAATATTAACAGAGCAACAAATGCTTCTTGATGACAGGATTTAATGGTTGGAGAGATTCCTCAGGCACACCTCCACCTACCTCAAGGCACAGCATTTGAGAACCAACATTTCTGAGTCAAACACGTTTTACCTTAGAAAGTTTCTTTGCAGAGAAAGTGAAATTTATTGGTTTGGAGGTGCTGCCCTCTGGTGGTGGCTGCAGTAGCTGCAGCAGAAACTCAGCGTCTGATGCTCAGTGGAATGGCAGCATGAACTTATTGTATTCGTAAGCTTCTAATGGTATTCATATTTTTTTACATTTTCAAAAATTATGTGTTGTTAGATTTTTACTGGTGTAAAAAAAACACCAAAAAATAACTCAATTAACTGAAATTTAACAAATTAAAACTAGACAAAAGTGTTTGACGGAGACTTTGTCCAATCAGACCTGATTTGATCATGTAAAAAGTAGGGACAAGTTAGGAATATATCTAATCACAGCTACCTTGGTTGTGTGGGAAGGTTGGATGAGCAAAGAAGGACATCCAATCAGAGCTGCTGTCTTTATTTATTCATTTAGGGCAAGTAAGCTGTTGTCAGTTCTGGTATTGTAACTGAGATGCTCTGCCAGGTAGCCTAAATAAAGGTGACTAAAGGTGATTTCACACAAAAGTGAAATTTGTTTCTGTTAATGTATGCGTTAAAACCTGCCTATCATTCAATGTAGGGTTATTGGGTGGTTCATTTTATCCAAGTGTAAAACATGAAAGAAATTCAGAAAAATCAGAAACATTAAAAATGCCTTACACTTTACACTTCATATTTTAGTCGTCTTAATCCACAGCAGATTTCATCGACTAAAATGTTGGGAAATTTCATCAACTAAAACTAGACTAAAACTAAAACTATTTAGATGACTAAATTATGACTAAAACTAAAAGATATAAGCAAAATACTATAACTAAAATAATTTAAAAAGTGCTCTAATATGAACACTGAATCATACAAAACACTTTAAACAGAGCATTGAGGCATCTGTGTGTTTACTTCCTAACCACTATGTTTCATCACAGTTAGTGCCTGCATATTGAGTAAATTCAGCCCCTTAGGGTGAAGTAGGACCAGAGTGTTCAGAAATGCAAGCTGTTGATTCATTATACTGTGTTTGGGGCTTAATGTGACCTCTGCCCTCAGTCTGAACCCCTCTTTCTCTCCTGCAGCACAAGCCCTGGCCTCAGTGAAAACCTACACATGAAGGAAACAGCGTTGGAGGCATGAATTCTCCTCAGAGGACTTTCCCAAGAACATCAGCACAAGGCTTCGGCCTACAGAGTGACAAACTGCCCACTCTGACTCCTGTACGCTCACTGTGACGTCTTAATCTCCCAAGCCACCAAAAAAATCACTCAGTGCGTGACATTTCTCTGTTATTGGCACCACTCTTCTTCCTCAACCTTGTTGGACAATACAGCTCTGATACTGTTGTTGTTGCAGTTCCATCGGTTTTTACGTTTGACTTTTACGGTTCTTTTAAGGATTATTTATTTGGTTTTATGAGGTTCTTGTTTGATTTGGGCTAACTGTACAAAAGATGAAGCCGAGGTTAAACTAAAGGCTCTTCTTTCAACACGTGTCCCATCATTTAAGAGAACTTGTTTTTACATCGTTTCATTTCACTTTAAAATGTCATGCATCGCCTGATCTGTTTTCAGGACATCTTCCATCAACTAGCCGTTTATATTTATCTACTGTAAAGAACATTTGTCAGTATATAAGAGGAACAGACCCCTCTGCTATATTGTAAGGAAGGGCCACTTTATTACTACAGACTAATTATAGAGAAAAAGATTTGTAATTTCTCCTGTTCCCGGGCTGTAATTATTTTACTGAAAGTTTATTCTGGAGTCCCTGTTGCATTATTGCAGACAAATATGTGAATGTTCAGGCTTCAGTCACTCTATTCTGTCTTTTTTATTATTAATGAGAGAGATATTTAAACAGAGAGAAGGACAACAAAGTTTGGTTTCTATTTTATGACATGTTGAAGTATTTGAGAGAAGTGACAAAGACTAGCACATGTAAAAAGCAATAACATGGACATGTTTGTGGATCCAGGATTAATATTTTTTCCTTCTTTGTGTAAAAAGTGTAATTACCAGAGGTTTACTGTGTATATAATGTACATGGTATAGCAGAATGGAAATATGTACCCACGTTATGGTTACATAATAGGTTTAATTTGCAAATGTTCATATTCCATCTGTTTTGTATCATGTTAAATAAATGTTGCTGTTCTTAAAGAAAGGCTTTTTTGAATCTTTTTTTCGACAGTCTTTTGGCCAGCTGTTGTTAAATGGTGGTGCAATTGTGTGGTGCTTTTTGGCTTGTCACACTTATTCACATCTTCATTTTTGTAAATTAAAACATATTCTTTAATTACTTTCAAAGAGCTTTTTTGGTTTTATATGCCCCAAAGTATGTTTTACATGTATCTACTGTGATACAGTACTTCCATGCACAAGACAAAAATGTCTGTGGCATTGGGACCTCTTCCCTTCTTAACTGTGCCAGTAGCTGCGTACAACAGCTCAATCTCCCAGTCCTCTGAACTAATTTACCACTGTGAGGTCATACTGTTGTTTCATTTGGAGTTTGAGCCCATTGGCTCAGTGTGGCAAGCCCAATGCAGTGCATAGATGGTTCAGTGAAGGCGGAGTTGTTGACAACATGACCAAAATTGACTAATCACACAAGTTCACTGCTTTACCCATCAGAGCAGACTGGGCCCACATGGGAAAGGGGGCATTAGAGTGGCTGGAGCTCTAACAGAGTGTATAGGGCCTGGCACACCTATGTTTGTGTTCTTCTTGTGCGTGTGCCACAAAGACAGAGACATAGCTCACCACACACCAGCTGACTTACTCTCCAACGATCAGAGCCTCGACTCGCAGCTTGTAATCTCACTTGACTTAAATGCAAACAAACATGGAGGACAGTGTCCAAAGAACCTGAAGCTAAATGCAGGTAGTGGTTAGCCTCCTATGAGACCCTTGCTGGTTGTTATTTCTTTTATTTCTATCCGGCTCTTCTTTGAATCAATGTGTTTTATTTACAGGTCACACTGAGTTTACACTTGTGTTTTGCGACCAATCAAGAAGTTGGTCCATCCATTTCAGAAGTCAAACTTTATGCCTTTACTTTCATTGCTAGGGCTACATTTGCCTCATGCTTCAGTCAAGTTGGGGTTGATTAAAAGGACCCTTAAAACACCTTACACCTCAGGAAAATCAGGTAGGATTATCTTTGCTGAATTTGGTTGGAAGTGGGGATCCAAGTCGAAACTCAGGCCAATCATCTTGTAGTTTGTACCCTGCTTAAGACAGACTGAGAATACAGAGGGATACTCTGTGAAATCTAATTAGGTTTTGAACATGTGAATGTGAAGATATCTTAGCAGGGATTAAAACTGAACATGTGAACCTGCGGTCGGGCAAAATAAGTGCTGTTAAACAAATTAGACCTGTGCTTCCCTGATGTGCTTTAATGGCCTCCCTTCAGCAGATGAGACTATTTTCCATCCCCCATTGTCACTTTAACAGTTAACAGACTGTTAGTCTCTTCCTTTGCAAAGAAATGACTCTATTGAGCTAATCAAAATTATTTATAAAAAGGAAAGGACTTAATAATGAAAACATACTGAAATAGAAAACATGTCAACTGCTTTACCATCTGTGCATTCCAGCATGCATTGTTCTTTCTCTTTGACATCACTGGAGACCCTCAAGGTAAATTTTACTCTATTAGGCCATTAGGACAGCTTTCCATGTTTAAATGTTTGGGTTAAGAATAAATGCTTCATGCAGGTAAACCATGCCATGTTCAGCTCAGCTGTTAAGCACCTTAGTAACTGTGAATGTAGAATTTCAGTCAGACTTAGTAAAAATTGTACATGTATGACCATCTTAGCCAATCGCATACATTTGCTTTCATCCACAACTCACCACTGATGCAGCAGTGGGAGCCACTTGGACTCCCACGTCTCACATGAAGGATTGAAGGATGTCTGACTTCACCACTGACCCACAGCTGCATTAAGCATTTTTGAATCATTTAGGTCTACAGACATCGTGATTAAGAACGTCTGCAACAACTCTTTACTGTCATCCAATAATTAGTTATTATCGACTAAAGTTTTGACTCACTTTTGAAAAAAAGTACCATCATAGTGCAATTTAGACAGACTATAAAAGGAATAATCATAGTTTGAAGTCTTATTGCGGAAGCTCCTAATGAAAGCCCATAAAAAGGATATGTACATGGGAATGCAGATAAGGCGAGTTCTATCTTAAGTCTGGTTCCCTCTTGTGGCCTTTTTGCTGCTCCAACATTTGATGGTTTGATTTCATTTGATAAGTTTCTTTCATACATATAATAAAGGCAAAATACAAGTAAAGACATAAAAAAGAAAATTAGCACTTGGGTAAATGTTACATGTCTGAAAATGAGTGAGAAGAAGTGAAAACGTATGTAATCCCACCCTCTCTTCATCAATCAATAACCATAATACCATAATTTAACTTCCAAATCTATGTTACAATACACATGTAAATAGTATTTCTAACCTAATATTATCTATGTCTGAAAAACAAGATTTAATCACTTAATGAACAGATAAATAAATCAAACATACTTGCTATCAAAGTTATCAAATTGATAATGGGGTCCTTCAATATGAGAAAAAACAAGTAAAATGACTAAATTACAAACATGCTGTTTGTCAACTTCCTGAAATGCAAAAAAATCAATTAAACTAGGTCATAAAGGGAGATATAATAATGTCTAAAAAATAAAAACTGTACAAAGCACAGAAATGCCAACAACATAATATTTAAGTATTTTTTAAAGGACAAACCCACTTATTTGTATTTTTATGCAAATATTTTGGTGTTTTGGTAGTCGACTGACGAACAAAATAAAAAGAACAACCCAGTTCTTTGTTCAAAGTCCCTCCATAACTAGGATCAAAATGATGTGTTTTCAATATCAAGAGTTTGAATTCTGAAGAGAGTTCTGCATTTTATACATGTTTCTATTATCAAGGGTGATCAATTCATTCTGAAGCTTCATCACAAAATTATAAAACAGAAGTTCAGTGCTTTTCAGTTGTGTGCTTCAATGGTCAGGCTACTGTTTACATGGAAGTAACTCCCTCTAGTGACCTCACTGCTTCAACTTCAGTCCAGCAAATAACAGACCATGGGCGAAATGATCAAAGTTTGTTCTCAAAAACTGAGCACAATATATTCTTAGTCCTATGATCATCATCCTATAAAGCCAGACAGCAAAACTGAAAATGTAAAGACATTTACAATGCCTACATCCAGTATTATAAAAGACAAGTTCCTTAAAAGGGAATGCATGGTATTTCAAAGGACAGATACCAGGCAGAAAGACAAATGATAGAAAACAACCAAGAAGATTTTGGACGCTAAGACATGTTCATCCTGACCTGAACATGAGCCACACAGGAATCATCCGCATGACTGTGAAAGAATTAAGCGACAAAGCAAGAAAGGCTATTTATAAAATTACACAAACTATTCAAATCACAATTCAAGACTTTGACAAGTAAGACTCTTGCATGTACAAAGAAAGACCTCAAACAAAGAGCAGAACTTAGTCAGCACCCCCCCCAAGTCCTGCCATCACATCGCCCTGAGCTGCCGGGGGCTGAAGCCAAAGAAAAGTCTCCTCAACCTGCTGGTCCAAAGGCTTCTCCCAAATCACCTGAACCAGCCTGAAGAGCACCAGGACCACAGTAACCACAACCAAACAGGCTTAAGGACCCCACTACCCCTCAAATTATACCAGACCAAGTCTATAACCAACAGAGAGAATTTATGTGAAATACTGGAAGAAACCTAAAAACCAAACGTGTTGAAATGTTATCTGGCCTTGGACACAGAATACAGACTGGCAGATGACCTGAGCACCGGAAAAGATCATACACTGTCCTGACAAGGTACAGACTCAGTGACCACAGATTAGCTACAGGAAGTTGCTAAGACATGGCTTAATAAACGAGTTCATAAAGCAATATTAAGAAAATCCCATTGTCCTGTAAGAAATGCAAAACTATAATTATTGTAGATGAATATATAAAAGTGTGTGAGGACCTGAGGACAGCCAATGGAACTTGAACACACAACCACAGCCCACACATTTCTGTACATTTTTATATCTAACATTTTTCATTTAAACCTATAATATAATAAAACTACAAATGTTAGCATTAGTAGTATTATAGTGGAGGAGATTTTGTGCAGGCAAGTGTATTTTAAACTTGTTTTTACTTGAACATTTCTTCATTTCCCCACTTAAACTGTTCCATATGTTCAGCCCAATACCTGATGCACACAGGCTGGTGTTTGGTCATTGATTGTTTCGTGCCTTGAGTATTATTGTTGCTGTTTGGTAAGAAACAATGTTTCATAAGAATTTCAATAATCTTGACTGTAGAAGTAATTGATGGGTGTATTCCCTATAACCAACCTTGTTTCCCCAAACGTCAGCACAGTACAGAAGGTAAAGAAGCACTAGAGAACAGTAGAGATTGTGAAGTGACTTTTTATCTAGGACAGGTTTTTACTTTTAGAACTGCAATGCTTTTTGAAACCTCAGACTAGACATGTTTAATGTGTGATTTCCAGCTAAGCTTGTACTTTCATGCACATTTTCAATCTCAGTGTATTTGTATCTACACCGGAATGTATGATAGATAGATAGATAGATAGATAGATAGATAGATAGATAGATAGATAGATAGATAGATAGATAGATAGATAGAAATTGTATTTATGTCCTTGTAATTGTTCCTTTTTCACTTAAAAAAAAAAGCTGAGCCAACTTAACTTCTATATTTTATAATTTAATAACTCCAGCTATCGGGCTTATATGTCCAAATACAACCACCCTGAAACACTGCTGATGTACACAGCCCAGCACCTGTAGTTGTGTTGTAGGTTTCAGTCGGAGGGCAGGTCTAATACTGTACCTCTCTGTGGTAAAACTGTAATTTCAGAGCCACATGGAAAGTTTAAATACCAACGTCAGAGTTTCTCCTCCTCGTGCCACATCTGACCAATCAGAGCGCAGGCAGCGTGCTCTGGCCACGCCCTTCTTCTGCAGTGAAACCTTTGACTGCTGCCTCGGTTGAATTTTAATGCCGAAAGTGTTCCACGGTCCTCCAGCCCGCCGCTGAAATGGCTGCTGCGGCCACTGAAGAAACACCCGAGCTCGCTGCCGAGAAGGAGGTACCACCGGCAGAGACGAACGAGGACAATGTCGAGGAGAAGGAGAAGGGTCTCGCCGAGCCGGAAGCAGAGGAGCAAGGCAGCAGCGCAGAACCGAAAATGGAAGAGGTGGACGCGGAGGCCGAGAAGGAGAAGCCCGCTACAGCTGCAGACAAGGCCACGAGCGAGGCGGCTGTGACGGACGACGGGGCGGCGGTGATGGCCGAGCCGGTGCCGACAGCCGCTGCGGAGGAGCCGGACAAGGAGCCGGAGCAGAAGCCAGAGCCCCAGGAGGAGAACTCAGGAGACGGTAGCACCGAACCAGCTAACGAGAGCACGATTAAAGAGGCGAAGGAGGAACCGGGGGAGGACAGCCGGTGTTCGGGGATAGACGGGGAGAAAGGCAAGACGGTTTGTGAGGATGTGGAGAAGCCCGCCGGGGCCGGGGACGGCGAGCTGGCCGACAAGAGGCGGCCGAGCGTGGAGATCTCCTCCTCGGATGGAGAGCCACTGAGCCGAATGGACTCTGAGGACAGGTTTGTTTGAGCATTTCAGGTTATGACTTACATGACGGGTGCCAACAGGTCAGGGACTGTAACTGAAGAGTATTCCTGTTTTAACCAGCTTCAAACAAATGTCAGTCTTAAGGGGGTAGGGGATATTGATTTTGGCTGCAGTTCTGACATTTCCAAACTCATTATACTGTTACCCATAATAAAATTTAACTGTGTTAAGAGCACAAAGTCTCCAGGAAAATAAAACTGACATATTCGTTTCATGGTTACACTTCATGTGTGTTAGAAACAGATGTGATGCAAGAAAAATAATCTCCATCCATCCTCCTTGGTCTTTGCTGAGCCCTTCTGCACGTTGCTGGCGATCCTCTCCACCTCTTCAGCCTTCTTGTTGGCCTCTTTGGCGTCGAGGCCAAGTATATATGTAGCTGTCAACCAATCAATCTTTTTTTGTGTAGCACCAGTTCATGACAGGTGTTATCTCAAGGAACTTTACAACAGAGCAGCTTGAAGCCATACTCTCTCTATATATGCATTTGTACAAGTGTATATAAATATTGGATTAGATCAGATTAGATAGGAATGTTATTTTTCCCTTTGGGAGACTCCTTCAGGAAATTAAGATTCCAGTAGAATTAATCAAAGCAGGTGAGAAGATATTTTGAAAAAGAGAGATATAGACAGAAATATAAATAAATACAAATAAAACTGAAAAATAGAAATGGAGCTACTGGGTGGCTACTGCCCCTTCCCGTCTTTAGTCTTCCTGTTACTTCCTCCTCCACCATAGTGAGGATTTATACAGTCTAATGTATATTTTATGTGAATTATATTGGTAAATACACATATATACAAATAGAGATTTTTCCATCCAGGCAGAGACGAAGGGACTAAAAATAAGAATTTATGATAGTGACCAACCCATGGATGCCCAGATCATAAATCTGTCCTTATCACATTTGTTTCTGCTGAGTTTAAATCCAGTCAATCAATTTTTTATCTGTACAGCACCATATTTGTTTTTGTTGAATATACATTTATCAAAGGTCAACCTCTTGTGACATATAATATTCAAGACTTGTTGTGTCTATGTGGTTGTTAAGATCTTTAATATGGATTTATGATCAACACAGCCATGGATATAATACTTATTGCCAGGTGGGGTATACCCTGACTCAGTGGCCAGCCAATTGCAGGGCTACATAGAGACACGGACAACATTCACGCATACACTTACCAAAGGGCAATTTGGAGTCACCAGTAAACCTGAGCATGTTTTTGCTCAGTGGGAGAAGCCAGAGAGTACCCATGCATGCTCGGGTAGAACATTGAAAGTCTAGTCTAGACCGTCACAGGGATCAACCCAGCAACCTTCTTACTGTGAGTCACACCCACTGGCCACTGTGCTGCCTGACTTTAAAAGAACAGGCAAATCATTTTAATCCAAAGATGAACCAGGGATAGTGATGGGTCTAAAATGGAGAAGTGGTGTTATTGAATCTATGCAAAGTAAAAGCCAGATTAAAATGTTGGGTCTTGAACTTTTTAATAAGATTATTGCCTTACAGATATCACAATTCCTTTAAAGTTTTGGCATTTGATGAAGAGGAACTAGAATTCCTTTATTTGTTTTAATTAAAAAAAAGTCATACAGTAAAAAAAAGCACACACATATATACATCATATACATATGTAGAAATACTATATATACTAAAAATCAGATATTGGCAAAAATGCAACAGAGTGCATACTTGACTACAATGAGAGAAACGGGTTAATTCCCACAGTAAGAACTCAATGTTCTACTCAAAAAATGTAAATTTATTTGAATAAATAGTAATTGTAACAGCAAGGGTTTGTGTTTCTTTGTTTTGACCGGTTTCATTTATGACTGGAGACTTTAAAAATAAATAAATACATTTTTTTACATGGAGCTTAGCTGTCATTTTCTCATCAAGTGTACATTCTTCAGTCTTCATGCCACTGGGGAAGTGGGAGGAAGCAGCCTCAATCAAGAGGGTGTCATCATTTTCTGTGCTATGAGTGTAAGAACATGACAGCTGTGCTTCAATATTTTATTTCTCCTTTTAATTACAGAAAAAAACACCTATAAGAGAACATGTAACAGCTCGACTGTAATGTAAATGTTTCATTACCAAAATAATATACAAATGTATTTTATATCAACCTGTACAGAACTCACTCTTTGGCTCTTGGCAGCTTTCGGTTAAAATACTTCTTTCTGGCTCTGCAGCTGATTAAAGATTTAACTCTTTTAATACTGTTTGCAATAAACACCCACCCGCATTCACACACACACATTGATTTAGTTGTATTTAAAACATAAAAAACAAACTTCATAAAACCTGTCGGAGCTCCCTAATAGAAGAACATGGTACCAGTAGCAGTTAAAACCAGAATATAATTGTTTTGGCATGAGTGATGAAGCTGGTATGCATGGAAAATGAGCTGTAGCCTGGAGGCTTCCAGCCGCAGTGCAGACTCAGTGTGTCTGCACCTGTTCTTCATGGCAGTGCGGAGCCTCGAGGATACACTCTGGATCAGCACCCATGGTTTTAACAGAGGGACTGTGTTCTTTCTCCCACCCCTCTCTCTCTCCCTCTCTGTTCTCTCAGCATTAGCAGCACCCTGATGGAGATGGAGAGCACAGTGTCCAGCGGGCGCTCCACCCCTGCTATGATGAATGGGCAGAGCATTGCCAACTCCTCGGGGCCTAAAACAATGGCGTACCCCTGCTGCTGGGACCTCTGTCCACAGTGCTTCAACTCCAGTCCTGACCTGGCAGAGCACATCAGGGGAATTCATGTGGACGGGCAGAGAGGAGGGGTCAGTAGACTTTGAACTTTCAAACAAGCTTTGTGTTGTTCCCATGTCGTCTGTCTAGCAGTCTTCAAGAATTTAGTATGTTGTATCTTTGACCATGGTTGCTTTCCAAGAATGTATTTGAAGGATTTGGGCAGCTGGACTGCACGTGGTCATATGTCTTGTTTTTTTAATATCACCAATTTCTGACAAGCCAGGTGGACAGTTCCATATAGCTGCCACGGAAATATTTCAGCCGCTCGGAAAAGTTTTCAGAGGCACAACCTTCAAAAACAACAGCAGCTTGTGATTGGACAATCGTTTGGCTCGTCACATTCATCACAGACCAATCCATATCAAGCAACGCTTCTGCGTGTGACATCCATGCGTAGTGGCTATACATAGTGACTAATGGTTAACAACAGTTAGCTGTTAGCTTAAACTACCTTAGACGATTGTCTTACATTACATTATACTACACAGATTAATCATTTCACACCTATGTGTGACATGCTGCTCGTCAAAGACAACCCCAACCACATTTTCTCAGTAAACTTCTGAGGGGAGCAGATTACGGCAGGTATCACTGAGTAACGATGACGACCATAGACTAACTGGCATGTCCGTGGAGGATTTCTGCATTCTCTCCCAGTTTCCCTGCAGAAATCCTGGAAGAAGAGCGCAGATACTGAAAAGCTTCAGAAGCCGCCATTGTTTTCAAACATGCAGTCACTTCCTGTTGTCGTCACGTCTGCAGCCTCCGCCACTCTTCTCTGATTGGACCGTTAAGCATTTAGCCGAGTGAAGTCACTGGACAATAGAGGTTGGCAAGACAGATATGCAGGATTTCAGAGTCAGGCTAGTCCATCTGCTCGGGAAGGCTAATTTAAAGAGATATGCCAACATTGTCTTTGTTTTCATATCTTGCCTCACTCCTGAGTCCATGTAAACCAAATAGACACCCTTTTCTGTCTATGTGTGCTGCATAGTCTATGCTGCTTTTGTTTTGCAAAATAAGAAAAAATGTCTGGAATTGTGTGAAAGGTGTAGTCGTCATAAAAACTGTGTCGTAGCCTCTGTATCAGAATGGTGTGATCACTTTTTGATGCGTTTATGGTTGCCTTTATGTCGTCTGTGATAGCTGCTGTAGAGTGATCTGTCTCAGGTTATAGCTCTTCATCTTTGCCCTCACATCAAGCTGTTAAGAGGTCTTTAACCAAACCAAAGAAATCAACACACATTTGATCATCCTGTCAGGAAGAGCATCATTTGATTATACAGTACATTTTTGAGTTTAAGTTTGTTTTTTCCTGTTTTATAACTTCAGTAAGACCTCTGAGGTCATGAACCCACTGCTCAAATAAATTCTATTACAGTTGCGATTCCCTGCTCTGTTGCTCACTCATCTTGATTTAATATCTAATTGCACTCCAAGTAGTTTATTTACAGAACATTAACTAGCTTTAAAGATATAATTTGTATTTCTTTACAAGAGAAAAAATGTTCTCTCATTAAAAGGTGGTTCTGTAACCCTGGTGCATTTGACAAACACACTTTGAAACTGCTCGGTGGACATCAAACTGGAGCATTGTTTCCCAAAGCCAGGCTTATGAACCTTACTTTTTAAAAAGGAACAAAGAAAATTTGGATGAATTTATTGGTATATTTGATCAAAAAACTAGAAATTTAAACATGAATATGTAATCTCCATTTTATTGTCGTTCATATTAAAACAGTTAGCCACTACATGATTTAAAGTGTTTGTAACAACAGTTTATTTGCAACACCCAGCCCTAGATGGGCTTTTGTGTGGGGAAAAATGCAAGTATGCATGACTGCAATAATGTACCTGCATGTGAAGACATGATGTGACTGGCCAGGCAGCTTTATATATTTTAGCCACTTGCCTTTAGCACCGCTGTTATTGCTGTTATTGTTGCCATGCTGAAAAAGATTGTGAACTGGGGTGGTAGCTGTGTACAAAAGAGAGAGAACAAGAAAACCAACTTGTTGATCATTTGTTATACTGCACCTTCATTCACCAAAGAACTGTTACAGCAGTGCAGGTTAAGGTCTCTGTAAACAGAGCCTATAAAAAGCTTCTGTGTTCAATGACTGCATGTTGATATCTGAGCATCTGTTTGTTCTAATCCATTCATACAAACCACATCTGTGAGAACACGAAGTGTGTTTGTTCTCTGAGAGACAATTGATTGTTCTTTTATCAGCATATGGTTCTATAATCCTCTATGCATCAACAGTACCGATAAATGAATATATGGATGAATTAAAATAAATCATAGGGTCCTATCACACAGAGACGTGTCACTTTAAAAGCGTCTCCAGTGAAACAGTTGTTTTCCTGTGTGACTACCAGGCTCCTGTCTCTGCTGCTGTGCAACAAAAGTTGAAACATTTTCAACTTTTCAGCAGAAGATGTGGAGTCACAGAATATATTTTTGCCACTTTCAGCCTAGACAGACAAAATGAGGTGAAAAAAGGTAAATAGACATGTCAGGCTGGTTCCTGATGCACTCAGTGAGCCAGCTGTAAGTTTTTTGGTAATGTTAAGAATCATTCTGACTGAGAATGAAGGGGTAAGAAAAGAGTCCTTCACTCAAACTGCTGAATGACAAACCAGTTTTGCCAGATTTTTCAAATGAAATAAGGAACCAGATGGATTATAAACAAGCCCAAACAGGCAACCTCCAGCTATCTTTTTCCTAATGCGATGCATGTGCATATTTTTTGGAAGAAAAATCTACATAAAAGTGTTTTTTAATTTTGATCTATGCTACATTTCAATTTCACAGTGACATTTTTTCTTATTTTGCTCTTTATTTACTTATTCAACATCCTTTGTTTGGAGGTAGAACATCCTTTTGTTTATACAGACATGAAGAGAGGGGCTTCTGTTATTCATAACTCTTGCATCACGTCTGTCTGACCTTTACTTTTGTAACCAAACAGACATCGTCAGGCTCTTATCTTAGTTTTGCGTTGATCCTCTACAGTTTTATCACGGTGAGTGATAGTAGTTGGCCGTAGAGCATACATCTTTGAAACAAGCCCACAAGTAACCAACCTGCAGCAGCCAATATTTACAAGCAACTTTCCAAAAAACAAAGCCCAAGGTCACTTATAATAAGTAGACCTGGCAACTCTGCAATCAACCAAAAGCACACTGTGTGTCTGAGAGCATTTAGTTTGTTCAAAGTTATTTTCTACTTGTTTCTATGGCTGCATCAGCGTGGACTTGGCTTCTCCCTACAGGCCCTCCCTGCGTATTTCCTCCTGAGGGCGTTTTTGGTCCATCTGCGCCTTGAGTGACATGTCTCTGGGTGATCGACCCCAGAAAATACTTCTCCTTGCACCAACAACTGATAATTGCCTCCATCTTTATGTAGTTAAATTCAAAACAGAAAAGCAAATAACACGTAGAAAACACTTTTCCCCCAAACACATGAATCTGACATCTGTACACCTCGTTCAGTGAAACCTCCAAAGAGTTAAAGCAAGCTGGAAACATACGTCTAACTACGGAGCCTGTTTGTGTTTTTCTTGGCAACCTTATCTTTTTTTGTGATTTCACTGTGACAGACTTTTCTGCTTCTTCTTTTGTTGTTTCTTTTGTCAGTTCCTGCATGACTTTTCCTCCCCTCACGTCTGTTTGTCTTCATCCCTCAGGTTTTTGTGTGTCTTTGGAAGGGCTGTAAAGTGTACAACACACCATCCACCAGTCAGAGCTGGCTGCAGAGACACATGCTGACGCACAGTGGAGATAAACCCTTCAAGGTAAATGGAAGATACTCAAATACACAATTCTCCTGCTGTAGGCAACACACATTATGATGATGGAACTTTGGTTCCTGATGTTTTTGCTTCGAGATCAGCTGTGGCTTAATTCATCATCCCATTCCTCTATTGTAAGCAGTGTTGATTTAAGCAGACATGTGAAGTACTTGAGGGTAGTCAGCTGTAAGTTACACTAATGTAAATGAGTACAAGTATTTGGTTTAATGTTTTGAGTTTAAAGCTATAGTGCGTAACTTCGGTCGCTCTCCAGCGGAATTCTTCGTTCTTACAACAATAAAGCCGGCGCTTCCATATGACGTACGCCCAGGCTGCTAACATTACAACATTACGTTCATAGCACCATTTACAAGAAAATAATATAGTACTTTCATAATTATAAACCAAGTCACTTACTTATCCAACAGCAGCAAGGCAACATCTGTGTCTGCCCTCAGCCCAATTTCTGCCTTCAAGGCTCTCCACCGAGGAAAAGCCACGTCAATACAAATCCGCGTTTGCCTTCTCCGTCGGTCCCTTTCCTTCTTCGCTAGCAATCCTTCAGCCAAACGTCCAGGCTTTTTATGTGGTAGGATCCACTTCTGGACTGTGTCTCGGCCGTTTCTTTGGCTTCTCCGCCATGTCGCTTCCTCGTTCTGCCTGCGCTCTGCTTGTTGCTACCATGGTTGCTATGAGACTCTCTTCCCCCTCCCTTCTTGTTGTGACGTAAAACGCGTAATTTCCTGCGCCAGCGCAGGAATGTCGCCGGTCAACAAGCAAAGCAAAAATTGTATATTTTGAAAAATACCGCGAGATGTTAGAGGAGTCGATCGGCTTAATCTGCATTGTGTTATCTCCTCTAGTAGTGGCTTGGCTGAAACGGACATTCACAGACATGTAGAAGTTACGCACTATAGTTTCAACATAAAGATAAGCTTCAGCTCTGCGTTTGGAACATTGTATGATGGGGTGAAATTTTTCAGAGCACTTTATCAGTAAAGTTTGAGAGTATAGTTTTGTAGATAAAAGGTAAAGCCTGATATCGGTGAGCCTGTGCATGGACAGTAAAAGCAACGTCATCATCACTTATCACTCATATTGAGGAAAAATAAGGAGCCAAGCGATCAATGGTAGTTTTATGGCTTATTTTTACATGATCTTTTTAACTACGTAAAATAACTGTACCTAACAACAACAGTGTACCTCTCTTGTGGTCTCGGCTTGATCCTAAAGGTGCAGAGCAGCCTGGAGCCTTTTCAGACACTTCACTGGCTGTTGTAGATTACCCTACAACCCTACCTAAAAATAATGAACTATCCCATTAAATACAGTTCTAGTCAAAATAAAGTCACCCATTTCAGTTATTAACAAAAATACATGTTGTCCAGTAGGTCTCTTGAAAAACAGAAATGAATTTAAACAAAAAAGGGGTGTTTAGGGAGGATGTAGAGTTTCCATTTTTCCCATAATTCATGATTTTTTTTACTTTGAAGCCTCAATGAAAAGGTGATTCTTTCCATTGTATATATTTCATAAATAATATTGTACCAATCATCTAAAGTCGGAGCTTCTAACTTGAGCCATTTTTTGGTAATTGCCTTCCGGGCAGTGATGCTCAATATTGAAAACAAATACTTGGTTTTCTTATTTGTTGATGACAACAAAATTCCAACAAAGAGTTGCTCCCATTTAAATGTAGTGTCTGTCCCAAATATATCCACCAGTTCTTTATGAATATCTCGCCAGAACCTGTTAATTGTGGGACAAGCCCAAAACAGATGAAAATGGTTGGCTTCCTGGGATCCACAATTCCTCCAGCAGGTGGAAAAGCCTGTATGGTGAAGTTTCTGTACAGATGTAGTAAAATACCTAATGATACTTTTCCACCCAAATACTCTCCAAGAGGTTGAATTTGTAATTTTCCATTGACTCTCACAATATCTTTCCCAGCTTTCTTCTGAGATTAGTGAGTTATTTTCCTTTTCCCACCTTTGTTTTATGAGTAAGGTATTTTTTGATTTAACATTGTGAAGTCCTCTATATATTCTTGAAATTATTTTTAGTCCTGGGTCTCCATTATAAGCACTTACGAAAACTTTGAGGAGATCATTCTCAAACGCACTTTGAGTCTTTAGAATTGAGCTGATAATATAGTGCCTGACCTGCAAGAATCTGAAAAAATCACTACTGTTCAGTCCATATTTTCTTTTCAGAGTTTGAAAACTACATAATGATTGCTGGATAAAAAATGTACAGTATGCAGACGAGCCTTGTTTTGTCCATTTACTGTAACTGATATCTTGTCTACTTGGGATAAAGTCGATGTCATGTGGACACCATCTTAAAATTTTTATCTCTTCAGACAGGCCAGTCATCTTGATAACATTTAATCTTTTATCCAACTTTATCAACAAGATTGTAAATAAAGGAGTTGCCTGGATCGACCATAAGCCAATCAAAATCATTTGATATTTATAGAAGTGCATGATCAGCTGATCAGACTTCACGCCCACAGTCACTGATCTGATCATCTGTGGTTGATATGCCATGTTGCACCCTGCTGGTGCTGCCACCTCTGCTGCTCTGTCCTCTTCAAATAATGGTTAGAATCCCAAAACCTGTATTTTTTTGTCATTTTAGTTCTAAATGTTAATTAAGTGTTTGAATCTGCGTTTAAATCTGCACCGAGATGTGCAGGAGATGTTGCTGTTGCCTACACTTCTGCTTGTTGAGCATCAGTGTGTTTTCGTTAGCTTAAATAATGACTGTTGAAGATTGAAGTTTAGTACATTGTTGCTTTTGGGTGCACACCTCCTATGTCCAAAATTGCTATTTCTCAGAAAAGGTATTTAGGGCAAGTTTAAAAGCATGTTTTTGGTTTTAAATATCCAACTTTGACAACAAACCTTGTCACCATATGATAATAAACATTCTGCTTTGTTGAACTTTTCTTCAGTGTGTGGTTGGAGGCTGCAACGCCAGCTTCGCCTCCCAGGGAGGGTTAGCTCGCCACGTCCCCAGCCACTTCAGCCAGCAGAACTCCTCCAAAATGTCCAGCCAGGCCAAACTCAAGGAGGAGTCTCCCTCTAAAGCCGGACTCAACAAGCGGAAGAAGCTCAAGAACAAACGCAGGTGCTCCCTACGTACGTACCAAACACACACTCGGGCTACTTTAAATAAAATGTTTCTCATTCTGCTTCCTGTATTTTTCACTTGTGGTCTGGATTATGCTGAACACACAGTGAGGTGCTTCTGAGTGTGATGAGCTGGAACAGATTTTAAATACACACTTCTTGTTGTAGGAGAGGCTGAAACCACACAAACACTAACGCACACAAACACATGACACTAAGCATGTGGCAGCCACACAGATGGATTCTCTCCATTCTAACACTCTACACCACTGTGAACACAAGTTTTCATTCTTTTAAGTCTTCTTCCATTTATATGCAGATGGCAGATGTTTATCCCTCATGGGTATATTGCACCATTTATTGCAGGTTTTGTCTCCGACTGACTTCATCCTGCAAAGCTTGATACTTTATCTGACTGTTGTCCTCTTCTTTGGTTAGGTTTGATATTCCCTGAAGTATGAATGTGAAATAAAGACTTTAGACATCTTACATTACACCGTGTCCTAACTGAGCGCATCACGCATTATTGCATACCTGTAGTCGTACCTACGTAAGACTGTAATTCCATGCTGTGTTCCCCCTTGTAAACAATAAATTAACTACTTTTAAAGTACAGTTGGAACAGCAGGCCTCCAAGGCTCGTCCATACACAGCCAAAAAAAAGTTTCTCTCTTGGTGTTGAAAGTGAAAGTAAATCATTCCACTCACCAAAACAGATGAATGCTTCTGTCTCCACATCGTTAAACATAAAAACAGGCTCTGCTGAATGAGAAAGTCAAGAAAAAAAATAAGAACCCCATAGAGTTAGGACATAGAGTCCTAACTGCCTGCGAGTCTTGCAAAGCAGCTGGATACTCCAGATTCTATGGAAACCCTTTTCTATATTCTTTTATTACCACGTCCTACAGTAATGTTTTTCCTATTTACATATTTCTAGTATTTACAAGATTCCACCACCAATTCGAGATCCGGTGTTCCTTATAATATCAAGACTATGCAATGTTATAAGTGACTTTATACAATAACAAACTTAATATTTCACCTGTACATAATACTCAATTTCTCCACATGTAATCCACTCTTGTCTCTTGTCTTATTGGGAATCTGTCCATCTCCCTACCCACAGCGCGGCCTCACGACTTCTTCGATGCCCAAACGATGGATGCTATCCGGCACAGGGCCATCTGCCTCAACCTCGCCACCCACATAGAGAGTGTGGGCAATGGGCACAGTGTGGTCTTCAACAGCACGGTGAGTTTGTCTGCAGCTCATCTGATTTTGTTTTGGTCTTCCAGTTCTTGCCTTTGGCAAAATGTTTCCATTTTCGACAACAGTTATCTGAGCAGAGTGAGAGGGGGGTGAAGGGGCGCAGCACTCCCCTACAGTGGGTCATTTAAAGGAGTAAATCATGCTCTACTTTATGCTCTGTGCCAAATGATGTTGGAAGAAAACGTTGTGGTTGGTTCACTCCTGTAAAATCATCCATTGTGCTTGTTTGAACCTTTAGTCCTTTGGTAAGTTTACGCAGTTGTGAAAGCCATCAGGCCCCGCTTAAACGACAATGAAAATGTCAGAACACAGAGTTTTCATTGCGTTTTCGCTTTGGTTTACATGAGAAAGGTGCGTCCCAGAAACAACAACAGCTTTGGCCGTCTACTGAACAACATGTGTGCTGCTTATCGTGCTCAGTTATCCAGACAGAAATGTCCAGACAGATTTGTTGTCCAGATAAGAAATTCCTGCGTCTTCGTGCATCCGCTCACCATTGTTGTTAATGAAGAGTTTGTGGAAAGCATAAACGCGCTGTAACACCCCTGTTGTTCTTGCGTCAGTCGGGACTCTTTTGTGGCTATGTCTGGTGGTTTGCTTTACCTACAAATGAAAGGTTGTGGGTTTGAACCCAACTCTGTCTGTCCAGTGTCAGCATACCCTTGTGCATGACACTTTTACTCAAGCTGCTCGTGGTGCTGTGTCAGTGGCATGATGAACATGGATGTTCCAACAAATGCTGATGTACAAATTAGTTAGTACACCTCGACCTTCAGTGAATGTGAGAGTGAATGGTTAGATGTTACCTGTGGTATCAAAGTGCTCTAAGTAGTCCCAGTAACTATACAAGTGCTGCATAAACTGAAGTTCATTTACAGTTTAAACTGATTTGATCCCATCAATTTATGAAATACTTTTTGAATCAGAGATATGAGTAATATTGTGCCTTACAAACACTGTTATTATTCTGATGTTAGGCAGTCAAACTCATCACTAGACAGGACTGACAGTATTGAAAGACTGTCAGCTGGTGCTCCTGTGTTTTAAATCTGCTTCTTTCTTGTTGTATTTCTGGTCGACAGCAGGGGGAGTCAGTGATCCAATTTTTGAGAACCAGCCTCACATCCCTGCATTTTTTTTCCTCAGTGCACTTAAAGTGAACCTTGAGAACCCCCTCAAGGCTTAATGTTGTTTTTCTTTGAATCAAGGCTTCCTGGGAGAGACAATTGGATTATTTGTGTATGTTGTTTGGTCCATCTGAGTCCAGTGAAAAACACATTCCTAATGAGCTCAAAACTACCAGGGCACCTAATATTTAAGGGTAGACATGAGCAAGATAAGTCCTTTTTGTCTCTCTGTTTCTGTAGGTTGGATGAATGATCGCTCATACAGGAAGCTTTCATGTGAATTGTGGGAATGGCATTTTTAAAATATGTTTTTTTTTGTTAATTTTCCACTAGGGGGCACCGTCACCCCTGTCCAAAACCCTTTAACTTGCATGACTTGGAAAAAGACGGGCCATTGTCTGCTCCAGTACTCCTCTCTCTCACATACTGAACATTGATGAACACACACTTTTTCACTTTTTTTTCTACTTTGAAATGTCTCATCATTTCATATCAAGGGTGAAGAACTGGTGGCCCAGGGGCAACATGCAGCCCCTCTCCTTACTCAATGCAGTCCCCGAGTCAGTTCATTGAATTTAATACATTAAAATTTAAGGATCTGGTTGATTATAAAACTATCCAAATTATTCATAAAGTGAAAGTTACCAAATGGAATCCAAAGGTTATTCAACTGAGAGAAGACAAACATCATCTTCGAGGAATTTTTATGTTAATAAATCAACCAGTGAGAACAAATATGAAACTTCAATGTGTCTCAGTTAAAGGAGTTACTTTATGGAACAGCTGCAGTGATGAACTGAAATTGTGTAAAATGATAGGTAGGTTTAAATTCATCTTTAAAACTGAAATATTAAACAGGTACAGGGGGTTAGGGTTAGGGTTAGGTTCTTTTTGCAAAGATTAATGATTGTAGAAAAAATTTCGTATTAGCTATTTGCTTTTTCTTACCATTCTATTTTAGTTTGTTGGACTTGTATAGATGTACATATATGTATGCTTTTCCATTTAAATTCGAAATAAACATTTATTCATTTGTTCAGCTTTAAATATAATTATATCGTAAGCTTTCGAAAGTTGCTGTATGAACTTTAAAAATTAATATATTTTCATTTTTTTGTTTTTGATAACAGTCATTGGTCACTCTCATTAGCTGGTTTCTTACATGTGGCAGTGGTGGTTGCTTTTTCCTCCATACCATAAGTGTTTGTGTAAGCCGGCCCAAACTAAAATAAGCTGGTAATATTATATGAATTGCAACAGACAAACAGAAGAATAGCTGGATTCTGTGTAATGCTCTTTAAATAGAGCACAACTATTTCCACTTCAGTTACATCCTCTTTGTGTTGCACCTTTTTAGTTAGTTAAGTTTACTAAAGAGCTGCACAGTGAGTATGATAAAAGTTATGTATAAAAAACCCCAAAACCATAAAAGCCTAGTACTATGAAAGACAAAAAACTCAAACTCGTAAAAACTAAGTCAACACTAAAGGAAATTTAGGAAATTTAAACATGTGGATGGAGACAGAGACCACACAACTCATGCTGAATTAAAAGCCAATGAATAAAAATACATTAAAGGGTCAGACTTTGATGAAGGCGGGGTGTGGGACATTCTGATTTCAGGAGGTAACAGGTTTCATAATTTAGGGGCCACAGCAGAGAGGGCCCAATCCCCCTGTGTTTTAGCCTGGCCTTTGGACAACAGGAGAAAACTGCTCTATTAAAACAAACAATGAAACCTCCACATAGATACTAAATGAACTACTTTCATATGAAAAAGTTGTATTTGTTTCATTTGTTGTTTCACAAGCTGTAACGTTTTAGGCAAATTTAGAGTGTCCTTCAGTTTGTGACTTTTTGTCCCTCTGGTAGTGAGAATAAAGCTGTTGTGACTTTCTCTGTAACAATGTTGATCATTACTTTCACATCAGTGATGGGGAGCATGTTTACTGTGTGCCCCTGAGGACTGAACTCTTTCCTGCTCACATGTGTCTAACACTTACAAATGCACTATACCATACAGTCCAACCCCCCTCATTTATAAAAGATCCCTTTAATGTGCTATGCTATTGTTGCATGCAAACCCTAATTAACCTTGCAGAAATGATTGGAGATCTACTCCAGAGAAGAATCTACATCCTCCCCCCTGGGTGTAAAGTGAAAACATCTTAATGGTTCATGCATTCAAAAGCACTCACATACATTCCTTACATTTGATGGCACAAACATGCTCACACAAGTAGAAAGGTAGTTTATGTAAGTGTTGGTAATTATATGCATGAAAGTAGATATCATTATGTTTTCATACAGTAAGGAACACATACGCTCGATGGCTAGATAAGAAAATGAGAAATTGTTGGTTATACATTTTTTCAGAGGTTTGATTGCAGAAAAACAGCTTGAGGACCTTTTTTGTCAGATTTGTATTAAAACTTCTGATGTTAAACATTAATAGAAGGTCTGTTGTTGTGAGCTGTTTGATGGTGTCTTCTACATATGGACATAAATCTCTGAAGAACATCTCCAGCACCTAGTTGAAGCTATGCCATGAAGAATAAAGGAAGCTCTAATGGAAAGGGGTCCCACTGGGCGCAAACAAGCTGTACCTAAAACAGTGGCATTTAGTTTATAAGCTGTTTAGATACTTTTTAAAACTTGGATTGTGTTGCAGAGCTTTATTTGGACATCATATGGAAAACCCATTCAAAAATCTTAGGTCATATGTGATCTGAAGTGCCAAAGTTCAGCTTCTTTATGTGTTTGGGACTCTTACTGCATCAGTTTGTTATTCTGAAGGCAGCTGATAGCTAGCTTAAGCATCATACCACAGCATCAGCATGGTGTGAAAGAAGAGTCGTCACTGGCCTCATCATGCATGTGAAATGAACTTCTAGTGTGAGATTGTTTTTAGTTTTCTTTTTCTTTATTTCAATCATTCAGACTTTTGCACCGTTTATGTTGTAAATGCTTGGGATGCAAGGATGGTGTGTTGATTGTGATTAGTATCAGATCATGTCTTGTTTTTTCATTGTGATTATGGTGTACACATGTGCAATAGTCACTTCCCAGGATATGAAATCTTGGTCTTGTGTATTAAGGAATGTTTTGTAGCCAAATAGTTTTTATTAGTAGAGATCAAAAGCATCTGTTTGCTTGTTTTGTGAAACTTAAAAAGATTACTTTGTCATTTTGGCTCCACCTTAAAGGTTAGACTATCTGGGTATAGCATATATTTATAATTTCATTAATAGCAGGTTATTTGACAAAAAAAGTGTTTAAGCCCTGTAAGCAATCCACTAGCTTCCCCCTGAAGGACATCATTTAGAGAACAAAGTAAAATAAGAAAACATGTAACCAGTAAATCAGATTTAAATTAATGATCAATTCTTCATGGCACCAGTAGTGGATGGGATATTTTAGGCAGCAGGTGGACATTTTGTCCTTAATGTTGATGTTGGAATCAGGAAAAAAGGGCAAGCGAAAGGATTTGAGTGAGTTTGACAAGGGCCAAAATGTGATGGTTGTCGACGGGGTCAGAGCATCTCAAACACTGCAGCTCTTGTGGGATGTCCCGGGTCTGCAGTGGTCAGTATTTAACTAAGTGAACAGGGCCATGGGTTTTCAGCCACTTGGGTCATGGGACCGATCCAATTCTTTAGCGATTCCCTCATTGATTCCTGCAGATTTTCTGTGTGGGCAAATGTTGGCCTGTAGATTTTCAGTGTCAACAATGTCAAACACATGTCACAGCATAGATAACTGCTTCTGCAAGTTGCTGGTGTTTCCACTCACTTAAGGTTGTGCAGCAGACGCCTTTTGTAAAAAAAACTAAGCCACAATTCTGACGCTTCTGGACCCTGTCAGTGGAAGAATTTGATAAGTGAATTGATTATTGAAAAGACTTATATCGATTTTTTGATGGAGCTGTTAATGATTCTCAACTGGAATAGGTTTTCAAATCCCATCCACACTGTAATGTGACTTTTGCACATTGTAACTACACCATGAAAACAAAATATTGTTCAGCCCTCACTATGATTAATAGTGCAGCTTTAACTGGGTTTGTGCACCTACTTATCATGCAACTGCCAGCTTGGACAGAAGCCACTACTGCCTAATTAGGAAGACATTTTCATGCTTCATTTTGACGCTATAAGCATACAAAGATAATTCAAAACAGTGATCTTATTATTTTTGTTTCAGGCAGCTAATTGTGAAGGTTTTGATGCATGTGTTCCTACCACTGTCACAAGAAAAACACATTTTTACCAAACATTTGGAACAGAACCTGTATTTGACATCTGCTGTGCCGTCCTCGCTACAGTATCAGCCTGCTCTTCTGTTCAGCTCCTATAAAACCTCAGCTGAACGCCAGCAGCCAAGAATTTTAAAAAGAAAAGCTGAAAAAAAGATGCAGATAGAGCTTGGGAAGAGGTTAGGGGAGGTAACCGCATATTTGGACACAGACTGAGAAGGAGGAAGAGACAGCCAGGGGAGGGAGAGTAACAAATGGAGAGAAACGGAGACTATGAGAGAGAGGACGAGGAAAAGCCAGGTTAAGTGGAGGTCAGGCTTTCAGAATGGGAAGGAGATCTGACCAGTTGGGCATTCATCCCTCTCTCTCCCTTCTATCCTCTGGAGGATTGTGGTGGAGAAGGACCGCAGCGCTGCGTCAAACCCGGGGCCCCAGCAGACCCTCCCAGGCCCGGGGAGATGGAGCGTAGCCGTGGGGGTTCTGTGGAGTTTGGCTGGTGGGCTTGCTGACACACCAGAGCTACTCAGGCATGTTTATGATGGGATATTTTTGTTATTCCGCCAATCTGCGTCATCCACAGCGTGACCCCCCCGACACCAGACAGGCACCCAGTTTTTTGAGCCGGCCTGCCCTCCCTTGGCTGTGGTTTTGTAGTTTTCACTGCCTTGTTTTGGAGCCGCACTAATAATCCAATGTTCACTCCCTGTTTCCTCCCACTCTCCCTCCCTGCTGCTCTCTCTTACCTCCCTCTCGTGTGTCTACAAAGGATTAGGATCTGTCCCTTAAAGCACCATCAACAAACCTCTCAGCTCACAAATCACTTCATGCTGCTTAAACACAAACTCACCTCCTCATCATGAGCCTTTACATACAGTGTCATGGCCTCTCCAAGCTTGTGATGATTAACCTGGTGCTGTGAGGGGCCTGAAGGCACAGGTTAACGTGTATTTTTAATAAAAAGGGCAGTGAAGCAGCTGCTGGTGAACCGAGTCCTGCTGTAAAGATTAAAACACTTACTGTACTCTGTTTAATACTGCAGCCACGTCCTGCCGTTTGTCTTTTGGACTCACAGCGGAGCAGTAGCATCAGCCAAGCCTCAAAGGACAGCTGAAGGCAGGGACAGATCTGAGTTTGAACAAATTCCCTGAAATTCTGGGCGTAGGTTTATGGAAACATCAAAGAGGGGTCTCTTAAGGCGATTGAAGCTGAGCCCTTCAGACAATAGAAGAGGAGTACATGTTGTGATGGCGTATCATGAGTGTGACATGATTTAGGAAACATGGCTCTTTATCTGCTTCAGTGATGAAAGATTTGATCCTTTCTCGCCTTTATTTTTGGCATGTGTCTCTCCACAGAAAAGAAAGTGCTGACTTGAAGGCAGAGACTAAGGAGCTTTCCTGCACAGCATGAAAGTATCTGGAATAGTCAAATGTTCTGCAGGAGGCTGAGGAAGCTGAATGTGTGCTGGCTGTGAGTGTTGATCTTTAGAGATCCTTCCTCTCATTCAGATGTTCAGCTGTTTGTGTTTGGGGTGATCTTATATTGTTATCATTGCAGAGATACTGAATATATTATTGATGTATGACATTAGCATCTCATTTGAGCAAGTAGGCTTAGCAGTGGCCATGTCAACAGTAAGGTGATTTTTTATGATAACGCTTGAGAAGCTGATGCCACATATTGAGGATGGGGAGTTTAAGAGGATTTCTGGTCCTCCTTCTTTACCAGAACAACTTACATATAAGTGTGAACTGGTTGAGAACATCCTTCTAACCAACTAACCAACTTCATTTTCCAACATGCTGGTTGGTTGTGTTATGGTCAAAGCTGCATTGCATTTGTATTATCAAACCTACACAAACCTCTCAGACAAGATAGCTTTTCACCGGTGCAGGATAGTTGGTGTTGGCAACATTTTAGTAAGTGTAGCATTCTCGGGATGGAGCCATTTCCCTGAATATTTTCTCTCAGTTGAAAAAGTTTTGTTGTCAAAAACTAGTGTAAAATGATGCTTGAGTGAACCAAATCCAGTGGTGTCACTGTAGGATCATAAACTTTGAACATTTCACTTTGAACTCTGACCATGTAAGTAGCAGTGTAGAGTCAATCATCCTTCCTGCCCCCAATTAACAGATGCCGCTGCTTGTGTCATGAAAACTGCAGCACAAAGGTTTTTATTTATTTACTTTATTTTTATTCATTTATATTTTTATATGTATTCTGAATAAACTTGTCTTTACTTCAGCTGATTATCTTCATTAATATACAGCAAAGAAATACAGCAATGAACACCAAATGGCTGCAGCAGCACAAGACAGCCCTTTCGATGGGTGATGGACCAGTTGGTGATCATCAGAACTTTGATGTTTAGTGGAAGCAACACTTAAAATAGCCACATGCAACAAGTGTATTGCTCTTCGTACAAAAAAATGAACTATCTACCGCAGCAGAGGTTGTTTTTATCCATCCTGTCAAGTCTCCCTTTTCCAGTTTCGTACAGGATGATGTCAATTCAAAGATGAGCTACTCGCACTTTACGTGGATAAATTACTAGGGGGACACAAGGAAATAACCCAAGTAAAACTGGAGTGAAAAACTTGTCTGTTTGTGTTTACACAAAAGGCTCATCCGAGTAATGTCCAGATAATTTCATATTTTTTTCTGCAAGTGTGAATGGGGTTGTAGACACTGTGTTTCAGCCTGTGTCATCTCTATTCTGATTCATATTCAACAAAAGTGATTCACAAATTGGATTACCTCCTGCACAGTCAAATTGTTGTCGTTGTCTATAACGGTATTAGCCAATTAAAGAGAGTTCTGATTTCACATAAACAGTAAATCTGGTAAAGAATAAGACTTTCATTTCACATTATTTATCATTGCTCTGCCCGCTGGTTCTGTTTTCCTCTCTTGGGCTCTCAGCTCAGACTGTTTCACAGACAACAGACATCAATATGGTTTATTGCCAATTGGCTGAAATGTGCAAATCTCCACACAGAGATACTGTAGGCGCCAAGCCAGCAACAACAAATTTTAGTATCTGCTCACCAAGTGTAAGTATTTCTCTCAAAATGATTGTCAGTCTGCGACTAAATATGTTTCTTTTCCTCAAAACGTCTGTCAGAAAACTCTTTGCTTGGAAAATACGCCCTACAGCTCTAAACCCGAGTGTAAATATAGATTTGCACACATCTTCTTGCTACTTCCTTATTGAAAAAGGTACATCTTTTTGATTACATGTTTAAGAAGAAGGAAATCTGTAAAATGAGGATAAAAGTGTTCTCTTGGTCTCTGTCTCTTGTCACAGGAGAACCGTCTCCCTTCTGTCCTCAAACCAGTTTCCATCAAAGCTGCACCAGGTCCCCAGAGAACCAAAAATAATTTCAGATAGTCATGTGCGTAAGAGAGCTTCTTCGCATGTGAGCTCATTCTCGTCTACCTAAAATAGACATTCCTGACAAAAAAGAGCCCATTGACGCAAGAGGTTATATCTGCAGCTATTTTTGACTCTCCTGGTTATTTTTCTTTCCTTTCTTTTCCTCTCTGACAATATTTGTGTGAATACCAGACCAGTTTTACTATCAACCAGCACAGCGTGATAGCTGAAACATTATGCATGCAAAGCTCCAAGTATGAAGGAAATCTTCTATTGTCTCAGCTGTGTTTCCACAAGGAGAGAGGCCTCAAATAAAGCTCGGTAACAAATACATGGAGCAAATGACCAACTTGTGGTAAATATAGACTGAGGGTAAAAAACGTAGTTCCTCTCATCAGAGAATCATGAAGACACTTGAGGGGACAAAATGATTTGGACAACAATGTCAAAAACCTCTGAAGACTGTTTAAAATGAGGCAAAGACATCTCAAAATATTTGGCTGCAAGTGAACCCCGTGAGGAGTAAAAAGAAAACAAACGCAAATATGAATGATGGCACAAAAGCGATGGTTTCTGAGCCGATTGTAATTGTACTTTGGCATTGGTAGGTTTCTTTGTTCACATATTTCAATTTTGCCTATCATGAATAAGTAATATAAGTAATAAGTTCTGTCATATATAGGCTTGGGAAACCACAGTGCAGCCCCTGAGTGAGGAGGGAGCATCAGTCAGTAAGAAGATCTACGTCAGGGGTGTCCAAACTATGGCTCTGGGCCAAATGCGGCCATTTTGAATTGGCCCCTGAAACAGTTGCATGAAAAAAGGACATCTTGATTACAACAGCAAATACCATCAACCATGCATATTTTCTGCCATATTTACTTTGTCACAAGGTCTCATTTATGAAGTGTATTGCAATATTCATTTACAAGCACCGACATTCTTGCAGTTTGCTCTTGTTTTGTGTCTGACAGTGACGATAAGCCATCAGTGTCTCCCATCTCTGCTGCCCCTGACTAGGTGTGAATCCAGAGATAGGTTACAAGGACCCCTTGACAGATGATAACCCACCCCTAAACCTTAAAACTCTACATTAATACACTAAAAAAGTGAGGTTCAGCAAGAGGCTCAGTCGCCTGTGTGTTCCTCTGTTGCGCTTGTTGTAAAAAGTTTGGACACCTGATATACGTAAAGCCCATTTGCATCTCATAGGTCCTCAGATCACAGTTTGTCTTGATCCTCTGGGCAGTTTTAGAGATTTAGGAAGATGCTTAACAACCCCGGTCAGAAACTACCTCTGGTTCTTCTTCGACTTCTGGTAAAGACATAGAACAGATCATATAAGAGACTTCAGATGCAGAGCCATGGTGTTTATTTCCACGTTATTGTGCTGGTCAGAACTCTGTGCCTCCAGAGCCTCAGCCTGGTTCAGCTTTTCTCCTCTGAAGTCCAGATAATGTCTCACTGTTGTCTGGATCTGAATTCCCTGGGCACAGTTTGTTGCCGTGGAATATGGGTGAGATCCTTTTGAAAACAGAAGCCGCACTGAGCCCCTGCATGCATTATTAAGAAGGCTCCCATTGCTTATTAGTGTAATGATCAGGCCCTGTATCACTTGGTGAGATGTTTGAAGCATGTAGCCTCATTATGTGTTTGAAAGAAGAGGCCAGGGCGGGGGCACGTCTTTGAAGCCTGCTCTCCACGGACTGGAGAGGATGCTGCAACCAGAGCCAAACCCAACACCATGATGCTAATCTGACGCTTGTTCAATCACTGACTCTCTTTGTAACGGAAATTAATCAAACGTGTGTTAAATTATGTGTCTTCCGCAATTTTTGGTATATTGTGACAGAGTGAAGTGAAATGACAGCAAAGACTTTGACCGTCATGTTAAAAGGCTCTTCATCCTTTTGTGTGTTTGGAGCTCATCCTGTCTATTTGTTTTTCTCCGCAGGTTTTAGCCAGAAGAAAAGAAGGCTCTGGAAAGGTGAAGGTCCTCTTACATTGGACGCCGGAGGATATGTGAGTTTATTATTTCACACTTTTATGCAACATGCATTTAAAGATGAAGGTTGTTTATTGGTATGACTTAACTCACTTTATATCCATCTCCAAGTATAAACCCTCATTCACTGTTGAAAAGTAACCCATCATGTCCCAGAAGTAGATCCATCAGAAATGTGCCTTTGTATCATTACATTGATATTATTTTACTCTTACTTCATCAAATATTTTCACCACTGTTGGTCCTGTTCATAAATCTATAAATATATTTATAATCTGAAGTTTTACCCTTCAGATGGCAATTTGAATAGTGCGCTGATTTTTCTTGTGACATGATACAAGAAATCAGTTAATTCTGAAATGTAAACGCTATAAGGGAAATCTTTTTTTGATGAACACAGTCAGGGACATGCCAGTGATTATAGAATAGTAAATGACAAACAAACTTGAGCTACTACCCATTACAATTCACACTGATCGCTTAAGTTACCTTACAAACTGTCCATCAATATTAGTTAATCCCATTTACTGTACATTCGTAGTCATTTACACACGACTGATGCAGCAGTGGCAGCATTTTGGGGTTAATAATCTCACCCAAGGAACCATTGAAATGAGCGATTTTGATCTGTTGATGTGCAACTCCCAATTGGAAACACCATGGCCCCTCTAATGATTGTAGGGCCAAAATAATTTGATGATTTTTTTGTTTTCTGTGTCTGCAAAAAGAAAAAGAGACACACTGACTCCAAAGGGGGTTAAAAAATACCATAAAGGATATATGTTTACCTCAGCCAGGAGGTTATGTTATCGCCGGAGACTGTTTGTGTTTTTGTTAGTTAGTTAGTTTATTTGTTTCCCTGTTAGCAACATAATTCAAAAAGTTATGGACAGATTTGGATGAAATTTTCAGGAAATGTGCGGATTGGGACAAGTGGTTAGATTTTGGGAGTGATCCGGATCACCGTCTTGATCCGCCATGATGAAAAATGTGATTCTCTAGAATGACTACTGAACTAAAATGGATATCATTATGATTTCAATTGTTACTTGGTACAGTATGTTTTCACAGTCAAAGAATTTATATATTTAGATGAAATAAAGGTAGGACTAATATTTATGGTGAAAATCATAATATGAGCGAGGACTGTGGTGCTGGCGGAGGTCTGCGCTCTCACAGTGCTTTTGTAGTTACTTAATATCATCTTCTATTTTAACTGCATCAAATGCTTTCCCAAACTTAAGTCCTATCTTAAGAAAATATTTTCAGAAATTCAGCTTTTTGTCTCAGTTTGTGTTCGTTATATGTTCTATTATGAAAAATATGTTTCATGATATAAAAAACAATACGTAAGAAATTTTCACTGGAGTAAGACATTCTGTTGTAATTCAGCAGTTTTAAAATCAGTTTTAATACTTTTTAATTGTTAATTCAGTGTATGCATGAATTAAAATGGCAAAAAGTCAACTCATTCATTATTTCTTTTTAAATTTTTACTTTTTTTATTATTTGTTTATTTAGTTGCGTGTAATCTATATGTACAGCCTCAGATATTTGTACAAGCTTCACTCTGTTTATATATAAAAAAATATGTGTTTTAGGGCAAGAGTCCCTCATAAAAAGTTTTGCACTCTTTTTGTCCCCAAAACCCACCAGTAGACAACATGGCGGATCATTGTGCCAGCCTTCACAGAGGGGAGACCCGTGGTACATACATACAAAAAGTTTTTTTATAACCTAAGAAGAAAAAAAACAAAGTTCTATGAGGATGATTGTACACCTATTTTGACAGACTTTCCATACAAATAGTAATATTCCATCTATACTCAACGTCTCTGTTCAGCGAAATGTTGCCAACTTCTACACACGACACCCGTAAAATTAGGACATGAGGCCATCTACCATTAAAACAATTAAACATTACAAATTTAAATCCTGGCTCACCAGTTGAAATGACTGTATTGGACGCTACATGTTTTTATCTGTTTCAGCTTTTTGGGTAAAAAAAACAAACACAAAAATAAAAAGGGAATAATGAGACCTGAGTGTTAGATTGATATACATTCTAAAATCACATAAGCACTTTAAAAATGTCTATCCCTGTACCCTGAACTCTTAATCACTGGTACAGTCTCCTATAAATCTTCACCATGCACAGCTTTGAGCAGTGACGCAGACGTCTTGTTTTTGATCTGCAGAGAGCTTCATACATGTACAAGAGAACATGAACAGTGTACACGTGTAGCTCCATGTTGGCCATCCCTCTGTGTCAGGGTCAGCTGTAAATCAAACCTCACTTACTCTCCTGCTGATCTAATGTTTGTGTGTAGGGCTTTCAGCGTGAGGGGTCAAGATCCGCTCTCTGTCAAGTCTCACTGTTGCCTCTATTTGAAGCTCAAGGTCTCTCTTCAAAGGGAGCAGAGGACATCTTGATTATTTATTGTCTGCCATCATTACTCAGTGTTATGATGCGTGTGTTCATGCTCATTGTTGATTGGAAGAGGACTGTCCTTGTCCTTCACATTTTTGATCACTCCTTTAACAATGTAGGAGATCCCTTGTTGGAGGTTTGGCCTTTTGGAGCACATTTAGTTTTATATGCTGTTGTTAATAGTATTTTTATTTTGGAGTTAATTCATTCCCTAATTTGAAGTGTAAGTTTCCTTTGCAATCAAAAATCTTTATTTAGAAGAGGGCTGGATGATAGTTGGTGAATTATCTTGACTGATTTTTTTTCTCTTGAAATTGTTGTTACTATGATTGTTGTATAAATTGCATCAGATGATTGAGGGGTCTTTTAATCAATATCAATTAACTCTTATTTTCTAATTTCAATCTGAATCACACACAGCCTTGTGACAGAACTGTGCATGGAGTAGACACCAGGCTGAGAGACAGCGAGTAGAGAGATATTTCTTGATTAACTTTATATGGAAATTGCAGTAATACATATGTCATCCAATTCAAGAGAGTCTGAATGTATATATAGCAAAACAAAATGCTTGACTGATATGTCCATGTAGTGGTGTGGGGAGAGCCTGTGCTATCTTGTGACTTAAAATATCGACAGTTTTCCTAGTTAAGACTTTTTAAATGTGACCTCATCTACTCTTTAATTCTTGCTCCAGTGTCCTGAAAAATCAATTTTCTTTGCCTGATAATGTTGTAAGAAGGAGCTTGGAAAGCAGAAGAACGTGACAACTTTTACTAAACTCAGTTCACAGAGAAATGCTCTGTGCCTTTTTAAAGAAAATGCTCCTTTAAATGTTCAGTTTTTTAATTCCTGGGGTTTATTATGTAACCACTATACAGCCTCTCTGGTTTCTGCTCATCACAGGCAGACACCATGACTGTTTTGGATGTTCCCTTCATGGCCTGTAACTTCTCCTACATCAAACTCATTATTATAGCCTCCCTGCCACCTCAGATTACAAGCGCTTCCAAAGGGGAGGGGAAAAGAGCTGCATCTGGTCCTTTCCAAAGACCATTTTTTGATTTCTTTTTTAAACTTTGAATCAAATTTCTGCTTTACAGACTCCCAAATCATGACATTAATGATCAAACTCAACCAGACTGTACAGCTCCTTTGTATTTGTATTTTTTATTTAATTATAGTTTTCTTTTATCTTTGTTTTATATCTACTTTTTTTTAATCCACTTTTTGAAACACCTAGTTCAATCCTAATTTCCCTGCGGTAGCTTCCCAAAAGTATTAATACAGTTTTATCTAATCAAATCTAATGGAAGCATGCCAGGACATGGGACTTTTAAGATTCATTTGATGAATATGTTTGTGTTTGGCTTTAAGACACTGATTAACATGATCACTTTTTGAATCATAACACTGATTGATCTATGAGGAGTTACGTCTGAAGCTAATTAATTTGTACAGACAGGAGGACAAACACTATGCTGGCACAGCTCTTGATTATCTAACCATTAAAGGTGAAATCTGACAAATTTTTGCCAAAGCTGTGTCAAAAAACAAGAAAAATAGCAGCATTATTTATGCATTAACACCACAGAAGTGGAAATATGATGTCAGGTCATGCAGCTGACACCGGGTTAGTAATGGAAAAGCAGTCTAGTGACCAGGTCTCTTGTCAGTCTTGGGCACCATGTTGGCATCAGGACAGTATGAAGTATTGATTTTTCTTCTCTTTGCTACAGAAAATGAGCAAATGACGCCCAAACCTTCTTCTTAACAATGAATCAGTCTTCAATCTTGTCACATCCTTTTCTGACGCCAAAGATGCACCAAAAAAAATCATGTTCGGTCCACCGGGGGTATGAGCTACAATTTCTGAATCTATTCCCAGACCACTTTAGAAAAGTCATGTCTCCTCTTAAGCCTCGGCTCATTTAAAGAATTGGGCAGAAGGATGTGTTCAGCTCTGTGCATGTGTGTCAGATGTGTCTTGAGAGAAAAAGCTTCACTGAATGATGTGATTTTCAGCTCAGAAGAAGCTCCAACCACACTCCCAACACTCCCACACCCCCATTTAAGGGTTTGGCTGCACAGCCTCTGAGGATGATCAGAGCAGAGAGAGAGAGGAAGAATGAGAGTGAGGTGGAGAGAAGGTGAAAAAAGCTGGAGGATGAGGAGAAGAAGAAAGCCAGAGGGAGAGAGGTGTTTAAAGAGAGAGGGGGACGGATAAGGGAGGGGTGGAGGAAACTAGAAGAAGGTAAAAGGAGACATTGGAGTTTGGAAATCAAAGAGGAATGAGGTTCAGAAAAGAAAAGGATCATGAAATAAACTTCAGCTGACAGCTTCCGTATCCAAAACCTTGTACTATAAACCTTCTTCTTTGCATACTTCGTCTTCTTCTCCTCTGATCCACCTCTGCTATATCCTCCCCACCCCGCACGTGGGAGTTAATCGTGTGCATGGAGAAATAATGAGAGGAAAGAGGAGGGGAGGAAGAGAAAGATGAAGTTTGCTGATCAGGAAAGACTCGTCAGTTTAATTCCAAACACAGAGACACAGATGGAGATTGATACGGAGACTCCAACACAGATAGGAGCAGAATGGATGAGGGGAAAAACGCTGGAGACAGGGAGAGGAGAAAGTGAGAAATGGGAGTGGGAGGAAGATGGCGAAGTGAAGGGGGGGAAGTGTGGAAGAGTGAAACCAGAGAGTGAAGGATGGGGAGGGACTAAAACAGAGGGTGAAGAACCTTTTGGCCTAATCCATGCAGTAGGATTTGGAGACACTGCTGAGTCATAGATTTGCCCCACAGCTGGCATGCTCTGGTAATTAATACTGTGAAGGAAATGTATGGTGAGATCTAAAGCTGTTAGAGGGGCTGTGGTCACTCCCTGCAGATTAAAGCTGAACATGTGAGGATTGTAGGTGCAGCATGATATAAGGCTCAGCAGTACAGCAATTATGACCACCTGCCTGGTATTTTGTTGATTCTGCTTCTGCTTAGAGTGATTCTGACACCCCTATATCAGAATCAGCATTAACTCCTTTAGCAGTTTGAGCAATCAGGCATGAAAATCACTCACCTTTCTGTGAAATTTGCTGTTTTTTAACCCTTATGGGTCGCTTTAACTTACTACCCTTTGAGGTAATCTGAGGACATTATTGTCCTCTCCCAAAGCTGCTATAAAAACATAACAGATTATTATTTCTTTTTTACTTTTTTTGCTCAAATCATTCAGTCAACTTCAGTTCTAATCGAAAATACCAAATATAGAATTATTTATTTTATTTTAACCCTTTGAATGCCAACTTGATAACATGATGTTCAAATTTTAATGATTAAAAAACACAAAAAGTGAGTTAGTATCAATATTATGAATGTTGATTGCCTGAGGATTTTTTTTCGAAGATCAGGCTTACATATACTTAAGTTCAATAACAAAATTGATTTTCATGCATTGTTAATTTTTTTTGCAGTGCCCAATTCATAATTTACTACCCTTTGAGGTAATCTGAGGACATTATTGTCCTCTCCCAAAGCTGCTATAAAAAAAAAACAGATTTTTTTTTTTTTTTACTTTTTTTGCTCAAATCATTCAGTCAACTTTAGTTCTAATCAAAAATACCAGAGAGGCTGTATAGTGGTTACATAATAAACCTCAGGAATTAAATAACTGAACATTTAAAGGAGCATTTTCTTTAAAAAGGCACAGAGCATTTCTCTGTGAACTGAGTTTAGTAAAAGTTGTCACGTTCTTCTGCTTTCCAAGCTCCTTCTTACAACATTATCAGGCAAAGAAAATTGATTTTTCAGGACACTGGAGCAAGAATTGAAGAGTGGATGAGGTCACATTTAAAAAGTCTTAACTGGGAAAACTGTTGATATTATAAGTCACAAGATAGCACAGGCTCTCCCCACCCCACTACATGGACATATCAGTCAAGCATTTTGTTTTGCTATATATACATTCAGACTCTCTTGAATTGGATGACATATGTATTACACCAGGCTGAGAGACAGCGAGTAGAGAGATATTTCTTGATTAACTTTATATGGAAATTACAGTCTTTCTTCTGCATTGTGATGCTCAGTTTGAAATCCAGTAGGTTTTCCTGACCGTGTCTACATATCTAAATGTACTAACTTACTGCTGTTTAATTTGATTTATTGCAATTTTAAAGAACAAGGGCCTAGCTCAAAACGCATCAACAATGAGAATCAAGCCAAACCAAAATGCTGCACCTTTCAGCTGTTCTGCAAAAAAAAAAAAAAAAACATTTTTGTCAAAAGCTGCTGGGCTCAAGCTAAAGCACAGTGTCTGATGCAAAGATGTTGATGAGGTCAGGACTGATTTTCTGGTGTTACCTCGTAAAGCATGTCAGTCTTTATGTTTTCTGTCAGCCATTTAGTTTTATTTGGTACACAGATAAGCGCCCTTGTGTTTTGAATCCAAAAATGTGAAATTGTTTTAAGACAGAGATGGTTGGCATCGAGTCTCAGTTCATCCTTGTTAATATTTAATTTCTGAAGCGCTGTAATGTCCTCATATCTGACACACCAGCTGGTCGTCATCTATCCAAACATCAAGTGTCGTGACCCTCAACACCAAGGTCAACATCAAGTGCCGTACTGTGGATGTCCATGGGTGTGTTTGCTAACATGCATGTTCTCAGTAACCGAGTCAATGATTAGCCCTGTGAATGTGGGAAGTCATGTTTATTAATACCGAAGCGGACCATTCACATTCTGACTGACACTCATTAACTCCATCTGGGTTAATGAGTGACTGATTAACACGAACCATTCTGAACATGAACCTCCAGCAGCTATCAGGAAGAGAGAGGGGCCGTGTGGAGGCTGAGAGACAACAAGAGAACTGTAATTGCTGTCTGATCTTTGATGGATGGCTGAATGGATTCCCCTGCATGCCGTTGAATGCTTCAGCATAACAAACAGTGTACGCCCCAGGACACTGGCACGTCATGTTGTGTGACAAACTGCACGTTGTTTATCAGCACTGCATAGCTTTGTCTCTGTAACCTTTGTTTTCTACTTTATAATTTTTCACTTGCTTGTTTTCTGTAAGCTTTTTCAGCCTCGGTTTGACAGCCAAGGCTTAGAGTATTAAGTTTGCAGGTTTTCCGTCCATATGTCCGTCTATGCGTCCTTATTTTTCAGGCCACTTTTTCTAAAATTGGTGTCTTAATGCTTTTAAGGATGTTCCTCAAACTTTGCATTGATGTCCAGTATCAATTAACCTTGAACTGCAGCTAGATCTGCCTGATTCAGTGTCTATAGTCAGGTAAATCCATCTTGCCAAGCTCCAACCTACAACTATTTTAAGAGGCCCAAATTGGCACGGACTAATCAACATCCTTCAAAGCAGGAAGAGATGTGAGCTGTGAATATGACTGGACCACATTTCTTTATTAAATGAAAAAAATAACAACGCTAAGAATTTTCTTTATGTTAAATATACACTGCTCAAAAAGAATGAAGGGAACACTGAAACAACCAAGTGCAACACGTCCACATTGGCTTTAGGGTTATCTTCTTAGATTTAGGGAGCCAACAGCATTGGTTCTCATATTCATCTTTTGCTTGAAAGATGTCTACAAATCACAAAAGCACACACTTTTCCAGCCCTCTGTGTTTTAAGTCATCCATTTCCTGCCACTGTAAGGCAGTTATATACCTTACAAAGGCAGAGAACTGCCAGGTCGAAGTTCTACTGTAGTTTTGCATTCATACGTTTGCTTTAAAAAGGATGTTAAAAAAAACATCCTTTGAATTTTAACAACTCCCAAGGAATGCATAGTTATCTTAGACACATCAAACTGGGAACATAAAGTACGGCTATATGACGGCAAAGAATCAGGGTATAGATAAAGCATCTTTTTATAGGCTAATGGTCTGTAAGACGCTTTCATGTGGCATTTGATGGTCCTTTGCCTTCTTTCTTTACACATCTTTGATCATAACACAGTGGTGCATGAAACATACATAGGCAAACGCATGGCTGATTTCTGCTGTTGGTATTCAATGATAGTTATTGTGTGTGTGTGTGTGTGTGTGTGTGAAGTACAACATAAACAGCTTAATGTCAGTCAAAAGTCAGAAAGTGTTATTTTAACATTGATAGAGATATGGGTGCTTCTTGATGACCTGTGCCTTCAGCATGTCGTGGAAGATGCCTTTGTTTTATAAGGAATAAGCTGTTGAGTTGTCTGTGGATACAACAGCCCATTTTATTTTCTATGCCAAGAAAACAAATGAATTTCACGTTCTGACATTTAACTGCATTTATAACTGTATGCTGTACTTGAACACATCATTTAATTTTAGTCAAACTCAAACAGCTTGGCAACAGAAATGTGATTTTTCAAAAGCAGGCTATGAAACATATAATGCATGAATATTATTTTGTGCTATTGTCGAGCAACACCTACTTTTGACTTAATCATTAATATCCAATACCAGCTTATTTTAAAATATTTTACCCCTTTTTTATGATGCCAGAAAAAGACCCACAGCATTATCATTAAGGAAAAAGGCTCAAACAGAGTGGTGCAGGAATGAGTACAAAAATGCAGAGGCGGTGAGCATTTAGTGCTTTCAGGTTCCCAACCCTCCACAGTAAATGGTGTTCAGATTACTGGTTTCCTGCAAATGCCTTAAGGCTTGTGGTGAACATATTGACATTAGATTTTTAATTTTATAGAGAAATAATAAAATGCACCTGATGTTGCCTGCTTTTGAATAGTTGTTGTGTGTTTAAAACTGCCCACAAGCACTACAAAAATGGTGGGAAACCTGAGCAAGTATTTTGGATTGTTTTTAAATAGTCAGTTATTCAGACAGTATTGGCACTGCCATGAGAAGCAACTTGACCAGGTCACTTCATTATGAGGAAACTCTCAAACAAAAGGTCACATTAAGATGTTATAAACTGAAAATATTGGAGCTGCATCTTAGTCAAGCCACCATCTTGTAGTTCTGTATTAGCTCAAAGATAGCTTTTTGTTCTCACCAATTACAGTTAAGCTGAAAACTTGTTGAAAAGTAGGTTAGTTTGTTAGGATTATGACAAAGAGCAGAACATGCAGGTTTCATAGTAGTTTGTCTCCCACAGACTTTGTCTTCAGCAATGATCCATCAATGAATCAAACTTTTTGCATAGCACTTTTTAATACTAAAATGGCAATAGAAAATCATAAGAAATTAGATTTTAAAAAACATATAGGGTAATAAATAAATAAATAAAATAAAAATTGAAATAATTGAGTGGTCAATAAGGTAACCAGACACCAAGTGGGTAATAAAATCTACTAAAATGAATAAACAGAGAACAAAATTCCAAACAATAAATCTGAGCTGAAATTGAGAAATAAAACAATAATAGGCTTAAGAAAAAAAAAACAAGATTACATAGTAATTATAAGTAATAAGCTAAAAGGCAGACTAAAAAGGTAGGTTTATAGTTTGCTTTATAGTCTTCAGGTAGACTGTTCCACAGACGAGGGCCTTAATAATGAAAAGAAGCTTCACAGCATGTTTTAGATCAAACTATCAAAAGACCACTACCTGAAGACCTACTGGGTTCGAAGGGCAAAAGCAAACTGGATAAATAAGGAGCAAGTCCATGAAGGGATTTAAAAACTAATGGAAGAACCTTAAAATCTATTCTGAAATGATCCCAAACATAATGAAAAATCCCACAGGCTTTTTGTGGGCTTGTCGAGGGAAACAGGGTGATGCTAACTTCTGTGTTGGCCTCATAAAAACATGTCTTCTCTGCACCAGTCTGTAATAGTCATTCCGTACTGGAGCAGGTGTTTATCTCCATCCCCAGAAAAGGGTGATATGAACCCTCTTGTATATTTATGTGTGTGACACGTGTGCGACCTCCAGAGCCCCTCCTCATGCACCTCACATCTGTCCCGCTGTACACTCACTCTGACATGTTTACTGACTGGACAGTGTTCACTCTCACAGACACACGTGGACATTTACTGCACCTCTAACAGTCGGCAGGTCCTCCTCTGTCATTCTGAAGTTTGCTTTGTACGGAGACATACAACTGGAGAAGACTAAGACAAACTCTAAAGGGGTCTGCTCCTTGTCTTGTGCCTGCTTCTTCTCAGCTTCCTTCTCCTCTGGCACCATTAAAGGGGATGAGCAAACTTTTATCGTGCAGTGCGGGATCAAAGGAGAGAAACTTAAATAACAAAACAGATTCAGGGTTACTGCGAGGTTGCAGACAACTTTTTCTTCCAGCCTGTTTGAACTAACCCATATCACTGCCATCAACATCGGCATAATGATATTTACTCTTTAAATGCACTGTTTGTTCTATCCAAGGTTTTAGCTGGGAACACATTTAGACTTTACAAAGCTTACAGCTGGAGGCTGTTGTCAGCTTGCATTTTCTAAAGAAGTAAAGTCACTTTGGCTTCTTTCTGACTGTTTGAATGCAGAATAACATTTGACTCTTCCTTCATATTTGTGATGTATGCCTGTGGGCTGAGGAATCTTTGAGTTTTAAAGATGAATTAATACACAGTTTTTTCAGACATGTAAAATAAGAACATGTTTATATCCATGTGCTGTATATTATGTTAAAAGAACACTAAGTAGTTTTTTCCACTCCAATGTCATTTTTCTAGAGCCATTGTGATCGTAAATCACCTTAGAACAGGTTAAATGACACCTCTGTCATGGTCTGACAGGGTCTCTATTGCCTTCAGTGGCACTAATGCCCCATTTCCAACAAGTGGTCCGGTATGGATCGGCACGATTTGGCTCAGGCTTGTTTGGTAAAGCCTGATTCTGTTTGCGTTTCCACAGCAACCCGAGCCCTATGTGGTAGGCGGCGTATGAGCCGGATGCCGTTAGCATGACGTCATAGCAGTTCGACACTGTGTACCCGGCTATTAAATACAACGCAGCACAGTAAACAAGTAGCAACGATGGAAGACATCAAGGGATTCTTCTTTCTTGTGATCAGCATGTGGCTTTTTGTTACGAAGCGCAACCAAGCTTTGTTTCAGAGAAGGCTGTGTGCTGCGAGAGTTATCTTCACGAAGACGAGTGGAGATTTAAACATGGTGGGGTTATGTGTTCTGCTGTCGCACAGGAAGTGACGTCTCTTTCGACCAATCAATGGACTGCAGTGTTTCTAGCTCTACCTTCAGGGGTTGGATCGGTATGCTTGGCACCCCAATAGAAGGGTCCCAAAAAGTATGACGGTACAGTTCGCTTTTAAGGGGTCCTGTCCCGGTTTTAGGCTATGGAAATGCCACAAAAAATGAGCCGTAGCGAGACGAACTGAACTGAACCCTCTGGTGGAAATGGGGCTTATGTAACTTCGGTGTGGATGGTAGAAACACTTCCACACTAAAAAAACAACACATTTTTTACTGCTTTGACTGCTTTACGTCATATGTCACTTTCCGCTCAAGGCAAAAAATGATTGTTGGGGAAAGGAGAATATAAAGCAGTTTGTGAGTTTTTAAAACCGATTTAGTGAACAGAATTTAGTTTAAAACACATAAGCACTTTTTTCCTGATGGAAATAGGGACAGCTAAATGCAGCATTATCATGGCAGTGGTACAGATCTGGCAGTGGGGTCAAATCTAGTACCTACACTGAAAGTCGTGAAAAACCAGATGAAAAGAAAAGTTTTGATGGAGGAAATGACCAAAGGAAAGCGGGAGAGAAACAATCTAAATGCCCAGATAGGGATAAACATTGGAGTTCACTCGCTGAAAGACAAGGAGGGATGTCTGTCTGATGCTGATTTTGCCCTCTTATTGTTGGACTTGTAAGGACATGATGATTTATTTGAATATAAACTTGATCATACTGTACCTTATCAGTCCACATGGTTTATTTGTCTCTTAGGATGTCCTGTTGGCTCAATTCTTCTCCCTCTGTATGTCAACAAATGCATGTTGGTGTATGACAGTGCAGTTACACTGAATGACCATAGAGGCCCCTAGAAAGCTGAAAGCCCGAATTGTACTGAGTGCTGCTTTAACATTGATTCTAAAAATATAATATACTATAATTAGAAGCACTAACAGTAATATGCATATTGACAACAAGATAGTCTGCTCTTACTGATGAAAAGAAGACTAATACATGGTGCTACCTACCTTACAGTGCAGAAGGACCTGCTTTATTCGGTGTCCTTAGTCGGACAGATCTGTCTTTCCCAGCTTTAATCTGCAACGATTGTGAGTGACCCAAAGTGGCACGGCCCAGTATGAGTCTTTTAAAGCAGGAAGAGGTGGGAGATAAATGTGAGATGGCTGCAGGAAGTGACTGCTGATACATGGATTAACAAAGATGCCAAAAGCTTCAGCAGCAGTTTTTTCAGATCTAGACCACATTTCTTTATTAAATGAAATCCAAATGGCACACTACAAACTTCGAGGGGAGACGCTTTCACTCCGCTTCCGAAATGTGTTGCTATGAGATTGTTTTATGAAGTGCTTCACGTTCTCTCCTTTAGAACTCAAAGTAGCACCTGCCAACTACATAACCAGATTAGCCTAAATGATTTCTTATCTTGTTCACCTTCTGTTTGAACCGTTGAATTCTGACAGACAACACAGGTGAAACCTCCAGACTTACGGTTTCTTTTCCACAGCTCAAGCATAACATATAAGCAAAATATTCAACAACCTCTTGCGTCATTTTGCAACTGTGTCAAGCACTCTGTTGTTTAAATTAAACATGCCATTAATGCTTATAATTTTCATTTTTAGCTCCGCCAAGGAGGTTATGTTTTCAGGAGAGTCTGTTTGTCTGTCTTTCTGTCTGTCTGTGAACAAAAATACTCAAAAAGTTATGGACGGATTTGGATAAAATTTTCAGGAAATGTTCAGCATGGGAAAAGGAAGAAGTGATTCAATTTTGGTGTTGATCCGGATCACCGTCTGGATCCGCCATGACGAAAAATGCGATTTTCATGAATAACTACTGAACTAAAATAGATATCATTATGAAATCAACTGCGAATGGTATGTTTTCATGGTCAAGGAATCTAAATATTACCATGAAATAAAGGTAGGACTAATATCTATGATAAAAATCACAATATGGGAGAGGACTGTGGTGCTGGCGGAGGTCTGCGTTCTATTTTTTTATGTTTTTTTTCTTATTTTATCATTAATTAATCTCAAATGTGTGATGTCTGATGAATATTCATTACTGATAACCCACCAATTTTTCTGTAGCTCTATACATGAAGACAGAGGGATTTTTTTTTGCATTGTAGACAGTTCTTTTTCTCCTGAAGTATGACTAAATGTTATTTCTTGTATTTTTTCCATACTGCTGTTCATCAAAAATGGAGAATTTGTCATTTTGAAATAAAGAAATATTGAATATAAAGCATTATGAAAACCTGAACATGTTAAAACGTTTGCATCAGTTTGTAAGAATAAGAATTGAGAACCAGTTCTGGCTGAGTTTGGCTCAATAAAATATGCCCTTGATTCTTGTCTATTCCATCATCATCACCCTTCATTTATATCAGTGTACCTTGTAAAGCAGTGTCTTTATTATCTTGCAAGAGGCACAGACAATGCATCAAGAAGTAAATTAAGTAAAAATGTTGAGCAGCAGACTTAAATGGTTCATATATGGCTTTATTTTTGCACAAAATTACAGCAACAGCACAGCATGCAGCATTCATACAGCTCTTTTTACACATGCAACCCTGAATTTTCCTGAAAAATACCAGTGCAAACTACCCAGATGTTTTCCTGACTGCCTTGTTCACACTGATTGCCCCTCAGTTTTCCTGCAGTTTGTCCATCTCTCACCAAAGAATGTGTATGTACCTGTCAGGAATCATCCCTGCCAGGTTTCTCGAAATCTTGTTTTTTTAGTACCAAAGCCTGTTTTGGGGTCTCAGAGCAAAGAAGTCAGTGTCAGTGCACCCCTCGTGCAGAGGGTTTTGTCTTTGAAGTGGGTCGCCCTGTAGCATGTGGTTTTAATTCCCCTGTTTTCTATCCACTCTTTCCACAGTTGGATCCACTGTACTTCTGCCTAAAGAGGGCAGAAAATCCCCAAAATACATCTAAATAAATTTTAGAAATTAAAAGCTTGTGGTAATCAACATTTTGATGATCTTGTTTTCAGAATCGTTGCAAAATTGTGATATACAAAAGTAAGTTACAATATGATTAATGTACCAGCCTTACATGGAGGTTTTTCTTTTGGTCCAGTCACCCAGCTCAATTTTTTCATCGTGTAAGCAAATCCTCTCAGAAATATTCAAATTTGGACCAAAAGTCTGGTATAATCATAAGCATCAAGTCATGCTGAGGTCAGATCGTGTTTGTTTAAGCGTCGTGGCCTGAGGACTATTGTGTAATGCATGGTTGGATGTTGGTAGATCATGAGCACGCTGCTGAGGCTCTCTGAACTTTATAGTCCGTACTAAATTATCCAGTGTAGCTTACCCGCTCCTCCAGGCACTTAAACGGGCCATAAAAGGATTTGCAATCACTTTTTAAGCGAGCGGTTGTATATTAACTAGAGCCACTTTACTTTTTTCCCCTGCATCACCGCTTCAGCATCTCCGTCTTTTATGTCTGCTCTTCATTTGTCTGTTTTTTATCAGCCCTCTCTTTGTTGTCCACCTCTACCTGCACTCGGGTCCATGTGGAGCTCGGCCGTCACCCTGTCCTGCTGAATGGGCTGACTAGGCGTGTGAATGAGTGATTTGGCTGGGTGGCTGCCTGCAGAAGGTGTGTGTGTGTGTGTGCGTGTGTGTGTGTGCATGTGCGTGTATGTCGACATCTCTGGGGGCTCCTTCAATGACGCACGTAGTGACGGGGGGAATGCTGGGGGTGGAGACGGTGGGGAGCTTGAGGAGGGAGGGGAGGTGCAGTCAACTCGCTAAGCTCTTTGTTTCCTCTGCACCTCGACTTGCCACGCCGCTGCTCTCACACACTCTCCTCATTCACGGGGGATCAAACTATACAGTAAGGTGCAACTGAGCCGTACAGTACATCATGTGCACATGTGTGCGAGTGCCTGTCACTCAAAAGAGGTCCCCCCCCTCCTCCACTCTCATGCTTAAAGAGGGGAAACATCAGGCGGTTAGGATTTAAAGGTGCCGGGTATTCTTCTGTTAAATGGATTCTTGAATGCACAAAATTTCAGGTTCACCTTTGACACATACATTTTTCACAGAAGCACTCTCCTGCTGAAAACATTTTTGATTTTCTAGAGGTTATTTTAGGACATTTTGACTTTATTACAGACATGGACAAACCCAAGCAGCAACAAATGCAAAGTATAGAGACTGTATGGCTGAGCTCTATATTGAATTCTTAAGATATATCGATATAGAAATACCGGTCACTGTATTAGGTACACCCAAACAAGTGCTTGTTAAACCAAAAGTTGTTAAAGGTCCATCCAGGGACCGGCATTGCATATAAGCTCAGGCTATAAATGCTGTAGTGTGCAGTAGTGTTCTTTCATTCTGTCCCTATACCATTAAACTAGAAAGCAGTCAGAGAGGACAAACCTCCACCAAAGGTAACAAGGGATGGGACTTGCTGCTGGTGTTTCCACTCACTTAAGGTTGTGCAGTAGGCGCCTTTTGTTAAATATTAAGCCACAATGCTGACGCGTCTGAACCCTGTCAGTGTAAGGAATTGATGAGGGAATTGATTAGCAAAAAGACTCATGATATCGATTCTCAACTGGAATTGATTTTTGGTTTCCATCTCTAGGGGAAACTAATATTGCTGTTACATCTATAAGCAATAGTCATATGATAAAGTGAGCATCATAGTATGATCCCCTGTCCTTGAAAACCCACAACTAGCTCTCAGAATCATGTTGATGTTATTAGTTCAACATTTATTGAGCAAAAACTGTCATCCACTAATGGCTGTTATCTGGATCACCGCCAAAATCTTATTGTTTTTAAGTTGGACAATTCCAAACATCTTCTAAAAATTTCAGCAAAATCCTTCCAGTAGTTTTTTGTAATCTTGCTAACAAACAAACAAACAAACAAACATACACTGGCATAAACATAACCTCCTTGGTGGAGGTAATAAATAAATAAATAGCTAACTAGAAAAGCACTCGGAGAGCGCAACCTCCGCCAGCGCCACAGTCCTCACCCATATTGTGATTTTGACCATAAATATTAGTCTTACCTTTATTTCATGTAAATATTTAGATTCCTTGACCATGAAAACATACCATTAGCAATTGGTTTCATAATGATATCTATTTTAGTTCAGTAGTTATTCACGAAACTCGCATTTTTTGTCATGGCGGCCAGACGGTGATCCAGATCAACACCAAAATTGAATCAGTTCTTCCTTTTCCCATGCTGAACATTTACTGAAAATTTCATCAAAATCCATCCATTACTTTTTGAGCTATTTTGTTCACAGACGGACTCTCCCGAAAGTAGGCTTGTCACGATACCAGAAATGTAGTAGTCGATACCAATACCACTTAAATTCTTCGATACTCGATACCACTCGATACCATGGTAAAAATAAAAAAAACTCCTGTAGTTCAACACACACTCCTTTATTTGAACAAAGTCTGAACAACAAACAATATTATGCTTAAATTGAAAGCGTCCGTTCTTGTTGGCAGTGTATGTTGATGCTGGCTTTGCCCGGCCTGTCCATGTCACTGTCCTCCTCTGGCTTATACTGTGAAAAGAAGATTGAGATTTGGGTATAGCTTAATGACTGTATGAGAACAGCAGAGGCAATGCTAACAGAGAGAGAGAGAGAGAGAGGGAGAGGGAGCAGCAATTTACTGACATGGTGGTGAAACTTTTTAAAAACCTTTTTATATGACAGTGCCTTATAGCATTTACTACTGTACCATATTGATGATCTTACGTTGCTTACTTTATTACTAGGACCAAATAATATCATACTTAGATACTAAGATAATTTAACTAGCTAATGTACATTTCTATAACATATGAAAGCATTCCCTACACCTGCTTCCTCTACTCACTGTCAGTGTTTCCTGTTCTACTCTCTGCAATCAAATTAAATGTAAAGTTATTGGATGTGAAAAGTATGTGAACAAAATACACATGATTCTGGGCAAGTAGCCTCCACATTGATTTACGTTCTGAACCAGCCTTTACACGGAGCCATAATCAAAGTAGGTTATTTACTAGCCAATATCTCAGTTATTGATCACAGCTGCTTCTGTTGATGTATCGTCAGTGTCGTCCCGTTAAGTCCGCTCTGACATGACGCACAGACCGGATGTTTTTAGCATTGATGACATGCTATCATGCTAAGCTCCGTGCTAACTAAGCTAACACTGTTTGACATCAGACACACTGTACTGTGTTTTTTTTTCGTCCCTTCTTGTAGTGACCACACACTCGGGACACTCTCTGCCATTTCTTCTGTGGACTCTCTCTTTCTGTCCCTCTCTTTTCTCTTCCTTCATGATTTTACAAGCCGTGCAGCAGCGGACGTAGCAGCGAGGCTGGACTTGACGCTAAAGTTATTTTGCCGTGCAGCTCATTTACTATGGGCTGGGCTCATCTCATCATTGTAACGTAATTAGATATGAGCAACAGTGATAACACATGAATTCAAATGCACTCACCTTGAATTCTCTGTACGAGTCTGGATGCTTGTCTTTTATATGTTTCGTTGTTGACGAGCCGGGTGCGTGTGCCTCCGCTATGTCGTGTGTCGTTGTTCTTCGCATGTGATCAGCTCTGTGTGAGGGTTGCCAGATAATCGCTCATTTACAGCCAAAACAACAACGCTAAAGAAGTGGCCAGATCTGGCGCCTCGGTACCTACGGTACTTTGGGTAGTCTAGAAAAGTCAGTACCGTCACATTTTCTGAATCTTAGTACCGACTTGGTACCGAAGTATCGGTTCTCATGACAAGCCTACCCGAAAGCATAACCTCCTTGGCGTAGGTAATCAGCCAAAGACATCGCAGCAACCCAATGTAATTGGGTATGTAGATATGACCAAGTGGACCTGCTTAAGTCAACCATCTCAAGGGTTGGCAGAGAATCATCCAAAAAAGAGAAAATATCCAGTTGATGCAAGGGGTCAGAGGAGAAAGGTCAGAGTGGGTTGAGATGACAGAAGTGCAACAGTTTCTTACATAACCACTCCTTACAACCAAGGAGAGGCTGCAGATCATGTCTAAATCAACAACACACCAAATCTTGAAACAAATGAAGCAGCAGAAGACCACTGTGGTTGCCACTCCTGTCAGTTAAGAACAGAAACCCTAGCCTATAATTAACCCCGCTCAGCAGCAAAATTGCTTGATAGAAGATTGGAAAAGTGATGAGTCTTGACATTCGGATGATGGGGTCCAAATTTGACATTAACAGTGTGAAAGCATGGATCTGTCCTGCCTTGAATCATGTTTCAGACTGGTGGTGTAATGGGTGTAGATTATTCTCTGTAAACTCTTTGGCCCCTCTGTGCATAACTGAAACATCACAGCCTCCCTGAGTCTTGTTGTTTTTCCTTTATGACCCCAGTGGACCCATTTTCTAATAGCTACTTCCATTTTGCCCCATTTTATAAAATTCACATCAGTTCACTCCAGTTCCAGTTCTAAAGAGATGTAGGGAAAGGCCGTGGACGCGGGGTATTGTTGGAACAGTTGTGGTGTCGATCATTCAATCAATCAAATGCTGAACACTCAATTACACAAGCAGAGAAGAGTCAGGGAAAAATAATTAAAATACTACAAAAAGTGAAATAAAATAATAAAACATTTCAAAACCCCACCCACCTTCACCCACGTTTAACACAGACAGCCACTCACACACTTATCCAAACACAAACATGCTACCAGGACACACACACACACAGGAACACTAGTCAGATCTATTCAGCAACAGAGGACTGAGGAAACGCTATCTTGAATTAAAAATGAGGAAACAGAGGAGCTATCAGCAGATATCAGCATCAGCAGATGTATCAGCAGATGATGATTTGAACGTGATATCTTCAGTTTGTGCAGCTATGAAAATTTCAAACATTTAGAGCAGATACACAACTCTGCTGTTTACCAGTTAATATCTACAGAATCGTAACAACTCAGATAAAGAATCTTCTTTGTTTTCTTGGTTTATAATGCTGCCTTCCAGACGGCCTGCCTTTGGATCTGGACCTGACATTGCTGCAATGAAAACATCTCACTCATGAATAATTTTGATCAAACCAAAACACACACATGCACTATCATCAAAAATAGACAAAAAAAGAGCCTTTCCTCTCATTGAGTGTGTGTGTATGTGGTGCTCAGTGCTTTGGTCAAGGCCATGTTACTTATGGAAATGTACTCGGTGTTCAGAGGGAGGTGTTAACATGTGTGCTGGACTCAATGAGGCTCTTTGTTCATCCCTCTCACCCCACTCTATTCAACCTTCCCCCTCGTTTCTCTCCATCTTTTCTCATCGAAGCTCAAACTTTGACAGCATGTCCCGTCTCTGTGTTTGTGTTTTGTCTCACAGACTTCCTGACGTGTGGGTGAATGAAACGGAGCGATCACAGCTGAAGACTAAAGTGGTGCACTTGTCGCAGTTACCGCAGGACACGGCCATGCTGCTCGACCCCAACATCTATAGGTGAGTGTGTGTTGGTCATGCTGTGGGCCTCTTTGTGCACACACACACACACACACACAGACACGCAAGCACACAGACATGCAGATTATTTAAGGTTAGTATGAGCTGTATGATACCTGAAGAGGTTATTAACAGCACAAAGTTTATACAGTACCAGAATTAAAACCTTTGTTTTGATTATATTGGAGACATATTTGCTTCATACACAAGTCAGGCAGAACACTACAACCACCTGCCACCCTGATTGGTCTGCTGCTTGACAATGCCACGTGCAACAAACAGCAATGTGTGTTTTGACATCCTTCTATAACGACAGTAGCTTGTCTGTTTGATTGGACTGCACGGGCCAACCTTCACTCCCCACATGCACCATGACCCTGTCACCAGTCCACTTCTGTTTCTTTCTTGGACCACTTTTGATAAACACTGACCACTTCAGACAGGAACACCGGACAAGATCTGCAGTTTTGGAGATACTCTGACCCATCCTGCCGTCACACTTTGGCTCGTGTCAAACTCGCTCAAATCCTCACACTTGCCCATTTTTCCTGCTAACCCTAACATCAACTTTGAGGACAGACTGTTCACTTGTTAGGGATGGGAATTGATAAGATTTTATCAATAGCAATGCTGTTAACGATCCTGCTAATCGATCCAATTCTTTAACGATTCCCTTATCAATTCCAGCAAATTTTGCATGTGGGCAAATGTTGGTCTGATTTTCAGTGGCAACAATGTCAAACAAGTCTCAGCATAGATATCTGCTTCTGCAAGTTGCTGGTGTTTCCACTCACTTAAGGTTTTGTAGTAGGTGCAATGAAAATTAAGCTACAATTCTGACACTTCTGAACCCTGTAAGTGTTAGGAATTGATAAGGGAATTGATAAGCAAAAAAATGATATTGATTCTTTGATGGAGCTGTTAAAGATTCTCAACTGGAATTGGTTTTCGATTCCCATCCCTATCACTTGTTGCCTAACAAATCCCACCCATTTACAAGCATCATGAAGGAGAGATAGCCAGTGTTATTCACTTCACCTGTCAGTGGTCATAAAGTTACACCTGATCAGCGTCTGTCCCATGTATTGGCTGTATTATTAAGCACAATATACAAACGTGCTGTAATAGTTCACTTCATCATTACTGAATTTCTACTTTTATAGATAAAAACTATCATTTATTACAGAAGAAAAGTTTCTTCTTCCTTCTTTACATCTGTTTCTATCAGAAATAGTCTGTCACCATGAATGGAAAAGGGCGATTGTAGTTGTGGAGGCTTTTTGCTACAGACAACAAATATTTGTATCAGCAGTAATGAGTTTTGAAATATCATGCATCCACAATCATGACAAGGAATCTGCCTTAAATTGGATTTCTAGGACTTTTATTGTTGTTGCATTGATATGAAGCAGGACTCAGTGTCATTTTATTGGGTAAACTATACAAAAATATAAAAGATAAAAAACAATCTTTTCACTGAGAATAATTACTTGTTTCTTTCAAATGAACATCAACATTTACATCACTGTTAACACTCCAGTGTAACCTCGTCTTTATCATTTCAAGGTATAAAAGTGTATCTTAAATCAACTGTTGTCCCTGCCCTGGTGCCTACTCTTTATTTATCTAAACAACGGCAGATGTGTGTGACTCATGTGTCGGTATTCTCTAGTCTTTGTTTCATTTTATTCTGTGGAGTAATTAGGAGCATGAGCAGTGTTCGTAAGGCCAACCCTCTGTCTTCTACACCTGTTTATCTGTGTTTCTGTTAGTCTGCGTGTACAGCATCAGGAAGCCTTTTAACCACCAGGGGGCAGCAACTCCTGACTCCAGTTTTCAGAACAGTGTTGAGGAAAAACAAGGATGTCACTGATCAGCAGCAGTGAGATGTGATTATATTTGTCAGACATTTGGCAGCAATGGTCTGAAATTTCTCTACATCACTTTTCTCTTCAAATGGGGATGTTTTCATCAAAAAACAGTCTAAAAGCATCTAAGTGTGAACATAGAAAATGAAACAATATAAATTTCATTAGATAAAGAACCAGTAACATTATGGATGTTTTCTGTGCCAGGCAATTTTAAAATGAAATATAATAAAGAGCATAAATCAGGTTTTTCACAGTGAAGACATTAAAACATACAATCACCATGAAGCATTTCAACCAGAGTTTCCCTACAGCATTATTCACAAAGGCAAATTGTCATATTTGAGGGTAAATCACTGATATTTCTTTTGAATTCTTTGACCACTGGTATTTGTTTTGCTATTTTCCAGAAGTTAGCTGATTAGAAGGACTCAAATGATCCCGAATAAATGCAAAATTACGTGCACTTGGGGGGAGAAGTTTATGTAAATTAAACTACAGCTATAAGTAAGTATTTTGTTAAATGAACAAAATATGAAGCGTGAATTTGTTTCAGTTGTGGTTTGAGCTCAGAAGATTGCACGTTTGTTTAAAATGAGGAAGTTATTGTAATATGTTTTGATAAAAACTATATATTGTCCCTCATGTTTAATAAGAACCGTTTTAATGGCCTCGTCATTATAATTTGCAACAAACCAGCACTCTGATTAGTGGAAATAAAATTACTGCAGCTCTCCAAGCAATCAAGTTTCCCCTCTCCGGCCCTTACCTTCTGTTTTCAGTTTCACCTCATTTCACTCAACATTATCTATACAATAATGTGGATCCTCTCAGAGCTGCCAGACTTTATTTCATGATATTTTGAAAAGACAAAAAAAAAATCTTTTCTTCAAAGTAGAGCATGAATAGCTTGAAATGTAGCCTGAAAGAGGAGCAATGAGCCCAAAATAACAGATCGGTCTCCCTACCCGAGACTTACAGCTCACGAGTGCTGATCAGCACACAGGCAGGCTGATTTTAATTGGACCTGAAGGCTCAGTAACTGAAGGGGCTGCTGCTGGACTCTGGTTTCACAACGAATATTACCGTCAGCACTCAGCCAGTTTATGTCAAGGTTGTCCTGATGCATGAGTGCACCCCCCCAAACAAACGAGGTAATTGGAGCCTGTGGTTGTAAATTTATTGACATATCGAACACCTTTATATATGAATGCCAGATGATAAACACGTTGACATTCACACCAGTAAATCTATTAATATTTGATTCCTTGGATTGGATAAAGCTTGATTAATGGTCCAGCTCTACTGTTTAGTTAAAATAAATCAGTAGAAATGGCTCAACTCATAGTATTATGGTAAATGCTGTCATATTGTATTGTTAATCTTTCATGCTGTTAGATATTGTATCAGCAGATTCTTGCCTACAAACCCCTGATCTATAATCTGTATTGATTTATCCCTTTTGGGATTGCAGGGGGCTGAAGCCCATCCAGTTTATCACAGGGCTGACATATAGAGACAGACACACACATTAGGGCTGCTTGATAATAGCAAAAACCATAATCACAATTAATTTCATAGACACTGAGGTCATGATTATGAAACACAATTACTCTTGAACATTAAAGGATGTGCAACGCATAAAAATAAACTTGTGATAAAACATTATAATTGGAAAAAAGACAATAATTCAACATGCCATGTGGCAGAGTAATCTTAATCTGAATTTGCCATTTTTGTAATTATGGAAGGCGATAATTGTTGTTGAGATTTAAACTTGATTAATGGTCCTGCTCTACTGTGAAGTTAAAATAATTATAAATAAAACTAGGGCCAGGCAAGGAGTGGCAATATTCAATATACTGTGTCTCAATGTTTTTTCCAGGTAAAGAGTTTAATGTAATCACAAGTTATTGAAGTTTACATGTGGTTAGTTTTGATGCAAAGGACTCCAAAAGCTTGACGTTTGGGGCTGCTCGCCATTTTACTGTCATCATATTGCACTTTGTGGCGGTTATTGAATTATTGACACGATTACACTCACTTGAGCTTTTTCTGCCACTGTTTAGGCTTTCTCTACAAAGAAATTAATTCTTCAACTTATCTGAGCATGAATCATAGGGTTTACTTTACCAACCGTCCTCCTTCTCTCCAGTAGAGTAACTCCCATCTTTCTTTCCCTCCATGTTGGTGCTGCTGACTGGACTGTTGTTATAAGTGAAGAGAAGAAGAAAGGCCAAACTCATTCAAGAGAATAACCCAAAAAAGTGTCTCACTTCAAGTTTTTTTTTAGCACATACTGTTAAAAACTATATTCCCTGAACGTTTACCTTGGTTGACAATGTATAGATATTTTTCAAAAACTCTGTATATCTCCCACCCCTTCTTAGTATGCCCAGTTGATAGATTAATGTGTTCATGTAGATGTACTCAGTGACTGACGAAGACAAGTTTGATAACATTTTCAGTGCTGTTTCATGTTTTTGCAGCACTAACTTCAGCTCAGAAACATGATCACATCAAAGATTCTCTCCCAAAGCAGTCTCAATAACTTTTTTCCCTTCCCTTTCAGGGCACTTCCTCAAAAACGACTGAAGCGCAGGTAAGCTGAAGCACTCAAACATGTCTATGTGTCAGATACAAATAAAATTTTTATGCACCTCTGATGTATTTAGACATCAGTGAATTCTACACTCACAGTATCCTGGTGTTCAGGCCTTAGACATTAATACTTTCAGCTAAAGATTTTGTATCTAACAGTGTGAGGGACACATTACCAGTTTCTTGAAAACTGAACCGTTATTAAAGTTTCTTTAACATGAATTGTTTTGTCAAATCAAAATAAGTGAAAAACATTAATGGTGGATGATAATTCATCATCATTGGATAAACAGAAAGGAAATGTCTACGCATTAGAAGAATATTGTTATCAAAGCTGTGGAGGTTCAGAGTGATGAAGATCAGAGTGTCTTCTTTATTCTTGCTTGTTAGCTCAACTTCAAGACTACATGTTCACACACCAGCACCAGTCACATTTCAAACTGCTTATGTAGTTTGTTCTGTATTGTAGATCAAGTTAAGCTGATGCCTTGATGGTATAATAATGTTTGTGCAATCACAGTATTACCCGTGGCCCCGGCTCTCCTGCTGTGCAACATCATTGTAGATGATTACTCACCGCCCACGGTGTCACTGTTCCTGTGTACCGTGAAGACAGTTAATTAGGGAACCGGCCATTTTAGAGCCATGACCCCCGGCTTTCCTTGTTCTCCCTCACACATGAGGATGTGATTTGATATTCTTTGTTATTTTGATTGATCTCAGCAGTTTGATGAAGCAAGAACTCAAAAATACAAACGTACTCCAGAAGTTTGGTTGTTGTGTAATATGTGAATAAACAATACATTAATTTGTAAATCCTTTCTTGCATGTAATCAGTTAACTACTTCTCAAAGACTTAAGTATATGATGTTCAAACTCATCAGCTTTTTAGATTTTTTTTTCGGGATTAAATGCCTTCTTGTAACATGTTTGAAACAGGGAACAGGGGCAGTAACAGATGGTCAGATGTTAAAGAAAACACCTGAGATGTCTTATGGGTTAGTAGTCCAATAGTACCATAATTTGTTATTAAAGGAGCGCTCCTGAAAGGCTTGATCACAGTCTAGTACTTTTTATACTAACTTCCATGGTGTGTAATTGCAAGGAATTCATATATTTCTCCATCTGCAGTCCATAATATCATTCAAAGTTTCAGGCAATCTTTAAGAGTCTCTGCATGTATGTTAAATGCCAAAAATTAACATTGAATGCCCTTGATCTTTGTTCTATCAGGTGACACTGCTTTTAATATCAACATATTTATGTGAAGAACATTGCAAAGTGTTTGGGAACATTTCAGATCCCCGCTGCCAGTCTACACCATGTGTAACTGCCTCTACAACCCAAATTGTCTTTTGTCACAGTATTTTTATTTTAAACAGTAAGATAAGATGCTTATCATGTATAGAATAGACATATAGACACAGCATCCAAGCGTGCTATCAACTTTTCTTGGCCCTGGACCCACTTAACATGGACTGACCTGTAGTGGAAAAACATGCTGCGGTCTAAGGAGTCCACATTTCATATTGTTTTTGAAAATAATGGCCATATAGTCTTCTGGGCTGACTAGGAAAATGTACTTCAAAATTTTTCCCTATTCAAAGTTTAAAAGCCAACATACTGTAAGTGACAGTTGGAGATGTATCAGTGCCCATGGCATGGGTGACTTGCACATCTTTGAAGGCACCATTGATACAGATAGATACACACAGGTTTTTGAGCTGCATATTTTTCCAATAAGTCTTTTTCAGGGATGTCCCTGCTTGTCTTAGCAAGATTACACAGAGGAATGTTCTGCAGCAGTTACAACAACATAGCTTTACAATAAAATGTGAATGTTCCATGTACAATGTTTTGGGTACTACATTCTGCATTTTCCACTATCATGTATACTTAAATAGTATCCCAGGCAGGTTGGGGGTTGTCATAGCATGGCTACATGGCTGTTTTTTGTTCCTGTAAGGAGATGAGTTTTTACAAGTGATGACTGCAAACAGAAAAGTAACACACAACAAAACCAGATAAGATTCTGGGAAGTCATGTCATTACAGAGCCAACTAGAAAGCACCTCCACCAAGGTAACTCACATATCGCTGTTATATCAATAAACCATAGTTTCATGATTAAGTTACCATCATAATATGATTCCTTGAGCCTGAAAGCCCACACCTCACACTCAGAAACATTATCAGTTAGACAGTTAATGAGCAAAACCCACATCCGCTAATGGCAGTTATCTGGATCACCACCAAAATCGAATTATTTTTAAGTCGGACTGCTCCCAACATCTCCTGAAAATTCCAGCAAAATCCATCCAGTAGCTTTTGCATAATCTTGCGAACAAACCAACAGACAAACAAGAGCAAACATATGCTGGCAAAGACATAACCTCCTTGGTGGAGGTAACAAGTTTTATGCGTCGGATGTGTCTGTGCTGTTGTGCCAATTCTCCGACTATCAGTGTCTGACCATCTGTGTCTTCATGTCCCGTGTGGAACCTCATTAGAGGTAATACGGAAAACTGTGCAGGGCACTTTGTAAAAAGAAATCAAACAGCGGGATAGAGCTTAGCTGAGTAGTAGTGCTGATAACACCTACTTGAAAAGCCCCTGAAGGGTGTGGACACTAAACTGAAGTCAATAATTGTCTCCCATATTGTGTGTTATATGTAGCACAAAATTCAGAGCACTCAACTTTTAAGCAACTCAAGATCTCTGGTAAATAATCCCTCTTTGAATATTTTAACAGTGAGTGTCTTCAGTCCCCAGAGGCTTCCAGAGGGTAGTTAGGAGAAAAGGTGATGAAACATGGTAGGAAATATGCTCCTGTCCCGACTGCTTTTCAATGTAGTTTCAGGTGTCAGATATCATAATGTGTATATTTCCAATAAAATTGTTAATCCGTTTAAACATTAAATATCTTGCCTACAGTATAGTGTCTTTGTATCTACAAAGCATGAAGCCCCATGAGGCTCTTATGTGAAGCCTGTTTCTCAAACCTTAATCTCTCAGAAGGCACCTCGTGAACACCTCATCTTCTCTGTCATTTTCTCCTGTCTCTGTGCTCAGCCTGTAAGGACTCATCCGTGGACTTGATACTTAAAGGGGAAGGCTTGTTCATAGGAAGTTTATCTGTATGGGATTGGACGCTCTTCATCTGTCTCTGCTGAACAGGAGGGATTGAAGTGGCGATAAAAGCAAGTATAACTTGGCACTGCTGCAGCTCTCCTTTTCTCCCTTTTCAATTTTGTATATCTGAAATGACTGTTGTAGCCAAGGATGGTGAAAAAGAGGACAACACTTTTTTTAAAGTTTGTGTTTATCAGCAACTTATATCAATGTGTTTTTGTAAAAAGCACCGAACTGAAAAAAGTAAAAAGCTCAATACTCAATGGTGTAAATACTGTTTTGTGTAACCTCCAACACATATCCTATAACTGTTTTTGTGTAAAATATTTATGCAGATTTTTAACTTATTTTTATACCATTGTGAAAAGTGTTTTTGTGAAGGTTTGAATCGAACCATATTTACTGTGATAACCCATGTTAGCTCTTATTTTGGGGTGATTGGACACTCAGTGTAGTTATGTTGTACACAATCTAAGTCTCAACAGCTATTTATATTTTGTTGAATGCATTACTTTTAGGTTTGTGTATTGCAATGAAGTATGCGCTTCTGATGATCATGTCAAACTAACATAAATGCAGAACAAAACTTAGCAGGAGCAATAACTCAGAACTTGCAGATAAAGTTGTCAGACTGTTTGATAACTTGACATTTTTTTGATACCACGGTTTTTGGAATGATCAAACTTTCTATAAACTGTTATACACGAGGAAACTGTCAATCATCATTCTTTCATGTAGCGCTCATTCAGAAGAACTGCTCTAGTACATTTTCTTTGTATAACAATTTAAAAGACTCAATATAGGGTGAGCAAGTTTGGGTAAGGGGCAGCAACCGCACATTTTCCCTATACTGAGACCCTCGATCGTGCTTGTGGCCTGGATTAAAATCCGACCAGAGGCACATTTTTCTTGTTTCTTCCCTTCTCTCTACCCTAATCAAGTCAATCTGCTGTCCTACCTCAATCAGTATCGGTTGGAAAAGCCCAAAGTTATATTAGAAAAAGAACTTAAAGACAACACTTACTCCGTAAGCTGTTGTGACTGTCACAGTATCAGACTGCACAAGCTTTGCTCATCATGCATTACCAAAAAAAAAACACCAAAATAAAACTCAGCAGTCTCCGCACATCAGAACAGTGTTTATTTGTGTTACAGTTTAATATCTGTGTTAATTCACTGAGCAGTATAGTATAAGACAGTGTTGCATACCATAACCCCCACATACACAGGCTGTGCCTCCCCGCTGGCTTTGTGTGCTCCTGTCTGACTTCTTTAATACCTCTGATAAAACTTTTAGAGGTGGAATAGAGTTGGGATCATTTCACCCCTCATTCTGCCCCTGTGACAGTCACAGTCACAGGGGTGTAGATATGTTACCTCAAGTTAGCACCATGAATGAGCCTAAAGGTCCATGAAATGGTGACACGACAGACAGCGCTCTGGTACTTGATCAACCATCTCTACCAACATGGGATGAAGGGGAATAGTGCTAGATGCCCCTTAAAAAGAAAAACTGTAAACAAACGCACTATATTTACTTTGGTATTTTGTTTTAGTTTGTAAGTAATGACATTGTCTTAAAGCTCCTGGGAACACAAATAAACAAAAACTTTCCTCATGTGATAAATATGATCATATATAAAAACTATTAACTATCTAAATCTTAGGGCTGATCTTTGCTTGCTTTTTTAAATATCAACAGTTAAGTTTTTAGGGTGCTAAAAAACTGGATGTAAAGTGGGTGGGCTTTGGACAATCACTTATGATGTAATATATAACTTGGCTTATAAAAAGAATCACCAAATCCTGCCCACTCAGAGGCAAAAAACTTTACTACCATCCAATCTGCCTATTCACCTCAAAGCTATAAACACCACATCCACCCCATCCTAAGAGAATAAGCTGTTTTTAACAAGATTGTCTAATACTTAAGAGATTAACTTTCTCTCTCAAATGTTTAAGTTTGCGTAACCCATTGACTGGCATTTTAACCTTGTGGTTGACCTTTTGCTGCATTACCACTTTGTTTAAGATTTTTAAAGACCGCCTTTGTTTTTCTTTTTTCACCTCTGAATAGTGTTTTGTATCACCAATATGTGTCCACTTGGAGGCACTGCTTTACATGAATATAATGTTTAAAAGCTAGAAAAATCGTAAGTAAATCATCGCTTCATGACTTCTCAGAAATCTAAGAAGAGCATACGTCAGAGTGAGAAAAAATCTCTTCACATATTTCTGCTCTAACAATCATAATTAAGTCGAAGGAAAGAAATTTGATGATAACTTGTATCTCTGATTCTTCACCAGCGAAATATCAAAATTTTGCTCTCTGTGATGGTTTCATATGAAAAAACAAAAATGTGTTGCAGAAATGAACTAAATCTATTCATGCTCAGTATAACCCTTAAAAGGCAAGCCAACCAGCAGAGTGACCAGCATATACTGTAGATTAGATAATCTGGAGAAAAAAAATTAAAATGTTGCTAAATAAAGAGGAAGGAGCTCAATTTTATCAACAGATAATTTGTTGCAAACGTATTTCTTAGTTTGGAAGCCAAATGACTTATGCCACATTAAACATTAATATTCTATTATAAAATTGAGAATTTCCGTGTTTTCAGAAGCTCTGTAAGAAAGCTAGCCTGGTGCTAATACTAACAGTAGTTACTTACTGAGGTACTGTTTCTGTTCAACAAGTCTCTTTAGGCCTCTGTCATGCTAGTTCTACTACAACACCTCATAAAGGCAGGGCAATTGACACCACAGCTGAAAAACTTGGCTTTAAAGCTACAGTATTGTTTTGCATTGCATTTTTGTTTAAGCTCTCATTGGTCACAGATGATGCTTAGTTGCATCAGTTTCACATCTTTATCAGCCCCCTTTTTTTTTCTTTTTTTTTTTTTTAACAAAAAGCAGCCTTTGAAAATGAATGTGAGATTTGCAGTTATCAGTTTAAGAAGAGTTGCATAATATTATCGGCATGATATCAGTATCAGGAGATATCACAATTTCTGACGATTTTTACAGACAATGTTTTTGCCATACGTAATAGCATACGTAATATTGCATATTGGCTGGTAATACCCACAGAATGTATGAATGTAGCACAGTGTTTCACCCTATTATTGCTAAATGTTGACATTTTCAAAATAGAAGTGTCTTATTGTAGAGAATGAAATGCTGTTTTCTCTGGTTCACATCAATTTTGAAAATGAAAGGAACAGGTTAATTATAGAAAAGGAGTTACTTTGCACTCCAGCCAAACAATATCAGTATCTACAATGATGAATTTGGAAATATTGTTGTATTTTATACTAGCAGAAATCAAGTATCCGGCTTTCCTAAGTTTAAGATATTTATTTTTCATGTCATATGAAAAATCACAGTTAGCTGCGGATTCAGATAAAAAGTGTCTTATTGGGAAATGGGAACCTCTTGTTGGATAAGCTCTGATCTGCTTTTATGTTTAAACTTGTGACATTTTGGCATTTCAAGATCATTACACCAAAATAAGTCATTTGAAAAACATCGGTATCGGGTTAAAATCTTCTGCATTTGGTATCAATGTGTTTTCAATGCTACTATGGTATCAAACACATAAGGAAATTATCTTATTTCTGCAAACATTGTGTGAAAGTTCAAACCTGCAATCATGGCAACCTTAGATATGCTCTTTTGTGCAACTTTATAGTCTTAATGTCACATGACTCTGATGTGTCTGCATTAACTTAATTACTGTAAATCATGCAACCTTACCCCTACCCTAACCCCTCTTCTTTATTACATGAACTGTGTTTTTATAGTTCTTATGATATCTTTGTATTATTGATTTTTTTACTGTTAAAGGTGTTTTCTACTGTATAATGTCCCTGTGTAAATGGAATACAGTGTTTGTAATAAAAAAGGGAACAAATTAGACATAGACTCAATGTGTTTGAATGGCTGAAAGGAGCAGTGTGCCCATTGTGGTAAGAATATAAGTTCCTTATGTCTTTGTTGGAGTTACTGGTTGGGTTACTCAACATCCATTAGTGGAGCAGCTTCAGAAGCGTACTGTGGAGGAGCTAATGACTGGGCCAGCAGGACAGAACCCCAGCTGGCCTCAGCTGTTAGTTAACATGCCTGCAGAGGAAACTGAGTTCAGGGAGAGGTCTGTTTCAATATGGCCGCTCCCCCCTTCAACGTCTCATACACTCACAAATACAAAATTCCCTGGGACTTAGGACTCCTACATTAGGCATAATGAGACCTTCAAGTATAGTTCTACTCACTGGGCACCGGGTGTTCCTGGCACTTCATTTTTACAGGTGCTTTCAAATATCTTCAACGGTCTGTGACAGCTCATTGACCTTTTTTTATGCCAAATTCCTACAGGCTGACTGTGAACTGCTCAGGAAACAAGTTCTGGGTTCATTATAAAAACTAAACTGCCATCCCAACTTACACTGGAGTGATATATGAAGCCAGCTTGTGCCAACGAATGTCTGTTTTTATATCTCATGATGGGCTATGAACAGTTAAAAAGATCATAGTAGTTCTTGTTGGCAGCAGAGCCAAAAATAATAAAATAGCTTTTTATGCTTTAAATCAGCAGCAGTTGTCTTCTGTTGGTAGTTCAGGTTTAGAGGAAGCAACATTGTCCTTGTGCAGGTATTGATCCGTCAGAAAACTAATCTTTTTAATCAAGTCCCATGCTGTGCTTTGTCTTTTTCTCTTCTGCTTCTCAAGCATATTCAAACTCTGCTGATGAAGGAAGAAACTAATGACACTGATGAGTCAAATTTGTCGAATGTGTGAGGTCACTGCTTCATTCCAGGGCAACTAAACTAAAGAAGTCTCCTTAAAGTCCAGTTTATGAACATATAGACACTGCCATTAGTGAAGAACAAATCCATTGATGGAATTACCTGGTTATTCAGTTTATTCAGGTAGTCAGCTGAGCTCATTCTTTGGGTCATAATGTTGCTGAACCTCATCCTGACCACTGCAACAACTCTAGATCATAGCACTGTCCACATAGACTTAGACAGTAGGCACTAGGCATGATGGGTGCATCACTTCACCCGCCTCTCTTCTTACCCTGATGCTCCCATCACTCTGAAACAGGGTAAATCTCGACCCATCGGACCACATGACCTTCTTCCAGTCCTCCAGAGTCCAATCTTTATGCTCCCTAGAAACCCAAGCCTTTATTTCCAGTTAGCCTTACTGATGAGTGGTTTTCTTAAGGCTTCATTCCTGTTCAGTCCCAATCTATTGAGTTTCCTGTGCATTATGCGTGTGGAAAAGCTCTTCCTTTGACTATCAAACACACCCCTGAGTTCTACTGTTGTCTTTCTTCAATTTGATTTGGCCAAACATTTAAGTGATCGCCGATCACGATCATTCAGGATTTTTATCTGACCACATTTCTTGGTTTTCCACTGTCCTTCCAGTTTTTAATAATGCGTTGTACAGTTCTTAACCGGATTTTAGTATTTTCTGCATTTTCCTAAGATGTTTTCTCTGCTTGATGCATGCCAATCTTTTGACACTTCTTAAACAGACTAATCTCTTTTCCACACCCACAGGATGTGTCTTTCCACATGGTTGTTTAAAAAATGAGAAGCTACTCATTGCATCACCTGGAGTTAAATAACTTGTTGACAACTGAAAGATAATCACCCACAGAGTAATTTTCCAATGCTTTGTTAAATACAGGTGGTGACTTTCTTTTTTGGCCAGGTAGTGTACCTCCATAATAAATTTCTCTACACCATATAGTCATGAGAATCCTCTTAAAAATGAGGAGCCTGGATGTTTACATCTTTGGATGTAAGTTTGTGTGAATAGAAATTTGTATGTGTGTATCTGTAAAATGAATTGTGTGGTTTTAGAAAGCTCTATTTAAAGTGAGATAACACTGATGAACTGGTGCTACACAAGTTATGATTAGCTGTGTTTCCATTACAGTTTTTCGCAAAATAAAAGCGATATTCCTAAAATTTCGACATAGTATATTTGCACTTTGAACGTGTTTCCACTGAAGGTTGTTCTCGGCAGTACCATCGGAACTCTCGTCAAATATCATCCCGCGAGATTTCACTGCAGGAAGATCGATACGAACCCTTTCTCCTTTAATTCCATTTCTATCTCCTTAAAACACTCTGTGTTCCTCTGTTGTTTGATGATTATTATGGCACGTGTTTTTCTCGAGAATAATAGCAAGAAAAGTCTCATTTTCCCCCTCTGTCCAAACTTCCCACGCCATGTTTACTCCGAGAAGTGATCATGTGACCAGGTACGTCACGTCCTCTTCCGTATAATTGAGGAAAAAGTGTTTCCATAGCGCTTTTGCAATATTTCTCTTTATCGACATGTCTGAAAAACCTCCTCTTTAGAGCGTAAAAATCTTTTTGCGATATTTGAGGGTTTTTGCGAAATTTAGGTGTTTCCATTACCAGTATTTTGTTGCGATATTCAGGTTTTGCGCAATTCGAGGGGTAATGGAAACGCAGCTATTGATTGATTAAACATTATCACAACATGTTTATTATTATTCACAGTGTATGTAATCATATTAAAAAACTCATTGGTCCATCCTCTTACTGAACCAACTACTTCCAAAACTAGATTCCAAAAAAAGGATCTGTTGACATTTCTTTTTGACTGAAATATATTTGCTTTTTAACTTTACTAAACGTAAGGCTTATAATTGTTCATACAGATTTTGATGTTGAGGATGTCAAGGCTTTTCACAATTCTAAGGAATAATACTATTTAAAGAAACCTCTGGTGTCTTTTAAAATCGGTCAAATTACATGCAACTCTCTGTTTGTTTATATGCTTACAGTTTGATGTCAGTCTTCAAACTTTCACAGGATCATAGATTTAAAGCCCTCTGCGTACAGGAAGTTCTCACTGATAAGCTTGCCCTTTGACAGTTGAATAGACCCTCCTAACATTCCCACAGTTTGCTTTACCAAAACACAACTACTATAATTAATAGCAGAACATTTTGCTATGATTGAGTCAAGATTATCAACAGGATGTTGGCCATATCTGCTTGTTCTCTCCAATAATGATCAATATTTGCTGTAAAAAGACCAGACCACTGTTTTTTTAAGTTTACTATGTTTCTGCTTCGTTACTCAATTTCCTTGGCTTGAAACTCCAAAGTTGTAAATTACTTTATAGCCTTGACGTTCTCACACAACATCCTGGTTAGCAAGCGATCGTCATCACTAATAAATATCCAAGTGTCTTTATTCACCCGTTTCTCTGTAGCGGAGTGTTTTTCCAGCCTTCCTCCTCGTGTGATTCCCTTCAGGATGTTTTTCGCTTTGTTAAAGAGGTTTGTCCCTGCCATGACTTCAGGAGTGACATCATTTGGAGCGCTCAGGATGATTGATGGTGAGACTGGCAGCAGGCAGATTTAAGGAGCGGATGGCAGCTCTGCCTGCAGAAGCTTAATCCTGGCTCAGCCTGTCTGTGAAGGAAACGCTGGGATGCTACCATGAAGTGACGTCTGTTCAGTCAACTCGTGAGATGAGTATTCCTCCTCATCTTCATCTCACATCCAGAATGAAGCCAGTTCATTTCCTCTGAGCTCCACCGGAGTGTGACCGATGAACTGTTGTAATTCAGGATTACTCACCTTCAAGAGTAGACTGAACACGAGATGTACTCAACACAAGCACAGTTACTTTCAAAACACACAATACTCATGTTTAAGTAGCATCTTGTGAATCTCTGAGTAACAATAACATATACTTTTCTATGATGTACTCATAGTATGAAGTAATTTAAGTACACTATTATGAGTGATGCTAAAAAGGACAACTGTTTTAAAACAAATGTTCAACTTATCAGTCCACCAGTTGTTTGTGTAAAATACTGTTGGACCAGCAACCAGACCCAGATGTCGGGATCTGTTGGCCCCTTTTTATTCATGATGATTTCTTGTTTGTTCATATTTTGGATCATCACTTTTGGTGTTCTGGGGACAGAAAAATGAGAAGGGGAAGCAATTTGAGCCGTTCTTTTCTAACATTTGCAGTCAAATTACATTTGATAATTGCTTGTAAACAAATGTCTCACCCAGGACTGTGAATCGGTTCTTCTCGTTAATTTCAAAAAGCGGTTCAAAAGACCCAGCTGATTCAAGAACGTCACATCTCTCTTGAAAACCACCACGAAAGTCAGTCATCAAAACAAAGCCTCTGTTTAGGAGTAAAAGAAGACAATATGAAGATAAAATAACATAATGGAGTCAAAACAAGCACACAGGACAGTTTAGAGTGTATTGAATGACTGTAGGGAGACAGGCTAGCACTACCAGTTGACTCCCAAGGTTTGAGCTAAGCTTACAAGCATTGCTGATCCTCCTCTGTCTTTTTCTTGTTACTGCACACACAGTTGAAAGAATGGTGTCTACCTGCTTGTCATGGCCTGAGAGTGAGGTCTGACATGAAAACAACAAAAATGTTGGACTGTTCCTTTAATGTCAACACTTCGCAAGTCATTACATGGGTCCACACCACAGTGTTGTTCCACTCTTTTTGGAGAGTTGGTACTTTAACTCTTGTAAATATTGACCTTTGGAGTTAAAGTTTAAAACTTAGTTCCACTTAACATTCTGGCGTTTGATTAACACTTCTATGTACCCTTAGGAATGTATTCTCTCATATTTTTGACTAATTAAGTTTTAAATTGGCACTCTAAAAGTGCAAACATTGTTGTGTTTATTTTCTTTACATTATTGAGGAACATTAGCTGAAATCAAGATACCAAGTTTGGTAAGAGCACATATGTAATAAAAAAATTTAAATTGCACAGCAGTTTATGAGACGTGGGCATGTCCAGCTGTTGGTTTTTGGCTAATAATGTGTTCTCATCATTATAGGTCTCATCTATATAGGTGTCACTTACAGGTTCAGAGTGAATAGTTCGGTGTTAAAGATCCTGCAGTGACACTTTTAAATTTGATTTACTGAAACATCGTGCTTACTCTTGCTTTTGACACCAGCACCTTTTCAACTGTCTGTAAACATTCAGGAATTTGACTCCATCCAAAGTTTAATTAACTGCACTTGCTGAAATTCTGCCAACACCAACAATTTTGCTCTTCTTACTTTGCAGGGTACACAAAAGCTCCTCAATCACAGTGATGTGAGTAAATGTTAGTCACTTTCCACTCTTGCTCACAGCCTCTCTGCAGAGGAGATTTTATTGATGTGACTTTCTTTAATGTTAATCTCACCACTCATGGAAGCACACTCTGTTCTGTGACATGTGAACCTCATTAAATTGCTACATTTGTCACACGTGATGACACTTTATCTGTAAGTGTCTGCCACTAGATCTGCCGTCATCCATCCTGGAACTCCTCCATCCTCTGCAGCTCTGCGAACACTCAGGCCTGAATCATCCGTATGAGTTTTTCTTTGTGCAAAATCATCTTCTCCTTGCTTTGGCTGCATGCAGCGTTTTCTCTGTAATGAATGAAGGCATTACTTCAAGAACAAAAGCTATGAGCTGCAGCTTTAATCCAGGACAGGGATTACTTTTCCTCGCTGCTGTGCATACTTCAGAGGAAACAAATGGTTGGAGAGGAGGGGAAATGTAGGAAGTGTTTGCCCCATCATTCCCCTTATTTTATTTGCCGATTGAATATTCTGCTTTATCGGTGAAGGGCCGGGCCTTCATTGAGATTTGAGACATGTTTATACATTTTCCATTGAGATATAGAGTGAAACAGTATTGTTTATATTCATAAAGTTTATTGTTAGACTTGTCTTCTGTGTTCACCTCCCCAATTCTGAGTTCAGCTCTCAGTCAACTAAGCCATCAGTCTATTTGTATGGATGTCTAGATCCTACATTTTATTTGTCTTTATTGTTATTTTACTATCCATCCACCCGTTATCTATACCCCTATCCCTTTTGGGGTCACAGGGGCGAGGGCCTATCCCAGAGATTTGATAAACCCTGAACTGGTTCCCAGCTAATCACAGGGCCACATACAAACCCACAAACAATCATTTACACTCATGCCAAAGGGCAATGTAGAATCACCAGTCAACCTACTTAGTATATGGTATGTTAAAGGAGCTAGAGCACCTGGAAAGAACCCACACATCCATAGGGAGAACATCCACACACAAAGGCCCTGACCAAACCAGGGATTGAACCAGCAACCATTCTGCCATGAGTGATGTGCTCTTCCTGCTTCTTGACCGTGCCATCCACTATTCATTGTTTAAATGTTATTTTTACTACATTTATTCAATCTCATTTTCACAAAAACTCTGCATTTATCAATCATAAGAGCAGCACTTCGCTTCACTTAGCAAAGTTGAAGGGGCATGAAAAATCTTCCTCTTAACAGACAAAAACCTCGAGCAGAAACAGACTCTTATGTCGCCAACTGTTTAAACTACTATATGTAGGGGAGGGAGGGCAAGAGAACAACAATAAAAAAGATACATGATGCCCACATCATAACTCGATCCTTGTCAGATTTCTCTCTTTATGGTCATCTTATTGTAGAGTTTTTGTAACACTAGCAGCCACCATGGTTTTAGAGACTGTCCCAGTTTTGACATTGACATCTAATGGTAAAGGGGTATGCCAGTTATGATGATGATTTGGTTCTGTTGTAATTGCGTTTCTTTTATTTTTATTTGTTTATTATTTAATTTAGTAGGGACAGTACACATTAATGAACATCTACTCAGGAAACAATAGATGTAATGTGACAGATTATAGCATCAGAGCTAATTTACATCAGCAGTCCTTTGGCAGGTAACACACAGACATTATGGCAAAGACACGACACACACAAATGCAGGGCATAGAACAGGACAATAGGTCATAATAAGAGCACATCACAAGACCGTTCATTTCTAAAACCTTTCAGCCACTGCTTGACATGCGTTCTGACAGTTTGTAATGTGGGGCACTCCCTTACGGCGTGTTTTTACAGATTTATGGATCTGTGATCACTTTGTGGAGAAGTGCACACATTTGTTCATCTGTGCATGCCTTTACATTTTCAACATGTTTGTGAATGTGAACAAAAATTAATAGACGTTTGCATATTTGTGAGTGTGTGTATGAATTTAGAAATCTTTGTGCACATTAGCTTTTTTTTTATTCATTGCAAGTCTTTGTTCTAACCTGTTGATCTGTGAAAATATCTGTGATTGCATTTGCAACAATAGTTGCTCATAACAGGTTATTAGACCACAAGCCATATGATTGGTTCTTTTTTGACTACAAATCACCTCCTACAATAATGCACTGTACGTTAATGTGATAGAATGGCAGTTGAGAAAGACAACCAACATGTCAGATTAACTTTTTTTCTTTTTTAGTGGCCAAATGAGCATTAGAAAATCTACAGTTATTCAAATCTACATGGATCTGACTCCTCTGATGCCTTTTTTTCATTTCTTGTGGACAGTCAACTGCTTTTTTATGTATCAGCTATTTGCTCAGACATTATATGCTCTGTTTCAGTCACCACATATTTTGTAACCAAAAAGCAAAGTACGTGTTAGAATACTTGGATAGCTGTCCAGCAAAAGTGCTCACTGGGTTCTAGAAAGTGTGCAGGGGGTTGTCTACATTTTCCTTATTAAAAGGTTAAATAAAACTGAGTGGTCTGTATTTTTTAAATGATTGGTCCATGTTACGTTACCTTATAGACCACTAATCATCTTTAAAATAGCGGATGCATGACTTGATTAGCATGCCACTAAAACTACTGTGCTCTGCATCTCTATAATTTTAGATTTGATGTTTAAATTCACTCAGTTATGCTTCTTAAATATATTTCTTTTACATCAACATAATCAAGCGTTGTAGATGATAATATATTCTAAGAATCACATTACATAAACATGTTAGTTTGCATCTCTTGACAAAAGTCCTTATAAGGGATTCTTGCTCAAGGCCTCTGCACATATTCACTCACTGTGTGTCTGCAGGAAGAGGACAGCTCAAAAAGCTTCATAAATCTCCAAACTCTTCTTTTGTAAATGAGGTTTAATTCTCTTCACATCATGTTTCTTATTTTCTTCCACAGCTAAAAAGCCCTAATGGTCTTTTTATTGAGTGGCTCCTCTATCTCTGTGTCTCTCTTTCAAGTCCATTTGAGATGCTGCTGGTCCGTGTTTTGACATGTCTGTCCATTCAGATCTCCATCTCCTCCTGTTATCCATTCCAGTGGCTTCTTCATTTGTTTGAGCATTGTCTACAGATATATTTTGACAGCTCTCCACTCTTCTTTTTGCTCAGACTGCTTGAAGGGATGGTCAATAATCCATCCTTAAGTGGCTCTGACTGTTGACCCCTCCTGTCAACACCAGGAAGTGATCTTGTCTAAACATCTTCCAGCTGGAGAGCCGGTCGGTGTTCAGTTGCGGTGATTGGTGTGTTCTCCACCAGGTTACTTTGTAGGATGGTTCCCTTCTCTCCGGTTCAGGTCAGATTTGAAGGGGCACTGCTGGACTATTTCTTTGCAGCTTGTCAGATGGAGGGTGTGAAGTAGTACCACTTTCAGACTGACCAAAATACCTGTTTCAGCCTGGTAACAATCGGCTCCTGTCTGCAGTTTGAAAGGGTTTAATCGGCATTTCGACCTGGGTTGACTGACCCTGCAAGTGATGCGGGTTTTAATTGGCTCGCCTCGATCGACTTCAGTGAGAACATAGCACCCAGGCTGACCCACTAATTTATAGATGACGTCGGCGCAATGTGCCCACAGTATAAAATCCCCCCTCCGTCTGTTACTTATGTGAGTGCTGATGATGTCATCAACATAATGACATGAAGTTGTTACACCAGAGGAAAACAAACAGCTATGCAGCTCCTCTGCTGCCAGCTAGACCCAGCTCTACGGTGGAAAATGAGTCTCTTGCCGATTGTTATACAGGTTAAATCGCTTTGAAAAAACTGCGTTGACACGCTAATTTTAGTGTGAAAGTGGGATAAGTATCATGCATCAATAAATTCTTCATGATAAACATTAGCTTGGCCTAGTCATGCAATTAAAAAGTAAAATGTTTAACTTGTGATACTAAAGACTTACAGGCCACTTGATAAAATAAACTTGTCAACAGCTTGACAACCCAAATCACTAATCAGCCAATCACATGGCAAAAACTCAATGCATTTAGACATGCAGACTTGGTCAAGAGGACCTGCTGAAGCTCAAAATGTGCATCAGAAAGAGAAGGGAAGATGAATGATGAAACTTTGAATGTAGCACAGGCTGCATCATAAGTAGCTACATATAGCTTTTCCAGTAGCTTTGTGGTTGGGCTGTTGTTTCTGAGTCAAATTGTTTTTCAGAGGGTTTGTTTTTTATTGATTAAACAGTGAGGTAGTGTCTAAACAAGTTACACATCAGAGAGAGAGAGAGCAGCAGCAAAGTGCTCAGTCACAGTCCAGAAGACCTTTAGAAAGACTAAATGACATTAGCCCACATGAATGAACTCATGGACGGGTGGTTGTAGCAAACAGTGACCTACAGCCGAACTCATGAGCCAAAGGCAGGGACAGGTGAGTGGGGTCATGCACGCAGGTGATTCATGAAATTAATCACAAAAAAACACACAATAAATTTACCATCACCAGTGTTATCTATCACACTCAACTGAAATCATTAAATCACTAACAATTGATAAGAAAGGAGAAAAGATCAGCATAATTCATGAGGAAACAGAAGTTGATGTCAATTCATCAAACACAGGCACAGCTCCCCTTTTTAAAAGCCCATAGTTCAGAAACCCTTATAAATTCACTTAAGAGTTCACCTTAAACTTTGCACGTGTTCAGTATCCATCCAGAGGCACCAACACAAGATTTAAGTCAAATCTGAGTCGGTCACCGTGGGATCCGTGGTTGAGTTCCTATGAAATCACCGGCATTGTTTCAAGTTGTATCAGACCACAGTGTACCTGTCCTCTGATGACTTCATAACAGGTTTACTGTACTCCAGTGGTCTTCACAGTCCCCAAATATGAATCCAATGGAGCATCTTTCAACAAGATACAGAATTTCAATACAAATTTTTCTCTTAAAACCTGAAGAGCACTTAGGATAAGTGAGGCTGTTCAGAATGTGGTCTGTGAAAAGCTCTGACTTGACACGATTTGACTTGACTTGCTGAGTCAAAACAACAAGAAATAAACATCAGTGTTTTGGCATGAGTGATGCTAAAAAGGTTGAAAAGAATGTCCATCCCGTTTATCTTCAATGTTAGGAGCTGCTCAGACCATTAAAAAAAAAAAACCTTGGAGGGTTCAAAGAGAAGAAACAAAACAATATGATTATATATTTTTCTCAAATGAGGAGCTTATTTTTGTATCATTTTTCACCTCATTTTTTTTACATATGTAACTGAATAAAACTGTCTTTGTCATATTTCCATTATTTCACCTGCGAATTTAACTGTGGAACCATGTTTTGGTTCTGCCCATGAAGAAATTTATAAAAGGAACTATTTGATGTATTACCACTTTGAAAAGAAAATCAACATGAATTTTCTGTCCTACCATTATCAGAAAACTCTGCCTCCAGGCTTTTTTCTACCATGTCAACTGATATGAACCAGAGCAAAGACAAACTGTTGTCTTTTTTACAGTCCACAGAGTGTTTGAGCAGAAGCTTTTCATAGTGTAACCAGCAGGTGATTGGATGACACACACATTCAATACAAGCCAATCAGATTGTGTAATTGACAGACACTATTGTCAAGTGTACAGCACAAAATGTAAGCCACTTGCAGAACAAACTTTCACCAATGAAGGGCATAGAGCAAGAAAATCTGTTCTGGCAAAAAATCCCTGCAGTGTTGTTGTTTGTCTTTGATTTGATAACGTAATCCCGTGCACATGTGATAAAACTGTAACTGAAGCTGTTAGTATCCATGATAATCTCCATACGACCAGACACTTCCTGCTTTTAAGGACACTGATTGGGCCATGCAGCTTGTGGCTATGCACCGTTATTGTAGACTGGAGTTGGCAGGATGAATCTTCCTGATCCCAGACACTGAATCAGACAGATTCTTCTACATTCCCAGAAAATTCATAATAGACCTGGACGCATATAACTTAGATGGTGAACTATAGGGGTCTACTACTGGCAGAACTTGAAAAGAATAAACACATACTTTTGGAATATATAATTATGCAACACATTCTTCAGATATCTCTTGACCTCAAGAGTACATTATAGTCCCCATCATCTTGCTTCTCATGATTTTGCAGCATGCTAGCCACCGCAGAATGAGTATACACAACAACTCATTTTAGTGGTTATCTACTGTAAACAAACAGTTTTCTTTCAACTTAAGTTAAAATATGCTATAGACGTGACTGTTTTGAAGAAACTGTACCCTCCACTTCGGGAGAATATTGGTTTGTGGCGAGGATGAGGCCACACAGTGTAAAAAAAATTTGCCAAGCATTTCCATGTTGCAATTCTGGATCATTTCATGTGGAAAGCATATGTAATCCTTGATACAGGTACATGAGTTATTTCAGTTTGTATCATAAAACTTCACGATATTCCTTTAAGCTATGACATTCTCCTGTGCCAGCATATAGAATATTCTGCCCCACTGCGGCACATGTTCAGCCCCTCAGTGGATTTAGTCCATTAGACCCAGTTGACATCATGCGAGTATCACAATACGACCCTCAGAGGGGGGAAAGTCAGTGTGTTGAGGTTATGTAATTCTTAATTACAGTTGACCTGGATGCAAAAGGATGGTCTGCATTAATGAGTTCATGTCAAGCTCTGTCTTTGTGCTTGTTCAACACTCATTCATGGCTGCTTCAATATACAGCTCTGTCACAGTGTCAGATGTCCCCTCGGCCATTTACCCAGCATCACGCGCCCTCTGCTCTCTGCTATCAGGCGGAGCAGCTGGACAATAGATACAGAATGTATTTATGGATGATAGTATTTAGCATATTCACAGTATGTCATCAGTCCTGGAAAAAAATACAATACAAAAAGAATAATCTTCTAACTAAAGATGCTTTTCAACAGCAGGAACTGCACACAGTATTCAGGAAGCTTTAGAGGGGCTCTGCATTTTAATAGCAGGAACCAAATTCAGTTTAATCCCATGATAAATGATCTTCTCTTAAAAAATCCATACTGATTAGGGATAGCAGTGCATCAGCATCATTTTATTTCAGCATATAGTTTGCTTGACAATATTGTACTGATATTTCAGTGCAGTGTGCAGCCTCTAGCTGTTATTTAGCTGCACACATTTAGCCATTTGGTCCCTCTGTTATTTTCTGTGTTGTCATTTCTCTTTCTGAGGAATACAATAATGGTCATATATGCTACAGGAAGCTTGCTTTAATTAATAACACTGATTATAAGCTTTACTTTTTCATGCTTGCAATATTGTGGGTAACTCATAGTTATATTGATAAAGATACTGTGGATCCTCAATTATATAAAAAATACCGTTAAGAGATAAAAATATATATATTGTCTTGTTGATGTAATAACTATATACGACCATATATTAATAATAATAATAACTTAAATTTATATCGCGTATTTCAAGGAACCCAAGGTCGCTTTCCACAGTGGAGGGGACAAACTAATAAGATTTAAACAGGGAAGGCCAGAGAGAACATGTGAGTGAGATATTATATCACCACTGAAGAACCAATGTTAGAAAAATTTTATATGACAAAAAGACAAATCCAAATCCCAATGAGTTTGAAATTGGTAACCAGATGTGCTGAAATGCAAACTCCCCTCTGTGTTTTTGGACTCATTCCTGCACCACTCTATAAAAACATGATTATGATTCATTGTCATTACTTTTAAAGAGACTGTGAGGAGTTTTTGAGTAATTACAAAAAAGTCTCACTTTTAGATGTATGCCTGATTGAAATACACACTTATCGATGAGTTTTATAGCATCTAAATAGGTTATCTATAAATGCTATTCTTTAGCCTCCTGGTCAGGTCGGACAGATTAAAACTAGAGCAAATTTATATTATTTTATTATTTATATTACCGGTCTGAGAGCGCCGGGCTGTAAGTAGCGATTTTTAGCCGTCTACAACTACGATGAAAAATAACTTTTCCCGCATTGCTTGGTGTCACACATCAAAAACTACCGCTACGTAACTAGAAAGAGATACATTACCTCGTCGCTTTGCATCCTGTAAGTTGTTGAAAAAGAACTTGTAAAAGCAATGCAGAGTTCCGACAAAGATCCATGCTGCATTTACCACAACAAACAAACACACTTTGGCTTCACGTCTCCGGTGCGTTCAAGTTGTATATATTTTATGATCCTTTTATATGCCTGTGTGAAAAGAATCTGCGCTGAAGAGAAGTTCCTACTGGGAACTCGGTGAAACCTCACCACCCCGAGGTGTCAATCAAAGATGGATACCCCCAGTGTGAACAGTTATTTAGCTCCTGTAATAATCAATTTATTTGCACTTCTGACTGCGGTGTGTTGCTCTAGATCAGCTGTATACATAGTATTGTTAGACTTATATTTACAAAAATGCTGCCATAGTGATAATCACATTCTTCATACAACAACGCAGGGCGTTCTAACAGCAGCTAACAATAGCCTGGTAGATCGGCATGTTTTTCTGACTTTAAATGAAGGAACTGATGCTCCATTTTGTTACATCACAGCTAGTTGGCTTTCTCCTCATAGCACCTTTAAATGTAAAGAAAATGTGTAAATCTATTATCATTGTGATTACCTCCGCCAAGGAGGTTATGTTTTCGGGAGAGTTTGTCTGTTTGTCTGTCTGTCTGACTGTGAACAAAATAACTCAAAAAGTGATGGATGGATTTGGATGAAATTTTCAGGAAATGTTCAACATGGGAAAAGGAAGAACTGATTCAATTTTGGTGTTGATCCGGATCAGCGTCTGGCCACCATGATGAAAAATGTGAATTTTGAGAATAACTACTGAACTAAAATAGATATCATTATGAATCCAATTGCTAATTCAATGAAATAAAGGTAGGACTAATATTTATGGCAAAAATCACAATATGGGTGAGGACTGTGGTGCTGGGGGAGGTCTGTGCTCTCCAAGTGCTTTTCTAGTTTTATATATTTTATGATCCTTTTATATGCCTGTGTGAAAAGTCTTCATGCTGAAAGTAGAAACTGGAAACATGAAATCAAGACGGAATATTTTGTCTCTGATAACAGAGGGCTGTTGTGACGCATGTTTGTGTAACTCTAAACTGTTGTATTATTGGATGATGCTTGTTTGATAAATTGTCCCATGACTGTTTAAATATGAGAACCTTAGACTTGCACCCTTCACCAAGTGGAACTTACCTTAGTTGTAAACTGCACCACTGCTTGCAAGTAAAATGATAAGCTCCTTCTTTTCATCTGGGCTGTCAGTCAGGGGCACTTTGGGAAATTTTCCTGACATTAAATGAAGGAACTGATGCTCCATTTTGTTACATCACAGCTAGTTGGCTTTTTCTTAATGTGGAAGTAATTAAAATAGCTGACTAGTTTTTGTAAAGCAATTGTTATCACTACTGGTGCTAAGACAATACTGGTGTTATAAGTTGACACTAATCCTGTTTATTCCAGTTGCTGCAGATTGTGTCCTCTCTGCAAATGAACCACTCCAGGGGCTGATTGGAAGTGAGCCGAGATCACCTCTTTCAGGCAGGCTTGACATATTTTTCATACTGAAGCAGGGACTGATTGCTGTTGTTCAAACTGACTGTGCCAAACAGGGAGGACATACTTGGATCAGAACAACTCTTACAAACAACAAAAGACAACACTTTGCCACAAGAGCATGTAGTTCCTGCAGAGAAGGTCCTGAAAAGTTTGGTTGAAAAGCACCTTTTACCCTACTTTCACCTAGGGCACTGTTTTTGTTCCAAAAGCGTGTCCATACATGAGAAGTCTTTTTTTCGTTTTGTTGTTTGTTTTCTGGTATTGAGAGAATAAGAAAGGACATGCTGGGATAAGATCTTAAATTAGGATATAACTTTATGAACTCCAACTTTTGAGCCTCATATGGTTAAAAATTCACAAATGTAAACACAACAGAGCCGTGTTCCAAACCCCAGCTAACTTTAATTTATGCCTCTGACCTTTATTAAGGATTTATTGTGTTGATATCTACTTATTTATAGCATATCATCCCTAAATCAAATGTTATTTTTAGTTTGTCTTTGGTCCATGAAATGACATGAGAATTAATTAAAATTCTCATGGTTTATTTCAGTGTATAACAAACACAAAAACAATTTTACAAGCTGAATTTAGCAGCCCGTGGGGATACATTCTTGATTCCAGTCCAACATGTGCATCTTTTATTCCAGACAGCACTTTAGTCCTCACAGTTTTGACACTGCATCTTAATCGCAGCTGGCTGACATGCTGATTCATGAGGGTCAGGGGAGGCGGATCGGATGGTAGTGATTGCAGCATGCTGGGCGCTCATGACAGATGCAAAAATAAATGGTAAAGGCGGTTTTCTGTGTTCTGAACTCAAGCCCTGGGGAGAACCAATTAGTGAAGGCACATTAGCTATGCCCAGCGCTGGCTTCCCCTTTTACCACATGTGAAATCCAATATTCCAGTCCTTAAGGTAATAATGTATCTCCTCTGCATTTCTCTGGAGGATGGGGGTTGTGTATGACGAAGATCACCATATGGAAATGATGACAAGCTTCTTGTCTGCCTTTTAAGCAATTCCCTCGTCAGGTTGCTTTAGATCATCGTCGGCCTCAAACAGAATGAAAACTACACTTCACTTCCAGCGTCTTTGCCGTACTGTCACTGTGCTTCTTGTTCACAGCAGTCTGTCCAGCATATACAGCTGTCTGCCAAAATTCTTGTTCACAAAACCAGAACATTTATATGCAGTTTGAAAATGTTGAGATATTGCCATAATGTAACTACTCTGTGAGTTTGAAGTGTACAAATGGATCGTGAAGCTAGGCTGGATTACATTATCATAGACTTGTATTAATAGCTTAATCCAGCGTTCCCAAGGGTTGCTAAATTCTCGGAATATTCAAAGTTGGAAACTTTTCATGGTAATAAACAGGAATTTATGGGATTAAACAGGAATAAACCTTTACAAAACAGGAATTGTAAATAACTGGAAAAATATATATTTTAGCATAATCTTGGCTAAAACAACCAGATTTCAATGTACTTGACAATATCTCTGCTATTCCTCGATAACATGCTCATGCTCACTGCTTACTGCAAGGGTATTGAGGCCACGTCCCCTTCATGCACCATGCATCCCTACATGCCTTGCAGAGATGATTCTGAACCCTGGGACTATTGAAGCCACACATTATACCCCATGACATGACATACAGTGATTTTGAAATTTAACGTTCAATGATATAATTATAATTTGGTAAAGTTCTTCTTACAAATAAATCTGTTGAAATGTTTTGTATTGTTTTATTCAACATGGATGTCTGTCTGTGATGACACTTTCCAATTAGTTCCCCTAAATTTCTCATATTCCCATAATTCCCATGGGAACTTTCCAATCTGGAATATTTTCAAAATTCCCCAGCTTAACTTCCCATGGCAAGTTAATACAAATTGACTGGGAATTTCTCACCCCTTTGCAACTCTAGTGGCCTCTAGTCTTCTTCAGAACAAATATGTTGTACATAATGAGACTCATAACACAGGATCAGTCCAAGCTGATCGTCTATTGATTGTGATGAGTACAGTCATTTCTCAGTTCTGACCCCTGAATTGTGTCCCTCAACATTGGGAAGTTAGGTGCTATGTGGTGCTTTAGGTTACATGTATTGTGCAGTCAAATATGCTCTGGACATATACAACTATGTCCAGAGCTCAAGGTCTAACAGCAAGTTAATCTCAGGTTTTACTTTTTCACTGGTCACAGCAGTGGCACAGACGAGAGCCTGTGTGTAAAGTCAGTTAAGCTACAGAAACTGAAATTCGAGGATCATTATTTTAGAGAGCCCATAACATGTTCCTTTATGTTTGTTTTGTTGCTCTTTGTGTTTATCATGTCTCCTCTCCATGATAGAGCACTTCTATGAACTACACAAAATGACAATAATAATATGAGCCAGATTTATGTCAAATATGGACTCATTGAATAAAATGCCCTCTTGTCTCTATTGTTCTCAATGGGGTAATGACATTTATTAGTTAATTTTCTTTACAACCTGGTGCCAAATGATCTGCATCCAGGTGATTGTCCACAATCAGGGACATGCTCCTAAACTGTTGCTATGCCAACCAATCTACAGATTTTGGTGCCGTTTTTAGTACCTCACTTGAGCTGCATTTCCACCAACCAGTTCACCTCTGTACAGCATGCAATTCCTAAAAACTGGGGCCTCCAGATTGCACTCTTGTCCTAAGTGATTTGCCTGCTACCTCCCATCCTGCAGCCTTCCCTTTTCCAGGCTTCAATGATTTGTTATACTCTCTGTCCAGAATTCTGTGTGGTCGATTCCTCTCTGTGTGCATCTTTATCTCTTCACCTCTTCTCCGTCACCTCCTCCCTACTTCATATTCTTGCTCTATCATAAATTTATCTGTGACAGCTACAACTCCACTTCTTTGTTCTCTGTTTCTCCTCACACTAAGAGCCATGTTTAAGTTTTATCGCTGGCTTACATTACCGTATGTCTTATCATCCTACAAACAGGAAGTAAAACATGACATGCATGATTTATGAAGTGTGCACCAGCATGTTTCTTTGTTTACACAGCAGCGTAATGTGTGTGAGTCACAGTAAATGTTAACACATTTTTCTCTGGTTAAAAAGTATACAATTGACTGGCCACTTTATTAGAAACGCCTGGCTTGTTCTGAGGTTGACCCTTTCCTGCCTTTGAGTTGGATTCGGTGAGGTGCTGCAAACATTCCTCAGAGATTTTGGTGCAGCAAACTCCTTTTCATGTTCAAGGAACCAGTAATCAGCCTCACTTCCACCGAGTGGTCTGGCTTGGTTCCGTGCAGTTTGCAGCAGTTAAATCGGTTCTTGTTTGTATTATAACACCAGCTGTACCTTCACTTGGAAGTAGGGATGTGAGCCAAAAGGAGAGGGCCCCGCCAGCTACGTAAATGTGTGAAGTCACAGCAGCACGACACAGTGAATCAGTCTGAAGAGGAGTGGGATTGAGCAACAATGAAGGATTTTCAGCTCTCTAGTCAGAGCATCCGTGGCTTACTGTAACATGGCGAGGCCTATATAGTTGTTTAAGCTGCTGTGGCATGGAAATAAAGTATTTTTGTGACAGATCAATAGATAGCACTTTTAGCTCCACCCTTTGGTTTGAGTCTGTTTTTCTCTGCGCCCCTTTAGAGGAGTATCTAAAAGTTGGATGTCATAGGTAATTTATTTGAGTCCCTTTTTCCTCATTTGTTAAAGGAAACAGTAGTAATTGCATACCTTACTGATTTGAACTACGTTGTTGGTACCAAAGAACCCAAAGTCTGGCACACAAATTTAGCGCCCCACAACATTACACCACCACTATCATCCTGAACTGTTCATCCTCCAAGCTTCCATGGAGTTTGAGATAAATTCTGACCGTACCATCTGAATGTAGCAGCTGAAATTTAAACTCATCAGGCCAGGTGTCAACTTTCCAATATTCTATTGTTTGATTCTGAAGAGCTGTGTCAGTGGTTGCCTCAGTTACCCTTCTGCTGTTCTTTAAAATGGCACCCGATGTGGCACCCGATGCTGTCGCCTACTTGCCGCAAGATGCAACATGTTCTGCATTCAGAAACGGTGCCCTGCAGCTGGTTGTAACAAGTGATTATCTGAGTTACTGTTGCTTTTCTGTCATCTCAAACCACTCAGGACATTCTCTCCTGGCATCAACAGTATTTTGCCTTAGAGAACTGCCACTTCTTTTCTTTTTCAGTCCATTCTCTGTAAACTCCAGGCATGGCTGTGCAAGAAAATCTCAGTCGATCAACAGTTTCTGAAATGCATGGACAAGACCCATCCATCCATCCATTAATCTATACAGCTTATCCCTTTTGGGGTCAGAGGTAAGGTACAACCTGAACCATCTGCCAACCAATCACAGGGCCTAAGGGCACCTAATGTATATGTTTTTGATCTGTGGGAGGAAGCTGGGGTACCTGGAGAGAACCCACATGCACAGGGACCTGACTGACCTGGGAATCAAACTGGTGACCTTCTTGTCGTGGGGCACATGCACTACCAGCTGTGCCACCGTGCTTCCCGACAAGACCATCAATCATAAACAACCATGCCACATTCTAATTTACTTGCAGCACCTTTATCCATTATTTTGATGTTTGGTTTGAACTTCAGCAGTAACTTCTCATCCACGTGCCTAAATGCATTGAGCTACTGCCATGTGATTGGCTGATTAGCTATTTGTGGTTACATTCAGTTGAGTGAGTGTATGTGATAAGGTGGCCTGGCTGCTCATGTCAGGTTACCACTCTTTCTCTCTGTGTCTCTTTTACTCACTCTGCCATGGATGCCACCTCCCTCATCGGAGGGCCTGCCCACCTCCCTGTGGGCCATCCAACAGCAACTTTATTGCCTGATATGGACATGACCCTTGCCTGTGAATGTGTAGGTGAAGCAGCCTCATGTGGAAAATCTTATCTTACAGCTCTGTTTGAGGAGCTATAGACACATAAAGGCAATTCTGTTGCTAAGCAGTCTATAGTTTTCCTGGAAAGAATGGCTGGAGGGGTGTGCACTTGTCAGAATTAGAGGTGTTTACACACAGGTAATATCTAACTCAGCCATTAGTCTCTGATCTCCTGCTAGAAGTGACCACTTGACAGCTATTTCCTCTTGATAACATCCTGACGCTCCTCTTGTATAAAAGATGTTTCTTGAACTCAACATAAAAAGAGATCTAATCTTTGATGACAACTTGGTAAATCTGAAGCCCCATTATTCTGTTTTTAGCTGACAAGCTGCTGAAACAGGCCCAGCGCAGGGCTTTTTTATGCACCGAGGTAGAGTTTGCTTTTCCTTTCGTAATCTCTTTTCCAGGACTATATGTCAGTGTTTGTTGGTTATTAAGGGTCCCACTCCTGTGGTAAATCAAAGTTAGCGAAACAATGATTTAGCATGAGGACAGAAAATGGATGCTTGTATAAATACCAAAGCAGGATTGATGTCGGCTGTGTGACAGTTTGTTTTTTGAGAATGCTCCCTCTCTGAAGGGAGCCACCAATCAGATTGAAGATTCCATTTTGTAATACAAATAATAATACCATATTTGTCCTTTAAACTTAGCAAAGCAATTGATTTAGATTCTGCCTAGCTGACTGGTCTAATGTTATGAAAACACTAAGATATGAATCAAAAATAAAGGCAGGTTTGATAATCAGATTTAGATACACTTTTTGTTATGCTGGTTAAAATGATTATTATGTCCTGATGGCAATCAATGCATGATGTGTTATGAAAAGAGAGCGAGAAAACACCCCCTGTCAACAGCAAGAGGAAAGCAGGGAAAATACCAACCAATCACAGCGATTCAGATCAAACCAATCAAATCCCGTCCCACCTTCTGCGCGTACATTTTGCCGATGTGCACAGTCTCTGATTCAACAAGCATAACCGAGCTAAGAGAAATCCAAGTATACTGAAGAAGGGCAGATAAACTACCCATACCCCGATTACTGGTAACCACTCCTCCAGCTAAACAGAGCAAGAAAAGAAAGACGGCGGCAGAGAAACAAAAAAGAATTTGGACAAAGCCAGGGCAAAAACGAGAGCAACATCGGGTTGTGAGTACTAACTACTTTCCATGTTTGTTTGTTTGCTTTTTAACTTTACTGTGATAATGTTTTGGTGTTTTTTACCACTGAGTGAGACATGTCTTACAAGACAAAAACAATGTGCTGAGGAGATGCTACAAAAGTACATTCAAATTCATGCAAGTTTTCCTTGACTACCTACTCCACCTTAAAGTCCAATTTAACATTAGGTCACAGTGTCGGTAGGTAAACTATGTGAAGTTGCTTTAACAAGGCTAGTTTAGCTAATCGTTGATATCCTAAAATGATAACCCGTAGGAAGGGGGTCTTAAAATGACAGTAGCTCCAGCAGAAACAGTTTGTCAAAGGTAGAATATGTTTTGAGCGTTAGTGATTTGTGATGGTATTTTAGCACAGTTGTTTTTGTTTCAGGTACACCTAAATCAGGACCAAATCTCAAGGCACACAGCATCCATCTATGCAAGATAACATCTTTAGCATGGGCTGCTATATTTAATCAATCTGGACCAGTATGTTCATATTTTCAACCGTATGAAAGTTCTTTTGAAATACTTAATGAAATGCAGTCAGTGTGCTGGTTTTGTGAAGTGGGTAGCAACCATGAAACATCAAATATGAAGGCTCTTAGCTTTTGTGGCTGGCCTGGGTTTGGTTTCCGCCTGTTCTTCCCCTGATTTTCTTGCCCTTCTGAGTCCATCCACTGATTCTTTATTGTTAATGTCCAATAATGTATTCAACAATGTGTGCAATAATTCATTTGAAAATTCAGCCACACACTTTAAACTTGACTGCTCATATATTTTTAAAAGTAAGGAGAACTAAGAAATGTAAGAGGGAAAAAAGTAAAGGATGCTGATCCTTTAAAGGTTTTAGCAATAAAGAAATAGCTCAAAAAGTAAAAGAATTTGGCATTTTTTAAGAAAATATATGCACTGAAATACAATTAATTAAAACATTAGTTGTGTAGTTTGAATAATCCAAAGTTATAGTCTTTCTAATTTCCAAGGCACACCTAAACGAGCCTCAGTGCACATCAGTGTGCCATGCCACACCAATAAACAACAATCGAATATAAAAACCAGTTACAGCGAAATATTACATCTTTGAAACTGCACTTCCTACTTTGGAAAGTAAAGCCCACTTCGAGGAGCTTTTCCCCCTTATTTTTGCTGCTGTGATTGAAAAGCTGGCATGTAGTTTAGTAAATACATCCAATGAAGTGTCCGTTTTACTAAACGGAGACCCTATTTTTCACTTAAGAAGTAAACTGTAAATATGGCTGAAGGTGGGGTGGGCCTCTGTCGTATCCCCTGCAGTCTCTTGTCTGTTTTTACTTGTTATCTCTTCTTTTGAATTAATTTCAAGACCCCTTACATAGGATTTTTATCATGTTGTGCATTCAAATGATCTGTTCAGTTAACCACTTCATTGAGAAGAGCTCTAAAAGCAGGGCGGCAGAGACGAGGATGTAATGGAAAAGCTATATTTGTCTACGCCTGCACTCTCTCAGCTTCATGTCATTGTTGGTCGTGTGATCCATCCCTAACCTCTTGTGGAGATACATGACATCTGTACATAGCAACAGAGGCTGAAGGCACGATGACAAGCTGCCTGCTGCTCACACAGAGACCAAAGCAGGACATCGATGATAACGGCCGAGAACAGAGCGCTGTCTTTCTGCTGCAGTTGGGGATGACACACTGAGGACGGGGCCTTTTCTGCCTCCTGCCTCTCAGGGCTCCTTTGGCCTGTGCATAATTGATGAGCAGAGTGAATAAGAGATGAGTTTTTGACTGTCAGCCAGCCTGATGGGGAAGGACAGAGCTCAAGTTTGGCTCCTCTCATCTGGCTGATGATGACGACAGCGACAACCGTGATGATGATGTTTCGTCCACAAGACTGTCCGGGACTACGTGTGAGGCAGTGCATCAGTGCCATCGTGGCTGTTACCTTCTCTGGTTGGAAACGTGAAGGCGAAAGGACATGCCAGGAGAGAGGAGGCGAGGAGAGTAGACAGAGATGAGAGGAGGGGTTAGTGTGAGAGTGAAACGAGGAGCGTAAGAATGGAAGTCAGAGAAAAGGAGGGCAGAGGATGGTGGTGGGGGAGGGGGAGAGTGAAACAGCCTCTGAGAAGAAAATCACTAGAGGAAATGATCACATGCAGATGAGACAACGAAAAGATTTGGAAGAATATCTTAAAAACAGTTTGCTTTATTAAGTCTTTTTTGTTTTATGGGATGCATTTTTTTTTTATTTGTAATCCAGTTGAAAACACAGTGAAGCTCAAAGACATCTACTCTTATATTTTTGTGAAAATTTGCAGCACAAGATAAACTGTAAAGATGTCAAAGAGTAAAGATGATCCTTTGGTATTCAGACCCTGACAATGAGAAAACAACAACTCTGTTCATTCTCTTCTGATCAAACTCTTCATCTTTTCTGGGCATTTGCACAAGATTGCAGTAAACTGACCATGTCTCTAGTCCATCTGGGAAAGAGCCCATAGAAAGTGTTTGTGACTGGGCAGAACATTTCAAAAGCATATCCAGCAGTTGATTGGACACTTTCTGTTAACCCATGTTGTCTGAAGTTGTTGCAGAAGATGGAAAAGGACATGCATGATTCAAATTACCGTAACTCCTTGAGTATTCATGCTATCCATAAAATTCCAATAGATTCAGAAAGCTGAGAAACGCAGCTTTCTGGTGAAATATGTTACATAACTGCTAAGGGGAGGGCGAGTAAGAAGTAAGCTAAACCATAGAGCAAAGTGAGAGGTTTCAGAGACAAACTTGTGATTTATACGTAGTTTATCAGTATTATCAATGTAAATGATGTAAAAATATTGTAAAGAATGGCATAGGTACGAATCTAAAGTGTTTTTTTGCAGTTCTTTTGCTGTATTAGTATATTTTCTCTTGTAATTAACACTGCTCCAAGCATTTATAACATAATAGTGACACATACTTGCTGGAATTGCTAAGTATCATTTCTGGGTGAAAACGGGTGAAAAAATGGGTGAAAAAAAATCAAAAAGAATACTCCTGAAACATATATTGCCAAAAAAAATAGACAAGAAAAACAGGTGACCTTTTATAATAATAGTGTTAAAAAGGTTAATCAGATTCATTATGTGCCTGGCAGATAATGTATTAGGCAGGTGCTGCTGCCATGGTGTAAACATAAAACACTTTCGCCAAAACATGTCAGAAGAGGAGCAAAAATGTCATTTACACAGAGAAATGCTTTCAGTGTTGTTGATGGTTCTTCTTGAAATAATGAAACGTGGTCAGTATCTGACAAAAGTGCTACTTAAACTGTTAGCATCCAAGCAAATCTCTGTACAAGCAGCCACTTCCTGCTGCCGTCTTGCTTGTAGCTCCAACATCTTCCTGCTCTAGAGGACTCTAATTGGTCTGTTTCACTTTAGGCTGCTCACTGTCATAGTAGTTTTGCAATCTACAATGATCCAGCTGCACTGCAAGGTTAGGGTCAATTGTAGGGCAACAAAAAGGGACGGACAGCTATTCACTCTCACACTAAAGGTGCGTTCACACTGGACACTACTTGTACTACCTCGGCGATCACTCTCCATTCAAAGTCAATGTAATGCCGCGATGGGGCGGGGCCAACCCTCCCGTGATGCGACAGCCGCGTACAAGACAATCACTTCACTTGTCGCGCGATGTCACAGTTAAAAAAAAGTTGATCTATTCAGGCGATGTAGTGTGTGGCTGTGCAGCATCAGCCAATCAGCGGTGTGTGTACGTGTGACGGTACCCTAGAAAGACAGTTATTCATCCGGACTACAGAGTAGCAATTCATGTCTGTGTGGGAAACATTAGTCAGTGAGGACATTAGTTCCGCCTAGACGGACCGCGGTAAACTCACAGATGATGCTGCTGCAGGGCATCAGCTGCAGTGTTTTGTGACTGATAAGTGAATGAAAAGGATACAGCTGGAATAATGTCCGCTGATACATCCTATTATATGATATATGATATGATCACGGTGAAACTCATGCGGAAGTGACGTCACCAAGCGAGGGCCAATGGCAACGGTAACCAAAATGAGGTATTTATGACGCTGCGTCAGTGGGCGGCGCGATTTTGGTAGCTGGGTTGCTTGCGGTGTGAACGCAGCATAATACCTAAGGGCAACTCAAAGTCTCTCATCAACCTCATGAGCATATATATGGTCACTGGGGAGAACCCAACGTGCCTGGAGAGAACCCACACATGCACAGGGAGAACATGCACATTCCACACAGAAAGGTCCTGAACAACACAGTATTGACCTTCTTGTTGTGAGGCATGTACAGTACCACTGTGCCCCCCTTTGATTAGACGTTACTTTAATAAACCTGCACAGACACAAATGATATTGCAAATAAATTAAAGGATCTATTTTACATTATTTTGAAAATGGTGTGCCATGCGATTTTGACTTTATATTAAGTTACCCTTAAGTCTGATTCACAGTGGCGGCTGGTGAAAAATATTCTTGGTGGGGCAGTACTGTGCAGCACTCAGTTTTTAACAACCATCCCACTACGATTCGACGCAAACTACAGGCTCATCCGTAGCCAAATGAGTCATATAGTTTTATACATTGGTAAATAACAAATATGTATATTACACCATTTTAGACCTGGATAAATTGGAACTGATATAAAAAAAAGCTCAAAGACATGCTGTAAATTTACTCTGACAAACCAAAAGAGTTTTTTGTGTTAAAAGTACCAACTGTTTGTACCAGGTGCTTCTCTTCAACAGAGTTAGGGTGAAATGATAAGGGCTTTCTGAATTTAGGGCCTCATGACAAGAATTATTTACTGTTTCCCAGAAACAGGGGCTGGGTCAACTTACCCACTGGCTCAGTTTACCCCACTCTCCCCTACTCTGACATTAATTCTGACATTCACTCAGTGAACAATCCTACCTGCCCACTCTGCACCTGTGATGGGCTCATGGCTGCTGCTTGGTGCTGCTGCATCTCTTCTGAGGGGCTACAAGACAAAGTTTCCCCAGTTATGTGGCGTCGTCACATCACACAGTGCAAGTGTCATTTTATTCAACATCTTGCTTTACCAGTTTCATCGTCATCCTCTGTCGTTTCAGACCGCGAGCTCGTTTTGTTAAAAAAGTTGCTATTTTGCACATTTTGCTGCATCATTTTCAAACGCTTTCCTCTTTTTAATTCTTCTCTTTTCCGCGCCACCCTTGCTCTTTTTGTCCATCTTATCGGCAGTCCAGCACCGCGGCTACTATCTGGCTCATCTCACAGACTCCGACTGGCGGAGCTAATTGTTTTTAGCCTGCTGGGACGTGTTGTTACGTCAGGATGCCTCTCAAAAAAAAAAGGCTGCCGAGGGAGACGGCCCACAGGGACAGCGGTAACAGCATGGAGGTAATACTCACTCAGTGCCATGAATGAACACCAAACCAAAAAATTATAATAATATTAAAAAATGTATATTAACACTGGCCCTCACGGCCCAAACGTCAGGCCGGCCCACCGGGAATTGTCCCGGTCCTCCCGATTAGTCACTCCGGGCATGGCCGACACAAGCCGAATAAACCTGAGGGGCAATTTCAGAATCGCCCTTCGGAGATTATTTTCAACCACGCTGATTGGCCAAATTCACGTTGATAGGCGCTTATCTTGCCCTAGTAACAGTCCCTTATTGGCTAGTCGTCACTGTCTCAGGGGCGCTATTTCCAGCGCCCCTGAGACACGGAGACAGAGACGAGAAGGCTTACTTTTGTTCTACATTAATGAAAATTAATTACTTTATATCTTAATGGATATATATTTATGTTATATTTATGTTATATTACATATTTAGATAAGTAATTTTTGGTAATATTCATTTTTTCAAAATAAATACATTTAATATCACACTCTCCACTGGGGGGGGGGGGTGGTGCCCTAGCGCCCTCTATTGGCCAGACACCACTGCTGATTCACCAATATCATTAACAATAAAAACTGAGACAGAAGAAAGAATGCAAAGCCATTCTCTGGGTGAAATCACTAATGACAAAAACAGTTGCAGCTTTTCAAAAAGCACAGCAGCAGCAGTGCCAAGTCAAATTATGTTTTTTTATTCATCCTCATGGTTGAATCAGTCTTTACCTTTGCTTTAACTCCTGGTTTGGAAGTCTTTGCTTGTCTGCTAATAGAGGCTTTAATAACACTCGCAAATCTTTTGCAGGAGAGTAACATCCAAAGCTCAGGTCGTCATAAACTGTCCTGATCATCCTCCTCATCAGGACTTTGAACTTCTGCCTTCAATGCAGGGATTCAGATTATCAAAGGCCAAATCAGACATGAAAAATATTTTAATTTCAAAGCTATCAGTCAACTAAATTTTAATAATGATCCAGTATGAGTTCTCTCATTGTCTGTGTGGCAGCTGGTGGTTTTTATAGATGGTTTCATATTCACTTTGTGCATTATTGTTCCCCTGTGTTTATGTATTTCATTAGTTTTGTACCTGAGTCTCTGAGACTGTTTTCAGTGTCCTGAGGGGACAATAAGGTTCAAGCTGAAGAAGTTGAAGTTCAAAGTGATAGTGTGGGGGGTCTTGTCTCACCATTTCCCCGTGTGCCAGGGCTTTGGAAAATCTAAGGCTGTTACATGAGCTGTATGCTATTCTCAGTACAATATATGGGGTGATATAAACTAGAGACTCACTTTTAGTTAATTTTAATAGACACAGTTCAGTTTATTATCTTTTTGTCCTAAGTCAAGGGCAGTTTTGCCATTTCTGGAAAAAAAATCCCCAACGCCCTTTTGCATCACTCTCAGGAAAGCTCCATCATATTTTCACAAAAGACATTCTTATTAATTCCGTATTATGTGAAATTGCTCTGGGTTGCAGGTGGAAATGAGAAATAGTGCATGCTCCCAGCAGAGACACACACATTCCAAACGCTCCTGATTTTTTCACTTTGTTTTCCCCCTAAAGTCCGGTCAATCATGCACTTCTTTCTTTACAGCTGCAGAGATGATCGACATTGCTGTGGGTCATGTATTTACTGTTGACATGAACCGTGTACAAGGCTGCAGGCTTGATCTCCATGTTGAATAGAGCCTTTCTGACCGAGTTTGTATGTTCTCCCTGTGCATTTGTGGGCTGTCTTTGGTCACTCCCACAGACCAAAGACATGCTCATTAAGTTCCAAATTGGCCTTGGGTGTGTAAATATATATTTATATATATGTTAATTGAAACAGAAGTATGAACTGAGCTGATGCACATTTCACACCGACTTTTTTCGTGTGCATCTGTGGTGTGATACAGCTCCAGCGAGTGCTGCCACAGCTTTCACACCAGGAGTATGACTGTCCCAGTTGTCACATCACTATCTCTCCATATATATCACCCCAATAATCAGCTTCAATTGAAGTTTATAAAGAACCACAATATATATTCTACACAAGGAACCTGATTATTGCATAAGTGACCGGAGTAACCTGTAGAATGATTAAGATAACATGGCTGAGAAAGGTGCATGGCTCGCAGAAACAATAGGTGAGCTTCCTATTCTCCAGATTTCTGCTGCAAGAGACGTGCAGCTCACCTCCAGTCTGAAAGCTCTGACTTGATAACACGCACGCACGCTGTAATGAAAACAGTTCCACAATAGCTAAAATGGCAGAGTCTGGGATCCCCTATTACAAATGAGTTGGAAAGATGCACAAAAACAGGAAAAGTTAAACCTGTTTAAAAGGGGAATAATTCAGACTCTGTGTGTAGACACGGTTGACAAACAGGACATTGTAATCCTTAGTAAACATGCAGTGCTACAGACTCACTGTAAAAAAAAGACTTAGATTCATAACATTTGCAAAAATGCACAAAACATCTAAAATAGTGAGCTGAGGGGCCTCTTCGAGCACTTTTATGTCTTGGTTCATCCACCTGAATATGAGCAAATAAAAGCATCAAATATTTGGGACTGAAAATCCTGTCTAAGGTAAAAAATGCTCGTGCCGCCGTGGTATGAATACATCACCAGGGTCATCCCTGAATCATTCTCATCTATGTCCCCTTTTTGATAACCACTCAGCCTTCTGAGACAATAATTTACATATCAATGTGCTCCTTCAGAGGAGGATTACCAGCAGGAATTGGACTTGTTACAGATTTGATGGAAAGGAGCGCTCTACAAATGGCTCATGGCGGAATGCATTTTCTCAGTCCCTGACATGAATTCTGATGTTGACCTGTCATTGTTGTGTCCAGAGATAACTGAGAGACATGGACAAAGACGGTACAAGCACATATCAGAAAATGGACTTTTAACATCAATATCTAAGTCAGGCCGACATTGTTCTGGAATTAATTTCATGAGTCTTATTCACATCAAGATAACAAAGTCAATCAGTCAATTAATCAAACTTTATTTGTATAGAACTTTTCATCCAGAGTCTTGTAGCATAAAGTGCTTTACGTGAAAAATTTAAAAAAGAAAGAAAAAGTAGAAGATCTAGTACAATAAAAAATACAAAACCCTACTCACCCTTGCAATCCACATACTTCACAAACAATCACTTATTCTAACAGAAAACAGAATTGGTGGACTGAGGAAATGCTGTCTTTAACTAAAAATGAATTTAATACAGGAGCTAAGACTAAAATGGCATAACAAAAAAAGCATGATAAGAAATTAGATAAAAATACTTTCGGGACTAATAAATAAATAAGATAAAATTTGAAATAATAATATTGTTATATGAGAGATCCAAACACTACATATGTAATAAATGCTGCTAAAGTTGGATAATGAAAAGAAAATAGATTAACAGAGAATACAAATAAAGCTGTACTGAAATTGAGAAATTAAAAAAATGGAGAAATAAACAGCGTTGATTTTCTCTGGCATATTCACACCTCATTTAACCTGTTTAAACTGTGGTCTTAGGCCTATTTTAGTTGGCCTGCAGCAAATTCTAAAATATAATGAAAACTGTCCTGTTTGCAGCTTGACAGATGATTAAGGAAAACCTCATTTCATTTTGTAATATTAGCATGAATTGTCTTCCTAACTGAGCTATCCTTCCCTTTTCTTGTTCTGAGTTGCAGTAAATATTTACTAGTAAGCTAGTAAGCTCCAAACACCAATACTCAATTAGAGTTTGACAGTTTTGTGCAGTTTGTTCTTGTTTTGTATCTGAAGGACACATCCTAAACCTGATCAAGGGCCCGTCTAGTGTGGCCTCCTAAAACCTGACTCTTTGCCTTGTTGAGCTGATATTGAAAGGCTGTGATGCTGACTGTTTTTTCTTCTTTAGGCATTTTCCTGTACTTAAGCACATCTCAAACCACATCATGTCTATTTCACCTGCTGTAATAGACTAAAGCGAGGTTTAACAAATTGACTGTCCATTCAAAAAATTTTTGGTTTGTGACTTTTGGTGAAAAATGTTTGGCACAGTAGCTGAAGACCATGCATGCTTTGGAATGAAAGCATGACAGTGTCTTCTAAAACACAATACTATTCTCCTCTCTCAAAGACAACTTGCTTATGTCACACAGTGCTGTTATGTTTACAAATTTCATATTGTTCATATTAATAATGTGAATAATGTGAATTTTTGCCCTTGTTCATAGACTTACTTATTTGATTTATTTTCCTTCATAAGGAGGTTGAAGTGTAGCATTGCTGATTCTGCTTGTTGCTACCTGCTTTCTCATTTTATTCATTTTATGCTATTGTCTATTTTCATGTGTCTAATCTATTTCAATGTCTTCTGATATTCTTACTGCTATACAGTGTATTGGAGCAACTGAAACAACTGAATTTCCCTGTGGGAATTACAAAAAAAAGTTCTGATTCTGATATGTTTGAACAGCTTGTAACGCTGTTTAAAATATGTTTTAAGCCAAAAAATTGCTACGCCGTCTGCAGAAGAGTGTGTTGCAGTAGCTGATGCTGGCCATAGCCTTAGTAGCCTTATTTTTTATGTTTAGGGTAGTTTGGTTTAATTTAGTACATTTTTTTCCTGGTGTTTAAACCTCTTTTTTCCCTTATCTCTCTTATTTCCTGTTTTATATTGAAATCCATGTTCCATGTGGTGTTTTCCTGTCTTTCCTTCTGTGTGACTCTGATTGTCATTCCTTCCGCTGTGTGATTTTCTCACCAGTGCTTGATGTTTCCCCCGTGTATTTAGTCTTTGTGTTCACCTTCGTCCTCGTTGGGTCATTCATCTGCCATGTTCCACCACATTTTCGACCTCTCCAGTGTTTGTAGGTAGGACCTTGATTAGCCTCTTTGGAGTTTTGCCTCCAGTGTTTTTTCTTTGTAGTTAGCTTGCTCATTTTGATACCTTTGTTAGAGATTTTGTTTTGTATTTTGTACTTTTTGGGAGCTTTTAGTTTGTTTGTTTTTTTACACATAGTGAAACTTAAAACCTCTACTACATCTGCATCATCATCAATACGCATTTTTGTTGTATCAAGTTCATCCTTAAATTGTTTGGGTGTAGTATGGAAACAGGAGGGGCTATAACTCTTACTCTCGTCCACATTTTAAAGACTCATTTCAGCACCACTCTTTTTTTTCTTGTGCTGTTTCACCCCCAGTATGTGGCTATGGCCTGGCATGTACACTACACCGTGTATAGGGTGTGTGGAGGTTGTGAATATTGAACTTTTTAAGAAACAGTTTCCATTTTCTGTGGCTCATCACACCCCAAACAAAGCCTCCGTCTGAGTTTGACACTTTTTCACGGTGGAAACTTCGATATTTCTGTATAAACTCACTGAGTCAGACTTGTGTTTACTACCACAGTTAAGAATGGTCTGTGTACATAACCATGGTCCCCTGCGACTGATCCTCTGATTATTTGTAAGACTCCCCTGAATTTCCATCGAGTCAGAATCTCTTTATGTCAAACACTTTGCTCAAACAGCATTGAATCCATTGTGCATGAGTGCTTGTAAATAAACTCCTTTTTCTTCTTTTCTCTTCTATTCCCCTCAGGCAAGCATGACAAATGTAGTGAATCACATTTATTGTAACCTGAGAAGCAAACTGCAACTGGTCCACATATTTTCCTTCTGGATGTTAATACCTTTTGACTTTTATAACCCAATGAACTTTCTTTGACAGAGCAGAACCGGCAGATTTTTATGTTTTCTTTGTAATCTATATTCAGGTCTTTTCTTAAGTGCTGCCACTGATAGCTGATACTGCGACTATTTCCTGTCCATATCATCCATATCTGTTTCTCCACTCCCTCCTTTCAAAGTGAAATGGACACATGTGATGGGATTCTGCTGGTTTTTGTGGCTGACTGTGTCGGTGCCACAGAGTAAGAGAGGCTGCCCTTTACACAACCGCTGGGAGTGGGTGACTGACATTTCTGTTAATGCCATCACATGAGCCGTGCCATTTCAACGAAGACCTGGACAGATGCCACCTTCTCCTTTCGCCACTGTGACCACACAGGAAACTCCATGTCTGTGTGTTTTCAAGAAGAAGCCTGCAGAGGTAAATACTCGCAGCTATCTATGGGAGTGCTCTGCCTCCCTCAACGTCATCAGTGGTGGACTAACACAAAGGAACCTGTGAAGAAATACAATTTTGTAACACTCCTAACTAACACACTAAAATAATCATGATTTATTGTTCATGGCTTGTCACCATAAGGCACATTTTTTATTTTTGGCATTCAAGTATTTATAAAATCAGGTATAACAAATACATTGTCTGGGAGATTTAACTAAAACAAGAAACGACATATACAGAAATATTAAAAAGGCTAAGCAAGTTCACTTTTTAAGCTTATAAATGTAATTTTATAACCTTTTAGAAAAAAGACACGATTTTACAGAAGCCATTTTTTAAAAATAATTCATGATCATCGAATTTTTAGCCTTTCTTTTATAAATTAGATATTTTAAGTGCATCATTCAGTCTATGTTGGTCAATAAACGAAACACAGCGGGCTGCACATCTCCCAACAAACGTGTTCACAGTTAAATGCACTACTTGCATGCACTCACTCAGCTGTGTTTACCTTCTTTGGACATACGAATAAGTACCAATTATGATGACCTCCACTATTCAAGGACAAAGCTTAATCAATCATAGAAAAATATGCACTTCTTAAAAGGCCACTCTAAGCTGTCTGCAGAAGCACCTGAAATCCAAATACATTACACTAACTGAATTAATAGCCCTTAAAAATCTGTATTCTTTTTCCCACATGCCATTTTAATTTTTCTGGTTTACATTTTTTTTTGCTGTTTTATGTTTTGAGAAATTGTTTTTTAGTATTTTATGAAAAATTAACTCTGAAACAGTGTATGAAGTAATGAAATATAATCCCTCACTCTTCAGCTGGTCCTCACATGTATCTTTACAGGTCCAGTCAACCGTATGTTGATAAAAGTTGCAGAACATGTGATCACCTGGCAGCTTCTTTACCAACGTAGCAAGTGTCTCAGGTGGCTGCTTTGACATATTTGCATCATTATTGAGGGGAAGAGGAAAGGGAGAGGATGTGGAGTGTGCCTTGTCCCCATCACTAGTGACACCCTTGGAGCATTTTCACAAGAGAAACATACTATCATAGTCAGAAAAAAAGCTTTTACACAAAATGGCGACCATTTCCCTGATATTTCGCATTTATGTTGAATTCTGTTTTACATGCAGTTCTATGATTCTGTGATTTTATAGGGCCCTATGAAATAAAAAATACTGTGATTGGTAAGGGGTGGCCAAGTGGCCATGTGCATGTACCTCACAGCAAGAAGGTTATTGCTTCAAATCATGTGTTGGTCAGGGCCTCATATTTGTGTGTGTGTGTGTGTGTGTGTGTGTGTGCCAGGTCAACTCCCTGCTCTCACCGGCTGCAGACTCCTTCCCAGTTAGTGGAATAGTTGACATAACTTCAAGCCTTCATGTTGCAAACCCAGTGTGTCTGACAATAGGTCGATTTGGGTAAATCTGAGAAAGTGTTTCCAGCATGACAGCTGCCACAGATAAGTTCACAAAGCTCCTTTCAGTAAAGTGAGGTGTTTTCAAAACCAAGAGCTCCTGCACTATTTAAGAAACAAACAACACAGCGACTTGCAGAGATAACACACTACATTAATCATCACTACATAGTTTTTTCTGAGTAATTGATCAAATACTTTGTAGCCTGCATTAGGTAATTTGTAATATTCCTTTTCAATCGTATTATTTTGGAACAGCCTGGATTTCGGCTTGTTCCTGTAAGAAGTATTTGTGTTTAATTTTTGAATACTTAAGAATTTTGGAGAGTAAGTTCTTAATACTTCTATAAAGAAATAGGTTTACCTGACACCTTTGGTACTGCAGTGATGTTTGTCTATGATTACCTGTGACCCAAGTAGAAGAGTTGTGCACTTTGTCTGCCCTTGGATGTCACATTCTGTATTCTGTAGACCATCAGTGAGAGCAGCATGAGAAAAATACTGTATACTTGGACTTTGTGGCTCCAACACATGCCACACTTTTTATATGTTGTGTTTTACAGTTTCAAATGAGTCCCAGTCATGCCAAGTTGCGTGTCTGAAGGTCATTTACAGTTATTGCAATGTGTTGACTTAAAATCCCATTCCTCAACATTACACTGTGCACTTTTTCCAGCACTCCTCACAGTCTGAGGAGAGCTCAAGGACTTTGCTCTGTGATCGACCGTGCTCTCCCTCCTCTGCTTTGTGTCTTTTGGGGGAAGGTGTTCATTGGACACAAAGCAGGCGAGCACTGTAGCGAGAGGAGCCGAGAGTTTCAGCTGAGTCCAGCGTTTTTCCCTCTCCTCTCCCTGATGGCTCCCAGATGTTTCTTAAAGTGGCCGCTCTCTTTCTCTCTGCATTCGCTCTCTATCTTCTCTCCCTCTTTCAGAGTCAGCTTTCACATTTTCAGCCCCCTCCCTCCAACTTTCTCCCTCTCTCTCTTCGGGGATCACACCCTTCGCAAAAGTGCTGCCTTCACCTTGTCTGATCGTAATCGCCCCTCGTCAAATAAACAGCCGTTTCTTTGCACTTGTTCTGTGTGTTCCTCCTCTGTCCCTCCTCTGTCTTTACCCTCTTTGCCTCCTCTCCCTGCCTCATCCTTCATCTTGAATCCTATACTCCAAATTATGCATCTGCACTGTCTAACCACAGCTGTCCTCAGCCACAAATGCATCACCCATGCAAAATTCATGCGATTCTGATGCACTTTACATACCACTTTTCATTCACCTGCCCTTCACCAGGAGTCCAAAACATGGCTGACAGAGCACTAAAATTCCCTTTGTCACGTGCAGGAAGAGCAGCAGCGCTGGACCTGTGGGAGCCGCGTTAAAGCCTGTTTCCTCAGATATTAGTGTGTGAAGGCAGAATGATCGAATGGGAAGGAAAGAAAGTGAAAGAGGAAGTCATCAGTCTCTGTGATTCTTCCTCCTCTTTCTGAGATCTCCTGAGAACACAGGAACTTCAGTCTTATGAACGAGAACAACAGCGTTAGTGGGAGACTTTTAGGCTCCATTCACAACAAACATGTTTACAACACCTACAAGGAAACGACAACCATAGAAACTGCCCCCTGCATATTAAAAACAGTAAAAAAAAACCTGCAAAAGATGATAGTATTTGGTAGGGGTGAAACGAAATTTCGTTCCACGAAATTTCATGAAATAAAAAACCGACAAAATGAAATTCAAAGAAGCACGAAATAAAAGCACAAAATAAAAAACGCGAAGGGGCGCGCGCACGACTGGTGATGTTTACCTTCCTCGCCTACCGTAGCAAAACACGAGCTTCAATACGGAGGAAGACAAAGTCGAGGAATAAGCTGACGCTCCTTCGTCAAATAAATCGGTTGTGTGGACCTATTTAGGATTCTCATGTAAAAGACGACAGAACGGTGAGAAGATTGCGGACAAAACAACAACCGTGTGCAAAATATGCCGCTACAGTTCACCGTATACTGCGGCGAGTACAACTACCGACTACAAACTACTTTGAACTGGAGACTGGCAGCAACTGTATGTTTGTGTAAGTCTGCATAAAAAACATTTGATTTTTGCATCTACTGTTGAGTTGACAGAATTTGATCATACTTGAAGATCAGAAGTATATGCACTGTTATGGTGTGTTCACACCGGACGCAAATTCGCGTCGACGCGTGTCGAGATTACATACAAAGTCAATGCAAAGACGCGTCTTGACGCAGATTTGCCCCAGGCGGCGCGTTGGACGCGTTTGGCGCATTTGGAGCGTCCGGCACGTTTGAGGCGTCGAGCGTCGAGTTGAAAATATTGAACTTTCGACGCCAGTTCGTTTGACGCTTTGGCGCGGCAGCCAATCAGCGATGACACACCCCCCCCCAACGTCATTGATTTGATGACGTATGACGCTACGTCCCCCTGCTCCCGCTCAAAGCCCTCTGTAAGATGGAGGAGAGGTTTATCTGCGCTGTTTGCTATCATCCGGAGCTATACTATTCAGCGTGTGTACTCTACAGAGACTGGAAGAAAAAGGAGCAGGCTTGAGTGAAAGTCTGAACTCCTGCTCAAACCCCCTCTCAAAGATGGAGGAGAGGTTGATATGCGGTGTTTGCTATCATCCGGAGCTCTACTACTCGACGTGTGTACTCTACAGAGAGCGGAACAAAAAGGAGCAGGCTTGGGTGAAAGTCGCTGAGGAGACAGGTTTTGAAGGTAAGTTCTGTAAATATTCGTTTCCAGCTGGATTTGCCTAAACAGGTTATCACTGAGTCCGACAAGCTCCGGCTCTCTACTGCGCCTGCACCAGGACGCGCGTCGTCCCTCAGCTTGTCAAAATGTCCAGCGTCCAGCCTCGGGCGTTAAGCGCGGGTAGGTGCTAAATTTTAAAGTTCACAGTTCAGACATTTATAGGTCTAAACTGCAGCTCTGAGGACTGCTATTTGTTTTCCTTTCCATTCAAGAATGTACTTGTCCTGATTGTTACAACAAAGCACTTTTTATAGAGATTTGATGTTTGTATTTGCACTGTAGTCTAAATAAGGGGAAAAAAACTACAATTTTGTTTTTTTTTCAAAGAGCATTTATTTTGTACTGATGCAGCAATATTATTTGTATGTCTGCATTAGGAAGAAAATAAAGAAAATTTGATTTTTGCGCAACTACCTATTGTTGGAGATTTTCTATAATCTTTTATTTTGTATCGTGAGTATTTCGTATCGTGAGCCCTGTTTCGTATTTCGTATCGTTTCGTGAGTTGGCCATTTTGTTACATCCCTAGTATTTGATGATCTCACAAACAGTCAGTGACCAATTTCAGCCAGGAAAAGTCTGAGCAGGGCATCCCTTATCAAAACCAAAAGGTGTCAATCAAGACTTTTCAGCTTGTCCATAGCGAGTATTTGCCTGAGTGTGTAACCTTCAATAACAGAGCCATAACTGGTAAAAACAAAATCCAAAATTCATGATGGTTGTTAGTTTGAACTCCTAATACATATTCCTATAAATACTTGTAATGTTTTAAATCCTCCTTTTCTGTTACATACACGTTTTACAGCACATCTGAAAATGGGTTTAGATATTTGTTCTGTTTTATAAGTTGTAGGATAATACATTTTCTCTATGATAAAAGATTTCCGAGGATATTTCTCTGCATGTTTATGCTCCTACAGCATTATTGTCCTCGTGGGCCTCTGTAATGGCAGTAAGGGAGTACTAAGAGCTGAGGAGTTCCTCGGCCCCGTGGTATGACTCATAAAGTTAATGATGCATCCTACACTATGGAATCACTGACAGCTTCAGGGGGAAAAACTACATCTTCTTAATTGTCGATTCATCAAACAGAATATGTCAGAGCCAGTGATTCAATTTAACCAAACTTAAGGGACTTATTTATGTTCATACTTGATTTGGACATTTCCAATTACCAAACAAGACCACGGGGAACACTTCATCATTTTAGTGTGTAAATCTTACAAAAGATCCTTGAAGGCAGTGACTAGTACCTATCATTCTCATGTTGGATAGGTAAACATACATTTTATTACATACACTTGTTCATAAACCACAATATCTAACCAGCCAATCACATGCAGCAACTCAGTGCATTTAGGGCTGCAGACATGGTCAAGTCAACCAAGGTTAGACTGAGTTGAAGGAAAGAAAATTGATTAAAGTGATTCTGAATGTGGCCTGAGTGTTTGTGCCAGGCTAGTCTAATCTCCTGGAATTTTCACACTCAGCCACATTTTGAAGGTGAAAATATCCAGTTATCTGCCTGATTGATGTCAGGGGAAGATTACTGGAGTGGTTTTAGATGAGAGAGTCAACAGGAACTCAAATAACTGCTTGTAAGTACCAAAGTAAGCAGACAGCCAATCCAGCTAATAACAGGAAACTGTGGCTGCAGTTTGTTCTGTCCCACCAAATGGCAATTGAAGATTTGAAAGATGTTGGGTCATTATTTCTGATGCCTCATCTAGACTGTAGGGTCAGGGTTTGTAACCTTGCACAGTGGCTGGACCTTCCTGATTGAATGTCTGTAATCAGGCAGAAAAATTGTATTAAACTCAGATTTACGACAGCTGTGAGCAGCTGCATAGATGCTAACAGCCTTGGTCGCAGTTTTCACTCAGATATTGACTGTATATTTTATTAAATGTTAAACAAATATCAGTTCTACAAACTTCTTTGTAGAAAATTTATTTTTTGCGTTGATTTTGTTTTACTAAGAAGGTCATGTTCATTCATTTACACCCTGGCAGTAGCACCTGCCAACTACATAACTGTTGATGCATTTTTCTTGTTCTGTAAAGCACTTTGAATTACCCTCTGTGTGAATTATGCTCAACAAATAAACTTGCCTTGCATTACAGTAACTGATTTGCCTGTAACGAATTTGTTCGATGGTAAGATCGTCCAATCACATGCTGGATATGCTTTTGAAAGTATTTGCCCTTTCAGAAACGCTCTATGAGCTATTTATCAGATGGACTATTGAAATAAATTGACTTGTCAATCTGGTGTGTCAGGGTTATAGAATTCGATAAAAACTGGTTCAGGCTTATTCTTGTGCTGTGGTGTGGGGAAACCTTCTTGGCAGACTTGGGACCCCTTTTCTACCAATCAAGCATTATGCCCATCCTTTTATTACCACAGTGTACACATCTGATGGCTCCTTCCAGCAGGATAACACCCCATGCCACAAAACTCAATCATCCCTAACTTGTTTCTTGGACGTGAAAATGAGTTCACAAAAGGCCTCAGCAGAGTAGATCTTTATCCAGAAGAGCACCTTTGGGATGTGGTGGGGCTGGAGCATGGGATCATGGATGTGCAGCCAACACATCTACTGCCCCTGCATGGTGCTGTCATATTAGTATGGACCAAATTCTCAGAGGAATGTTTCCTTCAGTGTGGTTTAATGCATTCATATAGCTCTTAAAATGTCTCTTCTTCAATCAAGATGCATTTGGTTTTCTCTGCCAAGCTTTAATTGGCCTTGCTGCTGAAAAGTGCTATATGATTGCATTTATCTTGAGTTACCATATTTCATACTTATTGCATTCCTTAATATCAATATTGGTTCCATCTCTTTTCATCTTGACGTGGTTTTTTATAACATTCATGAATCATCCCATCAGATTTATATTAGGGACATATGTGACAGACGACTCTTCTAAGCCAGTTTTCTCTCTCAGTAGGCGCAGGTCTAACATGAGTTTTCACCAGCACACTCAGAAGTTGACTGTAAACACCCTGATCTGTTGTGATGACGCACGAACCAGTGCGAGCTCATTGATATGGAGAGGGAAGTGAGGGCAGGAGCTTCCTCATCAGCAAACACATTCCTGTGGTGTTGACAGAAAGTCAACTCCACGCTCTGCCTCATAACACATCACTGTGGATGTGCATAAATAGAGCAAAAGCCTGAAAGTTAGATCACATGGACAAGTAGAGCTGCTCTGCTACATGACACACTGTTCTTGTGAAAGCAGACCTCAAACATAGTGAAGTGCTTGAATATATTGTGGAGTGTTTTATTTTACTTTCCTGCAGTGGAAAGTCATGGCATTGTTGTACCTTCCTTTCACTTCTGTCTTCAGTTTCAGTGCCATGCCAGGCTCATTACCCCCTGACTCTTTCTACATACATCAAAAACTACCAGCTGAAGATAAGATGTCTCTTATATGTACACTAGTGCTGAACAATGGCAGCTCAGCAATGGTTCAAGCTCATAGTTTTGAATGCTTTTAATTTTCTAATTTTAATCAACTTACATCCATTTATTTAGCCTCATATTTGTTTGAAATTTAAAATTTCCAACAAGCAGTCTACCTCAGTTCTGCTTAGTCTGGCACACATTTACTGGTTTTCCAGTAGATAAGAATAAAAGGGACCCAAACAATCAACCCGTGCCATCCCACTTTTGGACACTCCTCAGAGGGGGTGCCAAGTACCCCAAACTGACCCTGAAGAGTGGAGCTGAAAATACTACAGTCTGTTGATTGGTCACAAAAGTCAAGTCCCAAGCAACAGCAGTAAAAATTAAAATTTCCTTGCCATGTTCAAATGAGCTGTGCGTTTAATGTTTTGTTTTCTGCTGTTACTTTAGAGAGTATCTGCACTACGCAATTCCCCACAGAGTCCTGGGGGACTGATAGTCCTCCATTGTTGCTCTTGTTTACAACCACACTCCTCTACTGCAGATGTCACACATTTATGTAGCCAGTGTGAATCTCTCCTCCAGGCTCACATCCCCAACTTAAAGTGAGGGTACAGCTGGCAGTGGAAATGCAAAGAAAATCAGGGTTTACGGCTCCACTTGTTGAAAACAAAGTTTAATTGACTTTGTGGGTGAATCTGGTAGATACAACTAGAAGCTTGTGTCCCAATACATACAGCTGCAGCATTATTTGGTGTCAGCCCTGGTACCATTTCCAAACTTAGGACCAAGTTCTGTGAGATGTGTGGAGTCAAAGACAGATTGTGAAGCAGTTAACTGACCAACCAGAATCAGAGAATCCCAGACCAAAGCAGCAAAACACTTACTGTGTAAGCAGAGACTAAACTGATGCAGTTTTATTTTTAAAACTTTGGAAATATTCAGAAAGATTTAGATTTTTTATACACCCAACTGTAGTGTTGTCCTTACAAAAAGAAACAAATAACGTAAAAGTAGGTCAAAAAGTGTGTATTCAAATTGGAGGGGAGGTAAGCCACAACAGGTTTTGTCTAACTTAGCAACAGTAATTAAGGAGGGTGAGCTTAAAAAGTAACCACAAGTTGCTCCCACTGCTGCGTCAGTGGCTAATAAATGGACATGAAAGCATGTGGATTTGTTAGTGGATACTGATAGAAAACTGACTTAAACTCCAACTACCATAGGGTGAATGTGAGAGTGAATGGGTGTGGATGGGTGTAAAGCTGCTTTGAAGAAGTAGTTAAATAGACTAGAAAAGTTCTACATAAGCTCAGGTCCATTTTACCATTCACCAAGTCTACACCACTTCCTGAAAAGAGTGGGCCTTGAAAAGGCATCAACTGAGAAATCTTGAAACTTGAATCTTGAATGACAGAAGCCTGGTGTCAAAAAAAATCACAGCACAATACAGAAGTCCACTGACAGCATTGTTTTAATTAAGTGATATGTCACTGTTCAAACAAACACAATAAGATGAAGGGCTTAATGTTAATGTGCTATGTAGATGTGCTGATGCTGTTTAGGTCTGGTTCTTCAGAAGAAACAGGCGTGAATGTAATTATCACACAAAAATACAAATAATAAGCAGGAGTGCGCACTGGTGCACTTTGGTACAGTGGCGAACCCTGCTCCAGTTTTTCTGATTCATGCTGTTTTCTCTTCTTATTAACATACTCATTATCATACCATGGACTGTGGAGCTGCCCCCCTCCTGTTTATTTCTCTGTCATTACAGTAAGTCCCTTTTGAGTTGTTTCTCTCTTCTGTTGGATGCTTATTCCTCAAAAGTATGTTCAATGTTCTGGTTCTTCAGGCCCTCTCTCTTTCTCTGTCTCTGTCTCTCTGTCTCTCTCTCTCTCTCTCTCTCTCAATCTCTTTAACTAATTATTACTCTATGTATCCCCCCACCCCGCCATCAGCCTTTCCTCATCTTCATTCAAACCCATCTCACTACAGCGCTGCACTGGCCAAGGTCCAAGTCACATCCACTCACTGATCCGACATCTTTTCCAGGTGCTTAAACTCTTTCCCTCGTCCTTCCCGAATAAAACTCCTTTCCCCGTCCTCTCTCACTTGTCCCTCTCGCCCTCTTCCTCTCTCACTCTCTCTGGGGCTGCATGTAAAGAGTGACGCACGGCCCTGCTGTCAGAGAGAGATAGCAGAGACCTGACTCCGGCTGTGACGTCACCAGGTTATCTCCAAGCTGCCTCTCTGCAGAGTTCAGACCTGCTCCACACACATATGGGGACACACACTTACACCAGTAATTGCATAGTATATCCTCCCCTTTTACTGTATGTAACAAGTTCACACACATGAATTAACGTCTGACACTCAAAACAAAACAGTATTCTGTACTGGGGAATTTAAGCTGGACTTGTGCATGCTAGTCTCTTCCTACTAAAATGTCTTCAAACATTTTTATCACGTTAATGCACTCAGATTTGCATTTTCTCTTGAATGCTGCAATAGCCACATGCAGACATAGTAACTTGCATTTTTCAATAATACTGACATTTGTACTTTGGTTAGAAAGCACACAGGAGAGCACAAACCCCCACCAAGGGAGCTCTGATAAAGCTCATATATCTATACGCAGTACTTCCATGATAAGGCTATCATCATAATTTCCTGACCCTGAAAACCTACTTGTAGCACTTAGAATCATGTAGATATTTCGTTAGTTACACAGTTACTGAGCAAAAACAACTGTTTGCTAATCTGGATCACCATCAAAATCTCATCATTTTAAATTTAGGTCATTAGCAACATCTTCTGAAATTTTCAGCAAAATCCATCCTGTAGTTTTTGATACCTTGAATAGAATGCAGTTGTAAAACAATTAAAGAAAATAAAATAGTAATCCTGCTAATTAAAATAGAGTCATGCTACTGTAAAGACATTTACAGTAACTTACTGGCATCTTGTTTCCAGTAAGTTACTGTAAAAGATATTTTTATATCTCCTCAAATGTAGAAATTTCAGAGATAAGGGGTTGTTTTGTTTCAATTTTCTCCTGATGAAAAATCTATTTATTGACTCTTCATTGTGGAGTTATTTATAGAAACATTAAATATAATAATATGCAGTCCTTTAAAAAATAGTGTGCTCTGTAAAAACTAAAATACAGCATGACAGCTGAAGCCCTGCTCTGAAAGCTGATAGTAGAAAAGCATCCCAGCTGTCCCACCATTATTGGGGTTAATGTGAAACCAGAGGGCTCGTCTGTTGCTCCATCTCCTCCAGTAATGAGAGCTGAGCTGTGCTGGGTGTCACAAAGAGGAAACCAGACTCCCCTTGATGAATGAACAGAAGGTACAAACGTCTGGACAGCTGTTTCATACACAGGCTGGATATTAATGTGTATGACGTCATTATTAGGACTTTTTTCATTTAAGACAACCATCTGATTGATTTTTCTAATTGTTTCTTGCATCCTTCATTTGTTTATGTAACACGTTTTTTCACTGCACCAAAAAGGAATGGCAATCAAAGAAATAAATTGGGTCAAAAATGGTTTATTTTCACTTTGACCCCCTTGGGTTCAGTCCCTCAAAGCCTGTCAAGTTCAAACGCTCACTAATACACCCACTTCTGATACAGAGGTAAGCTTTGTTCTCCCTCCTGTTCTCCCCGAGGTCCTGTCAAACATGCCTGCTCCACAGAAAGACAGAAAAAGATTTTTTTTCCAATTCCTGATTTATAGTCACAATAAACCTCAGCCAGGTCCAATGCTGATTGGACTTTTCATTGTGAACCCCCCCCCCAGAAAAAAAATGGCCTCTCTCCTCTAAATATTCCTTTGAAGTGGAAAAATCATGCAGTGGTGAAGTTCAGTGGATTTGGGTGGGCTTCATATGAATGAACTGGATGGCTCACTTTTTTTCCCATTTGAGTGAATTCTCATCAGGACGCTATGCCAACTCTTAGATGTGTCACTGGATCTGGCACAGCTGATAAAGACAGAGGCAGCCACCCCACCTCCCTTCAAAGCCAAAACTCAACCACCCACAATGCCCCTGTGATTTGAAGGGATAAAACTCTCCTGTTAGTTGGCCTATTAGTTCGTAAATTAGCTCCCACTTGAACAAAATCTTACAGGTCAGACACTGCTTGAATGGAAAAGAAGCTCAATCCGTAAGTAAAAGGGCGGGAGGAAAACTGGATTTATTTTATCCTTTAGCAACCTTGTATATATTAAAGAAACAACAAGAACGTCATAAAAGGCAAACAAAATTATTTATTAACTTTACTTTATCACAGAATCCAAATCACTTTATTGTCAGCATGTGCATGCTTGGGTGCTCTACAGGCACTCCAGCTTCCTCCCACTGATCAAAATCATGCTGATTAGATTAATTGTAGTGGTGTGCGATATGACAATATTAAATCGTTAAGGATTATAACGTGGGGATGATCTCATAAAGCAACTAACCCAACTAACCAATCGTAGCACATTACGCGCAGTGCATGATGGGATCTCCTGTTTGGTTATGTAGCGTGAAGCCATGGCAGAAAGAGAAAAGGAGATAAAAGCTTGAAGATGTCTGAACAAAAATCTGTTCTAAAGCAGCTGTGTTATTCACTCAGATTATAGACATTGCAGTTAGAAACATTTGTTCTAAACTGGTGCACTTTAAGAGATAACCAGTTCCCTAAGTTTGCATTTATATTTGACCCTTTTCGATAAGCTATTTGGTGTGTTTAGTTTTTATGTTACAAAAGTGCACTTTATTGTTGTTTATTACCTTTGATGTTTACATTTATTGCACATTTTTTATAAAAACTGCAGTATTTAAATTAAAACCTGTTCAGAAAGTTTCTTTGGCTTAAATTGTCATTTTTTTCTTTTAGGGTTTTACATGTTTTATATGTTAAACATAGGGGAAAAAATGGTCAAACATGCAAATTAGTCTAGAAAAATCAAAGAATTGTGATAAAATCGTGATCGTGATTTTATATTTAAAAAATCGTGATATGATATTTTTGCCATATCGCCCACCCCTATCGGTGACTGTAAATTCCATTACAGTGTGGGTAAGTGTGTATATGTCTCTATGTTGCCTTGTGATTGGCTGGTCCAATGTGTACCCTGCCTCTCACTCAATTTCAGCTGGGATAGACTCCAGCCCCCTGCGACACTGAAAGGGATAAGTGGTGTAGATAATAGATGGATGGACGGATGGATGTATGAAGTGCTGCTGCTGACTGACAACCTAATTACTGGTTGGTGTTTGGATGTCATTTTAGTGGACCAAGTTTTTCTTTGCTGTTTTGATGATCCTGCTTTCTGTTATTATTCACGGATCCTCCTTGCTGTTCTGGACGCTCTCTGCCAATGTGTCAGAACATTGTTCCAAATTTAATGTTGTTTTTCATAAAACACAGACTGTTGATCTAAGGTTGTCATCATTATCCTGTCTGCCTCTTGGCTGAGAGTGATCTGTAGCTCAAACCAGAACTTAGCAGCACACAGGCAGATGTTTGGACTGGTGCATGGGGTGTGGTCAGGGACTACATGAGAGGAGAATATAAACCTCAGGACAGGCTTCCCCAAAGTAATGATGCTGACACTTTCCTCTGTGTTCACCAGCTTACATCAGCCGGTCATGATGCAACATGGCAGCTAGAGAAAAGGCTCAGAATAGACTCAGCAATGTTGCAGAGCAGCACTTTGAACATGAACTGCAGGAGAACACCTAGTGACATTTGCAGCTTGTCAGGAGGACTCAGATCACAGATTTCTTTTTAAGAAGGGCAGGGGTTAGTTTACTGAACATCTGATCACGCTTGCCCTTTGTTTGCTTGGGAAGAGAGACAGACTTAAGTGGACTCTAAAACGCTTGAACCAGATGTGATTCAGTTGAGATAAAAACACATGCAGGGGACATTTGAACACGCAGAGTGTTAAAATGATGCTTGAGGAAATTAATTTATGGTTGGAGTTCTTTAGTTGTCGTTGGTTGGCAGGGGACAGCGGTGTCAGTGATGACATCACACAGTGGGAGTGCTGTGTTTGGCCCATGAGCTTCAACTAGCAGCATCTGCTTTGTGAGGAAAGGAAAGTGTGTGAAGTAGATGCCACACAGGGCACACTGATATGCAAGGCACTGAAAACAAAGTTAAAACAAAGTTGAGATTAAGTTAATATTCTTGTATTATTGACGTACCACCACCCTGCAGAATTTATGGTGCACCATCTTAAGCTAACGAACCAAAGACTAAGGGTGAATCCCAATTCTACCCCTTAGCCCTTCTAGTCCCCTTCTTCTTACCCCTTTGTCTACCCCTTCCCCTTAACCCTCTGTTTTGAGGGCCATGAGGATGTGGTAAAAACACTTTCCTGAGAAACAAAACACCACTTGATTGCTGCTATGTCATCACTCAGAGCCGCTCACTGGCTGTGATGCAGGCAGATGCAACAGTAGCCGTAGCTACAGCTGCAAAGGCTAGCTTGTTAGAACAAGAATTTTTAAAATCAGACCAACATTTCAAGACATGACTGATATATACTTGATGATTTTTATAATTACTTACAATTATGCACCTGCTTTGGTCTCGGCTCTGCCTTCTTATCAGCAGGCGTGGTGAATTATGGGAAATTCTCATACCCCTTCCTTTTAAGTGAAGTCCCGGTCTGTCTTTGTTTAAGAGCTGTGTTGCCCATCATCTTAGCCCTTATCGTTGGCCTTGCGGACAATTGGGACACCCCTTCACTAGACGTGAATGTGCAAAACCAAGGGATAAGGGGTACAGTTGGGACAGACCCTAAAATTTGGCTGGCTGAGGAGGAGAACCATCTGTGGTCCACTGGTGAGTAAACTGTTACAGCATGATCAAAGCTACATGGTGATGAACCATCCACACACATAACCCCCCACAGCCCAGTGCTTTGCACTTATTCAGGGCAGCTCAGGAAACATTTTCATGCATCACCAGATTATAGTAACAGGCATATAGCTGGTCTTCATTAAGTGGAAGCCAAACTGTTCAAGGTGCCAACATTAAATGCACTAAATGCTTATTAAACTTCAGCATTTAATTATTTTGCTTGTTTGCTATTAAGGTTGCAAAGAGGCATCACATTTTTCAGTATATTTTCACAAACTTTCAATGGGAAGTTAAGCTGGGGAATTTGGAAACATTCCAAAGTGGAAACTTCCCATTGGAATTTGAGTAATTTAGGGGAAATTATTTGAATCAGCTGAAAGTGAGGGTAATTTAAGCAAACTGAGTCAAGTCCAAAGTATAAATACAAACATTTTGCTATGTCACAGGTAAGCTACTAAAAAGGCTCAAATTTAATTTCCAATAGATATTTTTAATGCATGTTTCAGGGCTTACCTTCAATTTTGTAAAATGAAGGTCTATTTCCATTTTGGCCCATAAATCATGTTTATTCACTTGGAAGGTTTACGGTTCTGAAATTCCTGGAATTTTGCAACTGTATGTGTTCCTAATCTCAACATTACATGAAGCTTACTTAAGGCCACATTAAATTAAACCTACCACTGGACATGACTGCACTATAAATATCCTCTCATGGTTATAAATGATAAACTTGAGGTCATATCTGTTAGTAGTGCTTTATCTCTGTTAATAAGGCTGCTAAAGGCTCAGAGAGCACAGACATGTGCCAAGCCATTTCTGACATGCTGTTATTCGTGAAAATGTGGAGAGCTACCCTATCGCTCCATGTTAGCAAATCTCTCTAAAGATTCCTGGATCTGCATCCAAATTTAAATCCCCACTGAAAATAACTTCCTCCCATGGCCACGGCCAGCGTTCCCCGCAAATTTCCGCTGAGTTATCATGCTCAATGGTCAAGTCAGGTTTGTGTCGGGGTCAGTGTAGCATTATATTTATATTTTTCATCTGTTTTTTTAAATGCATGTTATGTTAAGCAAGTTTATGGGCAGGGTTTAATTCCCTAATCTGCTCATGTGTCCCATCAAGCTTACTTGAAAGTATTTAAACAAACTTTGGGGATAATTTAAATACACTTTATGTCCTTGTAGGACCTACAGAGGGCAGAAAGGTGACATCAAGCTTCATTTGACAAAAAAAAACCCCACAAGTCTCTGAGTTTATTAGTATTGTTTGAGGTGTTGACAAGACTTGAAAAGCACTTTACAAGTCCAGATCTGTTTATCATTCCCTGCAAATGTAAGATATAACCCATTATATCCACCGATGGTCCCGTCTGCCCCCCTTATGCATGGATGCACAGACATTGCGAGTGCATCAGATCACATGATTCCTGAAACCCTGATTTATTGGAACCCATGACTAATTTAGAAGCAAAAAACAATTCTCCATAAACTATGCATTTGTCAGATGAGTGATTAAAGTAAACAGTCTGCTGATTTCATGGAGAGTGGATGAGCAGAAATCATCTGAGGATGCAAACAGTCACTTCTGATTCCATTACGAGCCCCCACCATTATAGTATATTCACCATCTTTGAAGAAACAAGATATAAAGATGTGTGACTAAAGATAGATTTATGATATTGCCTTCACAGAAGAAGACTGCATCTTCTCTTTTATTGCCTTAGGGACCACATTTGTACAGCTCTGTTAGTATGAATGTATGATTTTCTACAGAGTATAATAATGATCGAAGTTGTGTGTGAAGTCTGAATAACTCACATCAAAGCTTTTTTACTCCTTGAAAAAAGTTTGGATTCGTTATTTCACTCTGTTTATTAGTCTCCTTTACAAAAAGGTTATATACTTGTTAGGATTGTGAATCTGGGAATGAGAAACAAAGCTAAATGTGTGGGTAGTACCCCCCAAAATATGTGCCAAAATCCCATGCTGTCTCTGAAGCCTATGGTTCGTTAGTGAAGTAAAGGGGAGGAACTGGTCTACTTCTGGTGTTATAAACTTCACAGGCTGTCTTTGACTTCACCAGTGTTACAGAACTCTTATTTGTTTTTGCGTCCTGCCTCACTTCCAATCCATGTGGTTTAGTTTTGTATGTTTTCTTTCAAAAATGACATAAAATGCTAATCTTAAGCCCCAGTCATACATTACCCTTTTAATGGAGATTGTGCACAATTGTCATAATCGTGATGTAACATGCTTTGGTCGGGGTGCATACGCTTCTTGATCTGGATTAGCATTGCATGGATGAATGCCGGGGTCCCGACAGTTTTGAACTAATCAAAACTGTTGTGGAGAAATGCTGCTCTCAGCCTAATGCAGTCCTACAGTGAATGGTATTAGTGTGGCATGTTTGGGGCTCAATCGAGCTGATTGTGGCTCAATTCTGAAAGCTTTCTGAGGATAACTGACAAGGACGTATCCGTTTGTGCTCCAACTGTGTCCTGTCCAAGGGGACACAAGCGACAAAAGCGATGAGGCTCAATTACATGACTCAAACTGGGCTCCAATGGGGCTGACATTATATCAGCAGGAAATTCATGGAACCCTTGTTGTATCGTTGTGTTGACCTAACCGAAGCAGGACGAACACCCCTGAAGCATCGTAGAAGCATTACTGACGATGTATTTATGGGGTCTGTCGGGGAAGAGACAGTCATTTCTTCCCTTATCATGGCTATCACACCAGCCTTGCCCATCATGCACAGTCTTGCACAATCTCCAAGAGAAACGGGAATGTCTGACTGAGGCATTAGTCTAAAAATAGCTAACATAACATCACACAGCATAAAAAAAAAATCACAAGTCAACAGGACCATTTAGAGTTGCTGTAGAGTTTATCCGATGACTGTAGCCAGAGGCAGGCTAATGCTACCCATTGACTCCCATTGTTTGAGCTAAGCTTATTAGCGGTTGGCGAGCTCTGCCCATCTCTTCCTAGTTACTGCATATACAGTCAAAAGAATGGTGACTATCTGCTTTTGATTCAAGAGTGAGGCAAGACATGAAAACAAAAAAAATGCTGCTGTATCCCTTTAAAAACAACATCAGTAGGTATTGTTATAGGAGAGAAATGAAACACCAAATTACAATTTACTCATTTTTAGGGAGAGAATAGAAGAAAATGATAAAATGTGTCACCAAGACCATAACTTCAGACTTAAACATAATTTAAATTTATCCACGAGTCAAGTGCACATCTGTTTAAGGTTTTGAGAAAATACCTTAAAAACAATGCAGAAGATATTTTCATCAGAACTTTGATATGAACACAAACCCCATAACCTTGGCCTTTGACACCTTAAAAGTCTGATAAGTTAAGATGAGGGGACACTTGTTCCAGTCTTAAAAGAAATCCTGAAAGAAAAACCTCAAACAGAATCGCAGCTGGCCTTGGCTGTCACAGACATGGAGGCATGAAGATGAGACAGTGTGCAAAGCCCTTAAGCCCTCTGGTTCACTCATTGAAATTAAATGCTAATCAAATGCATTTATACCATCTAATAGTCCTGTCACATCTTATAACGTGCAGCACCTTGATGTGAGCAAGAAATGATTGGCATTGATTCAGACTTTAAATTGTGAGAGACATACAATGACATTATTATGAGGCCCACATTCAGACATGGTCCTGAGTGTCACCGCCCGGATCAGAGTGGTTATTTTTACAGGATGAATGATCGGTAGGAGCTTGGAGTAGTTTTAGCGATGCAGGACTGCTCCTTCCTGGGCACAAAACGTGACACAGCAAAAATCATCGCCTAACAGAGGAGAAAGGCGCTGAGTTATGATGACATTCCTCTCTTTTCGGGATCTCGCTCACTCCCTGCAGGCCTGATAGTGTGACTCATAGCTCATCTAATTGGAAGTCAAAGGAAGGAGAGAGCCAGGGAGAAGGACAGTGACCACATTTCTCTGCGGCCTCAAATGTACGAGTGACTCTTTAGCTCCTGCGATACAGAAATGAGCTCTCAGGAAAGGGAGTTTGACTCCAGTTCACTAGCTGACCATAGAATATGGGTAAACTGGGGCGCTTGATGTAAATCTGCCTCCTGCTTCAATTAAGAAATGATTCAAATTATACAGCCCTGAAATGCTCTGATGAGTTCAGGACCTCTGCCCTACTGAACTCCACTTGACTGTTTGCCACACCTAAATGTGCAGGTTGTGCAATGGACAACTTAACTATTCTATACCATACCATACTATACTATACTATACTATACTATACTATACTATACCATACTATACTAAATTTTACACTTTACTTGTACTTATGGGAGCACGACAGATTGCTACAAATGGTAAATAACTGGAAAAGACTTCAGGTTTGCTGTAAAGAGCAGTACTGTAAGAACTGTATACTTATAGACTTGATTAGATTTAGCAAGATAAAGTGTAGCTTTATATTGAATAATACAGTACATTTTGATAGAGTAAAGTGTATTATAGTATTATTCAACCATGGGACAGTTTCGTGTATTATAGTGGCAATAAGAGAAATATTGTGTATTATGTTTAAGTCTAGTTCTATGGATTGCAGTGTTCTCTATAACTTTTAAACATTACTCGTTTATGAGTAATGGATATCTTATAGTAAAGTATTGTTTAGTTTAGTCTATTCTAGTCTAGCCTACTGTTGTGCAGAGTATTGTGCAGCACAGCAGAATAGCTAAGTATTCGATGCTTCTGTATATGAATTTATATGTATATATATATATACATATATATGTGTATATATACCTATATATATATGTGTGTGTGTGTGTGTGTGTGTATATATATATATATTTATATATATACATATATATATATATATATACATATCTATATATATATATATATATATTTATATATATACATATATATATATATATATACATATCTATATATATATATATATATATATAGAAAGAGAGTGTGTAGTATAGTACATAGTGCAGCATAGCAAAGCAAACGATAGAGAGAATAGATAAGCGTGGTATGAAAGTGATATCAGACCCACAGACCCTTCACTTAGTAAAACCTGACGCTTTCTTATAATTTGCAGTGTTTATCTTCATTAATGTTATTATACATTAAAGATAGACATGGTTGAGCTTAATCGGCCCACTTTACTCATATCCACTCTCATCAGCGGGGAGGGCAGCTTCAGTTCTTCAGTATGATCAGAGGCACAACAGGAGGCATCAGACAGTGGCGGAGCTGGAAAACAATCTCTTCTTGACATCAAAAGAACGCACCGTCGTCTCTTTAAACGACAGGACAGAGATTAGAGCGCAGCATAAAATGGAGGCAGATGATGGTTAGTTTCCTTTGGTATCTTCTTTTCCGAGCCAGTGAATGAAACAGGTCAGTGAAGTATTCAGACGGATATGAGCAGAACTCCAGCCAGTTTCATTAGTCACCTCTGATGGCACGTCTCCTTCTGGCTCAGTGTATTAAACTTGTGATTCACATAAAAAACTCAATGAGTTCACCTCCCACTGATTTTTACAGTTTATCCATTCAATAAAAGTTGTTGCCCGGCTCTCGTATTTATGGACAGATGGATGATAAAAAATCTGAAGCATGTCCAAACTTTGTGTTTTGACGACAGGCCATTATTCCATGCTGTGAGGCTGAGGAGGATTTATGGGGCTGATTAAAAGAGGATGACTATCTGCTCTGCCTCAACAGCTTCAATGAACAATGGAAATCTGTGTGTGTACTCTGGAATTACTCGTCTTTATGAAAGTTCTTTCAGTTGAAATATTCCTGCCTTTTGGATTGTTTCTTTAGGCTGTTCACAGCAAACAATGACCTTTTTAAACTGTGCATGGATTTGCTTTTTACAGAAGAGTTTTAAGCACAGTTTGTTCATTTTTTGCACTGTAATGTCAAAAGAAATTTCAATAAGGCCAATATCAACAATTTCTTTTTCCTGTTATTTTGTTTCTTTACAAGCAGTGTAAAGTTTGTGACGGGTAGGACTTAGTGAAAGGTTAATAACCTCCTAACATGATGGCCAACGCTGGCTGGCAGGTTCTTTTCGGCTTGTTTTTTTTTACAGTGACAGAAAATAATACAGGCCCTCTGAATAAAAGGTCACTTTCTCTACAGTCCTCCAACTCAGAATGTTATTGATCACATCAACAAACTGGTTAAATGTTTTTCAGCTTTAACCTATTACACCTCCTACTCTGGCACCAAACAACATAACAAGGCAACATTTTAGACTCTTGTGATGCCTTCTAGTCTGTGGTGTGATTCATGTTTGCCTCCAGTTTTTATTTCTGTTGCCTCCAACTAATGCTACTTCAATAGTGAGAGACTTCAAAAATTGTAAATGTGCTTGTTGTTGAGCTGCCATGACAAGACCTGACTTTATATTGTCGCCATGGATGAGCTCAATGAGAAAGTGGGAGCTGCAACTGGAGGCTGCTGTTGAGTTCTGCCCTTTATGGGTATACAGATTACTATGCATTTTACCACATAAATAAATGTCAATATATATAAAAATATATTGCTGTGCAAATTAAAATCAAGACAAAATTGGCCTTCCCACACAGTCCTGTGTGAAATAACATCAGTAAAAGTATCAGCACACTTTTCCAACTTTGTTTTTGCCAGATGATATAATAGAAATTCTAGAAACATCAAAGCTGACAGAACCCTGGACACCAGGTTGGGAACCAAAATTCAAAAGCATCCCTTTATAAAGATTTTGTACTTTTAGTTGGTTTAGAATGTGTTTAACCCACCTTCCAGCATGGAAGTTATCTAATAGCAATGCTTTATGACAAACGTGAAATCATTAAAAATGGAGAGAAGATACCCCACAGCGATGAAATGCTCAAGGGGCATTGGAAGTCTCGACATCCTGGAACGGATGATTTGAAGATCACAGGGGGGTAATTCCAGGAGCCTTTCAGTAAACCAGCATTTGGTGTGGTAGATACTTTCACATAACAAGGAAGAAAAGCTGATAAAAGTGGACCCAACCCTAACCTACATTAGGATCTCAATCTGTTAAAGGACCATTCATGGGACCAGATCTTAACAATAACAACTACAAAAGAAGACATCAGTAGACTTGAGATGAAAAGTAGAAAGCTCCAAGTACGTTTTAAGAAAGGCATAACGTCAATAGACCACAAAAACTCAGATCTAGGCCGGTGTGTTTTTCTATTATCAAGTCATAAATGTCTGAAACATTTATTCTAAATCACATCCTCTCAACAAGTCCAATAAATATCTTACTTTAAGAAATAAAAGGCAAGACATAGGCACTGAATTGCTTGTAATGCTAAAAAAAATATCCACCAATTAAACAAGCAAAGTTTTCCTCAGTGAGGGTCTTAAATTGAAGGTTTATAATATCTACTCTGGATAGTGTTTCCTTTTAAGACTCCCTTCAAGACAAATTTTGCTTGTCTTATTGGCAGTTTATTTTACATTTTACAACTCAGTCCTCTTTTTAGGTTTGATATCTTCAAAAAAGATTTTAATCCAAACATGTCTGAAAATTGTGGAATAAAATAAGTCTAGTGGGAGTTTTTTTAGTTGAAATTGTACCAGTACTCTCACCTAGATATTATTTTTTGCATAGATATTTCCCTTTTGAAAATTATTGTCAAGATAAATACATATACTCAAACTATTTGGGAAAATTCATCTGTGGGTCAAATGGTGCTGTGAGCCTCCACTCTTCAGAATATCTCACACTCAGGTAGATCTTACCCTGATGGTGGTGTCAGTGCATCAGAAGTTACATCCAGAGGTGTCTGTGATAGATGACGGCGATGCCCTCTGCTCTGTTTGTCAGACCTCTTCCTCTTTACAGTCTACATCTGTCAGCCTCACAGTTGTTAAAAACAGACGGTAAAAGCATACAGTGCAGGTCTCACATAAAAATGGCTTCTCATCTGATTTATTAGGTTGTCCTCCATGAAGATCTGTGATTCTCAGGGCCACAGTGCAGTAGGACACACTGAGTATCTCGTGCTTAGTGTCTGTCTTGACATCTGTTTTTAGGATGACTCCTAGCTGAACTGTCATCTCCTTGATGCCATTTTGTTTGTTTTAGACCTTGATGTATCTTGCTTGAATATTTTGTGCCTAAGTTGGCATATTGCCCTGTGGCTCATGTTGCATCACTGCTGACTGTCACAGCTGCCTTTTGTTCACTTTTTTGCCCCAAAGCCCGAGACAGCAAAAGCAGGCTCTGTTCTGAAGCCTAAACGTCTCAGGAATAACAGCTTACATTTTTGCACTCCAAATTCAGGGATGAACTAGGCACATTATGGAGGTAACAGGTCAAAGATCAAAGTTAAAGATTCTCATTTTCCTTTTGTAACTCGTGAACGCTACACCTCAAGAATGATTTGTTTTTTTCTGCATCCTTTTTTATAGACATCAAAAATGAGTTAATGAGGATCATGTTAGACTTTAGAAGTTAGAGCTTAAAGGTCAAGTTCATGATGCTGCTTCCCAAAGTTGTAACTCCAATATCTGAAGTATATTCAAATAAGTTTTTCATACTCTCTCTACAAATAAACCAGTCTGAAACAAGGAGGAACACTTCAGGTTTTGGAGATCAAAGGTCTAAGTCATGATGCCTCATGATCTTCACCTACTAACTTTAAAGAGCCTGTAGCTTTGTTGCATTTTTTTTTTAGTTTTATATGCCCTTTAGTGCAGTGGTTCTCAATTGGTCACCATCATCCATTTACAGGGTTGGGAGTAATGCATTACAAAAGTAATACAGTAATGTAAGGCATTACAATATATATATATATATATATATATATATATATATATGATTATCAACTAATATTTTACTCAATACAAATGTCAGTAATGCAAGTTACAATGCATTTTAATTTAACCCAAAATAAAGAGCTGTTTTTTTGTTTGTTTGTTTGTTCAAATACAAATTCGGCCACTACTCACCAGAGGAGAAAGTCCTCCACTAGGCCTAAAGTTCCAGTATCTCTAACACAACTTACCAGAATTTCACATTTTATCTGTTTTTGCTATAATCATTTCTCGTATTGTGCCATGAGCCATCAATGTGGCTATTTTTTATAGCCACCGCATCACCTTCCACTGGATGTCTAAGATAGTAAGAGCACATAGATTTGCTATGATTTGAGACTGAAGTTGTTTTTTAACCAGGTTGTAAGGATGTGTATTAAGGCCGTGAAATCAATCTTCCCCCTGCGTACAATCCTTAAGGTGTCAGGTTTGACTAGTCTACTCCGAGTGGCCACTCAAGGTAATACAGCTTTTGAGACTTTTGCATGGGCCTCTTTTTGTTTGGGTTTTCTTCATCTATTGTTTTATGATTGCAATATGTCAGACTGCAAACTGTCCTTCTTCTTTACCCATCTCTGTACTTTTACAGTCAGAAGCTTATATTCCTCACAAAAGCAAAAAAAAAAAAAAAAAATCCCAGTCAGTAGTTCTAGTTTTTCTACTGAAAGGGTTTTTTTTGTTGTTAAAATAGAGCACATCTCCTGTGTCCTGCCCCTGGTTAATCTGAAGCTGACATCACGATGCTTGTTTAAAATGTGTTCCCCTCAGTTCCTCTCTCTGTTTGATTGACATTTACGGATAGCAAAGGCTGATGGAAAGGATTTGTTTGCACACAGCGATGCGAGGGGGGGCCAGGGGAGTCGAGTGAGAGGAAAGGGGAATGAAAGGAGGGAAAAGATACACAGTGAGATAGAAGGAGAAAATGGGAGAGCAGAGAATCTTGAACTACGATAACCTTAAGTCCTTTCCTGATGACACATGCTCCCATCTGTGAGTGTGTTGATTGTGGTGACAGCAGCCTTTGCTCATCTCAGCCTGGCCTCTGCATCACATTCCTGCAACGATGAAGAGGCTGGAAAAAAAAGCATTCTCTTTTGTTTGCTTTGTGAGAAATGCTTCTGTGCATCCATGTCTTTCCTGTGTCACTATGAAAGATGATTTTAAATTTTTAACACGGACAGTGATGTGTTCTTGGGATTCTCAAATAAAAGTGACATATTATAACTATGAGAATCAGCTAGTGAAAGTATAGTCAATGGCCAAGAATATGGACTGAAGTACTGTATGTCAGTGGCATCATATATTGTAAAAATCTAAGCAGGGGTTGAACACGAGGACCACATCCCCTGAGCTTTGAAATCCTAAATGTAATCAGTTCATTCTTGTGTCAGATTTGTGCAGTGTTAAAAGGAAACTATTAAAAGTATGCGTTAGATATTAGGTCATAAGCATAAATGACCCTTACTGTTGAATTATCACCTCCAAAATAGGTTTACCTTAAATGAAGTAGTTGATCTTTGCAATGTTTTGTGTTCAAAGAGAATAGAGTGGTGCATGGATGACATGTTCTTGTTGACCGATGTGGAAGTGAGCATCACGCTGGTTCCCTCGGCTATAAGACTATTGACGGCCTATGGGATATTTTACTGCATTTTGGATCAATGCTGATAATAAACTCTGCAGCAAATGAAAAATGATTAGGCTACATGATCTGCTCTTTGTGACAATCTAGACAAACAAACCTACCTTTCACTATTTTTTAAGCGGAAACATAAATCAACAAGGGTAAAAGCTATTTGTAATAAAGTACAATATAACGGTTCAATTCAGAAACAACTACTATAATATCTTATTTAAACCTCTTATTTTAAGTTTTCTACATAACTGAGTGTCATGATCAAACTGGTCCTCATGGCTGTGGCAATAGTGTAGGCTATGAATAATTGATAATTAAAAGACTATCAAAATGCAAGTAGACAGTTCAATTCATCCATTCTTGTAGTCCTAGAAATTACTTTGCAACCATTGTTTTAAACCCATATCCAGCAGAGACAGACTCTCTGGAAGACACTGGAAGATGCGCTGGTGGGATTGAGGAGGTCTTCGAAGTATTCTTTTCACCGATCCACAACATCCCGAGTCGAGGTCAGCAGCGCACCATCCCCACCATAGACAGTGTTGACAGCACACTGCTTCCCCCTCCTGAGACGCCGGATGGTGGTCCAGAATCCCTTCAAAGCCATACGGAAGTCGTTCTCCATGGCCTCTCCAAACTCCTCCCATGCCTGGGTTTTTGCTTTGGCGACCACCGAAGCTGCATTCGCTTGGCCAGCCAGTACCTATCAGCTGCCTCCAGAGTCTCACAAGCCAAAAAGACCCAATAGGACTCCTCCTTCAGCTTGACGGCATCCCTCACCTCTGTCGTCCACCAGCGGGTTCAGGTGTTGCCGCCACGACAGGCACCGACCACCTTACGGCCACAGCTCCGATTAGCCGCCTCAACAATAGAGGCCCGGAACAAGGCCCACTCGAACTCAATGTCCCCTGCCTCCCCCGCCACATGGTCGAACTTTGCCTAGAGGTGGGAGTTGAAACTCTTTCTGACGGGAGACTCTGCCAGACGTTCTCAGCAGACCCGCACAACTCACTTGGGTCTACCAGGTCTGACCGGCATCCTCCCCCACCATTGGAGCCAACTCACCACCAGTTGACAGCTCCGCCTCTCTTTTCACCCGAGTGTCCAAAACATGCGGCCGCAGGTCCAATGATACGACTACAAAGTCGATCATTGAACTGTGACCTAGGTGTCCTGGTGCCAGGTGAACATATGAACACCCTTATGCTTAACAAAGGTGTTTATGGACAGTCTGTGACGAGCACAGAAGTCCAGTAACAGAACACCACTCGGGTTTAGATCAGGCTCCTCAAAGACTCACTGTCATTGCCAATGTGAGCGTTGAAGTCCCCCAGTAGAATGAGGGAGTCCCCTGAAGGGGTGCTCTCTAGCACCCCCTCTTGGGTAAACCCCAACATACAGGTCTCAAGCCTAGGGGAGACAAGCACAGCCACCCCCACCCGACGCCTCTCACCATCTGCAACTCCAGAGTGGAAGAGAGTCCAACCCCTCTCAAGAGAACTGGTTCCAGAGCCCAAGCTATGTGTCTAGGTGAGTCTAATTATATCTAGTCAGAACCGCTCGACCTCGCTCACAAGCTCTGGCTCCTTCCCTGATAGAGAGGTGACATTCCACGTCCCTAGAGCTCGACGCTGCAGCCGAGGATTGGACCACCAGGGTCCCCACCTTCAGCTGCTGCCCAGCTCACATTGCACCCGACTACTACGACCTGTCTCACGGGTGGTGGGTCCATGTGAGGGGAGTCCCACGTCTCTCCTTTGGGCTGGGAAAGTTATTGTTATCATTTAAAAAAGTTAATTTTGACAAGCATAGTTTCAATACTGACCCTCATGTTGGACTCTGAGTCATCTTTGTTAGCTTTAGCTGGTGAGATGCTGCTAGCTCTAGCTTGAGTGTTGCGAGTGTTTGCTGGAGAGTTGTCTTGGTCACCAGCAATCTTTTGATTGTTTCTTGAAAGCTTGATTTGACATGTCAAATTACTGAATATTTGCTTAAATTATCATAAAACAAGTGCAATAAACTTAACAGGAGTGCAGAGATAGGATTTTAGTTCCAGCAGTAAAGTAGTGAATAAAACCAACATATCTTTTGTTGTTCTTCAGTTTGAAATTGTTCTGTTTAAATATAGTTTAAAACTCTATAGGTGGGGGTGCTGGTTTGGTGAATTGGTTGGCAACCATGTACGTCCCATGTACATAATTCTGCCGGTGGGTTCAAATCCAGCCTGTGACCACTTTGCAGAGTGTCTTTGTCTACTCTCTTTCCCCCTTTCACAAGCCTGTCCACTGTCTCTCTCCTATCAATAAAGGCACAAAATGCCCAAAAATACATTACAAAAAACAAAACAAAAAATCTCTATAGGTACTTCATTTGTAGGAGATGCAATTAATATATATTTTAAAAAAGCAGCAGTCTTTGAGAGGAAAATCTCAAAACAGCTTTATTTATAGAGGTCTGAGAGGAAGTATGCAGTCTGACAGGTGATAACTTCAGCAGCATGTTGATAGGGAGTCTGAGAAATCCCTCTTTATGGACTGTGCGAGAGTTTTATGGCACTGCAGTGAACAACACTGACCAGCTGTCTACCCTTTAATGTGATCTTCCTGTCTTCTGGATTATTAGCCATGATGGTTTTTGTTTGGTCTAAATCATCTGCTGTAAATGTGTGTGGCTTATAAATGGCTAATAGACAAGGACAAACAGTTTGTTCTTGTCTGGGCCTTTAATATGTCATCTCAAAGTCTTAGATAAAGGATGCATTAAGTTGTAGTTTGTTTCTGACTTAATCTTGTAGAAAATGTTTATAGATCAGATTATGGTGGTTTTATGCCTCTGGCAGGTGTACATTAAACAGAGAGTTGAAGAACAATGGTGGGTCCTTTGGCCTCTAACCTCTAATCTTTAACCTCCCTAAACAAATATGATCATGAGAGGACATTTGACTGTTCCTTTAAAATGCTTCTATCCTTTAGAGTACTTTTGCACCTACAAAATCAAACTATATTAACCTGACGTCTAAGTAAACCTCTGTGCAAAGTTCGATGAAAATCTCCTATTGCAGCACAGGTATTGCATTAAAAGGGGACATATCATGCTTGTTTCTCCTTTTCACTATGCCAGACTAGGATGCCTGTAAAGCATTTCTGCCCTCAGTACAAGTCATTTAGTTCCTTCATTGCCCCACAATAGCGTTCTCAAAATCCTCATTTTAAGCCACTATGAAGCTCTCGTTGAAACACGAGGATCTCAGGATGACCTAAAGTTACCTCGCAACGTCACAGCCCTTTGTGCTCTGATTGGTCAGTTCTATCGGGGGTAGAGCCAGCCTGTCCTTCTTCTTCTACTGTATTTTCCGGCAGGCTCAAAGCAGCGACTGCGTATTGAGTCCCCCTACAGGCCAGAGCTGGTAATAAGTGAGTGTGAGCTAGGGATCTATATGCTGCAGCTGGACAAATGTGTTCCTCGGTGACGGTTTTGTGGCTAACGGACATCACAGAGGAGGAAGTGTTTTATCAGATTACTCCAATAAAAAGAAAGGTACCTCGTGTCATCTCGACGATTTAAATCTCGCAGTCATCTCGCAATGACCTATTTTCAGAGGCATCAAATCTCGTTCTAGGATATCAGAAAAAATACGATATCTAATTTTTGAAAATTAAGGGGGTGTAAGGTTTTGTTTTCAAATGTATTATATTATATGTAAGTATTAAATCATGCATCAGCATGATATGTCTCCTTTAAGTGAAAATAAATGACTTATGGTGATTTACCTTGACCTGTGACTTCTGCAATGTAATCAGTTCAAGTTATGGAGCCTCATGGTCATAACTGCTTATTTTGAACCAGCAGAGATGGTTTCCAGTGGGCTAGGTCCCCTTAAAAGTGAGCTTTAGAGGACTAACACATTAGATCTGATGCCTTGTGACCACCTACATGTATTTACTGAGTCATGGCAAATGGAGGTCCAGCCGTTTCTATTGGAGCCTCTGTGATAACAGTTGTGCTCCTAAGACTCCCCTCTGCTGTAATATTTCCTCTCCTAAGTAGGCCTATGTCTCAAAAACTTAAATCTACAGACACAATTTATACAAGTAAATGTCCACAAATCACACAGATAGGTGCAAGCATAGCATAAGACCAGGTTTATGGGGAGTCAAGCTTGAATCATATTGTACAATCTTAACATTGGAACAAGCCAGCATTGTGCTTGAACACTCCTCATAAAACAAACAACAAAACAGACCATTACCAGGGAACACGTTTTCATTTGGCATCTAACCAACGCGAGTACACATTGACTGCAACTTGACAACTGTATCAGGTGGAAAACTAGAAAGAGGTGAAACAGCTGAAAAATTGTACAAATTTGCATATTTCCTTTGGATCATTCTGTGTTTGCAAGGCAGTATTTTAAAGATGTCCTGATCATGCAAAAGGCAGGTCTGGGTTTATGTCAATACATCACAGGTGGCTTTGCTATGACTAAGAGTCACACTCTGCATAATAAAAAAAAGAAGCTTGCAGGCTAAGCTACTCACAAAATGAGTAATAGTAATGGTCACATGTATCATAAATTATTATATAATGAATATGATATTAATGTTAACAAAGTCAGTGCATGAAGAGGAAGGGCTTTTAATACATATGATTGTCTACAATGAACCACAGAGGACACAGGATAGCATGGTAGCCTATCACACCGCAACTCTGTGGCCACAAGGATGCTGCCAGTGATGCAAAAAATGAAAGAGCATCTTTAAAAAGCATTAATTCTCCTGTTTGAACGAGCTGGACTAAATTCTGGGAACTAAACAAATGTTTGAATTAGAAATGTTGAGTCCTGTGATGATCTGCTGTAGAGACGATGAGTTATGTTAACCTGTTAAAATTTTCATGGTATGGTGTGCATGTGCACAGACAGCGACTCTGTGGGATCACAACACTATTCGTAAGCTTGTTGTTATCAACCTGACTGCCTTATAGCTGTAATGCAGTTATTATTAAGGCTGTAACTTCTTGTTCTGCTATGGCATAGTGGTGAGTTTACTCATCCTCCTGTTTGTGGTGGATGCTGGGTTGCTGGAATAGAATAGAATAGAACAGAATAGAATTAACCTTTATTCGTCCTACATGAGGAAATTTGCAGTGTTACATTATCAAAGAGGACAGCAGTGATAGTGAAAAATATGCTTAGTATAAAACAAAAAGTGTGTGCATTAGTATAAATATAAAGTCTGGGGATATAGAACTACAAAACATAACTATTTACACATTTAGAAAATAATTGCACATGGGAATATTGCATGTTGATGGGGTTGTGTCTTCACTTCAAACAAATCCCTTCACGGGTCTGAGTGGAAGTGAGTCGAGACCACCTTTTTCAGGGGAGCCTGGTGGGTTGTTTGTACAGAAAACAGGGATTGATGCTTTGTTTATATATTTTAAAATGAATACAGTCAAACAGGAACAGCCATTTGTCTTTATACAACTCTCCCTAACAATCCAGAAGTGAAAACAACCAAAATGTCAGGGTTATGGGAATTTATTCTATGAATCCCACTACCAAAAACTAGACCCAAGTCCTTCATCCTTAACCACCATTGTACTTTCACTGTCTGGCACAGATCTACAATATGTTGTGGATGCATGGAACCCTTGATTAATAGCTGTAGTCTATATTTGCAGATTGTATACTTTTTGTACTGTATTTTTTCTATTTTTGGGTAAATATTAAGCTTGATCTCTGAAAATGAAAGTTATTGCAGTGTGTAAGGATAACTCTGCAGTGTGACACACAAACCTGCATTAACAGAAGGGGGAGAAGTATTAAAAGATGGAAAAACAACAAAATGCTGTATGGGACTTTAATGAGGACAAAGACATACACATAAATATACATACAGTATATAGTACATACCAGAATGTGTGCGTGCATATGAAGGTTTGTGCAGGCATGCATGTTCAAAGTCTCAAGAGATCTTCCACAGCCACTGGCATTTTCTATACTGCGTCACGTTATCATCCTCCATCTCTTTAACATGTAGTGAGCGAGGAAACTGCTCCTGCCCTTTACATTTAGTGTAAAAAAGATTCTTGCATGCATTCATATTCCCATCACACATATCCCATCTTAAATTCTCAACATTTACACACATGCTCTCAGCGGCAGGAGACACGGAGCTCATATATGATTAGAATCTTCCAGCCCGACCACAACCACCGCCGCCGTCACCACCACTGCCACAGTCCCTCTAAGAAACAGATCACCTCCAAATATTGAGTTATGTAACCTTTAAACAACTGCACATTTCTCTCTCTCTCTTTCTGCTTCTTCTTTCTGGAGAGACCCAGGACCACAAGCGTGCCTGCAGGCCAGATGCAGATGATGGTCTGTCAGTTTGCGGACCCATGGTCAGGCTATCATGATGACATTAACACTCCAAGAATGTCTGTAGCGCTCACTCTCGACCATCTTTTCCAGCCTCAGCCCGAGCCGTGCAGAATGTGGATTGTTATGAAGGATTGCTTGTACAGTATGCCCGTCCGACCGCAGCGTTCACTCTTTAAATTAACCTTCTCTTTCTTTGTGGAAACTTACATTTTAAAGTACAAGCAGGACTGAACATGAAATATGCTGCATAAGTAGTGGTGTAAGAACGTACTGATAAACTGAAATGTTATGGCGTGATACTATCTTGAACATTTCCACGAATTAATGATTCATATGTATTTGTGAAAGCTGTTTTGTGTTGCATTTAAGCGTCATACCTCTAGTTTGAAGCAGTTCATATGTGTCTCTCCCTGTTTGCACTTCTCTTGTTAGAAGGAGATATCATCAGCATTCAGGGCTCCACGTGCACTCCTACAGTTGCTCCAACCTTATCCAGAGGATAGGGTGAACACCAGAGATAAGATGGGCATTCAAAGCGCATAGCTGGACTAATATTGGCTTTCAAGAAATAGGACGCACCAAAGACTCCAACAAGAGTCATACAGTGCAATGTTTGCAATACATGCCCCACTGGAGTCAAATTCTAAAGTAACAGGATGATCCTGCTAGCACAAATGGCAAACACCATATGTACATTAAAGTGCAGCTAATATATTTTGAAATGTGTGGATAACTAAAAAATGACTGAAAAAACTTCATACATCAAAGTTAGCCATGACCTCAAATCGTGCTATCAAAATAGCAGTCAAAACTTCCTTTTATTTACAAAGATTTGCATTTTAGAAGCAAATCCAGCAGGTGATTGGATAATCTTCCCATCAGTTACATTAATTAAAAGCCAATCAGATAATGTAGTAGGCTGATTCTGCTTCACTACAGAACGTGAGCCACTTCATTAAACAAACTCTCATTAACACATGTTGGAAGTGGCTAGAAAATATCTCAGCCTCATAGAAAGGCTGTCAGTGTTGTTGTTTGTTCTTCATTTAATAAAGAAGTGTGGTCCATATCGATAAAACTGCCACTGAAGCTGTTAGCATGTATGCTAATCTCTGTACAATAAGCCACTCCCTGCTGTCATCTCATTCTTAGCTCCCATCTCCTCCTGCTGGTTGGCTATGCCGCTTAAAGCCAGGCACAGTGGTTGTAGATTGCAGCTTGGTAAAATGGATCTGCCTGGTTACAAACACTGTTTTAGTGACAATAGTTCCAAACTATATTTCTTAATGTGGTAAATACTGTGTTTTGTGTGTACTGTAGGAAGTTTTTTCTTACTGAAACTTACTTTGTTAAAAATTGAATCTACTGTCTTGCATATAACCTTCCCAGTGTTTGAACTGGCCCCACTATAATCAATGTTTCACCATACTGACATGTATCACCAGATTTTTACCAATACAATCCGTAATGGAAGCAATACATTCAAAAAGCAAAGGGAATAATATCTCTTAATATCTCAGTGCTTCCCCCTGTAGATAACTGGTGGTAGCACTGGTGGTAAGGACTAATCTCACTTTCAAAGACCAAAAATGTAATACATTTTGGGAGATACTTAAAAAAATAACACACAACTTTATCAGACCAAAACAGCATTCTATTCTTCTGCCAAGAAAATCATGTTTTTGTTGACGCTTCCCATACACTTATTTGCTGTGCCTTCATCTTTGAACAAAATAACTCAAAAAGCTCACATTGGAGGAATGTTGGTCTTTGCATAAGGAAGAAGACATGTAAGTCTGTCAGGACCAAACAAAAAACAAACAACAAAACTCCAGAGCAAAACTCCAGAGCAGTTGTCCATTTGAATTCAGTTTTATTTGCAGCTAAATGAATTACTCCCTATGCCTACGTGGAAAGCATGGGGCAAAAATCCCCTTGAACAAGCTTCATAAAGTCTGAAAGTGGCAGAAAGGACGTGCTGGGGATGGAGGAGGGTTGCAAAGCATCTTGCAGAGGGAGTAGCGAAGAGGAGGCAGACTATCTGTTTAAATAAGACTGTATGAATGCTTTTAGCCATTGACGGCTTAGAGGTAATTAGCTGGAAAGGCTTTGGATCGAATTTGATAATGGAATGCTGGCAGGTTAGCAATCTTGACTCTGTCCAGAACTAATGCTATGCTCCATTGTTGTGAATGGTCAGAATTGTGATGCAGATCAAGGAAAGTTTTTTTTAAAGGATTTACTATCATTACGATACAGGGTATATTTTCCACGTTTTCGTCTCTAACTTGGCTAACTATGCCAGAAATGCTAAGCAGAGGTGTGTGCTCTTGAGCACTTCTGGTTTAACTTGCAGTGACCTTCATTTTCTTTGTGTTTAAATAATTCTAAATTGATCTATACATACAAATTTGAGTTGGGTCTTTAAGTAAGCAGAGAATTACTAACATTAATCAGCCTTTTATGTGCCCATCAAAATCCTGTAATTACCCTTCAGTTATGATTAAGGGTAAAAGCATCTCCTGTATGTGGGATATGCAGCAAATGATCATCCAGCTTGAGGAACTGGAGCGATGCCGTGCTGCACTAGGGAGTGTAAGTGAGGACAGATGAAAAGAGATTTTTCATGCATCAGAGAAGTCCCTGTGGATGTGCTCATGACATGCACAAGAGCTTCAAATACTCAGAGGAGGTCAAGCTGTCTTCCATTGGCTCCCTCTCACCACCTGATTACATTACCCTCCCTCTCCTCCTCCTCCTCTCTCTCCATCTCACTGACCTTTTTTGTGTGATATCAGCTCCTGTATGACGAGGGCTTCATGAAAGAAATATTTAGACACATCACAAGCTGGAGTCCGTGCTTTGAAGCCCACGATGGCAGTGTTGACAGCAGCCACTGAAGCGCCTAATGAGGCTGTAGAGAGTGTGCACCTCTGTAAGGGCGTCTGATGCAACTTTGGAATGAACCCAGCTAATGCCACCACGCAGTAGCACAGTGAGGATCAGCCCGTCCAGTGATTAGTGTTAACACAGTGTCACTTCCATTTACATCCTCTACCAGCATAGACTTACATCAGGATGTGATGGCTTAGCGCTTTGGAGAACACCCTGGAGAGGCTGTTAAGTTGTTAGTACACTGATCTGAAGTCAGAGGTTAGCAGGGGTGGTGAGAAATGGGCCCAACATCTCCCTCGTGTTTGATGTACAGCCAGCTCAACATAAATCTTGGATTGGAGTTCCCGTCTTGATAAAAAAAAGTCCAAGGCAGGAAAGTGTAATGGCCGCCGCCTGTGAAGACAGCTTCCTCTGCAGAGCTCGTATGAATTAAACACGGAGCCGGGCCATTATAAATGACAGGGTCAGAACTGCCAAATGGGGATGTTGGAAAAACAATGCGACCCACAGAATCGATCATCTCTGCCAGCTCAGAGAAACTTTGTTAAGTAGGGCCAAGTCAGCAACTATGAGAGTCCAGCTCCAGCAATTATCATAATACAGAAGGAAGAGGGGCTCAGTCATTGAGTGTGACAGTAATGACTGCAGAGGAGAGCACTGATGGCAGTTACGTACTGTGGTATTCTGCTGGTATGTTATGAATGATAATCTGAGAGGCTGCTTATTACCCGCTTATGTGCTCACACACACACACAAAAAGTAAAGATCTTATTTTGCAGCCTGTTCCTCACAGGATATCTGTTGTGGGCTGTGCCTGGAGCTGCATACTTTCACATAATTCAGAATAATGTGACGTCAAAATGAGTGTGTGGTCTGCTCCAGATTCACAGCGTTCAATTTTGCTAGTGATCCCCCGACATCCTGTGAGCCCCTGTGGGCAAAAATGTCTCTTCCTGCTTTACACTATGAAGAAGTTGACAGTCCTTGTTTTCAAAAACATATTTAAACCAGGTTAAAATTTGTGCTTTTAAAAAAAAGGTGGACATTTTTTAGCTGGATGCATGGACATTGAGGAAAGTCCTGGTTTTACCTCTACAGAGCCCCAACTCACAAAGGGAAACCTAGAAAAGAGCAAATAGTGGATTAATGCTGCCAGACACTCCTCTGTGCCCGCACCAAACAGAATCTTTCTCATCCTGACATAATTTTTGCATTAATTTAGTCAGAATTTTACTTTATTTTGTCACAGTCCAAAGACAGACTGAAGCGGCATGTAACAATTGACCCAGTTCTACTCTTAAATGGCATTAACAGGCTTATGTTATTACTCAACAATCATTGAGTGATGAGGAACTTCTTGCTCCTCTCTTCCCAAACAGATCCACACACTTTGAAAATATACAAACTATCCGTAGCTCAAATTTTCCTCCTGATGGTATAAGGAAAACTATTCTATAACATGTAAACATACTTTAAGTCATTTTCTGGCAAATATATAAAATTGTATGGCGTATAAATGATGTCCAGGGTGCTGCACAAAGGCCCAAATGGCCTTCATCCTACAGTTTATGTTATTACTCAGTTTATGTGTGGTTTTCATGAGATATGAACATGTGTCATCTTGTTCAGATAAATATTCTATGCCTGTGCTGCAAACCTGACCTTGCACAACTGCTGGATCTGCCTGATTACCTCCGCCAAGGAGTTTGTCTGTCTGTCTGTCTGTCTGTCTGTCTGTGGACAAAATAACTCAAAAAGTTATGGATGGATTTTGATGAAATTTTCAGAAAATGTTCAGCATGGGAAAAGGAAGAAGTGATTCAATGTTTGGTTTTGATCCGGATCACCGTCTGGATCCACCATGACAAAAAATGTGATTTTCTTGAATAACTACTGAACTAAAATAGATATCATTATGAAACCAATTGCTAATGGTATGTTTTCATGGTCAAGGAATCTCAATATTTAGGTGAAATAAAGGTAGGACTAATATTTATGGAAAAAATCACAATATGGGTGAGGACTGTGGTGCTGGCGGAGGTCTGCACACCGAGTGCTTTTCTAGTTCATGTCTGTAAACAGAGAAGTCCAACTTGCCAAGCTCCAATTTACAACTTTTGTGAGCTGCCCAAAGCTGCACAGTCTAATCAGGGGGAGACATTAGCAAGACAAGAGTAGGAAGAGATTGATTGTATGGAGATTAGCATAAATGCTCACAGCTTCTGTAGCAGTTTTGTTATATCTTGACCGTGTTTCTTTTGTTGTTCTGTGGAGGTTGAAAGTGTATCTTGATAGAAAGGATATTTTCCCTCCACTTCAGACATGTTTTGGCATTGATTTCTTCTATGAAGTAGTTTCACTTACACTGCAGCAAATGCCCTCCTACTACATTATCTGGTTAGTCTTTAATGAATGTGATTGAAAGAATGATTGTCCAATCATCCGCTGGATGTTATTTGAAGGCTCTTCCTCTTATCAAAAACTTTTAATGGGCTGTTGCTGAAATGGACTCATGAAATTTATTCTTTAAAAGTGGTGTTTCTGGTTATTGCAGCCCCTCACAGCAGTGAAATTTTGCAGACATGCTTTGTTTACATGAACACAAATTATTGGACTAAACACAATTCCATGAACTATTCTGCTCATGGGTCAGATTCTTTGCAATTTTTCTGAGTGTCTTACATAGTTTTTCAATGGCGACAGTTTCAAACACACATATTTTTTAATTCTTTGTTTGATCAGGGAGTTGTCAAGCAAAAAGATAATGATTCCTTGATGGAGTTATCCATTATCAACTGGAATTTGTTTTTGATTCCCATCCCCAGAGATGGCTGACATTACTCATTTGTTTCAAGCACAAGGGATGAACTTTTCTATCATTTGTTTTTAATATCAACCCACTTAATTTTTGCCTCAGCTTTGATTTTTATCCAGAAAATTTAATTGCTTTCATTTCTCAGTATACAGGTACAAAGGAAATTTACTGTTTTACTTTTTTGTGCACTGTATGATATAAAATATATTAATAGATACAACAAAGATATGATCTCTTTTTTTTTGCCTTTTACCTGAAATCATGCAACTTTCTGAAAAAGAATCAATGATCTGTGTGACAGTGGATAAAAGATACAATTTGAACCAGTTTAATAATATAGTGTACTGTACATAACCACTGATGCCTGACCTAATTTTTGTAAAGCTCAGGTTTTATATGAAATGTGTTTTTATCGGTCCATGTGTTGAGCTGTGTCCATGGCTGCTTCTCATTCCAAATCTTACAGATTTTCTTCTGTAAAATCAGATTTTAACTGTACTCAAAGATAATCCTTTTAAGGAGTCTTCATCTGCCCATATTATTCTCATAAGTTTCTGTCATTGCAGGAGTGCTGGCCTCGAATGCACTCTGGTATTGTTTTATCCCTCAGCATTACTGCGTCATATTCGTCCAGCCTGTCTGCAGCTGATGGGGGTCACACAAAGTGCCAAGACGCTGGCAGCTCCATCCAGAGCTCTCACTTGGATAAAAACTTGGACTCCCTGCCTGATTCATAACCCTGAACTTTGTTATCTGGACCAGAAACAGACATATTGATGAAGTAGACTCTTGAGAGGCAGTGGAAGCTGACCAAAACACATTTGTCTCTCTCGCTGTCATGAAAATAAACCAAACAAGTATATAATTAACACCCAGACCAGTGAGATCCTTACTGGGCTTGGCTGAGTGGTAAACACAGTTTGCTCTGTTTGACTGAAAGATAATAACACATAAAATAGTGGAGGAAAAAATCCTTCATATGAGGCTACATTTCTATGAAGACATCCGCATCCAAGATAAGTTTTGAAATCTACTAACATTCTACCATATTCTTAATCTGCAAATTTGATTGTGAATGTTTGACAGTAATATTAAAGAGAGACAACTAAGTGAAACAACAGAAACTTGAGCAACAATTACTAGTAATTATTATTACTTCAAAGTCAAATGGGCAAATGTAGCCTAGAAAAACATCAGGTCTAAACAAGAAAAATGCTGTCTCGTGAAATCGCACTACATAACACACCACATGGACAGCTCAATATTTACTTTACAGAATATATTTCACCAGTTCGTCTGGGCAACAGCTCATAGAAAGCTTGTGGGAATGAAAGAACTTTCCAAAGCATCTGGCAGGTGACTGGATGATCATTCCATCAATCCCATTTATGATTGTATTAGGACCCACCAGATAATGTAGAGGGTAGACTAAAATACAAAAGACAAGCCATCTCATGGAACAAACTATCACAGAAACATCAAGAAACATTTTCAGTGTTGTAGTATTCTTCATTTAATAAAGACACAGAATCTAGATCTGATGAAACTGCTACTGAAGCTGTTGTTTCACTCGTAGCTCCTGCCTCTTCCTGCTTTAAATGATGCTGATTGGGCTGTGGCACGTTTGGCTGCACCATCATTTTAGATTCAAACATGACAAGGTGGATCAGCCCGATCACAGACAATCAATCAGGCGGACCCATCTGCACTGCAAGATTAGAAACCACCCACATCGGAAGTGAAATCTGTTTTCAAAGCACTGAACTTAGTACAGATAACTATTCAATCTCAGATGACATGCACATTCACAGTTACTTTTTAAATGATCCTCTTTATGACAAAGTGTAATGAGGAATAAACAACTAAAGGAAAGCAAAAAAATGAGTGCTTTTTACTCATGCAGTCCTGATATTATCAGGATAATGTCTGGGAGGTCACCGGTAGGCAGGCCACAACCTCACAAATATCATTCAGGAGTTTGTCATATAACTGACAAAGCAGCATCGTTTTTCTTTGATAACAATAAATAATCTTATCTCAGTGATACTGTACATGTTAAAAAATATGTATCAACAGCATTGACAAAAGACTTGAGAGGATCTCTGTAGCACTCATACGTCAATATGAAGCAGCAATCACGCTGGAGAAAGAAAGCTGCAGTGTTTTATCTCTGTATCCAACACAATGCTTGAGACCCTGTGGAGATTGTTTTAGAGCAAATATACTACAGATCTTTTAAATGTCCAGATGCACATTTGACTGTGTCTTACTCTCTTTATAATCAGCTGAACTGCTTTAGAAGAAAATCTAAGGGCTTGAGATGAAATTACTCTGATAAAGTCGGGGTGAAAAGTTGGCTGTTTACACTCACAATAATGGCTTACCCAGGGTGAAGTCAGGATAATTTCAGGGGGCTGTTGCAAGAGGTAATGGGATTATTGTTAACTCAGCCTCTCGATTGTCTCTGGAGTCTTGCCTCATGGCACCATCCTGACATGGCATTCAATCTGCTTCAGTCCAACGTCACAGGCCCTGGTCAGCAGAGGTGTAAAGTCACCACTCACACTGGTATATTAGTTTCTGACCTAGTCCTCCAGCCTATTGATCATTAAAAGACAAAAAAACATATCTGAAAACATAACCATAACACACAGACCCATGGTATGAAGTCCTGAAAATGTTGATAACCCTTAACACATTAATTCCTTGTTTCATTTAAGGTCAGATTGAAAAAGGTAGCCAATAATATACTAACTTAACTGCTGCAGTACAAAGATGCTCTGTGTGCAAATTGCAGTTGTTTCTGCCAGTCCTACCTTATTTTACCTTTACTCTAAAAATACAGAATAATGCTGCCAAGCAAACTTGATCCATGACAACCAATCAGTCTTCCACTCATGTTATACAGATGGAGTTAAAGTGCTGATTGAAATAAGTCTATTGGTCTCTAGTTTCATAACAGTCTAGGTTTGTCAAGAAGCATTTAAGGAATTGTAGGGGTAGCTGGACAGTTTGTGCTCTGGGGTGATTTATGGTATATTGTTAAGTTTAATGATCTTTACACTCAAAGAAAAATAGATGAATAAATGCCGGCTGCTTTACATTTTGATCATGTTTCTTAAAAACCGAAGTTGTACCGACGTGACAGTTGCTGTGAGGATAATATATATTACAAAACCATACACAAATTTGTCAGTGGTTAGAGCTTTCTGGAAACTAAGCTCATTCTTCACATTATACTCTACTTTAAACATCTCACCATGTCCACGGCAAGACTCCAGTCCAGAACAAATTGCTGTGAAATCCATCTCATTCTATATTTTTACCCAAACAGGAGATTCTTTGTTAATCACTCCAAATGCACACAAGCCAGCTGGACATTTTCCTTGGAAGATCTAGACCCAGCAAGAAGAAACACACATGGGGTAAGGGGTAAAGCAAGGTAAATCCTGTTCAGAGATAGCCTCCCAAAAGTGGAAGGTCAAGGATTGTTGTTATCTTCCAAGGGAGACTGGATTACTGACAGAGTTTATTTTTCACAATATAGAAGACATAAATATCTGCAAATGCAATAAACAGCACAGATAAAATAGGTAATTTTTCAATTTAATTTTTCTTTTTTCCCCTTTTAAAATGTATTTAACTGCAAACATTTTATGAAGATTAAAGGTAAATTTTATTTTTTGTTGCATTTAGACAATTATGCATCAAATGCACAAAAATATTGCAGATTTACAGATGCATGTGAACACAGACAGGATGTTCACCTTGACCTTGCCTTTAGGATTTCCCTGCTGACTCTACTGGAGTATTTTCCCATTTCCTAGCCCTCTCTATCTGACAGGCAAACATGAAGAAGACTTCCCGCTGTGAGAGACACTTGGGCCCATTCATGAAAGATACTTTGTTGACTTGATTCGCCTGAAATTCCGGGTTTTCAGGGTTATGTGATTGACAATGGCAATAAAAGACAGTTTTCTCTTGATTTCATGAAAGAGTGGTGCAGGGATGAATAAAACCCATAAGTGAGTTAGCATTTAGCACCTCCTGGTTCTCAATTGATCAAAGTAAATGGGATTCAAATACTCGTTTTAGATTAGTGCCTGAAATGGCTGTCATATGTTGTCACTTCATGACTCAATATGATTGATTTAATGTAGTACATATATGGTACTATACTCTCTATATCGAAACCGTAAATGGGTGAGCAACATAGTTCATGTAAAATGTAGATGTTATTTTAAAAATATATATGTAAAATCCTTTATCTGTGAAAATACAGGATATCAAAAGTTTTAGCTTAGCTTAGTTTTAGTTTCAAGTACTCGTGGTTCTGTAACGTTTTTTTTATTTTTTATTTTTTTATTTACGTTTGTAACGTTTTGATTACAAATGTTCATGGCGCTGTCTCAGACAGCAGGTGGTAGTAGACGCGCTGTTCCACCACCGCAGTAATGGCAGCCGCTGATAATGGCGGCGCTCTGAGATCAGCCATAGGATTGGTCTATACTTTGTGAGTTGAATTTTGTGTAAAGTTGGCAATTTCTGGGGCAGAATGGGTGTGGAACATACTTCATCAATGTGGCGTTGCATTTTTGTGTAAATTGTGTAAAAGTATTGGGTTTTGGACACAGCCTTTCTCACTGTGGGTGTCCTGCACTGTTAGTACCACTGTATCGCTCACATTCCTCCTTATCAGATAGGCGGTCGTCTAGTGTGGTCTGAAAGGTAAACAGGGCCCAGGGGGGTCTGGGAGCTCCAGTCTGCATTCACTCCTCAGTGTCAGAGTCAAGTGTGGTTTAATGGAGCCTGTCAGAATCCCTGCAGCCTGAAACCACCTGCTTTGAGAGCCCTTATGTGCCGATGTCAGCTCAGTACAGTAAAAGCCAGCATGCCCTGCAGCTACACTCAATGCTGCCCTGTCACACTTGATTTATACACTTTGTGGAAATGAATAAATTCAACAATTAATCTTAATTAAGCCTGAGTAATCATGGCAGAGCTCTATTAGCTGTGACTTGTGTGACCTCTGAATCGAAAATATCACTGTCAACTCAATAAGTATGAGAAAAGGCCTGCCATCATTTAAATATATTTAATGCATGTTCTGCACGAGGGGGGGGCTTTGTCTCTGTAATTATTTAAATTAGTCAGTAACCTTTCATAAATAAGAATAGCTGGGCCAGAGAAAGGAAGAATGTTATCTGCAAGCCTGTCTCATTTGAGCCAAAACAAGAAATTAGAGATATATTATTTAAATTACTTAAACATAGCGGAACATTGAGTGTCAACTAATACCAGAGGTGAAAGTTAAAAGCAATTGATCACTTTGAAAACTCTTGTTTACTTAACAAACAAACCTTAGTAACACCCTCTTCCATTCAGATGCAGTGCAAATGTGTGTCAGATGGGCAAGCCTCATGTGTTTGCTGATAATTTGGCCTGTATTGATTCAGAGTGACTCAGCTGCAGCCTCACATGATGATAAAATGCTTAAGATGATTTCACACTGGATTCATGTTGATGACAAGCATTTGTTTTGGGATTTGTTTGTTATGACTTTCGCACTATGTGCTTTATTTTGTCTAAATCTCCCTGCTACCAAAGCTCCATAAATTCTGCCTCAATGAAGAGCTTTGATAGTAAGTTAAAAGGGATAGTCTGTTCTTTTTTTGTCGGGTGTATGATGTACATACAGTAAGCCACAGTGACAATCAGAATAAATGCTTGATCAGAATAAACATATCACGTCAATGGGCCAATTGAAAGATTATGATCTGAAAGAGCTCACACAGAAATAAATTAATTCCCAGTTAGAGGGAAGGTTTATGTCCGTCGTGCATTTAAATATTCATTCTAAACTGTTTTTCCTGGTTCCTCGATTTTTCACCTCCCCTCTTTAACTGCAGGTGTAAGAAGTTCTAGACCAGGGCGTGCCCAACTCTATGGTCCCACCGATCCCACTTTACAGTAGCTTCCACTGTACAAACTGCTCTGGCAGCTAGTGACCTCTTTCTCCGCCTTTGGTCTGTTTAATGGCAGTTTTGTTTCTCGAAAGAGGACAAGAGGAAGATGCTTTCAGAACATGATTTGGGTTCATTTCATAATGGAAAGATACAAGTACATCTCAAAAATATATATATAAAAAATATAATACATAGAATATCATGAAAAAGATCAATATTTTGTATCACTCATTTCAGAATTACCAAAATTTCAAGCAATAAATGTTTGAAATGTTTCACTCTATCTGTAATGAATCTATATAATGTATGGGTTTTGCATTCTGTGATGAAAAATACTGAACTTTTTCTTGATTTTCTAATTTTTTGAGATGTACCTGTATACTCATCACCACCAAAATCTAGTCATTTTTAAGTTTGGCCTTTACCAACATCTCCTGGAAACTTCAGCAACATCTGTCCAGTAGTTTTCTGTCTTTTCTCTTGTGAACAAACAAACTTACGTTGTCAAAACATACCCTCCTTGGCAGAGGTAATTAAGACATCCATAGTAACCAGGTGAATAAATTCTCTGTCCCTCTGTGAAAGAGGATGAGTGACAAACTTGGTATGTGTTTATCACATGTCTGTTCACCACAAACCTTATTTAAGTCATTTATCTGAAGCCAGTATTCTAAATCCCATTTGCTTTCTGGAATTGGAAACCAGGAAGTGTTGAATGGGAACTCACTTCTGTGTTTTTTGACTCATTCCTGCACCTCTCTATTAGAGTAGTGTTAGCAATAACCAGTGTCTACTTTTTGTCAAGTCAAAGCGGGGGATCTCATTACAGCAGCGATGGTGGGCAGGTCCCAGCATGTTCCAGCCATGAAGCACTCAAGACTAAGACATGGAAAGCAGAGTAAATTTAAAAGGCTCCATCTGCACCTTCAAATGTGCCTAACTGTCCCTTTAAGTCCAAATAATGGGTGGACTATGTCAGCAAAAGTGTGTATACCAAGGTGCTGCCATAGAGAAGAAAATTGTACACTTGTATTCCAGCATCTTTACACTTTCTGTCAGACTGTTTTTGTTTCTTCAAAGTCCTCTTGACAAAATCCAGCTCCCCTTTTCTATTCATAAATCTCACCTTTGTGCTCCTGGTGATCAAACATGCTCTGCTCATTCATGCTGCAGTCACACTGCTGGTTGCTTCAATGAACCTGCTTCTCTCAACTCACATTACTGATAGCTGTTATGTGAGCTGCACAGTCATGGAGAGAGCGGTACAGGAGCTGATGCATGCGCAAAATGTCTTGAATTAGAAGCTGCAGAGTTTGCAATCCCCTGTAGAGGTGAATTGTATTTTTTGCCTTTAAAGGTCCTTTACATGTCAGAGAAGAGAGGTCATTTTGGGGTTTTCTTCTCGCTCTGTAGCCATGACATCAGTGTTTACAATAAAATCCGTCCTTCCAGTTTTAGTAAAGGCTCCTGAGTGAGCCAGGTTTTGGAGAGAGTTAAGTTTGGAGCAGATTTAAGATGTGGCTTCTTAGATAAATAAATACCGGTGGTGATTAAATCGGTAGTGACCAACCAACCTTGTTATGTGAAATGCGTGGCTGAATAATGCAACCATCTTAACCAATAAACCTTTGATTGAATAGTTAACCCATACTTTAGAGCTAAATGTGGAGACAGCATCCTGTCTTTAAAATACGATTCTGACATGACAGGACTGAGAATCTGATTGTCTCTGTAAGCTGCTTTTTCCAATTTTCCATAGTATTCTACTTTTGGATTTTCAATAAAGTACATCTGCCTTTATTTACATCTGTCTTTTCAGTGGTCTGTTAATTAAGTTTCCACATTAATTTTGATAATTTCACTAAAGGATTCAATAATGCTGGTAACTGCAGAGGGAAAATCCTCTTCATCTGCTGAAAATGGCAATGAAAATCATACCTAGACTTTGTCAAAAGTTCACTGATTAAATTCTTTTTGAAGTTGGCATGACAACCATTACAAACAAACTTACCAAGGCTTAATGGGCTTTAACAAGCAGGAAACACTGACATCTTAGAAAAATGATGATTAATGTATAAGAGTAAAGTTTACTTGTGACCTCTTTCTCCACCTAAAGGTTAAAGGTTACCTACTTTATTTTTGTATCATAAACTGAATCAAGGAATTTATACAAATACTGGATATTTTGGCTATGATGTGAAAAAGAAATATGTATCAGAATGAAAAACTAGCTTGTCCTCCTCAATAACCTCTAGGTGTTCTTGGAGAATTTGCCTAAACTCCCCCTCCCCCGACAAAAGTAGAGGCTATGACCCAAAAATATAACGTACATACTGAACCGTTGGCAAAGAGTTTGTCACATCTCTAGTACAGAATGGAATCATCAGCATAAAACATGATGTTTTTTGCATCTTCAAGTTGGTATTTGGCCTCAGCCTGAGTGCATTTATTTGTTTCTGGTGACTGCAGGAGTTCCCCTGACTACCTTTGACTACCTTTGACTCCCTCTACTCTCACTTTTTCTGCTAGATTCTTTCAGCACAATTGCACCAATGCAATTATCCAATATATAACAATTCAAATCATATCATCACTCCCGTTTGCAAGTGAATCTCAATAATTCTTTACTAAACACAGTCTTAGTTACTCAGTTATGATCACTGTACTAATTAAACAGCAGTTATGATGGAGTGGCCAATTTGTTTATCTAGTTCACTGGTATCAGTCTAAAAGTCTTAGTTTTGGTAGGATCATTTTTTGTCTAGGTTCTTTGACTCTAAAAGTCAAAGTACATTTTTTGGGCTTTCATTTCATATAAAAACAGCACTGTGGACATGATCAGGATACCAAGCGTTGCTCTTACAAACCCTACAGGCTCCTCTTTTGACCTGAACATCTTCAAAGTAACTTTGAAGCTCTCAGTATATGGTGTGAACGTTGACATAAATTGGCCTCGGCTTTCCAGTGAACAGCTGATCAGGTCGGTCAGAGTGTGTGCTCTGTGAGCTCTGGTTGGTTCATCCAGAGGTTCAGAAGTGTGCAGGAGATTTGTGCTAGCCATTAGCACAGTGTAGAAACTCAGTGAAAGTTCTTTAAGCAGCCACCCAATTCCAAATAAACATTGCCTTCGATTTTAAGTGAATGTGTTAAGCCCAGTGAGTGAATAAAGCTGACTATGATTTTACACACTGATTTCATTACTATTACCTTATTATATTAGATAAACTATACTAGGGTGCAGCCTATGGGATATTTTATCATTCAGACCATTTTCAGTATATCCTAGAGATGAGTGTGTGTAAATTATTAAACCAATTGACTCTGAAATACTCAGGCCAGAACATCTGGCACCAACAGCCATGCCAAGTTTAAATCCATTAGTTTACCTTTCTTCCCGGTTCTGATGATGTGTTAGACCTTGGTCATCTTTATCATGTCTACACGCTTTATTGCACTGAGTTGCTTCCAAGTGGTTGGAGGCATTAGCTATTTGTGCAAAGTAAGCAGTTGAGTAGATGTATCTAATAAAGTGGCCTGTACATGTATTTTCCAGAAAGATAAAAGTTGAAGTGTAATTTTTTTCCAATTTGATAAACCAAACTTGTGTCCAAAAATGTCAATGCAATATCTTTGAATCATGACGGGACATTCTTGACAAGTTTAAAGAGGGTCCCTTAAAGCTTAAAGCTGGGGTCCAGGCCTTCTGAGGGGAGCACTGGTGGGTCTCAGGAGAGAACACAACATTCTGTCTGTTTTAAGGTACTCAATCTTGTTTTGGAACTGAAAGGTGCTATGAGGAGGATCTATTTCCGGCGACATAAAGACTCTGCTACCCATGAGCACGCGCAGTGACTCGAGTAACCTCGGAACTGGGAGTGACATCATCTCCAACTTATCGGTGTTCCAGTTGAAGTTGGAAAAAAACATGCCGATCTACCAGGCTATTGTTAGCTGTTGTGAGCACGCCCTGCGTTGTTGTATGAAGAATGTGATTATCACTATGGCAGCATTTTTGTAAATATAAGTCCAACAATACTATGTATACAGCTGATCTAGAGCGACACATCCCAGTCAGAAGTGCAAATAAATTAATTATTACAGGAGCTAAATAACTGTTCACACTGGGGGCATCCATTTTCGATTGTCAACACGGGGGTGGCAAGGTTTCACCGAGTTCCTAGTAGGAACCCGGTGCTCTAAGACTTGTCCGAATAATTTGCTCTAGTTTTAATTGTCTTGTTCCCAAAGTTAAGTATCCAGGCCAGGCCAGCCCTGTCCGACCCGACCACTTAGCTAAGGAATAGCATTTATAGATAACCTATTTTGATGCTATAAAACTCATCTTCAAGTGTGTATTGCAATCAGGCATATATCTAAAAGTGAGACTTTTTGTAATTACTTAAAAACTCCTCATAGCATCTTTAAACATAGGCACCTATTTTATATTGAATGTATCAATGATAACTATTTAAAATTGTGTTTGTTTTTCACTTTTTTGTGTTGGTTCCAGGGTGCTCGACTCTTTTTTGTTACAACTGGGGGGTTGTCAAAGGAAAAAGAAATCAGTAACCACTGCCTTGTATAGAACAGTCAATATTTACAAGATGCAAGGAAGTCTATTCATCATTTCAATCACAACCCAAAGCTAAATATGACAAACAACCTTTTTCAAGCTTCATTTTCAATCAGAATATTTCTTTGCATCATAGTTTGCGTAATACATCTGCCAAAGTATTTAAAGTTCATGCACCTGTGAATGCAAGACAATGGGACGGTTTCATCAGCGGCAGTCTGTCTTCTGATTGATTGATGGGCACTGACCTCCTGCTTTGTTCGAGCAGGTTTACAAAATCATGAGTGTTTGTCGAGTACCTATGTTTGTTCTTGACTTCACCGCTGCCTCTCTATGCTTTCTAAATGCTTACCTTGTGTCAAGCAAAGGTCAGTGGATACAATCCCATGACGTACGAGCCTCCCACAGAGCGAGCCTGTCTCCTTCCGCATGCAATGGAAACTCCACTCACGGCCCCTCAGCAGTCATCATGGATCAGCAGAATATTCAGCCGGGGAAACGAGAAAGTCGTGACTATGTTCTTCCCAGATGTCATGCCTGCTGCAACAGCCAAACGTCATGTTCATATGCCTTCAGCTGCACATACAAACAAATCTAAAGAGCTCTGGTAGTCGTGCAAAGCATAGCTGCAGGCTGGGCTTGACACGCAGACTCAGCCACTGTTAGATGCTCATCCATCCATCCAGGGGTTCATTTTCAGCCAGTGGAGTAAGTCTTCAGATTTGTAGAAGTCATTATTCTTATCTGGCCAAAGACATAAATGAGGGGGCACTTTTCCTTGTTCAGCAGAGTAATAACCAACGATTACATCAGAGACTGAGCCCAAAAGGTTTGATCTGCCTGAAAAGTCTATGTCATTGGATTGCATGAAGACCCCCTCTCCTGCCCACAGGGAAAACAGTCCAGTAGGGACTTAGCAGGGTGGTGCACTGCTGCAGGGAAAGTCCAAGTCTGATACACATACTGTAGGTTCTGAGAACACCAGGAAGCACAGGCAGGAAATGACCTGTGCCTTTGGAAGTCATTAAACCCTTCATCTGATACGAAGGGGTGGGGGGGCTCTTCAGAGGCTCCTACCGCACCTCATGTGGATGTTTCATTCAGTCCTTCCAGTGGATCTTTTAAGTAGTAATTTAGTCCCAAGTTCCCTTCTTCGGAAGACTTACCTGGATGATTTGATTCCAGATGACATCTTAATCCTCATAAGGTCAGTAAATAACGACAAAATTAAAAAAATTAAATTAAACGTTCTGGCTCTTTGGCACGTTGTTGCCACTAAGTTACTATAAAATTTACTGCATACCTTTTACGGTGTAGCTGTCTCATGAAACTATGTTTTTAATACTATTCATGCAATGAACAACAGAGATCATTCTTTTTTTGGAACACAATGTATAAAGAAGTGTAAAGGTTTGAAAACTTACTCTAATATTTACTTTTTTTTTTTTTTAAATCAAAATCAGTCAAATGTTGTTTAATCAGACATTAGCAAAGGCCTTATAATCCAGAATGGACTTTTTCAAATATACAACTGTTTCTAAATAATATCTCCTTTTCCTGTCTTTATGTAACAGTAGTATTATTTATGTCCTTCAGCTCTTTATGGCACATCCCCCCCACCTTTATCAAACCAGTGTGATAGTGAGAGGAACAGTGCAGTGCACAAGTCTAGCAAAAGGGGGGTGGGGGTGTTTAAATTTTTAAAGATATGCCATTTTAGCACTTTAATTATTGAGCGCTCCCACTGAGGCATGAGTAACTTGTGCATAATGCAGACCCAGAGAAATGTTTCAGCTCTGTATATTGTGAGAAATTTGGACCATGCCTGAACACGGTGAAGCACTCATTAGAGTGCGGAAAAAGAAAGAAAAAAATACACATTCAGGGGTTTAAAGTCAGCTAAGTGTTTGCAAACATGTAAACAGATTCATAGAGAAGATGACCTTGGATTAAAACTTGATGATTTATTCATCAGGTCTCCTGGATTTGGGTGTTCATCGCTGGAAATTCATTGGTGCTGAATATAATGTACACTAGCACTAAATACAGAAAATACTGGAGAAAGCAAAAGTCAAAACGTCTTTTTTCCACCCTCTGGCATTTTCGCCTCTGGTCAGATTGGTTTGTACCCAAAGCAGTGTTTTCCCAGTCTTTGTGTTAGAACTACTGATGGTCATATTCAGTTTAAAGAGTCACTACAAATTGAAATGTGATGGTCAGGATAGAATTTGCTTTTATACTGACATCAGAACTGACAATGTATGATCCGTACCCCATCCGGTGAATTGAATTAGCTCAGCACTTTAGACCAAATAGACTCTGACAGTTCCATAAATAAAGTGTTTTGTGCCCCTTGGTTGAGGAACTGTGTGGGGGTAGTTTGACACAGCTTCAAATAAATGGTTGTGAAGGAATATACATTTGGAAATATTGAATTAAGCCTGTGGGGTATCAGCTGTGTGGCTTTGGGCGGGGGCTTCTGAGTCCAACCTATAGTAGTCACCATGTTGATGTCTTATGCATACCTCAGGGCACAACTGAGCCTGCACAGTCCTGCTGTATATTTGAAGGCATTGAGACCCACTCTGTCTCTGCATCTTCATTGGCTATTAAACTGGTTTAAGTTAGTTTTTATGCCAAGGTCAGACTACACATTATATGCATGATTATGGCCCAGCCAGACAGTCATAGAGCTTCAGGACACGTCAGCTATGAAAAAAAAGTTGTTCTGTTTTGTGTAGTGTGTCATAATGACCGTCTGGGACGCCACATGACTCTGTCACAGAAAGTCCAGCAGGTTTGATTTTTCGTTCTGCCTCCTATAATCTGTTCCTCCACATCAGAGACACTGACCAGTGAGAGCACTGAGAGCTCTGCATGTGCACCAATCATGGAAGTAAACAAACCAATACTGAGAAGTCCAAGACAGATGAAAAGTTTGCAAAGCTCTGTAAAAAGCATCCCTACCAATCTGGAGCTACTAAAGACTGTATATCGAGAAATGTTGGAGAGGAACAGCAGAGGAACACGATGAGTGATTGCTTACATGTATCAGCTAAATATCCTCTAGTTAAACACAACATATTTAGATACAAACTACAATACTGTACTCAAGATACAGTGTGTTTGTTCATGCTCTCCGGTGTTGCCCCTCGTCCTTCCACCATCATCACATCACATCACAGTTGCAAAATACATCGGTTTCATTCGTGTGGTCTGTCTTGCTCGTTGTGCAAGTCACTGCGCAAATTCATGGCCCTGTGTTTGTCTAAACCAAAAGAATCATGTCGTTTGACCTTGGCATTAAACTGACTTCAATCAAATAGGTAGTCAAGAAAGAGAAAGAGACAGATTGGGTCTTAATGCCTCCAAACATAAAACAGAAGTGATTATGAAAGAATATTCTTGTGATATTAATACCTTATAAAACCCTTAAAAAAACTTTTTTACCTCGTCCATCTCCATCCTTTTTCACCTATAATGAAACACAATACAGAGACAGACAGTACCTCTACTCTCGGCAAATTTTCCTCCTGTAACTGAGTGTAGCTTGTACCATAAAGCAGAAGACACAACATCCGAGGACTGTGGCCATCCTCCAAACTTACATGGTGCTATATTCAGGAGATCATAGTGTTCTGAGGAGGTGGGATGGATGTCATTCTCTGTATTGAATGTCCTCCTTCTATCAGATTGACTTTGAAAGGGGAAAAAAGTTGCATGTTGTTCTACAGACTAGAGCAATATGTCTTCACACTTATCAAATGAATCAAACTTTTAGGTCACATTTGGGACTAAGCCAGATCTCCAATGGGACTTCTTGTTCAAGTAAATCCTTACTAGTACATCTTCTTGGTGTTTAAAGTCCAGATATATAACCTTATTCTGCTCTAAAGGCTCTCCCTGTGGTATAGTGATGACTCTATTACAGAGGTTAAGGTTTGGGTAATGCAAGCCAAGCAGGCCCTTCATCTTCAATCATTATTTTTGCAGTCTAACATCACCACTGACTTTGCCTTTAAAGGCTAACTGGGATCTATCAGTGTGTGTGTGTGTGTGTGTGTGTGTGTGTGTGTGTGTGTGTGTGTGTGTGTGTGTGTGCGCGCGTGCATGTACCAGCCTCTTATAAACACTCCTGACACACGGGTAATGTTTAGTGTATCCGGGGGCACACATGCCTTCTGTAAATTGCACTAAATCCCTTTTGCTCCAAACAAAGTCGAGTCACACGGATCTTATCATCCAGAAAATATTACAGCACTGATTCAAGAAATTAATTATGTTTTGTAATTTAATGCCTTGTACAAAATAGCAATCAAATCCACGGTTTTGTGTTAAATTAAACACACGCCATCTTTTGCTGCCAACTCTAAATCTCAGTTTAAACAGTGTCAGTCAAAGGAATCCCCATTAACTACAAAGCATTGCAGTCACTGATTAATCCAGGCACTGAGCTGCTGCTCACTGACAGACATATAAAAGATGTCAATTTCCATTCCAATCTCATTTGCAGGAAAAGAGAACTCACTAACTGAGACTGACTTTTGAAAATTCTGAGAAAACTGTTTGAAACTTAAAGGTGAAAAAATTTAAATCCTGCAGTTTTACCAAAACAAGTCATTTTAGACTGGGCTGCAGCTGAACTGCTTTAATCTATAATACTGAAAGGACTAGTTTGGGTTTTTGGAAGTGGGGTTGCTTGAGGTTTTAGGTTTCCCACCAAAGCACGTAGCCAGCTTTGTCCCTGAGGAAAAATAGCTGGGTACAGATATTATTTGATAATCTCATTATAACTTTTACACTAAAGCTACAAAAAAACCAAACAACAACACTGGCTCAATTAACACTACAGTTACATTGTTTCAGTGTTTTATTGTTTCCTTAAAGCTATGGTCTACGATTTGGAAGCTTTGTACATCTTAATAACACCGTTTATAAGGCTGTTATGGTCCTATGGTCCAATCTACACAATATAAAGACCAAAAAGAACGAAAAAAATCCATTTAGTATATCCGCTGCAAAGCTGCATACTAGTTGACCAATCAAACCGTGCTGGCATGCACGGTTCGATTGGTTCGTGAGTCCATCCAATCCCCTGTCTCCCTGGCTACGCAGCGTCATGCCCATGGTCCCGCCTCCTCCCCTCTACCTCCGGTGAGCAGCTAGCAGCGTTAGCTACTGAACTATCATGGAGTCGGAAAAGCCTAGCAACAAAACCGGGAAGCCGCTTCTCTCTCCCCTGGGGCCCAACGGAGCTCCGAGTGGGCGGTCGAGGCCTGTTAGCGGGCTAACGAACGGCCTCCGTCGGCCGTCAGACCTTCAGCATCGGCCGATGCCCCTGGTTGAATAGGTAATGGCTTTGTTTACTACAGTGGGAGATGTCTGCTGAATAACTCTGGTTAGTCTGTGCCTGTGTAATGACTTGTAGCAGAGCGGGTTGGCTTTGTCAATAGATGTTAGCCTGATAGCCGCTAACCGTTAGCATTGTTAACTGAGCAGGGGAGGACAGGCCGAGAAAGATAAATTCTCCCCCACAATCGGCTCCCCACATTGCCGCCGGTCCAATTGAAATGGCTACCGCTGTGTGTTACAAGGGGGATGTCTGTCGTGTTTGATACTTTCAGTTGAGCTGAGCTGTTTTTGATTGAGTTTGCTGCTGATATATTATGCTAGTCACTCGTAGCTCTTTCCGAGGGGGCTTGTTGTTATGATGCGACACGAGCTGGGGGTGGGATGTTGGAACACGGAGGGGAGGGGTGAGGGAAGGGGGGGCAGGCTGTGGTTTCAAAACGTAGACCATAGCTTTAACAAAGCCCCTGTGTTTGGAACTGTCATGAAACAACATATATGCTACGTGTCCTTTCACCTAACCTTGCATAGCAGATGGGCCTGCCTGATTCAGTTCCTGAAATCCTGCAGATCCCATCTTGTAGCGCCCCGTTGACCAATGGATTCACTCAGCTAAAATTTAACGACTCAATCAGGGAAGAGAGGCGGGAGCTGCGGAATGTGGACGTGACGACAACCGGAAGTTGAGAACGGAGATATTGATTAGCCTATTGTTCTCATAGATACTTGGTAAAACTTGGCGAAATCTGCCCTCCTCTGAAGTTTACTTGTAGGGCTCGTCTTTGACGATGTTCATGTTACATATAAGTGTTAAATGAATCATCTGTGTGGTACGATATAGTGTAAAACGATAGTATAAGGCCGTTAGCCGTTAAGTTAGCAGCTAACGGCTAACGGTCATTTGCTGTCATTAGCCGTTAGCAGTTAAGTTAGCTGCTAACAGCTAACAGTCATTAGCTGTTGTTAGCTGTTAGCGGCTAAGTTAGCAGCTAACAGCTGACAACAGCTAACAAAAAAGTATGCTTTTTTTTTCAATTCTTTATTCAGCCATTTCAAGTAACAAACAGGCACATTTTGCATCATACATTCTTCAAAAATCACTGAGCAGCATCAGCAGCCAATATAAACAAAATAATAAAAGAAAATGTTTATATATAAAAAAAAAAAAAAAGACAAATTCAATGAATTTTTTGGGCATGGGCTAACAGTTCATGCATGTGAACCACCAGGTAACTCGTGATCTGCCCTGCTCTTCAGTTTCTGAAACCGTTTCTCCATACCTCTTCCTACACTTGTCACCATCTGCAAAAGTTCTTCCTCCATGTAATCTGATTACATAAAATTTCCATGAGCACAACTATGGGCATAAGAGGAAGCTGTTTTTGTTTCCACTCAAAGTCAAAAATCACTAATTTTTGGCTCAGTTTTAGTAAAGTTTGAATTTGTTTTTCTTTTTTCTTGAGGATGGAGGTGGAGGGGCATTTTTTAACTTTTATTAACAGGAGAGAGAGTGACAGCGGATATGCTTGTGAAAGGGGGATTCAACTGGATTCAACCCAATGTCAGCAGAAGCATGTATGTGGGTTGTGCCTGGTTGCTTACCACTTTGCCAAAGCAGCACCTTGAGTTTGTTGTTTCTTCTGAAGACCTGACCAGCTGGGGGCAGAAGGATATACAATCTCTTATATGGACAAATCAAAAGTTCTTCACAGAGAAGCTATGTCGAGGAAAAGTAAAATTACTTGAAGGATCTAAGTAGAGCATCACATCCAGCAGGTGTTTTTTTGTGTAATTTCACTATCCAAAGGTGGATGACTTACACATCTTTTGTCCACAACATCGACTGCTATCCAGCACATAACATCCATAACTGTCTGTCAGTTGCTGCTGCAACAATGTCCCTGATACACAAGGAAGAATTCCCATTTCCTTTGTGTATCCATGACATTTTAAGTCACCTTAGGTACGACTAGAAGAAGCTGTTCTGCAGAGCTCAACAGAGTGTAGACTTTTAAAATATCAGATCTGTATTGAGGTGCGAAGCCATTCAAAGATTTGGAAACATTAAAAGAGAATTGAAAAGTGAAGCCAGGAAAAGAAGCCTGGTACATTGGTTTAGAGACCAGCTGAGTGGCAGCATGGTACATTCCTGTTTGGTTTGTTCAATGGACGCCTGATTTACAGGAAAAAAAAGTACATTACAGTCATCCAAACGTGAAGAGATAACGGCATGAATCGCTTAAAGTCATTGAAAGATAAACAATGAATTAATCTTAGGTAAAAGCCTCAGTCTGGATTTTTAAAATCATTAAACACAGTTGATTAATTCATAAAAGAGTTCAGTCAGGATTTTTACCAAATAAAATCTCTGAATTTAAAAAATCACGCAAAAGAAAAAAAAACAAAACACTACCAAATCAGCTGAAGCCACAGCTGAAAAAAAAACAAAAACAAAAAACAATGATGAAAAAACAAAAGAAAAACATCACAGATGTGATGACACATGACACACTCTGACAATGATGACACACTGAGGAGAATCTGGTGCACAGTGTGATGTTTCAGATACCAAACTCAGTTTTCCTTTTGACAAGTGTACACCGCAACCTAAGTTACTAAGATTCTTGGGCATTTGTTTTCCAGGAAGTCCCTCCAGTGTGAAATGCCAAATCTAGTTTCCTTGAGGATCAATGAATTACTGATTGTTTTTCCTTCTTACATGCTTTACATCTTGAAAGATATATCTGCCATGATTTGTGAGACTCAGCCATGGCGTTAGGATATAATAGACTTGAAGACCTTTAATTCTGTGCCACAGGCTAAGTAATTAATAACCTTAAAAAATCAGCTGTGTTAAAATCTAACATACAGCCCTAATTTGTGGTCAGCTAAGGCTCATGAGCGGCAGAGTCCTGTGCCATTTTCCCCTGATGTTTATAAGGCTCAGGCTTAACCGTTTGACAAACGTAAGCTGTTAGAGAGGTTTCTCATTTCTGTCAGTTTACTTAAGACAGCCTCTCCTCCATTAAATGACGTCAAACAGCAACTGGAAAGACTAAATAGGGCTTTTTCAAAGTCCGCTGCCGTCCACACAACTGTCCTCACGCTGTTCTTAATGGCAGATTTTAAATCCCTCCTCCTTTGAGAAGAGTGTAGGGCGGAGAGGCTTTATTCTCTCAATCGACCAGGGAGAAACGTTGCCTTAAAAGTCTCTGTTTAGGGTATTGAGGATGTAGGTGTTTCCCATAAAATGTTATTGATAGAGGAGGGATCGAGAGCAGAGAGGAGAGGGTTTGTAAATGGAGGCCTCGGTCTGCCAGCTTCCTCTTGAGGGACCACACACTTTAGGGATCGCTTCCTCCTCGTCTCTGTGCAAAGAGCGGCCTGACGTGTTGTGGCGCCAGGCTCTGTGATGGCAACCAGGATAAACGGCACAAACAGCGGGGGATACATGGCAGCTTAAAAGCCTCTGTCCCAAATAAAAGTTGCAAAAAAAAAGCAGGCAGAAAGGCTGTCAGTATGAAGAGATAAAAACCAGCCATGTGAGATGCGATCCAATTGGACAGGACGAGGATGAGGTCGAGTGCGACGCTACTGCTTCTCGGGGACAGGAAGTCTGCTGTGGTGTCCTGTCTTCTCTCTGTCTGTCTGTCTCTTTATTCAGGTGCCAGTTTGCCTGTCTGCTGTCTTTTGTCTTATTCCTTTTTGACCATTACAGGCTCCTCAGGTCAGCCAACGTCTCTGTCTCTCCCTTACTCCCTTACCCCCCTACTCCCTCCTTTCCATCAGAGAGCTACATCATACTCTACAGTAAATCACCTGACAAGTGTTTCAGGAAAAAAGTGCCTTCTTCTACAAGGGGGTCTACTGAAGTGGCTTCAGGGAAGGAAAGGAGACTTGCATGCCTTGCTGAGAGCCCACAGCTGCTAGCTAAATCTGATGGGTACCCTAAATTATTCTGAAGGTATTCATCCCTGTTGGTTGTTTGTGTCTGGCATTTGGAAGGCCAGACACATTCTCCACCAGCATGTTTAGACCCAGGCAGAATAAAGTGGTCCCATAGTCTGCCATGACGAACATCTTCATGCCTTCAGGCCGGCAACAGCAGAGGCCAGAGGGGTTATAGTCTCACATATAAACTGACAGGTTGAGGGTTCAATACTAAAATTACTGCAGTCTTCATCCTTTTAGGCAAGGCACTATTTCAAAGGAAATATTTTCTTGTCCACAGCTAGACTCAGCCTGACTTTACTTCGTTGTTTTCAGCAAGAGATGGTAACTAGCACTTGGCCCAGTTCTTGTAACACCTTCAGCAATTACGATGTGGAGACACTGCTGACTTCTGAATCCTCAGGGAATCACCACGATGCTGGGGGTATAGACCTGAATTGAAACACCCTCCACTGTCTCCTCTGGTATACAGTATGACTTTCCAAAGTCTTACCTATCTGCTTTAGGTAGTTTGTTGTTTTTGCTGCTTGCAATTACAGAGGGAAAAATAATCTAACTGTTACAAAAAGCCACAGAGGAGCTCTATGGCCTTTGATGGCTCTTGGTTATCTTAAGGACACCATTGCAATTTTGCACCGCCCTACTTTGATGATCCCACACACTTAAACAGCCACTGACATAATCTTTACTGTAATGGAAAATACGGCAGGTTGTATACAAACCATGCAGAGTTGATTTAAGTTGAATAGAAACCACAAATCGAAAAGCACCATAAATCCAAATTGACACCAATGCTGTAGCTTTCGGAACGAGAATATGTGAGAAGGTGATTGGTAGTTACTGACAAAGAGTTATGCACAGAAAGCATATTATTGATTTATGACCTGATCAATACGGTTTAGATAGGGGATACACATCCCAGGTATATGCACTTGGCCAGTGGTTCTCAAATGGTGTGGCAAGCATGCTGGTGTGCCACACCAAACAATGACTTTATCAGATCTATCAGATGAAGTTTAATTACAGCCAGAATTCAAGAGGTCCTATCTTACTTTTGTAATGATATGTGCACTGTAGTGAGTTAATCATGTTTTCAAGTACACGATATAATGACCTCTTTTCCTGATGGTTTCCCCAAATCGCCTTCCTGCCATTCGGGAACAAGGCAGTCAGGAATTATATCTGGGTGAGTTTCTTGGATATTTTTGTTTCAGATATACCAAACATGATAAAAATAAAAATAAAAATAAAAAGATTGGCACGCACATCCTATGTAAGGTGCTGGATCCAAACGATTCCAGACATGAAAATGAGTAAAGCGATCCGCACACCAAAAAATAGCTCCCAAAATTATTTATTAGAAAGTGACGTTTCGAGCAGAACCGCTCTTCCTCAGACTTTACACAGTGATCAGTGAGAAGCCAATTAAATAGAAGCAGGTACACGTGACTCAACTCAGCTGAAATTCATTAATAATCAACAATAAACAAAATACAAAAAACAATATACCCTCTCTGAATGAAGGAAAATTGTTTTAAGCTGTTGTATCATCTCGTGTATTTACATTTACACAAATCATGAATATATAAACTCATATACAGATGTATCCCAATAAATCAACCTGCATTCAAAAACAACCAGTATATACAAATGTTGTGCCTAAATAAATATTATATATATATATGTATATATATATATATATATATATATATATATATATATATATATATATATATATGTATATATATATTTATATATATATATATATATATATGTATATATATATATATATATATATATATATATATATTCAGAGAGGGTATTTTGTTTTTTGTTTTTTGTATTTTGTTTATTGTTGATTATTATACCAAACATACCACGGACTACACCAGCTCTTACATTTAACTACCCCGAACTGACAATTATTTCATACCTTGTGCAGTCACATTCACCAACATTTTTATCAATAACCTTCATTTGTGAGAATAATGTTTAGATTTTTAAAAAATCTTTGACCATAAATTTGCATAATAACAACCTACATTACATTTTTGTGTCTCAGATAAAAGTTTTAGTAAAAAAAAGATGAAAGAAATCAAAGGTTTCCCAAATGGCTGTGTGCAAAACTAAAAAGCATTTTGTACATCATTTGTACATTTGTGTGTCTTTGGCTTCATCTTGTTGGATCAGAAATGGTCTCATCAAGGAGGCTCAAAGGATGATGTTGTCATCCTTGAAAAGATCTTGGGGTGTTTAGTAAAAGAAAATCCCCCAAACTGGAGTGAGATCGTTCCCCCTGACGGGATGAAGAGGGTTGCTCCAGGTAATTACTGATTCAAACATACAGAACCAGGCGGTCGTTAGTATGTTACAGTCAGTGGGGATCTGTGTGATTGTTGTTTGTGATCATGCCTTTGGAAACGGTTGTCCAGTCCCCGTATGTTTTTTTCCTACCTGGAAAGTTGCCTTTAAGCACTTTACCCGTGACCCCCTGTTTCCTTGACAAGTGAATAGAGCCTGTGGATGTGTGCCTGGGCCCAAGCTCCCTACAGCATTCCTCATGTTTAGGAAAACATGTAAACTGACGTCCTTTAAAAAAAAAATAAAGTGAGCAGTCAGCTTTCTTGGCCTTTCTCACTGGGCCCAGATGCCCGTATGAAAGCTGACTTTTGTGTGCTGCACTGGTCTCATACAAGGTGGACAGGCCCTGTTTTTCCTGGCCATGCTTAAACAAACACAGACCAATTACACTTGGCTGCCTGGTGTGTCAAACCATGATCTACAGTTTTATTTTGCATTATTTGAATGGCTTAAGAAGTCAGGCTGCACTCTGTAGAACAAGAGAAACAACAGTGGTAGTAATTCCTGCAGTTTCCCTGGGTTAGAGTAAAACTCAGACAAAGTCTGGTCTCACATCTTAATGTTGTCAAATGATTTTAAAGTTGTGAACAAGTTTACATAGCCATAAAAATTCTGACCATTATACAGAACTTGAGGTGTGCTCCAGTATCTCTTTTGTTTGGCTGTTGGCAAACAATTAAATCAGATTTCTCTAGTGTTATTAGGTCTTTGGCTTTTTGTTGTTCAATGACAATACCCTAGTCAACAATGAACTACAGTCAGGAAGTACCAAGAAGCTACAGACTCATAAACATAGTAGGGAGGATAACATCCAGGACAGGAAAAAAATAATTAAAATTAAAATTAACTGTGGTCTGGGGAGATCAAGCGCGATACGAAGCTAGCTTACAAGCTAAACAATGGCACAGGCTAACTGCATGTTCCAGTAAAAGATTGCTGTTTCATCCATATAAGTATTTCAGTCATAACCTTAAAAATGTTTTCTTTTATTCATCACATGAAAAATACTGATTACCTCCGCCAAGGAGGTTATGTTTTCGGGAGAGTTTGTCCGTCCGTCCGTCTGTGAACAAAATAACTCAAAAAGTAATGGATGGATTTGGATGAAATTTTCAGGAAATGTTCAGCATGGGAAAAGGAAGAACTGATTCGATTTTGGTGTTGATCGGAATCAGCGTCTGGCCTCCATGGCGAAAAATGTGATTTCTGTGAATAACTACTAAACTAAAATAGATATCATTATGAATCCAGTTGCTAATGGTATGTTTTCATGGTCAAGGAATCTAAATATTTAGATGAAATAAAGGTAGGAGTAATATTTATGATCAAAATGACAATATGGTGGAGGTCTGCGCTCTCCGAGTGCTTTCTAGTTTAATTTGCTATAGTGGTTTCTGTAAAAGTCTTGCCTGTGGTATAACGTATGTATTTGTAAGGTAAATAAAAGGAATTAAATAATCACCAACAACCAATATTTTATGAATGCTCCACATGCTGTTGTAAAATAAATATAATTATCAATGGGGCATGCTGGTAAAATAAATTAAATTAAATGTAATGTAATTGAGCTTAAATTTATGATTGGCTACTTAAATGATTTTATTGTTTGACTTTGAGCTTGAAAATGATTTTTGATAAATCACAGGTACTTTTCATTGTCTTGTTGATAGTGTCCTTTTTTCAAAATAATTTCTCCCTCTGAAACCAACAGTAAGATTCTTGGGACCCTTGTGGAACATAAGTTACCCAACCCTGAGTTAGTATGCAATGGCTAGCTAGCTCATGAGACACAAAAACTACACATTTCAGTTAAAGACACAATTTTCAGTTCTGTAAGTCTTGTTACAATGCCTATATTCATGTTTTTTTCCTCTAATATATTTGCATTTGTAGGAGGGGATTTACTTTGCCCAGCAGTTTTGTTATTGCAGCCGTTAATTGAAATATACATGTAGTTTTTAGGCTAAAATCAGTAACATCAGTCCTATTCAGAATAGTAGTTGATGACTGCAATGTTGGTAGAGGTGATAATGAAATGAAAATTGAAGGGCCCAGATCTTGCAGTCAGGAGCATTACATTGACTTCATTAAGCTTGTTGTGGTCTGAAGTCAGTGACTCTGCAGGACTCCTTTCTTTGTAAGTGTAAATTAAATGACTAAAAAGTCCTAGAGCTACTGGCAATTTGTCTTTAGCTGAAAGAGGACTTCAGAAAACAGTCCTTACAAGTCTATACAAAGTATTACTGAAGTGTAGTAGGCATTTTGCAGATATCTGTAAACTTCCACGTGGCCTGAATGAGAGCTGTTGTGGCAGAGCAGCACAAACTTTGATGTGAAATATTCAAAACTCATACATGAAACTTTTCAGACTCCCTTGAATGCATATGCAATCAAATGTGCAGCTCCTTTCCCACTTAAACCTTGGAATTGCATTATTCATCTGAGGCAGTGTTTCAACTTTCTCTTTTTCCCTGCCCGCAGTGCTCCCACCCACACCACTGAATTAAGTACCTTCTTCTAATTCAATCCCAATCTTCCTCCCCATCATTCTCCAAAATCTGAGCCTGACTGCTGAGCATATTTTACATCTGTATGAGCCCAGAGGAGGAACATAAAACCCATTTGAGCTTATTATGAAAGAACATTCGAGCAGATTTGGATCAGCTAGGAGCCCAACCATGAAAAAATGGAGTGTTGTAGGTTAGAGTGGTGTTGCTGTATTGAGAACAACTTCTTGGGTAGCAATAACTGGAAATTTAAAAAAATAATAATAATAAAAAAAATCTAGATATATATCTATCTATATCTATCTATCTATATCTATCTATCTATCTATACATATATATATATATACATATATATATATATATAGATATAGATATAGATATAGATATAGATATATAGATATAGATATATATATAGATATATATATATATAAATTATATATATATATTTGTCTTTTCATTCGGAAGTAGAGTAGAGATAGGGCTGAAGGATTTTCCCCTCTATTTCTCCTTTATGTGGTCATTGTGAGTCTGCTGAGGGCTCCTTGGCCCACCTTTTTTGGACATGTCCACAGCTGTTTAATTTTTTGTGTGAGATATTCAACTAGTTCCCTGGAATGCTCGGCTATGTATTCAAACCTGACCCAGCGATAGCACTATTTGGCTTTTATCATCTCTTCAAAATAGCAGTCTTTCTGTGCACAGGACTATAATGTTTGGAAGGATAATTGCTAAGAGAGTAATATTAAACCTCTTGAAGTTGGACACTGTACCTCAGATCAAGACCTGGCTTAATGACCTAACCAGTGCACATGGACAAGATCCGATATGGCATGATGAGCAGTCTCGATAAGTTTTCCAATATCAGGCAACCTTTTCTGGATTACCTTGCCTGATTTGATCACATCCCTGGACAGAGAGCTTACCTTTTTCTTTAAATCTGTGGGCTGAGACATATTTTGCTTGCAATGCAATGTAGCATTATGTCTTGAAATGTGAGCCCTGGTCTGTGTTGTTTTGTTTCATGTTTATAGCTTATGTCAAAAACTGAAATATCTTTAAAAATACTTAATAATTTAGGAAAGGTAATAAGGAAGAGTGAAAAAAATTGTGAATGGGTAATGATCTTGAACTTGCATAACATTTTTACCTGTCAATAAAATTACGAAAAGGTCCTTAGGAATACACTGACATCTGGAAGGAGGAGCTAGACTGGAGCCTTGGACCATCTTATCCTTGATAATCATTTGGGAACTGAGGACACTTGTTGTTGAAACTATGAAGTGGAATTTCTTCTCATTTTGATAGTTGAATTCAGTTCCTCAACAGTCTTGGGTCTCTGCTGTTTTGTATTTTGGACTTCATCATGCACCACAAATTTCAATGGAAGACTGGTTTGGACCGCAGGCAGGCCAGTCTAGTACCAACACTCTTACTTTGAAGCCACACTGTAGTAACATGCAAAATGTGGCTTGGCATTGTCTTCTTAAAATAAGCAGGGATGTCCCTGAAAAAAATGTTGCTTGCTTGGCAGCATGTTACTCCAAGACCCGTAAATAACTTTCAGCATTAATGGTCCCTTCACAGATGTGCAAGTAACCCATGCTGTGGGCATCAACACAACTCTACCCCATCACAGATGCTGGTTTTTGAACTTTATTCTGAGATCAATCTGGATGGTTTTTCTCCTCCTTAGCCAGGAGGACAAGATGACCATGAGTTCCAAAGCTGTGGACTCGTCAGACCACACAGAGTTTTAAATGGAGCAACAAACTGTGGTAACTGACAATGGCTTTCCAGAGTTTTCCTGAGCCCACACTGAAACAACCTTTACAGAATGATGTTGGTTTTTAAAGCAGCCACCTGAGGGATTGAAGGTCATGGGCATTCAATGCTGGGTTTTGGTCTTGTCACTTACGTGGAGAAAATTCTCTGGACTCTTAGAATCTTTAGATGAGATGTTGGACTTTGGATGATAAAATACCTGGATTCCTTGCAATTGTTTGTAAAAAAAAGTTCAGGAAACTCTTTTCTCACACAGTTAATCACAAGTTGGTGAAGCATGCAAAATCCCTTCTTGCAAACAAGTGAGCCTTACGGAGATGCTCCTTTTGTACCCAATCATAACACTCACCTGTTCCGATTATCCTGCTCACCTGTGGAATGTTCCAAGCAGATTTTTTGAGCATTCCTCTAGTCTCTCAGTATTTTGTTTCCTCTGTCCCAGCTTTTTTGGAACGTATTGCATGTACCAATTTTAAAAAATGGATGAATATATGCAAAAAAAACAATGAAGTGTTTCAGTTTGAAAATTCCTTATCTTGTCTTTGAAGGGTATTCTTAAAGGTGGAAAAGAATTGCAAATCATTTAATTGTTTTCCATTACATTTTACACAGTGTCCCAACTTCACTGAAATTATGGATTGTAACTCAACTGAAATAATGCTGCTTGGTATGTTATTTAGGACTGAATGATAAGAACAGTGGAGTGTATGAAACAGTAAGGACCTCAAAGTTAGACAAAATGACAAAGTTGCACAGTTCAATATTCCTCTGCTATGTCATGACATGAATTCTTGAGAGGGTTAAAATGAAAGTTCAAAAATAAAGTTCAAACATCTCAAAATTAAATCCATTTATAGTACATGAACTTCCATTAAAGAAACGCTATTTTTGTAATCTCATTAGATTATATGTTCTCCTGTCATATGCAGTTATCAAGCTGTGAAAAATAATTCAATACAGTGATCCTATTTCTGACATTATAAAGAAACAATAATGAGAAACTTCCAAAATGAACAACAGCCAGAACCTGCTTTTTGAGATCCTGTCCTCAAAAATCCTCTGCATGTGTGTTGTTTAGTCACATGTGCATGTCCTCTGCATACTCCTGCTCTGTGTGACATTTTGAAGCCCTTCTTCTTCGTGCACACAGTTACAGTCAACCGTGCCTGGACAGTCGGCAGTGTTATTTACCAACAAGCACAGAGGGACAGTAGCATAAGCTCTAACATTTAGTGGACCACAGTTAAAAGGTATGTCTTCAGCCAGGGACACTGCTAGACATTTGGGCCTCGGTAAATGATATCAGACTGGAGCCTAAATTCAACCAGCTCCTCACAGTTAGTCAAACCAAACACCTGGGAAAAAAAGTACAGGGTGAGTATGATAAATATGTATTTTAATGAATCACTATCATTACAGTCATTCAGTTGTTCTACTTAAAGATACAAAGAAACTGCAAACAAGAGGAAACTCTCTTCGGCTGAAATGGAGAATAAAAAACATAGCGCAGAGGACTCTGGCATTTGGATCATTTTAGGCACTTGAATGTTTGTATTTGCCCTACTATCAGTCCTCATCAATCTAATGTATTTTAAACGTAAAAAGAGTAAACATTTGTGCAGATTATACTTCTGTATGTCCTTTAGCCTTTTTGTTCTTTAGACACACATTTGTTCAATGTGCTACATGGGAGAAAAGAAAAACGAATGTCTACTCGAATATGTTCAAAAGGACCTCTTTTTTTAATTTATATACTGTTTTATGAAAGTTAACCCATGCAAAAGATGCCCGAATATGACTTTTTTAAAGTCTGGTAGTTTTAGTAAGAAAAGAGAAAAGATATCTTTATAGATCAAAAGCCAAAGAAAACAAATTGAAATGTCAATATACTGATAACTGAGAGCACAAACATGTTTCCAGCATGGTCAGGTGAGTTATTATCTCAAATGTTTAAAATTGCCTGATTTTGAGCTGCTAAGAAAATAGGGGAGACCGGGTATGGTTGTAACACATTCTGCTTCAACATCTTTAACTCCCTGAATTTATGAGTTAGAGTTCTCAAACTTCGATACAAAGAACCCACATTTGTAAATGTCACCAGTTCAAACCTCCACAAGAATATCACAGACCTCATGAGGCGATGTCAAATACATGGTGATCCTTTGTTACAGCCTACCGCAGTACTGGGGCAGGTGCCATGTGCTATCCTCAAAAAGAGATTTATTGAAATTAGAGAACAATCAAGAACAATGTCTCTCTCCGTCTTTGACTGAAGACAACTCAAATCCACTTTCTGTTTGACTTTGAGTGTGAGTGAGAACTGTTCTACAACAAACTTTGTTAATGCTATGTATGCTTAATGAATACTGCACTGTAACTTTGTAAAGAACAACGAACAATATCTGTGTGTGTGTGTGTGTGGGGGGGGTCTGTGTGAATATTTTTAATCAAAGTCACAATGGTGACAAATGAATGTATGTAAACCTGGAGTGAAAATGTCCTGGATCTGGATCTGCATCTGGAATTAGATCACCACTGAAACTGAATCACCTCTTTCTTGGGCCATGACCAACATTTCCTGGAAATGACGTAAAAATCCTTGAGAACTTTTAGAGTAAATCAAGATGGATGGATGGATGGATGGATGAATAGAAGTTTAACATCATGTCAGCAACTAAGATAATCTTATATGTAAGTCTAGCCTTCTAGCACTTCCAAAAACTCCAAAATTACTTCAGCTTTGACTCTTTTATTTTCTATTTTACCTATTTATTAACATATAATAACTCATAGTTCAACATCTCTATAGAAGGTTGACCTGGCCAGGAGGTCAGAATTACATGTCAAGAATGCAATATCATGGAAAGGTAACAATGTAATAAAATGCAAAATTTTTGTTGGTGCAGCATCTTGCAAGTAAAGTGGTAGAACATAAACATCAATTACAATTTGGAAACACGACACTGCTTAATGTTGTCATGTTGTTTATCCATCAGGACAGAGCATAAAGGTCCAAATGAAAGAGTCTGTTTCAACTCACTCTGAAGACTTTTTTACGCTGAGGGGGCAGCGAAACTGGACACTTTTTTCCCCTGTTCAGTTTTGACAAGGGGAACAGATAGATGGAGAACATCAGGAGTGCAAGATGTAGAAGCTTTTAAGTTTTTGAAGAAAAGTGCACAAATAAGGTGGAACTAAACCAAGAAAAGCCATGGAGTCACCCAGTGCCTGATTAGTCTGTACATCATTGTCTCATTATTCCATAAAGTTTTAGCCTTTTAACATTTTAGATTTGTAAAAAAAAAAAAAAAAAAAAGTGTCTAACAGTCCAACAGCTAACATGTATTCTTCTGTTTATTCTCTCAATGCTAAATTAACTAACCAGGTCCATCACACATGTGAACTTTTTGCTTGAAAATCACATGATTGTCTTCAAAATTCTGCATATTTCTTTCCTGTTTATCAGAGAAGCTATCAAGAGCAGCTCAAGATCACAGATTTTTATGCCTCAGTGTCAGGGAAAGCCAAGGCAGGAGAATTAATGTGTTTTCGTTGTCTGGCCATCTGTCCATCCATCTGTGTAGGACATTTATTGAATGTGAATTCTCAACGGGTGCTTCCTTCAAACTTTGAACGATTGACTAAAGGACGGACTGACAGGAATGTAGAGGTCAAGGGTCATTGGGCCCCCTGTTCATTCTTTTTTTTTCTGAATGCATTCATCATTTTTGTCTTTAACTGATTTGTTTTTAGAGGTCAGCAGTCAAGGGCATTGGGTCTTGTCAATCCCTTACTTGTATAAGTCCCTTGCTCAAGAAAACTATTTCGGAAACCTTTGGGGTAACTTCTTCAAACTTCACGTTTTTGTTCTCTTTAGTGATAACATACAGTCATGGAAAAAATTATTAGACCACCCTTGTTTTCTTCAATTTCTTGTTCATTCTAATATCTGGTACCACTAAACGTATAATACAATGAACACAACAAAAAATGCAGCTGGTCACATAATACTTTATGTCCTATTTGACATTCTTAAGCTTAATTGATTCCCAGGGTATATAAGAGGCCATTTCATGTCACAAGCAGCACTGCACATGCAAAGGCCTAGAGTGGTTTCCTGCTTACATTCAAGCCGTAGCACAACTCAGAAGTTGTCAGCTCTCACATAATGCCTAAAACAAAAGAATTATGTGAACCCACAAAGGCAGCCATCTTGGCACTGCTGGAAATTGGCATGAGTGAGAGACAGGTAGCGAAAAAAATGAAGATCTCCAAGACAGCCGTTCATTACAACAAAAAAAACAAGCTGAACATGGCACTACCAAATTGCTACCTGGCCGTGGCAGGAAATGTCTTTCTACCCCACGAGATGATCGTGCACTCATCCGCTTCCTGTGTCAGGAATCGCGTCAGACCTCCAGGGACCTTAAAATGAGTGGGCACTGTCGAGAAATGTGACTTGTTCAGCAAGGACAGTTCAAACCGACTTGTTGAAGCTGGTTTGAAGTCACAAAGAGCACGCAAGAAGCCCTTCATCAATGAAAGGCAGAGGAAGGCCCGGTTACTTTTGCTCGAGACCACAAGGATTGGACTGTTGATGATTGGGCTAAGGTTCTCTTCAGTGATGAATCCAATTTTGAATTGATGCCCACTCCAGCCAACTTACTGGTTAGGAGGAAGCCTGGAGAAGCTTACAACCCAGACTGTCTTGCCCCTACAGTAAAACATGGGGGTGGATCAGTCATGATCTGGGGTTGTTTCAGTCTGAGGAACAGGGCAAATGCAATTGTGTGAAGGCCGAATGAACCAGGTCATGTACAGGACTACCCTTGAAAACAGTCTTCTTCCATCAGCTGGAAAACTCTTTCCTGCCTCGAATGACTGGATTTTCCAACAAGACAATGCCCCTTGCCACACGGCAAGGTCAGTTAAAGCCTGGATGGAGAACCACAACATTCAAGACCATGCCTTGGCCTGCTCCATCACCAGATCTTAATCCAATTGAAAACCTGTGGAAAATCATCAAACTCAAAATGGAGAACCACAAGCCCAAAAACAAAGAAAATTTGTTTGAATTTGTCCAACAGGAATGGGCTGCTGTGACAGCAGAACAATGTCAGAAGCTGGTGGAGAGCATGCCAAGACGCATGGCTGCAGTCATCAAAAACAATGGTTATGCAATCAAGTATTAACTCTTGTGTGTATCATGTGTTTAAAGCAAACAGAAAAGAAAACATGGAATGCTTAAAAGTAGTGTTTTTGGCGGTACAATGCCATAGCTATTGATGTAAGAATTGAAGTAATTTTGGTTATTATCAAGAAAACCATGGAAAATGAATAGTTCTTAGTTCTTAAATTAAACTCTCATGAGCTATTTTTGTTGTTATCATTATAATTGTCCAAACAAATGTACCTTTAGTTGAGCCAGGCATTAAAATTAACAAGAAATTGAAGAAAACAAGGGTGGTCTAATAATTTTTTCCATGACTGTAGATGTTGTTAACATGATATTTCAGAACACTTTGAGGGACGTCCTTATTTTTTTGCACAAATATCCACTTTGACTCAAGGATGAGCTGATAAGAAAGGTCAATATTCAAGGTCATTTGTATTTTGCTGTTCGCAAAATATCTTAAGAGCCGGTTTCAGGATTTTATCAGCATCTTGCACAAATGTCCATGCTGGCCAAAGGATGCATTTATAACACTTTGGGGGCCAGTCAAAAAAAGGGGATGCACGCCAGTTGCTCCAAAGAAAATTTCATACAAGGCTAAAATCTGAAATGTCACATCTGTGTGGATTGTCTCCCCCTGATTCACACAGGGAATTGCACCAGCAGCCTTCTTCCTAGGAGAAATCCTTCATTGGATTTTCTTCAGACTATAAACAGATATCCGTACTGGTTACACTTTTGAGGTCAGAAGTCAAAAGTGGCAGGAGCTGCGGACGTGACGACAACAGGAAGTGACTGCATGTTTGAAACAATGGCGGCTTCTGAAGAATCTCAATGTCTACATTTTTTTAAAATCTGAAATGGACTCAATTTATTCTTTCAAAGATGAGTAAAGAGCATAATTTAAAGCTTGTCCTTCTGAGAAATCATGTTTTTGCTCTTCTCTTGACCGGGGATCACTGCTGGGAAACTGGGAGAGAACACAGAAATCCTCCACGGACATGCCGGTTCGTCTAGTGTCGTGATGGTTACTCAGTGATACTTTGTGAAATATGCTATCTGCAGAAGTTTATCACGAAAACTTGGTAGGGATTGTCTTTGACAAGGTTCATGTCATATATAAGTGTTAAATGATACATCTATTATTTAATGTAAGATGATAGTCCAAGGTACTTTAAGCTAACGGCTAACAACATTGCATTTCTTGATGTGGATTGGTCTATGATGAATGCGACGAGCACGAGCAGAACAATCGTCCAGTCACAAGCTGCTGTTGTTTTTGAAGGTTCAGTCTCTAAAAACATTTTTGAACGGCTCTTTCTCAGATGGATTAGTGAAATATTTCTGTGGCAGATGTATTGAACCATCTGCCTGGGTGTCAGGTTATCCTTATTGACCCATCAGTTTACTTTCACTATCAGGTAATCATATGCTTGTGGTGGGCCCACCTCGACTTCTTAGAGGGGAATTACAGTTGCTATTGACAGTATTGACTTTGTATCATCATCTTCAGCGTTCTTTGTTAATCGATAAAAATGTATCTTGATATCTAAGCCCTTTATCTCTCCTGTGAAGATGAATCCCTGGATCATACATGATTTTAATTGGAATATTGATTGAAACAGTTCGGCAGATGTTGAAATCATTATCCCAGACTCATACATAATGCAATAGCCTCTGCTGTAGGTTCCTGCTTCATTTTCAGCTGTGATTGTGTGATACTTGATGGCATGGGCTTATTATGGTAGCAACCTGAGGTCAGAGCCATGTTTCTAAAGCAGGAGGAAGGCCTGTCTATCTTGTGTTCAGTCTTTAAGGCCTCTGTTTTGCACAACACTAAATAAATAAATGACCGTGTCCTGGAGTGTGTGCACATGCATGACTGTGAGTATGATGGTGGTGGCATTTGCCTGAGAGTGTGTGTATGTGTGTGTGAGGAGGTTGGTGTCCACAGTGCCTCAGTGGAAACTTGGCCATCAGCCGACCTCTGCCCATGAGGGCTGGTAAACACACTGTGATGGATCTCACTCCGCACACAAGTGTCAAAGACATTGTAAACTTGTTTCTAACACTTCATTCACACTGACTCTGCTTCTTTTTCTTTAGTCCTGCAAGTCTAATTCATGTTACATTTATAATGTATGGGACAAAATGTGACTTATAGATTTTTTATTAACTTAGGACAAAATACTAATTACTTTTTTACTTCACTTAACTTTAATTTTACTTGGTCCTGGTAATTAAGTTGTTTATTAATAAACAACTTAATTACAATTGTAATTCACCAAGATCCTCTCTTGTAGTTCAGAAAACACATAGGCTTGAAACATTCTGCCTCTAGCTGGACCATCTCCAGGCATCTCATAGTGGTGCTTTAAGCCACATTCAAAGAAATGAGAGGACTCATCAGAATTTCATTCATTAATTCATTTTCTATACCCGGCTGTTCCGGGGGGCTGGAGCCTATCCCAGCTATCATCAGGCGAGAGGCGGGGTACACCCTGAACCGGTCGCTAGTCAATCGCAGGGCAACATAGAGAGACAGACAACCATTCACGCTCACACTCATACCTAAGGACAATTTAGAGTCACTAATTAACCTAATGAGCGTGTTTTCTGGTCTGTGGGAGGAAGCCGGAGTGCCCGGAGAGAACCCGCACATGCACATGCTCTACTAGCTGCACCACCGTGCCGCCCCATCAGAATTTCAGTCAAAGTATATTCTGAGGGTCAATTTGGCTGTGTTCTACACAAGTTAATAAGGGTTTGGCGGAATGGTTAGCAACCAGGCACCCCATGTATTCACTTCTGCCAGTCCAGGTTCGAATCCTGCCTGTGACCAGTTTGCAGAGTGTCTTCCCCTACTCTCTCACCCCTCTTTCACAAGCCTATCCACTGTCTCTCTCCTATCAATAAAGGCACAAAATGCACCAAAAAATACATAAAAAAAAATAAGGGAAATGTGATGGAGGAGAAAGCCATTTCTCACCAGCCTCCTGACTAATTGTAGACAGATGTTAGCCAGTTTGCCATGCCAGTCCATAGTATGTGAGTGTCTGTTACCAGGATCCTGCCATGGCTCTCTATTTTCATTTTCTGTTTTGCCATGCAAGTCACGTAAACATATCGTATTATTATTTTTGTTATTATTATTTTCTAACTGCACAATATAAATTGTCCGTGTCTGCTAATGGGATTGGGGTCAATAAATTCTCATCAATTAATATTCTTAAACATGCGTAACCATGTGATATCCATTATAAATAACTGAACTGATAGCTTAATCTGTTTTGTTTATACATAGCTGTTATGTCTAGAGCGCAATCTATCAACTTTATGTATGAATGTTTACAATTACTCTTGCCAAAGCTGTTCATAGCCTAACATGTTTTTAAAAATGTGCATCATGCCATCAGAACATTTTCCCTCAGAGTTCAAGTAGAGCACATCAGGGTAGCAGGATGAAAAGGTGTGATGGTAAACATTCATATAGGAAGGCGGCCTTTGACACTTCCTAAACATACATCAGATCTGTCAGCTGCCTGCAGTCCCAGTGGACAGCACAGGTCCGACCCCGGTCAGTTGCCTGCCCCACAGCCCAACATCCAAACCAGATGTCTGACGGGTTGCTCCTCATAAAAAGATTCCTGTTCTACAATGGAGCGTGGCATTGCCAAATAGGGTAAGACCGTTACGTGAGTCATTAAAATTCTTACGGGTAATTCGGAATGGCCTGCAGACATGTTACTGGAGACACTGACAGAAAACTTAAGAATGACTTTCCCCTAATATTCTGGGTATTGTTGCTTCTAAAAATGAGGCAATTCAACTCTGTCTGCCTCAAACGAATCACAAAGAGAATCTGGTACTTTTATTAAGAATAAAAAATGCAAGCTGTGATAAGTTTCCATCTTCCTTCAGGCTATCTCTCATCTTACTAACTGAAGCTGATCTTGTTTTACGATTTTAACACAATCCTTGTCAGATTTTACAACCAAGGACGGAGGCATTGTGTTTACAGAATGTCCACCTGTCCTTGCAGTGGTCCATTTATCTGTCCAATTCTTTGGAAAACAATATCTGAAGAATGGGTTGAGGGATTTTCTTCAAACTTTGTGCAAATGTTCACTCTTACTCAAGTCAGTTATTTCATCTATCTTTGGAGGTCATTAAACCGAGGCCACCTGTCATAAAACTAAAAAAAAGAAATCTTTACAAATTTTGGTCAAAACTGAAAATCTTTTTCTCAGTGGACAGATATTTTGGACAACAATGAGGAATTTCAACTGAAATCGACTTTTTAAACCCAAATTTTAAGTGGACTTTAGAAATCAAATACAACATTCAAACACTTAAGCATTTTTTTCTGTTCAGGACAGCAAACACAAAGTTATAAGCAACATCTAGATTAAGAACAATAAAAATAAGCTTGACTATTTTTTCATTCTTTCTGTAAAACAGTTCATTTTTTAATTAATGGAACAACATAATTTCTGTTCAAGGGTCTCTGTGTACTGGTGGGTTAACCATTACAGAAAAAAATTAAGAAGCTTTTGATAATTAAAAAGCTGTAAATTAGGGTAGCTGTTGAATAAACCTTATATTAGATGGTGGTCAAACTTGACAAAAATGTTGCAGCTCCAATATTCACATTCCTGCAACATACCTGCCAAGTTCAAGCCTATTACCTGCCAACTTACAGTCAGTAGGAGTCCCAACATCCTTCCTGGGGTATGTCTAAATTCAACCATAAACATGTCTATTCAAGTCTGTTTGTTGCAGAGTCCCCTTATAAGTTGGCAGTTTCCTCACAAAACACCTTCAGTGGGCTTTAAACTTTATCCTTATGCTGCGTTCACACCGCAAGCGACCCAGCTACCAATATCGTGTCGCCCACTGACGTAGCGCGCGCGTCCATAAATACCTCATTTTGGTAGCCGCTGCCGTCGCTCGGTGACGTCACGTCCGCTCGAGTTTCACCCCGATCATTTCATATATCATATAATAGGATGTATACGCGGACATTATTCCAGCTGTATCCTTTTCACTCACTTATCAACCACAAAACACTGCAGCTGATGATGCAGCAGCATTATCTGTGAGTTTACCACGGTCCGTCTGCAAATGTTCTCACTGACATTAGTTCCGCCTAGACGGAACTCATCCGCCCTGTAGTCTGGATGAATAACTGTCCCCATCGTGGCTGTACATTGACTTTGAATGGAGAGTGATTGCCGAGGTAGTACAAGTAGCGTCCTGTGTGAACGCACCTTTAGGAGTGTACATGCATTAAGCATTCAATACCTGTCTGTCACGTCATTGAAAGGATCTCATCAGAGTCATGATGATGGACATGTCCCAGCATGTTCCAGTCATGGGCCAATCAAAATTCACTCAAGGAAATTAGGGAAATTTAAGTGGCTCCATCTGTAAGACTTCGAGATGGGATAAATGACTCTTTGAAGGGAGCCGGATCTTGAGGAACTGTTATTTTCAAAGAGCCGTTCAAAGACTGGCTCATTCGCAAAAGTCACATCTCGAGGGAGCGTGAGGCAATGCTGGTGCTGAAGTCAGGATAGTGGCCTGCGTCTAACACCACCTGATGTGGAGGCAGATCTAGCAGATTCAGTGGAGGTAGGGGGACTGACAGAGACGCCACTCTCAAAAGTGCCAGTGTCAGTCCATTTTTGTTAGACATCTGACATTAATACTGTGGTCGAGTCCTGAGGTTTCATGTGGCAGTGTAGATAACTTGTTGACCAAGATCTCAAAGATATGTTTTTTTGTTCTGATTTTTACAAATGTTACACTAAGCTTAACACTGTCTTCCTCCCAGAGAAGTTCATTCAAATGCTGCTTCGTTTTTGACTCTGGCTCATTTTGTGGATATATTTCCAGTCGCTTTCTCCTCCAGCTTGATATATATTCATAAATACTTCATCCAGTACAGTAAGTCAAACTGAGGGGGCACTGGGTGCTCACTACTTTATTTCTTCCTTCTCCCTGAAAAAAAGCAGAAAATGTCTTTAGTCCGGTAAAGGGCCACTTCTTGTCAAAAATTCACCTGTTACAATTTTGGAGATCCTCGAGCAGAATTATTAGACCTCAAGATCAATTTGCTATCTTAGAGAAATCTCTAGGACTTTGCACAAATTTGGGGACGTAAAACTGACGTAGGAGGTTCCATTTAAAAAAGCCTATTTCCACAAAAAATTAAGTTATTATGGTTAACCTTTCTCCTCTCATTAACAGACTTCCCTTGGAAAAAGAGGAACAAAATTGTCATAACAGGGCTTCATCAATGTTTCCTTCAAGTAAAAATGAATCCTTGTTCCCCTGCAGACCTCCTAACTCCCCTCTCTTTTGTCTTGCCCTTATCTTCTGTTTGTAGAAGAGGGAATGTTTTATTCCTGTCATACATGAAATAAAACAGCCAAATGAAGCAGAACTGTTTCAGCTCCTCTGACTAAGGGTTACCTATGACTCCTGACTGTGAAGAGATGCAGATGTAGCAGAAAAAAGAAAGGTGCGTACGCTGGGAGCCACCAGTCCCAGACTTGTGTGATACTCAGTCTGGCACTTGGGGAGGATGTGTTGAGAGGTGAGCGATGGGACCTGGCCTCCTCCTGCTCCTATCACTTCCTGTTAGCACGTCCTCTCCTCCTTTGCTCTTCCCTAATCAAAACAGACAAGGGCTGCACGGGGCTGTCCTCACCCATGGACAGGAAGAGTCACGCTTACCTGCTTTTCTGCACCTCAGCTTTCTTTACTCCTGAATACAGACTGACACATGACTTGAGGGGTAGAAACAAGGGGTGGGATGATACACCTTTGTCACAACAGAATTTACTTTTGACTCTATTGTTCCAAAATCTATAGACAAATTACACAAAAGTAGCGAAGCAAAGCCAGCCTTGACCATTTTGGTGTTCTAAGCAAGCTTTAGGATGCATGAACCCGACTCTGACACCAACTGTTGAGTTTGGATGAAGGAACTTTTTTAACAATAGCTGCTCTGCATAAGGTGTATTTATTTATCAGGAATATACTTTTCTCATTCTCTTTTTTGTGATGATTTTATCGGGGAAAAATGCTTTTCAAGTGACAACACTCGCCTTCGCCGCCACTCAATGCAGGTATGACTCAGGTGCTTTTAGAATGGCTACGAGGGTCAGTGAACCATCTTAATGATTTCCAACCTATAAAAAATAAATTAATTAACCTTAAACAATTATTTTCTTGCAAATAAAAACACAATATGCAGAATAGCTTTAGTCTGCAAAGATTTGATAGGCTGCTTTGCGTCCAGGTAGCAGATCTGAGTGGTGCAACATGATGCGTCCAAGCCATGTGTGCGTCAGTGTTCATTTTGTCGACTAATTATATTCATCATAGCTAGTGTCAGCAGCCCTTTTCCCCAGACAAAAACTAGACTATAACTAAAATAACACAAGTGCACCATGACAAACACTAAAATTAAATTAACTGACATCTAACAAACAAAAACCAGACCAAAATGTCTGACGAAGACTAAATCCAATCAGACCTAAATTAGTTATGTAGAAAGTAGGGACAAGTTAGGAATATATCACAGCAACTTTGGTTGTGTGAAAAGGTTGGATGAGTTAAGAGGGACATCCAATCACAGCTGTCTTAACTTGGTGGTGGTGAGATCCAAGTGTAAAACATGACTTCAGAAATTCAAGGAAACACTACAAACTGCCTTACACTTTACAATTCACATTTTAGTCAACATAAATTACAGTAGATTTCGTCGACTAAAATTTCATCACAGAAACTAGACTAAAATTAGCATAATTTAGATAGCTAAATTATGACTAAAACTGAAACTAAATTAAAAAGTGCTGTCAAAATTAACACTGGTGTGCATACACTCTTGCTAATACATTTGCCTCCATTCAAAATGTGAATAACCCAATCAGCATCCTTTGAAGTATCGTTTTTCCTGAGAGAAACGAACAAGTGCAGGATTGTAAACACTGGCCGCTTGTGAAGAGACCAGCATAAATGGAGCTATTGTTGTAGTTTTGTCCGAAGAGGACAATATTCCTTGAGCACAGGACAACCCTTAAATCTTCACCTGATGATGATCATGTTTCTGTTCTCCATTTGACTGGTTTTGGTGAGAGTTTGATTAACTAAATAGATCTAATACTGTATCTTATCGTTGGCAGCATAACATTCATATTACAGCATATGTTTTGCTCGATAGACAGAGAGTTCTTTTAATAACCCTGCTTCTTTTCTTTTTTTGGAAAGTTAATAACCCTGCTTATTTTTTTTGGAATTAGGCTTTTGGAAAAAGCCCAATCCTGCAATGTAAAGAAGTCCTTGAAAAGTTTCCGAGATCTGCATCCGATTTCCATTAACCTCCAAAATCAAATCATTTTTTCTTTCAAAGCTTTATTTTCAGTGAGAGGAGCAGCTGCCACAAGGCTTCAGTGTTAAAACACACAAGCTATGAATGCCTCTTACTCCATAAAGGGTTTGTGCGTCATCACCTTAGCATGTGCATCAGCAGACCTGAGTGAGATTACAGGTGCCAGCCCCGCTCTATACGTCTATGCACAGGCTGCCATCCCCACAAGAGCATTACACAGCCATTTGAGGGAACACAAGTGTGCCTCCTGAGCTGCGAACACATGTTCTCCTGCACACAGAAGATCTAAAGCACTGAAACATTCATGGGGAAACCTTCCACTGTGATGCAACACATCATCAGTGACACTTAAAGTGGGATGAATATTTCAATGACCTGGTTGAGCGGGGACATTAGGAGTCAAGCGTTGGGGAAGCCACAGAAGGAGGAGGTCATGAAATTTCACTGCAAATTAGTTTGCATGCAGCTTCCATTTCTCGCTTAAGGATTTATGAGAGTGGTTTCTGTCATAAATTGTGGAAAATATTGGACAAAGCTGAGGGATGTCAGACTTTTGGTTACTAAAGGGGGCTTTTGAGTCCAATCTGCAGTGGCTGCCATGTTGGAAATGCTGTCTCAGGCTAGCTTTCAGTCAACCTCATAACGGCATTCCCAGCAATTATGCATGCCTCCATATCTTAATAAAATAAAAACAGGCAAGTTATAGGAAAAAATTAACCTCAATACTAATAATGTGTACCCATAAAATCATAACTCCTTCCAGAACATGATTTTGAACCATGCAGTCAACATGTTTATTTCCACTGTAAATGGGCAGCTAACCTTAAGCATATTGTTTTATAGCATTTCCACTGTGTTCTTTTTTTATCTGCAGATTGAAAATGTGCACAAACATGTGCATTAAAACCACTCCACAGACAACTCACCAGCAGAGGGTCAGCCCTGAGCTTGGCAAACAAAAACCTAACAACCAGGTACAACAAAATAGTGATAACTCAACCTTTAACAATAACAACTTATCTTTTCAGAGTGCTCTGATGCACAAGCAACAGCAAACAAAGAATAAAATACAGCCTTAAAACATTAAACAAACAAGTAAATGAACAACAAATCAGAGAGCAAACAGACAACAACAAGAATCCATCTGAAAAACAAAACGGAGCACTGAGATGCCAACTGTGTAATTATACCATAAAAAGATAAACAGAAAAGTTTAATCTGGCAGAATGAAGTAGTCAAGTGAGTCAAAGCTGCAGAGCGAGGGTAATCAATGGCATTTGGACAAAAGCTCGTTTTTTTTTTCTGGCAAAAATTACAAGAATGGGTGCTGAGAAGGGTCCAACAAATTTACGCCAGATTACAAACATTTGCACAGTAAATAACAAATAAACATGGGTTGTATATGTGACTTCCACTGCTTCTGCAGCAACCCCCCAGTGGACCCTCTAGGAACTGCACTTTTATACACTGTAACACTGATGCTATTTTTGTCTTGACCTATGAGCTATTTCCAGTTGAAGTAAATCTGAGCTGGGTCTCACCACAACTCTCTTAAAAGATTAATTTGGTTTAGATTTTTGGTCTTGTGCTCCAATGTTGACTGTGACTTTACAGATATGCCTTGACATGCTTGTTTTACTGGAAACAGCTGTTTACTGAACAAACACCTGGCTGGGGGAGCATCTGTCGCCTGGGGGAAGTGACATTTCTGTCTGTTAAAGTGTATGTTGAATTATTGGAGACTAGACCCTGACCGATTTATCGGCCGGACAATTAAATCGGCCGATTATAGCCCTTTTGAAAGTATTCAACATCGGCCAGAGTTTTGCCGATGTAACGCCGATATATTCTTAATTTTTCATAAAACAATGAACGCTGTTCAGTGTCCAAGCCACGCAGAATGATGACTTTGTGGAACATGGCGATGCGCATTGTTGAAGCAGCTCTTTGCTCTCTGCTGGATGCTGTGTGTATGGATGACTCGCCTACACTCACACGGAGTTGTTCTTTTAAGCATGAAGGTCCGACATCACGAGCAACTTTCAGCAGTGTACAATGTCCTGCTGCTGCTGGACACAGCGAGACCATCAGGCTCTCTGCTCAGCTATGGATCAGCTTCACAGACAGACCGGGCACCGCTGAACAGTTTCCCTGATGGTCGCCACCTCTGTCGTTGTCAATACTGATGAACTGGACCTTCTGATGGCGGAGGATCAGTTTAGTTTCATTGTGATTATGACAGAAATCTGGCATTATTCGCTTGTTCCTGACACGGCAGCTAAGCTAATTATGCTAGCGTTAGCATCACTCCTTGGAGCTCTTAGGACATCACCAGCAGACTCATCCAGGGGAGATTTAAACGTAGTTGGGGACTTTAATCAGCCTCTTTAAATAAGTTTGTGACATTTGTGCATTTTTCCACAAAATATTTTGATTTCCTCACGCACATTACTTTATGTCTAAAATAAAACAGGGGTTTAACCTGAACTAAAACCTGCTTCTGATGAACTAATGTTGATAGGCAGATGTGACAAAGAGTTCATAAATAATCTATTTATTTACATTTTTAAAAAGGTTATTTGTTTTTTTTTTCAGGAATTTGCTGCCGTTTTGCACACTGTTTGGTTTGTGAAAAGCTGAAAGCTGCAAATAAAAATAAAAATGCCTATGAAAAGAATGTTACCTTAGTGTTTTTGTTGCTTTCCTCTCAGTTATCTGTTTACAACTTTTTAAAAAGTTGTTCTACCTTTACCATAACCTACCTTTAGTTTTAATCAACAAGAAGTACAACATAGCCTACGGAGTGACTCTTTTTTAAAATTATACAATTAATGTACCAGAAGTTCAATGCTTTTTTTTTTTGCATGTTATTGTACTTTAAATTTTCTCACTGGTGTAGAGTTAAACAAATACCAAAGGACCAAAACTAAAAAAAATGTTCTGCCTGTAATTCATATATTCATAGTTGTGTTTTGGGACTAATTTTTTCAAAATTAATTTCATATATATATATATACATATATATATATATATATATATATATATATATATATATATATATATATATATATATATATATATATATATATATATATATATATATATATATATATATATATATATATATATATATATATATATATATATATATATATATACATATATATATTTTAAATTAATCGGCCGATTAATCGGTAATCTGTTTTTTTTCTTTTTCTGCCAAATATCTGTATTGGCATCGGCCTCATAAAATCCATACAGGTCTGGCCCTATTGGAGACCACTCAATTTGTTCTATTTTTACATGAGAAAATGTTGCTTCCCAATGCTCTTGCAGTTGCTCACCATATCAGCCTTTTTATCATATTCTTCCCCAAAGCCCCTCACCCCATCCCAGTACACACCTGTACTTGCGTCATGTGAATAGAATAACATAAAATGTAATTTTTAGCTAAAAGCAGGGTGTGTTTGTCCATTTTGTTTTAATGTTATTTGTTAATGGCCTTCATCTAATGAAGAATAATGCATGATACTGTTCACATACTGGCATAATCAGGTTACTCCAGAGACCAACCTGAAGTTAGCTTTTGGATTATTACAGGTAATAAGATCTGTGTTGAAAAAAAGATGGAACTACAACATGGTGGCCACTCAGAGGCACATCAAGCTCCCAACTACAATCTCGTGATGTTGCCTGCTGTGTTGGAGAATTATCTCTTGGACCAGTTTCACACTAAAATGTGCAGGTCCATGTGGGTTTTTTCAAAGTGGTTTAATCTGCTAACAGTCAGCAAGTGACTCTTTTCCCACTGCTAGTAGACCCGTGTCTAACCGGCAGCAGACGAGCTGCATAGCTGTTTGTTTTCCTCTGACGCATCAAGCTGATGTCATCACGTTGATCACATCAGCGTAACGAAGCACGCCCATGTAAACAATGGAAAAGAGCACGCAGGCTGTGGTCATGGTTTTCTTTACTTTGTACTTTTGTCCCTCTTTGAAAATGTACAAACTTGGCTCTGATGATACAAAGGTGGATGGAATTTGTTGCTGAGATGGCAAAGAGTCACGGAAGTTGGAGGGGGTGGGCATAATATTATGCCTTGGGGTCATTACGCTGACATCATCCGTAAATTAGTTTGTCGGCCTGGGTGTGATGTTCCCACTGAACCCGATCTGAGGTGAGCCGATTAAAACCTGTGTCGCTTGCAGGGTCAGTTGCCTCGGGTCGAAATGCCAATTAAACTCTTTCGAACTACCAACAGAAGTCGATTGTTACCGGGTTAAAACAGGTTTTTTGACCATTCTGAAAGGGGTATTGGTGTGACCTGGTCAATAAGTGCTTGTAACTGTGGCAATCATGTAATATCAGCTTATCAAGAGGATCAGAGATCATGATGCCTATGTTTCCCAGACATATTTGTAGTATTTACAGAATAGAATACAGCTGTATTTGTCCCACATAAGACTGGAAATATAAAAACTACAAAAACAACACTATCGCAGATTGTTTGCAATCTACTTTGAAAGGTTCGATAAGCTTAAAATTCACTAGTACCGCAATTCCAGATGCATTGTTGGCTGTAGAAAAATTACATTTAAGTCTCATACTTATGTGAACTAAGTGGACCTTATTTCAGGCATTTTTCCAAAACACCCATTCAAAAATACCATTGACTTTGTGTCAAGGGAACCAGATGGGCTGACTTGCTTTAGGTATCCTTACTATGAAAAAATTATAATAAATAAATAAAAATAAGGATAAAAAATACAATCAAACATTATACATTAAGTGATAAGAAAAAGGGCAGTAAAACCGAGATTTGCCCCCTAAGGGTTTAATACTACAGAAACAAGCAAATATTATCCATGAATAAAATAGGCTACAGAAACTGGAATATTTAAGGGCTAAAGTGAAATTACTTGATACATTAAGATATAGAGGGTGGGCAATTACATATTTTTAAGGTTCAATAATGATACTGAAATGAACTAAAGAATGTTCTGATATATTTGCTAAAAAATAAACATGTTTATTCAATTTAGTCAGAGGTTTGTTGGAAAATATAGGTCAACAATATTTTATACATATGCAGGTTTTGTTGCTGCTGAAATTAACAAAGAAATTTGATACTGAATATTTCACAGAAAATGTGACATGGAAAAAATCAAAGAGGTTAAAATCTAAACAAATGTGTGATTGTGAGGACAACGCCTGCTGGGCTGGCTGAGGAAAGATTTGGGGGGTTTCACTGCTGCTGCAATATCTTGCTCCCTGTGTGAAGTCGGAGCTTGGGGTGTGAATGAGCTGAGGCTGGAGAGCTGGGGACAAACACTTTGGATTTACACTCAAAAACGCAGAGCATTAACCTGCAGGACCTTCATCCTCACTCCCTCAAATTCCTCAGCAGCGTTTATCCTCGAAAGTCAAAGAAAGGGGGAGCTTCTGTGGTTTCAGGAGAGACCGAGAAGTGGCCAAACAATGGACCCAGGGAGCGCGTTTTGACCGCTGAATGCTCGTGGATTTGGACTGATGTTTTGCGGGACTGCGGGGAGCTGGCTTTGGATGAGCCACGAAGCGAGGAGGACAGAAGGAGTGGAAGAAAAGGCGCTGCACAAAGGAGGAGTGCAAAGCAGGACGCGTGTGTGCGCAGGGAAGCGGGTGCCCTAGATCTGTACAACATCTGAGTTGCTGTCATTCAGGCTCTTCTCATGCTGTATCAGGTAGCAATTCCTCCACCAACACCCGGAAAAACAAAGAGAATGCGTTCAGACGCGCAAAATCTCCATGCGTAAATGGAGACGCATCGGTGCGTATTTGCTGTGCTTTGTCCAACATGCGTGCAGTAAATCATGTTTGTTTGCTCACCACCTCATGACCCCGCTGGTATACATGCATTATAGACTTCCTCATACTTCATATCTGTCATGAGTGATGGCGATGCCCGCAGAATCAGAATCTGACAGTGCCGGTGCGCAGAGCAGTGCTCGTGAAAAAGGCTCCAGCGCACCGGAACGCAATGGTTATGTGAAAACATGTGTCATCCCACTGTGCCGTGACCGAGATTACGAGTCGTGGGTGAGGCTAATGTTCACAAAAACATGGAGTTCCCAGAGAGTCCGGGGTGCGCTGTGCGCGGGGTCGCTCTCGCTTCTTCTCGCTCTGTTGGCCAAATGTGCAGACTGGAGCGCTGACAGCACACTCCCGCATTCGCCGTCCCCCCTTCACTTGCTCTCAGGCTGCGCGGCAGAGCTGTTGCAAACTTGCTGGAGTGTGCTCTCGCCATTGCTAACCCTCGTATGTGCCTTCTTCTGGGTCGGGGTCTACTTGATCCGCTGTGGGGTCCTCATACAGACCGCGCTCTCCCTCTTAACCTTGTGCCACCTGGGCGAGGCTGCGGCGTGGTCTCTGCTGGACGGGACGGATGATCGGCTGCTCCCCTTCCACACATCAGCCGTGGTCGTGCTCGCGTGCGTGGCCACCGGCGCACTCATGGTAGCGCGGCTGAACCAGGGCATCTCCGTGATCGTGTTCATCAGCCTGCTCAGGACTATCTCGCTCTTCTCGTTGCACAAAGTCAGGGCCACTTGGAGACCGTACGTGGCGTACCTGGCTGGAGTGGTGGGCATCCTGCTGGCGAGGTATGCTGACAAGCTTCTTCACAACCAAGGGAGACACAAGGAGGGCTGCACCCCCGTGACTGGAGGCAGGGAAGAGGTCCCTGTATTTAAAAGGCGCAGGAGGTCCAGCTCTGTGATCGCCTCAGACATGGCTAACAGTCAGTCCAACAGTAAGTCACATCGGAGGACCTCTCTGCCATGCATCCAGAGGGACCAGGTAAGGAGGGGGGCTCTGTCCCGCTTAACTTTCTGACTCGACTCCGCTTTTGTCCCGTGCTGGTGAGGGCATATCTGTGTGGGGCAAGGAGGGAAGAGAAGGGAGTGAGGAGATGGTAGTGAAGTAGGACTTTTGGTCTCTGATGAGCATTTTCCTGCAGGACTTCACTTTGATGGCTGTTGAAGGGATTTTTGTTCAATATGGACGGTGCTGTTTCTCACGTTTTCAGCATGAAGATCTGCTTCTGGTGGTGCACGGTTTATTGCCATCCCTCTTGTCCAACTCTTCCTATTGGATTTTTTAAGTTAATAGTGTCTCCAATCTGCAGAGTTTGATAGCATCAAACACTCAGCATAGACTTTAACAGTCTTTGTGCACTATACATTCATATGGACCAAAATACAACAATGACAGCATCGTTTAAACCAAAATAAATAATCGACGTGAAACACAAAAATGAAAAAGTAAAGCAGAATTTGACCTCAAGATTGAACGATTTCATGTGTAACACAATTCTTGCAATAGTAAAGGTCACATTTTTAAAGTGAATTATTATTATGACAACAATAGTATATTTGCTTGAAATAATTGGACGATCATGGGGTGTACACATCTTTATTGTTCTATTTTCTTGATTTATTTTAGGAGGAATTACTTTTTATTTTGAAAACTTACCTTTTCTTCTGGCATTATGGACTTATGGACACCTAGATTTTCTCCCATTTTCCATCCTTTTCCTCCAAATGAAGAATTCAGTGCTGTTTGTTGTTAGTCTGAAAACGTGTATTGCATAAGAGGGAGCCAAATTAGGAAGTCAGGTCCTGGTGAAGAGGAGCTGTAATATCAAAATACAACCATCAGGAAGGTGGAATCAGATCAAATTTAGACTCTGTGCAAAAATACAAACTGCAACAACTCCTCAATGCAACAATAACAGCTGTTTTTGGATATATGCAGTTAATATGGTGTAAATAAGGACAGGACATTTTGTAATCTGGATTGTGTAAACAAGAAACATAGGAGACAGCACAATAAGATAACAAATAAAGGCCTCAGTTAAAGGTAGTAAATCAAAACACACTGTACAATGTGCTTTAGAAACACCTTTGTACAAATAGATTCTGAGTGTAGAAACACAAGCTGTGGAAAGGATTATATACACCAGGAACAACTTCCTCTGGAGATATTTGTATTCTCTTAAATGTTTGAATATGGAGTATGATTTGCAGAGAATGAGGGATCTTGATAGCAGCATTCATGGCAGCATTAAAAGTCTGATAGTGGCATGAAGCAAAACAGATAATGGCATAAAAACAAGTGATAACACGAGACAGAAAGCATAACAAGGTTCTGGTTAAAAATGTAAATATACAACCGTGAAACAGATGCACTCAGATATGGTTGAATGTTTTGATTTTGAACAAAAACATAAAAGCTGTGAGAAATCAAATGCAAAAACAGCAACTTTTCCTGCAGGTCTATGTATTTTCCTCAATATGCTGTAAATACTGACTGAGACTTGCACCTTCTGGATTGACTGCTAAGGGAGTACAAAAAACAGATATAGCTGAAGACAAAACAAATAATGGCATAAAACTTTACAATAACATAAAACAGATAACAAAACATGGTCCTGGTTAAAATCCCTGACAGTAGGATTGTTTGTACACATCTTGACTCTGAATGTAAAACACAAGATGGACAATAACTGCATGTCACAATGACAACTCTCCTTCAATGAATATGTACATTCCTTAAAATGTTCTAAATACTGAGTTTTGTGTAAACTATGGAAACAGTTTGTAAATGCAGATTGTATCATAAACCTGTAACAGCTTGAGGCAGATCACAAACCAGGTCCTGATGAAAACGAAGTGAGTTAAAAATGTAGCTTCAAAAACATTTCCTTAAATATTTTGACTTAAAATATAAAAAACAAACTGTACAAAGTACTTTATCCCACAATAGCTGCAATTACTGGATAAATATGTTTTTTTTTCCCTATGTTGATTTAGAGCGCTGCACATTCTGGATCATGTAAACAACTGCAGCTATCATGGAAGCATCGAGAGGCAGAGAGTAGCATCAAAACATGAACAGCATCATACAGATACTAAAGCAAAACCCATTTTAAAAACTGTATAATATCAAATTACAACAATAAGAAAGATACAGTGAAACATGTCTGCAAATTTGGATTGTGGGTTCAAAATTCAGAGCTACATAAGATACAATGTCATACAACAGTTACAACAACTCCTGGATGAACTTATATTTACTTTAGTATTTTTAATGAAGGTGCAGAATTGCATGTCTGAAGAAAATTAAGACTCGGGATATCAAAATGTTATTGATGCAAAACACATCTGTTCTTGGAATGGCTGATTTTATTCCAAATACGACAATAAGATAGATATATCTTTATAAAACTCTTGAGTGTGAAAATGTGAGCTCAGAAAATGTCTTTTCCTGAATAGATAAGTATTTTCTGAACTTTTCTCTGAACAGTGTGAATGGCGTTAACAGACGCTGCATATGTAGCAGCACAGGCAGAAAATGAAATTATAACAATGACAGCTGAAGACTAAACAAGGCTGCAGCACATTTAATGATATAAATAGAGCTTACATCTCAGACACTATAATATCAATATAATGAATCAGACCAATGTGAGCACTGTGTGTTAGCTGGACTTAACTGTTTTACATTTATTTGTTGTGCTTTTGTCCCTTTATTGACGGTGGAGAGAGATAGTGGATAGCCTCAGAGAGGGGGTGGGTGAGCGGGTGAAGACATGCAGGGAATGGCCACAGGCGGTTCTCAGACCTGGGTCAGCTAAATACGCAAGAGCAGCAATACATGGTGATGAATACTTGTAATCCACTGCAAACCATCATGTTTGTTACATTTAACTCCTTATCATATCTGTGTTTATTACTTTTGCACCAGATGTCAAAGTCAAATCTCATATATTCAGTTGTTTTTGAAAATGAACTGATTCTGAATGGACGTGTCTCACACCTCAGATCATGGACTGGTACCTGTGGTTACTGAGAGAACCACAATCGTTTCATTCTACATGTAAGAGGGCCTGGTGTTACAAAAAGGAAGGTGCTTTCAATTTAACAGTTTACGGAGAGTAACTCATTTGATACCTGCTCATGAAAGAAAATCTACAATTTAAGCTATTTGAGGATTAAAATGTCTAATTTTTTTTAAATTTGTAAGATTTGTCCATTGTGTTAATTTTGGTATAAATACTCATTCTTCATTTTTTCACAATGCCATTCTCTAAAAAACCTGGACCATCATTTATTCTGCTTTACAAAACCAGAGGCACAAACTCGATTTTTAGTTTATACACTTTCTGAATCATTTCAATGCTTTTTGGACTAACTTTGTTTCATATAAGACAAGGTGTGACCAAAAGGATTCATCCATGTTAACATCAGTTTGGAACATCCCTATAAAGTACATATTTTATCAGAAGTGATTGCGACAGTAGTAACATTTCAAACTAAAATTCAAAATTAATGATCCATTTGATGAGCTGAACATCATGCAGTTGTCCTGGAGATGTTTTCCTTCACTTTCTTTTTTTGTAAATAGAAATGCATTAAGCGTATGTTTACTATGGATGCTTTTTATCCTTGAAAGTGCTTGAATTGTACTGTTGCATTACCAAGGTTTGGAAACTGCTGGATTTAGGACAGGGTTTTTAAAGGGCTTGAATTTTCAACCGTATTTTTGTTTTTGAAGTACATGCTGTGTGACAGTGAAAAAGAAATACATGTATTCTTGAATTCATATATTCTTAAAATGACTTTGAAACTGCATTTTGATAAGAGCAGACTAATAATATACTGCAAACGAATAAATAAATAAATCTGACATCATTTTAAGCCATACCTGTCAAGTTTTGGAGTTGAAAATAAGGGAAATTTTCCACCGCCCACTGCAAGGTGTCCCACTGCGAGGCGTCCCACCACCCCAACCAAGCTCCAGTATCCCCAACATCTTGAGAAAAGTGTACAAGAAATCTAAAATAAACACTTTGTTTTTCTTGGTTTGTTCCCGCTGTTGGCTCTAACCTCGCAACAACTGCCACCCAGGCTACTGCAGGTGGCAGAAGCTGTTTCTTCTTCTTTGGTTTAATGGCGGTTGGCATCCATCACTTTCGTGCATTACTGCCCTATCCTCGCAAGACCAGTGACAGACTTCAGTTTGAAGAGGCAGGGGAATTTCTAAAAACTAATATTTTATAATATGGGAGATTTACGGGAGAATACTAATACTGGAGGACGGCGAAGGGTAAAGTATGGCTAGTTTTCTGACCAAAACAAGAGACTTGACAGCTATGTTTAAGCACTCTTTTAAGTATTTGTGAGATAAAGAATCTATGAAAGCTGAGCTTTTTTGAGAAAAATAATAATTTCACATTTTCTGAAAACACCAGATTAAAGTCGAGATATAGGTGAGACATTTTGACGAATACAGTTCTGTTGCTATTCCTACAATTTGTCGTCTTCCTGTGGAGGATGATGACAAAACACCATTAATTATGTGTTAAGCAAAATGACATCTCTATAAGTCTATCTGGTAGTGGCATAATCATAACTGACATAATTGTTGAGAAATGTGTGTGTTCTTTTTTACATACTGTCACCATTGGGGGCTTACAAACTCTGTAAGTAATGTATACATAAAGTTTTGTACAGTTTCAACTAACCAAATCTTTAACTTCTTTTAGACAGCCGATTTAACTGTGGGATTGCCTCTACTTTTCATGTTTTCTTGGCAGATTTCTGTCACGTTTTCCTAATTTTTATCATTTATTAATATCTGAAATCATCTTTTGGACCACAACGAATGAAAGAGGGACCACCTTTGGTTCCCTGCCGCAGGTTTCCCATCCCTGCAAGAGACTAAAGAGTTTTAGAAACACTATTTAAAGACAGACAGACACAATCAGTGCAGATGCAAGAGTACAAATCTTTTTTTCTCAAAAAATGAAGCAGAGAATGAGGAATTTTGTTGCTAAAGGGGGTCTATTTTTGAAGCAGCTCTCGAGTGCTGCTGAGAGAGGGGAGCTCAGGATACAGCACGACTGATTCATCTCATTTTTGATTATTTCTGTCAAATGTTCTCCCCAGATCATCACTGAGACACAAATGCATTTCAAGCTCTCCGCTCTGCACTTGATTGTCGTCACTTATCTGGACCTGCTGTCCTCAGAGTTGCAGGAATGTAGCAGCTCTGGATTTTGAGCCTCTCGCTGATACTGATCCACGTCTACCTGTGTTAAGAGGAGACGAAAGGGAAGGGGGAAGGGCAGGGCGGGGAAACATGGAGCTATTTCTTTGCAGATAAATAGCAATGCAAAATAAATACCTCTACATTTTTGTGTCACAATACCGGAGTGAAGCGTTTTATTAAGATTCCGGTTAAAACTGAAGCTCAGTATTTTGCCCCTCGAAGAGGGGGGTCTCCCATCTGCTCCTCAAGCCTTCTTATGGAAAATCAATGAGTGTGTTGAGTGTGTGAATGGGAAACAGACTTGGGCGGTGATCAAAGCTCTCCTTGTGACCTGTGAGCGTGGTGAGGTGAGGGGTGAGGGGGGCAGGCAGGGTGGGAGAGAGGGCGCAGTGTCGGCTTGGTCACTTGAAAGGTTCCCTCCAGCTCTCAGGGCTAGTTAGCGTTCGCGTGGTGTGCTTGTTTGTTTTTCTTTGTGGTCTCACACTCGTGCGCACACACACATGAACGCGATCTGAAAAGACTCACAGATATTTCACAGTTTGCTGATTTCGGTGTGACGTCCCGGCTGAGGCTCATTGGGCTGTCAGTCATTGTAACTCAGACGAGGAGCAGTTTGTTTTCCTGCTGTGATCCGGTGAGGATGTGTCTTTGTTTCTGAAGGAGTGATGAGACAGACAACAGCAGGTTCAAGGTTTCTGTATGGCTGTAAACAAGCATTTGAGAACAGATGGAGGAGCATTTTACACTCTACTGCAGAAGACACTTACTATTTTGATCATAAAATCTGGGGACATCTCATGAAAAAGAGATTCTTCATGTGAAATCAATCACTTTGTTGCCTAAAAGTGAAGAAGGGCTGACTCTCCTCTGTGCGTTTCAGCGATACCACACAAGAGGGTGGGATGTTTTCTTCTCTATATTTGCTGTGATTTGGTGGAAGGCATGAAGCCACAAAATTCATGTGAAAAATTGTATTCAGCAAATTATTTCCTCTGCCAAGGAGGTTATGTTTCCAGCAGGGCGTGCTTGTGTATTTGTGTGTTTTTTTCTGTTTGTTTTTCTGTTTGTTTTTTTTGTGTGTTAGCAAGATAACACAAAAAATACTGGATTGATTTACATGAAAATTTTACCAGAGGTCTGGTTTGATCCATGAAAGACGCCATTACATTTTGGTGGTGATTTTGTGTGGATACAAAAAATTCCCAAATTTGAAAAAAAAACAAAAGTCAAAAGTTAACATTGGGTTGTATTTTAAAAATTTGTATCTCTGCCATCACTTGATGGATTTGCTTCAAAAAGTATACGGTAATATGAATACATATAACATAAGCCTATCATCACGGTCAGTTTCATCCAATCCAAATTGACGTCACAAAAAACAGATGTTTATTATGGCAAATCCCATTCGTTTCTCCTCAGCTGCTGTGAGGGCCTCTCCCCTTTACTTCATTGGGAATTCATGGGAATTGTAGTTTATTTGCAAACTCGTCAACTTTCTCAGGCCTATGCCACTACAAAACCCAGTTTCTCTTGCAATGCCAGCGGAGGAATGCTCCACATGGACAGCCATAAGCAGAGACTCGACTGTCACATCAGAGTGGTGATCCATCCAGAGTTGTTTCTTGGTGGAGGTCTGTGCTTTTCAAGTGCTTTTTTTAGTTACAACTAGTTTATAATGGATACATTTTACTTGTCATCTAGTAAAAGAAAACATGCTGGAAATGTAGCAAAAAAAATCCTTTCTATTGAGAAGTGCATGTTATTTGTTTTTCAAATAATCTGATTAAACTGCTACTAAAGCTGTTAGCATCTATGCTAATTTCTGTATGAGAAATCACTTCCAGCTCTAAAGGACGCTGATCAAGCCTGCTGTGCTGGGCTGTGAACATTTGTTACAGATTAGAGTTCGGCAAGATGAATCTGACTTATTGCAGACACTGAAATCAGGTGGATCCAACTGCACTGCAAGTTTACTGGTGTTCCATTTCTGTGGAGAGGCTACTTTAGTTTGCAAAGTAGTCTTTTATTCTGCAGTTTTCAAGGTTAGACTACACGGTTTACAGCCTGACCGGACAGTGACAGGATTTCAGGACCTGTTAGTCTTTATAACTACGTAGTCGTTCAGCCCCATGAAGTGTGCCATTAAGACCGACAACAGCTTGTGATGCCTCACTACTGCACGATAGCAGGTCTGACTTATCTACCTGCCTCACGTCAGAGACATTGACCAATGACAGTTCTGGGAGCTCAACACGTGTGACATTCATGGATGTAAAAAGACAAAGGTTGATGCCATGAGAGCTGTGAGATGGGAGTAAAGTTAACCATTTAAAGCCTGAAAACACACATTACAGAAAACTCATTTTTTTGGAGCTGAAATGTTTATTTTTCTTTTCTACTGAAACCCCCCAAAAATGACATTACTCAAAAATTAAGCATATATATTTTTTGTATCTTGTTTGATAGAGTAGCTGTTTTTGACAACTGATAACCCACTTGAGGACATTTCTATCATTTATCAGAATCAGGTATTTTTTAGTAATTTGTTGATCATATTGATTAGTCAGAAGTATCATAAAATTATGTATCAAATATGATACAACAGCTTTAAGGGGTTAACTCTTGTATATATGCTGTAAAGAAGCCACCACCAGACTGCAAAAAGAGAAATGTTGAGGGAAAAGATAGTGGCACCTTACCTTCCTAAGTCACTTTAATATATGAAAGTGACTCATAACATTTGAAAAGACAAACAAAAGTATAGTACTCCAAATACAGTATGTGTGTTTACTATCTTTATTACCTCCGCCAAGGAGGTTATGTTTTCGGGAGAGTTTGTCTGTCTGTCCGTCCGTCTGTGAACAAAATAACTGAAAAAGTAACGGATGGATTTGGATGACATTCTCAGGAAATGTTCAGCATGGGAAAAGGAAGAACTGATTCTATTCTGGTGTTGATCCGGATCAGCGTCTGGCCGCCATGGCGAAAAATGTGATTTCTGTGAATAACTACTGAACTAAAATAGATATCATTATGAATCCAGTTGCTAATGGTATGTTTTATGGTCAAGGAATCTAAATATTTCGATGAAATAAAGGTAGGACTAATATTTATGGTCAAAATGACAATATGGCTGAGGACTGTGGCGCTGGCGGGGGTCTGCTCTTTCCGAGTGTTTTTCAAGTTACCCTTTGGTCTTCTAATGTCATTACGTAGGCTGTTATATTTAGTCAGTTTGAACTATGAAATCTGTCATGCTTGTTGGGCAAGTCACAACTTGATTTTATGGCTCCATGGTAATCTGACAGTGTATTGTTGCTATTCCTAAACTCTCTAATTTTCTGGTATACACTTGACTATTTGCTCTTTACTGTACATATAGTCTGATGTTTATAGCCAAGATGATAGAAATATACAGTGCGGCCATGGCCTTTATTAAGATGAAATTTTAGGAAAGGAGACAGGCAGCCTTCAAGCATTGTATTTACTGTCACACTTTTATGGGACTGCTCTTCTCAATAACACTAAATAAGTAAAAATGTATTTCAAGGCAAGATTATTTTTCTTTAGTAAACCATCTCTTCACAATTAAAGGCTTGTGCCACCGCTGCAGGGACTTATTTTCCCTACAAACTGCTAAAGTCCTTTGTTTTCAGTGTCACACTCATGGCATCAGCTATTTTGTGTAAGTCTCAGTGCAGTTTGGTGTACTTATTACTTAGTTAAAATAAGTTCAACCAGTGTAACAGCTCTGCTCTTGTCGGTGACATTTTTCCCATCAGACTGAGCAACTGATGTCCATTACTTTGTTTGCCTGTTTTTGGAGTTATGCTTCCATAAGTAGAGGCAAATATCAAGGATGTTAAGCTACTTTAAAGAGGTCATTTCCTTTTGTGGTCTTGTATGCTCTTTAGCATGTTTAACATTTCTCCTCTACATTATGGATACTTCTGTACACAAGACAAAAAGTCAACAGCATTTCTTCTTCCTTAGTTTAAAGTGCCAGTAACTGATTGAAAGTGCTGATTCTCCATGTGTTGCATCTCATTAATGTAAAATCAGTAGTTCCACCTCCTTGACTCAACCTGGTAAGCCTAATGCAGAGAATTAAGAGCCTTAGAAAACTGAACTGCACCATAGGACAGACTGGCCAACTAATCACAACAGACTGAGCTCACATTGGGAAAGGTGCTTCCAGCAGAGGGCCTCAGTCAGAGAGAGAATGGAGGTGGATCAGAGGCGCTCAGTGCATGAAATTTGGCAGGCCGATCAGAGATTGTGAACATTCTCTTGCAGTGGTCAACATCAAATTTATGAAGTTCAGGCAAATTATTACAGCTTTAATTGTCAGTATAAGGTACTTGACACTAATCATCTGAGAAAGTATTATATGTTGTGTTTTTCTCAGCAGTCTGACATGTGCAACAGAAGCTCCAGAGGATCAAAACATTACCATGATTACTGGTGATCTCCACTTGAAGTTGCTAGAACAATGACATAAACGGGATAGTTAGACAGGAAAGAGGAAAGAGCAGCTTCAAAGACAGCAGACTTGGGATGTTTATCCAGACTTGCAAAGTATGTGGATTGAAATAAGTGTATTGAGATATTTCTGGGTTGAAAGTAGACAGACATACTGAGGTTGAAGAAATAAACATAAAAAGCTGTCATTGATCACTTATTATATTGAATATTTGAATTTCTAATGAGTAATAACAAATAAAACCTGCAACATAATCCATGGATGTAAAAACCTGTGACCCTGCTCTTGCTGGAGCCCTCTACTGAGAGAAGATCTCTGTTACACAGTGTTGTGTAAAATAAGGAAGCTCCCTCTGTCTTCACACAATAAAAACGTGAAGTTTAAAAGTAAAGAGATTGTAATTTTGTTTGCTTTCTTCTGAGTCTGCAGCAGTAAGCAGTTGACCACTCATGGCCTGCCTGTAATTGAGACACACATGGCGTACATATGTCGTCCTGATGGTGTCTTGTCTGTGTGGTCTCTAATGTGTAAACAAGCCCATGCTGACCCACGCTAGTCATCACCTCACTCACACGGGACTCTTGACTCCATCGGGGGGGCAGACGCACATTTAGAGGACCACAATGCAACCACCACATGGCGACGGGAAAAGTGAAGATGCCAGACGCCATAAAACATCCACATGACTCACCCCTGAGGAAAAATATATGCTAACAGCTCCCTACTTTAAAGAGGCTGCATGATGTTTTAACATCTCTGCCCTTAAGCTGCGATCAATAGAATTATGATGTTTAAAGAAGGAGCAGATGAGGAATAGATCTGCACTCTGCTTATGTGAAGATGTTTGCATTAGCACTGTGTGTCTGAACTGTTTCAAGCACACTGTGAGTTTGGATGAAGGATTACAGTTGATACTTGACTTTGTTTTTCTCAGGAAGCTTCTCCCACAGACCTTTAGAGTCTTATATAAAGGCCCTTCAGATTAATAGTCGCTGGGTAAAAACAGTTTATGCAAAAAATAAATAGAGCAAAGAGGAATCCCTCAGCCTTAAAGCTGCTGTGCTGCCCTTCACTGCTCTGCTGAAAAAGCCATGCTCTGAGGTTATGCTTTAAAGCAGGGGTCTGCAACCACCGGCCCACAGACAGATACCAGACCATGAATCATGGTTAACTTGCTGTAATATAGATATGAATTTTACTTTCCCTTTTTGACCAGTGTAATCTACAAGGGGGGTTATTTTGAAACATTGCCACATTTTAACCAGGGGTGGGAAAAAAAGGTTCCACTTGAGAATTGATAAGAACTTACTTAACACTCTCACCAGAGACAGTCGGCAGAAATGATAATGAAAACACAAAAATCATGACAGACGGGGATCAGACGTGATCAAAATTTTTGCAAAAATTTTAACAAAAGGAAGCTTACTGCACAACATACAGAAAGTGGCAACACCAACAGCTTGTTTTTCTATGTATTTTATTTTTCTATGTAGTATAGCACTGGATATCAGGGGAGCATGTGTTGCCGCTTAAAACCTACATAGGCCAACCTTTGCCCTCACGGATATTTCATCAGGTATTGAAAAGAGAATCACTAAAGAATCAAAATCAATAAGAAGAATTGTTAATTGCATTGGTACCACAGTGGCTTAACTGTGAAGACATGACAGACAGGCTGTCTGTCTCTCTCACAGCCATGATACCCAAAAGGTAATGCCTGAGGTAAACTTGCTATTTAGCCCTATGCTGCCTTGACATAACTTTTAATCAACCAACTGGCAGACAGAGAGGCCAAGTTGAGGCAGGACTCCAGGTCATTTGAGTAATTGCAACTCCAGTTGGACTGGTATCCATCTCAATCATGTTCCTAATTTTCAATACCAGAAAATAGATTAAGCGTGATTTAAAAAAAAGTTCAGCAACCAATCCTAAACAGATAACACATTTAGAATCTGGCTTTAAATATGCTTATGAAGGCTGTGAAATTGCCTATTTACTGCACACAGTCATGTTACCTCTAGGTTTCCTACAGCTGTCATGCTTCCTTGAGGAACCACTGTTTTAAGCACTTTCAGATTGGCTTTGTTTTCTGCTCACTTGTTGCTGATGCGCCAACAGGAGGGAGAGAAACAGAAACAGTGCAGATGCTGCAGGTTCTTTGGATTTTTCTTACTTTTGTGTCAAAATGAAAACCAAAGTGGTGTATTTTTTTTGGGGGGGGGGGGGGTGTTGTAAAATGGAAATAGTGGAATGTGGAAAATAACTTATGAGAAATAACTTTAGTTTTATGTGATTTCATGTGACACAATACTGGTGTCAATAAATAATCAAGCTAATCTACGTAATAACTTGCTACTCCCAACAGTGTTGTCACAGCAGCTAATGAAACCAGAATTAGTCCTGAATGTCCCTTTTTAAAGTTGTTCCTTTGTATGACAAAATATTCACATTTTACATACATTTGATAGAATAAAAAAACAACCCAGGGCACATGTCCTGCAGAAAGTCCCCAGTTTATATCGTCAGTGTTTCAACCAATACACCAGTCTTCGTATGATTTGGTTTTTGAAGAAAATAAGTTCAGGGCTCCCAATATGTTGTGTGATCATGATGATAAGCTGGTTTATTAAGCACATTATGTTTGTTTTGATGACAGCGGCAGCCCACCCACCAGCATCTGGTCCATGAAATTATTGTCTTACATTAAACCGACCTGTGGTGTAAAACATTTTTAGGCCCCTTGCTTCAAACTGCACGATGTGGGTTTAATAAATAGCCATTTTCCTTCCTTTTCATCACAAATTGTCTGCTGGTGCATATTATCCTGTGAAGTGGGTGCATTTTGCTGCACTGGGGTCATCCTTCCCATCAGGACTGTAATAAAAGAAAGTCATTATCAGCTGATCTGATAGCGGTTAGCGAGGGCCTCTGCGGGACACTCCTTCATCTTGGGTTAATATACAATGACAGGCTGGCTCTCTGTGTTTCAGCTGGGGATATCAAACTAGAGGAAGAGGTGTGGGCTCGTGGTGTGGATCACTTTTCACAGCATGTAAGGAAATTTGAGTCCAAGTCTCCTCTGCTGCAGACATCAGCACTGTCAGAGAACTTTTTCTACTCTTGAGCAGAAAAATCAGTCTGACTTTTTGCAGCACACATGGACTGTTTTCACTTTAATCTGCCTGTACTGTAAAGATTGTTTGCAAAAGGGGAAAAGGCTTTTGGACGATTCTCTTGATCAGATGTTTGAAGAAATATTGTACAAGCTTCCGATATGTTTTTGATGCTCTCTTTGAAGGCATCAAAATAGGGCTGGGAGTTACAGTGCTCTTGCTCTTGCATCACTTTAAATATTTGGTATCACACCAAACACCTGTTCTACTTTACATCAGCAGGGCTAAAAAAAAAAAAAAAAAGATCTAATGTGTGACTGACGTTAGTTCAAATGGAATTTCTCTTTGGGCTTTTTATTAAAATGGTTAAATATTTGACTACTGTTGATATTGTGTTATCTTGATAATGTTACTGCCCCTGCTCAGGCCTGCTATTTGCATATGTGACTGCTGTTTGTTTGCATTTTAAACATCTTGTAGTTTCCTGCAGTAGCTCCCACAAAGCTGTCATTGTTGTGATATGGCTCCTGTCGCAAACAAAGACAAACCTGTAGCTGAAGAACTGTTTTTTTTTTTCTTTTCATTCATTTATTCTTTGTAGAACTAACCATATTGGTAAAATGGTATTGTGAGGGAGCTGGAAAACACCCCTTCGCTGAGGTGATAAAAGTGTGTGCAATATTGTGTGTTTGTATAAGTTAAATATTATTCAGTACAGGCTGTTATTTAGTAAACCCTGCTAACATCTCATCTCTTTGAGGTCGACTTGTTGTGGGGAGCATGTCCACATGGAGTGCACACATGGGGATGCAGCAAACAGACCCCAGCAGTGGCATATCACCTTGTTAGTCCGAGTTGGTGATCAGAGAAGAGAGAGGGGTGGAGTTAGTTTAGCATATTCTGGGTTGTTTAGTTATTTTGGTTAATCTGTACCTATTTATAGTCTTCATGCAATGTGTTGATGTAATAATATATATGGGTAATTTATATAGATATTAGATTTGTCACTGGAGGGGGAGATTGAGGTAGACACGTCAGGTGAGTGAAAAGAGGGTGGAGCAGGTCAAGTGCGCCTCTGCTCAGCTTAAAATCAGCTGCACCTGTGTCAGTGTGTGAATGTGTGTGGCTCCCTGCAGTCTGCTGCTTGGATGAAGATCTTGCTGAGAACTGCTGTACATTGAAAATGAACTTCTTAACAAAAACTCAGAGCTCTGAACCTGCTATGGGACACCATTTATTCCATCTTCATGCTGTAGATCTCCTGCTGGTTTTCATCCTGTTCAGAGGTTGTTCATCATCAAAACCTAACAGGTATTGAAATGTAATGGTTTTTGCTCTTGCATTAAACATTGTGATAATTATCAGTTAATATCTGCTTTTATATGCAAAGTGCCATTATTAAGTTCATAATAAATTTTATCTCAAGGCGTTTCAACTAGAAAAGCACTCGGAGAGCACAGACCTCTGCCAGCACCACAGTCCTCTCCCATATTGTGATTTTTACCATAGATATTATTCCTACCTTTATTTCATGTAAATATTTAGATTCATTGACCATGAAAACATACCATTAGCAATTGGATTCATAATGATATCTATTTTAGTTCAGTAGTTATTCACCAAAATCACATTTTTCATCATGGCGGATCCAGACGGTTATCCGGATCAACACCAAAATTGAATCAGTGTTTCCTTTTCCCATGTTGAACATTTCCTGAAAATTTCATCCAAATCCATCCATTACTTTTTGAGTTATTTTGTTCACAGACAGACAGACAAACAGACTCTCCCGAAAACATAACCTCCTGGCGGAGGTAATCAGTCAATATTTATGGAACCATATTTTTAATTTCCCTTTCATATTTGTATTTGTTGAATATACATTTATTAAAGGTAGGCCTCTTGAGATGTTGCATCTCAGTTTCAAGAGGGACCTCATATCTATGTGGTTGTAAAGATAGTTACTATGGATTTAATCAATACCAACCATGGATACAAAGATCAATCTAATATTTACATTAATGTGTAAATATTAATATATCTACAATGATTATATACTGGGAGGACTGACATGGGTGATAAATTAAATTCTAAAATGTCACCATTTTGTACTCCTGAACATCTGTGGTTGTCAAAGCTCAGTCAGAAACTGAGGGTGCAGAGTCTTACTGTGCTTCCAGACAGATCCATTATGCCATGTGGCCCAATCTACAATGATTGTGATTGACTCAAAGTGGCACAGCCCATTCAACATCTTTTAGAGCAGGAGTAGGTGGGAGTTATGAGTGAGACACAGGAGGAAGCTACTGTATGTCTGGGTTGGAGATTGGTGCAAAGGGGGATGCTATGACCACTAACAGTTTAATTTTTATTAGATCTAGACTGCATGTCTTTATTAAACGGAAAAGAAATAACAATGCTCAAAGAATTTCCTGATAGAAAGGATATTTCTGCAAAACTCCCAACATGTTTGGTCAACATTTTGTGTCTCATGTTCTGTCTTTAACACTCTGGCCTGTCACAACATAATCTTACTGGACTGTAATAAATTTGACTGACAGAACTGTCATCCAAACACCTGCTGGATATGCTTTTAAATTTTAAAAGATTTGCATTTCAAAAAACTTTACATGGTCGTTTTCCCAGATAGTCCACTGAAATATACTGAACAGTTCATCTAGTGTGTCATCTTACACTATTCTGGAATTTTGGAATAAAATAATGAATTCCAACTTTTTTCAAATCCACCTTTTTTAAAGCTCAGATTTCAGACATTTTGCATAGACTTGAAAAAACACTTGAACCTTTCAAATGTTTGTTTTCAAGGGGCCTAATCCTTTTTTGTAGGATTGAAACAGGTATTTTACTTGTCATGTTTTACATAAATCATATGACGTTTTAAATTCAGTTGAAGTTCATCCTAAGAGCCCTAGTTTGAGGTAACCCTTCTTTTCCGTCAGTAACACCAGCCCTCTTCTCAGCACTCTGCTCTGTCCTCTCACTGACACCAACACAAATATTATCCCAACCAGAGGAGGAAATTCTTCCTTAACTTGGATGATAAAGATATTCATGAAATCTATGGTAATGACTTCCCGTGGAATTGGATCCAAACATAATTACTGCTGCTGTTGTAAATGTTTCCTGTTACTCTATATTTGCTGCACCATCCATAATTGAATTGTGTTTTGGATGGAAGAGGTTGTTGATAGCCTGTAGGCCACTGATTTACCGCTGCACACTCTCATCCCAAACAGCTTGTTTGTATTCTAAACGCATTGTCTTGTGGGATATGACTTCTTAACATTTCTTTTTGCAGTGGACGATGCTCTGGGCTAGAACTGCCTCCTTTTGCCTCTGGAACGGAAGCAGATTTCAGCATGGCTTTGTATGTCTTGTGTTGGGGCGATCCTCTTCACACTTTCAATCCCCATTTAGTCCTACTGTATTAGCCGCCCTGCATGAGTGTGAAGAGGCAAAGGCAGGAGGAATCAGCGTAGGGAATGAAACTAGGTCATTCGAGGTTTTGTTTAGTAGCCAGGCAAAACAGCAGGCTTAGTCAAACCCCCCAGAATGGTGGAAGAGTCTCGCGTTTGACTGATGCACTGAGGAAACTTTAAGCGTGCTCATGCTCCAGCTTTGTATGTGTTACCTCTGCCATGTTGGCTTCACAGTTTGAAGCCACATACTCATGGATTTGGTCTGTGGGGGCATAAACAAGAGCTTTTACCCAAAATGTGCCACCACACAGATGGGAACTGGACAGGTTTTGGCTAGTCTCAGGGTGTTTTAATTTGCTTTTAGGTTTATTACTGCCTGATTCCTTTTTTTATGGCTTTGGGATTTAGATAAGTTTGATATCACTGCCAGTAATTGAACCTTTACTAATGTTTTCTCTATTTAAGACTTCAACTATTTGAAGTATTCCAGTGTTTTAATGCCAGAGGATTCCCTAGTTTTAGTATCTGTTACAGTCTGAGTGGCTTCCATGACAGACAGCATAGTGATAGTAACACAGGATTTCAAGACTGCTGTATGATGGACTCGGAGCTGCTACTGGAAGCTGTCATTCTTTGTATCTTATTCATGTTCCATACTGGTCACTTGTGATGGGCCGGATTATTTCTTACCCAAGTTTCCCTCAGTTAGCTCCTGTAACAGTGTGACCCAACTAGACTTTTACAAGTTAAGGAGAGAACCAACAAAACCGGCACCAAAAGTTATGATCTAGTTCATACTATTGTTGATGTAAATATAAATGAGCAAAACAAAAATACAACTCACAATTTGTCTTTGTGGTGAAGTGTAAAGATCTGCACTTGGCAAAAGAGTTTAAAATCAAGCCAAATGCTCTTTTGTAAACTTTAGTAAATGTTTATGACAGAAAGTTTGACTTGTATTTCTTTGTGGGTATGTAAAGTAGATTTATCATAAACAGGTTTGCAGTGAAGACCCATCTTTGCGTCCATTTTTAACTTTGAAATCAATCAATCAATCAATCTTAATTTGTGTTGTGCCAATTCATAACAAGCGTTATCTCAAGACACTTTACAATAGAGCACAGACCTTCATCATGGCGGCAACCAAAAAGCACTTTCAAGTGACATGCATTGTTTTATCTATGGCAAAAATTAACATGTGTCTTTTCATGGTGGCTCTGTCATTATAACTACTACTAAAAGACACCTTTTTAACTAGCAAAACAAAAAACATGATTGAAAAAACACATTTGTTTTTATCTTTATTCTCTCACAAACAACTTTGTATGCTATGTGAATTGATTGCGTATTGTCTTACCAGACCTGAATTTTTGGCAATAAAGACAATGATAAAACTGCAGATTTCTGGGGAAAATCATATGGGGGGCATGCCTCATCCAGTGAATTGTTCAATGGATACATTTTATGTACAATGACGGACTTGCTTAGCCAACTGATAAGCAGAGCTCTTGTAGCTGTTAGCCAACTCCAGTAAGACCCACCTTATTTGCCTGTTTCAGAATTTACTTGCATTTAAATAGAGCCAAGAATTCAAATAAGATGATCAACTTCATCTTTTGGCCAGCATGGTGGCTAGGGATGTTTATTGTTATGATTTTATCAATACAGATACAGATACTGATACTCCTTATCGGTATCGATACTGTTATTAATACAACACGTAATTTTATGGAAAAAATAAAGACTTTACAAGATATTAAAAGATTCAACCTTTTTTTTTATTACCACAAAGTAGTAATAAAGCTTCAACAGAATAGAAATAATGCATTACAAATGCTTCTCAGAGGCAAAAAGAAAGCTAAGGAGATCGCAAAACCCCTTCATGCCGCCCAACAGACTGTATGTACAGGCAGACCCATATGTCTTGTGGTGCTAAAATCGATGCTGTAGTGATGACTACTAGGGCTCTCACTTTATATTGGATAGTCATATAACCGTTCGAATATGGGGATAAATATCCATAACCGAATAGTAAATAAATAATCAAATGTAAAATATTGAGTGTAGCACCACATCAGGGCGCCTGGAGCAGTGGACCGTTTCTTCCAACAGAGGGTGCTGTGAGCGCAGCTTGACCACCAGTCACGTCCGGTGCGCTCTTGACCTCAGTAAACAAAGAGTTTCCGCTCCGAGCGGGCATTAATAGCTCTGATTCATCTAAAGAGAGCTGTGCCGTCTGCTTTTCATCCAAGTTATACAGCCGAGTGCAGCAGCGCTTAGTCAAGAGTTTAACCCCGTGTGAATGTGTTGTTTTCGGCAGGGTTTTTACCGAAGGGGCGGATAATAGAGTCTCTGTCAGTGCTGCAGTCTTTAGTGTTAGCCGGGCTGCTAACTCTACTCGTGTTGCTATAGCAATCAAACAGCCCGCACTCCTTTAGCTTTATACTATGCGTGCACTCCAAGTGTTTGGTGATGTTGCTAGTATTTACCCCCTTGGACGCAACTTCTCTCTGACAAAGATTTAAAGATCTTTAGATCTGGCCCAGTTTTCATTAACTTTACTAAAGTGAGCTCAAACTTTCGAGCGCTTAGCCCTGACCAACATGCTTGAGCTGGACGGCAGCAGTGTCATAACTGCGTGACAGTTAAAGAGACGTTTAAGCACCGATAACGGTACTATTTTTCTAGATTCTTAACAGTGTTTGGGTACCGACCCAATTGGGGACCGGTACATGAAAGTACCGGTTCACGGTATATAGATCCCTAATGGTGGCTCAGCAGGTAGTGCATCTGCCTCACAGCAAGAAAGTTGCCAGTTTGATCCCGATGCCAGGCAGGGCCTTTCTGTGTGAAGTTTGCATGTTCTTCCTGTGCATATGTGGGTTCTTTCTGGCACTCAGGCTTCCTCCCACAGACCAAAAACATGCCCATTAGGTTGATTAGTTGCTCCAAATTGCCCATAGGTATGAGTGTAAGCGTGAATGGTTGTACGTTTCTCTATGTGGCCCTGTAACCAACTGCTGACTGGTTCAGGCCAATTGCTCTAGCCCCCTGGGACCTAGAAAAAAATAAACAGGATAGGAAATGAATGAATGAATGAGTGAATAAATGAACTTTATCTTTAAAAACCCCACCTCAAACAGTGGCTGTACTCAATGTGGATAATTTTATATGTAATTTACATAAGATACATATAAAATCAAAGAAGTCAAATTGTTTTTTTTTTTCTTCTAAAATATCAAACTGACCTTTGAAACTTTAAAAATGAAATATGCCACCAAGTGCTATGAAGAGGGCTGGATTAAGGTGAACAGGACCAACTGTCTACAAAACTAATTAAAACTAAGTAATTAAATAACTGGCATCAAGGTAGCCAGTTTTATTCAACTATTTTTTTAACGTATATATTCTTTGGCCTTCATTGATAGTGAAGAGACGGTGAATAGACTTGGAAAGGGGAGATCGAGAGTAGGGGGAGACATAGTAATAGGCCTGTCACAATAACAAATTTGCTGGACGATAATTGTCTAAAAAATTATTGCCAATAAACAATATTATTGTCAATATTATTTTGAAAAATCATTTTTTCATTAATGTAATTATATACTGTAAAAAAGTGAATACACCATATCAAAAGCAATGAACTTTAATTTCTAAAGAGTATTTAACTGTAATTGGAAGGTCAAGAGCTTTTAAATAAATACATTAATAAATTAAACAAAAAAAAAAGAGAAAAAAAACCCCCACTGATAATGAAATGGACTCTCTTGGGAAAAAACTGCATGTAAAAACACATTATCATAATCAAAAACAATAAGAAATGGACCCTGTTTCTGTAAAAAAAAAAAACTCCAATAAAAACACACAGTAAAAACAAGAAATAAAATGTAGTTTATACAACTTCTGAATTGTTTGTGACATGTATGTTCTCCCAGTCAATTCGCACTTTCTGTCAAACTTTTGTAACCTTTCCCGAAATACAAGTTTTTCAACTGTATTGAGGGCTTTGTTTCTTTTGCAGTGTAGCGAACGACACTGTCTGTGAGTGCACACCATTTTGCTCTGTTTTATTTATATTTACTTTGCCAACCAAACGCCTCAGTAATCGTGACTGTTGGAACAAGGGCTCCGCTGCACCTCCCCTTCTTCGTCATCACTACTTTCAAACAAATGCGTCATATCGGCTCATCGATGTTCATGGGCTCAGACCTTGTACATTCTGATTAAAACCAAAATATTCCCGCACTTGAGCTGTGGCAGCCGACTTAGGAACCGTCGCTTTCATGCCATTATTCATGAGTGTATTTAGATGTTTTTGTTTCCTCGTTACTCCTCACGATGCTCACTTCAGCTCTCTGTGTGTACGCGCCCAGGCATTAAGAAAGATGGACGGAGTGAACCATCTTCTCTTCCAGCCTGTTTGGTAGAAAGCGAGGAGGGAAACAAACACGCACTCACGTCAATTTATCGAGGTGGGCAATCTTACCGAGGACGTTTTTATTTATTGTTTGGTTAATTGATTGAGTGATTATCGTGAGAGGCCTACATAGTAAAGAGGCCTCTGTTTGCAATCAAACCTATAGAGAAGAAAGTCTCAATATATGGTAAATCTGCAGTTTGCAAACCATTCCACCATATTGTCACCTCTGTTTGACTTATTCTTTATTTTTTATTACTGCAGGCCTGAAATATCAGTCAAATGTTTTGTTGAACATGTTACACAGCTGGCCACCACTTAGATCAATGCTGCCTTGCTGTGGAAATGCTCTAAAGTCCAGGTATAAACATAGAATGCCTCCGAGGGCACAGGTAGCATGAGTTGTGTTCCATAACAGCACAGTTTGGTCGTATTCTGAATGAGAAGAGATTCATTTGTATGTTGCCTGCGTAAGGTTACACTAAAATGTAACCACCGGGAATGAGTGACCATATTGTGCACTGAAGTATGGATGCTGAAGTGATAGTTGGACCAAAGCCAGCACTGCTAACATACTGTAAGCATTGGCCACACTGAAGTCAGCAAACCAACGTCACATTGTGCCCAGGCTGACACTGTGACCTTGTTGAATAAAGAGTGCTTAGTTTTGAACTTTTTCAATCATATCAACGGAAGACTAATTGGTTGTTGGATAAAATTATTATTTAGTAGGAACTTCTAGTATGGTTTAGTGCCATACAGGTAGAAAATCCCTGTTTTGTTCACTGTATCTTATCGTTTAGTTGGCTTTTTTTCTCAGAGCTCAGTGGGAGACTTATTCTATGACCTAATCACTGCCCATATTACGGATGGTCAGAAGCTGAGAAATAACCCCTGTTGTGATGGACTCAGATCATCCTTTAAACTCTCTATTACATGGCTCGCCCATCTGTGTCCAATTCTTTCATTACCTCCATTCACAGCACCACTTGCAGCTCATATCCTGACTCTTGCCCTGAGTCTCTGATCACCTAAGCCAAGCGAACATGAGGTCCAGGACTTAGCTGAGTACCCTTCTTCCTTCTCCCTCCAAAACCTCTGGCACAACCACAATCTGGCTCCCCACTGACTACCATGGAAATTATGGAAGGACGTCTGAGAGAGCATGTGTGTGTGCATGTAAGCGAGTGTGTGTGTGTGTGTGTGCGCACATTGCCAGCAGCTTGATGGCTGCCAGCTGCTGAAGGCTGAGAGGTTGAATCCGATCGGAGAAACACTGAGGGCCTCAAACCACAGACACAACCCGGCGCAGCTGGAACCGCTAGACAGGCACAGGCCTCCGGTCCTGACACACAGCACACATATTAACACCTCAGTCTCCTAAAAGCATGCCTTACATTTGAGTAGAATTGTAATTAAATGCAAATTTCAGAGTTTTCAGAGTGTTGGGGAGTACATTACTACTTGCTTCTTTTGCTTTCTGTTCTCGACTGTGGTGATTATGCCATTCAAGTTTTCTGTGTTACCATAAGAGAGCGAGTATTTCAGAAACCTGAGGTGAACAGAATGTTCCTGGCGCACATTTGTTCACTTACAGTATGTGTGTGAGGCAAAGAGTGTAAGAAGGTAGAGGTTGTGGGTTTGTCAAAATCATGGTCTAATGTGCAAATTCTATTGCAAGTTTACTTAATAATGACTTGGTTTCGTTTTAGATCCAACAGTCAAAAAGATTGGCAGTGGTGGATCACTGGCACCATCACTCAAGCAGTAATAATGCACTGAGGAACTGCAGAGGTGCAAAAAGGCTGTAGTTCCTCAAGAGTCCACTTGAGGCTGGTTGCAGGAGTGCAGAACCACACACAGACTCCATGTTTAAATGCCAATTTTGATAGAAGGCTTAAACATGTTGACAGCCTGGTTCAAAATATGGTATGGATACCCAGAGTCCACATTTTTGTGGGCATGCACTGTACAGGAAACATGGCCGTTTATCGTATAGACCAGGGGGGAGAAACTGGCACCCTGGGAGCCCAGACATGGCTGGCCAGCCATTTCCAGAAATCAGCAAATTTTAAATGTGAAGAAGACATGGCAGAATTCACCAAATGTGATCCAATCTGAGGTCCCAACATCGTGCCATACATTTTATTATAGCACTAAGTTAGAAAAGTTCAGTTAGTAATTAATAGATGGTAAAGGTAAAACATTTGCAAAATGGTAATATGCATTTAAAAAGAAGCTTAAATTGGCTTTAATCTTGGGGCAGGCTCATAACATACATTCTCTCTAGGGATGCAAATTATCCAGTAATTCATTAATCGATAGTTGTTTTATCTTAATCGATCGATGATCGATTAATTGATAAGCGGCAATTTTTCTGTGAAGCTGAATTCCCCTCTGAATCAAAAGGTTCCTTTCTATGAAAATGCTTTCCTATGAAAGAGAAAATGCAAATGATATTCCTTAATAAAAGATTTATTCCTAACAGAATGTGATGTATTGAGGTGATAATTTAGCAAAGTTGTGGAGGAGTTGTACTTTAAAATACTTCCACAGACGGTGCATTTGGTGTCTTTGTCGTCATTAAACAACTTAAAGTGGTTTAACTCCTCTTGTACTCTTCATCCTGCCAGCTTACCACTTCTCGTTTGTCTTGTTGTTGTTGTCGTCTTCTTCTTCTTCGATTAATTGCAATTAATTTACTTTAATCGAGTAATTTCTTATCAACGATTAATCGATAATCGATTAATTGTTTGCATCCATAATTCTCTCTGTTTAATTTTATAGGATATTAATGCTGATACTATCAGTTTTTTATGAAAGCTTAGTGTTCATCATTTCGTTAACTATTTTTTCCCTCCCTAACTCCAGTTTTAAAGTTGGCAGTTTTGACAGTTTTTGGTCCTGAGGCAGAAAATGAAGGTTTTATGTGGCCTTCTCACAGTTGCAGTCACAGTTGCCCATCTAATGCATAGACTATAAGATTCTCCTTCCATTCAAGCATTCTCCAGCCTTTCTCCTCTACATCTCTCCAATATTCTCTGTCTGTATGCTCCTTCCCTTACCATCCGTTCACCCTCCTCTATGCTAATCTTGGTACCTCCTGCCCGCTTAAGTTCCACAGGGTCTCGAGCATTCAGCTGTGCTACCCCCCATCTTTGGAAATCTCTTCCACAAGCCACCCAGGACATCCACTCTTTATATACTTTCAAATCCAGAATGAGAAGTCTCCACTTCAGTCGCTTACTCACTATAATTTATTTTTCTGTCTTTTAATCCAAATTGTTTTTCTTAACTGGATACTGTTGCCTGATTATTGTGTTGTTTTTGTAGTTGTTGTATTTGTAAGGTGACATTCGGTGTCTTGAAATGTGCCCATAAATAAAATGTATTATTATTATTATTTTTAAAACTCCTTGTGAAGGTTCGCAGTGATCCAGATCGTGGTTAATCGACAATGATCCAAGTGGCAACTGGTCTGGTTCAGGCTTTTGAAGACAGGACAGAGTGGTGTAAATAAAGATGTCCAGACTTTTTTCTGACTGTACATAAGCTCTGTCACTGTTCCCTTCATCTTAAATTGAAATAAACCCCTATGCCAATATCCATCCCCACTATGTAGGTAAAACAAGCCCTCACATGTGCAACAGTAGAGCAGCATTTCCGCTCTTTCCAAGATGTGAAGGCTAATAGGTTCTACTCTGACAGGACATCACATCAAGCTTTCATCTCTATTTATCCTCCTAAAGGGCCTTTTCAATCACACGAGGAACCCGCCTCTCAGACAGTGATTCCTCACACGGGAGGACATTCCTGCACTTACCCTGGTGTTAAATGAAGAGGAATGTGCAGGTTAAGCAGACCCCTGAAGGACAGGCCTGTGGGCTCATTCGCCTGGCTCTTCCCCTTCCTTGGCCCTCCTCTCTCCCCCCTCTGCACGCTCCGACCTGAGCCAACACCACCATACTGGGCTGTCACCAGGTGTGCAGCTGGCCTCTGCAGAATGAATAGACACTCTCACATGGCCCCAGGAAGTGTGTGCTGTAGAGTGTGAGGAGAGAGAGGCAGGGGCAGTTGGAGCGTCCGCATGCTGGTCAAAAAAGTTGAATTAGCCTGTTAGTCTGAACAGATCAGGACTTTTTTAATGCACATAGATGTGTTTGTAAGACGTAGTTTGTACCCTCTTGTATTTTTTGGATCATTTACTACATTTTTGCAAGGACCATTTTTTTCTTGACAGACACTGGGGAAGGAAATATTCAAATGAAATATATTAAGGGTGGACCAAAAATTAGGTTTATGCAAGAAATATAGGCTATATATATTAAAACAAATTAAAAAGACATCTGTCCTCCTATCTCAAGTAGCTACCTGAAAACCTGCTGCTCATACTTTTTATGTGCGAAGAGATGGATGCTGGTACTAGCTGGTCACCCTGCTAAAGTTGGCCTGTTAGCTCTTTACACCTATTAGCTAATCAGCTCACTGTGTCCAAGTTAACTTGCTGCCTAGCCTGTTAGCTTGTTGTATCCCTTGCTAGCACATTGTCTTACTGTGTAAATGGTGAGCTTTCTGCTAATCCTTTTGCGAGGTAAAGAAAGATTCCCATCTCTAAAATGTATACTCAACTTTGCCTGTTACAAGCAATTGTGTCCTTGGGCGAGCAAATTAATGCTGTTGGCCAATATGACTAGTTAATAGTAAAAAGTTCAACATTTAGTGAGTGATTATGAGGGTAAATATTCACCATCACGGCTTACAACTGATTTTCTATTCAACAGATCAAACACGCATTATTTCTGATAAAATTGTTTCAGTCGTAATTAGGTATTGGGTTGTCTTGATAGTTGATGAAATACATACCCTTGGAACAGCATGCTTTTCCCCCTCCTGTTTTCTAAATTTGATAAATTCTGGGGGGTTGACACCAGTGGATGAACAGCTTGATGCCAGGTTTTGACCATGGAAATTAATAGCATTGCTTTTAAAAAACTATGCTAATGCCAAGCTTGTTAAAACACATGAATGCTTAGAGTGAGCATAAATTCAAGGCATCAGAGGAGGATGTCTGTTCTTCTGCCATCTTTAGCAACCTCAGTGGGTTTTGATCCATTGACATGCTTCTCACAACCAATTAAAAACCAAGTATCAAACATGAAATAGATTTGACATATGTAATAAATAGGGGTGCAACAATAAAGGTGTCTGTATTGAACCATTTGATACAGTGGCCTCGGTTTGGTACACCCTATGAACTGAATAATATGCAACTTTATATTTATTTATTTGATCAACTTCTGACGAGGTGCTATGCGCTGAAAGTTCAGTGAATATGTGTTTGACTACTCCGGGCTGCATTGTTGAGCACAGATCTGCTGAGCTGCACGTGCAGCTCCTCCCATATTCATTCGGCCAAGCTACTGAGACAGAAGAAGCTACATATGCTAGGGCGCTGCAACATAGCAAGTGCTTTACCTTCAGCTGAAATTGAAGATACTCCACCATCATTCAGATCTGGCGTTTGGGACTACTTTGGCTTCCATGTTAAGTATGACCCTGATGGTAAGCGTGTCATGGACAAAAACACAACAGTATGTTGGAAGTGCAACACGATGCCAAACTACATCGGGGGAAACAAACAACAAACGCTGACATCATCCCGGTGTTAAAACCAGTGGAACCAGACAAAAACAACAAGCAGCCCCCATGCTACAGACTTTAACTGGATCATTTAGACAGCCATTACCACATGATTCAAAGAGAGCAAAGGAAACAGACCGGGCGATAGCTACTTTTATTGCTGTCGACATGAGACCCTTTTCTGTTGTGGATAACGCCAGATTTCAGGAAAATGGTACGGATACTTGATACACTTATAGCTCGTTCTTTGTAATATTTACGCTGCTGGTAAGAATGCACCACATAAGATGGTTGAGTTCTCTATTAGAAACATTTATTTTTTTACTTATTCTTATTTTTAAATGGTGATGTTTTTGTTTTTATGATTCTAAGTATGCACCGAAGAATGCGCCTGGTTTAGCTTCAAGAGTTACATTTAATTCAATTCAATGAAAATCTACTCTGAGTTGAAAGAAATGTTGGTTATTCTAATAAACCACAAGTAAAAAAGGCATTGAAATTTCTCATGTTTTGTATCAAAAAAGTATAGAACCGTGACAGAAACGTATCAAACCAAACCGTGAATTATGTGTATCGTTGCACCCCTAGTAATTAACATATTTGACATTTTAATTGAGGTTGGGCTGCCCATAACACAAATCTGCCAGAGCCAATTAGACAGAACAGACAGGTGAGCGTTACAAACTTGTCAAATACTTATACTGCTTACATACATAGCAGCAAAAACATACCGTCTTCTGAGCTTTCATTTCACATTTTTAGTTTTGTTGGAAAACAGAATCTCCTCATCTGGGCTTATGATGTTTATGGTCAGTGTAACAAAGTACAATTTACTATTGGAACACATAGTAGTGCCTGCCTACTATGTTGTCTGATTGGCCTATAAAGATGTGATTGACAGAATCGCCCAGTCATCTGCCATATATGCTTCTGATGGGTTCAACCATTCCCAAACGCTTTCAATGGGCTGTTTCCCAGATGAACAAATGAAATATCTTAAATGGTTCCTCTGGTGTGATAGGTTACATTTATCTGATAACCCAATCAAAATCCCGTACACTATATTGCATTACTGTTTAAAATTCTGAAGTCTTGTTGGATCACAGAAATTTGTCAGATCTCAAGTCTTCTGAATCTCAAATCTCTCTGAAATTGTTCTACAAACAGCATGTATGAAGGCTTATGTTAAGCCTGACGTGTGCAATTGAAGGACTTTAATGTTGAAGACTTTTTAAAAATACAATTAAGGGGGGGCTGGTTTGGCGGAGTGGTTAGCAACCAGGCACCCCATGTACTTGCTTCTGCCGGTCCAGGTTCGAATCCCGCCTGTGACCTGTTTACAGAGTGTCTTCCCCTACTCTCTCACCGCCTTTCACAAGCCTATCCACTGTCTCTCTCCTATCAATAAAGGCACAAAATGCCCCAAAAAATACATAAAAAAAAAAAAATACAATTAAGGCTTGAGAATCATGTAATGTACATCCAGCCATAGCTAGGGAAATGTATGTTATTTGAATAAAAATATCAGGTGGAATGTGAAATGCACAGAACTGGGATACTGTTTGTATTTTCACTACATGACATGAAACTGAAGGCACATTCTTAGTCACTACCCTACTGGAGGCAGGCATATTTCACCAGTTTATTACTTTTCTTCATTGCTTTTGAACTAGAATGAGACAGTGACAGTAGTGTGGCTAGATTGCTTTTCCAAGAATTCATCACTTTGATCAAACAGTGCAAATTTAGAGAAAGGAGGGAGATCACCCTGGATGTAAATATCTGCAGTTTGTATATGTTTAAAGAACAATTGGATGTTAATTTTTTCTCTCACATGCATCTGTGACAGGGGTATCCTACAATCTGATCTTGTGGCCTTTTGATTGATGTATGGGGCTCAGGGAGGAAGTGCTGCTTAATCCCCTAGGTCGAGTCTGGCCATTGTGTCTCCACCAGAAACAAACCAGGCCACAGTCACTGCTGCTGCTGTCGTGTGATTTATTTAACAAGCAGGAACATTTTGAACCCTCTGACTGGAACTGTACTATAAATCCAAATGTGGTCACTTATTAATTGGTTGTATATTTCAGGGACATGACAAGGCTGGCTGTTTCCACTGATGGATGTTGGTATGTGGTAATCCCCTGTCTAGCTGCAAAGAGCAGAGTGTTGCAAATGTGTTTTAATCTTCAAATTATTCAAGCAGTGTTTATTTTCACGAATTCCTAATATCTGTTTTGCACTGACAGTGCTGTAAAGGTTGCATTAATCCATACACCGTACATCAGGGATGGGCAACTGGCAGCTGGAGGGCCACACTTGGCACTTCTAGTAGATTGTTTCAGACTGTCAGTCAGTTAAAGATATTAAAAAATGTATGTAAATTAAATAAACTGGACTTAAACTGTAATTAACGATTTAAAAATAGCACAACTGTTTGAATTTTGTTTTAGCTCATCAGATTGAGCAGTATCAATTACCTTTGCCAAGGAGGTTATGTTTTTTTGCTGACCTTTATTGTTTTTTTGGCTTATTGGCTTGTTTGTTTGTCTGTGAGGAAGATAACAGCATAAGTTCTCGATGGATTTTGATAAAAACTTTCAGGGGATGTTGGTCATGGCACAAGAAGGAAGTGATTCGTTTTTTGAGGGGATCCGAAGTCAGATGTGGATCGAGGAACTTTTATATCTGCCAAGCAAATCAATGTTTTTGGGTAGTGTTTGTTAGTTAGATGCATATTTACTTCTTTGATTATCAACAGGATAGTTCAAAATTTCAAAGGGATTTGAAATATTTTTTCACTTAATGTTGGTCATGGCACAAGGAAAGAGTAATTTTTTGCTGGAGTAGTACTTTTCTCCAGGAAAATGTAAATAAAAAATATTTTTATGACCGTGAAATTAAAACTGTTATATTGTTATATTGATCAAGCATTTGCAGGGTTCTTATGTGGGCAACAGCATCTGCCAAACTGCAGTGTTTCTCATATCCTTTTGCTGTGTAATGCTCAAAAGATTATCTTTATCAAACGTAGCATGTCAGAAGACAAATCTCCAGTTTTTCCTCTGTCAGGGGTCTGCATGTCTATCCAGTCTGATGGCTAGGTAGGAGGGAAAGTGTTATTGTGACCTCTGCCTGGTTAAGCCCCCCATCCCTCCAGTCATGATGCCTGACTGGCTCGCCATGAGACTGTCTGTCCCTGCAGCCAACAAGGCCTCTGCTGTTCCCCGCTCTGCGCTATGTTTTACTCTCAAAATAAGTTTGAGGGGGAAAGAAAACTGTCTGTACATCTGTCTGTCACTCAGGTTATTTCACCCCCACAGGGACGAGGGCCTTACCCCTTGGGTTAAGGGCTGTTTTTTGTGCAGTCACATTGAATTAGGCAGATATTAAAATAAATTTGTAGGTTTACAGCTACATGGCGTTGGAATAATGGTACAGACTCTGCATGGGGTTTTAATGTATACTTTATGCACATATGAAGTATGAGTACACAAAATGCCAGAGCTGGAATGTTATAATACTGGGTTTAATAGTGTGGAGACTTGTTTATGCCACTTTGCACATATTTCTGAATCTACTCTGCAAACAGACACCGCTAATGGTCAGCCAGAGGAAATGAGCTATTTTTTTTACTAATCAAAAATAGCAATACACGGTGAACGAGGTGAAAAATGAAGAAGCAGTCAGCTGCTTTTGCTCTAAGATGTTTTTATGTGTCTGCACTTGTACATCATCTCTCACAGAAAAAGAGACATATGAACAGATGTAGATGATTTATTTATGCATTTAAATTCATTATTAATTCTTGACACTAAAAAGATTAAAGAAAATATTTACCTTCATTTGAAAGTACAATAAATATTCATATATTAAAGGGAATGCCATCTTTAGTGAACATTTGCATGTTCGGTCCTTGGTGAGGACAAGATATCCAGGGGGTCTGAGTCACTGTAACTCTCAAAAATTCAATTTCACACCATTTTATTCAGCTTGAAAGTGGATTTTTTTTCAATTCAGGTAGAGAATTGGCTGGATAAAGGTAACAACTACAACTTGTTCTCTGTTTTTTTTAAGACAGTGCTCAGGCCTTGATCCCTTTTCCCTTGTTTTTGATAACAAAGTGCACAAAAATAATAATTTACTGCTGACAACATGAAGCCATACAGCACTGTTTCATTGATGCAGAGGCTCGTCAGAGGTGACATGTTATGGTGCGAGTCGCATGAAGAGGAAGATGAAGATATACTGTATTGATCCCTCATGGGGAATTCAATTCTTCACAACCTGTTATTACTGAGAAACATGCTACACACATAGGCTGGTATACTAAGGCACAAATAGGTCTTATGTTCATGCACGAATGAGAGATGTCAGAGTGATGGCTTGGCCTATAGAAGTACCATAGAGCAGTTTTTTGGATTCAGTACAAAAGTGGTACAGCCATATCAGAGTCCTCTAGAGCAGGAAAAGGAACAAGCTACAAGTCAGGCGACACCAGGAAGTGACTGCACATACAGCGATTAGTGTAGATGCTAACAGCCTCAGAAGCAGTTTTATCAGATCTGGACTGCATTTCTTTATTAAAGAGGACATATCATGCTTGTTTCTCCTTTTCACTATGCCAGACTAGGATGCCTGTAAAGCATTTCTGCCCTCAGTACAAGTCATTTAGTTCCTTCATTGCCCCACAATAGCGTTCTCAATATCCTCATTTTAGGCCATTATGAAGCCCTCGTTGAAACGCTTGGTCTCAAGGATGACCTAAAGTTACCTCGCAACGTCACAGCCCTTTGTGCTCTGATTGGTCAGTTCTATCAGAGCTGCCAAGGGGGTAGAGCCAGCCTGTCCTTCTTCTTCTACTGCATTTTCCAGCAGGCTCAAAGCAGCGACCTTGTATTGAATCCCCCTACAGGCCAGAGCTGGTAATGAGTGAGTGTGCGCTAGGGAGCTATATACTGCTGCTGGTGGATGTGTTCCTCGGTGACGGTTTTGTGGCTAACGGACATCACAGAGGAGGAAGTGTTTTATCAGATTACTCCAATAAAAAGAAAGGTACCTCTTATCGTCACGACGATTTAAATCTCGCGGACATCTCGCAATGACCTATTTTCAGATGCATCAAATCTTTTTCCAGGATATCAGAAAAAATACAATATCTCATTTTTTGAAAATTAAGGGGGTGTAAGGTCTTGTTTTCAAATGTATTATATTATATGCAAGTATTAAATTATGCATCAGCATGATATGTCTCCTTTAAATAAAAAGAAACATCAACTCAACAAACTTCTCTATAGTAAAGACATTTTCTCTCAAGTTTTGGCTCACGTTCTGCAGCACAATTGCTCCCATGTATGACATTATCTGATCAAATGTTGATTGACGAAACGATCATCCATTCTCTGTTCACTGTTGTACTTTATAATGCATTTGTTGTTTTGCTATCTCATTTCAGAATTTATTTAAAATTTATTTTTTTTTCTTTTTCTTTAATTTTCTTCTGGTGTTTTTTTCTTTATCTATATCATATCATGATTTTATTTTCGTTTTATCTCTTATCTTTATTTTAGCTCTTGTGTTTCCTCATTTTTAATTGAACATAGCATTTCATCAGTCCTTTAATTCTACTTTTTGTATGTCTGTCTGTTTGTATGTGAGTGTGTGTACTGTTTGTGGAGTACAAGTGTTGTTGAGGTTTTGTATTTTTCACTGTATTCAATTTTCTACTTTTTGTTTATTTTATTTCATTTATCTGTTTTTAAGTAAAGCACTTAGTGCTACAAGATGTATGAAAAGTGCCATACAAAAAGCTCAAAGTTTGATTGATTGATTTATTGAAAGTGCACCAATGCCCACCCAAGAGCAGAAGGACAGATGGGAGCAGTCTTATAAAATGAGGGGTACCCTTCCTTTTGCCTTTCAGGGGCTCAGCCATTTCAGTGGGTGGACGTGATGAGAAGTATCACTTACTTCAGAGGGTGCTGGTCCTTGCTTTGCAGTTTTATAAGAAAAAGGGAAGCAAAAACAAACAAAAAAAAGCAAACGCTTTTTTTAATTAAAATGAAAAAGAAAGATGAACAAATTCTGTATTGGTAAGCAGAGATCCTCATTTCAAGGGTAAAGTATGTATTTGTGTGCTGCTGTATGAGTACTGTTTAGGTGAGATAGTGTGAAGTTGTATAGTCTGCATGAGATAAGATGGCTCAACAGCTAAACGCCATAGGTGTAAAAAGCCAATCCCCATCTGCAGACTCTGTGCCTCATCACATCCTCAGAGGCAGAAGAAGTGAGAAAAGACGAGTCCACGACAACATGTGAGCCTCATTGATAAGACACAGCACTGCTTCAGAAAACTTCAAACCAATCCCCCTGTCCACCCAGATAACACATAGCTCCATGCTCTGTGTAGAGTGAAAATTGAAAATGGGACCCAAGACGCTGTGATTGAGGTTAGGACGGGTGTGCTGAGCCTCTGTTTGAATGGTTCTGTGCCTTAAGCCGCCTCAGGCTTCTCTCTCCTCACACACACACACACTTACACTCTCTCTCTTTCATTAGCCGCTGTTCCATTCATACTCTCACTGATACTTGTGTTGCCTCCTAGGGGAGAAGACAGCTTAAATGAAATCTCTATGCCACAGTGGCGGACACCCAGTCTCTTCTTCTGTCTTATTTTTTCTCTGATCTGTCCTCTCTGTAATGGGGGAGGCTGAGTGCAAGGTTTTTGGAATCCAGGTAGTTTAGTACTCTTGGTATCCACGTCTCGCTTTTATGTCTCTTTTCCCTCCTAATTTAAGTCAAGGACGCTATGGGGGAGGGTAGGAATGATTCTTTTTTCAATAACAGAATATCTGTAAACACTTTACACGGCAATAACCCCATAGAAATTAGCATTACCAAAGGCTTTGTAGGTTGGCACAGTGATGTAGCAGGTCGTGCACATGCCTGACAGCTGGACGGCTGCTGGATTGCTGGTGAAGAGTTTGCAAGAGTTTGTTCTCTCTGCATGAGTGGGTTCTCTCAGGGCAATCTGGCTTCCTCCCACGGACCAAAAACATGCAGATTAAGTGAAATGGTGACTTCAAATTGCCATTATTTGAAGTGATAGTGCATGATCATCCGTCTCGCTATGTGACCTCGCACTCAGCTGGCGACTGGTTAAGGGTATATCCCACCTTTCGCCCAGTGTTAGCTGGGATAGGCTCCAAAAACTTAAAAGGAAAGTAAATTATATATCAATGTTCAGTTAAAGTCTATTGAAAGATTGCATTGTCTTAATTTTCTTGATTAACATCAAAAGACATATATTACACTAATTTGACAGAAGAAGTGTAATATATGTTGTACGTATGTTAGTTAGTTGGTTTGTTTGTGAACTGATGCAAATATCAGGGTATGTTTGTCATAATAGAGAGTATAGTGATTAGATTTTGTTGGTGATCCCAATCTGTACCCAGATCCAGTATTATTTTTTAATGCATGAACACCGGAAGAATAGGCATTATCTACACTTTTACCAATAACTTAATAAGTTTCTGACATTTTTTGGTGAATTTGGAATGTTGGCCATGGCACAAGGGAAAACTCGTCAAATTTTGATTGTGATTTAATTTGCAGATGTGTATCCTGGATTTTTTAATAGGATTTGTTAACAGTGCAGGATAGGGCTGTTTTGACAACAAGTCACTGGCCAAAATTTGAAATCCTTGTTGGAGCAAAAGAATATTTTTAGATTCCAAATTTTTACCTTAACTAGCAGCTGCATCACTTTTTGTCAAGCTTTCAATTCAACAGTCTTGAATGAATTGTCCAATATCTAAAGCAGATGTTGTTAGCCTTAGTGGAAGTGTTCTGTTCAGTCCATTTCAACCTATACAAATGGCTCACTCTTCCACTGTCTTCTCATGTTGAATGAAAATATGAGATAAATGTGTTTGTAGATGTAACTAAAGAACCAGTTCACTCTCTGCTGAGTATATCTCTCAAATTTCAGAAATGCAAAGTTATGGTTATTCAAGCGTCAAGTGTGTTTTCGCACACCAGAGGTGTTGTTAAATGTTTTGGTTTGGGTCACTTTAGGCTGTTGTGGTGTGGCCTGATGTGAGATTCTTTTATGGGGCCCACAGATCCCTGCGGTGCCCCTGATTGCAGCCAGTGACCGCCTGATTTCATCAAGAAGGTTTTAAGAACCAAGAATTGTAGGTGATTCATCCAAGCTTTTGGAGAGAGCCTCTCCATTGTATGAACAGGAATGGCATGTGGCGGTTTTGGCGAAGCTCCACACACCGGAGAGGCAGAAGGACTTTTGACGTCATCAGGGAAACGTGACCCACTTCTCAAGAGGCAAGGAGCCTTGGGCTGGTTGAGCAGATGTTGCACAGATGAGGCTGCATGCACGCACACACACACAAAGCCTTAACATGTGCACCTACTGGGAATGCACACTTCATGCAAGCCCTTATTTTCCATCAAAGTAGAAACAGAATAACCATCAATGACGCAGGAATTTCAGTAAGGTCTGGTTGAATTTGTGGCTGGGCAAAGGGCGCTAACTGAATTTTAGCTTGGATACTTGCACAGTATGACAAAAAAGAGGTTTTGGTCAGATACTGAAAGGATATTTTCCAAGCTTTTGATGAAATTAACCCAAATAATCCTGCCTCTTATAAACCAAGGGAATTCTGCAGTACTAACAGGCTGTTTAGAAGACCTCCATGCAAATGTGGACAAAGTCTTCTTTGAGATGTGATTTTTATGCCTACAATTCCAGAATGGTGTTTAGTCGAGGCTTTAAGCTGGGATTGAATACATATCACCCGCTCTGAAGACAGTAATCTTTATATATGAGGCATTAGGCTTTATCGTCCAGTATGCTGTCCCACCATTATAACCACTATACATCAGGGTGACTGGAGATAATTTAGAGACCAAGGAAACTGTTTGGGATAAATATAAGATTTGTCTTGAGATGTTTGTACTCAACTAAGTGGTACTTTGCCTTATCTGTTACCAATAACCACCAAGTAAAGTACGTTTACACGTTTAGCTAAATCAAACTACTGACTGAGCCATTTTAATGTTCCCTGATTTTCCCACATAATTATGTGATAAACAAACAATCCTTACCACTTATATTTGACAGGATACATAAATGAAAGTACTGCTTGACAGTAAAAATACCAGGATAAGAGAACAAAAACAAGAAAATCCTTGCTTAGACTTCCTGTGGATGGAAGTTTGCTGGTAACTCGATTAGCATCAGCTGGAATTTGGCTGGGAGGGGAAAAGTGAATGGGCTGCAGCTGTATGATACAAATCTGGCTCAGTTACGCATTGGCCTTTCACGATAATCAATAAATCAATTAACCGTACGATAAATAAAAACGTCCTTGGTAAGTCTGCCGGCCTCGATTAATTGACACGTGCACGCATGGTTGTTTAGCTCCCCTCTCTCTACCAAACAGGCTGGATGAGATGATGCCTCACTCTGTTCATCTTTCTTAACGCCTGGGTGTGTTGGTTCTATAGCAGAATGAGTGGGGTTAGGGTTAGTGATCCATCTGTCAATCATTCAATCTTTGTGGGGGAGGCAGGGCCACTCGCACACTCACACACACAGAGCTGCAAGCTAGCATCGTGGGGAGTAATAAGGAATCAAAAACTAATATGAATGAAGGCACAAAAGCGATGGTTCCTAAGCCGGCTGCCACAGAGTCTTTTTTTGGTTTTTGATTATTACAATGATTTTTTTACATGCAGTTTTCCCCAAAAGAGAGCCCATTTAATTTTCATTGTTTTTTTTTTTTGTTTGTTTAATGTATTATATTTGTTTAATTTATTTTATTTAAAAGCTCTTGACCTTCTAATTACAGTTAAATACTCTTAAGACATTAAAGTTCTTTGCTTTTGATATGGTGTACTCACTTTATGACTTATAATTACACTAATGAAAAAATGATTTTTCAAAATAATATGACAACAATATTGTTTATTGGCAGTAATTTTTGGTACAATTATCATCCAGCAAAATTTGTTGTCGTGACAGGCCTAGTTATGCAGTTTAACTCCACTGCTGTCCTGACCACCAGAAAAAACCCAATCTCTACACCTGAGGTGTAAGCAAAAGCTAATTGATTCACAACTACTTCAAGAATTCTGTTTCTTATCATCGAGACATGGCTAAGTTTGCCTTTTTAGTTCCATTGCTCGTGTTATATAAGGTAGATATAGGGAAGAGGAAGTGATGTTGGGCCAAAGCTCTCCACTGCATCCATCCTGCACATCAGCCAGAGGCGATCACCCCCCCCCCCCCCCCGCGTCATCACTCTGATGCTCTCAGATGTTATATAAGACTTTTTTCTGGTCTGTCAGTTAGTTAGACATGTTACAGTACAAAAGCCTCTCCTCTCTCTCCATCTTTCTGCTATTTGCACCTTTTACTGAAACTGTAAAGGTACCTGTCATAGCCTATGTTTTAATGTATGTCCGAAAGATGGCACAACTCCAGACTGACATGCACTCCCACAGAAAGAAAACACCATGAACCACAGTATACGATGTCTTTTACTTCTAGTTGACCATCTATGCATATGTGATACATCTGCCAATTCTGCTAAGGTTTGATCCAAAGTTTTAGTTTTCTTACAGTTTAGAAACTCTTCTGTATGTTTTGCCTGGCTCAGTGTCTGCTAACAGAACCATCTTGCTTCAAACAACAACAATTGTGTTCAGGCCAGAGCAGCACGGCCCAATCAGAGCTCTTTAGAGCAGTAACAGGTAGCATAGATACAAACAGCTTCAGTGGTAGTTTTGTCAAAGCTGGACCACATTTCTTTATTGAATGAAAAACAATAAAAGCACTCAAATCATTTCTTGACTGGAAGAATATTTTTGCTACAATTTGCTACACATGTTGTGTCATTTGTTGTACAAAGTGGCTTAAGTTTTACACTACATTATCTGATTGATGTGTAATAATGTGATTGTCTAAACAATCATCCAATCACCTACTGGTTAAGGTTTTTAAAGGCTCTGACCATTACCAAGCAATTTCCTTGGGCTGTTTCCAGATGGACCAGTGAAATATATTCAGTATTTCTATATTGAATGGTTCATCTGGTGTGTCAGGTATACTCTCATCTGCCAAATAGTCTTTGGCAGGAAACTGTTATTAAAAAGCAGAACTGTTCACACATGTGTTCTAAAGTGTATTAATGCCACATCCTTGTAAGTTAGAAACTTAAAGATGTTTTTCCTGGTTATCTTTATTAATATTTCATAATATCATTATTTATTTTAGTAGACAAATCAAATTTACACTTGAAAACAGCGTGTTTAGTGTGTTTGATGAATAAGGTCAAACTGACTGTGTATGACTCACACAGCAGCTTACAGAAGAGATACAGTATAAACTCTGAACCATAGAAGGTGATCACAGGATACCAGTTTGGCCCTGACCTCCTCTGGTCTTCAAATCAAAACGTCCTTGGACAAAGCAGTAAACTCCAAATTGCCCCTGATTGTATAGCCACTGCTCTGTGTTGTAGCCTGCCATAATGTGTGCATGCTGTGCTGTGTACTGTATGTATGTAAAGAATGCAGACATTAGCACTCAGCTGCTAAATAGAGTTCAGCACTTACAGATGACCTGAACTGCCTGGTAGAAACATAAGAAGGGGGAAAAAAATAAGATTTTTTTTTTTTTTAAAGACATTGGACTTGAATTTATGGGGTGTTGACGTGGTAGTGCAGGGGTTTGCACCTTTGATTTGAAACCAGCAAATGGCTAGTTTATTCTGCTGGATGGCTTGTCCATATTCTGTGAAAAGCACTGTTTTTGGTGTTTCAGTGCTTCACGCTCAGAGCAAGACTGTTTACTCCACCATACTGCATACAGCACAAGTTAGTTATGTAGAGCTGAGGCAGGCTCATGGACTGGAAAAGACCTGTGATTGACTGCCCAAATGATGTCTGATGGAAGCGGGGAAGAGGGGCTCAGACCACTGTGTGAACTTTCAGATCAGTCATGGCATCTGCCTGTGATGAGCAGAGAACACGCATCAATCAATCAAATAATCTTTATTTGTATAGCACCAACTCATAATGTGTGTTATTTACATCTTTACAATAGAGCAGGGTGAAGACAAGCTCTTATTTTATGGATGCATATTTACATATATAGATATATAAAATACACATATACATATACAGTATATACAAATACATACACCCAATACACCCAATGAATCCATACCATGGTGGCAAGAACAAACCTCTGTTTAGTAGCAAGAAATCTTGAATGTGGATCCCAGTCTCATGATGAACAGCCATCCACACTATGCTGTGTTGGGTGTGTGGGTGAAGGATGGGAGGTGGGCAGAGACAAGTGGACTAAAGTAAAACTAAACCTAGGGACAGATCCATGAACCATAGACCTGTCTCTGCTGAATATAAATGTATTAGAGGTTAGTCCCTTGAGATGCAACATCTCATTTTCAGAAGGGTCCAGATGTTTGTATGATTGCAGTGATAGTTTTTTAAAAAAGGATAATCAATAATCGTATAAAGAGTAATAATCTCATGTTTAAATTAACATCTTTAATGATTATAAGGTAGAGTTGAATGGACAGGGGACCTTTAATGCTATATTGAGAAAAAGAACAACAGTAGCATCAGCCCTTACTGCCTGTCCACATACATGGCAGTAAAGCACACCTGCAGAACAGACAGCTCACACACTGTTCGGTATCATTTGTAGAACTTGACTGTCAGTTTGATTTGAATCACAAGTTCTGGCCTGCAGTATAAGGCTCATTGGCTTCCGTCAGACAGCAATTAAGCCTTTGGGTGTCTCTAGCCTTATAATTTGGCTCTCCCAGCGTATCCAGCTGATCCGCACAACTGACATCAGATGAAATAGCCAAAAACTTCCTCATCCATCTGCTGGTAATTGTTTACAGTCCAGTAAATCAAGATGTGAAAATGAAATTGAAGTTGACAAGTAAAGTTTGGGGAATGGATGCAATCTGAATTCCAATGAAGATTTTCTATGTAAAGATAAAAAAGAAGTAGTCTATTAAAAATAAAATGTGTCAGGAGGTGTACTGGCTAATGTTTGTAGCTGCTCATAAATGCTTTGGTGAAGTTCCCTAAGTACCAGAGTATTTCCCAAAGTTGAAGAAAGTTTTTGCTCTAATATTAGGGTAAAGTTATTCGATTTTGGATGTTGAAGGTGAAGGGCTCTTGATCCTCTGTCCATCTTTTCCAGGTATTTGAAATTTCTTAAGAACTGATCTCCAAACTGTCTTCAGACTTTGCATAGATATTGTAACCTTGAACAACAACTGGACCTGCCTGATTCATAGTCTGTAATCAGGCAGATCCATCTTGCCAAACTCCAATCTACAACAACTAGGAGAGGCCCAGAGCTGCACGACACAATCAGAGTCTTATAGAGGAGGATGAGGAGCAAACTATGAACAAGTTGTCAGCGGGAAGTGATTACTCTTCAGAGATTGGCACAGATGCTAACAGCTTCAGTAGCAGTTTTATCAGATCTTCATGGAATTTCTTTATTTTATGAAAAACAAATGCCAACACTACAAACCTTTCTATAGTAAAGACATTTTCACTCCACTTCTGACATGTTTTGATGAGAGTTTGTTTTACAAAGAGGTTCTCATTCTGAAGCGCATTAGCTCACCTATGACATTGTCTGATTGGCCTGTAATAAATGTTGATTGATGGAACAAATTTAATCACCTGCCTGATATGCTTCTGAAAGGTTTAACCCCCCCAAACACTCTCTATGGGCTCTTTCACAGATGGACTATGGAATAAACTATTATAGATAGTAACTGAGCCAAGTATTAAGGGATTTGGTTTTGGAGGTCATATATCAGTATATTTGGACCACATGTTCATACCTCAAAAATTATTTCAAGGAAGTTTCCTCCAAGTTCAAACAAAGCCTGAGCTGATGAGATTTTGGAGGTCAAAGCTTCATGCCAACAACATGTAACTGCTTTTTAAGAGCAAAACATCTCAATAATGCTTTGAAGGATTTTCCTCAAGCTTTGCTCAGATGTCCCCTGTAACACATGGATGAACAGATCAGATTCTGAGGTTAATGTTTCAAGGTCGGAGGGCCTCATGCTCATCCCCTCTTTGAATCACACTGTCAAAGGCCAGCCCTTTAATTAGACCCTTTAATAAACTTTTACTGTCTTGCAAGTCTTATCTTGAAGCAGCATGAAACCAATAGTCTTGTCAATTTCTTGTCAATTATCCTAAAATATTTCAAGGTATTTACTTTCTTAAGATGGCCCATCCTGATAGATTGACTCTGCTGCCCCAAGTGGCCATGAACAAAGCTACTGGGTGTTTTTATCGAGAGTTCAGTTTTTTCTGCTCGCTGATCAGGTTTCTGTGTGAGTGGAAAGTTCATGTTCCATTTTGTGAATGTAAATACAGCCCCATGTGGGAGATGATAACGTTTCATCTAAACTGATTTCACCCCTAAACCTGATACACACAAACATTATTTTGGTGCAATCAATCCTGTGCAGGAGTTATTTTGATGAGCAAAGGATCTGATATGTTTCTCAGAGTTTAGCTGATTGAATCTCATCATGGAGGCTGTGTTTCCATAATTCTTTTAGCAGGTCTTGATGTGAAAGTTGTAGATAGGGCTGTCCGATTTGAAATACTTAAAGTGATTTATGTAGGAACATCATTGGTTTGATAAACACAAATGAGGTCATATTTCCATTCTTCTTTGCAGTAATTTTAACTGCTTTGGGAGATGTGTTAGGAGTTCTTCCCAGTGCATCTAAAGTCAAAGTGAGACGTTCAGCTCAGACTGAACTACAGACAGATTCAAAGTTTGAATTCACCTGTAAGTGTGTTTAAATGGTTTCTTTTGCACTGCTAAAACACACACACACAGCACATATGTTCCTGCTACAACTCACACACCAGCACACACACACAAAACACACATGCACTCTAGACTTCGACTAATTGATATTGCTTCTTTTCAGTTGGTTAGCTTAACAGTTATGTTGCAGGGCAAGTAATAGAAGTCACATGATTGAAGCACACAATGCTGCCTTTAACTTAAAGGAAAAGTTCAGTTCCTGCAGCTTTTACATTGTTTATAGAATGAAGAACAACAATATACTCACCCAGAAGGCTTTCCTGATGCAAACAGTGCTTCGGGAGATATTTAGATCCAAAATCGAGCAGCGGACACCGATATAATGGTAGCCTGTAGGGCATAGATCGCCGCTCCTAAAAACTGCATTAATCGTCCAAAAACTCATGTTTTTCACCAATATTCCATCATGATTCGCGCCGAATGGACCGCCATTGCAGCCTGTGTCTCTCCACACAGCGCTGTGTGGCTGAACTAACCTCTGAACTGACGAGCTGTTTACATGCCCTTTGCGCATGCGCAGTGCGGCTCATTGTTTCAGGGGAGTTCGGCAGATACAAATCAACCTTCTTTTTCCAGCTTTGTGCAAAATGGGCCGAATGTCTATGGGATGAAGATGTTGTGGAGGAGGACTTTGAATATGATGGGCGTCCTTACAGTTTGGAGCCACAGTATACAGATAAGGAGCTCATAGAAATGAGGAAGCGATCGCATAGCGCTCCAGAGAGTACTGTGCATCTTGAAGAGCATGTAAACAAACTCGTCAGTTCAGAGGTTAGTTCAGCCACACAGCGCTGTGTGGAGAGACACAGGCTGCAATGGCGGTCCATTCGGCGCGAATCATGATGGAATATTGGTGAAAAACATGAGTTTTTGGACGATTAATGCAGTTTTTAGGAGCGGCGATCTATGCCCTACAGGCTACCATTATATCGGTGTCCGCTGCTCGATTTTGGATCTAAATATCTCCCGAAGCACCGTTTGCATCAGGAAAGCCTTCTGGGTGAGTATATTGTTGTTCTTCATTCTATAAACAAAGTAAAAGCTGCAGGAACCGAACTTTTCCTTTAACAGAAAAAAAAATTACAAAATCTTCCATAAAAGTTCAGGGTCCGTATCCTAAGATTCTGAGAGTCCTATCAGAGAGCTCCTAATTCAACCTAAAAATTTCTAACAAGGAGTCTAAGCATAGGAGTGATTCCAGAGCATTCTCAGAAAACGTTGAGCAAGGAAAGGACAGAAACTTTCATCTTAGTGAGGAGGTGTGGTTAACCCCATTGCTAGTTATGAGTCATCATTTCAAAAACTGTGATTGGTTGATCCTAAAAGCTAAATAAAATATATACTTTTGGTGATAATGGGCAAAGGATGGACCCTCAAATCAATAAACTTAATCATAGAATCTAATTTTAAGAAGGCTGTGTAGTTGTCATAATATTTTACATGAAAAAAAATATCTGTAAAATGAACGGTAAGCTATATTTTAAAACATCCATCCGAATGTGTGAAACTTGGCCCACTTGCACAGTATTCACATAGTGACAGTTATATTATTTGCTTATATTAACTGCCATGGTGGTAATTACAGTGCTGTCAGTGATTGATTGATGACTCTGCGAGTGGAGGGTTGTGACAGAACCAAATCGTCACTGCTGTATTGTTGTATTTTCCCTGTTAAATCTGTGTTGTGATGACTTTCATTTCAAGCAGTATTGCATTGTGGTGTTGGGTTGGAAGAGTAAGTGCATCTCTAAAGAGATCAACCACAAACATGATTCCTGCACGATCCAATCTGTAGTGTTTCACGGTCATCCAGTGTTGGAGAACATCTCTCCTGCCTCCTTTATCCAGCGTTTTGTCCTCTGCTTAGGGAACTGCTAAGCTGACTAAAAGTCTTCTCCCCTGCTCTTAACAGATTTCACCTTAGGAACGCTCTTAAGAGCAAAGATTCTTTGGCAATAGCTTTTATATTTACTAGGATCTACCCTTTACTTTTAGGGAAAATTCTGAGAAAAAATCAGGATCCTAAGAATTTTGTTAGAATTTGGCCACGAGGAACCATTCTTTGTACTTAGAATCTCTAGTAATACAGCCCTAGATCTATAATCCATCGGTGGTATGACAGCAAAGCCAGTAATGTTAAAGTCTAACAGTCCCATGTTGTTCAGGTCCTTTATGTGTGGAATTTACATGTTTTCCTTAATGCATGGGTTCTCTCTAGGCACTCCTGCTTCCTCCCACAAACAAAAAAACATACTCGATAGGTCCATTGGTGAATCTGAATTGATCATAGATATGAGTGTGTGAATGGTTTCTCTTAGCAATCCTGTGATTGGCTGGCTACTAGTTCAGGGTGCACCCAGGGGTGTCGCTTGGTCATAACTGTTCTGTGTTGTAAGTATAAAGTTCTGTGAGATTTACTTTTAGTTCATTTTGTGTTTGTTTCGTCTTTTTTTGACACACAACATCACAGTATAAGTGTTTAGATTTTTGGGCTGTCTTTTTGATGATTTTTGTTGTCGTACCTTTAATCTCCATTATGTGTTTTGTACTCTATTGCAGTTTCAAAGTTGCTGTTTTGAGTTTTATTACCTCTTTTTATTTATTTTTGAATATTTTTGATTTTATTTTCATAAACTTTTAAAGCTAAATTACCTTTATTGTATCCATTGTCTTATCAGTTTAGTCTTAAGTCCTGTGATTCCTCATTTTTAATTCAAGATAGTTTCCTCAGTCATCCATTGCTGTTTAGAGAGTCCTCACTTAGTGTCCTTTTGTATGTGTAAGTGTGTTCACGTGAGTGGTTGTGTGTTGAATGTGGATTGGTGAAGGTAGGGCAGGATTTTGTATTTTGTTTCATATCCCTTGACAGCTATCTGCTTGTGTTCTTGAATATACAACACTTTGTTCCACATTTTTTGCAAGAAAATTTGATTGAGTGATTGATTGCCCAGGTTATCCTGAAAATTATGGTCTCAAACGTGAGTCTGCTTAAAAAGGTTAAAGTTCTTATCACTCTACTACAAAAAAAGAAGTCTGGTGAACTAAGTATTGAATTAAGGGTCTTCTGTTTATCCAACTCTATAATTTTGCACTTAGTATTTTGATCCATTATTTTCACTTTTTTCCCCAAAATGCATCTTTTTTTATTAAGTTAATGCTATTGATTGAATATTCATATTCATTTATTGCCTGCAAATTTTTCTTACTTAAGTTTATATATGTTCTGAAGTTTTATATATTCTTTGTTCTGCTCCTACTTCTGCTTTACAGCTGCACAGCTAATTGCCCCATCAGGGAGAAATAAAGTGAAGTGAAGTAACTATAGCAAAAGATGGCCTGGAGTTGCAGGGGTTCATCAGCATGAACTATACTGATGTAAGAGCATTGTCTTGCCCAATAATTAGTTTGAAAGTATATGAATACGTCTTCAATTTGAACAATTTGACCAGCACTACTTGTGTTTGTGGTCAGAGTGTTTCTAATAGTTCAGTTTTAATCTTGCTTCTCTTTGGAAGCCAAGTGCTCTTGTTGTTTTGTGTTTTCTCATGGGTTGAGCGAGAGAGAATCTTTACAGAACACTTTTGGTCTTGCTTTTCTTTCTCCCTATATGTTAAAATTCAGACAAAGTCCACAAAAATCTAAAGGGATGCTGCTCCTGTAAGATGCTTCCTGCATCATCAATTATCAGGTCATTATTTCAGGAACATCAGCCCTAATGAAGATTGCTCACCTTCAGGAAGCAACTCCATTTACAGCGGCTGAAGTCTTTACATTTCCCGTCACGCCTGCTCCTTGACGCCCCTCTCCTGTACACTTTGATACTGGAGCAAACCCGATGACATTACATGCTCATATAGATCAATCCTGCTTCTCCTCACAGCGTGTCCATGTTGTTTCATTGGAGGCTGACAAACAGACATGCTCATACATACACGGCACACGCGTAAGAGCGGGATGGCGCCTGTGATGTTGCCGCAGATGTAATAAGCACTCATTCATTTCCATGTCGGCAGAATGTTAAGATTGATTCAGGGGGCCGCCAGATGAAAAGGTCAGCGGGCTTGTTTTGAGTGAGTGTAAGATTTCCATCATCACGCCGCACGCTTGGCCCAACCCGCTCCAAACTACACAAACAGCGTCTCTGAAGCCCCTGACAGTCTCAATCCTGCCATTAAGTCAATAATCTTCCCTCGCTCTCCCCTCGCCATCCTCCACCCCTTCTGCAGACCGACCTGCTGTTAGTCTGCGCACTTCCCTTTTTACTTACCCTCAACAACGCTTGTCCAAACAGCAGCATAACTTTCTCCCTCGTGTGTTTCCCCTCTCTCTCCCACCGTGCCATTTTCCACACTTCCACCACTATTTCTCTTCTTCTCGGCCAGCACCTTTCATTGTTTCCAGACAGTGGTGAAACACACTGAGGGTAATGTGAGGAACGTCTGTTTACACACACATGAGAGGAATTGTTCCAGGAAAGTGGCATCTGTGCAGCCCATTAGACGCAGGGATATGGAGGACCTGTGCGGGCCTTTTACATATGGTGGTCAGCTGCTGGAGAGGAACTGGAACCAGGGGTCACATTTGAGAGAAAACATTAGGGGAGATGATGCATGGTGGACACACAAACACACACTCTTCAAAGTCCTGTTGTGCCCTTCACCCTCTCTCTGGCAGTGTTCCTTCTGGCCAAGTTGTTTATGTCCACAGGGGCCTCTTGGCTGCAGGCTGGAGCAGACGGCGACCCCACAGAGTTAAAGCTCAGACTCACATTTAGAGCTTGGACCAGAGGTGGACTAAGTTTAAAACGTCATCACTTGACTTGAGCATTGTTTGCTTTTTTCTAGTACTTGTGCTAAATAGGGATTGGATGGTTGAAGGTTTTGACAGCATGGTTGTGGCCAGCTAAATAATCCCTTTTCACATTTAATGTACAAACACCAGTTCAATAGAAGTTGAAGTGTTGTTTAAATAAAAACTAGAGAAGCACTCCAAGAATGCACACCTCTGCCAAGCAGCTCAGTGCCACCCATAAAATGTGATTTCCACCTAATATTACTGTCCTATATTTATTTTATGCGCACATTTTTGAATGAAAAATAAGTCTGCAAGAAGTGTGATTATTGTTGATATAAATATCCCATAGAGTGAACTTGTTAGTAGTAGGTCTTGTAACTTGTTGACTGAACCGATTTGCTGCTGCTTGTATAGATGTTGGTGTTGTGCTTGCCGCAGCGCTTCCAGTGGGCGATACCGCCAGCCTGTCAGTCGGAGCAAAACCACGGCACTTCAGTGTGCTTAGATTCGCTCTATGTGAAGTTTGGGGGTTAGGTTTTTACACTCACACACATAGACTTCTGCTATGACAGACTATTTCTGTTTTGACATTATCAGTAGCCTCAAGCGACACAGACTTGAAAAACTAGACATCACTGTGCAAATGAACTACAACTCCCATAATGCCGTAAATAAATGACATTTGTGGTCATAAACGTAAATATTTTTGTGACGTCAACTTGGATTGGATCAGCACCAAAATGAATTGGCTCCTTCCCAACCACACCACTGGTAAAATTTCATGCAAATCCATCCAGTAGTTTTTGCGTAATCTTGCAAACAAGACAGACAGACAATGAACAAACAAGCAAGCAAACAAACAAACAAACAGACAGACCCCGGTGAAAACATAACCTCCTTGGTGGAGATAATAAAAGCAAGGCAATGATTTGCAAATCACCTTTGACTTGTGTTCATTTAAATACACTACCAAGACAACAGGAACAGGTTTATCAAATTGATAAACCTGTTCCTTTTTTTTTTTTTTTTTTTGCAAATATTCACTTGTTTTGAACTGTGCCTGCAACACATTCCAAGAAAGTGGAGACAGGGGCATGTTTACAGCTGTGTTACATCACCTTTCCCCTCAACACTTAATGAGCATTTGAGAACTGAGGCCACTCATTGTTGAAGCTTTGTGGGTGGAATTCCCATTCTTGCTCGATGTGCAACTTCAGTTGCTCAATAGCCTATGATTTCTGATTTTTGTATTTTGCGAAATATGTGTCACCCATTTTCAGTGCGAGACTGGTCTGGACTGCCCACTCTCTCTTACTAATTTAGAATGTGAAATTAACCTGTTCACCTGTGGAAAGTTCCAAACAGGAATTTCTTTAACTTCCCTCAACTTTCCCAGTCTTCTGTTGCTCCTGTCCCAGCTTTTTGGAATGTTCTGCAGGCATTAAATTCAAAGTGAGACAACTAAAAGAAAATCAGTTTTTTTGTAAATTTTTTCAATTAAGTCATTTTATTCTGTTAACACAACGCCCAAACTTCATTGGAATTGTTGTATTACTGCAGCCTGACATTTCAAGCATCTCTTTAATAATTTCAAGTTCTTGTTTTTGTCTTGTCTATGAAATCACTTTGTAAGAATTTGTTTTATGCCTAATATATGGTATTTTTTCTATTAGAGACCATTACTTCAAATTGCCACCACACCTCATGTTACAACCAGGGTGTAGGTAGCCTGACATGCCAGATGGATGGTTCCATATTGAAAATATTTCACTTATCCATCTGGGGAGGAGCCCTGCAAGAATATTTTCAGGGGCAGAACCTTCAAATACAACAGCAGCTTGTGATTGGACGATCTTTTGGCTCAATGTCATAGCATATGTAGTGGCTAAACGTAGCAGCTAACGGTTGTTACCGGCTAACTATTGTTAGCTGCTACGGCTAACAGCCAACTGTTGTTTGCCCTAGTTAGCCATTAGCTGCTACGGCTAAGCCGCTGGAGAGGTAGCCACTAGTTTAACTATCTTGAGACTATCATTTCATATTAAATTATACCACACAAATGTATCATCTAACACTTAAAAGGGACATGAACCTTGTCAAAGACAATCCCTGCTAAGTAAACTTATGAGGAGAGCATATTTCGCCAAGTATAACTGAGTAATCATGATAGCTAACTGACATTAGTGACTTCACTTCCTGTTAAGACACTTCCTGTTGTCGTCACGTCTGCAGCTCTCGCAGCTTCCACAGCTCCCGCCTCTCTTTCCTGATTGGGCCGTTAAGCATTTAGCCAAGTGAAACTGTTGGACAGTGGAGGCTGGCAAGACGGAGATGCACGATTTTAGAATCAGGCAGGTCTGGCTGCTCTGCAAGGCTAGGGTTTAGGTCCATCCAGGCAAATGTCAAGGGCTGATAATTCCTTTGTTTTCATTGAAACAGTGCAGCTCCTCAGGCTTCTCAACAAACTTCTATTTTAAAGGCACGACTATTCTTTCCATGAAAGCAGTCACACATAACGTAAAAATAGTCCTGTAGAACAAGAAATACCCAGAAGAGCAACCAGAGGGATAAACACAGCAGGAGAAAAGAGAGGAGAAGTAGGGGAAAGCCAACACAAAGTGCCTATAAGCTAGAAATGAAGATGAAATGGAGTGTTTTCAACCAAGAGAAAAAGATGCAGAGAGCTGACAATGTGTGCCTTTTAATAAGGGGAAAATCAGAAAGGGCGGACAATGTGCAACACCAAAAAAATAGTTTTCTATATAGGTGATTCTATACAGCCATTTTCCCAGCATGTCACATACATTCAGTTGATTCTGTGACAATTCATTTATTTATTAAACATCGATCATCTTTTTTAAATCACAGGTACAGGTTTCCAGATCCAAAAAGATTGTATAGTATTTGGAACATTTAAAATAAATTATGATGACAAAGCTTTTCAGAGGTAAAATGTTTGTTGTTTTCTGAACAGCTGTTCCGGTGATACCAAGGCCTTCTGAAAAATAACACATGCAGCATCATTCACACTTTGTGCCATGAGAGATCTCTTTTCCTCATACCACTGGAGCAGGCAGGCCCAGCTGCTGTGCAAGGTTAAAGAAAAAAGTACAAGTGATGAAAACATTACTGGTGGAGTGAAAAGTGTGATTCTGTATTTCATGTGTAGATGAGTAAAACTAACAAGTTTCCCCTGAGAACAATGATCATTGTTTGGAACTGAAATCCCCCAGTAAGCTAATTTAGTTTCTGTTTCTATCCTCCTGAGTTCCTTTCTGACCGTTTTTCTTGAGAAGTTTGATGTGTGTTCCTAAGAAGTCTGGCAATCATGAGGAAAAAATTAGGGGAGAAATTTCACTGTCATTGGCTAAGACACAGCCAGTGTTTCAGGGAAAGTCCATCCTGCCGTAATGACTGCTGAAATGGCTTTCAGGAGTGTATCTCTACCTGTTTGATGCAAATAAGAGAGAAAGAATATGTGAAAGAGAAATGGGGGAGAGTAGGGGAGTGTTTTCTGAAGGATTTTAAGGAAGTAAACGAGACCCAACAGCTGTGATTCATTAGTATATTTGTGTTGCTGTAAGTTGACTGGACCATGTATGGAGTCAGGCCAGGCTGGGCCTCGACTTCCTGCAGGGCCAAATGGTTCCCACTGATACTTCTCACTGTTTTTAACTCACTTCAGTGGAGCATCAACTAAAAGACAGTCATGTTGAATTTGTTTGTCATAAACAGGATAATATGGGGATGATTTTGGGATGACTAGATAACCAAACAATCAACAATGATAAGAATTAATTTACAGCTGGTCCTTTAAAGCTCATATATACATCAACATGCAGATAGATGGATTGGCAGACAGAGAGTACTTTAATGATCAAAAGCTGGGAAACTGTGGTATTACAGCCGCTGATTTCAGGGAAGTAAATAAATAAATGAATGGAGAAATAATTTAAATTTATTTCCCTAAAAATATAATCACAATCACTATGAACTCATTCAGTTGTTCGTGAAAATCCGTGAATTCCTCTGTCTTGAAATGTTAACAAGTCCCTTCAAAAAATTCACAGATCACTGAAATCTTATGACTTCCTTCTCGTGCCATTACAAAATGAAAATGTCATCAGAATCCATTAGGAGAGCTGTCCGATCTCACGTAATTAACTCAGGTACTAAATTTAGTAAAAAAAAAAAAAATAGGAATCCACAAAATCATTCAAAATCCGTGGGAACTTACTGAGTCAGCAAAAATGTGGAAACCTTTCCAATGTCACTTTCTAACAACTCTGTTAAAAACATTCAAGGATCTTCATGTGGATCACCACCAAAATCAAATCACTTCATTTCCCTGAAAATGTCATTAAAATTTGTGGGGAACTTGTCGAGTTATTAGCACAAAATTGGAAAACTGTCCATCTTGCACTACTTACAAATCTGTTGAAAACATTTCAGGATCCATATCCAGATATGGATCAGCCCCAAAATCAAATCACTACTTTTCTCTGCCGTGGCCAACATTTCCCGAAAATGTTGTTAACTTTTGTTGGGAACTTGGTAAATTATTAACTTAAAAGTGGAAAACTGGAAAACAAACCAAAAAAAAAAAAAAAAAGTTGGATCCACAGTTGTAATTGGATCACTACCAAAATCAAATCATTTATATTTCTGTGCCATTTCCGATGTTCCTTGAAAATGTCATCAAAATCCATTCAAAATGTTTGTGTGTGCTAACAGGCAGACAAATGCCAAAAAAATACAAACTCCTTGACTGAAAGAAGAACAATGGGAGAATTCTGCTGAGGAACTCTATCAGGATTATGAATTTGTCATAATTGGAGTTTAGTACATACCTGATTTAATATGCTGCATTTAAAGGTAAACACTGTTGAAACAATATAATTCAATTTCATGTGATTATACTGTACAGGAGCAAGTTGATCATAAATTACATTATGCAGTAACTCAATCAGCCTGTGTGGAGAACCTCCCACGTTTTTAGGAGCTGGTTATAGTCTGGTAACATTATTAGAGCCAGATTTTAAAGAAAGCTGTTCCTTCTGGGTGGTATGCTGTCGGTCACGCTGATCTTACAAGAGGGTCGGCCCCGGGAGAGGACAATGTTGTTAGAATACGTTGTGTGTCTGAGCACCTGGTCGAAGCCTCGGGCAGCGGATATGGCTGTGCACGCTGCATGAATACGAGAGTCATTAAGTTCACCGGCCTGCCAGGTGGACTGCAGCTTGTTTCACATACACATGCAGCACTCATATGCACAATCGCACTTGATGGATGATTGTGCACATGTAAGCTTGCTAATAGGTGCACAAAAAAGGCCCATTCACAGTTTGCAGGGGCAGACAAACAGAAGGGGGTAGTTGTTGTTGTGCTCGTGAGCCTCTAATCTGATCAGCTCAGATATGGTTTCATTGTAACTGCATTAGTGATGGTGCAGAGTGTAGTATATCAGCTTTTTACAAAAGCTCTGTCACATTTATGGTGGATAAGTGACATGAAGCACTTGTTCCAAATGCAATAACAGAGCTTGCGTCATGGACATTAAATAGAGAAAATTAAAACGTTGTAGAGGAAGATGGACTTACGCTGAATGGGGCAGACTTTACAGCCTAATGTTCGAACAGTGCGAGAGGGAAACACAATTCACGTGTGGCTGAAGCAAATCAACGACATTTACCACAGACACTTTGAAGTAACCCAAAAAGAAATATCAGAGTATGTCTCTGAATGTACAAACCCCAGTTCCAATGAAGTTTGAACACTGTGCTAAATGTAAAATAAATGTTAAACATGATGACATGCCAATCCTTTTCAGTTTTTATCCAGTTGGATACACTAAAAGGACTCAGACTGATCAAATTTATTTTATTTTGCAAATATTATCTCATTTGGAATTTTATGCCTGCAACATGTTTCAAAAAAGCTGAGACAGGGGCACGAAATGAAGAAATTGTTTGAAGTGTATTTTTGCATCCTGAGTAAATATACTCTGGCCACCATCAGAACAGAGTGGTGCAGGAATGAGTCCAAAAATGTGGAAGCGAGTTAGCATTTAGCATTTCTAAGTTCCCAACCTCCAAGAATGAATGAGATTCAGAATACCTGCTTCAGAAAAATTGCTGAAATTAGGTTCATTAGGGATAATAAAATGCATCTGATGTTGCCTGTGTTTGAACTTTAAAGTCTTCTTGTTTAAAACTAACTGCTCATAAGGACTAACTAATAATTCATACACCATTGCCACAGCCATGATGGCTGTAATTTATTATGAGGTCACATTAAAGCTTGGGTTAGCAACCTGATTTAGATACACTTTTAAAAATGGTCTTTATGACCCGATGGCAATCAATTCATAATGTGTGCTTAAAATAGAGCAAAACATATCCCCTATCTACAGCAGGAGTAAAACAGGGAAAACACCAACCAATAAAAATATCGGGTCACCAATTTTTAAACCAATTAAATCCTGTCGCTGTTCTGCCCGCCTCCTGCGCGTACATTTTGCCTGCGCGCACAGACTCTGATTTAGTGCATGTAGCCCAGCTGAGAGGGATCAGAGTGTGCTGGAGAATGCTTACCTTTCAAGTTTTGTCTTTGAAAATAAAATAAACACTTTGTTTTTCTAAGTTTGATCTGTTGGCTCTAATCTCGCGACAGCTGCCACCCAGGCTACTGCAGGTGGACATTCTCGTGAGGCTTTTTCTTCTTCTTTGGTTTTATGGCAGTTGGCATCTATCATTTTGGAGCATTACCGCCCCATTCAGGCTAGTGACAGAGTTCAGTTTGTAGAGGCAGAGAAATGTTTTTAGTATTATATCGTCACACGAGAGATTTACAGGAGAATACTAATACAGGAGGACGGCGGGAAAGAGGACAAAATAGTAGTTTCATGGCCAAATCAGGAGACTTGACAGCTATGTGGAGAATGGCAGGGGACCCTACACCCTGATCAACATCGGGTTGTGAGTACTAACTAACTTTCCATGTTTGTTTGTTTTTGAATTTGCTATGATAGTGTTTTGGTGTTTTTTTTTATTTTTACCAGTGACTGACTTGGTGTAGTGTAAAACAAAAACGTGCTGAGGGTTTGGAGTTGAATCAGTCTTATGGTTGCTTAGAGCCGATGTTGAAGTTCCATGTTGTAATGCTTTGTTGTAGTAGCTCAATAATAGGTTTTTACTCTCTCCAATTACATTTGAACAAAATATAGAGAAAGGTAGGTTTGTTTCTTGAGATGATCCCAAAGAACAGGACATAAGAGTTTTATAATTTTTTGCTCTGACAGAGCTCAGAAATGATTTAAAACAGTGAAAATTTCCACAGGCTTTTAGTAGTCTTGCATTGAAGCGAACTTGCGTGGTGCTAACTCCCTCACTGGCCTACAAAAATATCATTGCAAGACCTTTCTGTTGAAAAAATGAACCTGGGAAAAAGGGATATCTCTTTAATGAAAAAAATGGATGTTTTTTTATTCTTCTATATTTGCATATAAACATAACAGAATTAATCATGCCTGTGCAGGTGTTGAAAACTTTGAAAGTACTTGAAAAATGCCTGAATTTTCTTTTTCAAAGGTGTATGAGCCCAGCTTTCCTAACTTCCTATCTTAATCTTCCAGTCTGTCTGGGAATCACCCAATAGTCTTTGTGGTGGGAATGCATACGGCCTCAGTAATGGAGTCTGGATCCCATGTTTGTCTCAGGATACTCTCCTCTGATTGGCTCGCTGTTCTTAATTACCAGAGTGACTGTTTATCCACACTGTTTGCCTGGATCCTTATCAGCCCTAACAGTGTTTTAACTCCCTGAGGGGAATGTGTGGGAGATGGCGAGAGGAAGTGCATGCATGTGAGTATTGTGTGTGTGTTGTGACGCACAGTGGCGTACATGCCAGCGTCCATGTTTGATGTACTTTGTCAGACTTGGGTCAGCGTGTGTGGAATGCAGCACATGCAGATTCTGCCAGTGATATCGCTGCCTGTGGTTGTGCTGACAAAGTGGCGTTCGCCCTCTTGTTTTTGGGACACGTTCTCAGACTCGTGGTCACAGAGGGGACGCTCGTGTTGAGGTTTCAGCGCCAAGCTGTGGCTGTTCAGCAGGGGTGAATCAGATGTTTAGGAGTGCTCAGCTACTGAAAGGTTGAGCCCATAGATGTTTTTAATAGTTTATTGTTATTTTTTAGAACAAGATTTGTTAATTTTTTTTCCCCTTTTTTTCCAAACATTTAGGTTTGTACCTAAGATTCAAAACAAATGTATCACAATTTATTCTGGCAGTTTCATCTTGAGTCTATAAGTTTTGTTTTGATTTTTAACTAATTTTCACATTTTAGCAAACAAAGCCAAACTTTTCTACAGAAATATCCACATGAACAAATACTTTGCTTAAAATCTAAGTTACAGGGTATTTATTTAAAACTTTAACTTCCCTAAAGCATGTTTTTAAAACATAGATCTTTTTCAATATTTGCTATTTTGCAGTTACAAACACTGGGTAACTAGGATGTGGCGATCTCCCATGAAAATAAGCATAAAAATTACATGTTTCTCTATTCAGAACATTTTTTACTGTGTCTTGTTTGTATTTTAAAACAAATTACAAATTACAATCTATAAATAATTTCAACTAAATACTATTCAGACTAAAAAAATGTGTGTCTCTGCATGTGTACAGACTTTCTACATTCTAACTTTCTACAGAGATCACACAATATGTAACTTTGTATGGCAGACCCAGGCTGCAACCTCAGGGGCTGTAAATGGAGGCTCATGCAGAAATGACAACTGTAGTATCCCAAGTGTCCACTTGAGGCTTGCTGCAGTAGCCTGAAACCTTAATAATTGTATGTGGATAAAAATACAGTTGTCATGCCCTTAATACACATCTTTACAGCCTGGTTAAATGTTACATTACTGTCAGGTGGGTGAATTTTTGCTTTTTTGCTGACCTTTGTCTGTTAGTCTGTTTGCACGATAACTCCAAAAGCTGTGAACCGAGAATTTCCAAAGAGGAGGGTAAAGGGCTACATTTGATGCTCTACAGAGGACAATTTTTTCCTCTTAGGACATGGGACCTTTGAAGGCGCTGCTTGAGGTCCTCATAGCCACTTCACTATTATCAAGCACTCCGATACAACCCATCTTTAAAAATACGGAACTATCCCTTTAAAATTGCCCAAAATTAAAGCTGAATAATGAAACTAAAGGTGCGTTCACACCGCAAGCGACCCAGCTACCAAAGTCGCGTCGCCCACAGATGTAGCGTCGCGCGTCCATAAATACCTGTTTGGTCACCGTTGGCGTCGGCCGTCGGTCGGTGACGTCACGTCCGCTCGAGTTTTACCGCGATCATATCATATATCACATAATAGGATGTATAAGCGGACATTATTCCAGCTGTATCCTTTTCACTCACTTATCAACCACAAAACTCTGCAGCTGATGATGCAGCAGCATTATCTGTGAGTTTACCGCGGTCCGTCTGCAAATGTCCTCACTGAGATTAGTTCCGCCTAGAAGGAAGTCATCCGCCCTGTAGTCCGGATGAATAACAGCACCGTCACACATACACACACCGCTGATTGGCTGATGCCACACAGCCACACACGACATCGCCTGAATAGATCAACTTTTTTTTTAACCTTGACATCGCGCGACGAGTGAAGTGGTCGTCTTGTCGCCGGCTGTCGCATCGTGGGAGGGTTAGCCCCGCCCCATCGCGGCTGTACATTGACTTTGAATGGAGACTGATCACCGAGGTAGTACAGGTAAAGTCCGGTGTCAACGCACCTTAAGACAACAGCAAAGTTTTAGTGAAGTTCCAAAATCCAGTGGGATGTGTTTCTCTGTTCTCAGTGTGTTGTGGATGCTGACCTGTAAATGATTTGAGGGCTTTAACTCACCTAAAGAGAGTTGAAAATCTCTTGCACTGTTCGGGTTACTGCCCCCGTCTTTAGCACAGAGGTTATTAAGCAAACGTTGTATCTGCAGATTTTGCATTCCAAACCAGGAGCTCTTGTAAAAGTGTGACGATTTTCCGGAGTCTGGACTGTAAAAATATTCACACACTTTATCACCAGTCTGGTTCTTATTTAAGGTGGAGCTGCTGAAATGAGCCTGTACTTCCACACTGTTGCCATATGCTTTTGTTAATGTGTCTGCTGTGTGTGCATGAGCAAGCGTGTGTAACATGAACTCCGGCCATCTCCCTGTGTGTGAGTAATGGTCCCCGTTTTATTGGCCCGCTCCTCAACAGACTCTATGAGTAATCACATAATGCCTGCTCTGACGTCAGAGCGGTTTCCATGGTAACACAGTGCTCCCCCCACTCTGGGGAGGTGCGTTTCATTTTTCTTGCTTCTTTTTTTTTTAAGTCTTTCCCCACCTCAGTTCGAGATGGAGAAATCACCTCCCCCTAATTTGAAGTTTCAGATGATTAGGGACGCACTCTTTCACCATCCACTTCCTCTTTATTTAAATTTCTTCCCCATCTTTCTCATCCTCTCCCTTTTTCTCTCAACTTCATTGTCCTTACTTTAGTCACCTTCTGTCTCCTCCTGCCTCCCAGCTCTTTCTTTTTCATGATTACACCCCCCTCCCATTTCCCTCCCTGTCCTCTCTTTCTACTTTCTTCCCTACTTTGAAACTCCACAATGCCCGACAAACCACCTCTCCTATTTCCACGCCACATGCATTCATTTTTCTCCCTGCCTTTCATGCACTGCTGAAATCCACTGAACAGATGACCTTGCTCATTTCTACAGGCTCTTCCTTGATACATTTTTGCTTTTTCACTTTTCACACTCTGAAGAAGAAAAGGAAACACGCTCCCTTGTGTATTTGTGACTTATTCCTTGCACTCGATGGTGGACCTCCTTGTGTTTTATGGTAGTGCAGTAAAGCAAGTTTAGGTTTAATTTGTTTGTTCACCCAAAAAAATCATAGATTTTAAATCTGTGATTTTCTCTTTCTTATAAATGAAGAATGTAGCATCAACAAAACTAATAAAAAGCAATATATTACTACTTCCAACAAGGCAGTTATGTTTTTGTCAGCATTAATTTGTATAAAAGACTCAAAAGGTGAGGAACAGATTTTGATTAAATCTGAGGGAATGTTGGCCATTGCACTTTAAAGAAATGATGTGAATTAGGTGGCAATCTGAATCCAGATGCCCAAATGTTTTTTGGTTTCTTTTTTTAATGATTTGGTAAAAATGCAGGATAGGCCACTTTTCCAGTTTAGCAATAACTTCTTTGACAATGTTGGAAATCCCTTGGAGGTTTGTGCCCTCTGAGAAGTTCTAGTTTTCCTTTTGTATTTTCAAATAAATTTGCCCTGTGTTTTTCTTATCTGTGGCACGGTGGTGCATTAGGTAGCGTTCATGCCCTACAGTAAATACAATGCTCGTTCGACTTCCCTGTTGGGCAGGGACACTGACAGAAATGTTTGGCCCCATGAAAAAATAACACAGTGGGTTATGTTATGTTAAACCAGCACTGCATAGTAAATTTTGACCACTTCTGCCTGGGATGATTATATTTTTGACTACATTTTCTGCCTCTCCTAAGAACAGATGTCCTTGGTTTTCAGTGCAAGGAATGCAGAACAAAGAGGAAAAAATGATAAGGGAACTGTTCGGCAAAAGCCTGACAATGTTGATTTCTTGGTGGAGTTATTGAATCGGCAGCAGGTACCCATAAAAGCAAACTGAGAAGAGGTAATTTTTTTGAGTTGGCAAAATTTCAGCAAGTGTAGAGTAAATTATACTTTGGATGGAGTCAAATCCATGAAAATTTACGTTCAGTTAAAAAAGTGTTACATCCCTAGTTGGGATATAAACTCTGTTAATGTTAATGATGGTTTTGCTGTGCGCTAAAGTACATTTTCATTTACACCTACTGCATGCATTTCTGTAACACACTGGAATTCTTGGAGGACCGCCTTGGGAAGTGGACTTGGTACAGTGCCTGAGTAGTGCGTTTGTATGTATACTTATTGAAATAATGTCAGTTTGACATAAAGTGTACCAAGTACCCTGGACCCTGAGTGAAAGCAACCGAAGTCCTTGTTTTTTTCAGGCTTCTGAATCATGTTGCCAATAGGATGAACATTTGATTTGCATTTAGCATATTCTGTAAGAGTATGTAGTGGGATTGTGGATCAAATCTGGTAGCCTGACTCAATCCTATTTTCAAGTTTTTATCCAAGGCTAAGTTAATGTCCTCTGTGTGCTCCCCCTCCCCAAGGTGCTAAATCACTCTTTTCAGCCAACCTACTCATCAACATTCATGTCCTGAAATAGTTCATCTCTCTTAATCATCTGGTTTGTATCGCATTGCTCCTAAAGTTAATTCACTGAAGCTCCCGTGAGGAACTTTCAGTTTACATTAATTTTTTTGTACCCTGCGGTAAGGACAGGCTGTCTTAATGCTTCAGGATTTTTTTTACATTTATATAAGTAGTGTTTAAAAAAGTGCTAAATGCCTTGAGAGTCTCTATGTCTGACTTTTGCGCCATGACAGCAGTTACAAACATTCATAAGAACAATAAAGATGCTGCTGTTGATGGACGTATTTGCCTCTGTAGATGCTATTGAGGCATCACAGTAAATTTCATTTGTTTCACAGCCATTAAAAAATCATCACCAGGGCTTTAATCCACTTTAAAGGAGTAAATCACACTCAATCAGACTCAACTGGACTGAAATTATTCAAGTACATTTGTTATTCCAAGGACCATAAAAACTTAGGCGTGAGGGCCAACACTTGTCCTTGGAGTCACACTCTTTCCAAGCCTGAGAACATCAAAATGTCAATAACATGGCCTTCCTAAATCACGAATAAGAAGTCTTTCTGGCTAGCCAAACATGCTAATGGTGAGACACTTAATGGCTGTGTTATGTGTGTTGTCATTGCTCAGAGGGGCCTGGGGCTGAGAGCATTATGCTGCCCTTTTCCAACCCATTTCCTCCCCTATTTAAGTGCTGAAGGGCTGCAGAGGAAAATACATATATATGGCTGCTTTCCAAGCCAGCAGGGATGTAAGGCAGGCAGCCTCCTCATCACGTGTAGCTCTGCCCTGTCAGTCACTCAATCTGGGGTGTGATTGGTGGCTGACTGCCTGTCTGGTTGATATGTCTGAATCAGGAGCAAGATTACAGTAACAGACTTGGGGGTCTCTTACTAACCACCAAGACTTGCCTTGCATGAGTGTCCATCTTCATTTTCCAGTCATTTAGGCATCAGTGGAAAACAGGCAGCAGCACAGGTGCATCAGTGTGTAGATATTTCCTATAAAGCACATTTGTAAGCAGTGACAACGTCTTTGGTGATGTGTGGCACACGTTTGTTCACAGTAGTTTGAAATTTGGTCACATAGGCACTTTTAGACAACCAATATGCCTGCTCCTATTATCTTTACTGTTTGTCAGCAGCGAGTTATTTCACAGTGGCTAGCAAACCCAGAGGTAAGTGACAAGGTTTGTTGAGCTGGACTGTACTCACTCTTGGTTCAAAAATCAAACCAAAAGTTAAAATATACATTGGACAGGGATTAAAGGAGTAGCACACTAATGGCTTCAACAAAGGTCATAGCCTGTCATGCCAGATGGACTGTTCAGTATATTTTACTAGTGCATCTGGGCAACAGCCCATAGAAAGTCTTTAGTAATGGGCAAAACCTTTCAAAAGTGTATCCAGCAGGTGACTGGCCGATCATTCCCTCAATCAACATCTATCATGGGTCAATGTTGTAGCTGGGTAAAGGACAGAATGTAATCTGCTTCATAGAGAAGACTTACATTGGAAGTGGAGCAAAAATAGCATTTTTTGTTTATCAAGACATGCTTTTAGTGTTGTGCATTCTTCAGTTGACAAAGAAATGCAGATCCGATGAAACTACTGCTAAAGCTGTTAGCACCATTTTACGAGCAGTCTCTCCCAGTTGTCGTCTGGCTTGTAACTTTCACCTCCTGCTGCTCTAAAGGACTCCATTCGGGTTGTCCCATTTGAGTCTCTCACAATCGTTGTAGATTAGAACTAGATGGATGTACCTGATTACAGACATTTAATCAGGTTGATCCAGCTGCACTTCAAGGCTACTCAGGATGGTTGTTTTCCAGAAACAAAGGTGGTTTAAAACATGGATTGATGCATTCACTCACAAGGACATCACCATCAGTGTGATTAGTTTTGGCAGTTATTGTTAACAATGTTGGGGGGCCGTTTTCTAAATTAGGACATTTTTTTAATAAGCTGCAGAAATCAAATTTGGAAACTTCTTTTGGATCCTTTTGTAACTCCCAGAAACAATAATCCCCCTGAGTCGTGTCCAAGAGAACAGTGGGAAAGTAAGAAAAGACAGTAAGAAAACAGGAAAAACAGAGTTTGAGGGTGGGATCTTTGAAATGGAAAGTCAAAGGGGTGAAAATAGTGGGGTTTGAGTTATAGGAACGCATAAAGAGGGTTGTTAAATGTGTGATCCTGGTCCCACAGCTTTGATATATGTACCCCTAATAAATGTCACCCATTGTTTTCCAAAGTTGAACCCTATGGCGGTCACTATGGCAGTTGAATGATCAATTGTTTATAGATGACAATGCATTGTACATAAATGATGATTGTTAGGTGTCCAAACTGTTAAAATTTGATATATTTACGGCTGGTTGTTCTGGTAAACCTTGAGAGGCTTCTGGATACAGTGGAAGCAGAGTTAGAAACTATACAGTGATGATACAGCATTGACAAGTTGTATTTAAATATGTGAACACAAAAGAAAGTGTACAGAAATTAATTCTTAGTAAAGACTAAATAACAGTTATTTCTGGCTAACTTTTGGTGGGTGTTTCTGAATTACGGTTTGTTCATGGGTCCATGACTGAGTTAAGACTTGGTTATGGTGAAGTAACATCTGAATTATGTCCCAGCTTTATTATGACTTTGTTTTGGCTAGAGTTGATCCTTATACTCTTGACTTTATTTTAATATCTCTATCTAATCTATCTAATCTTACCTTGGCTCATCACATTATTGGACTAAAGGATGTGTTGGAAAAAGGATATACAGCCATACAGAGGAAAAACGGGGACTAGAACATGAATGTTCCTTTTTGAATCAGCTGTCTCCTTGTATCGAAACCTTGGGTGAATGTGAATTGTACATATGAAGCTATGTAAATACAACTGTTATGATCAGAATAGATACCCATACTCGATGAGGGACATGAAAAAGCATCCTTACATCTTAGCCTTGGTTCATAAAGGTCTTCCTGACTTTGTATAAATACAAACGCACTACTCAGGCACTGTACCAAGTCCACTTCCCAAGGCGGTCCTCCCAGAATTCCAGTGTGTTACAGAAATGCATGCAGTAGGTGTAAATGAAAATGTACTTTAGTGCACAGCAAAACCATCAGTGCATTGTAGCATAAGAGTGAAGCTGTGACCCACACTGAAGTGCTATCGAACTACAACCCAGTGAGCCACAGTTAAAGGTGATATTGCCTGAGGGAAGGCCCATTCTGCCAACACAGGTCCCCCGGATGCCCACAGTTAAGCCTGGCACTGCCAGCTCAGCAGGGAGATCGAACAGAGACAAGGGCGAGGACAAGGTGACATTTAGAGGCAATTTCAAAGAGCTGGACATTCAGAGAAACACAGCTGTCATTGTCCTTGCCAAGACTTAAATATATCTATCCTTAGCTCCCTTATATTTGTCTCTTAATTTTAAAGCTACAGCAAGGGCAAAGTAGCTTAGCCTAGTATAAATCAAAGACTGAAACATTGACTTGGTCTTGAACCACTCTTTCATAGGGTTCAAGCTAAGAAAGACAATAAATGGAGTAATATGTTGTTCATTCCCGAAATGCAATTTTGTGTGTGCATGAAATGCTCGGAGAAGGGCACATCTGCTTGGTTGGAGGCCATAGTCTGGCCTTAGATCTACTTTTTGCCTGCAGTTTGATATATGGTCTCTCACTGCGGTGACTCTGAGGGATGCAGAACATGGGGAAATAATGATTTTCATTATTTCAGGATTATTCTTTTTTTATCGTTTCTGTAAGGTTCAACTGATCTCAATTCAATTTCAGCCGCTTGTTAAAATTCTTCCTAGTTTAGAAACAGACATCCAATATTACTAACTATAACTGCCAAAAATAATTTTGTTGATAATGTGGTCTTAGCGAGTGAATGCTGCATCCAACGAGTGAGACAACAGCAGAAAGTGACTCCTCATATATCGGGTTGGCATAAATGCTAACACTTACAGTAGCAGAGCTATCAGCTCTGGACCACATTTCAATGAGAAACCAACAACAACAATACAAATACAACAATACAAATCGAAATAATATTTTTGCTCTACTTTCAACATGTTTTGGCAACAGTTAATTTTTGTTCTATTACATTGTGGCAGTAGGACCCTCTAATGTAAAACAAATGTGATTGACTCATTGTCCAGTCACCTGCTGTATATGCTTTTGAAGGTTGTGCCCATTCCCCAACACTTTCTTTGGGTTGTTGTCCAGATGGACTGATGAGCTATATTGAACGGTCCATCTGGTTTGTCAGGTTACATCCTACCAATCTCTGCTAAAACTAAGGTCAGCTATCCTCTTATTTTTGCCACTTCATTATGAAAAGACACTTCTACCCTGATTTTCATGTTTATCTCCTAAAGACAGCAGTGCAAAATAGCAGAAATGTTTATCCACAGAAATACTGAAGTTTTCCTTCAAGCTAACCGCCCTCATCAACAATCCTGTCATGTAACAGGCCTTCACTGTTGATCCACCAGCTTGTATCACAGTGTACAAAAGATCTGAATGAAATGTGACACATGGAAAATGGCCTGTTCTTCTGAAACAATCTCCTCTCATCCTGACAGGCGTTATTCAACATTTGGCGTCTGACCTCTGACGGCTCATTACTGCCGCTGTGATTAGCTCGGTAATGTTGCAATCACTGACAGTGAAGGTTTTGGATGAGGATGCAGGTTGGGCGAGGTCTGAATGTACTTTCTTCCTCCCTCTCTTGTCTTTGGGGTTTTACAGATGTGTGAGTGTCAGCCAGATCTGTGAGCTCTGAACAACCCCCCTCATTATCCTCACTAGTGTCTGCACCAGATCCATTTGGTCCAGGCTGATGCAGCTGTGCTAATCAGGTTATATGGGGAGAACTAATTTGCCCTGGAGTCTGTTTTCCATTAGATTAATGTGCACATGAAAATTGTAAACATGCAGATTTTTTACAGGGAAAAGAAATGATTGGCTGCTCAAATGTTGGGGTTCAAGGCTTGGAATTGGAATACAAATCATTTACATTTTTCCTATTGTATTTAAAGCACATGAATAACAAATAAAAGCTGCCCTCTGCAGGTTGAAATCTGGTTTCTGGTACCAGCTTCTGCCTCCACAGATAAAAAAAAACCTACTGCTAACTACATGAAGGGTTTTGCTAATGTGTGTGTTTCAGCCTATTACATCTGGATTGGATGCAAGCAGACAATAGTGAGAGTTCATTGGTCACCAAGAAGTCTGGCTTGATGTGATGCTAAAGCAGAAGTGAGCATCATGCTGGTTCACTTGACTTAAAGCCTATAAGATTATTCACAGTGTTCTTGGATCATTGCTGAAGATAATGTCTGTGGCCAACAAACAATTAGGAAACCTACATGTTTGGTTCTTTGTGATAATCTTGGTGAATGGGTCTAACTTTCCCTAACTTCTGCCAATTGGAGGTCTATTCAGTGGGCTGAAGAGTCATTTTAGGCAGCTACTGTCACTATAAACAGAAGAAGGAGGAAGTCCCATTCTCCATGACTTTTTGTCTTGCTCATAGAAGTACCCTATGACAAATAGGACACATGTTTAACATAATAAAGAGCATATAAAACTTGAGGAAGCACACAGTGAATGTAAACACATTTTCAAAAGGATTTAAGTTGTGAAAATGTGTGCTGTTTTTATGGCTTACCTCACGGTCATCATAGTACATGTGTTGTTTTATTCTTGTATATTCTTCACATTGATGACCATAGCCCACTTTTGGCTGAAAACAGCCCCTACAAGTGTGTTTGAAACACCAAATTTAATGGTAATCAATGAATGAGAGAGAGTGCTGACGCTGCTGTTTTAGGAGATTTTCCAGCCGTACACTGATAGTTTGCTCTACCTGAGACGTCACTGTGATACACTGCTCTTCCTCAAATAAAGTGTGAATTTTTCCTTCCCTGGAACATAAAGCATTGATACTCATCAGTGCAGCTTGAGGTACATCTGATTGTTTGCTTATGATTGTTGATATTATAGTTTATAATCTAATCTGAATAAGTTGAATAGACTGTAGAAGTGAATCGATAAAGGTGCTGCTTTGACTGAGGCACTGTCCACACTTAGACAAACACATTTTCTTTTTTAAAAATATTCTCTGGAAAGATGGCTTAGTTAAAGAAATGTGTCCATCCACATGACAATACTAAAAACGCTGTAGTATAGATATATATATATGCCAGACCTGTAAGTGGTGCAGACATGCACCAAAACCAGGGAAGACATAGAGCATGTGCATACATCATTAAGCATGTAAACAAACACTGACTTACTGTATGCTCTTCTTTGTCCTCCTGTTGCTCACGGTGGATGGAAAGAAGCAGAAAATTTTGCTGTAAAGGGACAAAACAAGCTCAGTAGCTTCTGCAGCACCAATGCAACGTATCCTGCCATTGCTTTGGCCTTTGTAAAGATTAATTCACACTTTTGCATTTTCAGATTTATCTTTTTATTATTGTTGTTGGGCAAACAAAACACTGCATCCCTGTGGACTAAACACCTATATGATTCAAACCGTGTGCAAGTATGCCTGAATTACTCCTGAGTGGATAGCCACAATCCACATACTATATATATAAAGACTCTTGGCCTTTAAGTGTGACTGTGCTTGATTTCCACCTGAGGCATACTGGTATTCACCATGTCTCCCTTCCTCTTTCTACCCCTGTATTCAATATTTTGTCTCTACTCGATCAAGAAAGGCAGAAATAAAAAGAAAAATCTTTTCACGGCCCGTCTTCCAACCTTGTTCATGATGTTCTGAAGGCATTTTTTCAAATTCTAGGGTAGATGCACCTCAGTCATAACTCTGTAGTTTAGTTACTCTTTAACTTCAGGGAGGCCTTCTTGTTTTTACAAGTCCCGAACAGTGAAGCCCTATCAGCCGTGCAGCTGAATCTGTTTATTGCTCTGTTTTATGATACCTCTCTCTTGGTCTACCTCCCTAATTAATTGAGCTACTTTGCATTATACAGGATTACCCATTCCAGTTGGGCCTTATTGGAGCCAGGATTGTGAAAACAACAGTCCCGATGATCGTCATTTATTCAGCACTGCGGCTGAGTTATTTGTTTCTGCTTTTACATGCTCCGCAGAAAACGCAATTACAGCAATTACACATGAGAATCACATTCGCCCCAGGCTACAGACCCACAAATACGCAAAGTGAACCCTCCGCTAAACACGATCTTAAAACCAGGATTAGATTCTCTTTTCTTTGTTTGATTAATTATCCTGTCGTCTTTACTGATTGGCCAATTAGGAGGAAAACAAATGAGGACAGTGCAGGGAGTGAGTGAGGGTAAACAGAGCCTCCATCATGTTCTCTGTGTGCGTGTAGTAGCAGGATGAGGTTGCTGTTGTTGTGTGTCCTCTGACCGTGGCGTGGGGAGCAGAATGGGAAAGGCAAAAGGTTTGAGCTAATTGTTTCCTCAGCTGTGCAGCAGAGAGGTCTGTTTAGGGCAGGCCAAGAAGAAGGAGAAGAAGTCCTTGTTTTGTTGTTTTAAACTTTCTGTTCTGTGAGAGTTTGTTTTTTAGTTTTCAGCAACTGAGCGTGAAGCAGCATTAGTGAGGCAGAAGAGAACTTTTGTCATGCTCATGATTTTAGTATACACTGACAAATTAAGAAATCAGTAGCATTTCTGTTTGATTTGACTTGAACCACAGACTATTTAAAAGTTAAAGTAATGTTATCAGAGGAAATGCACACAGGTGACAGCAACACATTGCAGCAATTTACGTACATTATGCAGTAGTAGGACATTGAGTTGTAAAGTAAAAATAAATACGTTTATTATTACCTCAAAGCATGATTGATGATTTATGCCATCATTTAGACAGTTATAAGGCATCAACAAGCAATAGAAAATACTTCAAGACACGATATGTAGGATTTCTACTTCTGAATATTTAAATAAAGGGATAAAAATACTAATTCTAATTCAGATTTCTTTTTGATTAAGAACTTTTAGGACCTCAAACATCTCCTTCATTCAGCTGCCTTGACAGGGCTGCCATGACAAGAAACAACATGTTCAGTATTGCAATGGAAACTTTAGAGTTTTTCCAAAGAATGTCCCATAGGTCGTAATGGGCATCATGTATTCTGTCCCTCAGCTGCACGTTATGTGTCCCTGCTTGTGGCATTAGGAATGAGACTCAAGAAGATTTAGATAATGCATTAACTGATTTTACTTATTGATTCAGTTCATTGTGAGTTCTTTCAATGTTTAGTTTGGGTTTAAGTTTGGACAAAAAGTACAGTAATCCTACACAAATTTTCTGTATCAGTAAAGTCATGTTGCTACGTGTTTCGTCATTTAGGTGACAAGATGGCACAGAAGGCAGTGCATGTGCGTCACAGTGGGAAGGCTGCTGGTTTGATCCCCGGTGTCAGTTAGGGTCTTTCTGTGTGTAGTTTGCATGTTCTCCGGAAGCATGTGTGGTTTCTCTCAGGGCACTCCAGCTTCCTCCCACAAGCCAAAAACATGGGTATTAGGTTGACTGGTGATTCCAAATTTCCCTTCAGTATGAGTGTAGGGGGCATGAATGGTTGTTTGTCTCTTTATGCGGCCCTGCGATTGACTGGCGACCAGTTCCAGTTCAGGGTGTATCCTGCCTCTCACCCAATGACAGCTGGGATAGGATCCAGCCTTTGTGACTCTAAAAGGGATAAGCAGTGTAGATAGTGGATGGATGTTTCTTAACAGAGGCCCTCACTTAGTAAATTGGTACAAGCTTTTCATTGTGTGATATTAACATTGTTGTTGGACTAACTATAGTTAGCTTTAAGGAAAGTAATTCTGACTTTATAAAATCTTGGTTGTTTTTAAAAAGCACCACAACTGATTGTAGCCATGTAAAGGAACCTAGTGCCAACACGAAAAGTCCAGCATTTGTTGGTTGATATTGTCGGATTACATTGGGGGCCCATTTTTTAAGCCTTTCAAAGGCCCGGCTTCTTCTTCAGGCAGCCTTGTGCATATATAAAACATCACCATAATCAAACAGAGGTATAGAAGTAGCAGCAAGAGAAGGTTTTGCAGCAAGATAAGAGCATGTAAGTAAAAAGCCCAGCAACCTAAACTTCCTTACAAGTTGCTTCATATGAATACTTAAATTAAACACAATGTCTTAAGTCTCTCTTGAGGACATGCTTTCATCATCAAGCCTTCCTGAGTTATTATATGGTTCCTTTTTTGTTATTTATTTGTAATTGTTCTTATTTATTTCAAATGTGTTTAGTTTTTAGAGTTCCTTTAGGAGAACTGTATTTATTTTAATGTTCTTTTAAATGATCCTGTATTTCATAGGGTTTGTCCTTACCTAGGATTTATAACCTGCCTTTTTGGTTGTATGTTTTAATTATTATTGCTGTCCTTGTGAAGCAAGAAGAAAATTTCTATTTTCAAATATTTTTATATTATTTTTAAATCATTGTGAATTTGCCTTTTCCCAGGGCCTCCAAATTACTGCCCTGCCAAGTCCATAACAGCACCTTTGCCCTTACAACACAGAGCTTCACAACATCACTGCACTAACCTTTAAGTGGAAGCCCCTTTCGCCAATACTTTTGTCTTCTTTATTAAAAGAGAAGGAGAAAGTAACAGCAGGCTTGACAAGCATGGCCAATAACAAAGAATACTGTGGGTTAAAATTGTGCTGCATATTATCCTGACAGCAATTTAACAATCCCATATTGATTTCATGACTAAAGTGTAACAGGAGGGCTATTTCAGGCGACAGCTCTTCATGTGCACACACAATTCTTTAAAGAACAGACGCCAAACGGAGCAGTGCCTATTTATTCTGTCAGGAAAAGATAAATATAGCAAACACAGGCCCGGTGAATGATTGCAGCGTTTATTATGTATGATCTCTGCTCCCTCTGTCCTGCATCTGAGACAGTATCAGTGAGAACTGAGGCTGATGAATGTGAGGAATGCGAGCTGACGTCACTGCACGTACTTAAGCCTGCAAGTCACATGGTGAGGTAAACACAAGAAGCTGTTTGGTCTGGTGTGTGTGTGAATCTGTGAATGTGGATGTGGGTGGCACCCGTTTTCTGCATCAGGGGGATCCAGGAGCAAAGACAGTTTTTGCTCTGTGTCTGTGAGTGTAGAAAAAAGGACTAATGCTTTGTGTATTTTTACAAGGATTCCTTCCATGTTTGAACAGCAGACTAACAAAGTTTTTTAACAATGTTTTTCTAGCTTGTGGTCGGCCTTCATGCAGCCCCTGATCCTGAGCACACTAGAACATGGACACCATTACACATCTGCAGTCAAACTCACACATGAAAACACAGCTATGTATATATAAAGGGATAATTACCATACGCCTATACATGGATGAAGTCACAGTGGGGTGCTGTAAACACACAACAGATCAACTTTCCATGCATGTGTTTGTAACACACAAATATGTATGAACTACAACTCATGTATGTAAATATTTCAACATACGGAATCTGTTTGTTAACATATTACCCTACTGAAAGACTCCTTACGATGAAAGTATACTCTGTACACATCACATTTTCTGACCTCTTTGAACATCAGCATCTAGATTTAAGTCTTTATAAACAAAGGTAAGACTTGGTTTATTGTCTGCATTTTAACAGTAACATCAATAATGGACATGTTTCCTGTTGCAAATCTTGGTGCAGGGTGCAAAGAGGATGGATTACGTGCCTTTATTATAAACATGGGTGTGCTTCGGTCAAAACATAGATCAAACCAATCAAAGTGTCAGCTGTTGTTCCCTTTTTGTTAGTACAGTCTACCTGTAGACCTTAACGTGATCCTAAGACGAGGGATGGAGATCAAAAAACAATTCCAGTTGAGAATCGATTACAACTCTCTCAAAGGAATCAATATCATTAGCTTTTTTGCTTAACAATTCCTTTATCAATTATTTCTACTTTTCAGTGCATGCTTTGCAAAACAAGGATGTCACTTTCAACAGAGGCAGTCAGCAGAAATGACAACAAAGAAATCTAAACGAAATGGCATGCATATACAGGTGGCAGAAGTGGTCAAAGTTGTAGCTTGATTTAGACAAATAACACCCACAACTTGCAGAGGCATTCATCTGTAGGTTGAATATAATGAGTGACATTTTTTTGATCTTGTTGACTCTAAAAAACCTCCACAGGTTAGCTTTTGCACCCATAGAAAATCAAAAGAAATTAATAAGGCAATTGTTAAATAATTAAGCCAATAAGAAGAATCGATGATGGCATAGGTATGGATAAAGTCATATCGATTCACATCCTTACTTGAGACTTATCTTTTTTAATTTTGCTTTTGATTAAATGTTACTTTTCTTTATTTTAGGTAATACTGGTTATGTATTTATCCCTTTTAAATGTTATTGTGTTTTATTGAATTGTACATGTCAGATCCGTTAATTTTGATATTCTTAAAAATCTGAAATTTTCATCATAATTTATTCTCTGAATAGTTTATAATTTTCTGAGTCAAATCTGTTTTTTTTTATCTCAGTCTTGTTATTTGCTCTTCTGTCCTTTTACTTTAATTCCTTATGTATGCATTTATCATTTCCACTACCATTGCTTCTTTTTATTCCATTAATACTCCTATTTATCTCTAGCTTTACAGACTTTAAAATCATCACCAGTGTTTTATCATTTTGAACACATGAGCGTTTCTTTACATTCTCGCCTGTTTAGTTCCCAACTCCCACAGTTCTTTTTAATTGGTGTATTTGATAGTTATTTCTCCTCTGCTTTGGTTCAGTATGGCTTCAAGTACCTGTGGACTGAAACTATTTCTTCTCAACTTTTCCCACGAAAATCCTTAGCTCTATTTCCTATTGCATGCGTGAAACACACTAGACAGCCTGTTTTATTATTAGTGACCAAAATCATTTCATTCATTACAAATATTAGAAATTTGACTCCATGTTTGAAGAGTTTTTTATCCTTCGTGTGCTTCTCCTTTTCCCAAGAGGTGCCACAAAATGTCAGTGCCTCAGCTCTTTGTTTTGTTATGAACACTAATATTTTCAACAAGTGCTCTGATATTGATCGGCACAGGTCTGCTGCTGTGCATCCCATGTGAGTGAAACAAGGTCAATAAAGTGTGTTTTGATCACACGGATGTGTTCCAGTCTCTCTAATGCAGCCCTGACAAAGCAGAAACACCCTGCCCCATAGATTTTGTACTTTTAAAGCAGGTTTGAGGGAGCGCAGTCAATTCTGCAACCTCAAGTGAGGAACATGCCAGCTTTGCACTTGACCACTCCTCATTTTCAGACAAACCTAACCCTGGGCACAAACAGAAGTGTCTGATCATTTGCTATTTCAACAGCGCAAGTGCATACTTGTCACATGTGTTGGGTGTAAATTACTGAAGACACCTGTGCTTCATGCCAAAATATGTTGCAGACATAAAAGAGGGCCATTGTGTTCACAGACCTTTTTTTAAAAAATTTTTTTGGCACTTTTGTGCCTGAAAGATAGGAGAGAATGACAGTGGATAGGCCTGTAAAAGCGGTGAGAGAGTAGGGGAAGACACTCTGCAAACTGGCCACAGGCAGGATTCAAACCTCGGAGGGCAGAAGGGGGACGTTATGGGACGTGCATGGTTGCTAACCACTCCCCCAAATACAGCACCCCAAACTTGATCCTGGTCCTTGATCCTAAATCTAATTCCAGTTTTCTTGAGTCAGAGTGGACATTTGTGCAAAGTTTGAGGGAAAACCCCCGAAGTGTTCACATGGACAAGCAAAGAGTGTACATGAGGCTCCATGCCCTCCACTTTTGACCTATGACTTCCAAACTACAGTTATTCCTCCCTTAAACAGAGTGATTTGCCCAAGTTTGAAGAAAAAAAATCTAGTTAAGCTTGTTAGAGAAATTTCGTTTGCTCGTGAAACATTTGGATGGACATGCCCACACAGATGTATAAAAATACTGCTTTTATTTAAATAATTAAACTATGTTTCATTTGCTGTGAGACATATCTTATTCTACTTAAATGATTCCAGCTCCCCTCTGGTTAACACGCCTGTAATCACTTACAAAGCATGTGTCCCTTCACAGAGTCGCAGTTTCAAGTGCACATGCTCCTGCAGTGGGTCCTGTGAACAGCCCCTCTGGGTGGTCCTGTCACAGGGCTGTTGACACTTCAGACGAGCTCTACTGAACCCATACATCATGATAAACCTGTGCCAAAGAGAGAGCCCCTCCTACAGTATCTTTATCACATCATATATCATTTCACCAAGCAAGACGCTGAGCTTTAAGGTAGTTTATTGTGTGTATATCTAGCTGAGCCCTCATGAGCTCCAGTGGGGGAAGAAGATGGCTTTCTGTCACTCATGAAGCCTGAAGCCTATTTCCCCTGAGGACCAGCAAAACAGCCTCTGTCTGAATCCCCTGTTCACCCCCAGACTCATACAGATTTCCAGGATACCTATCAGCATACTGGCTCATTCATAACCTTTATGTCCCCTTGGTCCCTTTTTGGGATGTGCATGTTTTGTTTTAAGGCAGTTTCACTACAGATACTCCACATGGCATGTAATTAAAGCCTGTAGACTGTTCCCACCAAGGACTACCATTTTCTTAATTGTAATTGTATCTGTCATAAAAGGCCTGTAGGGCTCTGGGTCAGGGATCAACTACATTTGAATGGGGGCCAGTTGTGTTTATGACAAATAGGTGAATAGAGGATACATTTTATCTTTGACATTTCACTTTGTAAAGCAGATTTAAGCTTGTCAAATGATGCGTAACAAAGCCATCCGCCACTGGTTGGAGCTGGAGCTGCAGTCCTACTTTTACCAGTTAATACACAGCTGGCTTCTAGTAATAACATTGTTCAGCTTGAAACACTTTGTAAGTATTCTGTGCCATAAAATAAAGATAAAGGTGTATTTAGAATGGTCAGAGCACTTGCATATTGACTGGAGCGATGTGCAACAATATACCACATGTACAGATAGAGCCACTTAAAATCTGGTCCGCTTAAAGGCAAACAAAGACCCTACATTTTAAGGTGAGCCAGAGTTTAGTTTTTGGCCACGCCAGAGTTCATGTGAACTTCAATAACACCCTAAATCAACCAGACTTACAGAAGTGTACCAGAGTTTGTTTTGTCCAGTTCATTTGGTCAGTTGAGTTGAGTTCAGTTTAGAGCTTTATTGTCTGTCCAGGGGAAGTTTGGTCTGTAGTGACAACACCCCCAACGCCAACTACAAACAAATAAATAAACATAGACACAAAACAACATCATAGTGTACAGCACATCTAACCCTTATGAAGTAAAAATACAGGAATCAAGAGAATAAAAAATTATAAAAGAAGTGAAGTAGCTGGTGAAACCTGTTGTCAATCAAATAAAGGATTTAATTAGGTCGCATTAAGAGTGAAAACACCCATAACTTTATATGTGAGATCAGTCCCTATTTCCCACACAGCCAGTCGCACGAAGCAAATTGAGACTCTGGTTGTTTAATTCTGAGGCTTCTGTGTTTCCATAACTGGATTTTGCTGTGAATTACTCATTTTTATTGTTGAATAGATAGACGGATTGTTATAAAAGTCATCAAATGCTATGGCAGTTGATTATACAGCTGAAAGAGGTTGGAGTCCTTGCCATCTGGAGCTTCAGGGTGTAGGTTTGCACTCTTATGCCCTTGAACTTCATCGCACACTTAACTTACAATTGCAGTAGAGTAAGGCAGGTAAGGCAAAACATGGGGTCTTTATTACAACTCAGGCAAAAATATTAAAAAAGGAAACTTACCAAGCTTTTTTTTTCGTTGATAATCATAAATAAATTCCAACCCTATATGTATATAATGCTGCGTTCCAGGCAACCCGTAACTCGTGTTTTTCCCACCTGTAACTCATGAAAATGCACTGGAACGGCAGTCGAACTCGTAACTTACAACCCGTGAACTCGTACCAGATCGATGTACTCCGAGTTACGACTTGTGACGTCACATCACTGCCTAACCAATGAGGCAGCCTCTTAATAATGACAAACACTGTAAAGTACAAGCTTCTGTTACATTATGTGCCGTTTCCCTGCTTTTGTTTCACTTAAATGAGCTTGTTGATAAAACAGAAATCTTATAATGCCTGCCATGTTGGTTAATTTACATACCAGAATTCCTTGCGCTCAAACCGTATTTTGCCAGGAGCGCTTTCAGGTCGGAACTCGTAGATTTTAACTGGGAAATATCCGAGTCACGGGTCGCCTGGAACGCAGCATAAGGCAGAGTGTCTGTTTTTGTGTTAGTGTGCTAAACCCCCTTTTTCCACACCACCATTAAATAAAAATAGAATTGACAAAAAATGTTGAAAATCATCATATTCAAGAGAAAAAATGTCAGTCACTTTGGATTTAGGAAATAAATAATTTTAATTTCCATAGCCTACTAAAACTGGCATGTAAAGGGCAACAGATCTGAAGGCTTGAGTTTTTTTATAAACAGAACTGAAATTGGAGAAAGTATTCGATGAGGTAAATTCTAGTAAAACATAATGTATTCTGACAATTCCTCTGATGCAACTCTTTTCCCAGTTAAATGTACCAAGTGCTTTGACCTCTTCAGATAGTGGCAGGAAGCCCATCTCTGTATCTCCCTGTTCCTACCATTATGTTCCTTCCAGACTCCCCGACATTGTGTCTTTTGGGGGAAACTCCAGCCCCTTGTGGATTTCCCCGACAGTGCAAGCATTTTACAAGCTAATGGTGAAAAAGCTGGCTGCCCCGGGGGCCAACTTGAGCCTCTCCTGGGGGAGCAGCCTCTGTTAGACAAATCCTTCCACCTGCAAAAAGAGGAAGCAGAGATTTATGCCCTCACGCAGGTACACATGCAGTTTATTAGAGGGCTGGCACACACACACACACACACACATGTTGGAGTGCATCAGTCAATACATAGGTGCTGTCGTGACTGAGCGATCATGTTTCTACCTCAGTGATTTATAAAGGATGTAGGGCTGATTTAAAGGCATATGCTTAAGCGGAAGTCGCTGTCTGTTTGTTCACTGGAGTCCTGTGGGAATCTTGATGGGGTTGTAAATGTTCTGTGTGCAGCTGAAACAGTCAGGGATGTGTATGTGTGTATGTGTGTGTGTGTGCGTGTGTGTGTGTGTGTGGTCCTCTCTCTGATGAGCACAGACAAAACACAGAACTCAGACCTTGCTGAGTCAGCCCTGTGAATAAAAGATGAAATAATGTATGCATTACTGGTAGCATGCACTCGCTAATTCCTGTACTGCTCAAGACAGTGTCTTCAAATGAACCCTCTCATTTACACTAAGGTTTCTCACTGCAGAGTGAGAGTTTGTTGCTGTGGAGTGAGATCGAACCAAAGGCCCCAGTGCTGGCTATCATGAAAGGCCCTTGAAGTTTCAAGGTTTATCTGACAGTGTGGTCAAAATGGAGTTATTTGAATATGCCCCAACTTTGGCAGCTTTATAACATTATTAAGGTGTTATTCCAGTTGTCTTATGACAACTGATGATGATGTATTTTTAAATATTGTTGAAGTTTTCCTGATTTGGGCCCATTCTTTTCCAATGTGGCCAACTCACATCGTAGGCTCCAATACAGCATTTCAGCATCTGGATTGGATATCTGTGGGCCCTTGGTTGGTTATGCTAACCAACGTGTAGTAGCTAATGTTGAACAATATAAAGTCGTTTTTTTTTTTAAATATGTTTTTTGTGCATTTATGAGCCTTTATTGATAGAAAAGAGACAGTGGATATACTGTAGGCTTGTGAAAGAGGGTGAGAGAGTAGGGGAAGACACTCTGCAAACTGGTCACAGGCAGAATTCGAACCTGGACATAGGGTGTACAAGTACATAGGGTGCCTGGTTGTTAATCACTCCGCTAAACCAGCACCCTGAACAATGTAAAGTACTTATCCAAATTTCAAAAGGATGTCATAGAGAGTAAGAGAAACGTTGTGCTGGTTGAGTATGATGTTACCCAATGGCCCTCTTTACTAATTTGAGATTGCCAGCATAGATGTGTTATGGATTAGCCCCACCAGGGCCCAGAGCAAATCAGAAAACTCATACAGCTAACCCTAACTTGAAGTGTGTAAGTGATACTAGACGGCCAGAGAAAGAATGGACTGGTTTTCACGCAGAAACAACCGAAGCGGGACAAGCTCACCCACACGTCCTTCGGCCGGGCCTCTGGCGAGGATGGCTCCGGTCGGCGTCGCGTCGAATGGCGGACTCAGTCGGCGTAGCTGTGAGCGGCGAACCCAGTCGGCTTCCTTCTCAGTTCAGTTTTTGTATTTTGGTTGGGGTTAAACAAAGAAAAATGCTGGTTTTATCTCAGTGGGCAGCCGTGTCGCATCCTCAGGCGTCTGTACGTTGGCGTCTCCAAAACCTCCCAGCTGCAGCCCCTTTTACCTGATGGCTAATGACGTCTTATAAAAAGGAGACAGATGTCCTTTCCTGGTGCACCTCAAGCATGATGCATTCAAGTCCATCAGAAAAGACAGTTATGCCAGCACAGCTTAACCCACTTTATTTCCATTGTGAAAACCAGTCCAAAGTAAATGAGAAAACAAAAGAAACCCCAAAAACAAGAAGACCCATCTCTCCTCACATTCCTAACAGATGTAACACATGAGTAACATGCTCAGCTCAGGATAACTTTGGCCTGTGGTTGCCTGGTGCTGTTGAATGTTGTACACATGTATTGTGATGTCATTCAACAAACGCATGAAGCAGAAATATTACAGTCAGTATCTGTTGTAGTCTGCTGGTGAAACCCATCTGCTTCAAGATTTGACATGTGCAAAAGTGCATACCTTAGTTGTAATAAATGATTATTTGATGTACTGTTGCAATATCTCCTTGCAGACCATTCCAGTTATTCTCCTCTTATCTCTGTCATCAACAAGACGTTTTTGCAAAGAGAACTGCCACATGTATATTTTAAGAGCATTTAGTGTAAACCAGCTCGTCTGGCACCAACAACCATGCCAACATTGCATTCTACATATCCACAAGTCTAAATGCATTGAGTTGCTGTTATTTGATTGGCTGATCAGCACTGTGGGTTAACATATAATCAGTTCAGTGATTTAGTTGATTTTATAAACCATGCAATTCAATATGTCTTTATATTATATGGTATATATTGTTGAGCAAATATTGGTTATGTAATATTGCAAAAGTTTGTGAATGAACTCTTAAATAAAGAGGAAATACTTGACATTTTCCTTCAATTACTGGCTCCCAAACTTGGGTCAAAGCTTCTATTTGTTGCCTGAGGCTTTGTCTGCTCTGAGGTTATCAAAATTAATCTCAGATAGATAAAATTATTTAGTCAAAATAATGTTGACACACTAACTGAATCATTTTATTACGTTTATTTGTGTGAAGGCCTGGCCTGCTGGGATTTTATTAATAAGAGAAACTAAACCTAATGTCACTGATTTATTTCAGTGACTCCAAGGGGAACACAGGAGCGCTTCAAAGAAAAGATTTGGAAAATGAATGGCCTAAATAAGCAATGTTTTTCTCTAGAATTTTCTCTCGGCATGCAAATGGAGGAAAATGGGTCAGATTTTAGGACAAAAAAGAGAAATTTTGTACATAAGAGAATAACGATTTTCCCTCACTGGGCTGTGTGTGCATATGAGGCCAAGGACTCATTGAAATTTAATTAATTTCGGGTGGAAAAAAAACAAACAGCACCTCGGTTATCTTACACTGCAATGGATGCATTAACATTGCGCCACTTTTTTATGAGCAAGTCCCTGGATGTCAGTACTATTGAGCTCCCTGCATTGATTACATGTCAGCCAAGAAGAACCAAAACCAGAAGCATCCAAAATGCAAAAACCTCTCAAAGGCATTTCCAGCATAGTCAAGCGACTTGTTGTCAAAGATACGTCTTGCATCTCCTATTCCTTGTGCCATGACCAACAGTCCCTGCAAAAGTCAATGAATTGATAGCAAAAAAAGAGGAAAAATTCCCTCTCTTGCAATGTTAAGAAATTCTGAAATATAATGCAGGATCCACATCCTGTTTGGATTACTACGAAAATAGTATCAACTCACCCTAGCACCATGATCAAGATTTCCTGAAAATTTCCCGAAAATCTGTTGAGCAGTTATTCAGCTATTGGCAATAAGTGAAAAACTGCCCTAAATCAAAAGATTAAGACATCCTCTAAGAAAGTTCCTTGTTCTGCATTGAGTTTTGGATCGCAAGAAAAATGTAAAAGTTTCCATCTTGTGTCATGACCAACATTTCCCGCAAAAGTTATTGAGTTGAGTGAGACTGTGGGAAATTTTCCTCTGCTGTAATGATTAGAAATATTTAAATAAGATCCTGGATCTACATCTGGATTCAGATTGCCACCAAATTTGTATCACCTCGTGCCCTAACCCGCATTTTCTGAAAATGTCATGAAATCTTATTGAGCTGTTAGTGAATGTGGAAAAATTGCCCTATCTCACAAAATTAAGAAATCTAATTTGGATCATCATCAAAGTTGTACCACCTCTTTGTTTTGTCATGAACAGCACTTCCTGAAAATGTGATGAAACTCTGTGAAAATGTTTTGGAGCAAAATAAGTGGAAAAATACTTTATCTTGTAATCTCAATAAATCCTTAAAAAAATCCAAGCATGGATCCACATCTGGATTTGGATCACTACCAAAATCAAATCAGCTCTCCCTTGTGCCATGACCAACATCCCCTGAAAATGTTATCTAAAATGCTTTTACAATCAAGAAACTACCACATGCTGGCCTCTTTAGTGGAGATAACAAAGGCAGCTTGATTGTTGAAAAGTAATGCATTGGGAATACATTCATCTCATTGTTAAATCACCCCAAAGCTGTTCTTAGGTTTGTTTCACTCGAAATTTAACAAATTGCACGGAGCCTTCTTTCACATATGCAGAAACATGTCTGTCCTCTCCTTGTGGGGCAGAGCTGACCAGAGTAAATATGACTGATGTATGACTATTGGCATGAACTTAATACAACCCCACTTTAAAAAAACTGAGCTATCCCTTCAAGGTCACTTGTATTATGTTTGATTGTAGATCTCCACATGCCACTGTTCTGCCAAAATCCACAAAGGCAAAAGTTCAGTATTTGCTTCAGTTCCCATGTTATATCCATTTTGAAATTGCTTCATTATTTAACTGTTCATTAACTTTAAATGAAACCCAGTTTGACGTAGATTGCCTCCTACAAATGAAATATTGCCTCCTGTCCTTGTCTGACTGTTTCATAAAAACATTTTACAATAGAATTGCAGCGCCCAGCCCCGCCGTCTCAGACCTGCAGTGAGCACTAAACCAGCTCAAATGTGGTCATTTTTCTTCAGTTAAATGAGACCTGCTGTGAGCACCTAAATAGCAGAGAATGTGGTTTAAGTCTCCCTATCAGTGCACTTCTCAATCACCCTGCCTTTTATTGTGTGATTCATGGATGCAGGAGAAAGTCTTTAAGAAGACAAATAAATCAATATTACCATTTGCTGCTGGAAAATACCCAAGACGCCAACTGAACGGCGGAGGCATGGAGCTGATGGATGACAGGGAAATGCAGCTTTAATCTTGATGCTGTCCATCACAAACAGAGGGGTTGTCGGAATCATCTGGAAGGCCCAGGCAAAGACCAACACAAGGTCCATCCCCATTCAGCTACGAGCAATAACAGGGTATGGACAAAAATTTTAGGCTTTTTAGGGGACTTCAATAATGCAGAAACAATCTAAGATAAGATTTTTAGCCAAAAAAGAGAAGGAGCACTGTCTTAATTGATCAAATATGAGGGAGATATTTGGACAAGTTTATTTTTTCTATCTTATTTATGGGATACATGCAGCGTTGGGGGTTTTGCTCACTGTTTTGATTTTTTAATGGGTTTGTGCTGACAATAGCTGAGGCAGAAATTATACATTTTTAATTTGCCCACTTGATTGTCCATCTTGGTTATCAATCTTACTCTTGTGATTGCAACATGTCAGATTTAAGGAGCTTGTTTCAGACTTTGCTCAAATGTCTACTCTGATCTTAGGATGAACTTTTCCAGTTTTGTAACCTCAAACACCAGATTGACTTTCCAATGTATTTCATTATTCCCTCCAGGAAAGAGCCCATAGAAGATGTTTGGGGAGGGCAGAACCTGAACAGAAAACAGATAATGTTGTAGATGGGAGCTACGGCATTTCAGAATGCAAACTGCTTTGTAAAGCAAACTCTAAAATGTTAGACGTGGAGCAAAAATACTATTTCTATATAGAAGTCTGAAGTGTTGGTATTTGCTTTTCCTTAAAATGCAGTCTAAATCTGACAAAACTGCTACTAAAGCTATTTGCATCTTTGCTAATCCCAGTATGTGCACACTGCACACTGCTGTCTTCTTGCTCGTTCCTCTTCCTGCTCTAAAGCAGTGGTTCTCAACCTTTCAAAGTCGCGACCCCCAATTTAACGTTCAGTACTGTCCGCGACCCCCCTCCCCCCGGAACGCAATGAAAATTTGCTGTCCCCGGTGCTGAATTTTGCGCATCTATATTTTTCCTAAGTGATTTGGTGACCGCCAGAAATCATCTCGCGACTCCAATTGGGGTCGGGACCCCAAGGTTGAGAATGGCTGCTCTAAAGGACCCTGATTGGACCGTGCTGCTTTGGCTCTACAATGGTTGTAGATTGGAGTTTGGTAAGATGGATCTGCCTGAGTACAGACACTGAATCAGGCAGATCCAGCTGCTCCACAGAGTTACCAGTTTTGTGGGTCAGATTTGAAGTTCACAAAGCCGGGTTCATCTCTTACTAAGTTTAGAACACTTGAAAGGATTTTTACTAAAGTGCACAAATGTCCCAAGTCGACTTGCAAACAAACTAAATAGATTTTACAGGTCATAGGTCAAAGTTTAAGATCATTATCGTCAATCATCAACTTGGGAGGATGCTGTTCATCTATAGATTGAGCTGAAGTTTGGCAAACACTTCTCATGCCTCCCAAAATCCAAATAACAGATTTAAAATAAAATTTGCACTTTATCTATTAAACTTATTTAACACCAATTTGCTGATTTAGGATGAACATTGCTCTTCTTCAAATGGCACCCTGTGAGATTTAAATCAAGAAGGGGCATTTTTGCAGAATATGTCCAGTAAGGATAAAATAACAGAACTGCCTTCTAATATAATTGGTGTAAAAATATGTCATACTAGATTTATGTTTTTAAATAAAATTCAGGGCAGAATCTTAACCAAAGTAATATGGCTAACAGAGTGAACTGCTGCAAAAAGGATGTAGGCAGTAAGATGAAAGCCTCTACACTCTCCCTAAACATCAGTGGTTTCATTTACTTACAGAGAGCTAGAGTGAATTACACGAGCAAGACTGTGGTTGATAACAGACCTGAAGCATTAAATGCTGCTGTTCAATGACAATTGATTTGTCATTTCTGGGTTGTTCATATACCAACTTGTTCAAGTCTTTATTTTCCTGACTGTAGTTTCTCTTGTGCTTGTCTATTAATTCTTAATATTCTTAATATTAAAGAAAGAATCAAGAATTCTGCCAGACTTTGCAACACTGTTGTCTGTGGCTCAGGGTTGAACTGATTTGATGATTGACCTCAAATGAGAAGGTCATGTCGACCTTTGCTTACAAGATTTGCACGATCACATGACCACAAAAAAGTCACATCCCTTTAATTATCCTTCCACTTTATCACTGTGACTGTTGTGTATCTCATGGACTCATTAAACCATCTGGTTGTATCTTGGTAATGTTTTGATATTATTTTATTAATTGGCTTTAATTTGTAGAGAAATTGAAAGTTTGCCACATTTGGAACAGTGAGTGTAATTAGTAGGAAACATGCCAAATTATTTTGCAATGCAGATAGTGCAATGGGATATTTGGTAACCATGCCCTTTACAGTCCTGGATATATCAGGTGTAAGTTTAGTAATAGGATAAGTCTAGTAATAGGATGTTACTTGTGGTAAATTATTGTGTTGTAACACTTATTATAAGGAGGTAATTGCATAGAACATACAGATATAGGAAAGACTCCGCTGTCCCCATTGATTTTAGCTAAGTACAATGTATTTCTGACTTGGATGGTAATAATAACTCAGATATTAGTGTGTACATTTCTAAGTAGTTAACTTGTTAAAACTAGCAAACATCTCCACAAATAACCAACAAGTTTGACTAAGTACCAAGCCTGTAGTCAGCCACTGAACAAGCAACAACAAAGGCTTAATGTCTGTAGGTTGGAGTAAACTGGAGTTGATTGACACAAAAAATGCAATGTCATAACTTATTACTCCTCCCATAACTCTAACACAAGTATACAGTGGCTGTAAAGTAGCCACTATTGTTGAATCAACTGTGAATTAAAGCTCACAAAGCCCACTGGCACCTTGCAGACTGATCAGGGCAGCAGCTTGTAAAACAAACAAACAAGCGAGAGCTGTGTTTGTTTCTCAGCCCTCCCCAGGCCCCAGCAGTAATCCTGACTGGACCATTATACACTAATGGTGCTGGCGTGTTGTCTGTAGGTGGGCTGCCAGGTCTGCCCGGCCAGATCCTCTCTTTTTTCCCCCAACTGGATGTTAGGAGATGGGAACTGAGCTGCTTGTGATGAAGTCAGCCAGAGCCCAAGAGTGTGAAAGAGGTACCATGAACAAGACCAACATACTCTCATCCGAAAGTCAAGAGATAGACACAAGGCCCAGAAACATGCGCTGTACTCCACCATCACGTGCACGAATGATTCTAGAAGTCTGGACAATTAAAACCACACAATTTAGCCCTCAGACCACATAGTTGAAATTGATAGAATAATTAAAAACTTGACAAAGTTTACATACAAAAAAATCTCTTTAAATGTTTTTCATTGTATCACTCTGCATGTCTGCCTCTGACAAAAACATTTATTTTTATGTTTGGATATGACACAGTTAATTTAAATTGCCCCAATTTCCAGTTACATACAATAGTTTCCTTAAATTCCATAAATTCACATAATTTCTATGAAAAGTTTCCAGTTTGGAACGTTTCCTAAGTTCCCCAGCTAACTTCCCATTCTGCAAAGTTTCTGGAAATTTACTGCAAAATTGTGCACCCATTTGCAATCTTGCTCTTGACCACTTGGTCAACTTTTTCTCTGATAGAGTTGACATTTATCTTTTCTTGAGATGGATGGATCCAGTGACTTAGACATTTGTACTGCAAATCCTGCACTGAGTTATTGTGTGAACAAGTAGCTATCCCTGGATAGAGGCATACACAGACAGATGGACTCACTACTGGACGGACAGTTAGACAGCTCACAGACATAATTCCTCCAGCCTTCGCGATCACTGGCGCAGAGCATAAAAATGGGGGGTGCTTTTATTCATGAAGCCACATGCAGCTCTAAAAATACCCTCTCCCCATCCATTGAAGAGATTTTCTGCTTTGTCAGTGACATATTTCATGCTGCCTAGTTGGATAGCTTTTGAGGTCAGAATATGGGGTACTCCCTGTGAGGTTTTCTCTGGGTCCTGGCCTCCTTGTGGCCCATGCATTCACCCACATCTATCTCTGGTACAGACCCACACTCTTGGTTTCTTTGAGGATCAGGCTAAGTCTCAGCCATGAAAGATAAATATAAGAAATCCCATTAGTCACACTTCAGAAATAAAAAAGTAAGGAAGTGTGAAGAGCGTCTGAGGGGTAAATACAAGCTGGAGAGCAGATGCAGTGTGAAACACATCAGGGGATCATGTTTGTGCACGTGAGGGCTTAAAACGACATGTAATTGCGAGTGTTTGCCATTAAAGCCAGTGCGTGAGGCAGAGAGTGTGTGCAGCCAAACAGCTTTTAGATGTGTGAGTGTGCGTTTGTTAATCTTCACACAATCAAAGTGGGTTCCTCATTCCCTGCACACTGCCCCCTCCGCTCTGGCAGCCCACCTCAACAGTTCCCTTCCCTCCGGCGATGACGCAAATGCCCCACGATGACTAGCCCCCACGGTAAAACCTGTAAAACATTAGCCAGCGTGAATAAGACACACTCCCTGTGCCCTCCCCTCGGTGAGCGGGGCAGTGCTGGGAAGGATTTATAAGTGCCCTTCAAACCACCGGCTGCCGTGCGGAGGGTGGATGTGGCAGAGGGGAAGGTTTTTCAGAGTCACAGGGACAAAGGGCCAGACAGTTTAGGTCAGAAATTTGGCCCGGATCAGAGCCTTTCCACACTCTATTCCTGCAGTTTTACAGTACGTCTTACACACCCCTATTAATTCTTAGCACTTAAGTATCTATTTTCCTTTGCCATTTTGCAATACCGTTCCCTTGTGGTTAATTAAACTGAAGACTGTTTATGAAGAGTTTTTCCGAGGAGGATGAAAGTTTATTTAATAAAAATGTTAAAGTGGAAAATACAAAAAGGAAAGTAAATACATTATATAAGGATGTAATATTAAATCTAACACTTACTTCTCTATTAAATGGTGAATAGATCTGAGCTTGTATGTTGTTTTTTTTTACTAAGTTATTGTGGGCATACTTTAGCAGTTATCGAAGCTAAACATATGACCCTGAATTAAAACAAAACAAGGACTTTTTAATCCCAATATGCCCTCTTAAGGCTATGTAGCTTATGCATATTATTGAGCCTCAAATAAATGTTTCACTGCTGAGCTGCAGACCAACTCTAGTCTTCTGCTGTACATAAAGTTGTGACCTCTGAAAACAATGAGTACCACACATAAAATCTGACGTCACCCTCGGTATGAACTGTATCAGTGTTTGAAAATCCGGACACAGACTTCAAATATTTTGGCTTGTCATTGTGTCAGTAGTGTTTCAAATGTACCTTGAACAGACTGTTTCTGCTGTACCAAATATAAATTTAGAAATCTTTAATGCTTAAAGTTAAGAAAAGCTGCATCTGTCCGTCTTTACTTCACAGTAAAGATCAGAGGCTTCAGTTATCAAAGGTTGTGATGAATATAGATGTTTAAATATATCTGAGGCCTTATAAGAGTTTCTCTTACCAGTGCATGATTCAGCCACATTTCTTAAAATAAGTCCTGCAGATGTGATGATATGATTATACCTCCATCATAAATATCTTTACAACCATTTATTTCTTTTATTTAATGTTTATTCATATAGGAACACATGAAGCAAGAGAATGTTGCCACACTACAGCATTTATAGCCTGAGCTAATTTGCAATGCCGGCCCTTAGTTAGGCCTTAAAGACATAAAAAAGAGCAATAAAAACTGTTGAAAAAAAAACAGAAATAGACATGTGGACCCTCTTTGAAACAAGATGTCACATCTCAGAGGCTAAGGTCTAATAAATTTTAACTAAATGGAAACTTTTATGATGGGAACAAATTTATGGTCTTGGCATCCATATAGGTGTCACTATTAGCAATACATTTTCTAGTCCTGTTGTCTCTGCCCACTTCCATATCTCCCCCACTCACACCGCCAACACAGGCTCAGTGGATGGATGTTCAACATGCTCAAGCTTTCCTGTATAAGCCACTGTAACTTAAAGCAGTCTATTGTGGTGCAGTTCCGAGCTCATGTTGGGCTTGGTTGTATGTACAGTACGTGTTTATTTTATATATGTTTGAATGGGTTGATGCATATTTGTGTATAATATGAAGTGTTTAGCTTTGCCCTATTGTAAAGAGTCCTGAGATACCATTTGCTATGGTTTGGTGATACAAATATTGATTGATTAATTGATTGATTGATTGATATCAGAGATGGGATTCTAGAAATGTTAGATCATATGTAATTTGGTTAATTTCTTCAAATCAGGTAGCTGCAAACAGCTAGAGCTTCCGGTGTGCCATTTAGTGATCTACTCCACCGAAACACATTTAAGCTGCATTTCCACCAAGCAGTCTGGTTCAGTTTGGCTTGGCACTCATTTATTCGTGTTTCCACTGTTGGATCAGGAGAAAATGTGCTTCCACTTTTTGCCACCCCTCTAACCGACCTGAAAGGGTGGAGCTTAAGGTACTGCAGTCCTGTGATGGGTCACCATAATTACCATGTTACAGCAGTAAAAATGTTCAAATCAGCTGGCTGTGGACATAAAAACAAGATCAGGGTTTACCGCTCCAACTGTACCAAACTGGACTGAATCAAACCAGATCACTAAGCTTTAAAAACAAGGTAATGTTGGGGACCTGCAGCAATCTCCAGCTTTAATAGAGTATTACATGATTTGTACCATTTTCATGTGGCAGAAACTTAAGTTGCACCATTTGATTCCAACTAGGTCAATAGCTTTTTTCTAACAACATGAAACAACGGTATGAGCTGTTTAAATTTTAAATGCTCATAATTAAGTTAGACTTTGGGCTTCTTGGGCAGCACAGTGGTGCTAGATGTGGCCCTGCGATGACATGGAGACTGGTACACAGCTTCTTACCCAATGTCCTACAAAGGCTGTGTAGATAATGGATGGATGGAAGCTTTTTTTTTTCAAACAAAAGCATGAATTCCCTAAGCAGGTGCATGGAGTGCTGAGATACTGCTGTTACAGAGATATTTAAGCCAATTTAACATCATTATTTCCTGTATTTAAGGGGTTTAAAATACACTCACCTTCACACTTTACCTTTTCTAAAGGCTTAACATCAGTCTCCACCCTTAAACCCCCTGAAAAATTCTGATTCTGAAAAAAAAACCCAAAAAACTGTTTGATTTAAATCATGAGCATGTCTCCAGCTGGATGTTCAAACCACAACTACACTTAATTCCTAAAGCTTTAATGAGCAATATCAGGATCTCAGTGACTCCAACATTCAAAGAATTGAGAGTAAGGATCTGTAATTGTTGCCTTGATGTCTCCCTCATAGTTAAGTAACTTAATCCTTCATATGGGGAGTCTGAGCTGAATCTGACCTACTTTCTGTTTGACGGCTGAAATGAAAGTGAGTCCGGGGTGCTGCAGACGTCAGAATATCTCTGACAGAGAGCAGCGATAAGAGAACAAAGGCTGAACTAAGTAAGGAAATATTCCCCGAGACCTCCAGGCAAGTGGGAGTGAGACCTGTGTGTGTGTGTGTGTGTTTGTGTGTGTGTGCTTACGTAAGCAGGCGGGTGTGTGTGAATCCATGACTTTGCAGAGCCCACAAAGAGAGAGAGAGAGCATGGTGAGTTTAATTGGACTGAGAGGTGGTGCATATAAACCCTGGGGTCAAGCTGATTGGAAAATCCAACAACACTCTGCCTTAATTAACCTGACAGTACACTGTTAGAGCTTTTCCTCCCTCGCTAAACAGATAGTCATGTATAATGTTTATACCAGGAGTCTTTGTGTTTGGTGGACTATTGTTGTCACTTGGAGCTTGCATGTGCAGAGCCTGTATCTATTAAACGTTGATTTACTACATGGTTATGTCGCAGAATAGGTAAGACAGTAGAAACTGGTAAGATGAAGGTTTCTGCCTGAATTTAAAATAAAAAAAAAATATGACCAAGATCAAGTTGTTTTCATACAAACATTGATATTTTTCTAATTTTTTGTCACAGTACTTAATCTTGTGATTATTTTTATTCTATAATCTCATTCAAATTAGCACAAACCTGAGGATTTCTGAAGTTACCCAGGTGAGCTGCATGTTTGAATACAAACTTCAAGGCTTATCACAGGATATTCGCTGAGGGACAAGTGTGAACAAGTAAGTTAGGGGGTTTTCTGGGTAGGTTATGTTGAAATTTGCTGAAGAATTGCACAGTTGCATTTTCTTAAGCAGTTTATATTGCCAAAAATCATACCATGTGATGCATATTGCTATACAATGGTGAGGATTCAATATATCACGAACCGTGACAACACTACAAACAGAAAGGCATACCTGTTAGGCAAATTGGTGAATCCAAATTGCCCTTAGATGTGTGTTTGCTTATCTCTATGTGGCTCAGAAATTGACTGGAAGCAGGTACATCCACACCCCAAAAGAAATAATCAGCATAGAAAGTAGATGAACGGATCTGTTGCTTGCATTTGAGTCATTTTTGACCAAAACTATATATTTTTACTTCCGTAGAGGAGTTTTGTACCTTGTCCCCTACTGGTTTAACGGTTTCCAACGTCTGTGTTTCTGAACATCCTGACATGATAAGTCAGCCATAGAAGAACTGAAGGACATGAAATCCAATCACACAGGACCAGTAATGAGGGAAGAAAGAGGACACAGGAGGTCAGGGAAGAGGAATGAAGGCAGAATTATGAATGGATGATGAAGAAAAAACTGAGCTATATTAAGACCCAGCAGTTTCCGGCCTCTTTTCTCCAGTCAGATTTAGAAAATTCTCTGCAGTGAGAGGATGACAGTGGGCCAAGCTCACTGCATCACCTCATTTCTATCAGCACGAAAGCCGAGCCTCATTTTAGATACCGCCACTGTCGCTCCAACCACTTCACACCCACGTGCTGGGAAGTGGTTCTCGACTGGTTACTGGCGAGGAGCGAGCCAAACAACAAGCGTGTTCCAGTAGTTTGTTTGTGCTTTGACACCGTGGTGTTTACCCAGCACCTCAGAGGCAGGGCAGCCTGCTGTGGGCTGTGGCCTGATGCCATGGTGGTGGACGGGGCATGGCTGCAAGCTGGAATCAACATTTCTGCCCTCTTAACACTTTAGGTGAGAGGCCGGCTGGGAGTTTGCTCGGCTGGCACTGTTTTAAGTCGTGAGAGCAACAGCTCATTTGAAGAGGGCAGCGGGTATTTTGGTTCGCTGCTTGCTTTGTATTGATATTGTGTGCTTTTTTTTAACACCATTATTTCTTCAATTGTTTATCACAAAACTTTCTAGCTCTTATATAAAACAACTGAAGACAGCCTGCAGCAGGGGTGGGCAACTGGCAATTGGGGGTCAAAGTGAGGCCTCTGCCTTACTTAATTTGACCAGAGATCAATTTAATATATCAAATGATTGTTTTTAATGATCATTAAAACTAACAAAGAACATTTTCTTTAGATTTTTTTGCTGTACAGTTAGTTGGTTACAAGGTATATACTCCTCAAAAAAACTTTGAAAACCTTATTTCAGTTATACCCTATGTTACAACTAATTTGTTTTGTATTTTTATATGCTTGAAAAGCCTGATTTGTCACCTTAATAACAAGGCACAACTCATAGAGATTGTACATTTGTGTAATTATCAATACAGCTGAACGTGTGAGTAAGCCACCTCAAAAAATGTGACATCCCTGCAACTGGAAGCTGCCCTTCTGGAATGCAGCGTGGCAGCAATATTGAGCATCACCCCTGGTCCCACTTCCAAATTTAAGACTGAGTTCTGTGAGACTGGTGAGGTCAAAGACAGACTGCCAAGTGGGAATCCAAGGAAGACAACACCCCAAAAAGGTGGATTCCTTACCCTTGCTTCATTGAGTATCAGCAAGCTTTCTTTCAGGGGAGAGGGGATTTTGGCTCTACTTTTTGGGCTGCTACTAATGATTTTAGCTGTGTTGCTCATTCCACAAATGCATGATCCTTATGAGTTGTGCCTCATTGTGATAGTGACCAATCAGGATTTCCAACTATGTAAAATTACTACACTGATTCATTTTATTAAAGAGAAATAATCCACAGAATTTGTGTTTCATAATTTTTTTTAAGAATACATTTTTCACGTAAAAAAAACTAAAGATGTACCTAATAAATTGTCTGGTTAGTATATGTAAAGTTGATAAGTGATCGCCATTTTACAAGTCACAATACTGGTCGCTGCATACTGGTGTGTTGTCTGAATCTACCCCTCTGTTATGTAGAGGTTTTTAGTCCATATCTGTTTCTTGGTGAATTTATGTTTCAGTGCTGTCTATATTTGTTACCACCTTTGGGGCTGGAAAGCATTCCTTGTTTTCTCTCTAAAATTAAATGGTTAGCAGAGCTGTAAATGGCACATATTTTGGCATATTTAATAGGGCTTTTAAATGCAGAAGCTTCCTCCTTTCCTCCATCTGGAGTTCTCTGGGTTGATGTGACGTTATATGAAAGCAGCCTATATGGAAAATACTAATAGACCAAGAACTGACCCCTTGGGGACACCACATGTGAAGTGGGATTGGGGATATGGGAAAATTCTCCTGCAGAAATACATAGATCTGACAAAGAATAAGATTGAAACCACTTTACAGCTGTGTCCATTGAACATTTCAGTGGACTATCATGATCAACTTTTCCTATTGCTTCAACTAATCACAGTGACTATCTTACATTCATTTGTATCAACAAAACTTTCATATTATACTTGTCTAAGTGTCAATACCCGGACTTTTAGACCTCCAACTCAGATGGAATTAATATAATTTAGTTGTTGGCAGTCCTAGTGCTGAAACTGAAGTTTAAAAATCAAACAGCAGCCTGTTTTTCCAGGAACAATGTCACAGTGACCATGAATGTTCCACAGAGCTCGATGCAGACTTGAAAGCTCGAACATGGAGCCAAAATAAACTGTTGACAGTGAGGTTTGTGGGTAATCCACAGTATCCAGGAAATTGTTCCTGGAAAGAAAGGTTGCTTTTTGAGTTTTAGAATGTCAAAGGTAGTTTTTTTTTTTTAATAAGAGACGTATCATGAATAAACACATTAGTATGTCGGCACATATGTTTGGGGTATCTTCAGTATCAACCAACCCATGAAGGGGGAAATAATCCAAACCCAATCCTTTGTTTGCAGTCCATCTACCTCTAAAAACATGAAGTATAACAGTCTGTTTGGAATGTGCACTCCCTGTAACATCACAGTGATTCATGATGATAAAAGAGAGGTGGAGTAATAGGTCTTAAAACATAAATCTACAAGAAGAGCTCCAAGAGCTCAAACCTCTGCCAAGGCATTTCCAACATCATTGGAGAGTTATTGACAAAATTGGGGAAAATGTCTCATAAAGAAATTCTTGAAAAGATTTCTGGATCTGCATCTAAGTTCAGATCACCACCTAAAACTAATATCCAACATTCCCTGGAAATGTCATCAAAATACATCAAGAGGTTATTCAGACCATGCAATTATTGTGATACATAAATCACAAACTTTAATAATTACATTCATATTTTCATTGGCTTAAAGGTCTGCGTTTTTAAGAAGGCTAAGTTAAAATAAAACATCTGATATGAAAATTTAAATGGGATTAAACAGACTTGAAGAAATCCACATTTCAACTTGAAATGCTCCAAGAGCACAAACCTCCACCAGGGTATTTCCAACAGAGAAAAATCACAACAGGATCAGATCAACACCAAAATCATTTTACTTTTTTCTTGTGTGATCACCAAAAATTCCCTGAAGATGTCATTGACACCTTACCTGAACTTAATAGGTTATGGTCAAAAATGCACATAAACCAACCATTTAGAAACTTCCTGGATCTGCATCTTAATTTAGATCACCACCAAAGTCCAATCAGTTCTTCTTTCTGCATCGCAAACATTGCCTGAAAATGTATTCAAAAATAGTTGTGAACTTATTGAACTCTAAGTGAAAATATGAAAAGCTGCAAGGCAATGTTAAAAAATGAAAGAAAATTTCTAGATCTACAAACAAGTTCCTGTCAACACTAAAATTTGAGTACTTTTTCCTTGTGCTGTGACAAACATCCCTTTAAGTATAATCGAGAAATTAGTTATCCTGTTCACAATCAACAAAACAAATGATGGCAAAAACATAACCTTGTTTGGGGATATTAGCAATATTGTGCTTCCTGTTCCATCACGTACTGGAAATTTGAATAAATTTATGTTATTTGTTTAAATACGATCTGTGGTAAATGCAACTCAAGAGGTTTAATTTTTTTAAAGACGATAAAATACATCAACAAGTGCCCTACATATATATATATATATATATATATATATATATATATATATATATATATATATATATATATATATATATATATATATATATATATATATATATATATATATATATATATATATATATATATATATATATATATATATATATATTACAAACAACAAGCAGAAGTTTGTTAGTTGCCCTTTTTGCATATGTTTAGAAGTTCCTTCATCATTATGCCATTACAAGACATGCACATTAATTAGGCAACAAATGAAAGATCAGAACCTTGTTAGAGGTGTTGGATATATTTTTTAAAGCAAGGCACAGACATTGAATTTATACTAAACTGCATAGATCAACATTAAATTGTGGAAAAGAGGGATCAAGTGGCACCTTTGAAAAAGTCTTTGCTGCAATGAGCATGGACAACCACAATTCCACCAGTAACTACAAAATCATTTTGATTGCCAGAATAAAATGGATGCTTCAAGTCCTGTCACCTTTTTAACAAATATACACATCCATTAATCCATCGACACAAGTCTTTTCAACCTACAACTTAAATAACATCTGGCTGGTGATCAATACATCAAACACACTCGTGTTTGTTTTTTGACTGAATTGCTCTTGAAAGTCCAGTAAATCTTCAGAATGTGTTCTCAGTGGAACCAGAGTCCCATAAAAATGCCTTCGCTCTTATTGACTGTGTCATGTTTCTGTGATAGCTCCGACTGAGAGACATACTTCCACTTGGAAAGACAAAGTATTTTTCTCCAGAGGACTGGTCCCACTCTCAAATAAATCTCTACTATTGCCATAGGTGATGGAAAACCGCTGCTGGACTTGGCTCATTCTGACTTCTGTCTTGACATAATGAATCTTTCAGAAGGTGAAACATAGGGCACAACTTCTACTTGTTTTTGCCCCAGCATGTGCACTGGAGCTTTAAGATGAAAACAAATCCATTTAGGAGATTCACTGCTCTGGTTGGATGTTTTGCTGCCTGAAAGACATCCATGACAAAGGAGATATGGAAGAAATCATTCAATTGTGGTTTTCAGACTTGTTATTGGCAATAAACCGTTGAGTGTTTAAGGTTCTGTATGCACATCCTTAAGAAGCCAAACAGGATAATAAAGTTTGAAAATATTATTTTCTGATCGTCAGTGTTATCATTGGTGATTTGTGTAATTTTAATCAAGTTATTGCTCTGTTGTCTTATTGAATTTTGACTGATTATTGCTCCTTGTCTTGGAAAAACAGACCATGTTTGTGTTAGAGTAATTCACACTAACACTGGTGGTCTGGACTTTGAAAGCTCCTCACCAATAGAAGTCGACAGATTTTCCAGCTCTGGCTCAAACATTTGATCACAGTGGCACCAGGCTGAATCCACTGTTTGGTTTAGTAAGTGGGTAGCAGCAATCCACATGTACTTGTTGATTACATTTCTGAGTTGCTCTCAGAGGAAATGAGTCCCACTGTGGCCTGTGGAGTCGCTCTGTGCAAGAGAGGCTATCTACACTCCATGAGCTTTGATTTTGTGTGGCCTTTTCTTGTTTTGGCTCTTGAATGTATGTATGTAGTCTTGTGTGTAGTCTAGGTTTGTACCAGAGTGGGGAGATAAAAGGTTGGGTTACATAAGACTGTTAGGACTGTTTATATATGCGCGCCTGGAGAGCCTCAGTGATGTTAGGATTTCCTAATGGAGCAAGATTTCACTATGGCCATGGAGGACCTGCTGTCAGCTCCTACACTTTAATCATCAGATCGATGAAGAGTATGATAAACAACTCAGTGGCTATCACCCAGTTTAGTTCCTGTACACTCACAGATTAAGATCGCTCAGGCATTCAGATACCAAGTTGTGATGTGACAATGCTAATAGAGTCCATATCTGATATCTTGGGTTGTTTTCACACTTAACGTTTGGCAGACTGGGTTCAGTTCGGGGATGATATTGCAACATTGTTTCTTTTTCACTTGGTTTAGTTTGGTTTCATGCTGCACCTAATCATGCAGCCTAAGCCCATCGAATGTTGTGCGGTCTAGCCTCCTGCCACTAGCTGGGACTGTAGCTGCAGTCTTCGTTCCTGCCATCCATCCGTGGATGACAACTTTGGGGAATAGGTTGAGCTTGAAGCCCTTTGGTAGTATTCTGTGCCAGAAACTAAAGAAAACTGCATCAAAGCTGTGAAAAATGTGTTACCATAACCAGCATGAGTCTGTAATAGTGTTGTGTTACTCGAAACCGGTCTTGGTCTTGTGACTGGTATTGAGACTACATTTTGAAGGTTTTGGTCTTGTCTTGGACTCGAGAGCATTTTAACTTGGTCTTATCTCAGTCTCGGACTGGCCGTACTCTGGATTTTTAATCAGTACCAGCACTGATCTGCTGTTCTTCAACTTCATTAGTGTGAATAAGGAGGAACACTTGATTAAACAACCAAAAGCTTCAATTCATGTGTTATTTCTCCCTGTGATGACTGCAACCTTCCTGATGTTGTGACTGATGTACACCCCCCTTGACTGTCAACCATGTCAGGGTTTTTAAAATTGATTTTGATGGTCTTGTCTCAGACTCGGATTGTCTCGGTCTTGTTCCCGGTGCACTCTGGTCTTGGGCTTAGTCTCAGATAATGTGGTCTTGAGCACAGCACTAGTTTGTGGACATTGACCTGTTTGACAATCTGAGGCTGGTGGTGCGAGTAATGCTGAAGTTACAGCAGCTTGCTTACAGCTGTTGTATTTGGCCATATTCAATATACTATTCACTGCTTTTTGATTCGCCTGCCCAATTTGGCCTTTATTTGGTTGAGAAGACTAGAGTTTCAGATTTTTGTCAGGACTGGAGATCTTGTGAGCTTTCACATTACCCCAAATGAGCAAAAATTTCCAAAACAGTGAACCAGAGTTTGGGCTGCAAATGGAGGTGGTCAGGGTTACCCTAATCTGAATTAGTTTAATAGTGTAAACTCAGTGAAAGGCCGTAAACTTGGTTGTTTATCAACAAGCAAAATTGTGACTTATTAAATCCACCATAACAATGGGAGTTTTGGTTCTTTTCAGTAACCTTTTTACAAAAACATAAGCCAGTGCCAGCTAGCTAAAGCTGTTATTGGTTTGTTTTGGGCTATGGAGGAAGATCATACAGTTCAGTCTGAATATTTGATCACTTACTCTGCAGGAGTGGTTGGGAGCAGCCATTTCAGATCACTCCTCACGAATTAGTTATCTTGAGCATAGAGTTCATAAAGTCAATCTTAAGGGTACAACACAGCTCTTCATTTGGTGCCACTTTGGCTTGTTTTGTTTCTGCTGAACAAAAAGAAAGGCAAAGAAAACCTGCCCACAAATACAAAGGTTGCTTCTGTTGTTCATACAAAAGAGAAAGAACTTACAATCGGCTAACTTGCATGTGAAATATTGCTTCTCATTCTAACCAATACCACACAAAGTGTATTTGCCAAATACTAAATCACCATTGCTGTAAAAAGGTGGAAAAACAGCATCTTATCTACACTTGTGTTGCCCACTCTAACTGATTGATGTAATGTATAAATTGTTTGCTTATTGTACAGGATGTTGAATTCTACTGAGCAAGACCTCCTGTTGAATTATATTTGACAGACTAATCAGATGTTTAATTATCAGCCAGTAAGATATCTCTGTGCAATGAGTGATCAATAGTCACATTATAAATCAACAAGTTCTTCCATAGAATTTGAAAAAGTCAGAATTCTGACTTTGTCTTCTGGCTTTTTTTTTTTCTGGTAATCCTTGCTTTAGTTCTGAGAATTATGAATTCAGTCTCACACTCAGACAAAATGTATTTCTCCATAAAACCTACCACAGAATTATATGGGCCACTAAAAAGTACACCATCTCTGATTTTTCTTTTTGAACTGACTTTATTCTCAGAATCCTGACTTTTTAAATCCTGACTTTATTCTCAGACTCAAACAAAATATAGATCTCAACAAAACCTGCCACAGGATTTTATGGAGGAGGATTAGAGCCACTGAAAAAAATAAATCTGATTTTGTGAATTCTGACTTAGTTCCTGGGTTATTTTCTGAGAATACTGACTTTAATATCAGAATCCAGACTTTTTAAAACTCTGATTTTAGTCTCTGAATTCTAACTTTTTGAAAAAAAAAAATTCTGACTTTAGGCCCAGTGATAAAAATCAGAATTCGGACTCTTTAGACTTTTGACTTTGTTCTCTCCTGTCTATGATGCATCTCAACTGGTGGGCTGGCGGCATTGAAAGAGTAATGGGCCGCATGTGGCCCCAACAGTTGCCTGTCCCTGCTCTAGGTAATGCATGGCATAACATGAAAAGAGGTCCCATATAGAAGTTACCGTGCATGTAAAACTGACTTAAATCATTTCACATTTTAGTTGAATACTTGTGTTTGCCCCTGTGATTAAGTTATTGTATAAAACAGCTAAGAACAACAATAGGCTATTATCAAAATATCACCACATTGGTATTTATTTCCACACTTTGTTAAAGGTAAATAAAAGTTTATGTTTCATAAAATTTGTCAACACTTTTGCATTCACAGCTGTGGTTTGCTTGTATTCATAAAGACAGAACTTGAAGAAAACGTTGCTCTAATAAGGCAATGAGAACATTAACTTGACTGTTTGTACGTTGAGCAGCACTGCAGCCCAGACAAGCCCTCAAAACCCACTGTTATTTTCTGTGTTTTTACTCCCAGCATGACACAGCTCGGTGACCTCCACACACACACGCACACTAAATTACACCTGAATTATCAGTTTGGCTCTGTCACTGAGCCCCCTGCCTCAGTGTGTGCTGCAGCAATTTGTCATGGCGACACACTGGGTTTCTCATGGCCTGAAAGCCTTTACAGGGACAAGGAGGTGCTATAATGTGGACTTGGCTCTCCTGAAATGTGTTCACTAAAAGAGCGGTGACAGAGCTGCGCTGCTGCATTCAGTGACTCCTAAGAAAGTGGAAAACCGGTTTAAGAGGCCTGTGGGAGGACACAGTAGCTGGTAATTAGACAGCGTAAAAATCCTCAGCCTCCACCAGCCCCCTTAGGCCATGAATAAGAGCTAAAGTAAAGCAAACCTGACTGTGAAATAGCATTAGATGTCTATGCTTAATAGGAAGGGAAAAAAAGACAAAACCTATTCTGGCATGTAAGAGCATTTTCAGTCCCCCCACAGTTTTTAAACCTCTTGCATCATCAGTTTTGCTCTCTTCTCCTCTGGAGTTAATATTTTATTTTTGTTTTATTTAACCTTTATGTTACCAGGATGTCCCACTGTGAGTAAAACATTTTTTTGGCAGGAGAGACCTGGCCAGGGTAGCAAAACATACTAAAACAGCTCAGCAGCATGACAGCTGAATGTAACCACAAGGTAAAGTCTGTCAAACGTACATGGGATGGGAAATCGAGGCCGGGGGCAGTGATCTGACTACAAAAAGTTTGACCTTGGACATACATAATCTCATCAGCTCAGCCTTGTACCATAGCAGAAATGTGTGTAAAGTTTGAAGAGAATTCCTTCATTTACGTTCATGAGCAATGGACAAACAAGTGGCCCATGAACAACGCTCGACCCAAAAAAACGTAATTAGTTCAAACTTTAGTGTGAGTAGATGTCTGTTTTCCAAAGAGCTCTTCAGACATTAACTTCAAGGGCAAGGAAATGACATTAAGGGAAATGACCGTTGAACTCTTGTTTTTCATCCCAACCTTGTGAGCTCATAGTGTTGCAGGAATGAGCACAGACTTGATTTAGCATTAAGCACTTCCTGGTTCCTGGTTCCCAAGCTCAAAATTACATGAGATATAGAGCACCAGTTTTGGATATAAACCTGAAATAAGGTCCATGATGAACACATGCTTGACATGAAATAATAAAAGGCATCTGATATTTGAATCTTAGGCCCCATCACACGAAGACAAACCAAGGTCTAAACGCATACGTTTTTTACCGAATCTGCATATCATCCATACGAAGACGGCATTTTGGGGGTCTGTAAGTGATCATTTTTGAAACCAGGTTCCAGAGTGGAAAGATTTTGAAATGCTGTATACGCAGCTCCGTGATTACTGGCTCTCCGCAAGTTTTCAGATACGCTTACGTCATAGTTTCATATCTTCATTGACACGCATGCGCCACACACGGCAACGACAACAACAACAATGGCGGCGTACGTGAAGCATATGTGCTGATGAAGCTAGTGACCCTACTACCCCTGTTGCAGCAAATCTCCTTCTTCTCAATCACCACCGAGTTGAACAAACAATTATCGAGGACACATTACGGCACTTTATGATCACTTTATTACAATCTCTGTTTCCAACTTTTGCCGCAAGTGCGCATGCCCACTGTTTTTTCGTCTGTTTCCGCTTGTTTCCATCGTATCGTTACAGCGCCCCTAGAGGTCTGGCATGTTTTTTACAACGTTTTGATGCGTATTGAGAGCATTCATATAGACACACATTTTCTGAGACGCCTTCGTCTTTATGAGGATCGTTTTGGAAACTGTTAAGCGTTTTGTCTTCATGTGGATGGGGCCTTAAAACGTTGTGTTTTTAAAATGATAGTTGGTAACAAACTGCTTAGAAGGACTATGAAAACAGCTGCAAGCACTTCCAATGTTTTTTTCAATGTCTATAATTCATACACTTTTTCCACATGAAGACCAACATGATCAGGTTAATGAAGGTAGAAGAAATGGTCTAATAAGAGGTCACAGCAATTTATATTGGAAGTATTTTTGTTGCCCCTGTCATGTTGTAGTTCCAAAGGAGCTCAATTGCTTTTTAATCTACAGGCTACATAAGTAATAAAGAGTTAATTCATTTGCTACGATTATCATCAAGAGCATAATGTGTAACTTTAACATTCTTTTGTCCGCTAGAGAGCTTATTATCAGCAGTGATCCAAAACAGTGAAAAACTGCATAGGCCTTTATTAAGCTTGCAGTCCAGGAACCAGTGCGATGCTAACTTTCAGGGAACTCTTTGGCGAAAATGACCTTGGACCTCTGAAACTAATAAGCCCCCTTTAGCCAGCATGGACATTTGTGGAAAGCTTAGACAAATTGTTTTCTGAAATATCTCAGTAACAGGCAGGGGTTAAGACCTTGAGCTTATTAACCTAGGTCAAAAACATCCAACATCAAACCAATATTTTACAGAAAAAGTTTAAGAGATATTTTCTCTCAAGCAAGGGTTAAGATGAGGGTCCCTGAACTTTGGCCCCTAAAATGTAATTATTGTCTCCTAGAGTCAGATGGACATTGGTGAGAAGTGTAACGGAAAACAACTCGAGTATTTTTCTTACATTTCACAAGCAGTGAATGAAAATGTGGCCCTATGATCATCACCTTTGACAAAATCTTGTTAGTTCATCAACAGTTTGAAGGATATCCTCCAAAGTCATCTTTAAATATCTCTCCACACAAATAGTCCTAACAAACTGATATATAGACAGGTTTAATGGATGACCTACGGGCAGAAAGTTTTCAAGATCTAGATGAAGCAAATGATGTCAGAGATGCCTTGATGGAGGGTTCTGCTCTTGGAGCATCTCTAGATTTTAAGATTGTCAAGAGGATAACTTGAAAATAATAATAAAAAAAACAGTTATAAGCCGGCTGTGATTACATTTTCATAAAATGTTTGTCATGGAACAAAGAGGAAATTATCAATTTTAGTGATGATCTGAATTGTCAATAGAGTTGTCAAAAATGTGGAAAAACTCCTTTCTGTCACACTGTTAAGACTCCCTTGAAAAAAGTCCTGGACCTGCAACTGAATTCTGATCACCACTAAAATCCAGTCACTTCTTTGCTGTGCCGATGACTAACATTCCTTGAAAATCATATCAAAATCTGTTGAGAACTTACTGAAATATTAGCAAAAACATGGAAAACTGCACCCTCTCGCAATGTTACGTAATTACCTAAAAATACTCTGGATCTACTTTGGGGTTCAGATCACCACCAAAATCGTTTCAGTTCTTCTTTGCACCATGGCCAATATTTCGTGAAAATATAACAAGATCTTTTTGGCACACTGCTTACTCTGCTGCTTTGGACTCCAGTGTATATTGTTCTTTTGTTTATGTTAATATTTTAAATAATATCCAAATTTTAATCAAGATTTTATTTTTATGTTGGTGTAGTAAAGAATTATCCTCATATTTATTTAGACTTTATTAGCCTTAGATTGTGGTTTTGTTGTAAATATCCTTATTTTGTATTTTATTTTATTAGATTTTTTTGTTGTACTGTGCTGTTTCCCCCCTTATTTATTGCTTTTATTCTAAATGGCTGATACTGAAACCTCGGTAACTAGTTTTATTGTTTCTCATGTAAGTGCAGACTGGAATGAAAAAGTCCATTGAATCTTGGAATCGTGAATCCTCATAACTTTTTGATTGATCATGTTGACAAATGAACGACACTGAAAAAACATTGCCTCCTTGATGGAGGTAACTAGCAGGTTTTTTTCCCAGCATTACATACCACAGCTATGCAGGACAAGAAGTCCTTATAGGTTGATACTTATTCCCAATTCCTTATTCCTTAAAGGGTTAAACAAGCTGTTGTGAGTGACCGATTTTACATTAGAAATGAAGGAAAGAGAAGCATATACACTAAATGTCAAGTCCTCATATTTGAACTTATGTTCCTGTATTGGTGAGAATCATGTTATAGGACGCTAACAGAAACAGGATGTGCAGACCTGCGGTTTCTAAACATGTCTCTTTCTTTGCTTTTTCCCACAGATGCTCCCCCGCTCGGATTGGGACCACAAGAGAGGCTCCCGAGGATCACAGGTTAGCCCCCGTCCACAGAAAAAAAAAAAGAAGCTAATAACAATAATGATAAACAGCTGACAGGAAAAACATGCACATGCACTCCCAGGAACACACTCCCTGGTCTTTGTCACTCACCGACACACACCTTATAAATGACGCAAATGGCAGAAATGCTACCAGAGACAGACCTGTGCGCTCACTCATTTCAGCTGTGGTTAAACAGCATGTCCAGAGGTGTCACTTCCAACCAGAGTCCTTGTTGCATTCAGGACAACAGTCTGGGATTTGGCTCAAAGGTGCTGGACTTGCCATTAAAAGTGAGGGAATTAGAAAAGTTGAAGGACTCTGCACAGGGGGCACACACACATTTAAAAAAAAAAATTACTTCTCCCATCTTTTAAAGGGGTGAGAGTGTGTGCGAGTGTGTTTGGGAGTGTGTTTGGGAATTGATGTATTGAGCTGCAGCAGGGCCACGGGGCAGGACACTGAAGTACACAGAGAACAAACAGTGCCCTTGGCATGGCCTTATACAGTATGTTCTGCTGTCCTATCAGGAGGATATCTTTTGGAAATTAATAGAAAATACATCTGTCCTGACAACGTCAAATAAGATAGAGACATAGATTGTGTTGGAGCAGAATTAAAGGAATTTTTAACACAACTTTGAAGAGAATTTGACTCGGAACCGAATTCACACATTTTCTAGAAATGTCAAAGGGATGGTTCAGTGTTTTTGGAGTTACGCTGAATCAGGTACTTGACAGTCAGTGAAGTAGATGAATAGGGCTCCTGGCAGGGCTGTACCTTTAAAGAAGATTAGTTGAGATGGTGGTTAAGGTACACTACTGTTTTTATTTCATACGATTATGTGAGTTGTATGTAAAAATTTGTATTTTAATTTGAATTTATTAAAGGATAGATCTTGTGATGCAACAACTCATTTTCAAGGTGGTACCAGAGTGAGCCATGAAACTATGTTGGGTCAAATACAATTGGGTGAAAAATTTAAGAGCGCTTAATTTTTCACCAGCCAGTTCCTGTGTTTTTACACTATTTTATGATGTAACAATTGGCCTCTGTGCATTGACTCAGCCATTCCGCTGTTGTAGTACATTGATTCAGGAGGACACAACAACGACAGAGGATACCAAATGGAACTAAACATGAGTGATTTTTACCCGAACGACTGCAATATTACTCTTACTTTTAATAAATGTTGTCACCTCTATGAACCAGAGAAATTCCTTCAGATTGAAATCCAGTGGGCTGAAAGTGAGAGGCAACAAGGTTCTGTGGAATCAATGTGCACAGCAGAGAGAACACTTCACCGTTTGCTGCATCATAAAAAAGTACCATACACAGACTTCCTGCAAGAAAAATGAAGTGCTCTGAAATGTTTTGCCCAATAATACATAGGTTTGCGGCTTGTTTTACGTCTAGCTGTGCATGTCAGCAGCAAAGCACCTCACTGGTGGTCACCAACTGAATTTGTACAAGGGGCAGAGGTTTTGGGAGGCCAGATTTTAATGTAATGAAATATTTAGGTCTGAACTTACAGAGGCTGCAGCTTTAATGTTACCATTGGCTTTACCAAGCCAATTACCAGCCAATTACCAGGGACTGGCACCCCTGCCCCCCATTTCCCTGGGAGTTTGTCCAAATTCTACCATAAATATACCATAATTGCCATTCACGGCCTGGCTTCTCTATATTTACCAGAGATTTTAACTTTGCACAGCCATACAAGGGCTCTGCATTCTTCTGGCCAGTTTCTTTTGGATATTCCAAGGTCAAGATGTAAACAGTGGGGGGACCGTTCTTTTGCTGTTGCTGCACCTACATTGTGCAACAAGCTGCCCCCAGGACTGACTTTGGTCTTTTTAAATCTGAACTAAAAACTCACTTTTTTAGAATGGCTTTTAACCCTGACTAAGGCTTCTAGATCTTATGCTCATGTTAGTTAGTTTTATTCTGTTTTATCTTTTCTGAATGGTTTTTAAGCACCTTCCTGCCTTGTCACACCTTATGTGGAATTTTTATGGATCTTTGCTTTTATGCATTGTTCTTACGGTATTGTTTTATGTTGTTTGTATCCATAGTGTTCTTATTTATTTTCTGACACTGCTGTAAAGCACTTTGGGGGCCTCTTGGGTTACTGTAAAGGTTACTGTACTGAAATTCTTGATGGGAAAGATATTTTCATTCCTCTGCCAATGGGCTATGGCAAGAGTTTGCTGCATGAATTGGCTCATGCTTTGTACCCAACTCCATGGCAGCGGTGCCTACATCATCTGATTGGCCCATGATTAATGTTATTCATAGAATAATTATCCATTTACCTTCCAGATACTTATTTGAGAGGTTCTGTCCTCCCAAAACACTTTCTATGGGCTGTTGCTGGGGGGGAATAGTGATATTAATTCTGAATAGTATGTATGTAACAATCTATCTGGTGTGTAAGGCAGTTTAAACACAACTTCTCTTTATAAGCTCTTTATAAGCTCTTGTTTGTAACTTTTTATTTGGGTTTACTTAAGAAGCCACCCAGCAAAGTGTGAAGTGTAGGTCAGTTGTGTTCTAACAACCAATAAAATCTCAGATTGTAATCCTTGTCAGTCAAATATAACTCTAATGGCAAATACTTTCTGTAGAAGATGGAAATAACAGTGTTTCTTTTAGGGTTAAGCTTGATTGAAGCACAGTACAGGCTGCAAGGTAATGGTGCCTTTTTTTTCCAAGTTTTATCCTTTTATACAATGTCAGCCATTTGCCATTGGTACTCTTACTTTAAATTTCTATTTAACATTACTGTATTTGGTTGGTCTGCACAGCCACCCATCCCGTCAATGTTGCAGCTTTGCTTTGACTGACAGTATATAGCTTTACCCCCCCAGAAGTGCATATGCAGCTGACCCATTAGCCTGAAAAACAAGATCATAGAATAAATAACTTCCCTAAAGGGACAATATTAATTTGTGCATCGTCTTGTATTAAAGTGCAACATAACAGCATGACACAAGACTATTGATATACACATTGAAATATCTATTAGACATGTGAGTGGTGAGTCATTTTAGATGAGTGCCTGGCCATCTGTATCCATGTACTGATTATTATTGTCTCTGACATACTCCTGTTGGTTGTATTTTGGCAAAGGTTTGAATGTTTAAGGTAGGCTGCAAACACTGAATCTGAGTCTGTTAAAATGATCTTCACTTTATTTACTAAAACAATCTCTTAAAATGGCACAATCAATGGTGTTAAAAGATTAAATGAAACTAAGATGAAGAACCCAGCATCATCATGTTGCTTTACAACTTTAAAGAGAGCCCATGTAGTGCTGTGTATTCAGTCCAAAAGACCGCCTCCCTGAATTATCCCCTTCAAAGCAGAGATCTTCACAAATAACTCATCATCAATATAAAATTCTGTCCACAGCTGATATCAATTTGTTGTAAGGAGCTAGAGGGCAAGAGCTTATTTCATGATTGATGCCTTCCCTGAGCTGCCATTCATGCTTAGTGGTCAGTCAGGTCCTTTTTCTTTTTTTCCCTTTTTTTTTTTTTTTTGGACTGGTGCTCTGCGTTCGTCAGTGGAATCCTGTAATAGCCCAAAGACTGACAGGACGCTGCAGAAGTCAAGGCTTGTGTTGGCATCTCTCTCAATCTCAGGCTTGTTTTTCCTTGGCTCTGCTCCCTCAGACAGGGTTGTTTGTCAGAGAAGCTGGTGGCATTTCCCTCCATACGTACGGTGTGTAAATCGCACACTTTGCTCTTTTTTTGCGATGACCAGAACTGCGTGATTGATCTCCATCGTGTCGTATTCACCAACATGTACACATTAGCAAGCACATTTTCCAAACCACATCTTTTTTTTCCTGGTCCAAAGCTTGTGGTGGATGTTTTCACTTTGGAATTGACAGTACAGTTACGTATGGAAAGAGCTATTTAAATATTTGTAGTCGACTTGAAAACACATTGGCTTTGGAACAGTACCCAGGGAGATTATCAGAGAGGAGACTGTTTGTGGGCGCCGGATCTTGTGACTGTTAGTCTTCATTACAGAAAGGCTTGAGGAGAGGTCTCTGTGGCAGATGAGCCGTGACACTGCAGTCATGTTGAAGATTTCTCAAAATGGGTATAAGTGTATGAAACACTTCGAATTAGAGTTTCCTAAACTGCTGGTTGGGGAATTGATAAAGGTTGCTGCCCTTTTCTATTCGGTGCTGTTCTGACTATTGTTGCAGTATTTTCTGTTTAAATCAGGTCATGGAGCCGGACTGTACAGACTGAAAAGGACCTAAAACATGACTTTTGTCCAACCTCTACCTGAAGAACATAAATGGATCTGTGTTACATCATGCAAAGACATCAGCTATTTACAGGCTGGCTTTTTATGCCTCTGCTACTGCAGCAGCAAAGTACTATGGCGTTATGATTCTGGGTTGCTTGTACAGCAGTCCATCCGGACCATTCTTCTTAACATGATCTCAAACATGCTTTGATCTATTTTGTTTTCAAGTTTTGCCCAATTTAAACACTGATTCAACAATGAACTGATAAGTTCAAAATGGAAAAATAACTATCCAAATTAATGCAGATGAGTTCTTGCAAAAGACCAGTTGTCAGTTAAAATCTGAGGCACTGGTATGTAGTTAAAAATCCTTTTCATAATAGGGATGTGCCAACCTGTTTCAACTCAGCTGTGTCTGCTGAGTAAATCTCAGATATGCTTTTTTCTTAGCTCAGCTCACTTAGACCAGGTTGTTTGTAAGAGAAACTGGAGCCTTTCTACTCCATATGGTTGACCTTGTTGTGCTTTTAGAAAGGTCCCATATCGTGTCCTGTTTGAGCGTTTGCATTATGTCTTGGTTGTCTCTCAATGGTTTGGTTCGTTTTTTTTAGTGGTGTTGCTAGAGGTCCATGTCACCTGCACATATAAGCACCAATAAAGGAACTTGTGAGTGTTTTTCCTGGGGGGAGATATCAGGGGTGACATATAGCAGTATATGGTGTCACCAGGTGTCTCGTAAACAACCCATTTTTAGGTTGTCTGTGACTTGACAATACGCTACAGTACTTCTTTACAGTGTTTAACTTTTTCGGGAAAAAGGCCTCGTATTTAGAACTTAAAGGTATAGTCGGCGATATGGGAGAAAACGAACTAATTTAGACCCGCCTCTCCCTTCATACCTCACCCCTAGCTCCACCCCTGAAAGCTGATAGATGTGCATCGTCATGGAAATGGCCGTAGAAACTGCGTAGCTGACCAACGTAGCTAAGGTAACCCTGACTCGTCAGACAACTCGACTGACAATATTGATAACATCACAACAACAGTACATTTTGGCAGATTAGACAATAAGATGAATGCCTGACAGCTGTTACTGTTATGTGAAGCACCACAAAGCTAATGTTGCTTACGTATCCAGCAGACAGACGGCGACATCCGCGTCCGTTTTCAGGTCTTTCAATTGGCGGAGTTCCCTCCACAGTCTGAAAGCAACACCAATGTTGACCCGGGTCTTCGCTCTTTCATGGTCATAGCCCTTCTTTTTCACTTTCTGCTCCTCTGACCTTTTTCTTTTGGGCTGTTTTTCAGCCATCGCTACTGCACATATTGTATCTCTCTCTTACGCTAACTGAGCACACTACGCAACCTCCTACTCCCCCTCCCCCCTCTGTCTGATCTGCGCATGAGTATGATCGTCCCCTGGATGTTGGGGGGTGTACTTTGTTTTGGTAACTCGGCCCGAGCCACAGTATTTACCTGCTGAAATTCAGAGCCAAGGCTTTGTATTGAAACCAGACTATTTTTTTCAACATGCTGTCAGTTGGGGCATCTTGTGGATGGAGAGGAGAAACACGGTGAATTTGACAAATACTGCATTAGATTAGAAGATCGCTGACTACACCTTTAAGTACACTGGACGTAGGGGTTATGAATCCCTTTGCAATCAGCTGGTCAGGTAGGGAAAGGAAACAACAAACTCATACTAAACTTAACTGAAATAAAAATGAGCAATTTTGACTGTAGTGATAATGACATGCAGTTTGTTGTGGTTTCCAAAAGTGATCCTTGAAGCAATATGCCTACATTTTCTTTCTTTTGGTGTCCATGACAAGCAGATAGACACCATTCTTTTGACTGTCCGTGTTTTTTTTACTGTGTTGTTACGTTACGTTTTTAGAGTAAGAGTAGCACATTGTGTAATTTTCAGAAGCAATACATAAGAAACTTAACCACAGGGCGCATGCTTAAACCACCGCGGGTATGCTTTGTTTTGTTGACATACTTACAGGTGAGGTAAGACACGAAAACAAAAAGAAAAGTTGGCATATCCCTTTTAGCTACCTTTAGAGATAATTGACTAAATTCATGGATGAGCATTTCAAGGTCAGGGGAAGGCAGAGTAGTAAAATAGAGCGACAGAATTTTCTTTTCTCTGTCAAAATGGCAGACAGAGAAGTCTGCTCTGACCTTATGTTTTTTTCCTTAGCAAATGACACATACAGTAATTTGACATTTTACTTTGAAACCATGGTTTGAAACTCTGACCTTTCACACTACAGTGCTTATATTAGACGTATGTTTCATCAGTCGCTTCATAATCACTCTGATCACCAAGCATAGATCATCTGTTTTACCTCGGGCATCACTACAATGTACTCTGTCCATTTTGTCCCGTCTGTAGTCTTTCACCAGTCTGCCCTTGTCTCTGTTTTAATCTCAGCTGGCTCCTCTGCCGAGTCAAACACCCTCAAACATGCTGAAAGGAAAACAAGCCTCTGGTTGAAGATGGGATGGCTTCATGTAAGGGGTCAGTTGGCCCGACCTTTCCCAGTTAATGTTTAATGAACCAGTTATTCTTTTTGTTTTGGTTTGATCCCCCTTCTTACACCCTGGCCCTCCCCCTTTCAATAAAAGATGTAATAGCGTGTAATTGTATCCTGGCCGCTGCAGCGGTGGAGAGCCTGGCTCAGCAGCTCGACCTCAGTCTGAGGGGTTTGTGAGGAGGGGGGAATTGAGGAAGTGCAGTGGTGCTGGGCGTTCTTTTGGCTGCAGGAGTGAGGAGAGTCTCAGTTGAGTTTAGTGTTACTCTTCTGCTGTGATTCACACCGTATCACTGCACTGTTATTCTAAGTGGAGAACATCGGCATCTACCATGCAGGCTCCTCTTCAGCTAATCCTTCTCGACAGATGTAATTAGGCCCATTATGCTAACTGCACTGCCGCTGAAACACAGAGCTGCACCGTAATGATTTTTGAGAATTTGGTTAGAATTAAATCAACCGTAGAAAAAAATAATGGGCTCACTTAGAAGTAAGTTAGCTCTGAAGCTTCAGCTGAGGTTCAGGTACCATGAAATTTAAAAAGGTGCCTTTAAAATGTAAAAGACAGGGCTGAGAGGGGAGGGATAAGACCCACCTATTCACTTTTCTGGGCTGTCCCCATCAGCCACAACATGCTCCATGCTCGCTTTGAGTATTTGATTAATTGTCATCATGTCATAACCATCTCATGGACTAACACAAAGTGACCTGCTGGTGAAAGCTCTGGTAGAAAACCTAAAATTGTTGATTTTAACCTCTGTATATGGAACTTTTTTTTAGCAAATTCAGGCAGCAGAACAACACTACCAACAATGCTAGAGTGTCTCAGTGACATCTCGAATTGATGGAGGTGGCATATTGTTACACTGCAGAGGTGCATGCAGAATCCAACAGTCTATTTTTAGCTGCATAAGGATTTAATACATATTACTAAAAATGTAGTACAAACCACAATTTCTATTAAGTTTGGACATTGCGTAAAATGTAATTAAAAACAGAATATGATGATTGTACATCCTTTTGACCTATAATCAATTGAATCCACTACAAAGATAAGATAATAACTTATAAACTTCAGTGTTTTTTGGAAATATACAGGTTTGGGAGCAACATGTGCTGCCATCCAAATGATCTCTCTTTCAAGGGCAGCCCTGCTTATTTCAGCAAGACAATGCTGCATGTGTTACAACAGCGTGGCTTCATAGCAAAAGAGTACAGATGCTGTCCTGCCTGCAGTCCAGGCCTGTCTCCCATTAGGATTGTGTGGCACATTATGAAACACAACTGAAATGGAGCAACTACAGTCATATGATAGGCAAGAATGTAAAAGAATTCCACCTACAACACTTCAACAGTCTTCACTTCCCAAACATTAACTGAGTGTTGTTAGAAAAAAAGGTGATGTGGTAAAGATGCCCCTGGCCCAGCTTTTTTAAATGTATTGCAAGCATCAAATTCAAAATGATTGAGTCCTTGCAGAAAAACAGAGCTCACAAGTTTCAACATGAAGTGTTTTGTCTTTGTAGAATATTTAGTTTAATATCGGTCTAAACTATTTAGAAACCATTGCATTCTGTTTTTGTTTAAATTCATGCACACTTCCCAACATCATTGGAATTAGAGTTTGTATCTGGTCATGTAGAATATGTGTGTGCATTTACTATCAGCCTTGTTTTAAGTAATACATGGACTGTGTGTCAGTCTGCATACTTTAAAACTATTCCTTCTAGGGCTGTTGCAACATCCTAAATAAAACCATCATACTGAGCTTATAGCAGGCATACGGGAACACTGTGAGACTACTTACTTCATAATTGGAGGACAGCCCAACATTTCAGACATAGTGATGGGCAAATAAATGCAGCAGACCAGGTAACAATTTGGGAACTAACTTAATTTAGCGTGTCTAACACTCACTCAATCATAATATGCAGCTCATATTTTCAGAATTTTTGCCTGAAAAACTTTGTACTCGAAAATAGCATGCACCCAAATTTTGGCAAACCTTACTCTCTCAAACAACTCAAAAACTTCCTTTATTCAAAGTTTTAATCAATGACATTTCAGTATTTTCACAACAAAACCCTTACATGATTTTCTCTCTCATACTGATGCAGAAACACCTTTTGCTTCATGTATGAGCAATTTGACAGGAATATTTCTCAGAGAAAAAGAATATTTTGGTTTTTAGTGTCAGATGAGTTGCAATCCCGATGTTGGTGAGACAAAAATATTTCAAGTATTTTGCTTGTACTTATGTATAAGATGCACCCAAAAAATTAGAGCTTATTCTAAAGCAAAAAGTGCTTGTTAAAATCCAGAAATTATGGTCAAAAAAGAGCTGTGCTTTTGACAAAGTTAAAAATAAAATTGTGTAGTTAATGCCTAAAAGGTGATCGGGTCAATCTCACCCTCTTAAGTTGCCAGAATGATAGAAAACAAAACATGAGTTGGATCCAAAATAAAGGAGTAAGACACAAAAAAGGGCTTGAGGGGAAAGACAGAATGATACAAAGTTTGATTTTCCGCACCAACACGAAAACTAAATTCTGTTTTTTAAACCCCACAAACTAAATCAGAGAGCCAACCGATGGTGTTATCATGCTGCCGAACCTTTTCTCTGACCAGGAAGCACAAGGCCCCTTTATAACCTTACAGCCCCACTGATGACCTTTAGCTCCTTTAGCTCGTGGAGCCACCACAGGTGACACCAATAGCTCCTGATGGGGATGCAGACTAATTTTTTTGGGAATTTTTTTGTCTATATATAAATAACATATCCACAACAGGACATATCTATCTGATACACTGCGGATCATTTTAGTACTTCATGTTTAAATGTTAAGAATGGGACCCTCACAGATGAACCAAACTATTAAGTATACATTGTAGGTTTGCAGCTCAAAAAAGGACTGAGGGTGAAGTTTCTCTGGCCTCTATATGAGCACTTTGCTGCATTTTGTGACGATGGGTGTGAGGTGTTCAGATTTAAAAAGCCCTACAATGTGTCTTTGTGTGCCTGGTGAAGATTGAAAGTTGCTTACATTATGAAAATGTGTTTACTAAAAGAATCAAATGCTTTTCTTTCTTTAGTAGACCCCTGAGACATTTGTCCGCTCCCTCGCTCTCCCGTGGGGTACGTCATATTCTCACCATTGCACAATTTGAAGAAGCCCACACTGCCGCAGTCTCAGTGTGCTGCTTGTTTAGATGAGGGATCCAAGGGGGTTAAAAGTGCACTAAGTGGAGCATCTCTGAAATTACAAAAATGTGAACTCTCTGTGTCTGTATAACATTAATAATCATCATTAGACGGAGGGATTAGTGTTTTGTTTGTTGCACCAAATGCACTTCATCCGTCTCCTGCAGAGTTACTGGCACAAAAACTATGAGGACACAGCGGGAGCACCAACAATCACAATTCTGTCTCTCAGTGTTGCTGCAGTGCTCTACTGTGTTGTTTAAAAAATCACGTTTGCATGAGAAATGAACATTATGTTCAAATACATTTCTCAAGTCTGTTAGTACAGGAATAAATATTGGGTATGCATGTTTGCACTTAGTATTCATTAACATCTGTACAAATCATATCAGGGATAGATGTGGTTTGAGTGTGCTGAATGTGTATTAAACAGTCACAGACCGAGAGAGTGCAAACATACTGAGTCAGTCCAGTCAGCGTGACAGTATGTTACTCAAATACAAATAAAAGCAACTCTTTACAAATCCACTCAAGTAATGCAAAAAGTATTTCATATCATTAAGCACTTTATTATGTACACCATGTCAAATGCTTGTTACCACAAATTGCTGATTAGCCAGTTACATGGCAGCAACTGAATGCATTTCACCATGTAGACATGGTCAAAACAACCTCTTGTTGAAACTGAGAGAGAGCACGGAGATGAAAGCTAAAGCGACCCTGAACGTGGCTTGTTGGTTAGTGCCAGACTGGGGATGTAACGGTATGAATATTTCATGTCACGGTTATTGTGACCAAAATGATCACGGTTATCATTATTATCGTGGTATTGTTGAAGTGTGCTGAAAATGTTCAAAAAGTACTTTGACACAGTCTTGAAATCATTTAACCCCTTTAATATTATAGTCTTTCTTGTCAATAAATGTGTTGAGAAATGCCTTTTGAGTACATTTTTTTTACCCTTTTCTCATGAGAAAGAAAGGAAACAATTCTAGCAAGTATTTGTCATTATTATGTTATAAATTCTTGAACAGTGTGTGATTACAAGAAAAGAAAAAAACAGATATGAACTTAAAACAGGATTCTCTTCATAAACAATTGTAAATGAACATGTTCAAATTTTGAGATGACAAAATAAATTTAACGTATTTTACATACACTCACATTTTTGTTTGCCTACAGTATGAGTGTCCATGTAATATGTTATGCTGTTATTTATAAGATTTATACATTATTAAGGCAGAGAATACTGATAAACCGCCTGTAATTCACTAAGGTATGGCTCACTGAATCTTCTCTCCCTCTCTATCTCATGTACTCAAGGATTTACGGCAGTTTTAATCGCGTTCGTCTTTTTTCTTTTGCCCCAGCTTCGTGTTTAGACAGGGTGACTGTCGTCAATCAGTTTCCTTTCGATATCCTTGTTAAATCCAAAATTCAACCTGACTTCAGAGTCCGTTTCGAGAGAAAAAAAATCCCAGCTGTGTCTCTAACGATAGCTCTCAGACTCAGGCCAAACAATGCAAACTGCGCATGCCCGACTCCCGTGAGGCTGCTTCATCGAGGAAGACACACATAGTTCAGACTTTTCCAGTCAAAGAGTAGCATCACTGTGAGTTACTGACACAGTGTGGTGATCAAACACTGAATAACAGTAATTTCAATGGGACATGGTAATGATTATCGTGTGAAATTTTAGCGCGGTTTACCATTTTACCGGTGACCGTTATATGCCAGACACACAGGTCTGCTTATTCCAGAGACTGAGATTTCCCTGTCTCATCTCTAGTGTTGAGAGAGAATGGTCTTAGACATCCAGTGAGTGGTAGTTCTTTGTGTAGAAATGCCTTGTTGATGCCAGAGGTCAGAGGAGAATGGCCAGAGTGGTTCAAGATGTCAAATCTTGCAGCGGATCTAAGGCAGCAGAAGGATACAACAGTTGCCACTCTTGTCTGCTAAAGGGCAGGAAACTGAGGCTATAGCCCAATAATACTGCCGTTTCAAGGTTTTAGGTTTATTCCTCTGTTACATTTTGCCTCCACTGTGAACAAGTGGACACAGAATGGCATTAGTTCCTTCTCGTGAGGTAGTTACAGTGATATTGGAGAGAAGGAGGCACACAGACCCAGCGGGAGACGGGAGTGCTGCAAGTGAGTGTCTCTGCCTTCATGTGGCTTGCCATACTGCAGTGTGAACTGACACGGACAGGGCTGTGCCCAATTGAACTTGATTTATATTGCACTGTATTGCTCTTTAATATTTATAATATCCTCTAAACCAGTTTCTATTCCAAATTGTCTATATGTTATTTAAATATATTGCACTTTATTATTTCATATCTCTTTTCCTGGTCTACTACTTCACAGTATTTCTAAGTAAAATAATTTGCACTGTTACAATGTACAGTTGTGCCCAAAAGTTTACACCCCCCAGCAGAATTTCTGATTTTTTGGGCAGTTTTACCATCTGAGAAAATAAAGACCCTCATCCACAACTACCACAAAAGACTTCAAGCTGTTATTGATGTTAAAGGAGGAAATACACGGTATTAAAAACTGGGGGGTGTAAACTTTTGAACAGGGTAATTTTTGAAGTTTCTGTTGTCATTATGATTTAAAAAGAGTAAACTTATAATTTTTTCAATAAATGTCTTCACCCAACCACTAAAGGTTTTTGTGTTATCCTTCATATTTTCTGAGAAAAGGCCAAAAAATCAGAAATTCTGCTGGGGGGTGTAAACTTTTGGGCACAACTGTACAGTCAACATAACTGCTGTTACCTGTCACACTTTGAACATCACTTCTCCACTTCTTCTATTTTGTTTGTTTGCTGTTGTACAGTTTATTGATCTATCTTTATATTTTATGTTTTTCTATTAACCTTAATGCATGCTACTTACCCTTGAACTTACCCCTGCACTGCTGTAACACCTGAATTTCCCCTTTAGAAATCACTATCTTATCTTAAATTGTGAAATAGCATGTATATCCTCTTTATATGGCTTTGTTGAGTGGTGCAGCAATGCGTTTATAGAATATTCTGTTTGAACAGCAGCAAACTGCATGAGGTTAAAGTTCCCTGAATTGAGCATGCTACCCATGTGTTACATCAACGTTGGCTAATCTTAAGGGGGTATCAGGAAATGTCATACATAACATTTCTCTTCTTTTTGGATACAGTGTAGATATAGTATCAGGGAGCAAAATTGACCCCAGTAATGCACTTTCATAGTAATTTGGATGATTTCTCAACATTGTTTCATACCAGTCATTATTATTTTGCTGTGTGAATGCAGCTTTATGAAGCAGTCTTTGGTATAACATCTTTTATTGCCATGGTAATAATAAACATGGCAACTCTACCATGGCAATTGCACATAGTCAGACCATTACAACTGTTAAGATTAGGATTTCTTGGCTTTGAATACTGTTAAAGATATTTGATTCAATAAAAGTTCTTGCCTGAAATGTTGACGTGACGTTGGTTAGCCCTTATTTGATTAAGTTGTACATTTCATCACGAAGATTTTCCTTATTTTTTGTGTCTTAAACCTTTGAAGTCGAACATTTCTGGCTCTACGCAATCAGCTTGGTTAATTTCTCTCTCTGATGCAACTACAGCTCCGCTTACATCAGAATGGGTCCTTGATTGCAGAGACTCTCGGTAGACAAACAGCTTTTCACTCTTCAGGAGTGACTGCTGGTTTGTTTTGACTGGCCCTCAGTTTGGTTTACATGAACTGCAGCGTGCGTGTTAATCTACGGCATGCCTATTGACATACTGCTCCAAACTGTGTTCAAAGAAGCAATTAAGACCATTACTCACTGTTGTTATTTACAGTCAGATGTCATAACAGAATGTTTATGCGTACTTGGATGTTACTTGGCTTGATGCAGAGTCATAAAAACTGTTTATTTATGTTGGTTTTATCAAATGTAACATGTTGACCAAACTGGAGAAACTTGTTAGCATGTATCAGACAGGTTTGTGGGCTTGTATGGAGGTCATTCGCAAGAGGGATCAGAGAGTTTGAGAAGGACTGGGATCAGTCAAGTCTGCGTCTTCTTCGTAGAAACAATCAAGCATTCATAAACACATCTCGTCATAATTCAGGATCTGTGGGAGCTGCGAGTTTCCTTGAGGCATCACACAGTGTATTGGTTCAAATATTGACCAAGCAAATTGGTGACTTTGGAGTGTGGCCATATCTGTGATAGTTTGAGGGTAGTTTATCACCAAATAAATCTCCAATGATGATTCAAACTAAATAAACAGACATTCATGGGGACTTCTTCTGTTTGCAGCAGGTGCTATAACAACATCTGAAGTCACTTTCAGCAGAAATTCACATAGAAACACAGGGACACTTTGTAATGTTTCACCAAAATATTATACCTAAGCACATGGCCCGGGGATTGGCTGGTGACAAGTCCAGCATGCACCCTGCCTCTTATCTAATGTCACCTGGGATGGGTTTCAGCACCCCAAAACCTCAGAGGGACAAGCAACTTTGATACTGGACGGATGGATCATTGCATGTGAAGTTCTGGCATGATTATGAAGCGTAACATGATTTTTTTTTTTACTGGAAAATACTGAGAGAGTAACATTCTCCTTCTGAGGAAGCTCTTCTTTGATATACCACACAGGACACATCCTTCATCTTTTTGTTCTATTTTGAAGCAGTTTCCTCCATATGTCCTTCAAACCACTCTCAGAGGTGCTAAAAAGCCAGACTAACTCAGAAGGGTGTTTTTCTCAGAAAACTCTCTTCAGAGAGGAGTGTGAGCCAGTGGCCGGTGGTTGTTGACAGTTCCCAGATGTGGATGTGTGTTAGCCCACTATGAATGTGGTGTTGGGCAGCAGTAAAAAAAGAGCATGTATGCTTAGGGAGTCATTTAGAAATAAGTCATTAAACACATCGAGAGGCTCACTGGGAGTGTAAAATACATTGATTTTAATCACAGGCTCTAATGGAATTTACAAATACGGCAGATGTGTCCGAGGTAAGAACATTTACTCGGGTGCTTTTGAAACGCACCATCATAACATCTGTCTAAAAGCTTTTTTTCCTTCATGCTGAGTGCTCTTTCCCAGGCAGAGGTCCCTCTGTGGGGTTCATATGAGTTTTAAACCCTTTAAAAGTGAAGCCCTCTGCAGCAGAGGTGGCCATTACTGATGAATGAAACTGATCATCTAACCTGACAGGAAATGCTTATATAAGACTATGACATTATATAACACATTCACAGCTTGATCTTTTACAGGAGGTGTACTGATGACTCCAATTTTAAGGTTTGAAGATTTCTGGTAGATTTGAAAAGTCAGAAAATACAGTATTTCTGGGCCAAGAAACATCTTTTCAAGGGCTCATAAAAGTCTGAAGGATAAAGGGACGATACTTTCTTCTTCTGTACCTGCTGTTGGCTTTTTAACATGGATTAAAAAATTAATGTGGAGGAGCTCAAAAGATGGAAACTTTTAAGTGGCCATGCTCTCGCGGATTTTATGCATATTGGATGTCCAAACTTAACCCAGCTAACATTGGGCTGGAGACAGAGTACACCCTTAACCAGATGCCAACCAATCACAGGGCCACATAGAGAGACAGACAGACAACCATTCACTCTTACACTCATATCTATCTTACCAAAATGCTGCACAAATTGTTTTTTTTCTTCTTTTAATTTAATGTACAGTACAATTCAGATCAGAATTGTTTGACCAGTTGAAAAATTGCAGCAATTTACACTTTGGACAGTTGAATCTTAAGAAGGTTCTAAGTAGAGCTTCAAAATGCAAAAAGAGGAAATGGAAGTGAGACAAAAAAAATGTTGAGAAACAATTTATTGTAAACCATATTTTAAACTGAAATAGGCTGTCCATTAACTGATCATAAGTTTAAGACCACAGCCTTTAAAAGTCAAAATCTCTGCAAAAATGTGAATTTATGTCATTTCCTGTCAGGTATTCACACTTTTCAAGACCTCCTGATGGCAAAGACAAAAAAAGCCTCTATCTTTGAGTGCGGTCGGAGTGTTGAGCTGCAAAAGCAAGGCCTCTCCTGATCACTGCTGCTGAGGTTGGACACAGGAAGACAATAATTTTAAACTCCTTAAAAGATCCTCAGGGTTATTTAACAAAAAAGTCCTTGGTAGACCAAAAAATTTCACCGGTCCTGAGCCGGAGGATCTGTTTGGCTGTTTGTCAAGGCACGGGACGATCCACGGCCCAAATGATGTTGTTGCTGGAGTCGACTGCAGTCCATTGACCATCAGACGGCATCTGCCAGAGGAGATTTTAAGAACAGAAAACTACTTCAAAGGCCTCTTTTCCTTCAACGCCACAGAATTGCTCATTTGGAGTTTGCGCGAGAGCCGCAATCATGGGACATTAAAAGGAGGAAAAAATAATATATTTTCTGATGAGAAAAAAATATATATATTGATGGTCCTGATGACTTCAACGTTACAGGCATAACAACGGGATCCCACGTGAGATGTTTTTTTGCACAGCACAGTGGAGGGGGCGCCATCATGATCTTGGCTACTTTTTCCTTTAATGAAACAGGAGAGCTTCAGGTTGTGCGGGGCATCAAACAGCAGCTGGCTATGTGAAGATGCAACAAAAGTCCGACATAACAGGCTTTTGTCAAAAGCCTTCATCCAGAGGAATAGCGTCACTCTTTTGGACCATCCTGCATGTTCCCCTGATCCAAATCCAGTTGAGAACATCAGAGGATGGGGAGCAAGGGAAGTTTACAAAAATGGACATCAGTTCCAGACAGTGCATGCCCTTCGTGAAGCCGTCTTCATCACTTGGAGTAATATTCCAACTAGCTCCCTGGAAGCATTGGCATCAAGCAAGCCGAAACAAATTTTTGGGGTTGATTAAAAAGAATGGCTCGGTTAATTTCAAATTCTCAACTTTACTTTCCTTCAACCCGACAAATGTTATCGATGCCTACCAAAGTGTCAGACATCTTGAGGACAGTACTCAATAAGATACTGTGGAGTTGAATTATGGAACATGTGTCTATATTTACTTAAAGACTTTTTGTTGGTTTCTTAATACAAAAGGAAACTCAGAAATGCTTTGACAGAAAGGTTTGTAGTCAGTAGCAAATTTTTGTGAGTTTTTGCTATTGTCTTCATAATACATATCTTCATGATCTGTTGTTGCTCCATTTGCATATCAAATGCCATATCTGTATGAAATGTTTGTATGAAATTTTGAAAAAGTTCAGTTTATCTGTGTTAAATTATATTCTTACTTTTGCTGTATTTTATTTTTTTAAATTTTGTTTAATAGCTAAAGGTGAGGTTTTAAGACAAGCCCCAATAAGTTCGTACCTCACCTGCACATGTGATTTATTTTAATTTTTTTTCTCTCTCTTTGATACTTCTTTCAAAAATGTGCAAATAAGGCAAGGCAAGGCAAGTTTATTTGTAGAGCACAATTCATACACAAGGCAATTCAAAGTGCTTTACAGAACAAGAAAAATGCATTAAAATCACAATACAATATAAAATCAACATTAATCATAATAAAATAAACAAACAAACAAGCAAATTTGTGAATGAGTCCTTTTCTGAATTTTTTATTTCTATTTTAGGGAGGTTTTCTGGCTTTTCTGAGCTATGATCTTAAACTTTTGATCAGAAAATGAGCAGTCTATTTCAGTGTAATTGCTGTTTGCAATGAATTGCTTTCTCAGTTTTGTTTTGTTTTTTTTTGTCTCACCTTTATTTTTGCATTTTTTCAACTGGCCTTAAAATTTTGATCAGGAGTGTATAAAGAATGTCTACTCTAAAGTTTACAAACTTTAAACAGAACAGTTAGGTTCCTTTAAGGTCTTCAGGTAGACTGTTTCACAGACGGAGGCCATAATAATAAAGAAGATGCTTCATCGTTTTAGTTTTTGACTTTGGACACTATGAAAAACCCAGCACCTGGAGATCTGAGGGGCTCTGAGGGGTTCATAGAGTAAATACAATCAGATATATAGTAATGAGTAATACCATTAAGACCTTTATAAATCAAATTAAGACTCTTCACATCTATTTCAAAGTAACAGCCAGTGCAGGGACTTTAAATTGGTGTGATGTGGCCTCTCTGTCTGGTCTTTGTCAGCATCTTTGCAGCTGAAGCAGAAAAATATGTGACTGTTACTGCTTCCAACTCCACCTACCTCTAACGTGCAAACTCATGGGTTAGACCGTTTACTGATACACTCACGCACAACAACCTTATCATGGGAAAGACTTGCACCACTTTCAGGCTTTTTTGTGCACATGACAAGTTTGGAAATGAGAGCCGGAGCTGGGGACAGAGCTAATCTCTTCTGCAGACGCTCTGTGGGACAGCTGAGGGAACATGTCTGCACAGACGGCTATTGTGCTCCTCTCATCTCCTACTCTCCGTCTCCTCCCTCTTCCTTTTCCTATACTGAACTCTAATGCACGCTGTGAGGAGAAGATGTAAACACCTGTCTCTCAGCTCATTTGCAGGCTGATTTAGGAGTTTGTTAAAGAGGGGCTTTAGGAGGAAGAAAGCCGCAGGAGACCATCTGGCTGCTCCTCAGCATCTCTAAACATACACAAAAACTCATGAGCAACTCAGACAAACTTTAGCTGTAGTGCTCACATACAATAAAATCTCATACTGACACTCTCATACTGACAAATACAAAGTACTGTCCTGAAAATTCCCTTAAAGCACACATCAACTCAGACAAACAGATTCATCAAGGAGGATGAGCTCATGCTATGAAGCCTGACTCACAACAAGTGGACCTGAAAGGCCATGAAAGATGAGGGACTGATCAGTGTGTTGGGTTTCACTTTTAGACTTTGAACAGGCCGATGTATGTCTGACATGAGAATGAAAATATAGTGAAAGGCTTCATTGATGTGTGATATTTCAAACATAGGCTTCTGGACACACTTCATTGCACTACTCTAGCTGTGTTATTGGCTTTAAGAGACCATTTTAAAGCATTTCTGTAAATGTGCGTTTTTTTTTTTTGTTTGTTTAATAAACACTTAAAAATTGTCAAAGAATCCTTGTTTTTACGTCACACCTGTCGAAGCCAAAGGAATTCTGGATAATTATGTGTCCACGCACAACTGGTGTAAGTTTCCGATAACAGACATCTTAAGTTCACTGCTAGCAACTGACTGAAGTGCATATGTTTTTACTAAAATGACAGCAAATGATGACAAAAGTGTGGCCAAAGTTGTCCCAAACCTTCTGACTCCTGATCAAAGGAGAAGAAACTTTTGTGGAAATATTTTGGAACAAATTGACTTTAACACATTTTTTACAAAGGATGACAAAATGTTCTGGGACACACTTTTGTTATGTTCAGTTTTCCGTGCACTGTCTCTTCATCAATGGAGCTCATTCTTGTTCTCTTTCTTATACTGAGTCATTGATCAGTTTGAGCAGTTTGTGCAGTTGGTTGACTTTTTTCACATGCTTTTGATTTGCCTGGGCGCCCAGGCTGTCATCAACTGGGTCTATCTCTCTGCCTTTACAATATCTTTTGTGTCATCCAAACACATGTGCACATGGCATATAGTGTGCCCGATACATCTTAGTTGATGTATGAAAAGACTTGGCTGCTGTTTTCTTCAGTTTTACTAAAAATGCAAGTAAATGCATTTGCCGATGTCTTTGCAAAAACACAGACATTTAAGCTAGCTGTGAACTGAAGTCATTTATTTGAAACATACAGCAGTTCTGAGTGAATACACAACAGTTTAAACACAACTATGTGACTGTGGTTGTGTCCTCACCAAAGCAGCCTCATTATTTGAAAGCCATACCTCTTACTCATATATATGTATATCTATATACATATATGTATATATATATATCTATCTATATATATATCTATATATATATATATATATATATATATATATATATACACATATATACATATGTACATATAGATAGATAGATAGATATAGATATAGATATAGATATAGATATAGATATAGATATAGATATAGATATATAGATATAGATATAGATATATATATGTATGTAACCCCTTCTATTCTGTCACACTTCTGGCAGAATGATGAGACGACTCAGGATTCAGGTTCACAGCGTTTACTGCTTACACTGCACACACAGAAACACAGGATGAGACATAGGGTGCGTGCACAGGCATCAAACACAGCTCTTGCTTCTTTCATGGGAATCCAGACAGCAAAGAGAGCGAACGAGCAGATTGTTCAACTCTCATAAGGTGATCGTATAGTTTTTTCATCATCTACTCATACAGTGGTTTTAGTAGTAGAGCCTGTTAAATACATATAAAAAAACAATAAATCATTCCAAAATGAAATATAGATTCATGCAAACCCTACTAGATGTAAATAACTTAACACAAAATTTTGACTGAACTTCACACAGAAACAAATACATATTTTGCACATGTTCAAATAGATCATATATACTGTGGGAAATTTTTGCTCAAGGACACAAGGGGACAAGAGAAGAGTCTGTACTTCAACAGCTACAATAATGTGTGTTTCTGCTTTCACTGCTGGATGTTTCTATCGTCACAGTCTTTCTTCTGTTCTCAAAAATGAAACACTAAATGTCCCAGAAAAGTCTTGAATAGAAACAGATTCATTTAATGATCTATTACAGCTTTCAGAGCCGCACATAGACAGCTTCACCATGATGTGTGGTGAAACTAAAACTTCCTTGCTTTATTTGTCTGTTTTTCTGGTACGATCACAGACCCTCTCCTCTTCTGTCTACAGTCTATTCTTTCTCTTGTGAGTGCTCTGGTGGTTCTCCCTTAAAAGCTGTCAGGAAAACCAACCAGCAGTCAGCTCACCATTGCACTGGTGGACTTTGTTTACTGAACAGCCTATAAAAGTGTTGAATAAAAATTAGCTAAACTTACCAGATACTCAAAACTCTCCAATGACGATCTCTTGCATTTCTCCTCTGTGTGGTTTGGTCTCTGAACACTAAAGTAACCATGTAAAGGAGCTACAAGCTGGCATGCACCTTTGCTAACTCCTTCCTTTGTCTATGATGTCACACTAGTCACGTTCACATTTGGTGCTAATTGGTTTTAGGGGAATGTGGCACAGAAATTGGATATTTTCAACAACAGCAAAAGAAGCAAAATCCATGTCCCTTACATGAAATTTGCATCAGTTTGTGCGAAACATTCAAGTTCAAACAAACATTCACGTTCAACGCATTTCCATTGTGTAACAAACTTACGCTCTTGTTTGTTGTGAACACACCTTGAGAAGGACTATCTGATGGCCCATGTGATGTTTTCAGGCAACCAGTGGAGCTTTTCTAGGACGGAGGTGATGGAGGAGATTCTTGTGATGATCCAGGCAGCTAATAAGTTAATGGAGGCATTTATGAGAAAGACCAGAGAGTAAAGAGTTACAACAGTCTGAACGGGAGATCTGAAAGCAGCACCAAGTAAGATTCAGGCTTTCAGCTCTCTAGGGGCCTCTATGGTCGTTAAGTGTAACTGCACTGTCGTACACTAACATGCATTTGTTGACATACAGAGGGAGGAGAAGTGAGCCGACAGGATGTCCCAAGAGACAAATAAACCATGTGAACTGATGTCTGATCATGTTTCTATTTGAATAAATCATCATGTGCTTGCAAGTCCACAATACAATAACAGGGCAATATCCGCATCGGTTGGACATCCCTCCTCGTCTTTCAGCTCTCACCAGTGAGTGAACGCCGGGCAAATTTTTTTCCTTTCCAAGTATTCGGCTTGTTACTTTCCCACTTTCCTTTTTTTTTAATTCCTCCGATAAAACTTTCCTTTCTTTGGGTTTTTTGCTGCTTCCGTCAAGATAACAACATTTAGCTTTCTTCTTCTTCTTCTTCTTGTTAACAGCAGGTGGCATCCAATGTCAGAGGAGCAATTTCGCCCCCTACTATGCAGGAGTGTGAACCAGAGGTCCCTATTTTCATGAAGAAAATAAGTACATATTTACTTTAAACTAAATTTTGTTCATTAAATCTGTTTAAAAATTCAAAAACTGGTTTACATTCACTTTTTCCCAATGTTTAGCTTTCGACTCGAGTGGTAACGTACGTCGTAAATCAGTGAAAGCAGTAAATGTGTAGTTTTTATGTGTGAAGTATTCCTACCATCCACATCAAAGTTACATAGTGCCAGTGAAGGCGATGCAGACCCCCTGAGACCTAGCAAGTGTCATTCAGCCTGTTGTAAGGTGATGTACCATCACAATGACTCTAGAAATATTACATTGGGGTGGAAAAACAACTGAGTGTTGGTTTTAGTGTTTTCTCTGTTCACACTGTGTATGATGGTATCAGCTGGTCTCACTCAGAGATGATCAGAACTGGCATCTACAGCAGAAAAAGTGTCAGAGGCAAACATAAGTTGATTCATTCCCCTCAGTCTCTATGCTCACAATCTTTGTTTAAATGTTATTAATATCTAACTGAATGACAAATCTCTGTGTTGAATTTTTATATTGATTGAGTTCAGCATCGTTAAGTGTCTGTCACTACAAATAATCCACTTGATATGCTGAATCACCATGACGCCATTTGGACTGATTCTTGCCATCACCTGGCCCTGGTGTTTAGTTGCTGTAATTCAGCTTCTTTCATCGCATCAGCCAAACACAGGTTGTGAACTCTTTGCTTCAACCTACTAAAAACAAATCCGCTCACTCTCACTGGTGCCTTCAAAGCTGTGGGGCAGACGGTCACCAACAGAGCGAGTCTGTTAGCAGTTTGAGGGGTCAGGAGTGAAAAGGTCAAAGGCTGGGTTCAAGCTGAGACACTTCTAATGACTCCATTCATTAGGTATCAATATCACACAGCTGTGCTAAACACGTTTCAGCTCATGTTGTTGTTCAGATTAATGAAGGACTCAGAGTATATCAGCTCCTGTGACTCCCTTCGTGGTCTCATGTTTTTGTTTCTCTCGGCTAAAAGAAGCCATATATGGTTTAGAGGAAAGTTATTGATGGATGAAAGTGTGCTTGTGTAATGGAGAGTGTGCTCCTTCTCTGGTGTGATACCACAAATACAACCCAATCTGCAAAGCTTGGCTGTATCTCAGTCCAACACTGTGATTAAATATATCTTCTATAACAGTGGTCCAAAATCAATTGGCTATTGTTTGTCTCATTCTCCTGTTGTTCTTTTTGGCTCTGATGTAAAGGTATAATTGGGGTAGATTTTTTTGCCCTGTTGGTTTTTCCTGCTGATAAGTGGATTTTGGAAAATAACTTTGCTATTGTGGTGTGTTGTCATTGTTCTGAAATCATATATATTCAGGAAATGTATTTAGTGGTTTATCATTACCCATCTATATGTATACTTGATGCATTCTGTGGTAAAGGGCGGATAAGTCAGCAATATCGGCTGACCGTGGAGCTGCAAAAATGTGTTTCATGCTCTCACCAGCCACTTTATTAGGTACGTCTTGCTAATAGTGTTGAGCCCCTCTTTCAAATCTGCCTGAACTCTGGAGTCCAGAAGCTGGCGTACAGTGAACTTACTGTCATGTTCAAGAAACCAGTTTGAGGTGGTTTGAGTTTTGTGACATAATGGCATAATCTTGCTGGAAGTAGCCATCAGAGGATGGGCACACTGGGATAGACAAGGTCAGCAGCAATACTCAGGTAGACTATGTTGTTTAAATGATGCCCAGTTGCCAGTAAGGGGCTCAAAGGGGTCCAGGTAAAAATCAGCTACACCATAACACTGCCACTTCTATCCTAAACTGTTGATACTTTCAAATCCGAGCCCACCATCTAAGTCTGACTTATCAGACTGGGCAAGAAATGTTCTCACTTCTATCAGCTAATGTTTATGGGCCTGTGGGTATTGTAGTCTGAAATCCCTGTTCTTAGCTGACATGAGTAGCACCTGATGTGGTCTTCTTTTGCTCCAGCTCATCTGCCTCTAGAATGGATGTGTTGTGCATTCTGAAATGATCTTGTTAGAGTTCCTGCTGCCTTTTTATTATCTCACACCATGTGACCATTCTCATCTGATCCCTGGTATCAACAAAGAATTTTCTGCCTGGGGCAATGCTGTTCACTGTTTCCTTTTCTTTTACAAACCATTCTGGGAATCCTCGAAGACAGTTGTGCATCAAAATCTCAGTCAATCAGCAGTTTGAAATACTCAGAACAGCTTATCAGGCACCCTCAACCATGTCATGTTCAGACACACTTAAATCACTTTTTGCCCCATTTTGGTCATCAGTTTGACGTTCAGCCAGCCGTTTTATCCATGTCTACGTGCCGAGGTATATTGAGTGGCTTTCATGTGATTGGCTGATAAGCTATTTGTGGTAACTAGCAGTTGAATGAGTGTACCTTACAAAGTGGTTAATGTGCATGGTAATACAAATTCTCCTTTATAAGATAAATGGTCATTCTCCATTTAGACTAGAGCTCATTGATAACATTTCTGTCTTTCTACTGGTTTCTTAGTGTTGAATGAGACAGTTATTTATTTATTTTAAGCAGTTTATTTAACTTTGAATTAAGCAATGTATAGATACAATCCCCCAAATAAAGGTGGAGATATATTACCTTAAAACCAAGAGTGTGAGTCTGAGAGATCAAACTTCTACCAAGGCATTTTCAACATTGTCAGGTGAGGTATTGTCAAAATTTTGGGAAACTACCCTATCTACAAAACTGTATGACTTATTCCTTGTGTCATGACTAACATTCCCTGAAACTCTCATCTAAAGAGAAATTATTGAGTTATTTGCAAAAATGTATGGAAAACTGCGTAGTTTACAATGTCAACAAATTCCTTTACAATTCTACAATTTCATTTAGCAGACGCTTTTTTCCAAAGCGATGTACAACACAAGCAAGAATTCGGACTGAGGGGAAAAACTTTAGCAAGTGTGTCGAAGTGCTTCAAGTCAATTGGCCACAGGTGCTGCCATCTCGTGCCAGAAGAAGTGCCAGTTGTTTTTTTTTTTTTTTTTAATAATGCAGCTTAACACAACAATAATTCAAGTCACTTTAAACAATTCCTGTATCCACACCAAGATGTTATTAATTATTTCAGATAAAAATGTCATCCAAATCAGTCAATCAGTTTTTGAGTTATCCTGTCAACAACCAAACAACTGCTGACAAAAGCAAAACCTCATTGGAGAAGGTAATGAATCTAACGTTGTCCTATCCCATATCGAATACATTCATATATCCTTGAAAATTCTTGACAGATTATCTTGCCCTGGGGCTCTACTTTCAATGATTGCACAGATAGAGATCTTGGGTCCTCAAAATTTAAGACCGCAGACACTGATTTCTAACACTGATCCCACATCAATTTAACTGTCTACAAGACTGAAGCAAAACAATGAAGCAAAACCATCCTCCTAAAAGTATCAGAACAAAGTGAACCTTAAGTGAGGTGATAATTTCCATCAGTTTCCACTCGGCTGTACTCATTTCCTGTTTCTCTTTCTCCCCACAGTCCTCAGGCACCACTGTCATGGTGGACATAGCAGTAATGGGAGAGGCCCATGGACTGATCACAGACCTGCTAGCTGACCCCGCTCTGCCCCCCAACACCTGCACCTCACTACGGGCTGTCAGCAAACTGCTCACCACACAGCTCACCTTCCAGCCACTGCACCGGCCACGCCCTGCTCCCCTGCTCAACCCCAGTGATGCCTACACCTTCTCCGACTCAGAGGAGGGGCCTGAGAAGGGGGAGAAGACATCCATCCACAAGGTCAGAAAAATGCTAACAAAAGTGTCAAGATATATACACTAAAAATCCCAAGGCCAGTTAAAACATTTGCACTGTTGGATCTTAAGAAGGTTCTAAGAAGAGCTTCAAAATGCAAAAAGAAGGAATCAGAGCAAGAGATAAAACATTTTGGTCTGCAATTTATTGAAAACAACAATCAAACTGAAATAGGCTGTTCATAGTTGATCAAAAGTTGAAGACTGTAGCTCCAATTAAACAACCTCAAAACAGAAATAAAAGTGTACTTAGGAATGAGTAGCTCTGTCATTCTTGATAATCACTTCAGAAATTCATGCAAATGTTTCCAGGAGGCTCATTGAAATATTTCTCCAAGTGATAAAGATGGCTTCATGGTGGGCATCCACTGTCTGGACCTGATGTCAGTTTTTGTAAACTTCACTTGTCCCCCATCCCCAATGTTCCCGATTGGACTTTGATCAGGGGAACATGCAGGATGGTCCAGAAGAGGGACTCTACACCTCTGGATGAAGTCCTTTGTCAGGCAGGCATTGTGAATTGCAGCGTTGTCCTGTTGAAAAACCCACTCATTACCACACAGGCGACAACCTTCAGTCATGAGGGATGCCCCCTGCAACAAGTTTTGCTTTTCTTTATAAGAAAAAAAGAGCAAGGGGGAGTTTTAAATGATTCTACAACTGAAGAAACTCAAATTCAGGCCCTAAAAGATGGTAGACTTAAGTTCAAATTTGGAACATGTGCTTCATCATGTAGCTTGGCTTCTACTTTGAGCCTCGCCATTGTTAACATTACTAAGTGTGTTGACAACAACCGTCAAACCATTGAGGCTGCATTGATTCTGTAGAATCTGTATCGATACATGTATCCCCAAGGAGTGTGTGACGATATTTTGCCATAGCGATACTTTGAGCACAGGCCTACTGTGCAGTGCAGAAAACATCTCAGGTGGGATCTCCTTGTGATGCCAGTAACGTTGGAAGCTATCAAGACTGTCAAGGTTATATTTCCTTTCAACAGAGAATAAAACTTTCTTCCACCTTTCAATGTCCTGTGTTTGGTGCTTCCTTGTGAAGTCCAACTTGCTAATTTTTAGCATGTATGGAGATGTGGACTTGGAAGACTTTTTTTGTTTTTTAAGCCTTTCCCTCGCAGATGTCGCCACCAGTAACGGTCTACCATGGTTCGAGGATTGTCCCTTGTCATGAAGCCGGTCTAATCCTCTGGCTCAGCATTGGCATTTTTTTTTTGGTCTTCCACTTGACTGTTTTGTTGTATAACCCTCAGGATCTTTTAAGAAATTCGAAATGATCCACCCTCAGCAGCAATGGCCTGTTGTGAGAGGCCTTGCTTGTGCAGCTCAATAATCTGACCGCATGCAAAGACAGAAAGCTTTTTTGCCTTTGCCATCAGGAGGTCATGGCAGTCGGAATACCTGACAGAAGAAAACAGCAATCCAGGTTTTTGCACCGATATTGCTTCTTAAAGGCTGTGGTCTTACCCTACGATCTGCTGACAAAATCGTGTTTGAGTTCAACAGTTTTCAAGAAATATCCTGCTCAAATGCTTTTGTGTCTTGCTCTCAATTCTTCTTTTTGCCTTTTGAAGCTGTCCTCAGAACCTTCTTAAGATACATCAATGCAAAATGCTAATTCTTGCAATTTTTAAACCAGTCTTTAGATTTTGAATGGAAGTGTATTATAATGGTATTACTTTATACAGTTGGCAGGTATTTCCATCGAGATCAAGGCCATGTCCACATGTTGGCAAGTATTTGTGGACACAGAGTTTTCCTTCTCTGTCTTAAAAAACAATCCTGTTCACACATGTGAATTTTCAAAAACATCTTCACCCTCATGAGAACCTAAAAACTCATAAATGCCTATTAAATGTAATTATGTCCCTGTGCTGCAACCATTTGTTCACAATTTCTATCTTAAAGCTGTTTAATTCTTAAAATTTATTTCAACCACAAGTCTCTTGAGTGTCGTAATTCAACTTTTTACCATGTTTAACTGGTGCAGAAGTTTTTAGTGAATATTTAGCCATTTGGATTTTAATCTAAGACTGATCTGGTGAGTTTAATCAGATCCTGTAATTAAAAAGAATTTATGAGTTCTCTTGTCAGTTTCTACATCTGCTGTAACCACTGCAACCACAGTCACAAGCAGACATGGGTCACCAGTCATCAAGGTCACTTGTAAAACAATGACAGCTTGTTTTATCCACAGCGTTTGCAACATTTGTGTCATCAGAATGAGGTTTGCAGAGGTATCATAGTTAGAGACTAAAGCCTGTGTGAGCATGGGAACAGTCCAGTAAGCAACACTGAAACCAGCAGAAGTTTAAAAAGATACGCTGCATCACAACTCTGGAGTAAACAGGAGTTCCAATGTTACAGTGTAATGTTACACTGAGGTGAGACTGGTGCACAGTTTGACGTTATGGGCTCCAAATGTTGTTTTCCCGGATCATGGATGCACCCTTGAAACTGGGGGCCACAAACTCAACTTACCTCTGGGGCCACTGGAGTCTGAATGAGGCTGGGCCACATGAAGTGTTCCACAACTTGGGATGTAACGGTTAACGGTCAAAAGGTAAAGCGCGGTAAAATTTCCCAGGGTAATCATTACCGTGTCCTATTAAAATTACCAAGTTTGATCACCACACTGTGTCAATAACTCACAGTGATGCTGCTCTTTGCCTCGAAAAGCCTGAACTATGTTTGTCTGCCCCAGATGAAGCAGCCGTCTCTCACAAACAGACATGCGCATGCGCAGTTTGCACTATTTAGCCTCTGAAAGTTTAGCAATTGGACCCTCGCTCAGACTTGGTTTTCCCACTCAAAACGACTGAAGTCTGGTCAAAGTTTGGATTTTACAAGGATATCGAGGGGAAACTGAGTGACGACAGTCACCCTGTCTAAAACACTAAGCTGCAGTGAAAGACAAAAATGATTAAAACTGCTGTAACTCCTCGAGTAAACAAGCAGAGAGAGAGAGAGAGAGAGGTTTCAGTGAGCCATACCTGAGTGAATTATAGGAGGTTGATCAGTATTTCTGTGTAAATAATGAATAAAGGTTGTAAATAACAGAATTAGTATCAATCTGGAGTGTGGTCTTGCCGTTCTTTTGCCGTTTATTCGCGTATTTTGTCGTAATAGATCGTCTCATAGTTTGTGTTTTATAGATCTGATCAATCATAATTTGGAAATATAAAAAAATGAGATGTCAAGGACGTCTGCCATGGAAAGGGAAGACCAGAGGAGAGTCATGAAGGGGGCTAACTGCTTCGGGGACTATCGTTATTAAAACAAAAATAAATAAATAACAAGGCCTGGACATGATCTAATATAACGAGCTGTAACATGGACACTAATGCTGCAGGCAAACTAAAATATGAGACTGTAGGTTAAATTTATTTTTGGCCATCTAAAAACTTTGAACATGTTCAATACTTGTCAAAACTGTTCACTTTTATTTCTCATGAAAAAAGTTTAAACAAATTTACTTAAAGGACATTTCCTGACACAGTTTTTGACAAAAAAGACCAAAGGACTGTTATAATTATTATAATATTAATGTGGTTAAATGATTTTAAGACTGTGTCAAAGTACTTTTTTTACATTTTGAGCACACTGCAACAATACCACGATAATAATGATAACCGTGATAATTTTTATCACAATAACCGTGATGTTAAATTTTCTTACTGTTACATCCCTATCCACAACAAAATGGATGACTGATCCAATCTTCTCAAACTTTATTATTAACAGTTCTTCAACATGACCGTTGACTAAAATGTCCTTCTGAACATAACTGTGTCCTTATGAACATGAGTGGTGCTGCTGTCTTATACCACTTTCACACTAAAATTAGCGGGTCAACACAAGTTTTTAGAACGCCAGTTAAACCGCGACCAATTGGCAAGTGTCTCCTTTCTCAGACAAGCTACATGGCTTTGTTTATTCCTCTGGCGCATCAAGCTGATCACATTGAGGACATCATCAGCCCCGTCATGTAAACAATGGAAAGGAGCACTTTACTTTGTACTTCTGTTCCTCTTTAAAAATGTACAAACTCAGCACTAATGATACAAAGGTGGATGGAATTTGTTGCTGAGACAGCAAAGAGCCACGTAAGTTACAGGCGGAGGGGACAGGCGTAAAGTTATGCAGTGGGGACGTTATGCCGACGTCATTTGTAAGTTAGCGGGTCGACCCGGGCATGATGTTCTCACTGAAGCCGATCGGTGGTGAGCCAGTTAAAATCTGTCACTTGCAGGGTCAGTCAACCCGGGTCGAAACGCTGATTAAACCCTTTGTAACTGGACAGGAGCCAATTGTTGCCAGGTTTAAACTGTTTTTTTGGTCAGTCTGAAATAGGTATAAATTTTAAGGTTCAATTGTGTTTTGTAGCTCTAGAAATATTTTTGGTTTCAGTTGCAGGCAAAAATGGCTCTTTAATTGGAAATGTTGCAGACCCCTGTCACTATTGATAAAAACAACAATTCTGCAAAAAGGTGTTTCAGAAAAGCATACAGGCCACACTGACACAAAACATTGATATCAAGTACAGGGCTACAAAATATTGTCTCATGGGTGTCAATCTGCTCACAGGCTGTGAGTTTGAGACTTGAGACACCTCTCCAGGCATTAATAAGGAGTCCTTATTATTTTTTAGTTAAAGAAATAATTTGTATGAAATCTAATCCTGTTTTTCTCCACAAACACATGACACTGTTCATCATTGCAGAAAAAAATAATTAAAAAGCCAAAATAAGGCCTCCCCTTAAAAATGTTGATAGTTAAACACCTTATTTCTTGTATTCAGAAAAGTTTAGTTTGATAGATTTTTTATTGGTCTTAAACTTTCAGAATTTCATCAAATTTGAACAAAAAGCTTCTTTTGTTTCCTATTTTAATGTCAAATTTCATGCTTTATACACAGATCAGTTAACTTTAAACTTAAATAACTTACATTTATTCTTTTTACCAGTACAACAACATTTATTTTTGCAAGTTGGTTGCATAGACTAATACCTCTTTGAAACCATCCCTGGAAGATACAATTTAAAGAGTCCATACTTCATACCCTTGGTACCAATTTATTTATGAATATGGCGCCTTAAACCTGGTTGATGGATTCATATTTTGAACCACTGCAAATTCACACTTTGCACGCTATCAACAGTAGTTTCACATAAGAAATTCTGAGCTGCACAGTTGATGTGCAAGTAGGAGAATAGTCTTTGTTGGCCCGACAAAAACAAATAAACAGAGCAAAGTTGATCCAAATGGAACATAAACTCTTGGCTGCTTTGTTTGTTTTTTTCCTCTCTCATTTTTTGTGGACTCACGGAGGCATACTGCCACCTATTGTATCAGAATATGTACATGCACAAGTGTGTGCCCTGGCATGGACCAATGTTACTTTGAGTGGGGAGGGGGTTGCAACCGTGGCAGAGCAAAACAATCAATCAGTCATCATCATGAACAGAGTAAGCAGTGCAAAGGAGCTTGCGGCATAGCCATAAAGTGGGTTTTTGGGGTGGCATTTTTTTGTTGAGTTGGGGATTTATAATAAGAAAAAAATCCTTGCAGGGTGGGATCCTTTGCTCACCCGAAAAGACACGCTGCTGCTCCTATTGTACAAGGTCTGTTGAGCTGCAGGTTCCTGGTCAGGTGACCTGCTGCAGCCAGGTTGATCAGGTTGGATCATGAGGGGAGGGGCTGAGTGGAGCAAAGAGAGGAGAAGGAGAAATGTTTGGAGGGGAGATTCGGCTGGTGAGATCAAAAGAAACTTGGTTAGGCCTCTAAAATGTCAAGAGTTGAAGTAAAGGAAGAATCTTTGAAGACTATGAGAAAAACATCTCCATGCTGCTGCTTGGATATGAGGTAAAAGGGCAACTGGGACAATTGGAGCTACAGGTTGGGAGTCAGAGTAAGTTTCCCTGGACCGGTGAGTCGGCCCCTTTGGGAGTAATTTTTCTTCTTTTTTTGTCCGCTTTTGCAATGCATTTCTCTTTTTCATTGATATGGACTTTTTCAAGTTTGAGTTTTGAGCGGACTGTTTTTGGACTTTTAAGTTTGGAACACTATGGACTGTACCCTTTTCTGTTTTTTAAGCCTGAGACATTGGACTGAAAATTACCTTTGAAGTACATTTTGTGTTTGGGTTTTGTCCTTTCTTTTGATTTTGTGTCTTTTTTGGGGGGAATCAAGTATTTCAGGGACTGATCCAGTAGAATTTGTGTTGAGAATTTTGGTAGGGATGGGAAAAATTGTGTTAAGGGACTTTGAAGTGTGAATCAAATGACACCTAAGGAAAAGTTTATTGTTGAGCCATTTTTCACTCATTATTTAAAAAGGTGCTTTGAAAATATTGTCAATTTAAATACATACCAAACTTAATTAACAGGTAGCCTTCAGAAGCTTTTACCCATGAATTATGACTAAGCTTAAGAAAGCTGATTGTTATAAGCTGAAACGAATGATGAGTGTTCATGCAGCTGGTTCAGATAAGTTTAAAGAGTGTTTAAAACAGATCATTCTAATGAAACTGATATGGTGTGTTTTTCTGCTGAAAAGAGGCTCCAGGGGGTGCTGGTTTGGCAGAGTGATTAGCAACCATGCACATCCCATGTACAAACCCAAAACCAGTGAAGTTGGCATGTTGTGTAAATCGTAAATAAAAACAGAATACAATGATTTGCAAATCCTTTTCAACTTATATTCAATTGAATACACAGCAAAGACAAGATACTTAACGTTCAAACTGAGGAACTTTATTTTCTTTTGCAAATAATCATCAACTTAGAATTTAATGGCAGCAACACGTTGCAAAAAAGTTGGCACAGAGGCATTTTTACCACTGTGTTACATCGCCTTTTCTTTTAACAACACTCAGTAAACGTTTGGGAACTGAGGAGACCAATTTTTGAAGCTTTTCGGTTGGAATTCTTTCCCATTTCTTGCTTGATGTACAGCTTAAGTTGTTTAACAGTCCGGGGTCTCCGTTGTTGTATTTTACGCTTCATAATGCGCCACACATTTTCAGTGGGAGACAGGTCTGGACTACAGGCAGGCCAGTCTAGTACCCGCACTCTTTTACTACGAAGCCACGCTGTTGTAACACGTGCAGAATGTGGCTTGGCATTGTCTTGCTGAAATAAGCAGGTGCGTCCATGAAAAAGACGTTGCTTGGATGGCAACATATGTTGCTCCAAAACCTGTATGTACCTTTCAGCATTAATGGAGCCTTCACAGATGTGTAAGTTACCCATGCCTTGGGCACTAATACACCCCCATACCATCACAGATGTGGCTTTTGAACTTTGTGCCTATAACAGTCCGGATGGTTCTTTTCCTCTTTGGTTCAGAGGACATGACGACCACAGTTTCCAAAAACAATTTGAAACGTGGACTGGTCAGACCACAGAACACTTTTCCACTTTGCATCAGTCCATCTTAGATGAGCTCGGGCCCAGCGAAGCCGGCGGTGTTCTGGGTGTTGTTGATAAATGGCTTTGGCTTTGCATAGTAGAGTTTTAACTTGCACTTACAGATGTAGCGACAAACTGTAGTTACTGACAGTGGTTTTCTGAAGTGTTCCTGAGCCCATGTGGTGATATCCTTTACACAGTGATGCTGTTTTTTGATGCAGTACCACCTGAGGGATCGAAGGTCATGGCCAGTCAATGTTGGTTTTGGGCCTTGCCGCTTACGTGCAGTTATTTCTCCAGATTCTCTGAACCTTTTGATGATATTACGGACCGTAGATGATGAAATCCCTAAATTCCTTGCAATAGCTCGTTGAGAAATGTTGTTCTTAAACTGCTGGACAATTTGCTCACGCATTTGTTCACAAAGTGGTGACCCTCGCCCCATCCTTGTTTGTGAATGACTGAGCATTTCAGGGAAGCTGCTTTTATACCCAATCATGGCACCCACCTGTTCCCAATTAGCCTGTTCACCTGTGGGTTGTTCCAAATAAGTGTTTGATGAGCATTTCTCAACTTTCTCAGTCTTTTTTGCCACTTGTGCCAGCTTTTTTGAAACATGTTGCAGGCATCAAATTCCAAATGAGCTAATATTTGCAAAAAATAACACAGTTTACCAGTTCGAATGTTAAGTATCTTGTCTTAGTATTCAATTGAATATAGGTTGATTTGCAAATCATTGTATTCTGTTTTTATTTACGATTTACACAAAGTGCCAACTTCACTTGTTTTGGATTTGTATTTGCTTCTGCCAGTCCAGGTTCGAATCCAGCCTGTGACCAGTTTGCAGAGTGTCTTCCCCTACTCTCTCACCCCCTTTCACAAGCCTATCAACTGACTCTCCGCTATCAATAAAGGCACAAAATACCCAAAAAATACATTTAACAAAAGAAAAGAGACTCCAGTACTTGTGAAGGCTGTGGCACAGGGGCTCAATTTGATATCTCTTTGTGGTGTCCACGTGTCCTGGTCGTGCCCCTCACTGGTGGATATCAACAAATCATGAATGACATAAAAAAAAAACCTGAAAACGTTGAACCAGGAGAGCTCATTAGCATGAGAGATATATACGCCTTTTAAGTGACCTGTTAAAAAATCCTGAAATAGAGATGCTGCCAAGCTTGTAATAGCCAAATGATTTATCCAGCCCACAGCCCTCCACATGTGTTCATCTTTGGTCCTGTGTTTCTGCTAATGAGTGCTTCCTGCTGCCTGAGCTTTTAGCATCACATGAAGGAGTGTATTTTCATAAAGCTGAGTTAAGAAAATCAAGAGCGTGGACTGCTCAGAGCACTGTTCTCCCTTTCATCGCCACAGCTGTGTCAACATGACAGATGTGCAGAGCCAGACAGTGTGTATGTATGTAGGGGAGGCAATATGAAGGTGAATGCAGCTCTCAAAAGGTAACAAAGACGGACGAGTGTGTGTCAAACAAGCCGGACCCCCACTGTGATTATGGATGGAGTTATTTCTCTGCGGAGGATAACGATCCCAGGAAGCTCCTCCGCTGACATGCCATCAAGCCCGTCGTCTGGCTGACAGGTGTATTTATTCAGCGTCTGAACTTTGTAAAAGTAGCTAAGACAAACTGTGCCTGTGGAGTGGACGCTGAGGCTGCACTCATTACGACCCAGCACCCAAGGGACAGAATGACGGCTCTGACTGCCCAAGAGGAGGGCAGAAGCTGGAGTGGAAAGGCCTGTGCTTGCTTTTCCTCTTGGCTCATTTTCAGTATTCATCAGGGTGCATGCTGATGCCTTTCAAGAACTTTCACAGGAACTTTTGAGGGAATTCACACTTTTATTGGCATGATATTCACATCTTTAGATGACATCTTTAAAGATTAAATATCTGTGACTGCAGATATAATTATAACACGTATTTCCCTGATACATCAGTCATAGTCATGCATATTGAACGGTTGCACAAGGAGAAGCATTACATTTGTGGAGTTTGAAGCAGAGCAAGCATCTTTCAAGGAACCAAGTGTGGGCCAGTCTTGGCTACTTACGTTAGAGTGAACGGTGCAGATTGAGCTGCGCTGAATGTGGTTATTTGTCTTTTTGGTTGTTGTTTAGCCTGACAGAGGCAAGATGAACAGCAAGAAAGTTGCTGCTTCGGTTCCTGTTTCGGTCAGGGCCTTTCTGTGTGGAGTTTGCATATTCTCCCCATGCATTCTTGAGTTCTCTTTAGGGACTCCGGCTTCCTCCCACAGACCAAAAACATGCACAGTAAGTAGGGCTGGACGATTATGGTAAAAATAAGAATCCAGATTATTTTAAGTGATATTGAAATCACAATTAATGTACACAATTATTCATTTATTGAAAAACTTCAGTATTGATTTAAACACAACTTTAAAGAACCAGCGAGCGGCACATACAGTATTATTGATCCACATAAGTCACACACACTCGCTGTGGCTGCACGTGGAACACAGAAGCTCTATGAAGCGCAGGAACTTGCATACAGGGCACTTCACACTGTGTGGCATATTAATCGTGTTTCTTTGATTATAATGTTTTTGTGATTGTCAGATGGCAAAATTGAAATCACGATCAAAATCCGATTAATTGTCCAGCCCTAACAGCAAGTCAACTAGGGATGGAAATTGATGAGATTTTTGATAATTTACCAGATATAAGAACGATCCTGTATATTGATTGAGTTCTTTGATGATTCCCTTGTTGATTCTGCCGATTTTCCGTGTGGGCAAATGTTGGCCTGTAGATTTTCAGTGTCAACAATGTCAAACACACATCAGCATAGATAACTGCTTCTGCAAGTTGCTGGTGTTTCCACTCACCTAAGGTTGTGCAGCAGGCGCCTTTGGTACAAAATGAAGCCACAATTCTGACCAGTTCTGAACCCTGTTAGTGAGAGGAATTGATAAGGGAATTGATTATTAAAATAACTCATGATATCAATACTTTGATGAGCAGTAGCAATTCCCAACTGGAATTTGTTTTTGATTCCCATCCCCAAAGTTAACTGGTGACTCCAAATTGCTCTTGGATATGACTGAATGTGAATGGTTGTCTTTGTCTCTGTGGCCCTGCAATGGGCTCACATCTGGTTCAGGGTGTACCCGCCTCTTGCCCGGTGTCACCTGGGATAGGCTTCACAACCAAGGCCCCATCCACATGAAGACAAAACGTCTATATGAATGCACTCGATACGCATCAAAACGCTGTAAAACACATGCCAGACCTCTAGGGCCGCTGTAATGATATGACAGAAACAAGCGGAAACAGACGAAAAAACAGTGGGCATGTGCCCTTGCGGCAAAAGTTGTAAACAGAGATTGTGATGAAGTGATCAGAAAGTGACGTAATGTGTCCTTGATAATTGTTTGTTCAACTCAGTGGTGATTGAGAAGGAGATTTTGCTGCAGCAGGGATAGTAGGGTCACTAGCTTCATCAGCACATATGCTACACGTACGCCGCCATTGTCGTTGCCGCGTGTGGCGCATGCGTGTCAATGAAGATATGAAACTATGACGTAAGCGTATCTGAAAACTTGCAGAGAGCCGGTAATCACAGAGCTGTGTATACGGCATTTCAAAATCTTTCCACTCTGGAACCTGGTTTCAGAAATGATCGTTTACAGACCCCCAAAACGCCGTCTTCATATTGATGATACGCAGATTTGGCAAAAAACTTGTGCGTTTAGACCTCGGTTTGGCTTCGTGTGGATGGGGCCCAAGTCTGTGAGTCCGACCATAAAAAGGATAGAAGGTAAAGATTTTGGATGAATGGATGTCTGCATCCATATATGAAGTGTGCACCTACTGTTCCAGGCTGACATAATTGTTAGGGGTTTTTTTATTTATTTTGCGCACAGTTGCATTCACAAATTGGTTAAACTGTGTCTTAAGGGTAAGTTCAAGATAAAATTCTATGCTGCCCCTTTTATTAAGATTATAAAGCAGCATGAAAAAAGAAAACACAAGTCATTGAGAAGTTCATTTGGGAACCAAAACAAACACTGTTTATGAGTTTGTTTACTTGTGTTCAGTACATGACACATTGCTGTGAATAGGCTCATTCAGGATTCTGAGGCGACTTTACTAGGTCACCCTGCAGAAGAGGCTGAGAGAGACAGAGAGAGAGAGAGAGAGAGTCTGCCATGTTGAGCACGGCTGTGCCAAGCTGCTGCATGGCACTGAACAGATGGAGGCATCGCAAGGGCACAGAGCACTGGGGATCCCGCTGAAAGAGCAAAGCAAAGACAGATAAAGAAAGAGACTAAGAGAACCAGACAAAAGAGAATAACAGAGAGAATGAGGGGCAGAGAGGCACAGTCTCTATGATGAAATGCTTCTGTGCTGTGCAATACTTACACTCTGTCCAATAAAGCAGCCTGAGGGGCATCCATGGCACAGCTGCCTGCTTCTGTTCTGCAGTCACTGATGTCCTGAGTGGGTCTGAGGATGGGAGGAAAATCAAGTGCCTGTAACCGTGACAGATATACCAGGTTATTTCTCCTGCCTCATTTGAGTCATCTTTGGCTGATTCATGAAAACATCTGTCTCATTTAGATGATCCATCTGACTGCAGAGGAAGTCAAGAGGCATCAATTTCATTTTGCAGCAGGGGAGGGGATTGAGCATTTTTCTCCAAATGAAAACAGGTTAAGAACAACTAAGCTCATTCAACTATATCTGTTCTACAGTAAATCAGCAGTGTCCCCGTTTATCTAACACCTAAATGACATTGAAAAGGTAAAATGGCATCCATCCCATTCTTTTGTTGGGTTTCTGGCTTTATCAGTTTCTTTTTCTCCTCCAAGGTTTATCCATCACCATCATCTTCTGACACTTAGCCTCAGTCTCAAACAGTACAGGCTAACTGGCTTCTTCATTTAGCTCAAGGATGGCTCTGTGAACAGACGCCCATGCTAGCCCAGGTCAGATTTGCTGTTTTCGGAATTTTGTTGAAATACTCCATGTAGAACTTCAATCGTTTCAATCAGAATCAGGTTAAATTTGTCAGTGTTGGAAGACAGACCTGGGTGCCTTGGTTGTGCTACTTCATCACTTTGGACAGAAGTGGTGGTTCTCTGCAGTCCTGTCCTTTCTCATCTGCATCAGCTACAGTGTTTAGGGTTTGTAGATGAATGGAAAGGATACAATTGAAATAATGTCAGCTAATACATATAAATATATATTATATATGGTATGATATGGTCGAAGTGAAGCTCTGGCTGGCGTGATGTCACTTAGCAACGTGACGGTGACAAAATGAGCTATTTTATGGATAGGCAACGGGACTTGGTGGGCGACGCAATCTCGATAGCCAAGTCGTGTTCGCTGCCCTACAAAGGCAAAGAGCAGTAACTACACATTTGGTCAAAATTGAGTTAAGATGTATAATGTACTCTGTGACATTCCCTTTATCTTCTGACAAACTTTCCTGGTTTAACTATACACCGTTTCAGAAATAAATGGATGTAAAAATTGCAGCAATGACAAAATTCAGACAAAAACAAAGCCAGAGTGCAGTAACTTCACATACTGCGCTCTGGCTTTGTATGACAAGTAAGCTACAACACTGTATTACAAAGCCATAGTGCAGAAACATCACTTACTGTGCTTTAACTTTGAACAGCAACACCGTCGTATACTACTGTACAAAGCCAAACAGCAGTAACTGCATTTGCTGCGCTACGACTTATTTTCCGGTTCGTCCATTTATGCCACTTCTGGCTTGGTATTGTGTTATTACAATCTTTTGAGGACAATGTTAGCGATAAACTATCACTCAGACTGTGTCTGTGTAGTTACTGCTCTTTGCCTTTGTAGGGCAGTTCGGTGTGAACACATCTTTAGTCAATCATTAATATGCTTATGATCTGGGTGGTCACCTGAGGGTAGTTCAAACATTTCAAAATATTTTACTGAACACAAGTTCTCATCTCAACAATTTTTAAAACATATGATACATGTTTTTATAATCAAAGACATTTTACAGCAAAAAGTCAACCTTTGCACCCTTGACAATTAAATGTGGCTTCAACTTTTGTTAACACTTTGTTTTCTTGTGTTTTCCTCTGTTTTTTTGCAGCGTATAAGGCGGAGTCTCCATCCTGGTCTTTTAAGGAGAATCTCTTCCACATGGACCACCACCACCTCGGCCACAGGCTTGCCGACTATAGAGCCTGGACCAGTCCGAAGGGACCGCAGTGCCAGTATCAAACCATACCATGAAACACTTACCTGCAGGTACCAGACTGAATGCCTGAAGTCTCAGTTCTGTATCATTCTCCAGAAACTCATTGGGTCCAATGAAATCTCTCCTGAAGATTTTTTTCTCCTTGTTGGTTATAAGGACAGTTTTATTTTAATTTTGGCTGTTTAAAGTTCAGGTCAACAGTAAATACATTTGCAGCATCAGTGGCAGTTTGGTCTGACTCAGTGCAGAAGGCTTAGCTGAAAATTGCTACTGTTGGAGCTAAAAACTGCGAATAATTTTGTGAATTTTGTTGGAAAATAAGCTTTAAAAATACATATTTAGTGTGATTGAATGCTCTAATAAGCACATGTGCAGTGCTTTACTTTTCCACCAGAAAGCTGCTTTAATTTTTGGGGTCTATGTTGATATTTGTGAAGTGCGAGTGACACTGATTGTCTCTGTTGGCCACTTGTTGCCTTGATTCTGAGCAGTCGTTACAACGAAACCAGTGCCATGCAAGACTGATTTAAAAGACAATAACACCATCTTTCTTTATATGCAGAGGGAAAGGAGTAAAAAGCTGTTAAATGGTGGTACTGCCTTCATGACGGTTGTAATTTGCGACTGTGTTTATCATGATTGTTGTCTTAAAGACTTCATATAGTGGTTTCTAGTGGTCATCTAGTGAGGGGAGATGAGGCCGTCCTTTATCCATCTGGCTAAGATATTCTGCATGCTCAAGTCATGCAATCTGCTATAAATTATGCAAATCTACCCTTTACTCTTTGCCTAAATAAAATCAAAATGGGCAAGCCAACAAAATGAAACTTGCATTATACAGTGTGTGACAAGAAAAATTGGCTTATTTTTTCCAAATTTGTTTTAAAACCAGGTGGTAAACAAAATAATACTGCATGCAAATGTGATTTTTGTCATGAATGTCAACAGGACTTTGGCTGCATCTGGCATAACAGCACATCATTACAAAGAATTTATTTTTCAGTGCATTGAACAAATAATTTGTAGAGAATATCGATTTCAATTCTCAATTTCCATATATACAGTCATGGAAAAAATTATTAGACCACCCTTGTTTTCTTCAATTTCTTGTTAATTTTAATGCCTGGCTCAACTAAAGGTACATTTGTTTGGACAATTATATGATAACAACAAAAATAGCTCATGAGAGTTTAATTTAAGAACTAAGAACTATTCATTTTCCATGGTTTTCTTGATAATAACCAAAATTACTTAAATTCTTACATCAATAGCTATGGCATATGTATATATATATATATATATACTTTTAAGCATTACCATGTTTTCTTTTCTGTTTGCTTTAAACACATGATACACACAAGATTTAATACTTGATTGCATAACCATTGTTTTTGATGACTGCAGCCATGCGTCTTGGCATGCTCTCCACCAGCTTCTGACATTATTCTGCTGTCACAGCAGCCCATTCCTGTTGGACAAATTCAAACAAATTTTCTTTGTTTTTGGGCTTGTGGTTCTCCATTTTGAGTTTGATGATTTTCCACAGGTTTTCAATTGGATTAAGATCTGGTGATTGAGCAGGCCAAGGCATGGTGCGAATGTTGTGGTTCTCCATCCAGGCTTTAACTGACCTTGCCGTGTGGCAAGGGGCATTGTCTTGTTGGAAAATCCAGTCATTCGAGGCAGGAAAGAGTTTTCCAGCTGATGGAAGAAGACTGTTTTCAAGGGTAGTCCTGTACATGACCTGGTTCAATGCCTTCACACAATTGCATTGCCCAGATCATGACTGATCCACCCCCATGTTTTACTGTAGGGGCAAGACAGTCTGGGTTGTAAGCTTCTCCAGGCTTCCTCCTAACCAGTAAGTTGGCTGGAGTGGGCATCAATTCAAAATTGGATTCATCACTGAAGATAACCTTAGCCCAATCATCAACAGTCCAATCCTTGTGGTCTGGAGCAAAAAGTAACCGGGCCTTCCTCTGCCTTTCATTGATGAAGGGCTTCTTGCGTGCTCTGTGTGACTTCAAACCAGCTTCAACAAGTCGGTTTTGAACTGTCCTTGCTGAACAAGTCACATTTTCGACAGTGCCCACTCATTTTAAGGTCCCTGGAGGTCTGGGCGATTCCTGACACAGGAGCGGATGAGTGCAGTCATCTCGTGGGGTAGAAAGATGTTTCCTGCCACGGCCAGGTAGCAATTTGGTAGTGCCATGTTCAGCTTGTTTTTTTTTTTGTTGTAATGAACAGCTGTCTTGGAGATCTTCAGTTTTTTCGCTACCTGTCTCTCACTCATGCCAATTTCCAGCAGTGCCAAGATGGCTGCCTTTGTGGCTTCACATAATTCTTTTGTTTTAGGCATTATGTGAGAGCTGACAACTTCTGAGTTGTGCTACGGCTTGAATGTAAGCAGGAAACCACTCTAGGCCTTTGCATGTGCAGTGCTGCTTGTGACATGAAATGGCCTCTTATATACCCTGGGAATCAATTAAGCTTAAGAATGTCAAATAGGACATAAAGTATTATGTGACCAGCTGCATGTTTAGCTGCGGTCATTGTATTATCCGTTTAGTGGTCCCAGATATTAGAATGACCAAGAAATTAAAGAAAACAAGGGTGGTCTAATAATTTTTCCATGACTGTATATATGTGTATATATATATATATATATATATATATATATATATATATATATATATATATATATATATAGATGTATATATATATATATATATATATATATGTATATATGTATATATATGTATGTATATATGTATATATATATATGTATGTATATGTATGTGTATATATGTATGTATATGTGTATATATGTGTGTATATATGTATGTGTATATATGTATGTGTATATATATATGTATATATATGTGTGTATATATATGTATATATGTATATATGTGTGTATATATATATATATATATATATATATATATATATATATATATATACATATATATATATGCATTATAAAAGATGATGCTCTGCTTCAAATACAACATTGGATTTTTGCATTATACGTGAAACGCATCTCAACTACTTAAAGGCAGATCTTGTTATGCTCTTAAGGCAGATCTTGTTATGTTCTCATAATTTAGAATGTTTTGGTGTTCCAAACTGACCTGCTGCTTTAAGTGAAGGTGGGAGCAGCATGTGGTGGTAACAACAAACTGTTTAGGTTGCACTAGAGATACACAAACTGTGGTACAAGTACTTTTAGGACTACAGAGGCTGACACATCATTTTAAAGAGGTTTATTCCCAGCAGTTAGGCCGATGTTTTACCGAAGATTTAAGCATGAGTGAGCAAAGGCAGTGGAGCATTTTTTGGGAGAGGGATGTGTGTGCAGGGGGAGCCAGAATGGAAAGAAACCCCCACAGGCAAACGCATTAACCTGAATAAGTAAGACTCGCATCAACTCTCAGCACATTAGTGCAGAAGAGACTCACGCTACACAGAGGCTGCACGGTTCACATGTGTTTGCATGTGATCTGATAGGAGATACTGGATGGGATGTTTGGTGGGGGGAATTTTTGGGGTGTTGAAGGACAGAGATGTTTGGAGGTTTTGTACGAAGGCTCATGTGTTTTTGTGTGCAAATCCATGGGTTTGTGCGTGCATGACAGAGTGTTTAGTGGCAGCTGCTGAGAAAACATGCCTCATAGCCTCATTGTGGTCAGATAGGATGAAAACAGAGGCACTGAAGCAGGAGATGTGTTGTGTACTGTTGGAAAGCATAAAAATGACGGAGTTGTCAGCTGTTTATGCCTCTGCACTGGCAGCAATTGCAACTGGATAGTTTTGTTTTTGGGTTGTCCATACATATATCAGTCTGCCCATCTTTCTGGGCCATTATTACCTCCGCCAAGGAAGTTGTATTTTTGATGGAGTTTGTTCATCCATCTGTGAGTGAGATAACCCAAAAACTTATCAACAGGTTCTGGCAAAATGTTCTGGGAATTGTTTGGTCATGACCCAAGAAAGAGAGGGGATGGTGCAAGTTAATGTACGTCAGATTATAGCCTCTGGTTAATTTCCCTTTGTTGTCCCGAAATAGATGTTCTTATAAAGAAGAGCTAAAAGACAAGAAGCAACAAATCAGTTGCCTGTTCTCTTAAGTATATTGTACACTGTTTCAGTTGTATCACACATTCATTCAAGTTTGTTGCACTTAACTATATTGCACTTTTTCTCTATATATTACAAACACTCTAATGTCTAATGCACATTCTCTAAATATATTGACATTTGTCTTGAGTATATTGCACATTCTCTTCACTCAAACCATCAAATTGCTGCCTCATTAATGCACACTAAACCTGATATATTCACCATTAAAGTGCCATTGTAACTTGTTTTTGGAACAAAAATATAAGCTATCAATGTTTGTGTGTTCTGAATACAGGTCTTAATTTGTTAACATTGGGCAGTTTTTCACATGCAATACCTCAAACACTTATGTCCATTGACTCAAGGATGATCTGGTTTGATACGAGTGCTGTAAGGTCAAAGGTCATTTGGCATCATGCTCATACATTGCTCATGAACATGATTTCTCAGGACACGTCCACTCACAAATACATGTTTTTTAAGACTGAGGTTACCTCCATTTTCAAAAATATCCCGTCCAGACAGTTGAATTAAAAAAAAATCCTTGTTGACACAAAATGCATAAATGCCCCGTTAGATGTTTTAAACCTTGTAACTATGTTCATGATATGTACCTTTTTTTAATTTCTATGCAGAATCTGTTTTATTTTCATATCTAGTCCTACCACAATGTCTGACCAGTGTTACAGTTTTAACTTGAGTCTTTGTTAATAGGTCTTAGCAGATGGTTTCAGTAAAAATGTCTTTGTTAATATTTCAGTCCAACACATACCTGCCAATCATGATCAAATCCTGTTGTTAAACACTTTGTTATTTGCCAAACTTGTTGGTTTCAACAGTTGCTATTATTATTATGACACACACAGGGCAAGCCTCCATGTAAACATTAGTCACTTTTGAAACAATAACATCCAAAATTGACTTTTTATCAGAATCATAGTGAGGGAGCAAGACAAAGTATGTGTTGACATGTAAATGGTCAAGTAATCGAAATAGTCATCAATAATAGACATCAATAATAGTTATCAATTCTTGAAAACAGCAACAGTTAAGGGACATCCTCTGCAACATATATAAACAACAGGGAGAATAAAGCATATGGGCACCCAACGGTGCTTCCTGGCCAGAGTTTTCCTCACTATGTGTTTCCAGTGACCTAAAATGCTGCTTAGGTGTAGCACAGTCTCTGCTCTTGGAAGTTATGTCTACTGAACTCTTGCATTTAAAACTTACATAAATGTAATCTTACTAAAGAAAGTGCTTGTTCAACTTAGAAAGTTTAAAGTGAAAGATTTTTGGATCTGATTAAACTGTGCTCAAGAACATATACCTTAAATAGGAGCTTCAAAATTGGAAGATTTACAAGGTCATGGGTAAATATTAGTTGTGCCTCATCATCATAATTTGCTTGGGAAGGTGATATTGCAAGAACACTTCGATGGCCTTTCCTTAAACTGAATGCAGATGTCTGCTGTGGTTTTTGGAGTTACAAGGTGAGGGGTCCTTTTTCTTATCGTTCCCTGTGATATCTCAGTGATGCTCTAAGAAATTTAATTTTCACTTAAACTGAGAGATCGGATGCAAAATGCAGGAAAAGAGTGCTATACCTGGACTCAAATAAGAGTCATTTTGGGTGCCCCTTGGAATAGGATTCACAAAGTCATTAAAGCAAGAAGAAAAGACTCCAAGGCTCTCTTTATAGTATTAAAATGCCTTTATTTTAATGGCAGACCTTATTTTACATGTCTGCATGACCATGCCTTCAAAATAAGTTATTTAAGTTGGGTAAAGAAAGTGCCTTGGAGTCTTTTCGTTCTGCTTCAATGATTGGAGAAATAGCCTGATTTGATTTTTACTTGGGAGGGTCTTTTGGCCTCATGTTCATCATTTGCATGTACGAGTTCTCTGAATCACAATACCAAAAAAATTCCCCTGTCCTTCTCCCGGACCGCTCTCTGTTGTGTTTGTCTGTCTTTTGGGTACCTCTCAGAGACATAAAACCACCAGGTGGTCCTTCTAGTTGGTTTTACTACTAAATTAAACTGAAGTTTAACCTCTGAGTAAAAACAAGGAGGCAAATTTATTACAGCAGTCATTATCTCTCAGTAAAATATTTCTGCATAATTTACTGTCATCAGCTCAGACATTGCATTCCACATAATTACTCTGTGATTACTGTGACGTTATGTTTGGATTATCTTGGGACAACTCTGGAGGGGGAGAGAGTGTTTTTGAATTGCAATGCGGCAGAAAATGGAGATTCAGCCTGAAAAGTCTCAGCTGTGCATGTTTGCGTGAACTTAAAAATGAGTTTTTCTTGCATACAGTGTTTTTTTTATGATGTGGGTGCACACGCAGAAGCAGGCCGCTCCCCGTCTTTAAAATATTAAATATGTCTCCAACAAGAAAGAGGCTCTTCATGTTTCATCTACCTTCCTCACTTTCTCCCTTGTTGAGTGTATGTTGGAGACACAAAAATGTCTTTAGATAGGTGCTGGAGTTTGACTAAAAACAGACACTTCAGAGCCTATACTGCAGAACAGACACTTCTTTTCATCAAACTTAAGCGACAATTACCTTAGAGGTTTGTCCACGTATGTAAATATATGTTGTGATTCTGGGTTTCTTTGATTTCCAGATGTGGCATGTGAGAATTTATTTCATCTCTAAACTGAAACCGGAGCTTGAACGTTAATGTGTAGAAGAATCAAAAGAGTGAGTCTGGCTTGTAGACAAAACAAAAAACAGCTTTCATGGACCCACAACAGTTTTAGCTTATAAAAAAAAAAATGTTTTTCCATATGAATTGTCACTAAAGGATTGTCATGATTGTGTGGCTCGGGTGACCTAAATAAAGGGCTGATTTAAGCAGGTCTGTCATGATGATTTTACTGTTACAAAAAGTAGAGTGATATCCTGAAACCTGGTGCATCTCTTTGCTTCAAGATCTCCAGTCTTGATGTAAACCTGAGCAGTGATTTTACATCAGATCAACAGATTAACTCTGTTGTTAAACCAGCTGTCTATCATCTGAAGCTTTAATCTAAGATTTAAAAAGTTTTATCTTTTAGTGATGTGGAGCAAGTGATTCATGCTGTTAGTTCTTCATGTTTAAACAACTGCAGTGCACTTTACGTTATGCCAATCATGCATCCATTGTCATATACAGTTTCCTGAAAGCAGGAAAATATCACCTCAATTTGGCCTCACTCCATTCCTAACCTATTCATTTATGTCTCATTTTAAAATCTTATTGTTTGTATTTACTCTTTAAATTGATTTGCACCTCAATACATGGCTGATCTTAGTCCAGATTCTGTCAAGATCTTTGAGGTCTGAAACTTCTTTTCATAATTTTAAAGCCACACTAAAGACACCAGGTGATTAAGCCTTTTTGGTCATTTGGCTTTTAATTCAGCATGAGATTTGTGTAGTCTCTGTTTTTACATGTTTTTATCTTCATAAGTTAGCTTTTTTTTAAAACTGGAAGGATAAAGGAAAGCACTGGTTTCCCTTACTTGTCTAAACATTGCCAACTTCCATCTATTCATCCATTCAGTATCCATGCAGCTAGTTTCCTTTCAGTGCTGCGGTGGCTGGAGCTAACCCAGCAAACATCGGGCAATAGTTATGATACACCCAGGCTTTGACCTATTGACAGACAACCACTCACACACTCACACCCCAGGGCAATTCAGGGTCGTGTTAACAAAACAAGCCTGTTATTGTTCTAAATGAGGAAACCAGAGTGCCCAGAGGAAACCTATACATGCATCGGGAGAACAGGCAAACTCCTTACAGAAAAGATCCCAAAAATCAGGGAGTCACTACAGCAACCCTTTTGCAGAGAAGCAATAGCACCACCTGCAGCTCTACATCAACAACTTGTTTGTCAAATAAGACAGTGTCTGTAAAATGCTTTCTTTTTCAAGTTTTTTAGACATTGAATATTTTTAAATCATAATTCTTTCATTTTTTTCTTTGCAAAAGTGTTTTTTCTTTGGTTTAGCGTTGCCAACCTGACCTAGCACACAATATAGACTATCTCAAATATCCATGGGTTATATTTCAATCTGGCACTGCAGTCCATAGACAGTGTTGGTACAAAACCGAACCTTTGAAAAATGTAAACTACATGACCCCCCGACATCACTGCCTCTTTCTCATCAAAGGATGCCGTCATCGCACATGTATGAGCTTGGGCCTTTTCAGGATAGATCTGCCTGATGATGGACATTGAATCTGATGGACTTGCTTTCCTCTATTTTTTTTTAAAAAGCCTCAAAATGTCCTTCTCGTCAATGGGGCTGTCTGTGTTCATGTATTCAGCTTTTGACACACTCTCAAATGCCACACCAGGTATTTCTTGGGCATTAAAATTTACTATGTAACGCCCATGAGTTACACCCACCATGTATGCACTCGAACATGTTGCAAGAAACTTTGAACATCATAGAGTTCAAGGACAGCGTGACATGACCCAGACAATAAAGTCAACTACCCATCAGCTAATCAAAAAATAACATACAGCTATGTTTCAGCCAATAAATGTCACAGCCACAGTCTCAGCCTGTCACTCTGCAGTCTCCACCTAATCAGCCCTAACTCCATTCACCTGTGCTCCTGAACACACCTGCACCTTATCCTCTGCAATCGACCCTGCCTACTTAAACCCCAGCTCCACTATCACCAGTTGTCGGATCTTCTCGCTCTCATGCCTTGCAATCCAGACCTACAATCCGGACTGATCGACCGTTGCCAACCTGCTTTGTTCCCGTTTCTGCCCTTCTTGTCTGACCCTCGACTTGACCACAAGGTATTGACCAGTTTCTATCCTGGACTTACCCGCTCGCCTGATCCCTGGTTGCCGACCTCGCTTCCTGTTCCGGACGCCGAGTACCTGTCTGTGAGTCCTGATCTGTGGTGGCTGTCTGATCTCCGGCATACGACCTTGTTCCCTGTTTCTGACAAGTATCTGCCTGAAAGTCCTGATTGTTGACGGGTGTCTGATCGACGGCTAACAATCCCACTTCCTGCTGCTGACGAACGAGTGAGTCTGAGTCAGCTTCTCCTTAAAGACCCTGAGTGGCGGTTGAAGTGTGTGGCTGCAGCAAGGCCGAGTGGGCAGCATCATCAGCTGCGGATCCTGAGGTCCCGGGTTTGATCCTCACTTCTGACTGAACTACTCCTGAGCCTTTTAATAAAAGTTGTTATTTGTGAACTCTGCTTGCTGTCTCGCATCTGGGTCATTCCTGCCATGGTGTCAATGAGAAAAAAGCTCTGCTGTGTCCGGGTAAGATACACTTTATCTGACTGCAGAGGATACTTACTACACTCTCACATAGGGAGTGTCTTATCACAAGAGTACAGTAAGTTATCTCATCATTTGATTTTGTAGCCTTGTAATTTATGAAATTGCTTATTGTACAAAAGGAAATGAGAACTTGATCTTCCTCCACACCTACTGTTTTACAGTAAAGCAAATTCTAATCACATCGACATACAAACTGTGGTTACCAGGCATCACAACTAAACAAAATCATCCATGTTAAGTAAGTAAATAGTTCTGCTCAGAACATGAGAAATATTTTACTATAATTGAAATAAAAAATGCACACTACGGCCACACCGGACGCGAATTGGCGAATTTAAACGCGCGTAAAGCCTGTGACGCACCGCGCCTAACGCCCGAGGATGGACGCTGAACCATTTTGACAAGCTGAGGGGCGACGCGCATCAATGCAGTAGAGAGCCGGAGCTTGTCGGACTCAGTGATGACCCGTGCAGGCAAATTCAGCTGGAAACGAATATTTACAAAACTTGCCTTCAAAACCTGTCTCCTCAGAGACTTTCACCCAAGCCTGCTCCTTTTTGTTCCGGTCTCTGTGGAGTACACACATCGAATCGTATAGCTCCGGATGATAGCAAACAGCGCAGATCAATCTCTCCTCCATCTTGCAGAGGGGTCTGAGCAGGAGCCGGTGGCCAGAGCGTCACACGTCATCAAACCAATGATGTCGGGGGGGAATGTCATCGCTGATTGGCTGCCACGCCACAGCGTCACGCGAATTTGTGTTGAAAGTTCAATATTTTCAACTCGAGCGTCGAGGCGTTTGACGCCCCAGACGCGTCCAACGCTCCAGAGGCACCGCGCTAAATGCGTCCAATGTACCGCCCGGGGCGAATCTGCGTCCAGACGCGTCTTTGCATTGACTTTGTATGTAATCTCGACGCGCGTCCTGGCGAATTCGCGTCTGGTGTGGCTGTAGAAGGACTGGCTTCCGACGTGTCTTGGAAAACTTGGTAAATGATTGACCAATTCTTCCAGTCATGGAAAACATATGGAAAATGAGGAAAAAGTCAAATCTCCTGGAAAAGCTTGAATTGTCCTGGAAAATTATTAATCTTATACCTTGAAGTAAAAATGTACTTGGTAGCTAATGCACACTTTTTCCACCTTGAGTAAATAAAATCATGGATGTGAAGGAACAAAATGTAAAAACTCAAAACAGAGGTCACAAAAAGAAATAATAGAAATGACAAAATAAAATTTAGGCTACTGTCACAAAAATATATTTTTAAAAAAGCAAAGCAAATAAAGATAAACAATAAGTGTAAAACATAAATTTATAGTCGTAAGACACTAGATAAAAGCCAGACTAGAAAGATAGGTAGCAGTGTTCATGCCCAAGAGTTAGAAATAAATACATTTTAATGGGGTTAAACATCCCATAAAATTATTTCTAGAAAAGAGTTGGATCAGCTGGAACAGCATGACCAAATGTTGGAGGTAAATAAGAAATCAAAAGAATAACATTTGTATTATGCTGTATCATTACTTGATATAATATACTTCCCTTTAACTGCAGAGGGAACTCACTCTTGATCCAGAAGCCCGTGAGGCCGGTTAATGGATCTGAGGGGCAAAATCTTGAATGAAAACTATTAAGACAAGCTGTGTTGGAAGCAATGACACTGAGGAAGAATGTGGCTAAGAGATCAAGATGATAGACCTGAGGTAGCAATGTTTTATATTGTAGCTATATCGTTTTGATGCAGATGTTCATTTAGTTATTAAATGTAAGCTGATGGATAAGACTTCTCTGAGCCTGCTGGCCCTGAAAATCCACCTCTGGTTTTTATGGCATTGCTTTGTCCCATTAGAATTCCAGTCTCTTAAATCCTTGTAACTGAAGCTCACAGTGATATTTCGATCCGTCCCCGGAGTTTGATTCCAACTTTGTGGCAGCATTTTAGGCAATGTCATTTCCTTTAGCAGCATGACAGTGACCCTGTTCGCAAACAGTGTCTGTAAATAAATCATTTGAGATGAGCAGTTCTGGATTTCCTAACACAGTCCCCAGCCACACATCTGCTCTTGTGGCTGATCGAAGCTCGGTTCCAAACTTTTGTGGAAAGCTTTCCCAGAAGATGGGTGGCTAATATAGCAGCTGATTAATGCTGCTGGTTATAGAATGAGATGTCTCAAAGTCGCATGTGTCAAGTTCAAGAGTTTGATTTATTAGATAGCTTGAGTTTCCATGTACTTTTGGTCCTGTGTTTTGTCTTAGTCAACCAATTACCAAATATTTAACATACACTTTGGTGCTTCTGTATGTTTGTTTATTCCGATGGTTTGGTGGGAATTTAGTGTGCGTGTTCCTGCCATTTGTACAGTTATGTATTAAAGCCACTCTCAAAAGCAGGTCAAGTCAAAATGAGCCATACATTTCTGAGTCAAAAACAGATCTTTAGATATTTTAATGATATATATGTAACACTCAAATTTTTGAGTCTGTAAAGCCATTAATTTAAGAGAAACAAAACTTTGAATTAATGAGTTTATTCTGCAAAAAAGCCTATTGCTCATTAGAAAACCATAATAAATGTTTTAATGCCATGGCATGCCTGGAGTTGAAAGCCTTAGTAGATTACAGGCTACTTTTTTTTACTAAGACCAATAAAAAAAATTGTATTTTAACCCACATCATGACAAAAAATGGCTTCATCATGCTTGCTTTTCCCTGTGTCAAAGTAAAATTCTTGACTTAATCTCAAAATACCCTTTGAAGGCTGCATCCCTAATTGGCTGTGTTCAGGTCCATCACAGGTTGTATCCTTCCTTGGCAAGCTATTTTGTCTTAGGCAACCTTTTACGGCTGCATGCTTCATTGGCTACACCTTCTTTTGACTAGATGCTTTGTAGGACGGGACTTTGAAGGCTGGGTACTTTAAAAGTGTGTAAATTTTGGGTTCTTTGTAGGCCTGCCATCTTGGATTCATTTCAAAGGATCCATTATTTTTTGTCGCCCTACTTTGAATGCTAGGTCCTTTGCAGACTCCATCCTGATAGGCTGCATGATTTGTAGGCTGAACCTTGCAAAGGCTGAATCCATTTCATTCGGATGCTGCTCTTCTAAAGGGGTCTTGATTGTAGGATTCTAGTTTTAAAAGGCTGGTTCTGTTGAAGCCTGTGTCATTCTTGAGTTGCATGATCTCAAGGTTGTATCATTTGTTAACCTCCTACTTTGAAGGCTGGATCCTTTGCAGACTGTGTTCTCTATGGGCTGCATGGTTGGGAGGCTCAGTCTTGCAAAGGCTGGGTCCTTTTTCAACAAAAGTGCCTCCGTTGCATAGGGTTCTTCCCTTGTAGGCTACTACCTTTAACAGATTGGTCCCTTGAAGGCTGTGTCCTTCATATGCTGCCTTTCTTCTTGGGCTGAGTCACTTAGGCCCCATCCACACAAAGACAAAACGCTGAACAGTTTTCAAAACGATCGTCATAAAGATGAAGAAAATGTGTGCATCTACAAATGCACTCTATATACATCAAAGTGCTGTAAAACACATGCCAGCACTCTTGGGGCGCTGTAACGAAATTACGGAAACAAGCAGGAACACAGTGGGCATGCGCACTTGCAGCAAAAGTTGTATACAGAGATTGTGATAAAGTGATCATAAAGTGGCGTAATGTGTCCTCAATAATTGTTTGTTTAAGTCGGTGGTGAGTGAGAAGAAGGAGATTTTGCTGGAACAGGGATAGTCACTAGCTTCATCAACACATATGCTTCACGTACGCTGCCATTGTTGTTGTCGTTGCTGCGTGTGGCGCATGCGTGTCAATGAAGATATGAAACTATGATGTAAGCGTATCTGAAAACTTGCGGAGAGCCGGTAATCGTGGAGCTGCGTATACAGCATTTCAAAATCTTTCCACTCTGGAACCTAGTTTCAAAAATGATCGCTTGAAGACCCCCAAAACGCCGTCTTTGTATGGATGATACGCAGATTCGGCAAAAAACTTTTGCAGTTAGACCTTCGTGTGGATGGGGCCTTAGACTGAATACATTGTAGGGAACATGTTTTGTAGGCTGGGTCCTGTACAAGTTGCATGTTTTGAAGGCTGCATCCTTCATTGGCCTTTTCTTTGTTGGTTGCAATCTTTGCATTCTGTCGGCTAATTCCCTTGTGTAAGCTTCATCCTGTGGCCTTGGTAGTCTACGTGTTTAATTGGCTAACTCCTTTGTAGGCTGCATACTTAGTAGACTGGCTGTTGTCAGCCTGACATTTCAGAGGCGGTTTGTCTTATCCTTGTGATTTCAAGGGAAAAGGTTGCCACTCCTTAAATGAAAAACTGCTAATTGAGTTCCATTTTAATATATTGTGAATAAAGTGCAGCTCCCAGTGTCCGTGTACATCCACACGCCATACCTTTGATAACAAAACTGTTGCTTGCACTCAGTACTAAGTTCAGTTTTATTTTGGGACATTTTTTGATAAAACTCAGGAAAAAAAAATAGTGAGGAGAAAAACCTGGGATGTATGCCATGCCGCCCAGATGTAATTTATAGCATTTTCTAGAAGTGCACTAAGAGTACAAACCTCTGCCAAAGCATTTCCAACACTGCTGGACGACTTATTGTGAAAAATGTGGAGAACTGCCCCACCACACAGTGTTAAGACATCCTTGAAAATAAATCTTGGATCCACTTTTGGATTTGGATCACAACCAAAACGAAAACCAACATTCCAATATACGTTTATAACAGACGGCATCACATCACTCCTGTCCTGTCTGTTTTAGAATTGGCTTGAATATTTTACCGATCACACTGATCACACGCCTAAGCCTTTACAGGTCTGGCTTCCAATTATATTATCAGAACTATGGACTCCACACGAGCCAGCCTGCAGCCCCAGATTCTCGGGCAGGGGTTTCCTAGCTGATTTTAAGTTGAGAATGATGACTGAAGAGCCTTTTCTGTCAGAGCTCCTTGACATTGAAACAACCTGCCTGAAGAGATTAGGCTGCTGAATCTGTGACATCTTTTAAATCACGTGTTAAAACCCCCTTTAAGACTTGCATTTGCATGATGCTTTGTTCACTTTTTTATCAATTTTGTTATATGTTTATCGTGTTCTTTTTTATCTGTATACTTTACAACTAATTCAAAATATTTTTAGTCTCTGCTGTTCTTATTCCCCATTCCCTTCTCATCGCTGTAGTCATGTTTTTACCATCTTTCATGTTTTAATCTGCCCTCTGTTTATCCTCATCTCTATCTGCCTGATGTGATGCCCTCATATATGAAAAAAACATCTTTACATATGTTACTCATATGTACATGCTGACATTTCAGTATGTGCTTGTGATGTGCATTCATATTGTACTTAAAGCTGTGGTCTACGATTTGAAACCGCAGCCTGCCTCTCCTTCCCTCACCTCTCCCCTCCGTGTTCCAAGATCCCGCCCCCAGCTCGTGTGGCCTCATATAAGCCCCCTCCGGCAGAGCTACGAGCGACTAGCACAATATATCAGCAGCAAACTCAATCAAAAACAGCTCAGCTCAACTGAAAGTATCAAACACGACAGACATCCCCCTTGTAACACACAGCAGTAGCCATTTCAACTGGACCGGCGGCAATGTGGGTTTGGCGCCCGCCAAGCGGAGCCGAGTGTGGGGGAGGATTAATCTTTCTCAGCCTGTCCTCCCCAGCTCAGCTTACAGTGCTAACGAATAGCAGCTAACAGGCTAACCCGCTCCCCTACAAGTTATTAGCCCGTACAGGTACAGACTAACCAGAGTTATTCAGCAGACATCTCACACTGTAGTAAACAAAGCCATTACCTGATCAACCAGGGGCGAAACGGCCGATGCTGAAGGTCTGACGGCCGGCTGAGGCTATTCGTTAGCCGTTAGCCCGCTAACAGGCCTCAACCCGCGGGTAGAACTCTGTTGGGCCCGCGGGAGAGGGAGGCGGATTCCCGGGTTCGGCGCTAGGCTTTTCCGGCTCCATGATAGTTCAGTAGCTAACGCTGCTAGCTGCTCACCGGAGGCAGAGGGGAGGAGGCGGGACCATGGGCAAGATGCTGCGTACTGCGTAGTGAGGGAGACGAGGATTGGGTGGACTCATGGACCAACTCACGGACCAATTAATAGTTGCAGGTTCTTAGGCTTGATTGGTCAGCTAATATGCAGCTTTTCAGCGGATATACTGAATGGATTTTTTTCGTTCTTTTTGGTCTTTATACTGTGTAGATAGGACCATAGGACCATAACAGCCTTATAAACGGTGTTATTAAGATGTACAAAGCATCCAAATCGTAGACCATAGCTTTAAGTTGTTTTCAGTTTACCATTTTCATTCAGTTGTTTTATTTTTCTTTAATTATGCATGAACCTCTGTATTTTCATTTTGTTCCCGCCCTCTTGTTTTATATTTTTCGACTGGATTGTTAATTTCTAATAGCTATGATTTTATCTGACTTTATTTTGTCTGCAAGTAAACATTTGATTTTTAAAAATGCTACGCAAATAAAATTAATATTATTATTACTTTTTCCTGAAAATGTCAACCATATTGGTTGACAACTTATTGAGTTATTAGTGAATATGTGACAAAGGGGTCCATCTTGCTAATAACAAATCCCTCAAAAAATCTAACTGATTTTGTCCTTGGCCAGTATCTGCCATTTCCTGAAAATTTCATCAAATTCTGTCCAAAACTTTTCAAGTTATTCTGTAATAAACAAACAAATTACCAGACAAAACAAATACCTACATACAAATAACTTCTTTGGTGGTAATTAATTGTGAAATTATTTCTTTCACATGTCATCCAGTGTTGTTAAAGCTATGGTCTACGATTTGGAAGCTTTGTACGTCTTAATAAAACCGTTTATAAGGCTGTTATGGTCCTATGGCCCTATCTACACAGTATAAAGACCAAAAAGAACGAAAATAATCCATTCAGTATATCCGCTGCAAAGCTGCATACTAGCTGACCAATCAAACCTAGAAGGCAGTAAGGTTCAATTGGTCCGTGAGTTGGTCCATGAGTCCATCCAATCCCCTGTCTCCCTCACTACGCAGTGTCATGCCCATGGTCCCGCCTCCTCCCCTCTACCTCCGGTGAGCAGCTAGCAGCATTAGCTACTGAACTATCATGGAGCCGGAAAAGCCTAGCGCCGAAACCGGGAAGCCGCTTCCCTCTCCCGCGGGGCCCAATGGAGCTTTGCCCGCGGGTTGAGGCCTGTTAGCGGGCTAACGGCTAACGAATGGCCTCAGCCGGCTGTCAGACCTTCAGCATCGGCTGTTTCGCCCCTGGTTGATCAGGTAATGGCTTTGTTTACTACAGAGGGAGATGTCTGCTGAATAACTCTGGTTAGTCTGTGCCTGTCCTGGCTAATGACTTGTAGCGGAGCGGGTTAGCCGCTAATCGTTAGCATTGTAAGCTGAGCTGGGAGGACAGGCCAAGAAAGATAAATCCTCCCCCACAATCGGCTCCGCTCTGGCGGTGCCAAACCCGCATTGCAGCCGGTCCAATTGAAATGGCTACTGCTGTGTGTTACAAGGGGGATGTCTGTCGTGTTTGATACTTTCAGTTGAGCTGAGCTGTTTTTGATTGAGTTTGCTGCTGATATACTATGCTAGTCGCTCGTAGCTCTGTCCGAGGGGGCTTGTTGTTAAGAGGCGAGGCGACACGAGCTGGGGGAGGGATCTTGGAACACGGAGGGGAGGGGTGAGGGAAGGGGGGGCAGGCTGCGGTTTCAAATCGTAGACCACAGCTTTAATTGCTTATGATTAATACTGCCTTCCTCTCAATGATTTGTTGTAACCTTTATATAGAATTAAATCACAGTTATATAAACTTAACTGTAACTTTGTTGATGTAATAAACTAGAAAACAAATACAAACATCCATGGCTGATGACGCCAGCATAACCAGCTCCCAGCACTTAATAATATTGTTTACTTCACTTCTCGGCTCACTGTTTTGTTTTGTGTCTTGACCCCTCGGCAGAAGTGTGTGGGCTGAGCCTGTCAGTGGTGTGTTTGGTTCTGTTTGTGCGTTGACAGTGTGATACTTGAACAAACTCTGTAAATGTAAGCACACTGAGCAGATTCCGTACACAAAGCTCCGTCGCCTGCTCTCTTAAAGCTCAGACCGGCCCCAGCAGCGGGCCCCAGCCTTCGCCACTTATGGTGGTGTGAGTATAAACAAACACCTGGGTCTCTCCCCAGTCACCAGAGCCCCACAATCAAACTAACACACACACAGACACACACACACGGCTGGACGCGAAGTCACAGCTGCTTCTTCTGGCAGGGCTTCTACCGGCACAACAGGAGAGAACAGATAGTCTCAGGGTTTAGTTTACTGCAGCTGAGTGGGCTCTCCACTGAGTAACACTTTATTTGAAATGTGTTCATCCGGATAAGAGCCAGATGCATAAAATGAAGAAGAGAGCTGTTAAGACTTCTGTTAGTTCACTAAAAGAAGCGTAAACAGAGCCCATGCCTACTGACATTTACCTGCTGTTGCAGGGCTCAGACCTGTGATGGTCTCTTAGCAGTCTGTAGCCTGCCAAGAGATCTCCTTAAAATGAGCTCCAAGACTAAAAACAAGTGCTTAGAGGAGGATAGGGGAGTTTTGGAGTTGTGATTTCATGTAGAGTAACTACACTTTGACCTGAAATGATCAACGGATAGATTTATTTTGGATAAAATCAGTGAAACAGGGCAAGATAGGGATACGTGACGAGGATGTGCTCACTTTTAGGGCCCTATTTTGATGGCATTAAGTAAACTTTCTCAAAAGCATGTGGTTCAGAGTTACTTGAGAGGATTGCATTTAATTATTAACACTGCCCACAATATGAGTGCAAAGAAGGCAAAAGTTAGACTGAGTCATCTGATTTTGCATGGATGTTTTTGGTGTGACGTCAGTCAAACAAATAAGAGTGTTGGCTCTCTTTCCCTCGAAGATCCAGGTGCGCCTGTGGACTGTGTGTGATTATTTTTCTGTGGATTTCACCGATAAATTCTCTTAAGACCAAACTCTAGCCAACCTCTTCAGTTCCTTTTCACAAGACATGTGAACGATGTCCTTTCTCAGATTAAAGTTAGATCTCTCTGAAGCAGTTCCACAACACTGGAATGATCAAAAAGGTGTACTTAGACTTTCTGCATGACAAATGAAAAGTAATCTCATTATTTGCTAATTCCTCTGATACACCAACACTATCAGAGAGATGCGTGTTAATTTATTTTCAGTGTGCTCAACATCAAATGAAGGTCGGCTGCCAACACTGATTTCCCTATTTGCTATGCTGGAATGATCTGCTATGTTCTCTAAAGCATGAATAAAAGGACTACTGGATGTATTACTGTTATCAACTTTTAACACAGTATCAATATCCGTATGTGATCGTAGTTCAGTACAAAAACAATATATTGATCTCTGTTGCATGAGAGAGTGTGAGCTTCTTTGTGTTGTATTATACAAATTCAGTACACATCAGAGGGTGCACAAAGTAGAGAAAGTGAAGAAACAGATATGCTGTCTCTCAGCTCTCTGATCCATTAACAATTAGTTGAATTTTTCAGCCACAGCACAGAGATTAATCCATAGAATAGGTGTGCTGATGAGCATCTATGTCCAACAAGATTTATATTTCAAGTGTGTTGTGAACTCATCAATGCATGTCAGTGTTTAAGGTACATTGGTCCATCACCTTTATTCCAAAAGCTATAAAAAGTGACTTGTTGATGTCCAAAATTAGTATACATTTTAACTTTTTTCACCCATAAACTCCCAAATATAATGGATCTGCTCATGTTCCCACCAGTGGACATTTTGAAAGAGAAAACAATAAAATTCTTTCATCGTTTCAGTGTCCTCTGCCAAAGAACTTATGTTTTAGTCTGCATTTGCCTATATTGTCTGTCTGTATGTGCGTCTGTGAACAAAATACTTCAATAGTTTTAAACTGATTTTGATGATTTTTTTAGGGAATGCTGTTCATGGCACAAGAAAGCAGTGGTGGGATTTTGATGGTGATTAGTATATGAATCCAGCAACTTTTTTGGAAGGGATAAAACAGTCAGGGCAGTTTTCCATATTTTTGTTAATAATTTGTCTAAGAATGTCAGAAATGCCGTCCAGCGTTTGTGCTCTTGAGCACTTCTATTAAATATATGTGAGTTTACCTAATCAATCTCTGTGTAGCTATTTATGTTTGGCATTGAGCGCACTTTGCACCTCTGATTGCAAAATAAATGCAGAAAATACAACTCAAATGACCAAAAAGTGGTTAACCGAGTTAAAGGGTTTTTCACAGACTGTATTTAGACAAATTATTCATGTAAGCTTAAAAATGGTGGAATCGTCGCAGAGACGAACACAGTAGGCTACATTACTGTCATCCTTGATGCCATCTAGTAACACAAGGATTATGTGGCCTGGCAACCGCTATCTGCAAATGATTTCTTTGTCACTTAAATCAAAAAGTGATAGTCTCCTCAATGGATGGGACGATACACTTAAACTCACGATACGCTGCACCTCGATATGCCCGGGTCACGATACGAACCGTCACAATACAGTATCAAAAAAGTAAAAAAGAAAAAATATTACTGTGTAATTACAACTTATTTGTTTTTGTTTGTGTTGCACACAGGAAAACACAAGTCTTAACAGGCCAAACACAAACAATAACACTCTCTGTAAGAGAGTGTATGCTAATGAGCGGTAGGCTCGTTTTCGCCATCTTCTTTTTTAATGACAAAACCAAAATACTGCCAGACAGATAACTTGTATCCAAGCGGAGCGTCCTCAATTTTGACCTCATTCGACTCCATCATTCGGCTTTTTGGAGGCAAGGTAGTTGGTGCTAATGTTTGTTGTCGTCACTTCTGGTCATATGCACAATTACCAGACGTGACGTCTTTATTTTGTGATCCATTTTTTTCAAACTCGATGCATTTCATCATGTACTGTATCACGATATATTGCCAAACGATATTTCATCCCATCCCTAGTCTCCTCCGATAAATTCTTTCTTGGGACAGCTCTAATATAGACTCTGCTCCACAGTTACCACCAATTCAGTGCAATTTGCAACCATTTTGAGAAAGAGAGAGATAGTGAGAGAGGGAGAAAGAGAAATTGCATGGATTTAATACACGGGTCTCACAGGCATTAAGTAGCACTGCTTTACTGCCTGTGGCATTTAGAGCTATTTCCTACGCTGTTTTTATGTCATTTGCACAGGTTTAGCGGTCGCAGAAGCAGCGCATTCCCTTTGTGAATCTGGCCTTGTATATGCTGTTCTAGATCTACTAACTCAATACACTTAAGATCACATGAATTGATCTGATCTCCAACAAAGTTTGCAATTAAAGATAACACTAAGAAATGTGTTATTTTCTTTTCCTATTTCAACACCATCCTTCTGGATTGTAACCTAATTTATGGTTTGCAGGTCAGAGAGGATGATGAGCTGTTGTGCTCAGAACCTTTTTAAAAAGTTTTACCTAAGGGATAAGATGTCATGTCATAGGCAAATAAAACAACTAACAACTAAGAGACATTACAACTCACATTGTCATACAATTATAATAAGTCAGACCCTTGAGGAACCCCACAAGTGCTCTTAAATAAAGCAGACATTGCCTTGCTCTACGTTATAAAGTTCTCATCATAGTAACTATATGCTAACCCTGCATCCTATTTTATTGTGGTTTTCATTGGTTACTCTGAGGTCAAATTATGAGACCAAAGTTAAATCACAATTCATTTATCATGACTCTATGGTGATGATTAAAAGTGTGATCAGAAACAGTACAAGTTGGATATGACCTGAGTCCTAATATAAGAGTCAGAGGTAAAAATGTTTGAGGGGAAAAAAGCAGAAAGAGAGAACACATGGGAGAAAATGAACACATGGCTTCAATTGCCTTCTCTCTGCTCCATTATCAAATCTGTACAATCTTAATTAGGACATTAGGCTCCTATTTTTTCTCCCTCCTTTTTCCATCATGTCAGCTTTCAGTGACGTTCGGCGTTAAGGAGAAACAACTCCACTTCAAAGCTACAATATCTGCTTTTTTTATCAGGCAAACCCAGTAAAACGAAGGCGATTGAATACCGTCCATTTTCCTCGGCCCCGGCCACTGTACTGTTATCTTCTTCACGTCATCTGGCTGCCGAGTAGGTAGATTACTGGAAGCAGAAATAATGGCTGCTGTGTTTATCGTGGCTTTGGACACTGTCCGTTTAGGCTCGGTACCAAAGGTAATCTGTCAACCTGCTGAGAGCGGCTGAGGCTGAAATCTGGGAGTAAACTGCAGACGAGAGGCCGGTCAGTGCTTATTGCATGACTCAAAACATTAAGATAAGCAGCATGGGCGGAGGAGAGGCGGCGGGACTGTTTTCAGAAAAAGCAGACAATGCTGCAATTTATACAGTTTTTCCTTTCTTGGATAATTAAGTTGATGGAGGTTTATTCTGGAGAATGCAGAGGTGCTTGTGTACGAGATCACGAGTCATTTTCTGCTTCAGGGACCATTTCAAATAGACTTTGTGTGTATTTTTATTAGAGCTTGGAATATCTGACTTTTAACATTTTGATTCTTCTACAAAAGCAAAACCACACGTGACAACACTGCAGTGACTAGATGGTGAATGATCCACTTGTGGCTGGGTATTTGAGGCATTAAATAGTCTGCTGCGAGTTCAAGCACTGAAGCTACTGGCTAAGATAGGTTTTGTCTCAGATTCTTTCTTCCTGCTAAAGCTCACATCTGTATTATTAGATGCCTCAAATGTGACATTGCAGGTCTGGCCATGAATCTAGCTGTGATAAAAGAATCTTTGAATTTTTTAGATGGAAATAAAAGTGTTTTTACTACTTTAAAACTAAACTTTGTTTCCTTTGTGTTGTTACCAGATACGTTTTCATGAACAAGCTGCTTCTTTTACTTTTCAAAGCAGGGTTAAGACACTCTGAAATGAACCAAGCATTCATAGGGGTAATCTATGCTTTTATAAATGAACATATAGGTGAGAATTTAAGTCTCATGTCTTGAATGTATGAAAGTTTTTGTGTGCCCAATATATATAAAAACTGCTGGAAATGTTGTTCAATTTTTGCCATGAGAAAGCTTTAATGTGTTCAGTAGTGACTCTGTTCATAGATGTGTACAAGGCCACAATATATTTTGGAGTTAATGACAGCCTTTAAGTTGCTGTTCGGGTCATGTTGGTTTTAAGAATATTTGTTTTATTTATTTTGAACAACAGTCCGTCTTGAATTATGTGAAAATGGCATTAAACAGCTAAGTTAACACGATCAAAGTCATTTTAATCCTTTAATCTTCCACAATGGAGCCATTTTATTTCCTTGTATGATCAAACAACACACATGATATGTTGTGCCTAAGATATATGTATATTGGTAATGCTGACCATGTATTGCATAATTGAATTGGACATATGGAACTGTATCATGTTACCTGTCATTTTCAACCCCAAAACATACAACACTGCCATGATAAGACATGTTAACTGTGCTATGGAACCAGAAGATTTTATGTCAAGAACTGATACTGATACTGACTTTATTAGTCACAGACACTCTCAAAGTCCCCAAGCTCCACTCCATGGGCGATTGGGCCTTTTCTTCTGCTGTCCCAAGGCTGTGGAACGCCCTCCCTGGCCACCTGAGGGCTCCACAGTCTACAGAAGATTTTAAAAGAAATCTTAAAACCTATCTCTTTAAAAAAGCATTTTATTTATTTCCTTTTTTCCCATTATTTGAAGAATCAATTTATCTCGACTGTCTTATAATTACTTTTTAATTGTTTTTTTAACTGTTTCTGTCTTACTCTGTAGATCTAGATTGTGAAAATGTGATGTGCAACACAAATAAAATTTATTATTAGTATTATTACTGATACATGAGAATGCAGGAACTGCTACGAGGGCTTGTTCTTTTTCTGTATCCCATCTACATCTGCTGCTGCTTGTACTTGTGACTGGTCACAATAAGCCTCTGTCATATGCTGTGTTTTTTCCATAACCCATTGACAGCGTGGCCCAATCACGCAGTTGAGAAACTTTTAACCTAATTCAGATCCACCTAATTCAATTTCTGTGATCAGACAGATCCATTGTGCCAAGCTCCAGTCTACAGCAAATGTAAGCAGCCCAAAGCAGCACAGCCCAATCAGCGTCATTGAGAGCAGGAAGAGGTTTCAGCTACAGACAAGATGACAACAGGAAGTGACTGTTTAGCATTAATGCTAAGCACTTTTGTCAGATCTGGACAACATTTCTTTTTTAAATGGAGTACAAACAACAACAGCGAAAGCATTTGTTGATATAAAGGATTTTTTTTTTACTTCTGACATGTTTTGACAAGAGTTTGTTCCTAAGAAGTAGCTTACTTTTTTTAATTCACACCACAACTGTAGCGCCCAACTACCAAATCTATCTGATTGGCTTGTATAACTCAGGTTGACGGAAAAATTATCCAGTCATCTGCAGGGTATGTTTCTAAAAGGTCCTCACTTTATTTCCCACTTTCTATAGGCTTATAAAACACTGATGTGTCCTGTTCAGAGTCTCTGCTCACACACCTCCACTTATTTTATTCACTTCTGTTTTAACTTAGAACTCATTTCTACACAATATCAGCTCAATAAAGTGTATCAACCAAACAGTAATCCTCTGTTTTGGTGTCATGGCTCATGGATTGTAGACCTGCCAGTGCATGTCTATATGTCATCTTTTGTTGTTGTCTCAATGAGAGCCCCCCGGTGGCTCCATTTGCAGTTTTTGTGTGTAGGTATGTTTTTGTGCTCAGAGCACTCACTGGATATGTGACTGACAGATTCCTGTGCTTTAAATGTCCTTCTTATTTACATTCTGTCCTGCAGCCTTCATGTCAGTAGCTGAGACCTTTCTGCTGCATTAGCAGAATAGGACGAGCGTGTGCCAGTTCTTCAGCTTTCATTAAAAGTAAACCTTTTAAGCCAAGCTGCTGCTGCTGCTGCCTGCCCGGACCCCCCTGACAATAATGTACTAACTGTTCACTCGCCAAACTATCAAACTATTTTATATTCCACACCTGCTAGACATTACACTGAGAGCTCCATCCTGGGCCATGCAAACACAACAGAACGACCTTTGTTGGGGCCTCGGGACCATTAGGGAGGGTGGGCACAGCTCAAAAGTGTTCAAGAAACAATTTATCAGAGGGAGATAGACACACTACAGGCCTTTGTGCTCCCTGTGACACCGGGTGCTAATGGCAGGCATTTCCTGCCCTGAGAAGGCAGGTTTTACAACATTTAAGGAGAGGTATTTTAATTGGAACCACCTCCAGCCTGACGGAGGCCTCGCTGGAGAAACATGGAAAAGCTGTCGAGAGCAGCGCAGGAGGCTCCCCACGGTGTCACTAACCAGTCCAGACCGGCTCAGGACTGTTTACATGAAAGATAATATTTATACTACAGTTGATTAAGAATATTCTAATCCGTCACACGTTGATTTGTCAGAAATCTCAAAGACGATGGGCTCCATCAGTCTCTAATGACTCATTTACAACAGCGCCAGTCGGACAACTGTTTCACATTTGTTTTCTTGTTTATCCTTATTGCATTGTGTTAATGTGCGCATCCATTAAATTCATTAATGAGTATTTTTCTTTGAGCATCTGTGCAGCGTCTGTTTGTGTGGGGACAGCACAGTAGGAGTCCCATTAAGTTCTTCTACTCGACAACTTCTGACGGCTGGTTCCACATCAAACACAGATGTAGTGACTGGCATTATTCCCCATTCTTTGGCACAGCTACACACACTCTGTACCCTACAAACAAATATATGCTCTATTCCACATCAATCTCCTTTTTTTAATTTCGGTGTTTGTACGAGTTTCTGACATTTTGTTCTGCCAACTAAACCAGCATTAATCCCATTACTTAAAACCTCTAGGGAAAATCAAACATCACCATATTTTCAGGACTACAAAATTATTTATTTGCTTTTTGGCAGATTGTCTAAGTTACCCATGTATGATAAGTTTTGAGAAATAGAGAAGATCAGCACTAATCATAAGTCGTTTTTGATCATTTAAATCTTTCTTCAAGGCTTGGGCGTAGTCAAGGCCACTGGTAATAGTTGGGCATGAAATTTTCTAGTGTCCAGCATCAAGAGGGGGCCAATAGAGGGTAGCAAAGATATGGTCTGTCCTGTTTTTTAAGCAATCCATCCATCCATCCATCCATCCATTTCCTACTGCTTATCCTGAGCCAGGTTGCAGAAGCAGCAGGCCAAGCAGGTCAGCCCAGACCTCCCTATTCTCGCAACATTTTTAGTTTCTCCAAGGTCAAGGTAAACTTTATTATCTCGAGGGGCAATTTGTGCTGCAGCCAGCAGTATCACACAGACAACAAACTAACAATGAATACAACAAATAATCCTAAAAGGTAGTATATACAGCACCAACATTACAGAGAGTTATTCGGCAGAACAATGGCTTCCCTCCATTAAGTTCTTGGTCTGCTTCATTTTCAGAAATGTGCTTATTTGTTATTTCTGAAAATTAAATTGCATGTACTAACCATTACAACAATGGCAGAATATGTTGTCCCATTTGTGCTGCAGAAGTTACTGAGCTTGTTATGGCTTCTTCTACTCCTCCACAACCACAGGACAGTGTCGTCTTCTCTGTTTTTGAAGTATGCCTGTATTGTTGTATGATTGAATGTTCTCAGCATTTTCATATGGACAAACACATTTCTGGAACAAGTGTGGATGGGGCCTGAGCCTTTTCATTTCTTATTTAGTAGAGTTTTGGTAAAGAGAAGCATCTTGTCACATAGATCAAAGTGAGCATGAGGGGAAAGGTATCAAAAGACCAACCACGGACTGCATAAAAACCATGGCAGCCAAAGACACAATTATTTTGGATAACCTCTGTGTAAAAATCTAAAATACAAATCTGCATCCAATAATGTCAGTATGTCTTATTATGTAAGTTCATCCTCAAAACATGTTATTATGACAAATCAGTAATATCAATCATTTCTCTTTTTTAAGGCCATGTTCCACTATATCTCTCGTATGTTAATCCTTTTTTTTTTTTTTTTTTTTTTTTTTTACAGTTGTGGGAGACCGTACATCAGACTGAGCCATGGGGAGGGCTCTTTAGACAAAGGAGACAGAATACCACGGCCAGGTATGAGCTCATGCTTGTTTCTATCTATTATTACTTAGTCTGCCTCAAAGCGGCAGCTCAAGAGCTTTTTCAGTTTCACAATGTTGTTACTTTCCTTTATGGCATCCCATTACCATAGCTTGATCAAAAAGTGGACAGATGTCAGCCTTTTTAACAAACAACATTCTCTACTATAGCTTCTTTTTACACCCTGGTCCCCCCCCTTCTGGGGAAAAACCCCGTTTTGGCTCCCTTGCCCACCTCCACCTCCCTAAAGTCACCAGGTGAACCATTCATGATTTATTAAAAAGAGGCTTAGTTTACAAATAAACTTGGGTGCTTGGACACAGAAATTAGTATTTATTTACCAATTTAAATCAACTTAAAATTCTTACTCTCAGTACTGTTGTTACAAAGTTTTTCTAACCTTAACTCTAGCTCTAAAATATAAACAATCTGAGTAAAGTTGTTTCTGTGTAGACTTAAGGTGAAGATATACTAAGTTTTTGACTGAATTTCCCCAACAAAGGGAAAGTGGCACCTTCAGACATTAACAGAGCTCTCAGCAGCCTGTTGAACCACAGCTCCCCCTAGAGGATTGGCTCCATCATAAGACAACTACTGCTCTGCTAAAAAGGCGATTAAAAACTTGTATCAAATTGATATTTCCATCATGTCTTACAAGAGGTTTTGGTGGATGTTTGGGCGTGAGTTTCCTCCTCATTTTTGGATATGTTTTATTCTTATCCTAACCTATGCAAATACCTTGTAATCCAAAAAAATGAATCATTCTTTAAGCATGATGTCGTCAGGCACAAACCTGTTGTCTACATTTTGTGTTTGTTTTTTTTCATGTCAGTGCAGTTGGTCATCCTCTGTGGTGAGCTGGTTTTATAGATTCTTGATCAATTAAAGTTAAAGAAAAAAATGTGACCAGGACAACACAATATTCAATCACTCAATCAATTAAGTAAATAAAGTAGTAATTAAGTAAATAGTAAATTCATTACCTGTGTAGCACAACTAATTATTACTTCTTTATGGTTGATACTTGGTAAAATGCTTTTGTAAACACAGCTATGAAGCATAAGAATATACATGATACTTAATAGCAAATGACTTAAGTATATATCGATATTTACAAATGCAGCAGTTTGCTGTCATTATCAATCTTACTGAAATTAGCAAATAGCTTTGTTCTCTCCTTTAAGTTCATTGGTAATATGCTCTGAAATCAACCTCAACCTCCAGCTCAGGGGCTGGGAATATGCTTTTTCAGTGACTTCAAAAGCTATGCTGAGATGTAAACACAGTTGAGTGAAGGCGGCACTCACAAAGACCCTGCAGTGACCTTTAATCAGCATAAAGAAGAATCTGTTTCTGGGCATGTAGATATTAGTTTTAGATTTTAGATTGATCTTGTCTGAATCATTGTCTCCAATCAGATGAATCCAGCATGTCAAGTTCCAATCTGAAACAACAGCCTATGCTTTTGTTTTGCAAATATTGCAGAGAACAATCAAAAATCACAGTTACAATGCATAAAAATGTGTCTGGTGTTTGTTTTAATGGGTTAAGCATGTTTTTTTAATTACCCAGTTCACCATATAGGGCTGGGATGACAACCCAGAGGTTGGCATGCATTGGTTTCCTTAACAAAAAGTCTTTAAGATTTTTCAAATTGTTTTTGAATAACTGTCGTAGTAAGCTCTGTGGCAAACAAAATTTCCTGAACAACAAACTACCTTAACTTGAACAATTTCTAAAACATTTACTTCATCGGCATGAGTAAAACTCAAGCTGTAATAGAATCATCTACATCATGGTGGTTCAACCTACTCTAAAAATGACCTGATCAAGGTGATTCCCATGGCTGTGGCTGTCATGTTACAGTATCACTGTTTCTTATAGAGCTAGAAGTGATTGCTCTAGGGTCACCATCCATTTTGTAGTCCTTGATAGCAGTTTGTGAGAAACCTTTTAAAAACACAAGTTTAAAAGGAGCAACCGTCTAATGTATTGTATGCTGCAAAATGAAACAATGAAATCACATTTGTAAGTGGTCATCATAAACCTTATTTCAGATATTTGTTCAAAAAGCTCATTAAAAATTCCACATACTTTGGGATTTGGAAATCAGGAGTGCTTCACTTTTCTCCTAAGGGTTGATACCTACCCGTTTTAAGGGTTTTAAATATATAAAAGAATCACTTAATATTTGTTTATTGTCATTAACCTCTATTTAAACAAAAAAGAAAGGAAAAAATAACAGTAAACAGTAACATTATGAGTGCTCTATTGAAATAGTGTCATCTGTGTTGTAGGGGTCAGTTTTGACCCAGTTATAAAAAAATAAGATTGTAAAGCAATAATTATGGCCAAAACTGAAACCATGGTGTACCTGTGAAGATAAATAGATACATTTTCATAGATGTATACAAATATTCATGCTCAAAATCCTTGCTAAAAAATAATGATTTGCCTTTTTCTTTCAGTAAATTCATATGTGTTGAAATTGATCTGTCACACCATAGATGCTACTACAGTTAATAATATTAAAATGGAAAAATGTTTATACGTATCCCTCTACAATATGTGTTCTAAACCCTCCTGATAATAGTGAGGTAACTATACAGCCTCTTATTTATTTATATTATTCTCTTGAGGTTAATTTTGCATTTTTATTGAAATCAAAGTGTACACAGACACAGAAAGGCCCAAAGGCCCACACCAAAAAATATGTGAACAATATTTTCAGTGATGATAAAGCTTGACAAGATTACCAAGTTATAAGAGAAAAAAAATGCATGGAAGATAGTTGTTTTTGTGTAATTCACAGCTGATGTAAAACCAACCCTAGCATGGAGCATATAGAGGAAGTTACCACAGTACAAAGGTCAAACTCCCTCTGCCTTTTGGGACTCATTCCTGCACCACTCTATATGGTCAATTTAACAGACAGAGTTTAAAAAAGGAAAAACAAAATGCAGAAACATCCCTCAAAAGACCCAATGGGACCCGAGGGTTAATGTGATGCCTTGTGTTAACACACTAGAGCACTCACCAACTCTCTATGTCACTTCCATGTTGGGAATTTCAAAAAATATGAAGCAATGACAGAGAGGGATTAGGGAAAGTGGATATAACTGAGACATAAATTAAACACCCCAGGAAAAAAACATGACACTATGCATCATCTTAAAGAGACGATTAGAGGGGATTTTTGCTCTTAATCCTCAGGGTGACATCTCTTTGTTTTTCCTCCCCTGGCAGAGGACCAAGTGGTTGTGTCATCAGACTATGACAGCACTCACGAAGCCAACCACAGTGACAGCAGTGATGTAGCACAAACAGAGGAGGACACAGAGGAGGGAAAAAACCCCGCCCAGAGCGTCATCCTGCACCCACTAATACCTCCGGAGGTAAAACAAGGACAGAGTGACGGCTCATGCCACATAACGCTGTTAAGAAGAGGCAGTAAATGTACAATCGCACTGATAAATTGGGGCATGCATTACGTTCATTGCATCTATTTGTCTCATCATTTGTCGTGATGTGTCCCCTGCGCAGGACAAACCCATTCTGGCTCCTGAGCCCTTATTAATGGAGGACTTGGAGCCCTTGATGGGTCAGCTCAATAATTGGAACTTCCCGATCTTCACTATGATGGAAATGACCAATGGGAAGTGTGGTCGCATCCTTAGTCAGGTGAGCACATCACAGAAAAACTGGATTTATTAAAGATGTTGATAACATATTTATGGTTATTTTATGATCAAGGTAGGAACCTCTAATGTTACTAACATACAGTATCTTAATGTGTGACACCTAGAAAAGTCAAGCTGCACCGATCTCACACCTGACATCATCATTCAATTCAGTTCAACCACTTTATATATCCCCAAGGGGGCAATTAAAAAGGCACAGGAGCAGCACACACTAAAAACAAAAAGATTAAAAAAAAACAAAGCATCAACTATCAGGGAAACAAACAACAGGCAAATTGATTGTTACCACGTAAAGCACACAGATCTAATAAAGTGCTGTGCAGTTAAAGTGAGCAGAACAGTTGCAGATAAAGTGCACAGTGCATTGAAACTGATTAACATGGCTGAGATTAGTGGTGGAGGATAAGAGGTTAGGATGGGCCGATCACCTGAACAACAGTCTAGTATTAAAGCTGTTTGAACTGTGAAAGTTCTGGTATATTCTATCAGTTTTGCCTCTGCCAGCCCTGCCCTGCATCGGCACTGTACTCCTGCTTTAACCCTCTGGTGAAGTGAAGATGTTTGTTTTTTACTATTTCAGCCTACATTTGAGATGGAAAGGGATGAATGTTAATATGGTTAAACCTTAATGAGAACAGTTTACATTTACACTTTTTCAACTGGAGGTTAACACAAATTGCTAAACAACTTAATCTATTAAGGCATGTTGATTTGATTTACACAACCTGAAAGCTGAGCATCAGAAAGGGAAAGAAAGGTTTCAAGGTTCCATGCCCTAAAATAACTTTCATAGCTTTTGATGTTGTTAGCAGGCACTTGAGGTGCAGAAGAACATGGCAACTTTTACTAAATTCTCATTTTATAGAGAAATTTTGTCATTTATTTCGGTACAGCAAAAGACTCAAATGCAGAGAACTGGACACAGGATGAAGTTCCATAATCAAGCACTCTTTATTGAAGAACAGCAGTCCAAAAACAAACAAACCCTCAGATAAAAAAGACAGTTTTACTCGGATGCCGATAATTAAGATGCTGAGATTCACCCCTGAAAGGAAACTGAAATGGCAGATGTAATTTTAAACTAAAACAAGACACTGAAAACTTCAACAAAAGGTTACAGCACAATGCTACTTTAAAGATATGCCTCTTAGTTTTTCAAATACTGGGGTTTATTATGTCATACAGTAGCTATTCAGTCTCCACCTACATACAGATGTCTTTTCTGCCAGTCACCTGCAGACGAGAAAAAGAAAATATCTGCTTGTGGCTTGTAAATCCTCCTCCATCTCACATCTGATGATGTTTTGGATAGCCAATCAGTGCAGAGCTTATTATAATCACCTCCCTGTCCCTCAGATCTGAGTGTTTCCAAGGGGGAGAAAAAAAGAGCTGCATCTGATCCTCTACAGAGAAAAACTGTTGTTTTATTCAGCTTGAATCTAATTGTCGATTGATAGACAGACATGGTGTGATGTAAACAGTCAAGTACACCAGGACAAGGGACCTTTAAATGACTTTAAACATGGTATTGTTCTTAATACCAGATGAGCTTGTCACAGTGTTATACAAACTGCTGATCAACTGGGATTTTCACACACAACCTTTACAAAGTATGGTCAGAAAAAGGTTGAATATCAAGTAAGGTCAGAGGAGAATGGCCAGAGTGGTTCAAGGTGATAGAAGGGCAACGTAATCACCACTCATTACATCCAAGACATGACAATCTTGTTTCCCTGATGGTAGCGTCCAATCAGGAGCAGTCAGAGTTCAACATGAGGAAAGAGAATGTGTGGTTCCAAACACAATTAAATAATAGAAGTGATTGTTTTCTACAGATGAGGCGTGATTTTCATTGGCACCTCTTTATTTATAAAGCCCTTTTAGAAAAGTTACCATCCTACCTCACCGAGCTTCTCCATATTTCTTTTAACAATCAGTGTCATACACGGTCCTCTGACAGGCTCCTGTTGCATGTCCCACACAGCAATATTTTGTCATGCACCCTTTGCCAATTTGATCATCAAACCAGATTAGACAGAATCATTATGGCTTCAAAAACTGTGACAGCTGCTGTGGATTCACTTTGGGTGATATTTTCAATGGGACAGTTCAAGCTCAAAGTTGAAGCCAAACTTCATGAATGAAGCACATGTTAAACATTTTAAATTGGGTCGAAAACCTATGAGGACCTAAATTGAAATGTATTGAGTTGTAGAATATTTTTTATCTATTTGCAATCAAAAAGACACATTTTAATTTGTCAGTAATTCTGATAAAGGCAGAAAAAATGTCCACAATTTATGCTTAACAGATATGCATCATATTGTAGCCTCAGTATCAGGGTACTTATCGTATCATAAGGTGGCATGAAATACCCAGCCCTAGTTGTAACCACATAAGTTAGTTTTAGTGTACACTTTTATTTTTTTTTCCTAATAGCCAAGCCTTAAGAGAACAATATTCAGATGAGGAAATGATCATCATTCACCTCTTTGTGTTTTTTATCAAGTTCTGTTGAATCAAAATTCAGATTGATCAGATTTTTTTTCTCTCTTTGGATAAACAGCTTTTAGGACATCAATGTGCCAACATCACAGCAAAAATATTCTGACATAGTTGTCCAGTAAAGTTTTTTTTTTAGCTTAGTTGTGCTTGGAAAGGTTAAAGTTCCAGAGACATAATTTTTTATTTAAAGGGACTGTGAGGAGTTTCTAAGTAATTACAAAAAAGTCTCACTTTTAGATATATGCCTGATCAAAATACACACTTTAAAATGAGTTTTATAGCCTCAAAATAGGTTATCTATAAATGCTATTCCTTAGCCTTCTGGTCGGGTCGGACAGGGCTGGACTGGCCTGGATACTCAACTTCGGGAACAAGACAATTAAAACTAGAGCAAATTTAAATTATTCAGACACGTCTTAGAGCACCGGGCTGTAAGTGGCGATATATAGCCGGCTACAAAACTACGATACTAAGTTTTCCCCAAATTGCTTGTTGTCACACATCAAAAACTACTGCTACGTAACTAGAAAGAGATACATTACCTCATCGTTTTGCATCCTGTAAGTTGTTGAAAAAAGAAGTTGTAAAGCAATGCAGAGTTCTGAGGAAGGTCAGAGCTGCATTTATTAGCATCACAACACACACACGCTTTGGCTTGTGGTGTGTTCCAGTTGTAGTCAGAAGTAGGAATTTCCGAGTTCCGAGTAGGAAACTGCAACAGGAATGTTCCCCGAAGTCTGAATTTCCTACTGGGAACTCGGGGAAGCCTCGCCACCCCCAAGTTGACAATCGAAGATGGATGCCCCCAGTGTGAACAGTTATTTAGCTCCTGTAATAATTTATTTGCACTTCTGAATGAGGTGTGTTGCTCTAGATCAGCTGTATACATCGTATTTTTAGACTTACATTTACAAAAATGCTGCCATAGTGATAATCACATTCTTCATACAACAACGCAGGGTGTGCTAACAACAGCTAACAATCGCCTGGTAGCTCGGCATGTTTTTTTCCAACTTCAACTGGAACACCAATAAGTCGGAGATGATGTCACTCCCAGTTCCGAGGTTACTGGAACGCAGCATTATGACAGTCGCCGCGCGTGCTCATGGGTAGCAGAGTCTTTATGTCGCCGGAAACAGATTCTCCTCATAGCACCTTTAAAATGTCTAGGTGGTTTAATAGATTAAGAAAAAAAAAACGGTTGGAGTTGCAAGGGTTAAGGGACTAATATTAATACAAATAAGAATAAGATAAGTGAGAAAAAGGAGCCCCACATTTTATAACTCTTGGTAAGCTATGACCAATAATATGGGACAAAAAGAAAATCCTAGTTTATTGTAACTTCTTTGTGTACTAACAGTCACATTTTTGTCTGCAGGTCTCCTACAGGCTCTTTGAAGACACCGGCCTGTTTGAAACTTTCAAAATCCCTGTCAAAGAATTCATGAACTACTTCCACGCCCTTGAAGGTGGCTACAGAGACATACCATGTAAGCTTTGACATCCCTCCATCTTTATTTACTCCAGCTCACCTCATTTAGTCTGTAATGATAAATCCAGCCACTAGAGGGAAGTGTCTTACTGTTTATCAGTCATATATGCTTGTATGGAGGCTATACATTGTTGCTGAAATCATAAATAGGCTGACACTGCCCCCTAGTGGAATATTTATCACATTCTCAGCAGACATGTTTTGTCTCCTGACCCAGATCACAACAGGGTCCATGCCACAGACGTTCTCCATGCAGTCTGGTACCTCACCACGCAGCCTGTGCCCGGGCTGCCCAGCCTCATTACGGACCACGGCTCTGCCAGTGACTCAGGTGTGTCTGATGTTGCAGGTACATACAAGCAGACGTGTTCTTCAAACTATATGTTCTCTTAAATACTGTCAATAAGTAGGTCAAACATTGTGATTCCTCTGTTGTGCCTGCAGCTTTACAGTGAAGGATCTCATTAATGTCAGGGCGTCAAACCTGCAGACTGCTCTGATCCCACTCTCACTTTAGGTTATCATTCTCAGGCTTTTGGCACCGGTGTTGACATTTTGAATACTATTTGAAGTCTAGAACAGCATGAAATTGCAGGCAGATTAGAGTTTCCTCTCACTCATATTTTTATAACCTCCCTGGTATGCTTTACCGGGGTCGTCCCTTTGATCCTGAAGGAGGTGGATTTCAGTGTCTCTGGTTGTGATTTGTGTGTGAAGGTTTATGATATCAAACTGAAAAATATGGACCAAAAGTTAGACAAAGTATTTTTCAGATAAACAGTGATACACAATTCATTTTTCTTTTTCAATATAAAACTATCAATAGGAGAACTATAAATTTGCTTACAGTTGAGTCTAAACTCAAACTATCAGTTATTTTTGGAAGGCAAATTCTGTTTTCATTACCTTTCTCATCCTTTAAATGTTAAACAGGGTCAAACAAAACATAACAGAAGCTCCTGTGCCTGCATTTATAGCTGAACTTAACAAAGACAGAGCAAAATAATGTGCTTAAACGATGAAGAAAGATTTCAGATTTTAGAATAGATGTCTTTTAAGTTGTCATGTTTGTTCTTATCCTTTTTTAAGGATTGTGTTACTGTATATTTCTGAATGCATGTTCCACTGTCAAATGCTTTGTTTTTTTTTGTTGGGACACATTTACCTCCAGATACAAATAAAGAAACCATGAACCTTAATTTTAAAGGTCAAATGTTCTTCAAAATCAACTTTTTTTGGTTTTGTTGTTTTATTTTGGCCACATATTTTGTTCATATATACTGCACATTTGCTCTAATACTGGTACAAATGTACCAATATGGCCTACATCAACATTACTGAATGTCTGCTTTATTAAATCAAAAATGTAATTTATGAAATAAATTGTTTGAAATGTTTTACTTGCTTCACATCTGTTTCTAACACAAATAGGTACCAAAAAAGGTGGAACAGGTTCATTTTAGATGAGTGGGGACTGCATAATTTTGACCCAAAAATATTGGTATATTTATATATATATATATATATATATAGATAGATAGATAGATAGATAGATAGATAGATAGATAGATAGATAGATAGATATTTAAAAATATTGTGAGAATGCAAATTTTCATCAATCAGTGTTCATATAATTCATGATATTTGTGGTTCCCTGTTCTCAAAGCATGTTTGATTAAACCACTTGGACTCATGGTCAGTGTTTTTTTCCTGGAGTCATCTGATGTTTTAAGTCTTTACAACCTACACTCTTGTCCAGGGGATCCAACCAAGGCTGATCACTCCCGGGTCTGTGTCCAAGTGGTTTTCTGCTGCCCCTACTGCTCCCCCCTCCTTAGTGACCTGGAAGCCCTCTCTGCTGCCTCCAAGTTCTTAATGATGGCTCCTCTCAAAGTGGTGTTGCTTATGCCCAGAGTTCTGTAGGCTTTGTGCCGGGAGTGGCTGGCAAATCTCCAACAGCCTACTTCTACTGGCATACATTCGATCTTCCAGTCTTTCCTCTGAACTCCTCCTCAAGCTCTTGGTATTTATTCCTTTTCTTCCTTGAGCCTCCTCCATCTCTTCTTTCCAGACTTCCGTCAGCTCCAGCAACACCCACCGTTTAGTAGCCTCTGAGACTACAAGAATGTGGACTGGATGATGTGAGGCAGAATCCTTAGCTGCCTCTCTAGGCCTTAGGCTGTGAAGGGGTAACTCACATAGCAGCTCCTTGTTCTTTTCTGTGGACTCTTCTTCTTTGACAAAACACATGTTGGCTGTGACATGGATGTTCTCGCTGTGTTTGATCCCCTTGCTGATTGGCTCAGTGTCATGCCTCCAGTGATACCAACCATCGGCCAGTGCTTTGGAGCAGCTGCTCAGGATGTGCTCCAGAGTCCCAGCCTTGGGGCACAGGGAGCATGCAGGTGTTTCTACTTTGCCTCATTAGAACAGGTTTGATGGGCTTGGAAGGACGTTTGGACTAAAAGCTTAATCCTCTGGGCCTCACTTCCAGATGTCCGTCCAGATGACACCTTGCTCCACTGCCTCCAGGCACCCTGCTGCCTCATGGCCAATACCTCTTCTTCCCTCTGTCAGTTGTATCTGGTCGTTGTTTGGCTCTGGAGTCTGGCTCTGCCCTGAGCTAAACTCCCTGGAATAGCCTTGTGCTTCAGCCCAGGTTCTGCTTGTTGATCTGCCTTGTCTGCCCTCCACTCCACTTAGAATTTCTTGAAACACCACTAACCAATTAGTGCTAAACAGATCTCAAGACTTTTGACCTCATTTTTTGTCTTTCCCTCTCTCCTTATATGAGGTACCTGGATCAACATCCTTTTGATATATATAGGTAATTTAGTCTACAGGTTATATAGAAGCACCTTAAATAACACAAAATAAACCAAAAAGTAATTTCCCAGTAAGGCCTTACCATTCCCATTTGTTGTCCAGTGGTTAATGAGAATGCTACTGTTTCTCTCTATCTGTACACTCTTTTATCAAACATTGAATCATCCATCACATTTCTTTTAATCATCTTATTTAACTCTGTAAATGCACATGAGAGCCTTTTGTATAAATGTGTGATTTTTGACCCTGGTCTTCATTTTGTCTGTTCTTGTTATCAGACTCAGACAGTGGAATCACGCACAGTCACATGGGCTTCCTGGTTTCAAAGACCTTCACTGTGTCAGAGGATGGTTACGGCTGCCTGTCAGGACTCATACCTGCTCTGGAGCTCATGGCGCTGTATGTGGCTGCCGCCATGCACGACTACGACCACCCTGGGCGGACGAACGCTTTCCTTGTGGCCACCAGTGCCCCACAGGTACTGATCCAAACAGAGGCCCCACAGTACAGTCTGAGTAGGTTCATTATGTATGCATAGATAATATGCTTATACTTTCTTTTTTAACAGACAAGAGGGTTTTTAGTTCATACCTTTACATGTTTCAACGGAGCTCTTCCGTCTTCATTTGAAGTGTAACCTGATGTTAGTGTGACGTATCCTCTTTCAGCTGATCTTACGGAAAAGAAAGAATGCCAGTACCCAAAATGGGCCATGGAGAAAGGAAAAGCACAAGTAAATCAAAGGGAAAGCTCACAGACTAAAAGGAAAAACAAAAAAGAAATATAAAATAAAGGGGCATTCACACTATCATATATAGAAGGTGGCACAGAAAAAATGCAAAAAGCAATGAAAAAGTACAATATTAACAGGCCGGTAAAACCACACACCAAGCTGAGACAGGTACTTCCAAAAGACAAAATAGCGCATGGTAAAATGCATCGTTGTATACGAAATCCTGTGCCACTATTGTAGCAAAACAACCATCGGAGATACAGGCAGAAGTTTTAAAAGGAATGCCAAAAAGAAACGAGAACAAGACCGACACAAGCAACAAAAGACAAGGTGTTACAAGAGCAATAGAGAGCGCAGAGAGCAATAGACACCATGGAAGCAATCGAAATCAAGAAGCGTGCCCACAGGGGGAGAAACCGGGAGAAAGAGGGAAACATGCTGTCTCACAATTGGTGGAGCGGCCTGACAGCAGGAGGTCGATCTGTCAAATCTGACAGGATGATCACACCTTCATAAGATCAGTTGAAAAAGGACATGTCATACTAACATCAGATGACACTTCTGACAAAGATGGAAGAGCTCTGTCAAAAATTTTAAAGATATGAACTAAAAACCTTCTGTTGAACAGAAAGATTAAGCATAGAAGCCCCACAGTGTCGTTATATCGTCAAGTACAGGGGTATGGTAAGTATACTGCTCTGCCATTAACAAAGCGGAAAGAGGTCATGTGTCCATGTTTCATTAATTCCTCCCCAGGGCAACAATTGTAAGGCTGATTTACATTATGGACTGTATTCCCTGTCTGATGATGATGACCTCCAATATCTATAGATCACAATTGAGTACTTAAAGGTGCAGTCAGCGATGTGGGAGAAAACTAGTGCCATTATTGATAACATTACAACAGTACATTCTGGCAGATTAGACAATAAGATGAATGTCTGACGGCTGTTACTGTTATGTGAATCACCACAAAGCTAATGTTGCTTACCTATCCAGCAGTTCCCTCCACCATCGGAAAGCAACACCAATGTTGACCCGGGTCTTCGCTCTTTCATGGTCATAGCCCTTCTTTTTCACTCTTCACTCCTCTGAACTTTTTCTTTTGGGCTGTTTTTCAGCCATTGCTACTGCACATATTGTATCTCTCTCTTACGCTAACTGCGCTACACAACCTACGACTCCCCCTCCCCCCTCTGTCTGATCTGCGCATGAGTATGATCGCCCCCCCGGATGTGGGGGGGTGTACTCTGTTTTGGTAACTCAGCCTGAGCCACAGTATTTACCTGCTGAAATTCAGAGCCAAGGCTGTGTATTGAAACCAGACTTTTTTTTCAACGTGCTGTCAGTGGTGACATCTTGTGGATGGAGAGGAGAAATACGGTGAATCTGACAAATGCTGCATTAGATTAGAAGATTAGAAGATCGCTGACTACACCTTTAATAGTCCGCAATCAATGACTGAACAAATAAGCCGTAGAAGTGAGTGTCAGTGACAGCCTCTCCACATCATTTTTTTCTGAAAGAAAGTATATTTTACTTGTTTTTCTGAGCAATAGCTCAGAGGGAGTGTTTTTTGGGGGAGCAGAACCTTTCAAAAGCTTATCCAGTAGGTGATTTCATGACTTCTGTCACTCACATCCATTACAGGCCAATCAGATAATGTAGAAGGCGTGCACGCCATGGTGTAAAGTACAAAGCAAGAGCTACTTTGTAGAGCAAAGACTCACCAAACAAGTTTAAAGAGGAGCAGAACATTCTTTCCATCAGGACATGCTTTCAGTAATGTTTGTTTCTCAATTTACAAAGATATGGAATCAAGGTCTGATTGAACTGCTACTAAAGCTGTTAGTATATTTGTTGATCTCTGTGCCAGCAGTCAGGTCCTGCTGTCATCTCACTCAAGTCCTGCATTCACACCAGAAGCGACCTGGCTGTCCTCTGAGCTGCCATTCCTTTTAGATGATTGCCTGTGTTGAGGGGCGATCGAGGCGACGGCGGCTTGATGAGAGTGACACGAACGACGTGGAGCAGCTTGATACAACAGTTCCAAGTGACAAGTTGAAGTTGGCGACAGCCAATTGAGGGCTGGTCTGGATTCCCATGCTGAAGATTTTGAGAGGGAGGATGAGAAAAAATGCAGGAAAAACAAATTGCTATCTCGAGCTTTCCCAAGTGCACTCCATGGTAAAAGAGAAAACTTGAGTCCTGTGTACATCATATAAACACTTTCTAATCCCCCAAATAACCTCCTGCTTTGTGTATATGTTCCATAACAAGGGATGTAAAGTCATAACAATCAAACAGGAAACTATTAAAAAGTCACATGCCTATGCTTATGTCTGCTTATTTGTGTAATTTTAGTACAATCTTAAATGGATCTACGTATATAAGCATGAAAACAAGAATGACAGAGTATATGGTCATGTAGAGCACATGCGCACCGCGGATTGAAAGTCCCCGCCCTTTCTGTCGCTCACATGGCATCCCCTGCCTGTGTGCTGCTGTGTGTTTTTAAGGGTGACCAGAGCAACAACAAGCGATTTTGGTTGAACACAGGGTTAGCTCTTCTTCTTGCTTAAAAAGGGTTACTGATTGGACCATATACACTTGTAGATTGTAGCTTGGCAAGATGACTATACCTGATTACAGACATTGAATCAGGTGGATCCAGCTGCACTGCAAGTTTATGGAGGTTCAACAGTGCAGGAGACAGCAGCTTTTCTAAATCGTCAAGTATTTTAGGACAATAGCTCTGCTTTGTACATTTGATTTAAAATGCCAGTATATATGTATGATTCTGTACTTGTGTACTCTGTTCTGTAAAGCGTCTGTGTGTTTGCAGGCAGTGCTCTACAACGATCGATCCGTCCTGGAAAACCATCACGCTGCCTCAGCCTGGAACCTCTTCATGTCACAGCCAGAGTACAACTTCCTCGTCAACTTGGACCACGGGGAGTTCAAGAGATTCCGTTTCCTCGTCATCGAGGCCATACTCGCAACTGATCTGAAGAAGCACTTTGACTTCCTGGCTGAATTCAATGCAAAGGTGAGGTCACAGTATTTACTGATTGACATAAGTCAGATTGGAGTTCTCAAAACTTTTACATTATTGAGGCTCTGCAAGGTGATATATTAAAACCAGCTCATCCTAGAGTCAGACTGGACATTTATTCAAAGCTTTAAGATGACCTCTCTGTCTGGAGCCGATTAGTACAGTTTGGAGCCTCACCTGGGGGCTGTGGTGTAGTACAAAGTACGTCAAACTCCCTCTGCACCTCCTTCTCTCCACCAATAGTGAGAAATGGGTGAACCTCTGAAGTACTCCATTGTTGTGTGTGGATGTTATTTATGGCAGAATGAGCAGAAAAGGTGCTCACTCAGATTTAAACATGGTGCATATGCTGTTTTGGTTTTAGCTGCTGAAACATAAGAAATTATGATTCTTGCAACTAATGAACAAACTGCAGTGTTTTTTGCTCCACCCTGCTGGGTGCCTCAAAAAGTGGGACAGAATGTCAGTGGCCAGTGAATTGCCATTTCCCTTGTTGTCAATAATTGTTGGCAGATCGGTGTACTGTAGTGTTAGCTTAGTCAACATAACCATACATTTCAAATTTGCTGTAATGTTTTTTGTAATATAAGTGTAATGCATGTAGCACTTGGAAAGCTTTTTGAGGACCATTTTTAACAACAGGCTGTTTCTTCAAAAATCACTTGTCACTTCTATTCAACAAACAGGAATATTTTAATTTCTGCAAGTACTTGTGATTTTAGGAGTTTACATGTTTTGCTGCTCAAGAGAGGAGCTGGAATTCAAATATTTAATTTGCTATATTGTTTTTACCATGAGGTTATGGTTGTGCCAGTGTTTGTTTGTTCATTAAGAAGACATCTCAAAAGTTATGAGCAGACTTTGGTTCAATTTTCAGGATTGGTCAGAAATGGACAAAGGCCCAATGGATTACATTTTTGGGCTGATCTGAATGTGTACCCTAAGTTCTTGATTTTAACACACACTCAATTATAAAATGCATCCCCATATTTTCATGACTTTTGCCTGAAAAACACTGTATTCAAATGTATTATGCACCCAGATTTTGCCCCAACCCTACTCTGGCAAACAACTCAATTATTACCTTTATTCAAAGTTTTAATCAATGACATTGTAATATTTTTGACTACAAATTCACAGTTTTCTCTCTCAAACAGATGCACAAACGCCTTTTGCTTCACATTGGCGCAATTATTTGATTTCTACACAAGAATGCTCAGTCAGTGACAGTGACAATTTGCCTGACCAATCACAGCGCAGCTATTTTGCATAACATGCATCTGAAAAAGTAGAACTTCTATTAAAGCAAAAAAATGTGTGTTAAAATAAAGATATAATGGTATGTGGATGCAGGATTTTTTAAAGGATTTGTGAACATCCAGAGATAGGCACAGAGATATCCAGTTCACCACATTTTTACTGATAACTCAATAAGTTCACAACATGTATTGGTAATTTTCAGGAAATGTTGGTCATGGCACAAGGAAGAAGTGGCACAATTTTGGTGATGATCGTATATCGATGTGGCTCCGGGAACTTTGCAAGGGTTTGTGCATATTTAAAGACAGGACTTATTTCCGCATTTTTGACGACAACTCACCCGGCAGTGTTGGAATTGCCTTGTCGGAAGTTTGTGCTCTCTGAGCACTTCTAGTTTTGTATTTGTATTTGGCATGTTTATTCTTTACATCAATGACATCTGCAATGTAACAGATTTTTTTAGATATGTAATATTTGCAGATGATACCAATTTGTTTTGCTCTGGTAAGAATCTGAAGGATCTTTTGTGTTGTGTAGAAATGGAGTTGGAAAATCTCAAGACTTGGTTTGATATCAATAAATTATCTTCAAATCTTTAGAAAACAAAATTTATGGTTTTTGGGAATCAAAATGATAGTGATTGTAATCTTAAATTAAAAATCTGCAATGTTGACATTGAAAGAGTTGCTGAGACTAAATTCCTTGGAGTTGTCATTGATGAAAAGCTAACATGGAAACAACACATTGAATACGTTAAAGGGAAAATCTCAAAATCACTTGCATTCCTGTAAAATGCAAAATCCATAAATGTATTGAATTCCAAGGCCTTGCATTTGATTTACTACTCATTGATTGTTCCCTATATATCTTACTGTGTGGAATTGTGGGGATCCACCTTTAAAACCATTATAAATTCAATAATATAACTGCAGAAACTAGCTATACATATTATCAATAAAGCTGACTATTGCGCTCATACAGAGCCACTTTTTCTTAATTCTCGTGTCATGAAATTTTCTGATCTGTTTTATTATAAAATAATGCAAATTATGTTCAAAGCAAAATCAAAAATGCTTCCTGACTCAATACAGAGGTTCTTTTTAATTCAGGACAGTCCATATAATCCCAGAGGCATTTGCAAATTTACTGTACAAAAAGCTAAAAAAAAGTATGAAAAGGAGATGTGTCTCCATTATTGGAGTTAAAATCTGGAATGATGCCAGCATAAATTTAAAAACTTGTCATTCTTTTTTTATTTTTAAGAAAATGGTTTGTAAAACCATTTTTGAAGCTGATAAGTGCGATTAAGTATCTGTGTTGTTGCTTATTTGCTTCTTTGGAGGTTGGTAGCCTAAAAAGAGTTGACAATATAAGATAGACCTTTATAAGCAATTTGCTTCTGCCCATGCCTTTCAGTCATTATTTAACACATGATTCTTGGTTTTGTGATTTTGTGTCAAATGTCAATATTGTTTACAATAGTTGGTGTTGTCATGACTGAATAAACAATAATAAATTAAAAAAAAGCTCTCTTAAATTGATCACCCAGCTGAGTCCCCCATTGGAAAATTCCCAGACTGCCCATGGTACGCAACATTTTGGCCAAATATACATACTGTAGAGGATGGTTTCACATGAGTCTATGTTTTCAAGAAACTCCAAAACATGAAGTCATTTGTGTCATTGTTAATCCAGATACACTGTCAGAAGATAACAGTCAGCACAGGACCTGTATAATTAATTTATACGTTTATCCATTTTAATTGCATGAGAACTGAAGACAATTTAGGAAGGAGGGTTTGGGGCAGTGCCAGCATATCAGCTTTATGAGTCACATGTTTCCTGTAGGATTAACCAAAAAGGAAATGTCCGGCGGTTCTCTAAGTAGATTTCTGTATGTTGAGGACACTGAGGCACTTACAGTGAGTTCCTGTCAAGTCAAACAACACAAAGAGCCCTGCAGGTCCACACAAACTCATTTAAGTGCAGGCAGGAAGTTGGCCTCAGATTGGAAGCTCTTGTATGTTTTTTTTTTCATTGTGATTATTAGTACAGTGTTAAGGCGCCACAGTCAGAGCCTGTCAGCCAGTGTGCTCTCATTACCTTGGCAGCAAAAGTAGCAGCAATGTGTCTGCCTGCTGTTCACCCCGCTCTGCTCTTCCTGGAAGGAAATTAAGTTTCTGTGAAGTACCAATCCACTGTTGCACTTGATCTTTTCAGCTTCCTGAGTTATTAAGTGAAAAAGATAAGACCCAGTCGGTGGTCCTTCCCCACAACATCTAGGGCTAATTAATAAGTGTTTGTGGAAATAAGACATTTATTCAATGGGTAGAAGGGTTAATGTAAGATTTAACCTTTAGTGTTTGATGCAAGGAATTAGCTGTTTACCACATCAGTGGAAAAGGATGTCCAGTAACATGAAGAAACTGTAAGTCATGATTGAAAATATAAGCCTTTACTTATGGGGGGGAAATCAGTAATTGATTTGTTCATAGCAATCAAAATACCAATGAAAGCTCCTTTTAGGATTTTAACTATTTATGAAACAGAGTAAAATGAATGGCTGCATGCACTGGCCACTTTTTATGGTGGACCTTTCCAGCACTATTTTATTTTATTTATTTAACCTTTATTTAACCAGATAAAAAAAAAAAAAAAAACAGCTGGACTAAGCACTAATCTGGACTCTATTGCCTTCAGAACTGCCCTCGTTCACTGAGGCATAGATTCAGCAAGGTGCTGATTCCTCTAAATGTTGATCCATGGTGATGTTATAGCACCACACAGTTGCTGCAAGTTTGTCTGATTCACATCCAAAACCACATCCTGAAGGTGCTCTTAAGGGTGGGAATCAAACACCCATTCCAGTTAAGAGTTGATAATGAATATTTAAAGGATCATTAGTCTTGTTGCCCAAAAATTGTCTTATCAATCCCTTCCACTAGGATTTGGCTGACTTACAAATGGAGGATGCCATGCTCTCATCAGATGCAGTCAGTTCAAAGATATAATCATGGCAGCCAACAGTCAAAACTTGGGCTGAATTTTGCACAATATGACACTAACTTCAAAACATCCAACAAGTTCAAGCAAGGATTGAAACATCCACAATATCCTGAATGATGTGAGCTGTGTGTTTGGTGTTGTTGACCCTGAAAACCTGTTGACTGATGTATTTATTTATTTTGTAGAAAAGATACAAGAATGGATAAGAGAATAAGTAAAGAATGGAATTATTTGGCAGAACCCATAACAGCATTTGTATCAACAAAATATTAACAATTCCCATCCCTAGATGCTCTTTTGTATTGATGTCTGGTGACTGTTGAGATCACTGTAGCACAGTGAACGCTTTGTCATGTTCAAGGTACAGTTTGAGATATATTGCACTTTGTGACATGTTGTGTTATCCTGCTGAAAGTAGCAGTCAGAAGATAAGTACACTTTGGTCATCAGTCAATTAATCAATCATTGAATTTCACCAAATCATAACAAACGTTATCTCAAGACTTTTCAAAAGAGCAGGCTGAAGTCATGCTCTTTTTATAGATATAGTCATATATACATGCATATATGATCATAAAGGGATCGACATGGTGAGCAATGATACACAGGTAGGCATTGCCTTGTTCAGAACTGCCCACCACCTGGACATTTACTCTATTTTAGACCATTTTATGTAAACTTTATAGATGGTGATGCATGGAAATCGCAGTAGATCGGTAGTTTCTATACTCTGACCAGCCTCTGTGACACCAACAATCATGTTACTTGCAAACTCACTTAAATCACATTTCTTTCCTATTCTGATGCTTGGTTTGAGCTTGAGCAGGTTGTCTTGATCATGTCAGCACTGAGTTGCTGCTACTTGATTGGATAAGTAATAACTACAATGGTCAGTTGAGCAGATGTGCTTAATAACATGGCCAGTGTGTGAGTTGGCGAACAAGATCATCAACAGTAAGACTAATGACTTTTATTAGGTTATTTTAAATGCCTTTAATCACTGCCACAGGGCAGGTGTTAAGATCATCTTCATAAATGATCAGTGCTTATCGTATGATGGACCGTATATGCCCACAGGGGCAGGAGAAAGATTCACTGTAAATCCAATGAAGTCAGAGGATATCAATAAAAGACTTCCAGCAAGACTTCCTTTTCCATTAAATCTGCGGCATCTGCACCATATTCTGTTCTGTGACATCCTGGAGTGCCTCTTTCACATGAACATGTATATTTAAAAAGATATAAAACTTTAAGCTTTACAAGGTCCTCAAGAAGAGAGGATAGTGGCTGTTCAAATGCTTGTTTTTATTGAATGAAGGTTAAGCTGAGCATTTCTAGTGTGCCTGAAGTACTCTGAGACCTTATAGACGGTAATGTAATGCATTCATTATCCATACCTTTTCTCTCATCCAGGGTCTTGGGTGCCTGAATCCTATCCCCGCAGTAGGGTTGAGCAAGCTACTCAGAAACCTTGTGCTGCCACTAGCAGTGTTGGTCATCTTACTTTAAAAAAGTAATTAGTTACAGTTACAAAATACTTCTCCCAAACAGTAATTGAATTAGTAACTCAGTTACCTCATTGTAAGAGTAATTAGTTACTCAGCAAAGTAACTGTGACGTTATTTTTCATGTTCTATACGTTATTACATTCTATAACATCTTTAATGTCAAAGATGTTTATATCAGCTGATTGAAGACTAAAAACACTATATACAGTTTTTTAGAACATTTGGTATTTATTTGAACTAAATAGATTTCAGCCTGTTAAGAAAACAGAAATGTAAACTTCTGGCCATTAAGTAGTGCAAATCTCTGTAACTGTATATTAGGCCTACTGCACAATAAACAGAACACTATCCTTAAATATTACGTAAAGTAACAATATTAAATATTGAAAATAATTCAGGTTCGGGTTGCTTGAAGCAGACATGTATAAAGTCTTTTTTCTTGGACATAGCGTGCATGTTACATAAACATTCTTGCCTTTAACTTTAATGAGCGAGAAGTAATGCCAGTACTTCAAGTTTGAGAACACTACCTTTGAACATTGCGGACTCGACACCATTGTCGCTGTCTTGTTGTGTTTAGCAGTCAGCGCCTGCAGTGAGACACCATGAGCATGATCCGCCCACCCAGCCAATCATCATCGCATTTGCAATGGCGTCACCACTCCCTTCCCCTCCCCTCCCATCCTTTCCTACCCCCCCTCCTCCCTGCTTTCTTCAGGCAGCTGATGTGTGGCCAAAACCTGACACTTGCGCTTCATTCAACCAAATTGTAGTAACAAGCCACTTCACATTCTCAGTAACGGTAACAGTGTTGCAACAATGGGAAAATTAACTAGATTACTCGTTACTGAAAAAAATAACGGCGTTAGTAACGTCATTATACTCTAACGCCGTTATTACCAACACTTGATCTGCCCGATTGAATGTCTATAACCAGGCAGATCCATTTTTCTAAGCTCCAATCTACAATGATTGTCAACGGCCCAAATCGGGGTGGCCAAACCAGAGTTATCTACAGCAGAAAGAGGTGGGAGTTACAAGAGGGAGGACATCAGGAAATGACTGGTGATAAAGAGATTAGCAGTGATGCTAATGGCTTATTTTTTTAACAATTTTATTTTATTTCATCAAATGAAATGAAAATAACGCTGAATGTCATGAAGTGATTTGGGCACAAAAGGACTCAATGAGCAGACCAGTTGATCCATGAGACTAAAGGCTAGGTTCATTGGACAGTCCAGATTTCAGTACACAAAAAGGCAAATACTCCAGGCAAAGGTTTCCAAAGACTGCGTCAGGACAAAAAAGGTCAGGTACACAGATTACAGCAATGAAAGAAATGCAGGAAAGTAACATGAGAGTACAACAATCTGGCAACGAGACTGAGAGAGACATGAGGTTAAAAACATGAGGCAAAGAGGGATAATGATACACAGCTGGGGAAGGCACAATGAAAGATCAGGTGTGACAGGAACAGACAGGAAGCAAAACATGAGAACAGAAATGAGGGTTAGACATTTCAAAATGAAACAGGAAGCACACGATCAACATGAAACATGGTAACAGAAAAGGAACTTGACGGATTCAGGATCTTAGCATTTTTCAATAGAAAGCTTATTTTCCCTCCACTCCTCAAATGTATTGCTGATAGTTTGTTGAGATTTTGAATTGTACTCTGCAACAGTGATGCCTGCCAACTACATTATCTGACAGTCCTGAAATGAATGTGATTGATAGGACTGTCGGTCAGTCACCTGCCAAATATGATCTTTAAAGGTACTACTCATTCCTTAACACTTTCTATGGGCTGTTTCCCAGATGGCCTAGTGAAATGTATTAAACGGTACATCTGGTTTGTCAGGTTAAATTATTGCACCCAGGGGACTGAAGGATCTTTTTATTACAAAGATTGAAAATGATGCATTTGACTGCTCAAAGACAGCAGGAGAGGATTTTTTAGAGCAATATGTTAAAGATTCTCAGGAAAACATCAGCAAAGATGTATGAAATTTTTATTTTTAACAAGGTTTTGGTTAAATAAAGGTAAATAACAATAAAAATAATAAAATGAGGGGGAACATTTGTATCCAGGAAACATGATCAGCTAAAAAGGAAAGTTTTAAACAATCTTCAACTCTCATGGATCAAGTGCATATGTTCGACATGATATTGGTTGGATTCAATTTTTAATACCATAACTTGATGTTCCTGCAGTATTACTGTTTCCTAGGCAACTGTCCAACTGTCAGAGCTGGAGTAACATTTTTTCTTTATGAGCAATTTCGATGAAAAGAAACATTCCAGAGTGGAATATTTCTGAAACATTTTTTCAATGAAAACAATCCTCAAACCCTGGTTGGCTTGTTAAAGCCTTGATTCTTTAAATATATTTTCATCAGCTACAAAAGCAGCATAAATTCAGTTTGATGAACTTAATTAAAATGGAACTTGACATGCATGGGAGGAAGCTGAGGGTCCTGCAGTGTCCTCTCAAATCAGACACAATTATTACCACCAGCTTCAAAGCTATAAACCCACTAACACCTATGCTTATCCTGTTTTGTGGGATATTTTGCAGTGCAACTTAATCTTACTTCAGTCAGTTTCTAGAGGTGGATATCTCATATACAAGACCTGAGTCAGAGGGATCAGACCTGCAGTAGGTTGGAGCTTATCATCTTTGCACATGCACAAAGGTTTTTAGCATAATCACATTAATTCGGGAGATATCATCCTGTCAGGTGGAGCTGTATAGCAAATGATTAAAGCCTGTTTTTAAATTACATTAATTACAGAGACCTGATTATTTCCTAATCAACAGAGATATGGTGTTGAAGTTTTACAACCTAACCTGATATGTCAATGCCCATGTTTGAATATAACTGATATCATGTGTGTTTATTCCTCCTCAGGTTGGTGATGATCCGTCCACAGGTATTGATTGGTCAAATGAGAACGACAGGTTGCTGGTGTGCCAGATGTGCATCAAACTGGCCGACATCAATGGGCCTCTGAAGTGTAAGGACCTGCACCTGCAGTGGACAGAGGGCATTGTCAACGAGTTCTATGAGCAGGTGTGTAAAACGCCTCCGATGGCAACTTAGGCCTCATTTGTATCTGTTAATGTGAAGATCAATGTGCTGCCATGTTTGCATGCAGGGAGGGAACACCTGCGAGGATGAAAACCACACAGACTGCAGATCTGCATTAGTTTATCATGCTGCAGAGTCAGGGTTGTAAATGTTTAAGCTGCTATTTTTACCTACAGATTTTATATTTATATCCATCCATCCATTATATAAACTGCTTACCCCTTTTGGGGTCTTTGGGGGCCAAACTCTATCCCAGCTGACATTGGGCAAGAGGTGGGATACTCCCTGAACTGGTCACCAGCCGATTGTGAGGCCACAGAGACTGACGGCCATTCACGCCCACACTCATGCCTTAGAGGAATTTAAAGTCACCTGTCATGTTAGGCCATGTTTACACAACAACTTTTTCACCAGAAACATAAATGTTTTTATTTTGTGTTTTCAAACATGACCTGCATCCACACAAAGACGCTAGAACAACTGAGAACGCTGTAGCATGCATGCCAGTCCAGTAGATGGAAAAGGTTTGCAGAGAAACAGCGGTGTTACACCACCCGAGTGAAGATCAAGATTCAAGATTAACTTTATTGTCTCACAAAGTGAGAAATTCGTTTTGGGCCCAACACCCATGCTGCAGCCACATACATCAGACAACACATCATACACACAGAATGCCTAACATGGTGCCAGAGCGCAACCACATGGTGCCACTACAATATAAAAATAGTCAATACATCATAGCAAGTAAATAAAAACAGTTAAAACAAATGAATGAATAGCAGAAGTGCTAACTGTGCAAAACATGCAAAAATCAGAGCACTGAAGAAGAAAAAGGTTTCGCAAACAACAATGCAGAGTAGAGTTTCTTGTCAGGACAACAAATCTGTATTTTTTTGTCTGTTTAGATAACAGACTGAACACAGTTAGCAGCATAAATGTTACCTGGTGGAAGGCGGAAGCTGTTGTTGTTCCTGGTATGCGCACGCAGCCTTGTGTGAAAGAGCTCTGCATATGCAAAGACGTCTCTGTTTCACTCTGAAACACCGCATCCCATCTACATGGATGCGGGTAGGGATCCTTTTTCAAAACTTTCCACTCTGGACCCTGGTTTCAACAGTTGGCAGATTCAGGGCACTACTACAGGCACTGATCTCATGTAAATGGGAGGCAAAAACGCAATGAAAACTCTCCTCTTTAGGCTGTTTGACTTTTAACGACTAATAAGGCTCACCTTGGTCACTAATGCTTAAGTATTCAGACGCACACTTAAATGCCATGACATGGTCATACAATAAAGACTGGAATTGCCAGGAAAACAGTATCGGGCCAGAGCCTGGCTCTTAAAGGTACTGACATTCTGATTTGGTTCAACTCAGAATAAACCCTGTGCTTTCTCTGATTGCAGATTGCGTGCTGTGTAAATAGAAGAACAGAGTCCCATTTGCTCAGAATCACTATGCAGCCCTCCACCTCAGTGTTAAAGATAGAATATTATGGTTGTAATAAAAGCAGATCTTATGGTGGAACACTCAAACTCTAATTATACTGTATGCAGAGGCCTCTGAGGGTACTGAGCTGCAATAACAAACAGGATCCAGTCGAGCATTCAGCCTCTAATGCCACCCTCAGTGACCTTAGTTACAGTATGTCCCGTTGGCATTGACTGGCTGCCAATCTCCGTTGATTGCGTCAGGGTCAAGCTTTTATGCATCCCTCCTTCAGCTAAAGGACACAGCCACCTTGTTTCAGGCCACTCAGCGGTACGGCGTGCTGGAGAAATGCTCTTCAGTGTCTAGTCCTCATGTGCCTATTGGATGTGGTGACGCATTTGCGCTGCCCAGGCAACTGTCATTCAGGAGCAGCAGCCCCTGAGAGCAGCTGTGAGAGACTGGCAGCCTTAGAGAAGGAGCAAAGCCATACGACTCAACCTCTGTAGAAGGCATGTTCCAACATGAACATAAAGCATACAGCCCATAATACTCATATAAGCACCCTGTCATGGAGCAGGAAACGTGTCCACTGAGCCCAGAGGATGAGCTTTTGTTTACCACCCTGAGAGGCTTTTTTTAAATAAAGACGTGTGAAGCAGAACGTGGGAGTTGTACATCTGTATCATAACACAGGATAAATCTCTAGGATTAGAATTTGTTGATCTGCGTGTCTCAAAGTGGGGATGGGAATGAGTATGGATATGGCAATATGTTGTCCTGATTGCTGTAAGAATTGTGTATTGCTGCTTTACTTACAGATGAGGATCCAGGATTTTTTTTAATGATTTGTTTACAGTGCAGGATAGGGCAGTTTTTCATATGTTTGGAGAAGAAAAGTTCTTCAGGGATTTCCATGACATTGTCAGGGAGAACTGGTCATGGCACAAGGAAGAAGTGATTAGATTTTGATTATGATGTGAATACAGATGTTAATCCAGGACTTTTTAAAGAAATTGTCAATAATGCAAAACAACGGCGTAGCATTTTTGTTACTTCTCAAAAAGTTCTCAACAAATTTTCATCACATTTACAGGGATTGTTGGTCATGGCACAGGGATTAGATTTGAGTGGTGAATCAATTATTTTAACCCTTTAAAACCCAAGACCATGGATTATTGCCAGAAAATTCTAATATTTTAGAACTGAAATGTTTGTTTCACTTTCTGCTAAAATCCATAAAAATCAAAATGTCTATAAAATTCAACATATAGATTTTTTGTATCTCATTTGATACATTAGGTGTTTTTGGCAACTGATAATCCATTTGAGGACATTTTTATCAATTATCTGATTGTATTCAGATGGTTTTTTTTGTAATTTGTTGATCATATTGAGTAGAAAGAGGTATTATAAAAGTAGGTATCAAATATGACACGATTGGCTTTATAGGGTTAAATGATATCCTAGCTGTGCAAAATATGGCAGTTTTCCATATTTTAACTAATAACCCAATAAGTTCAAGACAGATTTTCATGATATTTTAAAGAAATGTTGGCCATATAAGACAAGAAAGAGTGATTAGAAAGTGATTAGGTTTTTGATTGTACATATGTGGATCCAAGATTTTTCAAAGTATATGTCAACAGTGCCAAAAAGGGCAGTTTTCTGCATTTTTGCTACTAACTCATAATATTCTCTCCATTGGAGTTGGAGGGCCAATAAAAGACCGTGTGGTTGAGTAAATGGCATTGGCACTAACTTGGAGCTTGCATGTACAGAGCCTGGATCAGCTGATGGTGGGGATGTTGTTGAAAACTTACCAAAGTGGCAAGTAAGGTGATTAGGGTGTAGTAATCTCAGCTGCAGTACACCTATGGTAAACAGTTCATTTTTTACGACCCCAAAAATTCATTATTGTCCTGATCACCCTGTTCTGGCTTGATTTAATTATCTGTTTTCTGGTCTGCTCCAACCTCTATTATCCCTACTGTCATTCAAATTTTGATTTACTCACCTTACTTTGTTTTGTGTATTTTATGTATATAAGAATGAGGCTGATTTTTAGATAGTAAACCTAATCATTCATTTTTTTGAAGATTTTATTTTATCTGCCTGACTGATTATTCGTTGTCAATACTTGTTAATCCAACTGCACAGGACTTTTACGTCTAGGATGCATTTCATTGTGGTTTATTCTTTTCAGCTGACGTTTGGATTTTCCATACTCCTGTATGTTTTATGTTTTTGCATCTATTTGATGTGCACTGATGTCTGTTGTGAACCTAATGTTATAATAATAATAATACATACAAAATACAATTTATTTAAATACACCTTCATGACACTCAAAGACACTGTACAGCAGCGATAAAATCAACATTAACCCTTTGACTGGCACTGTAACCATGCGGTTGACGTTTTGCTGCCTTATCCCCCTATTTAAAATTTTGAATGCTAACCTTTGCCCGTTATCCTCAATCATCTCTCTGTAAATAGTTTGTAAAAGATGTTTGTCAAACCAATATTATCTACTGGCTGGCACTGCTGTACATAAATATAATTATTTGAAAACGAGAAAAAAACAAAAGTGAATAGTGGGTGATCGAAATAATTTTGATGGTAAAATGTATCTGATTCATCAGAAAGCTGAGTCAACTGCTAAATATCTAAGTTTTGCTCTCCGTGATGTTTTCATACTGAAAAGAAAAAAAATGTTGCAGTAATGAAAGAAATCCATTCACACCCAGGATAACCCTTAACTGGCAAGCCAGCCAACTGGTTGACCTGCACATCTGCTCCCTGATTGGGTCATTTGAAAATTAAAACCTGAATGTTTCTAAATGAGGAGGAAGGAACACACAAAAACGAGATTGCGAGTACAAGCGGCCGAAATGGGCTTCCTTCGCAGGGTGGCTTGGCTCTCCCTTAGAGATAGGGTGAGAAGTTCGGTTATTCAGGAGGGGCTCGGAGTAGAGTCGCTGCTCCTTCGCGTTGAGAGGAGCCGGATGAGATGGCTCGGGCATCTGGTCAGGATGCCTCCTGGACGCCTCCCTGGTGAGGTGTTCCGGGCACATCCCACCGGTAGGCGGCCCCAGGGTAGACCCAGGACACGCTGGAGAGACTATGTCTCTCGGCTGGCCTGGGAACGCCTCGGGATCCCCCGGGAAGAGCTGGACGAGGTGGTCGGGGAGAGGGAAGTCTGGGCTTCCCTGCTTAGGCTGCTGCCCCCGCGATCCGACCATGGATAAGCGGGAGAAGACGGAGATGGAACACAATTTTACCAACAAATAATTTGTTGCAAATGTATTTTTTAATTTGGAAGTCAAAGGGTTAAGCAATAAGATAAGCAAAACACAGCAAACAATGACAGGTCAGGAAATGGAAGCAGCAGGTTATTGTGAAATGGAGTATGCAGTCCTGAACAGGTGGGTTTTGAGGAGGGATTTGAAGAGTGACAGAGTTCAAGTTACAGAGGTCCCAGGGGAGTGTGTTCCAGAGCTGGGGAGCAGAGCAACTGAAGGCCCTGCTCCCTTTGGTGCTGAGGCGGCACAGTGAGGTGGGTGGAGGAGGATCTGAGTGAGCAGGATGGATTGGTGATGTGGAGGAGGTTAGACAGATACAGATAAGCGAGGTTGTGAATGGCCTTAAAGGTCTACAGGAGGAGTTCTCTTATAATTATGTGAAGGCTGATTCCTGCTCAAAAGAAACAGTCAGTCAGACTTTATTTGTACTTTCAAATAGAGCAGAATGAAACCACAGTATTCACACAAAACAGCTGCACATACTTGTATTTTTTGTCATATATTTACACATATAGTTGAAGGAAAGGAGGTGTGACCATAGGACGTTAATTATACACCTTACACATACCGCCTTAACCTCACAATGCCAGTCTGTCTAGGATGTCAGATCTCTGCCCCTCCTCTGTATTCTACTTCCCATTCGTGTTAGCTCACCTGTCAGGAAATTCCATCAAGTTGCAGATCCCTCTGATATCTCAGCTTTTGATGCATCTCTTTGCAATCTTACTTTAGCAGCTTTCCACTCTGCAGGGACAAAGACTTTGTACCATACAGTGTATGGGATTACACTTTGGGGCTGGTTACCAAGGCAACCAGTAAAGCTCGCTGTAGACGTTGTTCATGCCCCTCCGTGCACACATATGAAGCACACTGTACATGCAGCGAAATGTGAAAGATTTTGACTGAGACTTGATTTTACAAACGGGGAGTAAGTAGAATAGTGATCTGAATCTGGGAGGGAGCACTTTGATAACAAAGAGGGTCATTCATTAGATTCTCTCTACCTTAAATTTAGCCCAGTCTCCTTCCAACATATTTAACTCATTGATCAAATGTCAGACAGTAAAAACAGCAGAGCAGATTCATGAGTTAATTTGTGTTATGGTGTTATGGGAAGTCTAATGACTCTTCTGTGAGTCCTTGTCACACTTCTTCTCTGATAATTAAGCGTACATGTCGTCGCAGATGATGCAATTTGTCAACATAGCTGTCAGTTATCGTGTTACATTCACTCTTTCAGATAAATGTTTCATAAACTCACTCAGAAAAATAAACACCTGTGGTTATAAAGCTTGCTTATGAACAAAGAAAGAATACATCACTTGTAAGCAATGTTTAGGATTTATAAAAGAAAAAAAAACATGACAGGAGAGTGTGCATACCTCCACGGCTGCTCTGACCCTGAAATCTGGAGAAATGGGAAACTGTGACCCCAACAGTCGAAGGATGAAATTAAGAACAGCTCTGTGACACTGATACATTTGTGTGAAATAATCAAATAGTACACATTTCATAACACAGTGTATATATGAAGGATATATGTGCAAAGCAAAGAAAGAGAGAACATTTTTATCTATGACCCAGGGACCTCATGAACACATGTAAGATTTGTATTAAACAACAAAATCGTTGCACAAAACAACTGATCAGTTTGGCTACAACACCTGTAGATGTTCAGGAAATGAAGTGATAGGTGGGTATTAAAGGGCTTGCACTGACAATGTGTAAATACGCACAGTGGCTTGTGTGGCACTGCTGGAGAGGCACAGGACTACAGCGTATTTGGCGGATCCATGTTCCCCTCCACCTCTGTCACCACACCACTCTGAAGGGATCCTCAGATGATCCCTGGCTGCTCTTGGTCTGGGGGGGGTTAGCTTTTGTGTGCCCTTTATCCCACCTGTCACACAGACACTCTTTCTATGGAGACCCATAAGCCTTTTTACCTCCAATTTTATTGTCAGACCATTTACTTCATCCACAGTCTAACCCTTTGAGGCATCCTTATTTACAGCATCAGCCACATGCTTCCAAGATGTTGCCCACCTGTGCCCACCTATTAATATGCCAACACTGAGTGAAATTTCTGTTTTTTGCTCATTTTACCTCTCAGTCCATCATGAAATGGGTATCATTAAACAATTATCAAGGGCATTTGCCTGAACTTTTATAGGCACCATGTGGGTGGGGCAAAGCGTTCTCTCATGCGCGACATCTTTGGAGTTGATTATGATTTATAAATGGAAACTGGCGTAGAATGTGTGTGCACACTCTTTTATGAAGTTTTTGTGCTCACACATCTCCTGTATTTCCAGCATACTCTACCTAAAGTAATCGCACAGTTTTATATATGAGGTCCCTGATCATAATTCAGCAGAACAATACTGACCCATATGGCAAAGACCTGATTGGAGATTAATCTCTTTAGCTTAACAACAAAATGTCCCCCATGCCTCATATGCTAAAGGGGCAGTTGGGTAACTTTGTAGTTTGATTGTGTCAGGTGCTTCAAAATATTTAGCAAAGTGACCTCTGGCAGCGTTAAGAGAGCGATCTGAGACTATTAGTAGGTAAGGTGGATTACTGTTGGTGTACAATTGTGTGAGTTTTACATAAAAAAAGAAGTCACAAAACTGTGTGCATTGATTCCACTGATCTGCTGTTTCACTCTATGAACTCGGACACAACAACAACAGAAAAAAAACAATAGAGAATCACATTTGAGTGATTTTGTCTCTGTTGATGCAGAGGGCTACCTTTATGAACTGGAGAATATAGGAAAAGACATCCTTCAGAACAAGAGGGAGTAGACCAATGTCCACAGGCAAAAACAAAATTACATAGAGCTTTTGATGCATTGTAAAAAGTGCCAAATACAGAGACTTCCTGAGGGGAAAAATAAAGTGCTTGTGGCTCATTTTTATGTAAAACTCACACAAATACCCTGTATGAACTGTACCTGTCAGCAGCAGTGTACCTTACAGGTAGTCTCAGCTCATTCTCCATAAAGGTGCAACACTGCTGGGAGCTCTTTCAGCCACTACACTGACTATTGTCAAGTGCCTGCTACAACCCAGCTTCAAAAGTACTGAACTATCCCTTTTGTTTGAGTACAGCTCTGGCTGTGTCCTTGGGCAAGACTCGTAACCCCAAGTTGCATGAATGGGTGGGATTGTGTTAGTTGATACTGATGGATTACTGATATAGCCGCTTTCAAAGAAGCATTAAATAGTTCCTATCCAGTTTCTGAAATACTTTATTTTTATTTTTATTAACCTAAATTAACCAGGTAAGTCCCACTGAGATCAGGATCTCATCCACAAAGTTAACCTGGAAAAGAGGTCAGCAACACACGTCATAATAAATACAAATTCAAGAAAGGTTAGAGCAATATATAACAATGAATGAATATGGAAAAGGGGGGGCAGAATAACAAAAAGCTTGTTCCCCCAATTTGACTTTTACTGTTGTTCTGTACTTTCTCAAGTCTTTGTAGCCTGTTGATCAGTTCTTGTCTTCGTCTTCCTTATTTACTGCTTCATATTAAGATATGTTCCACTGTCTTGGAGATGTGTTTCACTGATTGCACTCTCCCGTTCGATAGTTCCCATTAATATGTAATGTACTGTTTAGATTGCTGTGTCCTATATCCTTGTCTTGTAACCATGATCTGTTCTTTCTTTGTGCCCATGCTTTGTATTGAGTACAAATGTCTGCCTTGGGTTTCATTATCCCGCTGCTGTTGCTATTGTTTGATTTCTCCTTTCCTTGGATATTTTTCCCTCCAACTTGGCTAACTTGGTACTGACATCTACAGACGCCTTCTTATCAGCAATTCTCGACACTTTGTCAGATCTTTTAGATAAATGTGACTTTCTTTCCTTGTCTTATTGCTTTTGTGTACTTAAACCAAATTTCATAGACCAGCCCTGTCCTCCTGTCTGCTCCCCTGTATACCCCTCCTCCGCTCTTAGTGCTGATCACACTCAGGTGTGCGCCAAACTGTGGGTGGATAGAGGGGGAAAGACAGAGAATTGGAGGGAGAGAACAGGCTACAAAGCAGGCAGGAAGTTCCTGATGAAAACTTTCCCAAGTTAGAATGGATTCAGCATCCCTGTAAAATAAAGGACTATCAACTAGACCTAGGAGCTCCTTAGATTTTCAATAATGGCCACCTTTTTCATGATATCTGGGATATATTTGTTTCTTTGATAAACCACTATGCTTTTTTTTTTTTTTGCATTTTACCTCATGAAATCAATTTTTAATTCCCGTCTTAATCTGACACATATCTCGTGCAGTATATGGATAATCACAGAATCAGGGCATTGTGATATCATGGATGGTGGACCATGTCTTCACTTTAAACCAAATGGTGAGCCACTCTTGTGTAGAGCTGCATGTCTTTTTCATCAGTCTGACACAATGTCTTAGCTGAACACAACTGAATCATACGTGAGTGTCCTAACTGCCGTGAGCAACCCAGCACAACATTTTAGCCTCGACACCCTGTTTCTGTTTTCCACTCTGTTGCTCACGTCTGTTTGGACATGAGCAAAGAAAGAGGGACAAAGTACAGAAGGGATTTTTTGATCTTCTCTGGCTTTTCTAACTCAGCTGAGCTTGTTAATCTGTTTAACATAGCAGAAGTAATCAGCATCAGAAATACTTTATTAATCCCCAAGGGGAAATTTGGTTGTTTCAGTTGCTCTTATTCACAGTATTACAGTAGGAATATCAAATGAAGACATTAAATAGAAAAGAGTACTAAAAAAGTTAAGTAAACTTTAAAAAAAATTAGTATTTCTTTTCTAATTAAGTAAAAATAAAATTTAAAAAGTAGCATTTATTTATTCCAATGAGTCGAATGTTTTACTTTCACTTTGAGCACTAAGGGAGAAACTTTGCTTTGCTGACAGAGAGTTGTGTAGTGATAAGACTTTGACACCCCCACTCATCAATACACAGCCCTTCACACTGTTTTTCTCCTCTGTGGCAAAAGCACTTACTGTACTCTTGACAAAACCAGGGGATGAAGTTGTAAAGGATGCAATGTGGACAACAAGTTAGCAACGCTGTGTGATTCAACATGACAGCCGATGCTTAAATCCTAATCAGTTGCATCCTCCTGGTAGCCCAGGTGTCAAGTAGTTATTGGGTGATTTCAGTCCTGGATCCTTTTGAGAGGGTGATTTGAAAAAAAGTGGTTCCTCACATTTAATCTAGTTATTGTGGATTGCTGTGCCAGCAGTGCAGGAGCACGGCAACTACTTGAATCAGAAGAAAAGAGATAAGATTGCTTGGAAAGATGGTCTTAGCTTGCTTTCTTTAAACCCCGGAGAAATTCATTTTCGAGGGAACGCAATTAACTCAACATTTGGCTCAAACAGGCAGATAACAGATTACCTCACAGTAGCTGTGTAAGTAGCAGCAATGGTAATTGTAATTCTGCAAGGCAACTTTAAGGGTTAAAATTTTTTTTTGAATATTATAAGGTCACTTTCAGCAGAAGGTCAGCAGAACATCTTAGGACTCAACAACAGCAACTGATTTAGTAGTTTGTTCATTTCCCAGAATTGAGTTACAAGGGAATGTGTTTTTTATTCCCCAAACCTAGACTTATAGATAGCTGGTCCCTGTTTTTCAGTTTTTGTGTTAGAGTCTTTTTAGTGTTGCTGCAACAGGTGTAATGGTGTAACCTGTTAACCATGTTATCTGGTGTCCTCTATGATTACTCTCTGCAAGAACAACACATGTTAAAGGCCCTTTTTGTTCATGCACACATTTTCAAAACTTTTAACCATTTAAGGTGTTCCAGACATTTGATAAGTATGCTGAATGGTCAAATTGTTCAGGAACTTTTGGCCTTGGCTTTAACTCAAAGTTAAACCACAACTCATTCTGCTGGAAAGAGTTAAGCCTGTATGTAACACTCCATAAAACAGCCCATGACCAGAAAGTATGCCTTTTGTTGACCTGGGCAGTGGAGAAAAAAAACACCCCTCAACACAATGTCTTAAGGTCGTCAGCTCTTTTCTTTCTAACACTGCATTGTGAACATGAAAAGATGCAAAGAGAAAATGAAACATTGTGAAAGTTTTCTCATCTGAGCACAAAGCAATTGAGCTATAAGTATGAGAACAGCCATGTGTAGAGCGACTTGTCTGCTGCCAGCTTTAATCCATTTTCTTCTCTTCCACCTGCTCAACATATGGTGACAAGTGACTTTCTTTGCTGCAGTTGGCTCCAAACTTCACAGTCCAGCACAAAAATTCCTTACCTGATGGACTTAAGTCAAACACCATAAAGTTTAATGAGTCTGGCCCAAATGACTCAGCTTTTTTTGGAATAGGATGTGTGCGTTCATTCAGTTGATGATAACTTTGAACAAATCTGTGATGTTCTGTTCGCAGGGTGATGAGGAGTCAAGCCTCGGTCTTCCTATCAGCCCTTTCATGGACCGGGCAGCACCTCAGTTAGCCAAACTTCAGGAGTCATTCATCACACACATCGTGGGTCCACTGTGCAACTCCTATGACTCAGCATGCCTCATGCCCGGGCGCTGGGTAGAGCCCAGCCCTGAGGCCGAGGAGCCAGAGATCACGGAGAATGAAGAGGAGGAAGAGGAGGACACTGCAGAGGAAGATGGGTCAACTAGCTCAGAGGCATCACGTAAGCAGTGTGATACGTAAATATGAGAGCGACTGGTGGTTGATTTCTGTATGTTGGCCATAAGATTAACTGGCAGCTGGTCAAGGTTGTGCCCTGCCTCCTTCTCAGTGACACCACAGGTAGGCACTAGATTACTTGGACTTGCTCACTGAGCCCGCTTTTAGAAAATGAGATGTTTAATTAAATCTGTGAGAGAGAGGGAAGATTATTCAGTTTAAAGCATCCAACTTTTTTTGTTTGTTTTATTTATGTATTTATTTATTTATTGGGGGGAGGGGGGGTCTGCATCTGCGGTGTGCTTGGCCACCCCTGCCAAAGCCTTTCCACACTATCACTGGTCTGTCCAGTTATAGTCAAATATGTGGAAAACTGCCTTATGTCACACTGTTAACAAACTGTTGAAAAAAAATCCTTGATCCTCATCCAGATTTCAACTGGAAAACTACCCGATCTGGCTTCATAACAAATCCTTTTAAAAATTCCTGGATCCAGATTCACACCACCACCAAAATCAAACCCATCGGTCCCTGGCCCATTTGAAACCTAGCCTGAAAATGTCATCAAATTCAGTTTGACATATTCTGTTGTCAAATTATAAACAAACTAACCTGGTGTGGTGAGGGCACAAACATTCCCCAAGGCATTTCAGTCACCGCCAGGGTAGTCAATGTCAAAAATGTGGAAACTAATAAGTTTTGTCCCGGGGTTATACTGGAAGATACAATCACATGTAATCACTTCCACAGAAAATTGGATTCTTTCAATTGGATCAAAAATGTCTCCCAAATTTGCTTGCATTTTTCCTTTTTTATTAGGAGTAAGTATTCTTTGCACAGCTTTGTCCACACTTTTGTTATGTTAAAATTTTCATGAAAAGTTTGCTGAACTGTCTCTTTATCAATGGAGACTATTTCTTCTATGGAGTCAATGATCGTTTTCAACTATTTGTTCATTTTGTTGAATGTTTATAAAAGTATTTAATGTGCAGAGATGCCCAGGACATCCATCTTTTGTACTGTCCTAACACAAATGCGGCGTGCTCTATTCTCCACAAGAATCACCTGCTGTTTTGTTCAATTCCACCAAGATTTGAAATGAATGCATTATTCAGCCTTCCAGCTAATCATTTTCTGATGCCTCAGCAAAAACACATACACTTCAGTGAGTAGCATGCAATGAATTTACGATGTCTATTTTCATAAACATACAGCAGCTGTGAGCAAAAACACAATCTTTATTATATAAAACACTCAGTGAGACTGTGAAACGTGGTTTTATCCTGATAGCCATACCTTGTACATGAGGGTAATTTGTATTTATGTTATGGATAGTATTGAAAGGTTGGCTCGGCTGTGTCGGAGGTGCTTAATAGTTTTTTCAAGGGAACCAGACAGTCAGTCTGGGTTTACCAGAGCCAAGATCAGACACAAAAAAGAAGTCCACCAGTTTAATTTGGAGGAAAATAGTGTTTCTGTATGCTCAAAATGTGGCCTTGCTTGCAAATGTATTATATAATGAACTTTAAAACTGAATTTCAGTGAAAGCTCAGCAAATGATCGCAAAGTTTTCACTCAGTTTCTATGCTGTGTTTCCAGAGAAAGCAGCTCCCAAGAAGAGGAGGAAAGTCTTCTGTCAGATCACGCAGCACCTGCTGGAGAACCACGAGATGTGGAAGAAGGTAATCGCGGAGGAGGCTCAGAAGCAAGGCCAGGGCGCCGAATCGGTCCATTTAAATAATGTTGCTGAGCCGATCTTGGCTATTCACGAGGAGGAGGAGGAACCTGGCAGCAGAGAGGAGCTGGTGGACGGAGAGGACCCTGAGGAGGGAGTGGAGGAAGTGGAGGAAGCAGAGTGGCCTGTGTCCTCGCAGGAAGACTCAAACCCCCCAGAGGAACAAGAGGAAGAGGACCCACAGTGAAAAGGCTCATGAGGATTATGGAGTTGGTCAGGGCGAGGACGTGAAGACGTTTTTTCCTTCTTTTTCTATTAAGAGACTCCTGTTTTGTTGCCAGCACGTCACTTAGACACAACACTGTAGATGTTCGGGAAATGTGTGCCTATACAGAAAAAAAACAGGGTGGGAAATTTGTGCTTTACACCTTTTATCTGGTTGCACCAAACATTTAACGGAGCTTTCCATAATGTAATAACGGATTATTATTATTATTATTATTTGGGTACTTTGGGATACAAACTCTTTTGCTACTGTCAGGAGAAGAGACAGACTGGTTGCACAGACCTCAACCCAACGTGGTAACACAGGACTGCAGATATTTGCTGCCAATTTATACATAATTATTTTCTGAATGCAATTCTATATAAACACCACAGTTACTTGTACTTGTGTTTCAATTTTAGCAAGAGTTTTTTGAATTCTCACATGGACCATATTATGTTTTTTATATATAAATATAAGTATGGGTTATAAAAGGAGCCAATCACATGAGGGAGCATTAGCGGATCTTTTTCCTTTCAACGTCTGCCAAAATGAATCACTCTCTCACAGGATTTAGCACACAAAATCAAATATTTATGCATTTCATGTTTTATATTCGTTGCCAAATGAAGTTCTTTTTACCATATGTGTTGTCATATTTCTAGTAGTTAAAGGATGGAGAGTTGAGGCTGTTTGTGTGTATGTGTGTATGTGTGAAAGTGAGTCTGTGTAGAGAATAAATGAAGCAGATTACCTTTATGGGTGCCATCTGGGGTTTCCAGTGAGAGAGATATTTATAGGTGTTGATGGGTTAACCTTTCCAAATGTTGTCTTCCAGAGGTCTTCACTTAGAGATAAGTTTGTGATGTGACAGAACCAAAATGAGACCGAGAAAGTCTACAAAAAATGCGCTAAAGCTGTCTAAGTGTTTATGATAGAATTGTTGGACTATGAAAGTGAATTATTGGTCTAAAAGAAAGGCTTGGGTGAGTCCTGTAGTTGCTTTATTGAAATCCCACAAGCAACAGATGAAAATGGGGCCAATGGACCGCGATGTTTAAAGTAAAAAATCTAATCTGCCCATCCTTGGGTAAGAATAGTTATTTTGTATTAAAATATGAAGAAAACCTTTGAGAGCGTTATCGAAATATAGTATTCAAATATAGGGATTAACACAAGGTTTAACTGTGAACTTTGTTCTGTTATTTCTAAAATAATAACTCTTCATTTAAGTCAGTGTGAGCATTTGTGCAATGTTTAAAGAAAATTCTTAATGTGCCCTCAATTTATCATGTTCAAAAACAACGGAGGATAAAGAAATCCTTTCACTTTGAAATATGACCATCAATATCTACTAGTTTATCCACAAGGGCATATATCTCAAAGCACTTGAAAATATATCTTAAAAGTTACAAGGAAGGGATTCACATGAGTTCTAGATATCTTGACTCCGACTTTTGGCTTTCAGGAATCAATACATTCATCCTTAAACGTATACATGTATGTTAATAATTACAGTGACAAAATGGCATGTATTCATAGTGGACACATGCATAGTACAGCTTTTATAGCACCAATATGGCCACAAATGCTGTGACAGCAGTTAAAATTTGCACCTGGATAGCATCACCAATGATACAGTTCAAAGTGTGATAGAAGAAACCAAACTCAGTGATGAAGCACATCTTCTAAATTTCAAATCCACAATAAATCGCATCGTGGTACATATCATATCTGGTCTCTGTGTGTCGTGACATTTGCTAGAAACACTTAACCAAGGTGTCAAAATAAGCATTTGCACAAAGTTTTAAAAACATCTCCCAAAGTGTTACTGGGATATCAAGTTCAGTAGCAGAAGATGACAAGATTTTCAGATCTTGGTGTTTCATCCAAAACTTTTAGAACTGACAGACTTCATCAGTGAGTCAGTCGTAACCTTAAGGTGCAGAAGGATCCTCCTGGTTGAATGTGTGAGCAGCCGTATATGGGACAACCAAATCAGCATCTCTTTCGAGCAAGAAGAGGTGGGAACCATGCGCAATCTCAAACAGAGATTAGCATTGATGCTAATCTATAAAACAGCAGTTTTATAGATCTAAACTATTATCCACTTCTGACATGTTTTGCAGAGTTTGTTTTACCGAGTGGCTCACATTCTGTCCATTACACTGTGACATTAGCGCCCACCTACTACATCATCTGATTGTCTTAAATGTGATTGATGGAACAATCACCTGCTGAATATGCTATTGAAAGGTTCTGCCTATTCTCACACACTTTCTATGGAGTCTTTCCCATGTGGACAAGTGAAATATCTTGAACAGTCGACCTTGAGTATCAAGTTAAGTCGGTCACGACTCACGAATATCAAAAAGTTGAACATTTGCACGCAGCTTGAGGGAGTCCTCTAAAGAATATTTTAGATCAAATTTTTTTTCAAGCATGGGATGATCAGGAGTCCTGTTTTTCAGATATTTTTTAAATCTTTAAATCTTTGACCCATAACCCCTAAAATATGTTAATATGATCCCGATCAGAGCAGACATTTGTGCAATGTGGACTTACCACCTTGAAAGACAGAATTGGTTTGAAGATGGTTGTACAAAGGCCTTTGACCACCATAATGTTATTAGTAACATGAGTCAGAGTGAATATTGATGATGCAACTGACTTAAGGTGCGTTCACACCGGACGCTACCTGGACTACCTCGGCGATCACTCTCCATGCAAAGTCAAAGTACAGCCGCGATGGGGCGGGGCTAACCCTCCCGCGATGCGACAGCTGGCGACAAGACGACCACTTCACTCGTCGCGCGATGTCAAAGTTAAAAAAAAGTTGATCTATTCAGGCGATGTCGTTCGTGGCTGTGCAGCATCAGCCAATCAGCGGTGTGTGTACGTGTGACGGTGCTGTTATTCATCCGGACTACAGAGCGGATGACTTCCGCATAGGCGGAACTAATCTCAGTGAGGACATTTGCAGACGGACCGCGGTAAACTCACAGATAATGCTGCTGCATCATCAGCTGCAGACTTTTGTGTCTGATAAAGTGAGTGAAAAGGACACAGCTGGAATAATGTCCGCTTATACACCCTATTATGTGATATATGATACGATCGCGGTAAAACTCGAGCGGACGTGATGTCACCGACCGACGTCCGACGCCAGGCGACCAAACAGGCAGGCTATTTATGGACGCGCGACGCTACCTCAGTGGGCAACGCGACTTTTGTCGCTAGGTCACTTGCGGTGTGAACGCACCTTTAGAATCATCACAGCATTTTTTAATTATCAGCTTGGCAAGCAAGGGATGAACATGAGGCCTGACTACCTTGTGTTTTAACCTTTTATACTTGAAGTTCATAACATACTGATCAATCTTTGAGTCAGAGTGGACATTTGTTTAAAGTTTCAAGAGTACCCCTTTAAGAACTATTCAGATTCGCTGATCTTTTGTTATGGATGATAGTGTGACCCCTTGGCCTTGACTTTTGCCCTCCAAAATTGTATCTGTTCATTTTTGAGTCAGTGTAATGTTCAATATCTCTAAGTATGCTACATTATTGTAAAGGTTAAGTCAAGTCTAAACTCCACTACAAGAACCTCCTTCTAAATACATTAAGCAAAATTTGGTTTGTAATCCAGCCAAAGATGCTGAAAGATTTTTTAAAATTCTTACAGCAGTGTTGCTTAGAGGCAATACAAGTCGACGCAACCTGCCAACGTTATTATGTCAGTCAGAAGAATAGTGAAGTTTTATCCTTGAATTTTGCTGAAGAGCTGTTGGCAGCCATATAAAAGTCACCTTCAGTAACAGCTAATATGACCGCACTGGTTGGCAGCATTATGTGTTATTTATTTATTTTTCCCCTCCCTGAGTCATCCAGATTTTCAGTTTTGAATTTTCCGTCAGCAAAAATAGTCATTTATGAGTATTCTTTGTGAAGATTGCCTCACATCAGCCACAAAACTCAATGTCCCGTCACTTCTTTACACAGGGGAAATGCTTGCTAATGGCCGATTGCTGTTACATTCTCCCTTCTTTTAATGCTTATCTCATGGGTCATTGTTTTCTTATTGCTTCACAATCAACGCACAATTAAAACAAAAGGCAGTAAACATAATTAATTATATCTTTGTGATTGAATTCTCTGCTTTCCATTTACATTATGTATGATGGAGAATCATGGGGCACTAATAGCACATAAGAGGTATAGTCATCTTTGGGATAAGTCTAGACACTGTCCACTGCCAACTGTCCTATCTAAATTAAAGAAAACTAATGTTAGAGTCTTGAGTACAGAGCTCTGTGTTGTAATATTTGGTTGACAGTGTCCCACAGAAACATAAAAACATATGCAAAACAGGATTCTTACAGTGAGATTAGCTGTGCAGTTTGCTTAGAGATAAATTAGTTAATCTTCCATCAATATGTTAGGTTTATAACCAAGCACAAATAATACATAAATGTAAGATGTGTAAGTTATAAATTAATAAAAATCAAAGATATACTTGATTTTATACACAGTCAAATGCCCAAAATAGTTGCTTCAAAAGTTGGTTTTATCAATCCTCCTAAATTTCAATATCTTAAGTTCCTGTGGGGACTTTATACAGATACAGCCACTTCAGTTTTCCCCTACTACCCAAATCCCAGCCGAGTTCCATCCAGAAAGTTACCAGCCAACCTCCAGTCAATGGTAGTCCAAATAAGGTTTTTATTTATTTACTTTATTGCCTTGTTTTCATTCAGATTTCCTGTACATAGCAGCATTTTTCATGCTAAGCAAAATTTTCATTCATATGAAATATAGAATATAAATGGAAAGGGTTACGTGTTTATCAAGAAATTATGTGACATCTAAGAACAACTAATACGGGCATGTTTAACCACTTTCCTGTCTTGGACCAGCCAAGGCTCTGCCAAGTAAATTGGGGAACATTTAAGTGGCTCATATGTATGTCCCTTGTGTTGCCACTTGTGCCCAAAACAGTACTTCTTTTCTTCCAGATTTTATCCTGTTTATGTTTGAGTAACATGTGGGTAATGCCCACCCAAAATTTGTGACAAAGTTCCCTGTAACTGTAAGCTGGTGTTTTGGTGCACAGATTGGCAGCATTACTTGGTGTCAGCCTATCTTTCAACCAGGTTGTAAAAATGTATATCAAGAAAAACGTGTTCACCCCCACATACAGTCATTCAGAGTATTTCTCCTGCTGTCAGCCTCAAATGGACACAATATAATAACCCTGTCATAAAAATAATGTTCCCAGACTTTTTTTAAGGAGTGGGCCTATTTGTAATGTTCCCCATAAACCACAGGTTCTTTTTATGCTCAGTCTAAGCTCTGTGTCAAAAGTAAAATTTTTGACATACATTTTTGACATTAAAATACCCTTTACAAATGCAGTACTTCTTTTGAGTGTAAATTCAGTCAGAAGCAACTGCTAATGCTAGGCTAACAAGGAGCTACAGCATGTTCGACTAACTTTAACATCAACACTACAAAGTTCCAGCTTACATGTCACACACCTCTTCTATAGTAGACATTTTTTTAGTGTTGCCTGATCAAGTTAGTGGTTGTAGCTTTATCAAATGAAAATTTAAAGTCATTTTACAGAGATGAACAAAAATTGAGATGTGCAAACTCCTAAGTCCCAGACAGCAACTCATTTTCAACTTTTAACAGAAGTATTTTATTTTATTCCTGATTAAAATGAATAAGAGTGGCACAGTTGCAATGCAGGTAGTCCCTGGGTCGGGAAGAGCCTTTCTGTGGGATGTTTGTAATGTTCTTCTTCTTCATAGGAAGTAAAAATCCCATCGACTTTGAGACAGAAGAACCAGGAGAGCTAAAACACTAATTCATATCCATGCTATTAGACTCATAACTGCAGCTCTCGTTTCTTCTATGCACATGTCAAGTAAAACATCTCATGAACTTCCTGTACATTTGTTAGAGGTTATTTCCCCTCTGGAGAACAATAACTGATGCCTACTTCACAGCATCAGATGTTCCAAATGCCTAACAAATATCAACCTGCCAGTTTGCTTTTGAAGGTCATTCAAATGCGTCTGTTTTATTATCCATTGAATAACCAGCTAAAGAATTGTACCAGGAACCATCATTGTTACAATCAGCTAAGCCAATTGCCTTCTGAAAGGCTTCCTGTGACGCAAAAGCTTTGTTCCAACATGTTCTCTTACTTCAAATACACAGAGCGACCATTGTGTACATGACATATAACCTGATAACAATGTAAAGGTCAGAATGCAGGATAATGAGCACGATGTAAAAGACAGCTCAGTGTTAGAGAGTCACATGCCAGCCTGTGCTCATCTAAAATAACCACAGGGTCACTGAGGTTGTCCATCCAACTCATGTTTAGGATGCAGGAGAGCCCTCATGAAAGTCCCAGTTTGCTTGAATAATTCACATTTACATAGAGAATGTGTTTGAGGGACCATAAGTAGATTGTGAGGGAGTACAGTCCTCTATGTGGAGTTAGCGTGTCAACTCCCAAACACACAGAGTGCAGTGAGGCAATATGTAATGAATTATCCACCGCTAATCTTGTCGGGGTTCTCATGACCTACATGCACATCTGAAATCTCTTAAGCGCTGGTGGTATCTCATCTGTACTGCTGCAAGCCTACATAATCTCATTTCTTTAAAGTCATCTGTGTTAAAAAAACAATTAAAAAAACAGCACACATGTTAGGAGTCAAAGGAGAGCAATGAGATGTGGAGATACACATGTAGAACATCATGTCCCAGTCTGCATTAACATACAGGATCACAACACGGTGTCCAAGGCTGTGGTGAGTTGTGTACATCCGTAATGGCCTGCTTACTGTTGCCCTGACTCCGCTATAGCGGAGGGGAGGGAGGAGCACGGACTCAAACTGCAGCTCAGGCCATATGAGCTGAGGATAATTGGTCAACCCACTGCTGAGAAGAGCATTAGACTGACAGCCATTAACCCCCAAACTGCCTTTGTATGACCAATTTGTTTGAAGCAAATGAATCAAAAAAACATCCTCTGTTTTGGGGTTGGCATGAATCCGATGCACAGAAACATGCCAGCAGTTTGTATGTTGCCTTCTGTCTGTCCATAATGAGCTGTAATCAAGACACAATGGGTACTTTATGTTCAGATTTTTGAAGGACTTGATGAGATTGAACCAGGGATATATAAGCAAGCTATTCAAATCAAAATGTGTATTCTTTGGGTAAGGGACTTGGTTTGGGTGTCCAAAGCTTTTGGTTCTATTAAAATATATGCAGGAAAAATGATAGAAAACACACTTGAAGGTGTGAATCTGATTCACAGGACATCCAGAAGGAGACAAAGTCTTGTTGAAAATGTTCTCTATAAAGATGGCATCCTTTTAAGAAATGTGTCCGTCCACATTTCAACACTGAAAATGCTGTAGTTTATATGCCAGACCTAAGTGGCACTGTAACGCTGCTGCAGTCATACATCACAACCAGAGAAGAAGACTTTAAGAGTGCTCATACAGTGTGGTGAAAAAGAATTCACCCTCTTCCTGATTTCTTATTTCTTGCATATTTGTCATGCTAAAGTCTTTCAGATCATCACACGCATTTTGATATTAGACAAAGATAACCTGAGTAAATACAAAATGCAGTTTTAAAACGATGCTGATTTTATTTAGTAAGGAAAAAAACACTCTCAAAACCTACATGAAGAGGGCAATTTCTTTTCACAGCACTGTATATCATGGGAAATATTAAAGCCAGCTTTTATCAAAAATGTGCATTTTTGGGCACCGGAAAACATTGTGTCCATGTGGACGAAGCACCTGTATGATTAAAAACTTCTGTGGATACAGCTATGTGGACAGCTCCTGATTTGTGAAAGCAGCATCCATTGTCCCTACTGCTTATCCCTCCTGGGGACCGGAGCCTTTCCCTGCTGATTTTTGACAAGAGACAAGGTACACCTTGGACCAGACGGACAACCATCACACACTTGCCCACACTTGAAGGCAATCTGAAGTCACCAATTCACCTAAAAAGCAAAGTTTTTGTCTGAAGGAGAATGTTGGAGTGCCTAGCAAGACTCCATACATGCAAGGGTAAATCATGCAAACTCTTCATAGAAAGGTCCCGACTGGGGTGCTGGTTTGGCGGAGTGGTTAGCAACCAGGCACGTCCCATGTTCATGCCTCTGCCGGCCTGGGTTCCAATCCAGCCTGTGACCAGTTTGCAGTGTCTTCCCCTACTCTCTTGCCCCCTTTCACAAGCCTATCTACTGTCTCTCTCCTATCAATAAAAGCACAAAATGCCCAAAAATACATTAAAAAAAGAAAGAAAGGTCCTGACTAACAAGAGGATAAAATCCAACAACCTTCCTTCTGTTAGGCTCACACACTATCTGATATGTACCTGCTTTAAAACATCAGTCTTATAATTAAAGAGTGCAGTAGCTCTTGCCAGAAACTATAGCAGCAGGTTGTAGCTTCCCAAAATGTCTGCTGTTGCTCCCTGATCATCTCACATGATATTCATAAAAGTTGAACTTTGATGGTGCAATATTTAAAGTAAGAAACTTTTATTTGTTGCGTATTACTCATGGCTGTGCTGATGGGGACTGGTGTTTGATCACAGTGGTGCTCCAGAACATTTGTGTGCGGATTAAAATAATTGAATGATTGATTGATTTGAGCTTAGATTTTTAGACCAAGAAATGTATTATTTAAAATTATCATGTAAAAGTCTCTGAAGTTCTCTGCTTTATGAATGTGTGAATGAGGTGTGGGTGTGTTTGAGAGTAAGAGAGAAAGCTAAAAGAGGGAATGTGTGTTTGTTTCTATTTAAATGCTTCCTGACCTCTCCAACATCACTCCATCCTGATTTTTGGCTTATGTTTTTGTTAAGAAGAGTTCAAATTGTCTTTTGCTTTCTTTGTTGGATAAGTGTTGGTAATAAAATGTGGAAATAAGCAATGCAATAATTATAGTTTTTACAGATGTGTCCCAATTCAGGGGTAGCCCAGCCTTTGTAGCCTTGTGGACTGCTCTGGCTGATGTGAAAGAGATAAAGAGAATTTCCTGTTTGCTACATTAGTCATCCCCTCTTCTTAAGTTTTTGTTTGACAGTGCTGCCCCTTATAGTTAGCAACTTCAGCTGCTGCACCAGAACAAATTAGCATCACTGAAGTCATTAAATTAGATCTGTTATTTTCAAGCTTATTAAACGTTTTAGGGCATCAGTGTTGATAGTTAAAAGGTTGAGTTACTGATGAACTTAAGTGCAATATTGACCAGCATTACAGTAATTTACTTCAACGGATTAGCGCATCAAGCTAACCAAATTTAGCACAAGGATTCTTGGTTTATTTTGGTCCAAAGGCAGCAAAAGAGGCACCAGATGAAACATTGTTTCTTTCAGAAAAAAAGAAAGCATTTGGTAAAGCCCTTAAAAATTGAGCAACCATTGTAATAAAATCTGCCTTTAAATACACCCTCCAGAGAAGGAAGCCCTTGAATTGAGATGCAGCTTTCTCTTATTGACAGAAGCTGTTTTAACAGTTTTGTCATTGTGATTCTTCTGTCATCCAAACTCTTCTGTCATCCACTGCTGCTGCCTTACTGGTAGCAGCAGTGGTGAATTTATGGCATGACATCTTCCAGTTAGTCTGACAGGAGTCAGTCGCTATGCTGATGATAAGACTTTGTTTGTCAGGTTTCTGATTTCTTCCTATTGTCACATCTGGCTTAAGTCAATATTTGCATTTGAGCTGAAACACTTGATCAGTATTTGTTGTGTACCTTTCACGTTTTTACTGGCTTTATTTGTCATACATATTCACACTTGTATTATAATTGTAACCATGGGAACTACAGAAGCTTTACAATAATGTAAAAAAAAGAAATGAGTATTTTTATATAGCAGACACGTGATTAAAATATTACTTTGTTCTCACTAGTTACTTGCACTTATACCACATGTACTAATACTTACACGGGGAGACTTTGTCCAAACACACAGTATGTGTCACGACCAATAATAATTTTCTTGCAGGTTGATGCTCCATTTTGTACAATAAAACATATATATGCTGTACAGTGAAGAAATTTTAAAACTACAAAAAGTCTTTTAGATAAACATTATTTATTTTTACCATTTTGTAATTTAGACACTATACTGTAGCTTCAATATTGCCAGACTTACTGGAAGTGCCTATATTGGTATTATGTATCATACAGTGGACATATTTGAAGACCATTAGAAGTTGTCACAAACTGAACCATGTGGATGTTGTAATGTGAATACATTGAATTACAAGACTATAATTTCTGTGGTATCCATTTGTCTGTCTGTGTGTTCATTTTGGATGGTCTGATCTTTGATTTAAGTTTGAGTCATGTTCAAATCGACACTACTGAACAAGGCAAAATGTTCAAGACCATCTTTGATTGTAAGGCAAACTCAAATTCTAATGAAGTTGGGTCATTTTGTAAAACACAAATAAAAAAATGATGATTTGCAAATCCTTTTCAACCTGTATTCAACTGAATACAATATAAAGATGAGATATTCAGTGTTCAAACTGATAAACTTCTTTGTTTTTCTGCCAATATTAGCTTATTTTGAATTTGATGCCAGCAACTTATTCCAAAGGAGCTGGGACAAGGTCAACAACTGACAAAGAAAGTTTAATGAACAAAAAATAAATTAAAAAAAACCCTGCTTGCAACATTTTACAGGTGAGCTAGTTTATTGAAAACATATAAGCGCCATGATTGAAATGTATTATTATTATTATTATTATTATTATCATTATTATGATTGGGTATAAAAGGAGGATCTCCAAATAACTGAGTCATAAACAAGGGTTAAGTTCACGACTTTAACAGCTACATGAGCACATAACTGTTAAAGAAAGCTTCTGAGCCTTCAACTGTGAAGAATGTAGGGATTTCATGATCTACCGTCTATAATATCATCAAATATTAGCAGTATCTAGGAAGACTTCTGCATGTAAGCAGCAAGGCTGAAAACCAGGCAGTACTCCACTGAAACAGACATAGTTCTGTAAAGGATATAACAGCACTTCAGAAAGCCATTGTCAGATAGCACAGTTTGACACTGCACAGTTTATCTGTCCTGGCCTGCCTCCCATTGAAAGTGTTTGGTGCATTATGTTGCACAAAATATAACAACGGAGAGCCCGGACTGTTGAGCAACTGAAGTACATCAAGCAAGAATGGGAAAGAATTCTGCCTATAAAGCTTCAACAAGTAGTGTTCCCAAAAGCTAATTGAGTGTCGTCAAAAGAAATGTGATGTAACACAGTGGCATGCCTGCCCCTGTCCCAGCTTTTTTTGGAATGAGTTGCTGGCATCAAAATTAAGACAAGTTAACATTTGCAACAAAACAATGCATTTTGTCAGTTTGAACAGGTTGAGTATGATCTGCAAATCACTGTATTTTGTTTTATGTACAGTTTGCATCCCAACTGCATTGCTATTGAGGTTTGTATTTTATTTGTTGTTGTGTGGGTTTGTCATCATAACCCCTTAAACCTACAGGATCGTGTGCAGTGTTCATTCTGTGAAATGGTTTTGCTCCGTCTGACTGCACACACCATCACTCACTTGGTAAGCTTCTGCAGAGTGAAGTCGAGCAGAGTGAAGGACAGAGCAGTTTGACCACAAAACCCCAAGTTTACGTGGGAACAAAGACAAAAGTACACAAACAACGTAGCTATTCTGCTTCATGATAAATAAGCTGTTCAAATGCTTCCTGGTTTGACATTCATGGTAAACAAACTGATAAATGGAGCTTAGCCGTTATATACCATCCTAAGGACAAATGCAGCTGGGGGTGGAAAGTAACCAACCACTTAAAGGGAAATGCCAACAACTTCTTTGTTTTTGTGTCTTGCCCCACTTCCTAGTCCATGACAAGCAGATAGACACCATTCTTTAGACAGTGCGTGCAGTAACAAGAAAGAAACAGGCAGAGCCCACCGCTAATTGGCATCACCCAAACACAGAAATTCAGTGGGTAGAATTAGCCTGCCTCTACCTACCGTCATCCCCAACTCCACATGGTCCTGTGTGCTTGTTGTGACATTATTTTTTAACAAGTTATTTTATGTAATATGTTTTTATAATTGCATACCAAACTAAACCACTTGCACATGCACAAACTAACACGGATATGTTTTGGTACAAGCAAGGTGGCTTGGGACTAAGGAAAGACACAAAAACAAAAAAATGTTGGCATGTCCCTTTCAGAGTCATTTTATCCTCATAGAAAAGCATCTGAGCTGTTATGTTATGTTGGCTATTTTTTACATTAAGATTTGCACTTTATGTAATTTTCAAAAAAAAAATTCATATGAAACTAAACCACAGAGCCATGCAAAAACCACAGCAAAAGTGCTTCTTCACCTAATAACAAGCGTGTTCACAGAGGTTGTGCACATGCACCCTGTGGTTTAGTTTTATATGGATTTTTTTTTGAATGGCATAAAGTGCTAATTTTACTCTAAAAATAGATAACATATCATGATGCTGTAAAAAAAGAGTCACAACAAGCACACAAGACCATGTAGAGTTGTGAAAGAGATTATCTGATGACTGTAGGCAGAGGCAGACTAATACTACCCATTGACTCCCAGTGTTTGAGCTAAGCTAATTGGCCATAGGTGAGCTCTGCCCATCTTTTCCTTGTGATTGCCATGCAGTCAAAAGAATGTCTGTCTGCTTGTCATGGACAAAGAAGTGCGGCAAGACACAAAAAAGGAGGCAAATCCTTGAAATTCAAAGTACTTTTTGTGTACTACATACTTTTAAAACAGTATTTAGATTGCCCAATTGACGTTGTTCAAACACAGGGATTCAATGGGTAGTATTAGACTGCCTCTACCTACAGTCATCCAATAAACTCTTCAGCAACTGGAAACAGTTCTGTGTGCTTGCTTACTTTTTTATCAAGTTATGTTACATTATATGTTTTTAGAAATATGTACCAAAACTAAACCACACTAAAATAAGTACTTTTACTTTACTTTTCATGGGGAGTACGGCGCTTTGATACATTTCATAGAGCATCCGAATACTGAGAAAAATTGAATGAAAAAGCTTAACTGATCAATGCTTTTTCTCTCACAAAAATATAAAGTTTAACCTTAGACTGATATCAAGCATAGAACATAAAAACAAAATTTCTATCAAAATCACTCTGGTTTTAGGCCTTGTACCTTATGGGTCAATCGCAAACATGTTGCTCCGAAAGTGTTGCCAGTAAAATTATTGTTTTCTTTTGGGCCAGTGCGCCTGCCAGGCATATTTCTTTGCTGCTGCACTATATGGATTTCCGTCAGTTTTAGGGTGAGCAGGAGCAGGTAATGAGACAGCTATCGGTGTGGGATGATGCCCCAGGTAAGCCATTTGCAGTTTCATTAAGGTAAAAACTACTCTGACTGAGGATGGAGAGCGCAGAAAGGAGTCCTTTAAATGAGTGAGTGGCAACTCACAGCAGCTTAATTTTTGACATTTTACACATTGTGTTAAAGGAGCAATGCAAGGCTCAAATGCAGACACAAATTCTTCTTTCCTACATTTTTGTCCTAAGAGATTGTTTTTGTGAGCCCCTTATATTTCAGAACTGATCATTTGATCATACTCAGTGTGCATACTCAGTTATGTAGTTGATTGTTATATTGGCCACAGTGAAGTGGCATCTTAATGTTGAAGCATTTTCAATGCAGCACTTCTTACTTTTGATTGATTACAGTGTTAATGCACGACTCTTATGCCAGTGTCAGACTGCATGACTCAGGCACAATTATGGCCCAACCTGACAGTCATAGTGTTGACCTGTTGACTGTGTCATTTCATCTGGCGTAGAGTAGCATGGTGATGGGCAACAAAAGGCCAGTTTGGATGCCTCATGACTCAGTAAGTTTTCCATGTTCCGTTTTATTTTCTCTACAGCCTTCTACAATTTGTTCCTTCATATCAGAGACATTGAAAAATGAGAGCACTGGGGGCTGTGCATGTGTTGCTGTCACAGACATAAACAGACCGAGGTACAGTTTGTCAAGCTCTGAAAACAACATCTCGGCTCTTATGATGTGCTGAAGAGGAGCTACCACCACCAGACTGTAAAAAAGAGGAATGTTGGAGAAAAACAGCAGAGGCACCGCAGCACCTCTGTGAGTGACTGCATGCATTTATCATCCAGTGAACATGTTATTCATCAGAACGTTTAGAATTACAAACACACATTCTAAATACAGTGTGTTTGTACGCTGTCCTCGCTGTCAGCCCTCCCTCTTTGCTATATGCTGTTGATCTAGAGGGTATGTATGTAAAGACCTATGACTCTGTTGTGGCCTCTGCAATCTTCTATGGAGTGGTCTGCTGGGGGAGCAGCATCACAGCAGCTGACAGGAGGAGGCTGGACAAACTTATAAAGAAGGCCAGCTAAGTCCTGGAATACCGCCTGGAACCTGTGGAGAAGGTGGTGGAGAGGAAGACTACTGCACTACTCCATGATGGACAAAGACTCCCACCCCCTCCAACAAACACTCACTGCACTGAGGAGCTCTGTCAGTGACAGGATGCTCCACCTGAAGTGTGTGACGGAGAGGGATTGCAGGTCCTTCCTTCCTGCATCTGTTAAACTCCATAACAAATATCTGTCCAGTGTGCAATAAACCATATTTATATTTACAATACCTCAAATGTTCTACTTGTGCAGTATCTAACATGTACATAACCACAGTACAATATGTATTATATCTCAATTTACCCATCTGAAAAATACCAAACATGTATATAACCATTGTAAATACCACTTTATACTACATATATTTTATTCTTATCTTTTTTTTTTTTTTTTAATGACTTCATTTCTCATTTGTAAGTTTCTTTTTCGATTTTTCTTGTATCCTGCTGCTGCTGTAAATTTGGAATTCTCCTCTGTGGGACTAATAAAGGCATATCTTATCTTATCTTATCTTATCTTATCTTATCTTATCTTATCTTATCTTATCTTATCTTATCTTATCTTATCTTATGTCAACATCTGTGCGACAGAATAGCAGTCCCACTCACTGAGTGGCAGAGATTAACGAGTATTAGACTTCAGTGGTAAAAAACAAAACAAAACAGTAAAACACTTTGAAGGGACTGTGAGGAGTTTCTAAGTAACTACAAAAAGTCTCACTTTTAGATTTATGCTTGATCGAAATACACACTTTAAGATGAGTTTTATAGCATCAAAATAGGTTATCTATAAATGCTATTCCTTTGCTTCATGGTCAAGTCGGACAGGGCTGGACTGGCCTGGATACTCAACTTCGGGAACAAGACAATTAAAACTGGAGCAAATTTGTATTATTCGGACTCGTCTTAGAGCACCGGGCTGTAAGTAGCGATATATAGCTGGTTACAAAACTACGATAATAAGTTTTCCAAAAATTGCTTGTTGTCACACATCAACAACTACTGCTATGTAACTAGAAAGAGATACATTACCTCGTCGCTTTGCATCTGTAAGTTGTTGAAAAATAAGTTGTAAAGCAATGCAGAGTTCTGAGGAAGGTCCGAGCTGCATTTATTAGCATAACAACACACACACGCTTTGGCTTGGGTCACATCTTTTGGTGCGTTCCAGTTGTAGTCAGAAGTAGGAATTTCTGAGTTTCGAGTAGGAAACTGCAACAGGAATGTTCCCCAAAGTCAGAATTTCCTACTGGGAATTCGGCGAAACCTCGCCACCCCCGAGTTGACATTCGAAGATAGATGTTGCCAGTGTGAACAGTTATTTAGCTCCTGTAATAATCCATTTATTTGCACTTCTGACTGGGGTGTGTCGCTCTAGATCAAACATAGTATTGTTAGACTTATATTTACAAAATTGCTGCCATAGTGATAATCACATTCTTCATATGATATTTGTGAACAACAACGCAGGGCGTGCTAACAACAGCTAACAATAGCCTGGTAGATCGGCATGTTTTTTTACGACTTCAACTGGAACGCCGATAAGTCGGAGATGATGTCATTCCCAGTTCCGAGGTTACCGGAGCGCTGCATTACGACAGTCGCCGCGCGTGCTCATGGGTAGCAGAGTCTTCATGTCACCGGTAATAGATTCTCCTCATAGCACCTTTAATTTAACTGAAAAGTGCCGTGTTTTAAGTCATTTTCTGTCGTCCATACAGTGTGATTTCTAAAAGGTAAACTTGTTATTACTAGTTGAAGTGAGAAGTAAAACTTAAGACACTAGTCACATTTTTAAGGTTGCAAATGAACTTAAGCTTTTATGTTAATCCACCTTGAAATGTATTACAGTTTTTGATTATGTTCATTACAGAATGCGTATAGTCTGTTCTGATTTGTTTAAAGAAGAAGACATTTAATTTTTGGAGGCATAAATTAACATTTAAAAAGCTTGAGTTCTAGGATGACTGACAGCTATAACTCTGTTTCCGTGTTATGTTGTGTTTATGATCATTTTGCTCAGTTGTCAAACTAATAATGCTATCTACTTGATCTCCACATTGGCCATGACCTTTCTGTGTGAAGTTTGCATGAATTCCTCATGCATGGGTTCTCTCAAGACACTCCAGCTTCCTCTTAACTAAAAACATGCTCAGTAGGTTAATTGGTGACTCCAAATTGTCTTAGAGTGAATGGTTCCAAAAGGGATAAGTGAGGACAAAGTGAGACTCATATTAATCTTTACCTGAATGCTTGTAAGCTCATTAATATACCAGCATCAAGGCCTCATCTTCATTATGAACCTGGCATTGTGGCTCCAAATGTTTTATTAACATCGGCCAAGGATCTTACCTGATGCATTAGATAGACCTTTGAATGGACTGTATTTCATTGGTTCATCTGGGATGAACAGAACATGTGAGCCAGTTCATAAATCACACTTCAAAATGTGCTTATAGTGGCTCAAAATAATTGTCACTATCGGGAAGCTTGTTGTGTTGTTTTTTGGTTTTCATTTAATAAAGAAATGTGGTCAAGATCTGATAATCCTGCTACTGAAGCTGTTAGGGTCTATGCTACTCTACCCAGAGTCACTTCTTGTTGTTGTCTCACTCGTGGACCCCATTTCTTCCTGCTCCAATGGGATCTGATTGGACTGTGCTGCTTTAGGCTGCTCACAATGGTTGTAGATTGGAGTTTAGCAAGATGGATCAGCCTAATTACATACATTAAATCAGGCTGATACATCTGTATGGCAAGGTTCCTGAGGATCTTCATTCATTATTATCATCAAAAAAAAAAAAAAAACACGAAGCTTTTCAGCTGAATCAAAGCTTTTCACACCTCTCTGATTAGTGTTGTCAATTACTGATGTCATGTGCACACCCTCTATAAATGCAATCTGTCCTGCTTGTTAGTCAAGCCACAGCAATTGTTTGGCTCTGTGATCACCTAATCTGACATAGAGACCAATGTAACCAATGAAAAAACATACATCTGACCTCAGAATTACTTGAACTTCAGTGAAATTTTTGCTTTTACTTGATTGTGATAGTACTGTACTCTTCCCACATACAGGATCTCATTTTTCCAATGGTGGAGATTATGTTAAGTGTCCAACAATGTGAGCCAATCACATTCACTCAAAGACAACACCAACTGGAGAGGGAACAAACTGGGATTAAGTGTCTTTCCACCGGGCGGCACGGTGGCGTAGCAGGTAGTGCACGTGCCTCACAGCAAGAAGATCCCAGGTTCGATCCCCAGGTCGGACAGGGCCCTTTCTGTGTGAAGTCTGCATATTCTTCCTGTGCATGCTTGGGTTCCCTCCGGGCACTCCGGCTTCCTCTCCCACAGATCAGAAACATGCTCATTAGGTTACTTGGTGACTCTAAATTGCCCTTAGGTATGAGTGTGAGTGTGTATGATTGTCTGTCTCTCTATGTGGCCCTGCAATCGACTGGTGACCAATTCAGGGTGTACCCCGCCCCTAACCCAATGACAGCTGGGCTAGGCTCCACTCCACCCCACCCCCCTCCCACCCCCCCAACCCCAGAAGAGATAAAAGGGTTTAGAAAATGAATGAATGAATGTCTTTCCACAATGACATTTGGTTAAAGGAGCAGGGATCGAACCCTTGACATTCAGACTGGACAATAAAGGGAAATGATAGTCAGTCTGAACAAGGTGTCTTCGTTTGTTTGTTTTTTTTAATTATGTCTTGAGGGCCAATCTGCTCTGTGTTGACTGACACATTCTGGCAGTGGGCTGACAACAGACTCAGCATGTCCTCCCCAGCAGAGCATCACAGAGCAGTGCTTCTGCCTCACACTGGAGATCATATACTCTACTTGTAATGAGCAAAACAGAATTTTACCCCTTATTTCCACCAAGACCCGTACTTCCCTCCGCTTCTGCTGAAACATTACAGAAAAATTCTCACATTTCATCCTAACTATAAACCAGAAAATAAGGGGGTTGCAGCTGGAAGCTCTAAGAAAATAAATTCTGTTCATGCCCTGTCCACCTCTGCATATCAGCCTGTGTGTGAGGTGTGTGCCATGTTCATAACAAGCAGGTCTGCTGTGTATAGACCACTTATCCCCATGGCAACAGTGAAACTTGAGAAATGAGGTCTGCCTACCTCATGTGTCTGTAGGATCAACCGGGGAATTATCACCTTGTTCAACAATGCATATTTATTAAGGGGCAACATGCTGAGAGAGCATGGGGACTCTTTTGTTTGGCTGGATTTTTAAATCACTTCTTTTCCCTGAATTTTACAGAAAATAAAATAAAAGACTAACCTAATATGATGTGGCCTAAGTTATTGTACTAGAGAATTATATTAATATAAGGGACCTCTTTACCATCATAAAAATGATATGAGGGTTTGGAGAGGAACATTTTTCTGTACACAAGTTCTTAATATCTGTTTTTGGCTAAATGAGGCCACAGTTCGCAGAGCAGATGTACATTAGTTTCATATTTCCAAAATAAAGGTTCACACTCAAATGTGTGATTGACAGGCAGGATGTCCGTTTTCAGAATAATACATAAATATTTAAGATGACATGACTAAACAGTGAGGTCTTTGTCCATGGATGAGGATCAAGGTGGAGTGGTTGACAAAGTGATGGGAGGAGGTAAGAAGGCAGAGGCAGGGGCCCATCCAGAAAATCTTTGCTGGGGGAGGCAAGGCTGGATCACTGACTCAAAAGGGGGCAGCACATTTCAATACAAACTAAAGAACAATTGATATGCCAGCCCCTATCATTAGTCATTAAAAAGTAAACATTTGAAGCCATTACTGGTAGCAAAATCAGAACTGCTTCTTAATCCCCAAGCAGAAATGTAATAATTTCTCAGTTTCCTGTTTGTTAAGTAAGACCAAGACAGCTTCCCAAACACCGAATACATTAATATGAAAGGTCTCAGAGAACACAGATCTCAGCATTTCTGACATTATTAGCCGAATTATTAGGATAAATGGACTGCCACATTATTCAACGTTAACAAATCCTTTTTTTAAAAAAATGCTGTATTTGAATCCCTCCTCTGATCGCTAATGTAATCATTTATTCCTTATGCCATGACCAACATCACTTAATTTTTCTTTTATTAAAATCAGTTGAGAACATTTTTCATGTATTAACAACAATGTGGAGAACTGTCTCATTTTACAATGTTAATAAATCTTTTAGATAATTCCTGGATCCAGTTCATCACCAAATCAAAACACTTCTTTCTTGTAGCAGAACCCAGTACCCAGAGTTTTTCCAGTTATAAGCATGAAACTGGAGAACTAACCTTGCAGTGCAGAAGGAGCTTCCTGATTAAATGTCTGTAATCTGCCTGATTCATTTGGCTCAAGTGGCTCAAGTGTTCTGTTCTCCACACCTTCACAGTAGAGTCCACCTACTATATTATGTGATTGGCCTGCCATAAACATGATTGATGGATCAATTGTCCAAACAACTTGGCAGATATGCTTTTCAAAGGTTCCGCCCATTCCCAAACACTTTCTATGGGCTTGTTCCCAGATGGCCTTGGGAAAAATAATGAACTGGTGTGTCAGGTTTGTGGAAAATGTTCATATCTTGCAATGTTATCATATTCTTTAATGAATTCCTGAATCTACATCCTTCTATTGATCAACACCAAAATCCTATCACTTCTTCTTGTGCCATGACCAATATTCCATGAAAGAGTCTTATTGTCTGTTTAGAGCTTTTTAAGTTATGATGCTCACAGACGGACAAACATACAAACTGACTAACATAGGCAAATGCATTACTTCCTTTGCAGAGGTCATTAATCTAAATACTTCTCGTAGCTCATAGAAATGTTTGTTTTACATGATTAAACTAAGACTTCATACGTATATCTCCCGTGGTTCAACATCTCGTTCTGTCAATGGATGAAGGGGAAACAGTTTATGGATGGATGAGGACAAGGATTGACCTGGGGAGAGTTAGGGGGGTTAGGGTAATGAAAGAATGGATGGTTGAAGGTCAGGGGATGGATGGATGAAGGGATGGGTCTTGGGCTGAGATCTGGCAAAAGGGGTGGGTGAGCCAAAAGAATAAGGGATAAGTCGATGAAAATAAGGATGGGCAGGCAGGGTAGGTTGAGTGATGAGGTTTAAAGGATGGATGGAAGGACCAGTTACAATAAGGGTGGAGGAAAGGATGAGGATGAAGGGATGAGGTTTAGTACAATAGTGGTGAGGGGTTAAATTCATGGAGTGTATGGTTGAAGTAATGGGGGTTATGGATGGATTGACAAATTGAAGTAAGGGTCAAAGGACTGAGGGGTCAAAAGTGTGACCCCAACTGAGGGGTTAAAGGTCAGGAGAATGAAAGGATGGAGGGATGAAGCCATGTGATGGAAGGTAGGGTAACAGGACAAATAGTTGGCTGGAAGAGGGAAAGGTTGACTGTAGTTGTCCTCCCTACAGTCTAAATAAGTTCTCTTGTTTCACCTCCTGCTTCTGTGTCTCTTCATCCTTTGTTGAGTGCACATTGTGCTCCACCCTGATTGCCTCCACCTTTTTAATTAGTTTCTCTGTCTTGATTTCTCCAGTGTCTATTAATGATTGTCTTTGTGTTCTTCTTTCAGAGTAAGGCCTTCACGTGTCCCTGTGTGGATTCTTTTGTGTATTTGTGCTTGTGAAAGATTAAGTTTTGTTTTGGGACTTTGTATTGGAACTTTTTTGTAAGTGGAAAAACTAACTGCATCAATCATGTTATCATGATGAGCAACTTTTTTGTGCTTGTACTTTTAAAGGTTTTTTTTATGAAAAGCTTAAAGCTATGTCTATGATTTATCTAGTTCAGGAATGATCACCATATGTTGTATTAATCATTTGTTCTTCATTAGAGTAAACTATGTGATAATCAACCTCACTTTCCCCTATTTAAAGCTGGGGTTGGCGATTTGATTTAGATACACTTTTTGTAATACTGGTTAAAATGATCTTTATGACCCGATGGTAATCAACTCATAATGCGTTCTTAAAACAGAGCGAAAAATATCCGCTATCTACAGCAGGAGTAAAACAGGGAAAACCCCAACCAATAATCGTGCTGTAAACACCTGTTTTTAAACCAATCAAATCCCGTCACCATACATGCCCGCCTACTGCGCGTGCATTTTCCCAGTGTGTACAAACTCGGTGCGCGTAGCTGAGTTCATATGTATCAGAGTCTGCCGCAGAATGCTTACTTTTCAAGTTTTGTCTTTGAAAATAAGGGAAGCCCGTCGTGAGCTGTCCCACAACCCCAACTAAGCTCCAGTATCCCTCACATTTTAAGACAGATTTACAAGAAATCTAAAATAAACTTTGTTTTTCTAAGTTTGTTCTGCTGCTCTAATCTCGAGATAGCTGCCACCCAGGCTACTGCAGGTGGACGCTCTCGCAAGGCTTTTTCTTCTTCTTCGGTGGTTGGCATCCATCATTTTGGAGCATTACCGCCCCATTCAGGCTAGAGTCAGAGCTCAGTTTGGAGAGGCAGAGGAATGTTTTTATTATTATATCATCACACGGGAGATTTACGGGAGAATACTGATACAGGAGGACGGCAGGAAAGAGGAGAAAATATGGAAAATACGGTAGTTTCATGGCCAAAACAGGAGATTTGACAGCTATGTGGAGAATGTCAGAGGAACGACCTATACCCCGATCAATATCGGCTGTGAGTACTAACTAACTTTACATGTTTGTTTGGTGTTTTCTTACCGCTGACAGAGACATGACTTGGTGTAGTGTAAAACAAACACGTTGTGCTGAGGGTTTGGAGTTGAATCAGTCTTCTGGATATATCAGCCGCGCGCGTGCATGTGAGCAGGGGGGGCGGTTAGGCGGAGCCCTGAGGAGATGCTACTTTCAAATTCATGCTAGTTTTCCAAAATCGCCAACCCCAGCTTTAAGTTACTTTGTCCACCACTGATTTGTTGCATTGATGGGGTAGTTTGTGTTTTTTGAAGTGGGGTTGTGCAACTCCTATAGCACTAGAAAACATGCTTGGCACTAAAGTCCCTGAATGGCTTTTTTCCTTAAGATCAGCAGCGTGACCTGTTGACAGCAGGCAGGATGGATCCATGCCTTTTAACTCTGACTCTACCATCTGAATGTTTCAGCAGAAACAGGGACTCACCACACCAGACAACTTTTTTTCAATTTTTTGTTGTCCAATTTTGGTGAGCCAATGTAAACTGTAGCATTGATTTCTAGTTCCTGGCTGACAAGTTGAGATACTTGGACACCAGCAATACAAACCCCAATTCCGCTGAAGTTGGGGCAATGTGCAAAACTTATGAGCCCCGCTCATAAGGCTGCAACAAAATAAAGGGGAGGACACAGAAGGCAACGTTTTAAGCCCTTTGTTAGGGCGTTTATTAATTAAACAATAAATTAAACTGTTATATTACTGGAGTCAGTAAATGGATGGTGTGCTGTCGGTGCGTGTGTGTTTGTGAGAATCAGTAAGAAAACAAATGTATGTAAGTGTTGAAATGCGTGTAGGTGCATCCGAGTAATGTGGCTGCTGCGTGGCCGGCCGAAGGATGTCGGATGAGATCGAGAGAGAGAGGCTGCGGCGGAAGTCAGCCTTTTATAGTCCGGGAAAACACTGGGCCCGAGTGGTCCCGGTAATGTCCGCTGCTGCACCTCAAATAGAAAATGATATTTATTACCCAGTAAGGGACCATAACAGATAAACTTCATTTTTATGCAATCATTTACTCATTCTGAATTTGATACCTGCAACACATTCCAAAACAGCCGGGACAGATGTATGATTACTCTTGTGTTACATTACCGTTTCTTTTAACAACATTCGATGGGCGTTTTGGACACGGAATGGAGAAACTTTGTAAGTGAAATTCTATCTCATTCTTGATTGATGTCCAACTTGAGTTGCTTAACAGCCCAAGACCTCTGTTGTTGTATTTTGTGGTTCCTAATTTGCTTTTAATACGAAGACACACTGTTGTAACACATGCAGGCTGTGGTTTATAGAAATAAGCAGGGGCATCCTAAAAAGACCTTTTCTGTTTGTACCTTTCAGCATTAATGGGGCCTTCACAAATGTGCAAGTTACCCATGCCATGGGTTTAAACACATCCCAAACATCACATATGCTGGCTTTTGATCTTTGCTTTGATAACAGTCTTGATGGTCCTTTTTCTCTCGAGTACACAGGACATGAAGTTGATGATTTCCAAAAACAGTTTGAATGTGAACTCATTAGACCACAGCAGACTTTTCCACTATGCATCAGTCCATCTCAGATGAGCTCGGGTCAGGAGAAGGTGGCATTTGAGGATGTTGTTTGTACATGACTTTGGTTTTATATGGTAGTGCTTTAAAGGTGTAGTCAGCGATGTGGGAGAAAACGAGTGGAGAGGTTGTTTATAAACGAATTTAGACCCGCCTCTCCCTTCATACCTCACCCTTGGCTCCACCCCCGAAAGCTGATGGATGTGCATCGTCATGGAAACGGCCGTAGAAACTGCGTAGCTGACCAACGTAGCTAAGGTAACCCCGACTTGTCAGACAACTCGACTGACAATATTGAAAACATCACAACAACAGTACATTCTGGCAGATTAGACAATAAGATGAATGCCTAACAGCTGTTACTGTCATGTGAAGCACCACAAAGCTAATATTGCTTACCTATCCAGCAGAAAGACGGCGACATCCACGTCCATTTTCAGGTCTTTCAATTGGCGAAGTTCCCTCCACTGTCAGAAAGCAACACCAGTGTTGACCCGGGTCTTCGCTCTTTCATGGTCATAGCCCTTCTTTTTCACTTTCTGCTCCTCTGACCTTTTTCTTTTGGGCTGTTTTTCAGCCATTGCTACTGCACATGTATTGTATCTCTCTCTTACGCTAACTGCGCACGCTACGCGACCTACGACTCCCCCTCCCCCCTCTGTCTGATCTGCGCATGAGTATGATCGCCCCCTGGATGCGGGGGGTGTACTCTGTATTGGTAACTCGGCCCGAGCCACTGTATTTACCTGCTGAAATTCAGAGCCAAGGCTTTGTATTGAAACCAGACTTTTTTTTCAACATGCTGTCAGTGGGGACATCTTGTGGATGGAGAGGAGAAATACGGTGAATCTGCAAATACTGCATTAGATTAGAAGATTAGAAGATCGCTGACTACACCTTTAACTTGCACTTGTAGAAATAGGAACAAACTGTGCCAACTGACAGTGATTTTCTGAAGTGTTCCTGAGTGAACACGGTAATATCCTTTACAGAATGATGTTGGTTTTAAATGAAGGGATGCCTAAGGGATTGAAGGTCACGGGCATTCAATGTTGATTTTCAACCTTGCTGCTTACATGCAGAGATTATGGACTCTAGACAATAAAATTCCTTGCAATTGTACATTGAAAAATATTGTTCTTAAACTGTTGGACTTTTCCTACATGCAGTTATTTACACATTTTTTAAAACATGTTGGGGGCATCAAATTCAAAATTAGTGAATATTCATTAAAAAATGCCAAGTGTGTGTTTTAACATTATTTTGTCTTTGTAGGGCATTTACCTGAATATTGGCAGAAAGGACCTGCAAATCACGTTATTCTGCTTATTTTTACATTTTACATGATGTCCCAACTTCATTGAAATTGGCTTTTTTACTGTTGCTGATTTCATTTCAAGTCCTGCTCCTATGCATAATCACAACATTCATGTCAATGAAGTTAAAACTAGAAATTGAAAGAGAGGCTACACTCATGCCAGAAACATGCATAAGCCACACTTCTGCACGGAAATTGGCTGAAGTATTACAGTATTTACCCCCCCTTCTGATTGATTTCTCATGATTTCTAAGGCCAGACGGTTACATAAGGATATCTGTTCAATATTTTAGTAAGAGTTGGTTTAATACTCTCATGTGCTCTGTGAACTCACATCTAAACAAACTGTTCCCTTACATCCTCTTAGAGGATTGTGCTCTCATGTGCCCTCATTGCTGTGCGCATGATATCAATGCAGATGCATATTTCCTATAATTTGGGTCAAACTTGAGGCAGCAAACACACGTGCACAGACTGTAGGAGGCAGACGGAAGCATTTCTCCGTGCATGTTTGAGCATGATGCAGGTCCACAGCACCTCCACAGCCTCAGCACGCTACAGGAGCGACTCGTTTGTCATTCAGCTCTGAAATCTAAAACGCGAGTGAGCGTGCGTGTTTGTGGACTCCCAGACACTCAGCAGACGTTCCTCTCTGACCTGTCCCTCCGAGGGAAAGGTGGGACGTGGTATGGCACGCCGCTTAAGACGCATCGCGTGAGCAGCGCCGCGAATATCCACCCTGTCGCTCCCGGTGAGACACACTGTTCTCATGTTCACCATGAGGAGGTGACTCGGTCAGGGGACGCGCTTCACATGCGGCGGGAGACCTTGTTTTGGAACAGCTGGATCCTTCTTTGCGTTCGCTTTGTTGTTTTGGGAAAAGGAAGTTGGAGCCGACGCGTTTGGAGAGGGTTAAAGCCGCGAGTTGGGTGAGTAGCATGGTGTTCTTTTTTGGAGAAAATACTCAGTGACTGGAAATACACGCTGGTGTGATAACAGAGGGGTGAGATGTAGTGAAGTTGGAGCCAGAAGACATGTCATGTTTGCAGACTTAAAGTGATAGATGGGGATTTATTTAGTGCGGTAGGAGACACTTAATCGGTGCAATGCGAGCCCACAGCTGTGCGCACAAAACAGATGGAGATTTGCAGAATCCTTAGAAGGCTTATCAGGTTGATCATTATGCATGATCATCAATTAACCTCAGGGCCGTTTTTGCTTTGAGCATATATCATAGAAATAGGCTTAAAGTGTGAAACATGCTTTTATTTCAGACTTGGATGAAGTTTTTTGGTGAATTTGACGTCCAAGTTTCTCTGGCTGCATGCTCTTTAGAGTTTGAGCTCCATGATGAATGTTTGCAATGGTAAGTGCAGTGATCATGCAGCAGCTCTCAGAGAGCAGGTCACTGCACATGAAAGACAGCTCATCAGTCATCAGAGTCTGATACTTATCTTATATACAAACTATATCATAAAGTAAAACCTGTAGGTGCTCTCCCATGATGAGACACTGACTTTTGGGTCACATCCCCGCTGTTATATGTTGCTTGCTGTCCCATTTCATTGACATTGGACACAATGTTCATACGAAAGGACAAAAAACTTCCCTCACCTTCATATAACTTCCCCCTCCCCTCCCCTCCCCTCCTCTCCCTCTGTATTGAACGGGATGTCTAGTCCTAAACCCACAGTGGAGACAATGCAGTGTGTCTGTACGAGGGGGGCGTTTCCCTTTTTGCAGCCTCTCTCAGTCTCACACAAGTGATAGCCTAATATTAGGCTTTGTGTAGCCTAATATTAGGCTTTGAGTAACGCTGGATTTCATGGTGGTGTTGCAATAATTTTGAAGATGCTGGGATTTTATCAGTAAAGGTTTTATTTTTTTTTGGCAAATTAAGCAAGGGTCAAAAATCTTCTCGCAGTACGCCTGAGAACACCAGATATACAAAAGGGCAAAATTGTATTGAGCTGGAGTGAATAATTTATCCAACTTGAAGAGATTGAGTGGCTTTATTTGTGCACCTGTTCAATTTTGAGTAGTTTTTCAAAACAGCACTCTTACTTTTATTTGCGTACAAGTTCAGGGGTGTGTTGTACTCACTGCATCTGGGGACAAACAAGCAAATAGAGTCTGATCTAAGTTTTCTTTCAACTTTCACTGCCACATTAAAAACATTTCTTCCTAAATAAGTCTACTATACCATTTTCAGTATAATGATGCATAAAACTGAAACAATACTAATTAAATACCTAACAGATCAGAAACACTATGTCCTCAAGCGTTGGAATCATTTTTGGACTAGAAGTACTCCAAGAACACAAACCTCCACCAAGGCATTTCAAACACTGTCGGGCAAGTTATTGTCAAAAATGTGGAAAGCTGTCCTATGTGGCACTGTTTACAATTTTTTTGGAAAAAAATCCCAGGAGCCACATCCAGATTCAAACGGCCACAAAAGTGACACTGGTTTAATATTTGATACGTCATAGGGCAGAGACAGAATGTCCCCATAACATGGACTCATTTGGAATTGACAGTTAATGACCACCTTCAGTGTAAAAACTATATAAACAGTTTAATGAATGTTGATGTTTATCCAGGCGAATTGTTAACCAGTTTTCATTATTGGCATTCTGTTTATTTGGTTATACACAATATGCCTCAGTCTGCAGATCTACAACACAAAAGGTGCATCAAGGAGGGAAGGGCATGACCTAACACATTTGGCTGAACATTTTTGTTTAATGTTTGACTTGTTAATCATGTTTTTGTATGAGCTACATGCCTATCTTTGCTACAAATTAACAGTAAAAGCTAATTTGTAAGTCTCAAGTGTTGTTTTTAAAGTTGTACTCAAAGAGGCAAAGATAAAAGTTACAGCTTTACCCCCTCAGCTGTGTTTATTGTGACATCTTAATGGTTGAGGAAAAAGAGAGAGAGCTCCACATGTGACATTGCAAGCTGAACCGCTCTTCCTCCGACTTGCCAACTTGACTTTAACACGTAACAGAAAGTCATAAACTTGGAAAACATCCTGTTTGTGGATCTGTGATAGATACAGTTACCATATCCACCTCTCATGACGGCTGGAAAGACAGATATGCAGATGGATACACAGCATACATAGCTTGATATCACATTTCTGTTGAAGTCGGTGCTTAGTTGGGTTGTACACGCTACCATCAATTGGAGGGTGAAGGGTTCGAGCACAGCTCTGGCTGTCACAGGTTTTTCCCACTGTTGTGTTAGTGGAGTATAAATGGATATGCAAGGGTGATGATGAGACAATGAGGATAACATCGCTTATTGTGAAATTGGGCTGGCCGATATGGTCATTATGTATATGTTGGTGTTTTTTTTAAATGAAGGTAAAGTGGGATTGTTTTGATGCAGAAGGCTACAAAATCATGCGGTTTATGCTGCAGCTTACCATTTCACATATTTATCATAATGCCCTCTTTGGCACAAATGTAAAATGCAGAAAGAAGTACTCATACACTAACATTTCTTGCTACCTTTTACAACACTCTAAGAAAAACATCATTCTGCTTCTCATATGAAATCTTGAAAAAGGATCATGGAGCCACTACTTTTTATTTCACCATCCAGCCTCCTCTCAGCAGTGATACTTTCATCTCTTTCCCTCCATGTTGCACTGACAGACTGACAGAACTGTTGATGTAAGTGAGCAGAGGATGGGGTGGGCTGTTGTGTTTTTAACATTTGCTCTTTGTGTTGAGGAGAAAACGCAGGGAGGCCCAAACACACAGACAAGAGAATGAGCTAAAATGGTGCCTCCCTTAGTGCTAATTTAGCATAATAACAGCTGTATCTGTATAGCACCAAAACTTACATCTTAATTCAAAATATATCGATACATTTCAGAATCTTGATTTATCTCCCAGCCTTTCTGCAGTATGAAGTGACGGTTATTTTAGTGGGCAGGGTAGCATTTTAGCCCTTGTTTTAGTTGTGTCAGATCTTGGGACACATGCAGTGCAGCACCTTTGCTATCCACGCTGTATTTGTTATTTCTACAGCCTGTGTTTCCCCCCTGAATGGTACATCATGTGCTATTGTTGCACAAGTGAAAAATCAGACTTGTAGTGCTTTGTGTTTATGAGTGGTCAACTCAAAGGCTGACATATACACAGCTCACTGTGAGCCAAGCAATCTCAGATACTGTATGTATAAATGTGCCAGTTTTCCTCTATGTAAACAGCATAACAAGATAAGTGATGATCAGTTCAGCTATTGTCAACCATTTGTACATACTACCAATATTACAGCCAGTATATGGATACATATGGCCAACATATTAGTACTAAACACAAGGAAACTTTTATATCTGCAAGTGCAGACAGTCAATTTGTATGCAACTATCTGCCAATACCAGTATTGTTTTGATAATTTTGTTGCAGCTTTAGTATTTGAGGACCCAAAAGAGGACACAACCACAGTCAAATTCCTAAAGATTTACTATAGAAGAAAACTGAGGGGGCTGTTAGCTGGTTTCTGGCAATATTGGCTATATAGATGTCATGTGGATTTCCATTTCACAAGGAAGGACCACACTATCAACAGGAGAAATATGACAATTATTTATTATGTATAGTGAATAATAAGCAACATAGCAGATACATGAAGCCAATAACGGTTTGGGAAAACCTTTTGGGATATCTGCATTGCTCCGGGCACCACAAAATCCCCTTTATAAGGCCCTAAAGAAAGAAGGAAGGAACAAAGTTTGAAGAAAGGGGTGGGAGGGAGGGTTGCATCAAGTGAGCAAAACAAAGGGAGGAAATGATCAGGTTAGAATTTATAAGAACATAGAAAGAGGCGAAGTTGAGGTGTGATCCTGCCACTGAAATTTTGCTTTAAGCTCCACTACAAAGCAGGGTTTACACTACAAGCCTTTCAGATGCCCACTTCCAACCACAGTTAGCAAAGACTTGATTATCTGTTGGTCCCTAAAGAAAGACCTCCCTGGTTCTCATGTGATGTGAGGTGTGTTAAAGAGATACACTTATATTTTCTGTGTCTCTGCTGACTTCCAAGTCCATGACAAGCAGAAAGACACCATTCTTTCAACTAACAAAGGGACGGGCAGAGCTCCCCCACTGCTAATTAGCTTAACTCAAACACTGGAAGTCAATGGGCAGCGTTAGCTGGCCTCTACCTACAGTCACCAGATAAACTCTTTAGCAACTCTACATGATCCTGTGTGCTTGTTGTGACTCATTTTTATACCACATTATGATATGTTATCAAATTTAGGAAGTGTTTCCAACCAGAAATCCCATGTGTATGGAGTGCACAAAGGACAGCCGAGCATATCCTTTGTGTTTTGTCTCAAAGCCAATCAGCAAACGTCACCATGGCAAGAAGAGTAAAAACGAAGCATAAAAATAGACGGAAGTCAGGTAAGATGACCCAACTTGTTGATTTGTGGCTAAAAACAAGTGTACTTACAGCGTAGATAAATATATGCAGCTGGTATGCAGCTTATACCAGAAACTGATTAAGGGAAGAGCTGGATGGAAATCACAGTTGCCAAGCAAGTTATTTGAAGCTAAGCTTCAGCTACATTTAGCTTAGCAGTTCCTCCTTCAAAGTCCACCATGTTTGTTTACATTAAAGTCTTTTTAATGGCTGATTGCACACTAGTGGAGTAATCTGGCCTCAAGCAGAGCTGCAGCTGAGTTCTGATACGGTGGTTGACAAGACGAGTTGCAGGTGTGTTATTCACCCAGGAGTGCAGAAGCAAGGCCTCGTGGGTAACACAAAACACACAAAGACAGATAAAGGGGGAGGGGACGCAGAGAAACAGGAAAATAACAAAGGTCGCATCCAGGGCTGTAACAGAAATTGTGCATCCCTGCAATTCACACCAGGAATTTTTATCATACCATAACAATAGTGAGTAAAAGGCACCAACAAAGCAAGGGGAGGAGGGGCTGCAAGCATCATGAGAACCCCCAGTACCCTCAGGCAGACTGAACAGGCAAGTGTCAAGCAATTTAGTGTTAATAAAACAAGCAGAGCTGAAAGATTTGAGTGTATATTTGACCCTGTTACATTTGTTAACAGGAGCAGAGTTGTCACCATATCAGTGCATGATGATGAATGGCCCCTCTTTCTTTGTGCATCTCTAATTGGCAAATAAAACAAAGAAGTTCTCCATGCATGTTAGGGAAACATGGAGGACACTGTTGTTTACTGCCTTTTTTTGTTCCAAAAATTCTGTTTGTTAGGGTCAGATGAGCATGAAAGCCTTTATGTCATCATGTGCTACAGCAGGAATCAAAAGCTATGTGTGGTTTGTCTCAGAGTGTGTTAGTGTATGTCTGCATCAGTGTGAGTGTGTGTACTTTTTGCCTGAAGGAGGAATCCATAGGGACTCGACATGTCACTGAACAAGGCGTCTGGCTTTTAAAACTGTGTCACTGCTCTGCTCAGTTATTCTCTCTTATTCTATATGTCTCATTCGGTGTGGCATCCCAAAATTCATTTAAATTCTGCAGGTCACACCCACACTCTGGCTGCTTCTCTTTGCTTGCTACAGTATGTCTTGGTGCAGTGGTATTCAAAGGTCTCATACGAGGATTTTTTGTACTGTAAATCTGAATTAAAAATGAACATATGACTAACATTTCATGGACACTCACCGGCCCTAAAAGGTTTAGCTTGCCACAGTATTGCCAGTTGGATCCCTTTATGCCTTCTGAGCAGTGTGTTTGTTTTTTGTGGAATAGTTTCAGCGAGGTGCAGGGAACATTTCAGAAGTCTAGTCCACATTCACATAATAGCATCACACAGTTGTTGCAGTTTTGTTAGCTCAAATTCCACCAGATCCCAAAAGTTTGAAATGATTTGATCTTTCTTAGATGCCATGTTATCCTTTTTTCCTGCTGAAAGGAGCCGGCAGAGAAATAGGATAGGGTAAAATATAATCGAAGAGAATAGGATAGAAAAGAATCACATAGTTAAAAGACAGTACATGTGCAAAATATGTACAAGATAAAATCCTACAGGACAGTGCAATTAAAAATCACTACATACTGATATGAGATAAAAAAGGATAAGTATTAAGAATATAAATATAACCTTTATATAGTACTGTATTGCAAATGATTGTTACACTGTGGTAATAGAAAGAAAGACTTGGTAATCAACAATACTCCAAAAGACTGGGGCTGAAAGTGTGCTAAGAAAATATCACTGCACCATCACCAGCGTAAGACATCAATACAAGACAGGATGGATCCATGCTTTCATGCTGATTACACCAAATTCTGACCCTACCATCCTGATGTTGCCACAGAAATAGAGACTCACCTGATCAGACAACAGTTTTCGAATCATTAATTGTCCAGTTTCAATGAGTGCATGTTTTTTGTGCCTCAGTTTCCTGTTCTTAGTCGACAGGAGTGGCACCCCCTTGATCCTCTCCTGCTGTAGCCCATCTGCTTCAGGATTTGAGAGAGACGATCGTCTTCATATCTTGGTTGTAAATTATTTAAGGTACTGTCTACTCTCTACCATCTTCTGTCATACTCCTCTGACTGCTGGGATCTCAGCAGATTTTGGAAAAGAGAGCTGCTTACTGGATATTTGCTCTTTTCCAGACCATTCCCTGTAAACCTTGGAAATGGTTATGAGTGAAATAAAAACACATCTGGCATCAACAGCAGTACCACTTTCAGAGTCACTTAAATCCCCTATGGTTCCCTTTTGATGCTCAATTTGAACTTCAGCAAGTCGTCATGACCATATTTATATGCCTTAATGCATTGAGTTGTTGACATGTGATTGACTGATTAGCAATTTGCACCAATGTTGCCCCAAATGATTCATAAAACAATCTTAACAGCAGAATTTTTCATATGCTTTTGGCTTGGCTTTATTTTCAACCAATACATTTCAAGGTTGAAACAAAATGGCCAAGTGTGTTGAAAAATGAAGCCCATGCAGTAGTCCCAAAATGTTTAGCATGTCTTTTAGCCTAGCTAGACCTAGCTGCAAAAACTCAGTCACAGTGTAGCAGATGGAGAATTGGTTAGTTTTAACCCTTAAAGCCTGTTGTATCATATATGGTACCTACTTTTAAGATACCTCTATCCAATCAATGTCACCAACAGATTACTTAAAAAAAAATCTGAATATAATCAGACAAATCATAAAACTATCCTCAAATGGATTATCAGTTGCCAAAAACACCTAATGTATCAAATGAGATTCAAAAATATAAATGTTTATTTTGGGATTTCTGTAGAAAGTGAAATAAACATTTCAGGTCCAAAAAAAATTATATTTTTCTGACTATAATTTGTGTTTTCAGGCGAGTGTTAAAAGCAGACATTAACACATTAAATGTGTGTTTCTCCCTCATGTGAATTATGTAATAGCACTACGGTGATATCATGTTAACTAGAACACAGTGTGGAGTGTGTTTGTTTCTGAATGGTCTTCACTTTAAACAAGAGCTGAATTAGACCCTCCTGATAGCAAAATGTGTGTACTATACAGATATTTTGGGGGCTCGTCTTGCCTTTCTTCGTCAGATTATAGAGGAATCAGCAACAGAGTTGAGGAGGACATGCTATATCAAGCCCTCTCAGAGTAGTTGTGATCAACTCTGTTGGTTGGTCAGCATTTTGCTTATATTTTAGTCCTATAACTGCCCCTTTTTTGATACAGTCTCCTCTTCATGATTATCACTACAGTCTAAGAAATTACTTTGAGACAGAAAAAGCCAAGGCCAAAGCAGAGCCTGTCTGACCCAGATTCCTCATCCAGCCAATGATTTGACACCACTGGTTTGATCAGTGGATACTCGCTTTACTACGTCTTCCCTTGGATAACCTTTGCCATTTCTATTCATGTCTTGGCCTTTTCTCTGCCACTGAAGAGATGATTAGATGGAAGGAAAAGGGTTTACGACATGCTAGGCTTTTGATCTTTGATATGAGAATGTGAAAATTAGATCAGGTTGTTACCTGCTTGGAAACCATGGTAAGAAAAACTTGAAAATTGGGCACAGGGCACTCACACTTGTTTAACACACAGGACTTTGGGAGACATAGTCCTGCATGTTTTGATACAGTGAGTTGCATCATGTTCCTGTTCTTAAAAAAATAGAAGATATTCGTTGGGAAAAAAAATCTGTGTTGTCTAAAAAAAGAAAGCCTGTGTCTTTTTACCCTTTAATTTTGGTATGTAGATGTAGAGCTGGGAAATGTAACCAAAAACAGGCTGTTTTTGCAACATATTATTGTATTTAGTTACAAAGCAGTCTGCTGACCGTAAGCAGAGGTGGGCTAATGATACCCATTTTCTCCCAGTGTTTGGGCTAAGCTAATTAGCGGTGGGTGAGCTCTGCCTGTCTCTATCTTGTTACTGCACACACAGTCAAAAGAATGGTGTCTATCTGTTTGTCTTGGACTCGAGAGTGAGGCAAGACACAAAAACAGAAAAAATGTTGGTGTATCCCTTTAAAACATTGTGAAAAGTAGGTCCATCTGTTAGATTATTATAGAAAGAATAACAAAGAACTTGTGGAATTTTTCATTGGCTACAGACATTATTATGAGCAATGATCCAAAACACCGTGAATATTACCGTAGACTTTTTGTGAGCTTACAGTCAGAGAAACCAGTGTATCGCTAACTTCTGTGTTGGCCTAAAAAATGAATCATCATCTCTGCACCACTCTACTATTTCACTTTTTACAAACCTCACCAGTCAATGAATGCTCTTTCACAATAGGGACGTAATGTTCCCGAGTTGATGTTTGCTTTGTCAGACCATCATAAACCGACTTTAAAGACTTAAACCGGTTCAACTACCACTTGCACCCTAATTTGGATAGAAACGTCCCTGTGGCTATTAAATTATAGTGTATGTTTAATAGTGTGCAGGTGCACGGGTTCAGGTATGTAGATTTGTATTGCTTGTTCAAACACAAGGATATTTAATGGCTTAGTTTAGAGCTGATCTCAGAGACCCCCCTCAGCTGTTAAATGTTTTCCTCTGGCTGTATTTATTTCACCTAAAATGATCTAATTCTCCTGATCTGCTGGTTGACATCTTTTTAAACTTTGTCTGTATTTCCCAAAAGGTTCTTGAGAGCAAAGTTGATGCAGGCACACTTGACCTATATGCCATGTTGGATGTAGCTACATTAGGGAGTCATGAATTATATGTTGGAACGTGTACTTGAAATGTTTCTCACATGATATAAATGTCCCCTGCAATCATGTCAGCGTGTAAAAGAGCGTGAAGAATTTTCTCCCCGTCTCTGTCCCTTGCTTTGCATTGCAGGGGTTGCTAACAAATGCCCCATTGTGGACTTTCAGTACAATTATCAAGCACAGAAACCAGAACAATAAACACAGGCATTTAAAAACGATCATATTATCAGGAGGTTATTAGTGTGGAAGCAGAACACCAGCGGCTCCTATGTAATATGTCTACAGAATTCATTAAGCCTAAAATAGATGTCTCACACATAGCAAATGCTGCCTCTAACACAACTGTACCAATATTGATCAGGCTGTCTTTCCTTAGATTGAATCATTAGCACCAGCCAGTGATACATTAAAGGAAGACTCATTCATTATAAAGAACAGAGGCTTGATGTCAATGTCATTTTAACATCAATCCAGGAACTGAAGCAAACAAATACTGACATCAGTTAAAATGTAATGGCTAACTTTAGCTTTAAGCAGCAAAAGAAAAATGTGTCTTTCAGTTAAATGATTAAATTCTACTTAATTATATGTTAGTACTTGCTGCCACACACATGCTCATTCAAGAGTAAACCAGGTGTCTTCTGGTGATTCCTGAAAATCTCAGTCTGATGTGGATGTCACACACATATAACATAAGATCCAATAGGCCAAATACAAATTTTCAGAAGTGTCCCCCCCCCTTGAGGCTGCTTTGACCTACATGCATGAAATTTGGCAGGAATATTTCACTTGATGAGATCTATCAAAGACCTTCCTTGACCCATATCCCTACTTCATATCAGGCATTTTGATGTTAAGGTCGAAATCAGAGTAAAATCAACCTTTCCAATGGAATGTGATCGGATCAACCTCACCAACCTCATTTATCCGATCCATCTCAAACTTTCTGCACAGCTAGAGAAGACCTGAAAAATAAAAACTGATGAGATTTGTGTATGTAAGTGAAAGACTGTGGCTGTGGTAAGAGCTCATGTAAGTACCATGTGGCCCTATTGTGCTTAAAATGTTTTGGTGTGGGGGTGCTGGTTTGGCGGAGCGGTTAGCAATCATGCACATCTCATCTACATACTCCTGCCGGTCCGGGTTCGAATCCAGCCTGTGACCAGTTTGCAAAATGTCTTTCCCTACTCTCTCACCCCCTTTCACAAGCCTATCCACTGTCTCTCTCCGATCAATAAAGGCACAAAATGCCCCAAAAAAATATCTAAAAATAAAAATAAAAATTTGGTGTAAAGCACAGGTTTATTCCCTAAGATCCACCTGATGCATGTGTCATTTATATGCCATTTTTCTAAAAATAGCAAATGATCATGTGCTCCTGTTTGTGCCCAGAGGTGTGTTTGTATGAAATGAGGAAGCTGATTTGTTCTTAACTCGAGGACGCGGAAACTGACTGCACTTTAAATCTCCTTTAACCTGTCTAAAGTCTGTGGTGCAGAGTGTTTCTGCTATTGTAAGGCTGCATTAGAGAGACTGGCACAAACTTTCCTAACCTTGTTTCTTTCACACTGCATGCACAGCAGCACACGTTAAAGGTGAGAGACAGTGTCGGATTCTGAAAGTTTCATTCAGAGATTTAAACAATTACTGATGCCAGCTGCCGGGGATGCACTTATTTAAAAGGAATAAGAGCTAACAGTCCACTCTATTGTGCCCAGAACATGCCAAGTGTAATTGAGGTACATAGTCCATCCCCTTTGCACCCTTTACTGAGGACATACTGTATGTCCATGAAATGGCAAAGTATTGAAAGACATGTTCCAAGCTGCAGTGCTCCAGCAGCACTTAACAGTGTGCTTTACACCTTTAGAATAGGACCCTTAAGGTGCCTACACACCGAACGCAACTTAAACATCCTCCACAATCACTCTCCATGCAGTCATTGTACAGCTGCAATAGGGCGGGGTTAACCCTCTGGCGACGCATTGGCTGCATTCAACGGGACCACTTCGCTCATTGCGCGTAGCCATAATTGAAAAGTTTGGCAACTTTTAGACAGCCACACACGGCATCGAAACCAGGCGATGTCGTGTGTGGCTGTGCAGCAACAGCCAATCAGCAGTGTGTGCATGTGTGACTGTACCCATGACAGACTGTTTTATTCTGGACTACAAAGTAAAATCCATCCATGAAACGTGTGGAAAACATTAGTCAGTGGACATTTGTTACGTCTTGACGGACCGCAGAAAACTCCCAGACGATGCTGCTGTAGGGCATCAGCTGCAGTGTTTTGTGGCTGGTAGGTGAATGCAAAGGATACAGTTAGAATAATGTCAGCTTATAGATCCCGTTGTACTATTATTATATAATAGTGATGAAACTCGAGTGGCCGTGATGTCACAGAGCCTCGGCGATGAGACACAGTGATCAGAATTCGGTGTTTATGGACACACGAAACGACTTCAATGGGCAACGCGATTTTGATCGCAGAGTGGAGTTTGGTGTGAACGAACATTTAAAGTGGTGCGGCCAAAAATCTGAATCAAATTGTCATTTAGAGGTTGCATTGTCTCTAAGTCAGTGGGTTTTGAATCGGTTTGGATGATGGTTAAAAATACGCTCTGTGTTTGATAGCCTGTTCAATCCCCGTGTCAATGAGGGCCTTTCTGTGTGAAGTTTGTACGTTCTCTATGTGCATGCATGGGTTCTCTTCGTACTCTAGCTTCCTCCCACAGACCAAAAATGTGCCCAACAGATTACAAACATTGCCCTCAGGTATGAGTATGAGTGTGAATGGCTGTCTCTCTATGTGGCCATGCGATCGGCTGGCAATGGGTTCAGGGTGTACCCCACTTCTCATTCAATGTCAGCTGTAATATGCAAGCAGTCGGTGTAGTTACTGGATTGATGAATTAAACAGACTTAGAAATGGCCCATATGTTTCAAATAGCAGTTGCTATTTGATGCCTTTAAAGCCCAACATTATGTTTTCCTTTCACTGATTGCTTTAAGGCTACAAAAACTCTGAAAGTGGTGATCATTTGTTAAGATTATCTTGATCTACAAACCTATGACAGAAACTTCTATCAACACAGCGCTTACTTGCAGCAGTAACTGTAAACCCTGTAGGGAAATGGCTTTTTATGGGTTGGCCTACAAAATACATCATTTCCATCCCACTATGACTTTGCCTATTCAGCGACTTCATCAGAAAAATGAACTTGTTAAAAGTAGTACATAGCTTTTGCTGTTACAGGAAATAGGCCTCCTGCACAAGACAGCTCTGTGTCTTAAATATGCAGGTACATTATAGCGGATGTATATATAGAATCATTGGAGAGAAACTGGAGGGCACTCTGATGCAGCTCCAAAACCTGCTTCAAGGTTGGATGATACATCTTGGAACTTGTTAGTTTGGAAGCATAGTAAACTATTGATATCGACCTCCTGCAAATGGATTTTACTTTTTCAGCTTTGGGGCTTTAATGTCCTTTGGGGTTGATTGGGGAGTAAATACAGTCTCACAGTTACCTTCAGGAAAGGAGCGTCTGCTAGATCGAAAACTGGGTTGCTTTGGCACTTGTGGGATGCAAATTTAACCACTGAGCTACTTGCACGTCTCAAATTTATTGTAGATTGTCTTTGTATTTCATACAGTCTTGGATTAAAGCTAGGGTCTACGATCTGAAAACCAGTTTGGCTGTTGAGACAGATTTGAAAAATGCGACCTGCCCCCCCTTCGCTCACCCCTCCCCTCCGTGTTCCAAGATTCCACCCCCCAGCTCGTGTCGCCTCCTAACAACACGCCCCCTCCGATAGAGCAAGAAGCCGACCAGCAGAAAATATTCATTGGCGTTGAAGATAAATGAGATTTCTCATAGCTGAAAGTAACAAACACGACAGTCATCCCCCTTGTAACACACAGCAGTAGCCATTTCAATTGGACCGGCGGCGAAGCGGCTCTGGCGTCGCCACTGTCCGATCAGAGCAGAGCCAATTGTGGGCACGGATTTACTTTTCTTGGCGTGTCTTCACCAACTCAGTTTACAATGCTAACGATGCGTGGCTAACTTATGCTAAAATCTATTGACAGAGCCTACCCGTTCCCACCAACAATGTTCAGTCATTAGCCAGTATAGGCACAGACTAACCAGAGTTATTCAACAAACATCTCCCACTGTATGAAACAAAGTTATTACCTGTTCAACTGAAATTCGGCTGTCTCAGCGTCAGTTTTCAGTCCCAAATCATTCTGCAGCTTTTTCCACCGGTCGTACGATTCTCCAATGTTGAGTCTCCGTTGGGACCTGTATTGCTCATATTTCTTCCTTACGTCAGCCTTTTCCTCAAAACTTTTACGTTTCCTTCCCTTCGATGTGGAGGGTAACAGAAGTGGCCTCCCGGTTTCGGTCCTGGTCTTCTCCGGCTCCATGACGCTTCAGTAGCTGTGCAGCTCACTGCTCACCGGTATATGAGGGAGGTAGTGGGGAGGAGGCGGGACGATGTGGAGCAGGGGAGACAGGGGATTGGATGGACTCATGGACCAATCCGAACCGCTGGGAACGGCAGTTCGGATTGGTCAACTAATATGCCGCTTTGCACCGGATTTACTGAATGGATTTTTTTCATTCTTTTTGGTCTTCATATTGCGTAAATTGGACCATAGGACCATAACGGCCGTATAAACAGTGTTATTAAGATGTACCAAGCTTCCAAATGGTAGACCATAGCTTTAAGCAAAGAGTTTTTGTTGTGCCAAATGGTTTTGAAAAAGTTCAAATCTTATTTTTTCTTCTTAAATCCAACAGATATTGATGAGGACGCATGAGGTATATTGTCTGAAGTAAAAGCACATTTGAGGCACATCATGAAAATGGACAACACGGCCTCAGGCAGCTGGACACTGGAAAACAATCCCACATCTTCAGCTGTAAAAAACTCCTGCCATCCTAATCTGAAGGTAAGTCTCTAATTTGTAGCAGAAGTGAATGTTCTTACACCATCTCATCTTTTGGTCCAAACAACAAGGTTCTTGTGCATCAGTTCACCTCTTTAGAAAAACAACTTTCCTAATGTCATAATGAAATTAAAACTGTCTCAGTTAGGTAAACAATGAAAGTACTGCTGTGCTGACCCGTTAATGTCACAGTAGTGACAGTAAAAGGATGAGCAAGTAGAAAGACAGGGGTGATCTCTGTGGAAGTGTAATTCATACAAATCATAAAGGTAATAAATAAAAATGATGCCCAAATACCTCGGCATATGAGGTCAAAATCAGTTTTATTAGTGTCAATTTATCATTTTGTCAAATTTTGAAAAAATCTGCCAAATTTTTTTATAAATGGTAGATGGACTTAAGCCTACATAGTACTCTTCTTTTTTTATGTATTTTTGGGCATGTTGTGCCTGTATTGATAGGAGAGAGATAGTGGATAGGCTTGTGAAAGGGGATGAGAGAGTAGTGGAAGACACTGCAAATTGGTCACAGGCTGGATTCGAACTTGGACCAGCAGGAGCATATACATTGGACGTACATGGTTGCTAACCACTCTGCAAAACCAGCACCACCTACATAGTGCTTTTCCGGTCTTTTCGACCATTCAATGCAGTTTTACACTGCAGGTCACATCTATACATTCTCACCCATTCCCTTTCACATTCACTCACTGATGGTTCAGTTTTTTATGTACATTTTTAGTAGCTAACACATCATTGCCTTTAGTACCTATTTACATGCCACAGCTGGAGCAACTTGGGATTAAGTGTTTTGCCCAAGGACACATTGACATGTGACATTGAACAGTTTTTGCTTGAATAATGTGGATATTTTCTAAAATGAATCAAAGAAAATCCCTCAAAGCTGTCTTTAGTCAGTATATCAAGTTAACAAGTGCACTGCAAATATGAAGCTCCATTAACTCGAACTCTGACCTTTAAAATGTAACCATTTCATCCCAAAGTTAAAGTGGACTCTCCTTCAAAACAAGAAGAAATCCCATGATCATATAAGGAAAATATTACATTTACAAAAACGTGTTGTCATAGGTCAAAGATCTTTAGAGAGCTTTATCCGTTCTGCCTTGAATGAACATTTATACTCATTTTTAAGATATTCTATTGTTTGACCTATGACCACAAAATTATGCTTCTATTATCCTTGAAGGATAGTTAGCATTTGTGATAAGTTTAAAGATAATCATTAAAAGCTTTTTTTTAGATTTTGCATGAAAAAGATATTTACAGATGCACAGTCAACAACAGTACCGACTGTCCATGGCCTCCGCTATCGTTGTCTCTGAATCATGAGATGATGTCAAAACCTTTTAAACTAGTCAGACTTTATAATTCAGTTTTACTCATTTCATGTTTTTCATTTGTATGGAGAAAATGGGAAGTTTATCTGTATTCTTATATCTTACCACAATTAAAATACCTGTTAACAGTTTAAATTGAGGCTGCTGAAAAGATCTGATTAGCCTTCCTAAAGCCACTGAACTGAGTCTGCCAGAGTGCTAGCTAACTTCAGTAGCTTTCTGTGACCTTTGGACTGAGTATTAGGTTGTGAAAAATTCCTTAAACAAAGTTTTTCTTAAGTGAAGGCAGTCAGCAGGGAGGGTTTGTACCTCTGTGTTGGATTAAGGCTCTCACTGATGAAATGTTGGAAAAAAGCAGCTTAGTGAAATACTTGCGTACTTGCAACAAACAACAATAAGGATTTGTGAGTTTTCCTGCCTTTTTGTCCATGTGGGTTTTCTTGAATGCTAATCTTCCTTAAAATTTTCAGGGCCATGCTCATGGTATAATTTCATCCAACAAATTAGAAAAAAGCTTTTCGATTCTTATTTTCATTTTCAAAGTCAAAGGGACCAAAACAAAATATTAAATTTAGAGACATGCTGTCAGCTCTGCCCACCTCTGCTGTTTGCAGTGCAGCTTGTTTTGAGCTTAGGGCTTTACCTCAGCCAGGAGAGGCATACATATGAGGTAACTCTTATTTATTTGGGGCGTCAGTGGCTTAGTCTGGTAGTGTGCTCTACCATCAATGTGAAGGTCAAGGGTCAGAGCTCAGCTTCGGCTGCCATGTGGTGATGTGCCCTTGGGCAAGATATAACCCCACCTAAGTTGCTTCTACTGTGTGCGGCATGTGAGTGGGTATGAAAGGCCATGGCTGTATTGGCTAATACTGACATAAATTAACATAGAAACCCAGAACAATCAGAACGTTTACACTGGGGTTAAATATTTGCCCAGTTTAGATGAAAGATAAATATGTCTTGTCTATTAGAATTGGAAACTAAATATCTTTATACACTTGAATAGTATAGTAGTAGTATTGATATCATGATAGGATAACCTTTTTGTAGAGTCTTTGCACTAATGGAGGTCATTAGAGGGATGCAGATAAGATGAGTAATAGACTCCTGAGGAGCTGGACCAGAACATTGAAACAGCCGACTGACGGCAGGATAAAACAGATGTAAAAAGAAAAAATATGACAGCAGCAGGATGATTGGGCAAATAAGGCTGTGGCAGAAACAGTGTTTTACAGTTTACTAGACTGACCTTATGGAATTTGTTGTGTTAGGGGATCATATTGGCTAACCAATACCAGTTGAGAATCAATAAGAAAGTAGCAAAGGTATTGATACTGATGTGTCTTTATAACAATTCCTGGATCAATTCCCACCATTACATTTGGATGTCTTGAAAATCAAAGAGGTAACACTCTTCTCACAGCCAGTCAGCGGAAATGACAACAAAGAAGTAAAATAGATCATCATAGCATTCTGAAACAGATACAGTCAATAGTATGGCTTGATTTTACACAGTGTGATGATAACTGCACAATGTCCAGTGCCTGTGTGATTTCAAACATGAGAAACTTTCTGATGTATTACTGATACTGTAAATATCAGGGAAATCTTGAAAAAGAAATTCCTCAGAAACTGATAAAGAACTGGATCAATAATCAGAATCGGTAATAGTATTTAGAATAAATAAAACCCTATCAGTTTCCATCCCTTATGGTGTTACTTTTAAAAGACATAGTTAATGTTAAGCTGTGTTCACACCAAATATACATTTCAGTTTATCTTGCAATACATATACATTGAAAGTGATTTGGACAGCATCAAATTTATCGCACAAGATTTGTTTCTCTCCTTCACCCTGGCTGAAGCTATCCATCTTCAGCAATAAATGTGCAGGAAGCTGTGGTGCAACAGCCTATCAGCATTGAGAGTGAACAGTGGCAAGCGGGAGAAAGTAAACATCTGGGCATCTGAGCTCTTCTGCACAGTTGTTTTAGTGTTTTGAGATCAAACCATGGAGGAGAGAATTAAAGGAAAGTCACTGGAGGTTTTTGAGCATCCAGAAAGTTCAGGCCATATTTAACTTGTCATGGACTGTTTATGAACTAAGTCAGCCGGCAGAATATAAGTTGGCTAGTGTGTTTTTCTGGCTTACTGGCAGTGAATTATTGTGTTTTTCACCAGAGAACAAAAGTTGAAACTCACAGAAGAACTACAGGGGCTCCCGTGAGAGATGGAACAGACTGAGGAATGAGAAGGAGCGGTTTACTGGGAAAAAAGATGTGTATAGCAGGGCAGATCACCTGGACAACATGGTGAAACTCTCCATGTGAAACTACAAAGTTTGTTAGATGGATGCACTCAATTTCTGACTTTTCTGGGTCATTTAGCTTTCTTGTTTTTGGAGAACAGAAAGAAGAGAGTGACTGTAGAAACATCCATCGTGGTTGATCATGGATTGTGTAAGCTAGGAGACATGCCTACCCCTTTCTCTTATGATTTTGGGTCTGAGGGGTGAAAATTTGGGTATGTGAATATGAATAATTTGTGCATGTTCTGGAAATTTTGTCATGCAAAGACGCATAACAAATTTCATTCCCGTTTAGTGTTAGCAGCTTTAGAGTACATACTGATATCAGTTTTAGGATGTAGTTAGATAAAGATGAAGTAAATGGATAAAGAAGGTCTGAATAAGTGCCATTGATTAATGTAGTTACACCCTAATCCATACTTAGTAAACTCATGTTTACAATAATGATTTCATTTTAATAAATACTAGATTTGCAGTTTTTGTGACTTTTTGTTAATCTTGTAAAGTTCCTCTCATAAAAAAAAAAAAAAAAAACGGTTGATTTTCTTTACAAGTTTATTGCTTGCTACACAATGTACCTTTAAGTGTTGGTATTTGTCTTACTGGATGTAGGTGTGAGTTTTGAGGCCCCTGCAGGCCCATGTCAACAATAAAACTGCAGTCATATGAGCAGCAACGTGCCTCAGCATTCCTGCAGGAGCATTACATTCACTCAGTGTATATACTGTGGTCTGAAGGGTTATTACGCACTTGACATTAGAGCAAAGCCCGCTCTTGTATTGAGAGAATTATTAATCGGCTGCAGACCACCCAGGTGGTTGCCATAGCTCCGCTGGTCCCTTGCAGCACTTCACAGATTAGAGGATCTTTCTTCTTGTTTCTCACTCCATGTAACCTATGTTAATGAGGTCTGCTACTGCAAAAGTGCGAGACTCACGTTGTTTATTGAGTCATAATGATGCTGAAATAGTTCCCTTTGAAATGTATTTCTATTAATATAAAACTAGCATCTCACTGTGATTGATTAAATCTCAAAAGCTGGTTAAGCCTCTTAAGCAGTTTGAGGATTTGACAAGTGGGAATCTTTCAAATTTGATTTTATCTGAGGACTGCTTGTTTTGGCAAACTTTTCCCCAAAGCCCTCTCTGACTAAATGATGAAGTGATAACATTTAGGAGGTCAAAGGTCAGGGTGTTGTTGCCCTGCTGTCATTCTAAGGACAATCTTGTTTGCCGATGATACAACTTTACTATGCTGTGGGGACAATTTGGAAGAACTTCTGAACACAGTTCGAGGTGAACTGGAAAAACTAAAGTGCTGGTTTGATTCAAATAAATTCACACTGAACCTCGGTAAAACTAAATATATAATATTTGGGAGCCGACCAACTCAAACTAATGCTAAAATTATGATTAATGATGTAGAAATTGAGCGAGTGTCAGAAATAAAATTTCTTGGAGTGATGAAAAACTAAATTGGAAATCTCATATTAATTTTATTAAGTCAAAAATATCAAAGTTTGTTGCAATTTTGTACAAAATTAAAGATCTAAATCAGCAATCTCTGTTTACCTTGTACTGTTCCTTTGTACTTCCATATATGACTTACTGTGTAGAAGCGTGGGGAAACACATATAAGACAAATACTGAACCGATATTCATTCTTCAGAAAAGAGCAGTAAGAATCATCACTAAATCAAGTTACAGAGAACCAACAAATCCACTCTTCATCAAACTAAAAGCCCTAAAATTTCAGGACCTGGTTGACTTTAAGACAATCCTAATCATGTACAAGGTCATAAATAATTAGTTGCCAAACAGTATTCAAAAGTTTTTCCATTTAAGAGAGAGTACACATAATCTCAGAGGTTTACACATGTTCAAAAAACAAGCAGTCCGCACTAATATGAGACTACACTGCATATCCACAAAAGGAGTTAATCTGTGGAACAATTGCAATAAAGAAATGAAAACATGTACAACAATAGGAAGGCTAAAAAGTATATTCAAAAATTCCAGACTAGGATGGTACAAAGAAAAAGAAAAAGGTGTGCCTTGAAATAGTTTATACATTAAATATATTGTTGTATTCTGTGGATTATGTTTAGATTCTGTTACAGTTTTTCAGTTAGCTGCATCAAGTTGTATTATTTGGTGTCTCTTTGAATGCCTGAGACTTAAAATGTTTTAATTGATTTTTGGAATAAGGGGTAGGACTAGATAAGCTATTTGCTTCATCCTACACCCTTTTCGAACCAAAAGAAGAAGAGGAGGACTCATGAAAAAAAAAAAATAATAATAATAATAATTGGTACTAATCTTGATGCTATATTTTTCTGTTTTGTCCTCCAATGTATGTTTACATGCATGTGTATGTGTATGTGCATATGAATGTATATATGTTTATATGTGTGTATATGTATGTGTGTATGTGTGTATATATATATATATATATATATATATATATATATATATATATATATATATATATATATATATATATGAATATGTGTGTATGTATGTATATAAATGTTTTGTTTCTCTCAATTTTTTTTAAGATGTTTGAAATAAACTTAAAAAATAATAATAATAATAATAATTCTTTACTTCTGAACTCGACACTTAAAGAAAAATCTCAGAGGAATTCTTTAAACTGTTTGGTGGAGCCCACCCAGACTGAGAGAAGCTCTGATTGGATTTTGGTAATCATTGGTCAAAAGCCAAGGTCATGGGGTCCCATTATCATCTGTTGCATGTGAATGTGACATCTTAAAATGTTTTCAGAGGAGCTCCATCAAAGTTTTGGTAAGTTGATCTGAAGTAAAGATGAGGTGGGGTGCACAGTATGACTGCATCCACAGATATCCATCAACTATGTTCAACAGGCTCCTTTGACAATCAAACTGACATCACATGGCTTTGTCCGATTCTTTCTTGGACAATGCCACACTGACCCAAGGATGAATTGATTAGATATTTAAATAAATAGAGAAGATCTTTGCTTTATGAATTTCACACCTCCTGCAGAGTCTTCCCAGAAATCTCTTGTGACCCCCAACTGAACTTTTTCCATCTGGCACTTACAGAAAGCGACACTTGATATTCTAGTTAATCAGTCTTATTGATATCCTATATAACATGGTCTTTGCAACATCTAACATGACACTATTTTTGGTGCAATCTGATCCAAGCCATGAGTTTAGCACCCTCTCTGTGACTTGTGTGAACAACTTGGGCAAGGTGTATCAGTGATGTGTTGTCAGGTCGGTATGATATGTCGGGGCTCTAATGTTTTTTATCATATTACGAAGGCTGTTATTCACAACATGGAAAGTCTGCAGGTCTTTGCTTGTAAAATAAGGTGCAACATAAGCCCTGGTCACAAACTCAAATATTAATACTTTAGTAATGAAATATTGATCCTGTCTTGCTGTTTCTCTAAGCCTGGTTAGGGGAAACAGCAAGACAGTGATCCCACATACAACCTTTTTATATACAACCCATTCAACAATAGTGTGACCTCAGCTTCCAAAAATGAATGCATAGCTATCCTGTCACCTGGGGTTTGAGTTTGTAAATGTCTTTCAGTCTCATAGCCTTAATCCAGCCGCAACCAGCTCCCCCTTCAGATCCACAGTGGCAGCTTTTCTTGTTCAGGTGAAGAAGATACAGCATTTAATCAAAGCAGTCTTTCTGAAATTCATTTGTGCTGCAGCCCATGATGAAGCCTGAAACCAGAAAATTAGACTAAAGTATTTAACTCTTTTGTTTCTCCATTAGACAGTGTTGAATGTGAATGTTTAGTTTTGCATAGTTCTTGCAAAATTTCCTTGGTTGACTATAAACAGACTATCTGCATAAAGCACTAAAAGTTAAATCAGGGGACAATAAGTGTGAAACCAGACTGAATGAAATGTTACTAATTCAATTAAGACCAGTTAAACTGGAACAGTGGTTATTTTATTTTGTAAATCTGTAAATAAAAATTGATAGAAAGCAATGAAGTTACAGTAATCTTTGCTCTAAACTTAAAAAAGTGAGAGCAAGCATTTAATTATCATTTAAATGTTGATTCAGTTTGACTTTTAGTTTTTATTTGTTGAAAAAACTTTGGGATGCACTGACCTAAAACTAAAGTATACAATAAAAACCCAACAACTTTAATTCAGTCTCATATTGTCTCCAGTGTCTTGTATCTTAAAAGGCACTCCTAAGGTGTGACATCTGTCACCTTACCACAGGTTTCATTGTTTACAAGAGAAGAGGGAAAAGTTCTGATTATGTTGACATTGTTGTTTGTGCTCAGATTTGCTGCAGAGGAACCTTGTAAAATACACTAAAACGCTATACTTAACCTTTTAATGAATTTATTAGTGCTGTCAGATGAATAAAAAAATTTATCTAATTAATTACCGGATTTATAATTAATTAATCTAATTAATCGCATTTTAATCTCATTTCTGCTTAAAGTACCCAAATAAAGAATTTGAATTCTAGGATATTATAAAATTGTAGTGCAGGACTAATCAGATGAATACACTAAGAAGTAAAGATTTGTAAATCCACATTTTTATTGGTGACTAAATAAAACCAAAGTCAGGGCAACTTGTCCAGAAAATTCTAAGCTCAATCAGGCAACTCAAATGACACTTTAAGTGTGTTTCATAAATCAAATTAAAAAGAAGAAAAAGGTCGAGGACATCCAGCAAACCAATTAGGCCTGATGCATTATTAAAGAATGTAGTAAAAAATATAGATAAATAAGTTCAAAAATAAAATAAGACTAAGTCTTAAATATGCCATTCCTGTTGTCACCTGGGCTTTGTTTGGTTTGACTAGAGACGCATGTGTGAAGTGACGTGTCACTGCCATGTACTGGTCCTCCAGCTGGACAATATCAAAATGTTTGTGTGCTATGATTAATCTTGCGATTAGTTTTTATAACGCATTAATTTGCGGTGTAATTAATTAATCTAATTAATGCACTAAAGTGACAGCCCTAGAATTTATACATCAGCATACATTATCACAATATTCAAAGGTATCAGCATTTGCTTACACACTGTTACACTGCTGGCATGCTTCAGTTTCATGTGGGTTTGTCCTTCACTTGGCTTGACTGTTTGTTCTTGGAAATGAAAAGAAAAAGATTTAGCAGCTGAAATTGTTCAATCTACAATTACAATGTTGTGCCAGCGCTCTTCAGAGAAGCATAATGGACCCTTTTCCTTTCTTCCTAGCTCCTATAGAGAAAAATATCTCTGGATAATTAAATGTAATTTTGTATTAATATAAAATGCACACGTCCATCTTATCGGACAATGATTTGAATTCTTGAATCCATCTAACTGAGAGGTGGGCAACTCCAAGGAGCCAACTCCGACTTTATTAATGTGACCTGGCAGCGACATTTGAATATCAGAAAAATTTATGTTTAGGATGAAAAGCTAAAAATCTCATATTAAAACAAAATATATCAACATTTCCAAAGAAATTGTGTTGTAGTTGGCTTTGATTTGTTCTTGAGTAAACTGAACTTTGATAACCAGTAAATGTCCTGTTGCTTGCATCAAAAAGTAGCCCAAACTGGATTGAATTATGTTTGATATCATTAGATTGAGCATTTCTGTATCATTTGAGGTTATTGCAAATGCTGCTGAAGTAGCTTCTTATGACAGAAACACAAATTTGTAACATAAATAATCCTTTTAAATTGAAAAAAATGGACCTCTGATGTGTCCCTCTTGGTAACCAAAGTTGCCCATCTCTGGTCTGACATAATAAAACTCTTGGACAGATATGTCTCCAGACAGCATGAGAAGACTTGGATTACTCTTGAAGATCTGATACAGAAATGAAAGGACTAGATAAAGTTTTCTTTGAGAATGAGTCTGCTTTTCATGTTATATCCAAACTCACACATTCAGATCTTCCACTGTCTGTCTTTTAAAAGTTTCCAGGCCGTCCTTGAGGAAATCTGGTGAGGCTTATTTCAGTTTTTATGGCCCTTGACCATGGTACACCCTTCACTTGGATCTGAAGGGAGGAAACGCCCTTGTAATGTTAAAGCAGCACCTAAAGACCTATATCTTTCCAGTAAGATTTTAAATCTTTATTTCTGTCATACGTTTCAACATTAACTGGAACTTCAGATGCCTCTTTTGAAGCTTATAACAGCACTCTGTCATCCTGCTGACAGTTTACAATCAAATGTTTTGGTTTTCTTAAAGAGCTTATAGTTTTTAATTAGAAAAAAATGTCTATCTAGACAACTGGTTTGGATAACAGCCTCAGACATTCCTCACAAAGTGGTAAAATAATGAGAAAAAAAGTTGAACACCAACCGTACACCAGAAGACTTTACTAAGATATGGTGATGACTGAAGCCTGACACCCTCTTGAAGTTGCAGAAAGCAATTTTTTTCTTGTCACTGGTCCAAAAAATATGATAACCTGCCAACATCTCATTACTGAAGCCACACAAGAGATCATTAGACATCTGCATCCCCTCCTTGCTCTATTAGCCTTTAGAAAGTCCAGCAAGGGATGCCCACTTCGGCCAATCAGGGCTCAATTCAGGAACAGTGCTCTCTCTGGATCCTCCACTAAGGTATACGTGCTTGTTATATTTAAATGAACCTTAATGGTGATAAAATTGAATAGGTAATGTTGATTTTATGAAGGGAGATATGGTACTCTGTGGCTGCAAATACATTACATTGGCATACTGCTAATGGCAGCTAAAGGCAGACAAACAGTGGATTGGTCATGAATGAGGGAAGGGGCGCGGCTAGGAGCACAACCCTGGCAGTGCTCCAAGTTCCATGCCATAGCATTCAGTACTAAATGGTGATTCCTAGTTGTCCATAGGTGTAAATGTTTTTTGTGCTTATATTATGTCAGCTCTCAGATTGACTGACATGTAGTCCAGAGTGTTATCAGCCTCTTGCTCAATAACAGCAGGAAAAGGCTCAAACCCTGCACAGCCCTCAATGGGATGAGAGGTGTTGATGTCATGACTGAAATTTATTAGTTTGCAAAACAGAAAAAAATGTGGTCTCTGTGTATCTGTTAGACTGCAAAGCACTGAAAGTAGTTAGACCACCAAAACTGAATGAGGCCATTGTAGACCTCTTTATCAAACTTGACACCAGCACTTGGAGATTGTAAAGATTTAAAAAATCAAGACCATGTGTGTTGGTCGATGGCACGTGTGTCCCGACTGTGCTTGGTCTATTTTCAACCCTTAGTGTTTGAGCTGTGGTTACCTCTCATCTGTTAATAATTATGTGGCGTGTCGGTGGGTCTGTCAGCTCCTCGTGCAGTGAGATGTGTCTGCGTCCTGGTGGGATTCGCCTTTCTATCAACCCTGCCTTGGCTCTAATCCTCTCTTTGTTAGCCACAGCCAGTGTTCGCAGGTGGTTTAGAAAGACAGAGAAGGAGCCCCGTAAACTCTGGCCCTAGCCTCTGCTTGCTTTTCTCTGCAAAGCTTTAAAAATGCTGAAAATTTACATTATGCACGGTGGTTTTCACAACTACAGCACTGTTGCTTTGTTCTGATTCAGCTGAAGAAAAGTTACAGATTTGCATATTTCCTTTGGGTTCATTCATGTTTGTTATGTCAGAGGCAGCTTTTGTTTGAGTGTGCATTATGGGAAGAAAGCTGGCAAGGTACACTACCCACAAAATTGTAATATAATAACAATAATAGCTGATATTAAACGGCCTGTGTAAGATTACACTGGTGAATGTATTTGTTAAGGTGGTTCCCACCGAGCAGTGTAAGTGTGAACAAACTCTGTGTACATCTGTGGCTCAGTCTAGTAGTGCACTCTCTGGGTAATCGGGAAGTTGCAGTTTCAAGCCTAGCTCCAGAAGACGCATGGCGATGTGTCCTTGGGCAAGAGTCTTCACCCCAAGTGGCTCCCAATGCTGCATTAGTAGCTAAATTGGTATAAAAGGGCGTGAATGCAATACTGATGGACAACTTACATAAACTCTGAAGAGCGCTGAAGTCCATTTACCATTTATGAAGAAGTGGGGCTTTTATCACTTGTTGACACCAGATAGCATGGAAACTTATAACAGCTCAACACCTGCAAAGAGAAACTGTAGGTGTTGCTGAAAAGGCAGACAACAGCTTTAAAAAGAATACATTCTCCTAATCATATGACTGTCACAGCCTAAGTCTCAGTTTCAGCCTGCCACACTCCAGTCTCAGCCTAATCGGCTCAACTCCTGTCACCTGCGCTTCTGCTCACACCTGCACCTCATCTGCTGCAATCAAGCCAACTATTTAAACCCCAGCTCCACACTCACTCGGCATCAGACTGTCTTCGCTCTCATGCTAAGAATTACAGACCTGTTATCCGGACTGATCACCCGTTGCCGACCTGTTCTGTTCCTGTTTCCGCCTGTATCGGATGATCCTCGGCTAGACTACAAGGTACTGACCCGTTTCTGTCCTGCACCTACCTGCCTGCCTGATCCCTGGTTGTCGACCTTGCCTTCTGTTCCTGACGCCGAGTACCTGTTTGTGAATCCTGCTCTGTGGTGGCCATCTGTTTCCCGGTATCTGACCCTTCTGCCTGTGTGTGACGCCGAGTACCCACCTGTGTGCCCAAATCAGTGGTGGCATCCTGATCTCGGACATTCTGAACCGTCTCCTGTGATTAAAGACAAAGTGAGTCCAAGCCTGCTCTCACTCAAAGACTTTGAGTTGCCATAGGAATGTGTGGCTCCTGTTAGGCCGAGTGGACTACGACACGGCTCCGTGTTCCAAGGATCGTGGGTTCGATCCCTGCTCATCTGTTCCTGTGTCTGTTAAATACAGCTGGTTATTGTGAACTGCAAAATCTGTCTCGTGTGGGTCCTAACTGCCTCCGTGTCAACGACCCGGCTAATGCAGTCTGAACTGTTCTTTGGATCAGTCTATGTTGTTCAGTCCTGTGATGATCTGCTGGAGGACTGCAGGTGATGTCAGCCTGTTGATATTTTCATGGTATTTTGTGCCTGTGCACAGAAAATGACTCTGTGGCATCCATAACAATGCTATTAAGTAGCACTTTATCATAAGCCTGGTTGTCTGGTTACTGTTATGCAATAAATATTACTACTACTTCTGCTTATATTACTATAGTAGTGTAATAAGTTAAGTTGATGTCACTTCCTACATTGATTGTGTCCTCACTGCAAGCAAAATGCTCCAGGGGTCAATTTGAAACAAGCCAAGACCACTTGTTTCAGGCGAGTTTAGCATATTTGTTTGTGCTAAAAAAGGAATGATTATACATGCAAATGAACAGAATGTCTGCTTGCTTATGAATAACTCTCCCAAACGATCGAGAGATGAAAACATCCTCAAACACACTCGGAGAAGAAGCTCATGATATCACAGGCTGCTGTTCAGTTTTATGCACTTTTCTTTAGTGACATCAACCAAATTTCCTCTCAAGCTCTTTTCAGCAAGCCTTAAAAGTCTTTTTTTTTTCTTCAGCTTCAGATGATGGTATCTCATGCAGTATTCACTTTGAGATAGAAAATGAAAGCAAAGTGTGAGAACTGAGATGTATTAGAAGTCATTCTATACTGCTGTCATAAATTGTAGGGTACTGACTAATTCACATCTCCATATCGAACTTAGAAATAGCAATCAATGCAGACAACAAACTCAAAATAAAAAACAGTAAACTAACACGGCCACTAATAGTTTACACCTGTGGCCTGCAAGCTCCAAAGGCAAGGGCTGGAATGATATCTGCAGTTTTGTGGTTTGAGATTCAGAAAATGACCATAAAGCCCAAAGAGTTTGACGTTTTATGCCCAAAAATAACCAGTTCATCCTTGACTCAGAGTGGATGCCTGTTCAAAGTTGGACTGAAATCCCTCAAAGTGTATACAGTGTGTGAATCATCACATCCAGTCAAAAATTATGAACACAAGACTCAAATACATGAAGTCCAATTACTTACACATCCTAACACATATTTTGACTTCCCATTTACTCCCAGTGTTTGGGCTAAGCTAATTAGTGGTGGGGAAGTAGAGACATGGATTCCTCTAAAGAAAGTCCTTTATATAGTTCACAAGATATTATGTTCACAGGTACGGTATATGTGTATGGTACCTGAAAATGTATGTATCATGAAGGTGCAAAATAAATCCTGGACATCATTATCAACTTTCAACACAGGTCAATAAACACATATCCAAAATAGAGATTGACATCATCCTTTGTTTAGTTAATACTTTCTTAAAGTTAGTCTGAGGTCAAACAAAGAGAGTAAAACTGCAGGAAATACATTTCTGACGATTAATGCCCTCTGTATCTGTCTGTCCACAGATGTTTCTTGCTGCCTTGTCTTTTGCCTACTTTGCCAAAGCTTTATCAGGCAGCTACATGAAGAGCACAATAACCCAACTGGAGAGGCGGTTCGAGATCCCCAGTTACTTGATCGGCATCATAGATGGGAGCTTTGAGATGGGTGAATTTTCTTTCTTGTACATCTCCTCCTGTGTTTACTTGCTATTCATGCACATTTCTTGAAGCATTTGGATGCTAATGCAAGAAAACAGAAAATATGTCCTCAGTGTGTCAGCCAGCTTGACACTATAGAGCATGTATGCATCCCCTTCAAGCTTGGAATAGTCACAATGGTCCCATACCTAATTGACTTTTAATAAGCAAGAAAGCCTTTGATGCTACAGCATGTAGGCTCAGATAAAAAGGATTTTTTGTGATACTCGATGCATTAGCACTGCTGACTGGATACTGAACCAAGAGGATGTAATATTGTGTGCATGTGCCCCAGATTAGTATGAATATTACCCCTCACTGGGATCAAAACCTTCTGGCTTGTCTGACAGGACTGTTGATGTTGTAAATGACAAACAGGCGTCTGAGTCTTTAGCAACATCTGTCCCCAATATATTGTCCTTACCCAGTTCAAAGTGATCCCATTTTGATGTGCTAACATGGACAAATATATTACCCACAGTAACGCCATGTTGTAGTGCAGATGGCTGTCTGTTTAAATTACAATTTTTTTTACACCCTTTAATGACTGCTGTCACAGCATTAGCAGGAGACAAAACAAAACACAGTGGAGGCAAACACAAATGGCCTCCCAGGCTGGCAGGCAGCACAGAACTCAGAATGCAAGAACAGAAAGAGTGATGGTATTTTCTCAATTGGGAAATCCTACTAGTTTGCTCCTGCTCCTTAGCAAGGGTGGAGAAACTGTCAAAAAAATAAGATGCTAAGTGCTTAACAGAAAAAACAGAGAAAGAGAATGTAAGCATGTACAAATGTAACATCAAGAAAAAAAGCAATTTGTTTTTAAGGCTGTTAAGATCAGTCAAATTGTGAACATTCATTGGTAACAGCTGTTTTTTTTTCTGTCCATTAGGTATCAGAATTTAGGCCTTAATACAAAATTATATGGAGACTGAAAATAATGTAGCACATATTGTAGAAGCTTCATTTTTTTGTGTATTGGATTTTTTGCTTGATCATTGTTGTACCTTGGGCAAAAATGTTTAAAAGACCACAGGTCCAGGTATCTGTATTAACCGCTGTTGCATCATAACAACAAATTATAGGTACTGGAATCCCAGAGCTCTGTCTTGCCAAGGCTCAAAGTTGGCCTTTTGCTTCTTTCCTGCAAGTCATTCCCTGCTCTCTCCCAAGTTTTCAACTCTATTCATGATCCCATTTAAACTGAATGAAGACTTGGTATCTCCGTCTGTATACAGTACTGCCCAGTCTCACTCTATAATGATTAGAAATGCCATTTGCTGCTGGAGAATTTGATCTTTCCTAAAATATATCCTATAAATAATGGAACATGAAATGAAAGTCATGCTGTGTTGAATTTTGGGTAACTGACAGCATAATTTAGATTCCACCCCTATGATGGAGAATCCATCTGCCCTCATGGTGATGACCGAGATTAGTAACAGCAGGAACCAGTCACTCAAATTTAAAGGAGCTCCAGTGATGAAAACTGTAGGACTAGCCCATAAAATCAGAGCACTTCAATCATCCCAATAAAAAGATTAAACATTAAACCGATGGTCACCAGTGCACTCAGTCAAATCTGCTACTTATTAATGGACATTATAATCAGTATACATAGGCTAATGTCTTTTTTTCCCCAACAAGACGGACTTAACCACGCCATAACTTTTCACCTACTGCTGTGAATTTCCCATGATTAAATCATAAAGCTGTGAAATAAATTTTCATTTTAGATGGTTTCCTAATTTATCTTTCTGATCCCCATTTAGGAAATTTACTGGTGATTGCCTTTGTGAGCTACTTTGGTGCTAAACTCCACCGACCAAAGATCATAGCCATCGGATGTGTCCTGATGTCATTTGGGACCTTTTTGATCGCCATGCCTCACTTCATCATCGGACGGTAGACCGACTGTCACTCCTCTATGCATTTATTAATGCTCGTCCTTATGCCTCGTTTTCACTTATGTATGATGACAGAGATAAGTCAACCAAAGGTCCATATATAAGTCCAGAATGTGCCCAAATTGTGTCCAAAAATCAAACTTTTGTGGTGGATTTGATAGAATGTATGCTAGCTTAGAAAACAGGCTGCTCACTAGCTTACAAGCTGTTTTTAGACTCATTATCAGGATATGATTGACAACTTTGACAGTATGGTAATGTATGTATTTAAATCATATTCATCAGTTTGCCTTGAAACAGGGTCAAAATAATCAGACATGTGTGAGGTAAAGTCTCGAATGGGCTGATCTTTTATTAATAAAACAGTTGAGCAACTTATTCCACCATTTATACATCTTTTTTAGGAAATGTTTCAGAAAAAAATGTTACGTAGGATGCTGTAATGGCACAGTGGGTTACAACTATGCACTTTCGCTCATTTGTTATGTGTCCACCATTGCTCTCTCTTCCTCTTTCAGTCCATCCGCTGTCTGTCCACTATAAATAATGCCTGAAAAGGCCTAAAATGTCTAAAATATGTACTTCTTTAAAATCAACATTATTGGCAAGCCAAAATTCCCCCTTTATTTGTTGGCTTGAAGTTTTGGTTTTGTCTTTGGCTTGGTAGTTTTCTAAACCGATAGTCCAATCAAAAATAAAAGCAAAGTTTGATAAAAATTTGCCTTCCCTCATGGCTACTAAGACTGTCATCGTGTCCAAAAATCAAACTCAATTGTTTTTTGAGCATTAACGAAGGGGGAGCTGCAGAAGAGGCAAAATCACATGGGGGTGAGCACTCCTCTGCCGCTGCACTTGGCTAGAAGAACAAAAAATGGCCCCACAAATATGTTAAGGATGAGGAGTTGGCCAGCTGTTTTGCATCCTATTTACACAAAGTCTTGCATTTGTTTTTATTTTGCCATCAGCAGTGTGTATCCCAAAGTGCCTCCATCGTGTTGCTTTGCCTGTCTTTGCCTGTCCTCTATTTTCTCAAGCGGTACTTTTGAAGTACTACCTCCTTGTTGGATTGGGCGGTTCACTGTTCCAGGAGCCTTAATGTGTTGCTACACTATATATTTTAAATTCAAATGTGGCTTTACAATTTCAGTATGGATTTTTAACCCCTTGCTCAGATAAATATAGCAATATGGAGCATAAAGTGACTAACCTAACGGCTACAGGTGTAATCTTTTCAGAGGAATACAACTTATTTCATCGAATGCTAGGGGACATTATACTACCATTCATTATATACTTTCGTATGAACAGACAGTAGTCACGTATGCAAGTCAAAATGAGGCATTAAGGTTTCTCATTGTTTGAATTGAGCAAAGTCTCTATGTTAAGACAGTGGTTCTATATATTTTTTAACTCTCGTGGATTTGGGCTTTACATAGTGGGTATCTAACATTACCTGATGCTTTCTCCTCCCCTTGTTTAACAGTCACATTGGTATTTTGTACGCAGCTATAAGATCGAAACATCTGTTAGATCTTCAGTGAATTCAACCAATAACCTCTCTCCATGTCCAGCAAGCTCACCTGTGTCTCCCAGGGCAGGTGACAGGCCTTCTATACTGCCCTCTAGAGGTAAGAACAGATTTTTTTGTCAAATAAAGTAAAACATAAACACATATTCAAAAAAAACATTTTTATAGCCTTATTCTTTCCGTCATTTTTTTAAAGCCATCTGGAATTACAAAGACCAGTTGTTTAATTATTGTGCTGACAAATAATAGGAAATCACATTTTTCTGCAAAATGTTCAAAATTTTAATCACTTTCTTATGTTTTTCCTGTCTTATTGGTAACTTTAGGCTGTGAAAGAGAGTCCAGTGTTTCCATGTGGATCTATGTGTTTCTGGGAAATGTCCTGCGAGGGATTGGAGAGACTCCAGTGCAGCCTTTGGGAATCTCCTACATCGATGATTATGCACAATCTGAGAATGCTGCCCTCTATATTGGTAATGCTGCAAGCTCTTCCTCTGCTGTTGAACTATGTGCACTGTAGTTAAAGTCCTTCGCTCACTGGCTCTTAATCAAAAAGAGAAAAGATAAATAAATTTAGAGTATAATTGGTGTCACTGTTATACTTTAACCCAGTTTATTCTTTGCGAAATGCCATTGTGTCCGTTTTCCTGACTATCCTCTATATACTATAAAAAAACTGTAAAAAGCAAGTTAGGCAGAGGTAGGCAGATCTGAACAACTTGTCTTTGTTTATGCTACTCTACAGTGTATATATTTATAAACCCATTTTTTTTCTTTCAGATTTGTGGTGATGTCCGTTGTTTAACTGTCCTTATCCTCAGATCAAAAAGCAAGTACGCAGCAGAGTTGGGCAGAGCTGAACAGCGTAGCGTGCCTTTGTTCATGTTGTTCTCATCCCAGTTTATTCTATGAGAAACATTTTGGTATCCTTTTTTCCGTCCTCATTTTTACATAAAACAGAGCTCAGCTGCAGCAGAGGAGGCTGGAGCTTAACAGCATTTCTGGATTGTAGATTTCTTTCGTCACTTTATTACCATGTTTGGGGGTGGGGTAACGTACACATGTTACTGTGGGAGCTTGAGTGACAGAAGGCACAGCCAACAGCTGAAAATAATCATGGTTTACCACAAGTAAGTAGCACAAACATGAATGAGATTCAGAAACTGAACAGCAGCTTGTAGTCACAGCTCAATCTTCTTCATGTTTCAGTTTTGATGAAACATCCCGTTTCCACCACAACAATAAACTTCTCATGTTGTGTTGTTGTGGCTTCAATGATAACCTGTCCAATTAAGAGTGGAGGGTTTGCCCATCCTAAATTGTGTTTGGAATATTTGAAATATGTCTCTTATTTTTGTAGGTTTCTTAATAATTACATATATACAATACTTTTCAATTAAAATTCAACCAATTTTACCTTTAAAACGGCAACAGCTTGTTGTAGTCCCAATGGCACAGACTTTTTTGGCTTAAATCTTGTTCTAATCTCAATGACCTCTGTAATATTTCATTGTTAACTGTTAGTCAGTCCATTTCTCTCTGTACTTGTACTTTTCCGTATGTAGACAAAATTAAAGAAAACAATAATTCAGTATTTCATCGAGATAACATTTGTGAAGCAAAAACATCTTTCCCAAACTATTAAATACCTCGATAAAAAAGAAAATACTAAAAACTCCCGAAGCAGTGTTTTTGGTTAATGTCATTTCAAAATAGAAGGGCAGAAAGTAATAAAGTAGTAATGAGCACAAGCCTCAAAGTTAAATCTGATAAGGAGTTGAAAGAAGATTTATAAAGTTATTTTAAGTTAATTTAATTCCATCTGCACACCATTAAATTATTAACAAAGTATTTACCTTCCCAATATATTTAAAAATAACATTTTATCATTTTTTATCTACTTTTAATTGACAAAATAAGACTTTAATCATTTAAGGAAAAAATCAAACATGCATATATTATTCAAAGTTAATAGAAGTGACAAGTTAACACATAAATGTATACATACATATACTGTTCATACACAGAAGCTAAAAGTGCTTTTACATCGCAGGTCACATCTACCCATTCACATTATATAGATATATATATATATATATATATATATATATATATATATATATATATATATATATATATATACATACACACACATATATATATATACATATATATATATACATACATATATATATATATACATATATATATATATAGAGAGAGAGAGAGAGAGAGAGAGAGAGAGAGAATATATATATATATATATATATATATATATATATATAGAGAGAGAGAGAGAGAGAGAGAGAGAGAGAGAGAGAGAGTATATATATACATATATATATATATAGAGAGAGATAGATAGATATAGATATAGATATAGATATACATAAATAGAGAGAGGGAGAGGGAGAGGGAGAGAGAGAGAGAGAGACTGTACATACAGATAAAAATACATACAGTGTTTAAGCATACATACAGGGTTTAACACATTCATTAGACCACACTCACAGTAAGGTTTGTACAATAGCTGCCATAAATTAACAGCACTGATGATGAGCAGAATCATTGTTTTATTGTTTCTGTAATGGTTAATTAAACAGTATGCCAAAGTCTTTAATTAAAATTATATTTAATGCTGAACTATTAATATAAAAAAACAGTAAAGCACATTATTATGTCTTGATGAAGATGTCAAACTACAGTAATTTACTTACATTCCAGAACTGAAGATTTTGTTTTAGAGGTTGAATGTTGTTCTTGATTCATTTCTGACTTTTCAGAGAAGCTGAGTAAGATTTGGGTAAAAAAGGAGTTTCAAACAAGTTTTAAATATATTCTAAAATTTTTGATGTTTTCTTGTATTTATGTCTAATAAATCTGTTAAGCACTGTACATCCATGGCATATACGTACATTCATACATGCACATACATATTTGTACACATGTTCACAGAATCTGCCTTAATTTTAGATACAGACATTTTACTGAAGGCAGTTTCGTCGTGTTGACTCAACATTCATTGTTTGGAGAGTTGGTTCATATTCACAGAATTACAAATCAGGATGACTTGATCTAAGCTACTGTAAGTCATGATGGTGGCAGAAGAAAAACATGTGACTGTGCTTTATTTCCAGGATGCGTCCAAACAATATCCATCATTGGTCCTGTCTTTGGGTACCTGCTGGGCTCACTGTGTGCAAAGATCTACGTGGACATTGGCTATGTGGACATGGGTGGGTAAGCTGTCGCTTGGGTCAAAGAGTGCTTTTCCACCCAAAGTGTTTGGACATTCACCACAGCTCCACAATGATATTTTAGAGATTAACTGTTATCATAAATAAATGTTTTTAAATGTACATTTCATAAATAAATTTGCCTTTTAGCAGACTGTATGATTGACAGTCAACTAAGGTAAAACTCAAATAAATCGTCATGCTATCCTGATAAGCCTTTTTGTTTTCAGAGACAGTGACTATAACCCCTGGTGACGCCCGCTGGGTGGGGGCATGGTGGCTGGGCTACCTGATAGCTGGTACCATCACCCTCATGTCTGCCATTCCTTTCTGGTTCCTGCCTAAATCTCTGCCCATTCCAGTGGAGAAGCACGACACAAACTGCACGCCTGAGCAAACCAGGTTCATCAAAGATTCCCCAAGCATGGAGCACAAATTTAGACCAGAGGAGCCAGTAAATTTACATCAGATGGCCAAAGGTATGATCACAGTCACACAATGTCCTTCATATGCAGACAGTTCTAAATAAAAAACAACTTTAATGTTTTAGATAGGGGGCGCTAGTTCAAAAGTGCAGATTAAATCTCCCTGGTACTTTTGCCGGCAGGTTAAGGGTGCTTTCACACCCAATACTTTTGGTCCAGACCAAACAACTCTGGAAAGTTTGGTTTGTTTGAGCAGCTGTAAAAACTCACATGAACTCTGGTGTGGAACCAAACTGTAGTCCACCCAAAAAACAGGGGTCTGGGTTTGCCTCCAAGAGAGCCAGAGTTGGGCTCATGGTGGGTGTGAAACAAAGTAAGTGAAACAAAAGGGGTGAGTTGTAGCTTGGATTTGGTTGAATATCTCAACAGGAAAGCTAAGGTAGACTTCACTGACAATAAAAAGCAGAGTTCAGCTAACATTAGCATTGCCAGCCCCGCAGCCCTTCAGTCCTCTTTACCGATTCGTGTCAAGTATGTCAATAGCGTTGAAACCATTGGCATCAGGTGAAGGGTGCTTTCTAACCAAACAGTGTTGTCTCTGGCTCACTTTCTTTAACGTTGAGTTTGTTTGGGCTGGTGTAAACACTCACACAAATCTTTAGTGGAACCTAAGTACCAATCTCTTTCCACCTAAAAAACAGATCTGGGTTTGCTTCAAGAGGACCAGAGTTAAGTTTGGGGTTGGAGTGAAAGCAAGCTGAAACAAACAAAGCACGTGAAACAAAGGGTGTGAGTTGTTGCTTGGATTTGTTTGAGTATAACAACAGAAGAGCTAACGTAGATGTCACTGACAACAAAAAAGCAGTGCAGCACTGCAGCCCTCAGTCCTCTTTGCATATTAATGTCTACACGTCCATGCAAAATATATTTTTACATCGCTCAAGGTATATATGAAAATCACCTGATGCAGCCTAAATGTAGCTTTAAATGCATTTTATTTTACAGATACATCCCCACCTAGTGGAAGGAGGCTAGGTTACACATGTTTTTTGTTTGCTTGACTAGGTGCAATGTGAATTCAAATACGTAGATAAATGAAATATGTTACAACTCCAGTCCTAATACGCTGAATTTCAGGTGTTAAGCCAACCAAAACAGTTCAATTTTCTCCCTAACTTGCAAAAAGGGACAAAAATCCATGTATAGAATGTACTGTCTATCTTGTAAGGATATTCTTAAACTCCCACAGACTTTGTGCCCACCTTGAGGAGTCTCCTTGGTAACCCTGTCTTCATCATCTACTTATGTGTGACCATAATCCAGTTCAACTCTCTCATCGGGATGGTCACCTACAAGCCCAAATACATCGAGCAGCACTACGGCCAGTCGGCATCCAAGGCTAACTTACTCATGGGTGAGCGGAGTTTGGATAATTCATAACATTCAGCTTGTTTGTTGGTCTGTTTCTTGTCATTTAAATATGTAAAAGAGTCGCAGGCATGTTTGAAACCTGTGCTGCTTCAACGGGAGGACCATACTTAAGGATGCAAAGTGTTGTGAGCTTGATGGTCATCATAAGTGTTGCATGAGTGAGCTTTTGGTGAATTTTTTATGCTCTGAGTCATAACTGCTTCCAAGTAAATGCGACAGCTTCAAAATGACAACCATTTTTTTTCTGGAACTGTTGGACACCATTACACGACAAACACTAATTAAAAGAAATGGACTTCTTTTAAGAAATGATCTGATAAAACCTGAGACGTTGAGAATGAGATTCCAGTTAAATTTACTTTAACTGTGACTCACAAGCATCTGGTCATGTCCTGTCCTATTTCAAACATGCTGTTATTTAATCTTGACTTGAAAAAGTGAATCAGACCACGATGTGCCCTAAAGCCAAGGGCCTTACCCCTTCATGCATAAGTCTTAATATCCAGCTGCACTCTACAGAGTCAGCTCTTCTAAGAATTTTAATCACTTCTTACTGCATAAGAATGTATGCTGTTGGTTTTGCTGGATCAGCATGTGACACTGTGGACTATGGATTAAGGTGTCCACACATGCAGGTAGTTTTAAAATTAAAGTTTTTCTCCTTCATGTCAAAAAAAAAGAGATCCCTGCTCATATTAAAACGCATAAAAGTTTACATGCACTGTTAGGAGCTGTTTGTTATCCTGTAATTATATTTATGATGTACATTTTTTTTGCAATGTCCATGCAAAAGCAGTTTAATTTTCATATCTATCCTTACCGTCATGTCAGACCGGTGTCACGATTTAACTTGTGGCTTTGTTAACTTACTTAAAGTCCTGTACTTAAACACTTTTGTGGGAGCTCAAGTTGGTGATAATCACAGCAACCGTAGAGTAAGGGTCCATGGGTCACCAGTCAGCACAGCCACTTTCAAAACTTTCTTATTCAAAATGGCTGCAGCATTTGTATCTTTTCCTCCAGCATCATAGCGAGGGAGAGTTAGAGGGAATGTTTTGTGTCATGTAAATAGTCCAGTTGTCAACACCTTAAACAGCAACAGCTTAAGAACATCTGCTGAACACATGTTATCCATGGTGAGACTGTTGCATAGAGAGACCAAACCCACAGAAAGGTTGATGCAGAGTGTGATATTTCAAACCCAAAACACTTCTTTTTCTGTCCACATGGATACAGCACTTTCAAAAATCTTAATGCAAAATATGACTTTTTTGTGCATTGAAAAACACCAAACACAGAAAAAGCTGTTATAGAAAATACCCCCCCATGTGTGGACATGGCCTAAGGCAGTGTTTTTTTTGTTTTGTTTTATTAAAGATATTTTTGGTCTTATTGCTTTTTTAGAGGAGAGATTAACTTGGTCGGATTCATGTTTCTAAGCTCCAAGTCAAAATGTTTGTGCTCGGCCTGCAGAATCACAGCCCAATCTGAGTCTTTGTAGGTGGGAGATAGAAGCGAGATGACAGCACAGAGTGAAGAGATTAGCATAGATGCTAACAGCATCATTAGCAGTTTTATCAGATCTTTACGTAATTTCTTTATTAAATAGAAAAAAACTACTGTACTGAAATCACTTCTTGATAGAAATGATAGTTTCACTCCACTTCTCATGTGCGCAATGGCTCATGATTTGTATTTTATGCTGCAGCAGTACCAACTACAGTGCCTACTACAACATCTGTAATGTTTTCAAAGATGGGAACTGAAAACCAATTCCAGTTGAGAATTGTTAACACCTCCATCAAAGAATCATTATCATGAGTCTTTTTGCAAACCAATTCCCTTAGCAATTCCTTCCACTGACAGGGTTCAGAAGCGATTGGAATTGTGGCTTAATTTTTTCCAAAAGGTGCCTACTGCACAACCCTAAGTGAGTGGAAACACCAGCAGCTTGCAGAAGCGGTTATCTATGCTGTGACGTGTGTTTGACATTGTTGACACAGAAAATCAACAGGCCAACATTTGCCCACAAGGAAAATCTGCAGGAATCAATAAGGGAATAGTTAAAGAATTGGATCCATTAGCAGGATTGTTAATAGCATTGGTATAGATAAAATCTTATCAATTCCCATCCCTAAATGTGATTAATAGAACAATCCTCCAATCACTTGTTGGATATGCTTTTAAAGTTGCCCTTGGGTTTGCTTGAAAGGTTGTCTGTCCCTCTATGCGGCCCTGCAATGGGCCCTGGTGGCCAGTCCAGGGTGTACCCCGCCCCCTGCCCAATGTCAGCTGGCATAGGCTCAAGCTCCCTGCCACCCCAAAATGGCTAAGTGGTAAAAATAATGGATAGATGGATTTTACATTTGGGCCAGTTCGAAATAGCCTGTATATCCTCTGTATAGCCACATGAGCTGTGTCCAACAATGTCCCTCTGGAAAAGTTAGCTTTCCAACACTGAGCTCTATTGTTTACTGTGGCCACACATCCATGTCAAGACATATTTCTTCCACTGGGGCCAGTGTTTGTCCAAACAAACACCTGGTTAATGGAGGGCCTTTCTCGTCTGGGAAGTGGCAAATCCTGTAATGACATCATCAGGGGACACTATGTAATTGGCCTGATTTAATACGACTTCTCTGAGGAGACAGAACAAGCATCAGTGAGAGAGGAGGTATATAACCTCATGTTTGGGGAAATGGATGATGGTAAAAAAATGCAACTGAAAAAAAAATTGGCATAAAAAACAATTAAAGTCTATTTTGTGTGATATATGACCATTAAACAAACAGGAGACTGTGTTTTTGAGCTTGTAGTTTCAAAAACTTGGAATTATCTTTGAGTTTAGGCTTTGTAAACACTGATAACTCTTTTTGATTTGATTTTGATTTGAATGGTTTATTTTAAACGTGCTAGTATCACACGACGTGACTGAAACAGAGCAAACAAGCAAAAATAATAAGAATAGGTGAATCAACAATAATATAAACACAACAACAAAAGGCAGCTAAAAAATGTACTAGTTTTTTGTTAATCCATTTGTTAATCTTGTAGTACAGAAGTGTTTTAAAGGTGACTTTTTCTGTTTTACCCTCTTTGTAAAGCACTTTACAACTTTGTTATTATGAATATTATTATTATATGATATAAATGTAAATTTTGTCTTTTATTTTCAGGAGGAAATGCTGAGGCCATGCATTTCTTGTCCACATTATTCCTGCATCATTTTTCCCTCTTGTAATTTTTTTGTATGCTACGTTCTTTTTTGGCAAGGCATGATCAACATCCCTGCTGTGGCTCTTGGGATGTTTTCTGGAGGAGTTATTATGAAGAAGTACAAGCTGGGAATCATGGGAGCGGCGAAATTTGCCTTTGGGACCTCCTTACTGGGCTACTTCTTGTCCCTTTTCTTCTTGGCTATGGACTGTGAGAACGCCAAGGTGGCCGGCATCACCGTTTCATACTCTGGGTTCGTAAAGTCTCAACACCTTATCCTTCAGTTTAGGTAAAATCTGGAGTAGGTTCTTGTGAATTCTGTCTTCATATTCGTTGCACAGTAATGATAGCTGCTTCCTATTTGATGCATTTTTCATTCAACCTGTCAATAAAATATGGGTTTTCTTCATGTTTTGGCACGCAGAGCGGGGGGTCTGTCTTATCAGGAGCAGTCTCTCCTCTCAGACTGTAACTCTGGATGCTACTGTTCAAAGAGGGAGTGGGATCCGGTTTGTGGGGAGAATGGGATCACATACGTGTCCCCTTGCTGGGCTGGATGCTCCTCGTCAACTGGATTGGGCAGAAATACGGTGTGACACACAAACAGCTTCATGATTCATCCTTACATCCCTAGTTGAAAGCTTAGTATGAGCACATTTACACATGACTGCAGTGTTTCAAACACATTTTCTCTAATTAGTCTGGCTTTATGCAGATCTTGTGTGGTCTGAGTAATGTGCATGTGCTGTGTGTAGTTTTGTTTTTTTATTGGTTTGTTTATTGGTGGGTTTTCACTTGCTTTTTTTGCCTTTTTATGCAGTGCTTTGATTATAGGTTGTCTGTTCCTGCTACTTTCCATCTGTACAATACGTCCCCAAGTCTGACTCTTCCTAATGCAATAACCAATTAAGATTTTTTTTTCTTCACACTTTGCATGAATTTACATACTGAGTCAAGAATATGCTTGTGAGATTTTGAAAGGCTTGAGTCAAAAGGCAGGCTCCTGGAGTCTCATTTCTTCCCTGAGTTTGAAAAGATGATTCAGGACTGTTCAAAGAAATTTTCTTCATAGGAGGTAACAACACTTGCTAGGACGGCTCAATTATCGCAAAAGACTTTTTTTTTACTATTATTTTAGTAGATATTAAGATCATGATTATGAGACACAGTAAGCTATTGATTATAAAACACACCACATTTTTTCATTAAACATCAGTGCTTTTGAAACTGTCATTTTTAACATTTAATACATGGCAATATATTGAAAAGTACTTGTAAAAAGACAAACACCTCAAAATAATGCTAATAATAACATTTAAAATAAACAGTAAATAACAATTAAAAGAAAAAAATCAACTTGTCTATTGACAACTTGACTATTCAGTTTTTAAAATTGTGAGAGACAGCATGTTCACTTATCAGGCACAGTTACGTGTGTGATCAACCAGTCTTTCAGATATCATGCAAACATTTGGTTAAGCCAGTCTGCCAGTCAGAGTATTTTCTTTGTAAAGATTGAAAGTTGGGAAGTACATCCCAAACTTGTGATTTGGCTTCTCAAGATGACTTCAAGCTATTTTCTTAAAATGTACATGAAGACGCTTAGTCAATTCAAGGGAACACTTACAGTAAAAGTTCGGTTTCTGCAGCTTTCACATTGTTTATAGAAGGATGTAGAACAATATACTCACCCAGAAGGCTTTCCTGATCCAAACAGTGCTTCCAGAGATATTTAGATCCAAAATCGAGCGGCTGACATCCATATAATGGTAGCACATAGAGCATACAGCGCCACTCCTAAAACTGCATTAATCGTCCAAAAACTCATTAGTTTCACCAGTATTCACGCTACTCCTCCATTACAGTTCGTGTCGCCCCAGACATGATTTTTGTAACTGTGCCGACCTCTGAACTGAAGAAGAAGAATGTTTGCCTCCGCGCCTGCGCAGTACTCTCTGGAGCGCTGCCTCCACGTCCTCCTTTCGATGAGCTCCTCATCCGTAAACCCTGGCTCAAAACTGTAAGGACACCCATCATATTCAAAGTTCTCCTCCACAACATCTCCATCCGATAGGTATTCGTCCATTTTGCACAAAACTGGAAGAAGAAAGTCGTTGTGTAGCCGGTGGTCTTCCCCTGAAACAATGAGCCGCACTGCGCAGGCGTAGAGCAAGCGCTCTTCTTCTTCAGTTCAGAGGTCAGCACAGTCACACAACATGTCTGGAGTGACACAGACTGTAATGGAGGAGTAGCCTGAGCGGACCATGATGAAATATTGGTGAAACGAATGAGTTTTTGGACGATTAATGCAGTTTTAGGAGTGGCGCTATACATGCCCCATGTGCTACCATTATACATATGTCCGACGCTCGATTTTGGATCTAAATATCTCCCGAAGCACTGTTTGGATCAGGAAAGCCTTCTGGGTGAGTATATTGTTCTGCTTCATTCTATAAACAATGTGAAAGCTGTTGAAACCAAACTTATCCTTTAATGGATTTTGGAGGTCATATTGTCATTGGGCAGGTTTGTAGAGCCTCATGTTTTTTCCTTGGATAAACTTTTGATAACTTAAAAGTGCAAGAAAGATTGTTTGTATCTCCATTTTTCTTCCTCAGCCATTAACTGGCACACATGCACCCGTGGTTTTGGATGCATTTCTTTCCAAAATCACATCCAGTGCTAATCTTAGTCCAAAACTTGATAGCGTGACATAATGCAGTAAAAAAAAAACAAAAAAAAAACACACACACACAACAAGCAGGACCGTTTAGAGTTGCTGAAGAGTTTATCTGATGTCTGAAGGCAGAGGCAGGCTAACACTACCCATTGACACCCAGTGTTGAGCTAATTAGCGGTGGGCAATTTTTACCCATCCCTGTCTTGTTCTTTGGTGCACAGTCAAGAGAATGGTGTCTGTCTGCTTGTCATGGACTCATAAGTTAGACAGGACACAAAAACAAAAATTTGGCATATCCCTTAAAAACATACATGCATAGTCCTTTCTGTCCTCTGCATGTATGTCACCACTTAAAAGATCAATAAGTCACCAAACACATATGATGTCATGTCCAGACAGATCTTATTTTAGAACCGAAGCCAACTGATGCTGACTGCATGTATCAAGTTTTCATACCTAGAGAGTGGTATCCTAAACACAGAGACTGCCTTGGACAGCAAGAACATGCACCAAGGTTCAGTGATGTCTGGATTAGCAGCTACTGTATATATCAGCTGTTATCCATGAGTTGAGGTTCTTATGTTTTATATGCAACACATCTTATTGTGTCCTTGTCCCATCTTATCATTTGAGTGTTTCACAGGACTATTTTCTCACATGAATCTGCACCACATCGGTCACTGATGAACTTCTTGTACTTCTCTGCAGGTGTTTGGTAACTGCACTTGTGTATCCCTGGCTGTAAACCAACAGAGCAACCTGACAGCCACTCTGGGCCAGTGTCCACACAGAGACAGCTGTGACAAAATCTTTCCATACTTTCTGGCCCTGTCTGTGGTCAGCTCCTTCATCATCTCTCTCGGGGGAACACCTGGCTTTGTGCTGCTTGTCAGGTTTGTGGAAAAAATGTTTGCAAGGGCCCTTGAGAGAAAAATTGGAGTCTGTTAACCCATTCATTTTGTCGAGGCTATACATCATCTGGTCTTTTTTAGAGGGACAGAATTTCCCATAATAACACAATTTTGCACTTTCACATGATAAAATAAAGTACCTAGAGGGCACAGTCCTCTGCCAAGGCACTATTTGCTTACTATACCAACAAATCCTCTAAATTATGCCTTAAAATTCACAAGCTGGGTAATTCTAGATGCATTTTACATCGCAAAAATAAGTATTTCAATTTCTTCTGCAAATGCTCTCCACCCCTTTTGTTTCAGGTGTTATTATGGCAAACCTATTCTAAAATCACATAGACTTTTTGGGCCTGTTTACACAACAACGGCATCATCAGAAATGAAAAGGTTTTTCCTTTGTGCTCCACATTCACACGGAGACCTGTTCACAGAATGACTGATAATGCGGTAGCTTGCATACCAGACCAGTAGTTGGCGATATAAGTTTAAAGTGTCCTTTGCAAATATAACAAATGCAACTCTGCGGGTCAGAGTATTGACGCAGCAGATCCACATTCTGTTGGAGGAGCGATAACAAAGTTCGCACAGTTAGCAGCACTTTTGCAGCTAACTGTGGCCAGTAGTCGGCCATAGCTGCTGTTGTTGTTTCTAGGTGTACGTGCTACCTGCCGTCCCTATTTTCCCTGGCAGCAGCGATTCCTGTTTACATGGAGGTGACAATAGAAACATATTCAAGCTCTTCACTCTGGACCCCAGTTTCAAAAGTTTGGGGATCTGGGCAATCCGGGCACCATTCTCATGTACACAGAAGACGCAAACGCAATGAAAATTCTCGGTTTTCGACTGATTTGTTGTTGTGTCCCTTAGATGAGGGAAACAGAAGTGCTAAATTAGTAACTCTTTCATGATAAGGAACTCTTTTTTGGACTCATTCCCACACCACTCTGCAGCAGCATGCCAGCCAGCAAGTTCTTCAGAGGAAAGAGAATTGATATTAATATGCAAACATGTGACAGCCAAAAGACTCTTGTGTATAATAAAGTGACTTAACCCTTCCCCCAAGTCCTCTGCACCTACAGTAGATTTCTTAGCTATAAATGAACCTTTGAAATCAAAATGTGGTAAGAAACAGCCTGAATCACCTTTCATTTCATGCTGTCAAGAAAGGGCCTAAAAAAAGAAAAAATGAATTTGTTGTCATGCTTTCTGTCTTCCATTGTACTGTCAAGTATTTCCTCACAGGAATATTAATTCAAATGTCTTTCTATGACTTCCTGCAGTTCAGAAAATTGGAAATACATGTCTCTGTTAAAGTTTCCCATGGAGTTAAATTTGATCCCTCTAAAACCTCAGCCTTTTGTTTGCAGGTGCATAAAGCCGGAGCTGAAATCCCTCGCTCTTGGAATCCACACCTTGGCTACTCGCACCCTCGGTGAGAAACGTCTTTAGTATTCTGTACGTTTGGTCTGCTTAAAGTAAATGTCAAGAAGTCAGAAATCTCCTCAGAGCTGACATTAAGCATTCTATATGAAGTGAGACAAAGAGCTGAAGTATTGTGTGTGCAGACAATAAATAATTACTTAGAGTACATCTAAAAACAAAACGTGAGGGATTTAAACTTTTACCAAGTTGTTTAGCTGTCTGACTAAATTTAAAGGATAAGTTTGGTTTCTACAGCTTTCACATTGTTTATAGAATGAAGTAGAACAATATACTCACCCAGAAGGCTTTCCTGATCCAAACAGTGCTTCAGGAGATATTTAGATCCAAAATCGAGCGGCAGACATCCGTATAATGGTAGCATACGGGGCATACAGCGCCGCTCCTAAAACTGCATTAATCGTCCAAAAACTCATTAGTTTCACCAATATTTCATCATGGTCTGCTCGGGCTACTCCTCCATTACAGTCTGTGTCGCTCCAGACATGTTTTGTGGCTGTGCTGACCTCTGAACTCAAGAAGAAGAATGTATGCCTCCGCGTATGCGCAGGACGGCTCATTGTTTCAGGGGAAGACAGTTGGCTACACGACAACTTTCTTCTTCCAGTTTTGTGCAAAATGGACGTATATCTATTGGATGAAGATGTTGTGGAGGAGAACTTTGAATATGATTGGTGTCCTTACAGTTTCGAGCCAGAGTATACAGATGAGGAGCTCATAGAAAGGAGGACGCGGAGGCAGCGCTCCAGAGAGTACTGTGCAGGCGCGGAGGCATACATTCTTCTTCTTCAGTTCAGAGGTCGGCACAGTTACAAAATCATGTCTGGGGCGACACAGACTGTAATGGAGGAGTAGCATGAGCGGACCATGATGGAATATTGGGGAAACTAATGAGTTTTTGGGCGATTAATGCAGTTTTAGGAGCGGCGGTATACATGCCCCGTGTGCTACCATTATATGGATGTCCGCCACTCGATTTTGGATCTAAAATATCTCCTGAAGCACTGTTTGGATCAGGAAAGCCTTCTGGGTGAGTATATTGTTCTACTTCATTCTATAAACAATGTGAAAGCTGTTGAAACCAAACTTATCCTTTAAAGAATAACAAGTGAAATGGATCTCTTTTTGGAATTGTCTGTAACTTTCATAGTTTCTTGTCAAATTTTTGTTTGAATGAACATTTTATATCAATCACAACAGCTGGAATTCCTGCCCCGATCTACTTTGGAGCAATAATTGACACAACGTGCCTCAAGTGGGGATACAAGATGTGTGCAGGAAGAGGAGCGTGCAGAATATATAACACTTCGTCCTACAGGTAATATGATCCATAAGGCCTTGGTTGTATAACTGTATGCATTATTTACAAGGTTGTCTGGTAAACTCTACAGTCCATTTTGAACAAGAAAAATATGCCCTCTTACATGCCTACTGCTCAATCAGGCTCTTTCTTTTTTGAAGATTTATGAAAAATATACGTATTGCTCTTCAGGCCTTTTTATAAAGCGTACAGGGTAAAATCAATATGATGTGCAAGCTTGGTACATGCATTTTTCTTGTGTCAGGGCCATGTTAGCTGTGTCCATATTTAGAGAATACTGCTTTTGAAGGGCACAGTTCACAAGGATTAGCTTACCTCTGCCCAGTTTGGTGTTAGTTTACAGTATTTATTACTTTTGAAAGGTGCTGACCTTGCAAGCTATTCTAGTTGTGTAGCAGCAAGTGATAATTTGTGGGTTACATCACGTAAAGCTACACAACAAAAAGTGCAGATTTTATGTTGTCTGAAGAAAAAGAAAGAACAATAGAAAAATCATGCCATGATCACAAAAGCTGCAGCATGTCAGTAATATAACACTCAGAGTTGTCCCTGAGATATGTGTTGTGTATGTTAAAGAAAGATCCCAAAATGTCCCCAGTGATTTATATTTGTGTGATCCAAGGCATCTTTAGTTATGAGTAAACCTGACAGGTCACACTCACTTTATCAGATCTAGATTCTGGTTTGTATCAAGTTTTAGTTGCAGGAATTGTGGAAAACTTTGTTTCTTTTTAAAGTTAACTCAGCAGTTATTTTTTCCATTTGCTTCCTCGCTCATTTCAGATTTTTTTTTCAATGATAAACAAGCATTTGGAGACTTACTTTGTTTCCATAAAATAATCTGAATTATGCTACAATTGTTAGGAGTTGCCACAAACTAGGTGGCTCAGCTTAAAATGAGATACTGAAGATGCTAAAAATGTATGATGTGGGTCGGAAAGAATTTTTAAAAATACTTAAAATTCACCTTTTTTTAAAATTAACTCAAAAAGGTACACAGCACCTGAAGTCATGGAAGCAAAATTTCATCTGGAGTATTATTATTTTTAATAATTTATCTAAAAAAAAGTCATTATTATTGTTTCATGACATTTGATGTACTCTTCTTTAATTTTATACGTTATCATTCTGTGAAGCAATTTGGTCGACCTTGACTGGCTGGCTTGTGCATGACGTCTAATGGACTTCCCTATTTTTAGTTATTCAGCAACCTCTGATGATGAAAAATGAAGGTTAATACAGAAATGCAGAAAAAATGTTGGTCATGTTCACATCCCAGGGGTAAAATTTACATGTTTACCACGTAGTTAGATTTAAAAAAAAAAAAAAAAAAAAGGTTTCGGTCAGAATTGTTTGCTTCTTAAAGAGTCCATGTTTTGTCTTAACGCAAGTCATATATTCACTATCTGTGACTATTCTGAAGTTGATAAGGAACAGAAATGATCATAGGAATATATATATAACAGGCTTAATATTGACGGTTGGTGAAGTTAATGCTATGCAGGTCCACAGGCTGTCCACACTAACGTTCCAGAGAAGCCTTCACCAGAGAAAAGGGCTTTTATTTATGAATCTATTCTGCAAGTTTTATGCTAATCTTAGCATTACAAGCTTGTTCACAGCGCCATTTAAAGGCCTAATATTTACATCATTTGACCTTTGGGCCTCATTGAGATTTGCTCACATGGCGGTTCCTCACTGATCCTGTCTCCATCTCCCCTCTGATGTCAACTCAGAGAGGTGAGAATTCTTTGGTGGCCCACCACACCTCTGCAGCCCCTTAGTGAAGCTACAACGACAGGGGGAGTAAATATTACGCCTTTAAATGGCTCTGTAAACAAGCTTTACCGTTGCCATAACACTCTCAGAACAGTTTTGTTTTGAATGCAGCATAAAACATGAGACAGTGAGGTGAAATATTTTGCTTTTTTGGACCTTAGGAGTTCCATTTAAAGTTCTCTCTTGAAGAAAAGGGTTTTTATAATACCAGCATTCAGAGAAGTCAAATACATGCATCATAACCTGCAGTGTGATAAGATGTTAGGGTTTGGAGGTGCTTGTTAAGCAACCAGGCACCCCATGTGCTTCTTCCGGCCTGGGTTCCAATATAGCCTGTGGCCAGCCTGCAGTGTCCTCCCTCTGCTCTCTCCCATCCCCCTTATCAAGTCTATCCACTGTCTGTCTCTGACCTAAAAATAAATGCACAAAATTCCCCCAAAAAATAATCTTTCCAAAAAAAAAAAAGATGTGAGTGTTTGAATCTTGATCGCTCTCCCAGTTTCCCCCTCAAAAGATCTTTTTTTTTTTTTTTTTTTGCAGGATAGTGTATCTGGGCCTGACGCTCGGCTTGAGAACAGTCTCCTTCATCCTCTGTATCCCTGGGTTTGCACTCCTCAAAAGACACATCAAGAGAGAGAAGAAAAACACTCTGACCAATGGGAGCTCAGAGCTAGAGACCCTGCAGAAACTGGACAACAGCTACACACTCTGTGAACAGTTCATCCCAGCTTCAGACAGCAATCACGATAGGGAGACACGCTTATGAGCCTCTGCACAATCCCGTCTTTTAGTGCGAGCTCCACAGAGCACAACGCACTGACAGAGAAACACTGCAGACACTTTTCGTAGCACACCAAGAAAATATTTGTACAGGATTTGTGTAGGCGTACAATTTTTTTTTTTATTTCTGGAATGTATACATTCATGTTGTGTTTTTCATGAGCTGCAACCTTTTATATGAGAAAAAAATGTAATTGTGCTGTATTTTATAATGTTTATCGTCCTTTTTATGAATAAATTTGATAAGTCATAAGATGGTTAAAGAGTGCGTGGTCTCTCTTTTGTTCACAGTTTTGCTTCAATGCTGCTGCAGCTTGATGCACAAGAGGTGCTATGAGAGTGATAGCATGAAGGGTGTTATGAGTGCCTCTCCGTGAATACAAACTCCTCATTAACTACTCTTTCAATTAAATAAAAAGTCAGTTTTTGAAAGGTGTTTTTTTTTTTCATTTCCTTCAATCACAACCCACGAAATCTATCAAGCTGATTAAAAGAACAAGACCCAAAATAAAAACATGGGGCAAGTTGCTGACAAAAAAAGACAAAGAAAGGAAGAAAAGGATAAATGCTGGCAAATACATTACCATAATAAATTCACCCCCGGCTACTGGTAAAGACAAAGCAACTCAAAGATTCAAAATAAACTATGACTTTGAAAGCATTATGGAATTTATCTTATTAAGATAATTTGTTTTTTGAAACCTACAAAGGTGGTTTGACCTCCTGATCAGCGAGAGACTAACATCTGGAATTTTATGGATGTCTTTGTCCATATATTTGAATACCTGTGAATAGTCAAAGTTTAGCTTTGACTATTTTGAATTTAATTCACACCTGACGTGTGTGAGTTTTTTTTGGTGTTTTGTGAGTTTGACTCAGTCTTTGTGGCGCATCACACTCTACAAAGACAAAATTGTTGAAGAAATGTTAATATGTAAGGTCAATCACTGTTCCAAAAGCAGCTTACATTTTAAAAACCTTTGTGTCTGAACCATGCCTGAGCTTTATTCAAAAGAAACTCTTACAAAAAGTTTCCACTCAAAATTTTGCTCAATGTGACAATAATCCAAACGCTGTCTTTTGACTGTTTATTTCCCATGAACACAACTTTCACATCATACATTTATTTTAAAGTTGTGCCGAGACAAAAGTGCCGAAAAGCCTGTTGATATTTGTATTAACCATTCTACAGTATACAATATAAATGTTAAAAAGTCATACTCTAACATAAAAATTCTATCAAAAAAGCTGGTGCAATCAGATAAAATTAAACATACAGCATATTTTTATCAGCCATAAAGTCTTCTTGAAAGCAAACTGTAATGGCAGTCTTGTCAAGGATTATACAGTAAAATAACACTCAGCTCTTACCAGTGATGTTTATCATTACTCTGCATCAAGCATAAATCCCTGAGAAAAACATTTTAAGTGTATTTTGATTAGTGCTGTGTCATGTATCTGACATTATCTCTCTTTATGATATAGATTTTTTTAACAATACAAAAGTTTACACTTCTGTTTGTGTTGACTTTTTCCATTGTTACAAAAAGTCATGTGTTTTACATTAAGATGTATCTTAAAAAATATGGCTTGTGCAGAGTTATAAGGGTTAGAAAAAAAGAAGGCCATCCATGAGCACATGTCACAAGTCAGACTTTCCCTCCCAGGTTACTGATCCTTTTTGTCTGCAGCACTCTGCGGATTCTGTGGACAAAAGGGGATAAGAAAAACAATGAATTAAGAGTTGGTGGATTTAACCTATCAGCATTGTTGTGTGCATTTTCCACAATTTTCTTTTTTTTTTAACCATTTTGACTGTGCATACATATAACTTAAATTTGCCAGGATTGTGTACCATAGCATGTACTTCTGTCTTCCAGTAAGTCTTAAATATAATGTCAACAAACAAGTGTTATACTCAGACTATTCAGTGCAAAAATGAGTCATTGAAGCCCAATTAAAAAACATTTTTTATCTTACTTCCATTAAGAATAATACATACATTTGATTATGTTTGGGTGTCAGTCTTGTTTTTTTTCCTGAATGAATCAACTTGACAACTCTACCAGATGACATCAATTTAACATTATAAGTACAGCTGATTGTATTTAATTCTGCTTAATAAATGTCAGTGCATAAAAACCAATTTTACCGCTAATCATTGACATAACCCAGGACATAATAGTTCAACACAAAAGTTGAGATAGTTTGTAGCACTTTGAAAGCAATATATTTTCTCTGGGGTCATGACAAAATTCTTGCAATAAAAGGTTTAAAATCTATCAAATTAATTTCTATTTCACATCAATTGCTAGGTCAGATCATAGGTTAAACTAAACTCTATTAAAGCAGAATATATTACTCATCATTACTAGTCTTTTAATTTTAACAGTTGGTTTTGAAGAAGCACATATTTGTGCTTTGTGTAAGTATGACTAATATGAGACCTGGTTTAAGGTTGTTTCTTCTCTTCTTGAATATTCAGGTGATTACCTGTAGTTGATGGTGTTCCCTCAGCAGTCTGTCATACTCTTGTGCCAGACCTTTGGCCTGTCTCTTCATGGCTTCCACTTCAGCTTGAGACTTTCTCACAGCTACACGGATAGAGAGAAATAAATCCATACAGCAGTCCATATCCAATATCATCAGTGTCTCAAAGTAAGCCCTGTATATTGCTCTGTATATGCAGGTAGTAATTCACTTGAGCATCATATTCAAAGGTCAGTTGTCAAACACTACATCAGTGTATAGCTCTAAGGCGGATTTCAAGCTTTAACTGCAGTTTATGTAAAATCTGCAGCCACTATAAAAAAAAAAAAGACTGTAGAGAGACTTAATGTTAGATACACACTTTGTTTGAGGCATTTGCTGTTTGAATTGATGACTATTAAGTTAAAAACAAAACTCCCTGAGGTGGTCCTCATGGACGAATTTCATGTGATTAGGGGAAAGGCTTTTAAAAGAAGCACTACAAGCTGCTCAGAATCAAAATTTGCTCATAACACAACAGGAAGACTACTTTCATAGTGTTTCTCTCTATGAAAATAAGACTTGACAAATGGCCTGACAATTAATCTCAGATTTTTCCATACTAAATTCATTTTCAAATTTGCATGGATGTCTTTACCTCTCCAAGAAAAAATAACTGTCTATGACAGAAATCACACAAAACAAGCTTTGCCTCAATTTGAAAAAGAAATACCGTTTGTCACAAAGGTAAAGTAAATTTCCCTTAAAAGTAACTCACTTAAATCTAATTCTTCTATGTTGAGTTGTCCAGGTACACTACATAGTTTCGAGGTAGGGAGCTTGTCTATATTAATATGAAGGCACTATTTTAGCATAACATTAACTTAAAAACTCAATTTCATCTGAAAAAATACAAGCCTTTGCAAATTTGTCAGTGCCTAAAAACTGTGAGTTCTTTTCAGCATGTTATCTTCAAACAGTGCAGCAATTTTCTACTTTTTCCAGTCTTAGGTCTGTGTTGCATGGAAAGGATGTTTACCACTGTAGCTCAGGGGCAGCAAAGGAGTTACTTGCAGAAAAAAAATCTAAATTCCTATTTTTTAAATCCCACAACAGAAAAAAAATGAAATGATCAATTTTACCAATTTTCCACTTAGCCTCATATGAAACAAAATTATTGGTTTACTAGTTATGAACACACAATAAAAATGTGGTCTTGCTGAGAAAGTCTGCCATTTTGAACAAGTAAAGGTGGGCACAGCTACGCTGAGCAGCCCTTCTGTAGGAGGCTTGAAAATGTGTAGTTTGGCCATGATTACATGGTTGCAGGTGGAGGGATGCAGTAAAATACTGTGAAGGGAGTTTGGGCAGACAGTGAGATAGAAAATGTTTATGATCCATCACAAGTAAGCATCAAATAAACATGACTGAGACACAGGATCAGGACCTTCTTATAGTAGTCTATAACATGACATGCTGTGTTTCTATGGCAACAGTACACATCACAAGTCTTGGCTTTGCTTTCTCCACAACAAAACATACCATGGAGGAACACCAAGATGCCCAGTATGCACATACATATATTTTAAGAAAATGATGTACAAGTGTGGGTCAAAGACAGGCTCAGTTAGAGTTAAAGGACATTTTGAGATATTGTGTTCACAAGAATACCCTAAGCAAATAGACGACCTACAAAGTCAGGCTTCTAGTGTCATGTTTTGGGGATATATATAGAAATTATGATCACCTCTGACTGTAACAACAAACATTTTTAAATATTTGCATTAAAAATGTGACGTAAATAGCAAAATTGTATCATGGAATCAATTTTGTTATGTGATTACACATTCCAGAGCAAACTTTACATGCTGAACTTCTAAAGTTCCCAAACTGCTGATTAATTACTTAAGTGTTGGGATTATTACTCACCTTCCTCTGCAACCTTCACCTGATCCGTCAGCCTCTCAGCCTCCAGCTTTAGTTGTTGGTTTTTTGCTGACATGGATCGTTCTTCATCGAGGAGAGCCTAAAGGATAAAGGGGGACTCTTTGATTAACCAGCAGCAGACATGAGAGCGCATACAAAACACAAAGTACCATAGGTCTACCCTCTGTTAAGAAGGAGGATTCTGTCTGTGTTAAAGTCACAAACTTGAGTACAGATTGTTTTGTTTTACAGAGATGGTGCAACACCAGGTGTTAAATTAACTTAAGGAGATCTGAATATCACTATCATAATGTACTACAACCTTTAAGACATGAGAAACTAAACATATACAATTCGGGCTATGCTTCAAGCTAAAACAATAAAGGCATAACTAATCTATCAATCTGCTGACCAAACAGTTATTGTAATGGCTAATGTCAGTGTTTAGCCTCTCTAGAGCTAACACTGTTGTGCCTGAATGCTAACCTTAACTTTTTGTCTAAATACATTATAATAGGGAAAAATTCCAGCTAGTTGCTAACTGTGATAAAAGCTAATGTTAGATTTTTTTAAGCTGCAGTGAAATAAACATATTTCAACTAAAATTTGTACCAATAGTCTTTATATAAATAAAACATTTGAATCGGAAATGTTAGCATATCACTTTATCTAATTTCAGTTGTGTTCTTTACTCGAAGCTAAGTTCAGATGCTAAACTGATATTAAAAACAACTATTGCTAATAAGAATAAGTCTACTGCCTTGAGCCCCTACCAGTTTTACTTTTTAATGGTATGCTCAGTTGCTGAAGATTCTAAAAACCTTTAAGGTTCCATATTATACAACATATTATGCATATTATGCAAAAAAACACTTTGTCTAAGGCTTTGAACACATATTTGGGTATTCGGCCTTCCTCCCAGACCAAAACATGTGAGACCAGACAACAAACCTATATTTAGCAGGCTGCATGAATGTAAACTCTTGGTATTTGATGAGCTGCTGAGTTTGTGGATATTCTGTCATGTAACAAGCATTTTATTATCATTAGCCTATGTCAGTCTGACCGAAATTTCTGTGTGAAGTGCTGCATTATTGTTTACATTCATAGCGAGAAATTTGCGTACGCCATGTCTAGACCCAAAACCTATCACTACTCTTATTTTGGCTGTAAACAGCATAGCTATAGGCTACCAGCCTCGGAGGACCAAAGGGCCCAGTGGATTAGTTTCATTTTTGAAGGGAATGAGCCAGCTACAGTCTGCCAAAACCTGTACATGTGTCAAACCCTTCAAGTCCAAGTGCTTCTTCAACCTCAGTCAGTTCAACACAGGACTGGCAACTAGACGTTTCATGAAACTGGGCTCAGTACCAACAATCTGTCACCAAACCTGATGATGGAAATGTGAGTGTTTTAATGCTGTGTAGTATATATTTTGCTCATTGCTATAAGCTAATGCTAAGAGCAGGAGAGGATTAATTTCAATATATAAGCATTCTTACATTAGTCAAGAGAAGATTAACAGTTAACTGAATATAATCAGTCCTTTACCCACCCCATTACCCCTCAGTTTCTGCTAAGGTTAGCTTAGGAGTGAAGCTAAGTTGCAGATGCTTTGCTGTTATCTGGTAACCGGCATGAATTTGCAGTCCGTGTGTATTCAGCACTGTAAGCTGCACATGGCTGGAGTAGTAGTGTGCTTCGCTTTGTTCAAGATATGCTGCAGGTCCATTGTTCAGTCCCCATATGTACTGTGTTCGACGTGGCTCTGCTTTGGCTCATTAGCATATGAAAGGCACCGCCCTCAAAAACCAGCCATTCTGAGCAAGGAAAGAATGCAGCTGTATTTCATTCATAGGCTTTTTGGACCCAAAATATGTCACAAACATTTCAAGAAGACATCAAGGATCCATATTAAACTGCAAAAAAAGGAGCAAAATATGGGACCTTTAAAATTTGCATTGGTCTTCAGTTTATACATTGTGCATGCATGGAGTATCAGTGTCTTAGGCTGTCCACACAGTGTTTTCAGCCATTCATCTCTTGTGGGGCATTTGAAAATTGTTTGTTGAGAAGGAGGCCACCAACAAGACATTTTGTTGTCTGACCCAACAGTTACCAATTAGAGCAAAGCTTACCAAAATGCATAAGGTTTGTTATAAAAATGTGTTTTTTAAGGTTTTGTCAACAAACTCTGATGAGGCCTGACTTGTTTGAGCTTCAAGTTATCCTCCTGGTGCTTCTTGGCTGCCTTTACGGCCCCGTCCATCTGTGCCTGAAGACCGGCGCTCTCACCCAGACTCAATGCGACTTGGTTCAGCAAGGTGACAACTCGTCGCATGAGGCTGTTTCCGCAAAAGATATAGATGGGGGAACAGATAGGGTGAGTGAAGATGCTGGAAAAGGTCATGATGTAGCACTCTTATTGGTAAAGTAGATTAGCATGACAGGAAAAGATACTAACATCCACAGGAAGATGGAGAAGCCTGATATGTAGAGATTTCTTTGAGCTCTGAACAGCTTCATGTGAATGTGGTCGTACACGTTTGGGTTCACCTTGGCATCCTGCATGGGCTGTGGTCCAGAGTACTTCTGCACCTCACGGACAGCATCTGAGGGTCCACAGGAGGACAGGAACATGCTGTCAGTACACACTGTATTACTCACCATCAGCTGACAGTGTGACTCAGCAGTTGGCCATGACTCAGCACACCGCTTACCCAGGAAGAGAACAATCAGAACCATGATCATTGTGAAGAAGCATTTGTTCCAATATGGAGATAACCAATTCCATATCCCCAAGCTGAAAACAGAGCGCCACCTAAAAAGTAGGTCAAAAGGACATGGTGAGTTTAGCAGCCTTCACTCACACAACATCTGCAAAGCAGGACATGACTGGTCTCTGCTGGCTGTTTGGGTGAACTGCCTGTTGTTATCTTCCTATTTCCAGTCAAGCTCCAGTAGATAACTCTTTAAGTGAAAGCAGGAGCATCTTAGACCTTAAGATCAAGAGCATGGATGTTATCTTTTTAAAAACACAAAACTTTTTGTCCCATTTTACTCACTAGGAAAGGAGAATCCTATGAAGAACACCTGTATTTTAATTACGGTACCTTCCCCAGGGAGGTTATCTTTTTGGCCTTGTTTGTTTGTCCATTTATTTAATTTCATTTTTATGTTTTTGCAAGATTATGCAAAAACTACCTGACAGAGTTTGCTGGAATGTTCAGAAAAGTTGGTTATGGCCTAGCTTAAAAGGTATTACATTTTGGTGGATATCCAGATAACCGCCCAATAGCAAATGATCATTTTTGCTCAATAAATCTCTAAATAATAAATAAATTAACATGAATACAAGTGCTAGGTGTGGGGGTCAGGGTGAAGGACTCATATTATCATGGAATGATTGTAGATTTCACAGCAGTATGTGAGCTGCCTTGGTGGAGTTTTGTACTCTCAGTTTGCTTTCTAGTTTTTACTGCCCTCAAAACTGTCACACTTCTACTGTCAGATTGTTGATTTTTATTGTTTGTAATCTATTGCCTTAATCTGCTTCCTTCCTTACCTTGAGTTTATACTTAATATGATGTGTGCTGACCTCTTTCTCAGGTTGCCCTTGTTAATGAGATCCTCATCTCAGTGGGACTTATCTGGTTAAATAAGGTAAAATAAAAATAAGTGAGATTAATATTTTGACTTGTTTTTGTTCATGTGTTCAACTTTTAGGCTGCAAGAGAATGTTCATGATCACCAATGTTAAAAAAAAAATCGAGATTTCACATACTGAGTACCCATGATCCAGCTGTTTCATCAGTCTGTCTACGATGCTCTGTTAGAGCCTCTGCTCATTCAAGCCTCCCTCCCCCATGAGGGCTAACTCTAATGGGTTTACTGGTCACACTGCTGCTCTGGGACTTGCTGTCATCAGCTTGGTACTGATTCATTCTCGTGTCTCTGCTCTGCACTGGGCTTGTTACCCTGAATCCATCCATCCGTCCATTATCTGTATTCAACAGCTTTATCCCTATTGGCGTTGCCAGAGCTGGAACCTAGCTGACACTGGGAGAACAGTGGGTTCATCCTGAACTGGTCACCAGCCAATCACAGGGCCCACACTCATACCTTTAGAGTCACCAATCAACCTAATGATCATGTTTTGGCCTGTGGGAGGAGGCCCAAGTGCCTGGAGAGAACCCACAAACATCCAAACTCCACACAGAAAGGCCCTGACAGACACAGGGATCAGACCAGCAACCCACTTGCTGTGAGGCACATGCCCTAACAAATGTACTACCCTAAGTCAGTGGGCTTATGCTGCATTACAGTTGTACTGGAAAGTCTGGATTTTCCAAGTTTCAAATTGGAAATTTCAACTGGAACACCCCCAAGGTCAGAATTTCCTACTGGGAACTCGGGGGATCCTCACTACCACCAAGATGACAACCAATGATGGCTGTCCCAAGTCCAAAGTTATTGAGCTCCTGTAATATTCTGTTTATTTGCACTTCTGACTAGTGTTTGTGGCACTAAATCAGCCGTATACACAGTGTTGTTCAACTTGTATTTATGGAAATGCTGACATAGTGTTATTTACATTCTTCATGTGGTATTTGTGAACTATAATGCAAGGTGTGCTAACAACGGCTATTATAATGGCTAACAATAGCCTGATCGATCTACAAGTTTTTCTGACTTTGTAACTGTAACGCTGATAACTCAGAGATGACGTCACTCCCACTTCCCTCTTCCCAGTTCCAACGTTAATGGAACGCAGCATTAAACTGCTTACAGAACAGTGGTAGGATGTCTCACTGGTAGGTCTGTTGGGCATGCAGTAAAATGGACAAGCCCCAGTTCCAATGAAGTTGGGACATTGTCTATAACGTGAATTAAAAATATAATACAGTGATTTGTTACCCATGTTTTAAATTAAACACTGCAAAGACTAGGTGTTAATGTTCAAGCTGATGCATTTTATTGTGTTTGTTGCAAATATTCACACATTTTGAATTTGATGCCTACAGAGGCATGTTTTGAATATATTATGGATTGTAGATGATAGTTCTTAATTTCCACACAAGTGTATGTTGAGAAAAGTTGTTCCAGATGTTTGATCATGCAGCCTCTCTAAGTGCTGAGCCTCGCCCCATCTTTGTTTGTGAACAGGCAGAGTCATGAAAGGATGCTACTTTTATACCCAATCTCAACACTCTCCTGATTCCAATGATCCTGTTCAGCTGTAGGATGTTGGAATCAAATGTTTTTTTAAGCAACACTTAACTCTCCCAGTCTTTTGTCAGCCTCCTTCCAGCTATTTTGGAGCATGTTGCAGACATCACATAGAGAAGTTTATCAGTTTGAACATTAAATACCTTCTCTTTGTAGTGTATTCAAATGCATATAGGTCAAAAGGGATTAGCTAATTATTATATACAGTTTATATTTCTGTTTTGCACATCATTCCATCATCACTGGTATTAAAGTTTGTAGTTGGTCTGTATTTACCTCCACCAAAGAGGTTATGCTTTTATCAGAGTATGTTTCCTGTTTGTTAGCAACAATAAGCAAAAACTACTGGATGAATTTTGCTGAAATTTGTTTGTCCCAATTTAAAAATATTTTGATTTTGGTGGTGATCCAGATAACCCACCACTGAAGAACAATCGTTTTTGCTCAACACATGTCTAACTAATAATGATATCATCATGATACCGAGTGCTAGGTATGGGTTCCAGGGTCAAGGAATCATATTATGATGGTAACTTTATCATGGAACTATTGCTTTTAGATTTAACCAATATGTGAGCTACCTTGACAGAAGTTTGTGCTCTCCAAGTGCCTTCTAGTTTTTTATTGATAATGAAACAGAATCTGAGCTTGTCTTCACCTTGCTGCACAAGCTGCTTGTAAAAAGTAAATAGGCCTGTTTATTATTTATCACTTCTACATTATGATCAGACAGCACAGCAATAAATTCACATCAAACCAACCCCCTCAAACAGGACAAGAAACAAATTCTGAGTTTTTAACTGCGTGTGACAAAGACTAGATACCAAACACAACCAAGTGATGGTTAGTACTGCAGGACAAAATGAATGAAATCTGTTGTTAGGGGAGAAAATGAAACACTGAAAAACGAATACTGTTTAAACTGATGGTAAGGCTTATAATAAGACATGAGCTAGTGTGTAATGGTGATTGTAATAAAGAGATCCCCTTAGTAGAAACAACACCCACAACATTAAGAAGCCAGTCTAAGGAATGCAGTGGACCTGCCATGTCTCCCGAATACATTTTTAATTATGTTTTGGCTTTGTTCCCCAAAATTGCAGTACCTCTTTGCTGATATGAAGGGTATACACAAGATGAGGTTGACAGCTATCTCGGCATAGAGGAAGAAAGCCACCGCCGTCCACTGGAGAGTCATTTTGCCTGTGATTTCCTGAGGGAATTGACAGACTTGATGAGCTCCACATACAGCACCATCCACAAATTCTCAACTGAATAATAATAGTGACAATGAATTATAATGACAAGCTTTCCTATCAGGCCAGAGACACTGAGGGTGCACACCACTCTCCTTTTTTCTTTACAGTGTTCTCACTAGTCTAAGTTTTGTGCTTTTTGAGGCCTGTTACACACAACAGCAGCTCCACAGCTTTTCAATCAATTCTTATTCACATTGCCTGGTGATAGTTCCTTCAAAAACAGACAGTAATCAATCCATTTACAGTAAAACAGAGAGGTGCTGCTTACCAGAGAAAGTTGTGTGATCAGACGAATGGGGAAGTCCACACATGCGCACTCACAAACACAACAGCTGCTGGTGAGTGTCCGGGGAGCCGTAGACCTAAAAAAAACTCAACTGACACCACCGGACAGCCCCCTTTGGATCTCCCAAATATCACAGTATGATTATGCAGGATGTTCTCTCTGCAGAGGGGAGCACAATTTCAGTTTTTATGTCCTGAATTAACCTTTTTATTTGATGCAAGTGAGGAAGAAACTGCCTGTTTGTGTCCTCTCCCATTGCATGTGATGGTAGAAAAATAGTTTTGTGAAGGGAGACCCTGAGCCCCTTATTAATGCAATAATGCATGCTTGGTGTGTATTGTCTATTCCTGTTGACACACTCACAGATATCTGAGCCCCTAATGTACCCACTGCCCTTTCCAGATATGATATAGTTCTCTAAACCCATGCTCTAGATCAGAGGCCCAGTGCCTACCCCTGGCCAGCATTTACTTCCACGTCTTGACTTCAAACAGCAGATTGTGTGCTGTCATCCTAACTTAGGTTCTGGTCTTCAATTGGCATTACACACATGAGGGCCTAACAGTCCAACTGACCTGACATAACAGTATAATCTATGAAAGGCCTGTAGCATTAAAGGCAAAGGGGGCTACACTGTGAAACACTTTTTTTTTTTTTCAAAACACCCTGTCATAGATATGTTCCTGGGTCTTTGATTGGGAATAACTGTAGGCTAAAATCAAAATTTGGATAACTGAACCTCGCTAGACTGTTGATATTTTTACTAACTGGTTTGGATCAGGTATCCTTTTAAGTCCGGAGCTCTGTCTATTAGGAGACAAATCTCAGATACCAAACACAACCACAGGTGAGATTGCTGTCATAACTGTGAGCTCCATAACAGCCTGTTGAATTATTCTACACTGGACACCAGGCCAAACAGGCAAAAGAGCAAAAGTGAAATGCTTTGGCTTTGTAATAGACTCATGAAGATGTCTGACCGGAGGCGTAGGTATACTCTCAATGGTCATCTCTGGGCTCTTGAGCTAATATCTGTATTTTACTTGAGTGATAGGTCGAATAGTTTCCAAAATATGTTACCCTGTGATATTCAGGAGATTAGGAGTAAATTGATTATCAAGTAGAAAAAACAGTGTATGGTGAAACACAAAATTACAAACTGATCATTTCCTATAGAGTAGTTACAATACAGAATGTTTTGTACAATCTAACAAAAAGACAAAGATCCCCCTTTGCACAGTTACACTCAGGAACACTACTGTTAGCCATAGAGGCCGGCAGGTTTGATGCAACTCCACTGGGTCCAGAAGATAGATTGTGTTTGTTGTGTGTGTAAAATAAAACTAAGAAGATTTTCTTATTGCCCTGCCTATGATGATATCAGGGTCATACTTTTAATCAAAATGTCTTCTGCTAATGTTGATTTCCTCTTGTTGGATGATTATGAAAAGCCACAGTTTTGCTTTAGGGGAAGAACGTTTTTATATCTGCAAAGCCTAATGGGATAAAATGAGGACACAGTGTTTTAGATCAAATAGTAAAGTGTCAAACCACTGAAACTTTGTTTTTGGTGTCTTATAGACCCATGAGGTTTGGGCACTTTGCATGTGCATGACACATAAATAAAGAACAACCAATCAATCAATACCTCAGGTTTTCCCAAAAAAGGAGGATATCTGTAACTTGTTTGCTCTTGAAAGGTTTGAGATTTTACCTTTATTAAGATAAGATGAGATAAGATAATGTTTTGTTGATCCCTGAGGGGAAATTCACCAATTGCAGCAGTATAGGGTCAGTGCAAAGGTAAGTAGCATGCATTAAGGTGAACAGAATAACATATAATATGAAGACAGAGATCTATAAACTGTACAGTAGCAACAAACAAAATAGAATAGGTATTATTGCAAAAGAACTCCAGACACACTACATGAGAGCTGAAAATGGCTCAGACTAATAAGTGTTAAATTCAGCCAACCAAATGTCCACAAGGGGGCAGTGTTCGCTAAAGATAAAACAAGGCTTTTGCACAGCAGCAGAGGGATGAGCGTCTTGTATGCTTTGCCATCATTCATTGCTGTAAATCCAATCCTGTGTGAAGGAGCTGCACAGAAAGCCAACAGTGAGAATCAAGCTCCTGGTTTCACACCAGCAGAATAAAAATGCTCCTTTTGTAAAGGCTCATAATGAAATGCTCCATCATTACATAAATGACTAAATACTGCTGCTGTATTTGTTTCATTTTGTACCTTTTAGATTTGAGCACTAATAGTTTGCTCTTACACTCTTGCATAGAATCTCAACATAGGAGACTGAGGGGATTCATCATCCTACAGTTTACCCTCCTCTGCCTCCTGAATAATGATGTTTTTAGGCTCGATTTCATCTCTAAGGACCGTTCTGTGTATCCTGCACATTCTCCACTGTATTCAGCTTGCAGAGCATATTCACTCGGGCTTCCTCTGTGAAAGAGACTGATAGCTGCCGTCCTTCTTGACTGCCAGTCTCAGGAGAGCCGAGGAGCCAAAATGTTTACAGCTGCACCCGGTGATAGCTTTTGGAGTGAGGGTAAAATGACTGTCGCAGACGTGAATGGGCTCTGATTGCTCTCCTCTCTGCAGCATCTCAGAGGTCGCAGCTCAGGAGACTGAAGTGTCATTACAGCAAAACGCTCACAATAAACAGATGGTCAGACTATGACTGTGTGCTTGCTGGAGAGGTGTAATTGGAGAGTTCACTCTTTTTATTTGTTGGGTATGATGCGAGGGCTGAACAGTAGTGCTGCAGGTAGAGCTAGTGCCTCAAAGCAAGGCAGCTGCTGGGCTGGCTCCCCAAGCCTTCCTGTGTGGAGTTAGCATCTTCAACCTGTGCTTGTGTGGGTTTATTCAGGTACTCCAGTTTCCCTGCAAAGACCAAAGACATGCTTGTTAGGTTAAATGTTAACTCAAAAATGCCCTTATGTATCAATCTGAGTGTGAATGGTTGTCTTTCACCACGTTTACCCGATGATCTGCAAGCAACCAGTCCAGGGTGTACCCCGCTCCTCACCCAAAGTCAGCTGTGATCAGCTCCAGCCCCCATGACCCTGAAAGGGAAAAGCATGGATGGAAACAATTTCTAACGTGACTGTTGTGTAGGAAAGGGGAGCCTGACTTGTAATTCATTCGTAGTATTTGAGCATTAGTTTTTTAAGATGGTACCAGTCTATAATAGGGGGACCACCCTTAATTTATCATCACTAGCAGGGGGCCAAATGGTAATAGGCTGTTAGATAGCCTGCATTAAAAGTGATTCCCACTCATTAGTTAACAAAAGACACAAATGTATGTATGTCCCTCTGTTTAAACTTTATCATAACAAATCACGTTCAAACACTAAAATACAAGTAGTAATACTTGATACTAAAGCTAAACATAGAATCAAGGGCAGGTTCAGACCCTTTTTCAGGGCAATAAAAACTGTGTGCACAGGTTATTACAAATAGACTTTATAAGAAAACAAACTGGTAGCACCCCAAGAGCACAAAGCTCTTCTGCAAACCATTTCCAACATTGTTGAGCCAGTTATTGTCAAAAACTGTGGGAAACCTGCACTGTCTTGCAATGGTAATTAGTACTTAATAAAAATCTTGGATCGACATTGCAGGTTTGAACTGTAGCAAAAAATGTAATCACTCTCCCTGGTGCCATGACAACATCAAATAAATATGTCATCAAAATCAATCAACATCTTATTGAGTTACTGTCAAATATATGGAAAGCTGCACCACAATGTTAACAAATCCTTGGAAAAAATATTCCATCCACATCCAGATTTGGATTACCATCAAAATCAAATCACGTCTTCCAATTACCATGATGACCAACATCATCTGATGATGTTATTAAAACGTCTTTTAAACTAACAGGTTATAGTCGAAAATGTCACAAACTGCCAGGTCTGGCAATGTTACCAAATCCTTCGAAATATTCTTGTTTCTAAAGTCAGATACAGATTATCACCAAAGTGGAATCTCTTCTCTCCTGTGCCATGACTGATATTGCTGGAAAACTCAATGAAAAGGAGTTCTTTAATTTTTTATATTATCCTGTTTACATACAAACAAACGAATAAATGCCAACATGGATATGATCTTCTCGGTGGAGATAATTACAGCCAACTATAGCCATTTTTTTTTTTTTTTTTACAATGATCAAAAAATGTCCAGTCTTTATACTTGGAATTGACTGGTGAGCCAAATTACCACATTCGGAAGCAATGTCTGAACATAAGGCCCAATATCCTTGACCTTTGACCTCCCAATCTGATCAGTTAATCCTTGACTAATAGAGGCTATTTGTGCATAATTTAAAGCCCTTTGACTATTCTTGAGACATTGCACTCAGAAGAATGGCCCAGACAGACGAGAGAACCAACAGACACAATGAATAACCTAAAAACATAAAGCCTCCAGACCTGGCTATAGCAGGAGAGTGGGTGTAGAAATATTTGCTGGATGGTGGCTGAGTCAGTCCCTCCTGATGCTTTTAGGTAGTTAGGGTCTATAACTGGACTGACTTTTGTGACAAGCCTGGCAAAGCAGCCGAAGTCTGTCATCAGGCTTGTCCACCTTGCAAGACTAGCACCTGACACACTTGTCCCCAGTATGGAAATGACCAACAACCATAAAAAAGTGCATTATAAAACAGGTGGTGTTTAGTTTTACACAATGTGACTGCAAGCTTGTGTAAAAAAAGAAAGAAAGAAAAAAGGGCATTAGTGTGGATGGCACCAAGGCAATTGTTTTATCTGAATTTGTTGTCAATTTTCATTTAAAGTGGAAATAAAAATTAAACTAAAAACTTTTCTACATTAAAAAGATATTCAGCTTCAAAGGTTTTTCATTAACAAATTGGCTCCCAATATGAGGCAGAGGTGCCTGTCCATAACAAAACAACAAATTTCAAAAGTAGAACATTTCCAGTCAAGTTCCAAGTTTTCTTTTCTGTTTGTTCATTAGATTGTTGTTTTTTGTGTTCTGCTCACTGCAAACACCTCTTATGGGCAGTTTTCCTGGATGTACTCTGGTGTGATAAATCTCACGCATGTGCAAAGCAGTTCTCCTGAAATGTGAGGTTATTTTGTGACAGTGCATTGAGGGGATTTGGGGCATAAGTTGAAATGTTTGATTTTAAGTGGATTATCAGCAATCTTTAGAAATTATTAATTTGAAGAGTAGCCAGTAGCCTGCCTGTACTCATATTAATTTCATATTATTTATTAATATTTGCATTATAATATAATACTGTCTAATCTAATCTAATCTAATCTAATCTAATCTAATCTAATCTAATCTAATCTAATCTAATCTAATCTAAAGAGGTCAGTAGATCACATTTAAAACACTGCCAATAGGTGATGGTATTAACCTGACACACCAGATGTACTATTCAATATATTTCACCAGACGTCTGGGAGAGATGGGAAAGCACCTAGAAAGTGTATGAGGGGGCAGAGACTTTCAAAATCATATCTGGCATGTGATTGGGCAATCATTCCACCAATCAACACTAATAATGGGCCAATCGGGTAAAGTAGACAAGGACTACTACGCTACAGAAACAATTTCTGGTCAAAACATGACTGAAGTGGAGTGAAAATGTCCTTACAATAAAGTTTTTAATGTTGTTACATGTTTTCATTTAATAATGAAATGTGGTCCAGGTCTGCTACTGAAACAGAATCTACATGCAAGCAGCCACTTCCTGGTATCATCTCACTCCTAGCTCTCATATTTTCCAGCTCTAAGGGACTCTGACTTCACCATTGGGGTTCCTGATGATTATTGGATTTGGAGTTTGGCAAGATGGATCTACCTCAGTACAGATATTGAATCAGATAGGTCCACCTATACTGCAAGGTCATGATGGTATTTTAGTGCATGCATTGCAGCACCTTTCCAAAGCATTTTAATGATAAATAATGAATGGAACAGTAGGGCATTATATACATGCATTTTGACATTAGGACACAATCTAATTTTTTTTTTTTTTTCTTTTTTTGGAGCCCAGCCAGGCGGCAACTTCCGGGCTAAAAACAGAAGTCAATGTGGAAGAGTCAAAAGCTGTAGTACCCCAAGTGTCCACTTGAGGCTAGCTGCAGAAACCTGGCACCTTCATTATTGTGTGCACAGAAATTACATTTTTCATGGCCTGAATACACAATTTGAAGGCCAGGTTCAAAAAACATCTTTAGTCGAGGTATTTTATACATCTACGTGCTCTCACTGTGGGTTTTTTCTTTTTTGTTTTTTTTTTTGAGAATTTATCGAGGATTTTCAGCTTTGGAAATGCAGAGTCGCTGCTGGTCATGGTTGGGCTAAAGTTTGGTTGAGATGACATGCAGTGGCAGCATCCATTACAAGGCATCCAAATAACACTTTAAAAATATCACCCAAAACATGAGTTCATCTATTTTTATAGTTTATCTGAATGGAATGCATGGTTAGATGCCATTCAAATCAACAGTTGTTGCAGTTCTCTATGCTACAAGTGCAAACTGGCAGAAGACAACATTGAGTATATATTGGGAGTTGGGATTTATTAATGGCTGTGTGTATGAATGTACTCCCTGAATTTCCAGGCATCTAAAAAATTTCAATCACATCAGCATCAGCTCCACTCCCTGAGGGTCCTGAGAAACAGGATCACTGAAATTCATGCCTGTGATTGCAATTTCTTTGCAGCTCAGCCCAACCAAGCTTATGCAAATCTGAAAATAGCACAGAAATCGACTTGTAAATTGAAAGCTTTGCCTTCAGGCTCAGATTTTATTTTTGACAGTCAAAGCTAAAAATCCATCACCTATCTGATGGGTGGCATCACCTTTGCCTGTCTTTTTACTCTTTCTGAATACATCTGTATCTTCAGGCAGGCATTTCTCCAAGATCTTTTAGGAAAGTAATCATGATGAAATGTGATACACAGAGCTGATGATTGCTTTGTAGTTTTTAAAGGGTAAGATTTTTGACAGCCAACCTTTTATTAAGACATACAGTGAGGGTTTGAAGCAATGAGAACTTTTGACCAACTCTAACTCAATGCATGGTGCTTTTTGAAAATCTTCAATGAGCATTTGCTCTATTTCTTTTTGGTTTGATTATAAATGTGTACACAGGCTTATTTGTCAGCACAGGGAAGTCTTTGTAACAACAGCATCTTAAGCCATTTCTCCAATTAGACGTCATATGAGAAGCAAATCAGTGCAGAGCTCATTTTATAGCCTCCTGTTGCACCACCTATTTCTCTCTTGGGGTTTATTATGCAAAGAGCTGTTAACCACTATAGAGTCATTTTTTTGAAAAAATCACAAAGCTCTTTAATTGTTGAACACAAATCCTTACTAAATAGACACCCAATATCAGTGCAGGGAAGACCTTTAAGTTATGATCAACATCCTTTTTTTTAAGTTACAAAAAACATTGTCCTTTATTTTTCATATAGAGGATTATGATGAAGGTACAAAACAATCCAAAAAAAAGAAATAAAAACCCATCAATCAAATAAAAAAAAACAAAAATAAATTTATTATTATTGTTCTTTATTATTGCATGACTTCTTTTCCACTTTTAAAATCACAAAATATACCTTCATTTAATTTGATAAATTAACCAAACAAAATCAAAATCAACTTAACCATTGAAACAAATCAAGTGTTAAGTGCATTAGAGATAAAAAAAATATATATATTTTTTTGTCCGCTTATATTCATGTTTATCTTGAACTACATAAAGAAAATGTTTTTTAGATTTTCTAACAGAAAAATTGCACAAAATTGCGCACATTTTTTCACATAATTTTTTATTTGGTAAATACACCAAAAACTTGTCATACCCAGTTTATTCATTAAAAATAAACAAACAAATTTACAATAGTACAAAAGAAACAAAACCATTAATGCTGCGTTCCAGGCGACCCGTAATTTCCCACTTAAAATCTCCAAGTTACGACCTTAAAGCATTCCATTCCAGGCAAAATACGACTTCGGTTTGAGCCCAAGGAATTCTGGTATTTAATTAACCAACGTGGCAGGCATTATAAGATTCATGCTTTATCAACTAACTCATTTGAGTCAAACAGAATCGGGGAAACGGCGCATAATGTAACAGAAGCTGATACTTTACAGTGTATGTCATTATTAAGAGGCTGCCTCATTATTGAGGCAGTGATGTGACGTCACAAGTCGTAACTCGGAGTACATCGATCTGGTAGGAGTTCACGGGTCGGAAGTTACGAGTTCGACTGCCTTTCCAGTGCATTTTCAGGAGTTGGGAAAGTCCCGAGTTACGGGTTCCCTGGAACGCAGCATTAGATTATAATTACGTGACGTCACGTGCGTGGCGACCGTTGACGTTATCTGTCTGACTGGTTTCTGATTTGTTTGTGGACTAGTGTAATAAGACAAAAGTCCTGCTTCTGCAAAACTATTACTTAACAAAGACTTAAAAATCTTTAATGAAAGAATTTTTTTTTTCTTCTGAAGACACCAGAGGGATTTCACGGCGCGTTACTTCCCAGAAAGAGGAAGCAGAATGGTGTGACGTCGCTGTGAACGTTTGGGCCGTGGATGTAAAGTTATCCCGCTAACGGCTAATGAAATGGAGGACGTCTCTAAGCTACATTTTAAAGACACGTGAAGGATTAAATGACGACATGAAGATGAAGGAGAAGGTTGTTTGAACGACCCGCGTCCACATTGTGAGTAAAAATTTGTCGAAAGTGAGTTTCTTCTGTAAAATGTGTGGCTTATATGTAACTATGAGCTAATGGAAGAAACAGCGATGCTAATTAATTGAACCAGTGCTGCCTGCCTATACATTTGTCAGTGTTTTATTTGTCTGAAGTAATTTCAACACCAACAGGAACTTCTTGTTGTAGTTTGTTTATGCTAGGGTTGGGCAACTGGCAGCCCCTTCATTAAATATGACCCAAGTGTTAAAAACAAGTTAAAGGAAAAAAAAGTCCTACTATGACACATCTTGTATGGAATAGTTGTTATGAATTTTACTAGTTTATTTACTTTTCTTAGAGAAACTAGAGATATGATTATTGGTCTTAACTTGTTTATTTAGTTAAAAACCACTGGCGCCGAACTTGAATTTGACTTTTACACCTTGTGGCTAATAACTATTTCTGCTTGATTCATCAGAGTTTAAAATAGGAAAAATACTTTTTTTATATATTGTTTTGGCTGCTTTTTCAAGTACTATATTGACTTTGTATATATATTTTCAAAGTTAGAGTGTTTCCTTTAAGTAAGCAAGTAAATAATGAAGGATCTGGTCAGTTGTTTGCTGATAATGCTGATAACTCGGACATGACTTTATTCCCACTCCCCACCCATGAGCACCAACTTAATCAGGTTACGTGATTACGAGAAAACTCAAAGAAGAGGTTGGAATAAGATGTTTTACTCTGGAAATGCTGTAGTTGCAAAACCGCCATGTTGTAGTTTCATAGTAGCTTAAAGCTGAGGTTGGCGATTTTGGAAAACTAGCATGAATTTGAAAGTAGCATCTCCTCAGGGCTCCGCCTAGCCCCACCCCCTGCTCACATGCACTCGTACAGCCGCTATATCCAGAAGACAGATTCAACTCCAAACCCTCAGCACAATGTGTTTGTTTCACACTACACCAAGTCATGTCTCAGTCAGCGGTAATAAAACATCAAACAAACATGTAAAGTCAGTTAGTACTCACAGCAGATGTTGATCGGGGTATAGGTAGTTCCTCTGACATTCTCCGCAGAGCTGTCAAGTCTCCTGTTTTGGCCATGAAACTACCGTATTTTCCGTATTTTCTCCTCTTTTCTCCCGTCCTCCTGTATCAGTATTCCCCCGTAAATCTCCCGTGTGACGATATAATAATAAAAGCACTCCTCTGCCTCTCCAAACTGAACTCCGTCTCTAGCCTGAATGGGGCGGTAATGCTCCAAAATGATGGATGCCAACCACCGAAGAAGAAGAAGTCTCGCGAGAACTGCCACCTGCAGTAGCATGGATGGCAGTTCTCGCGAGATTAGAGCCAACAGCGGAACAAACTTAGAAAAACAAAGAGTTTATTTTAGATTTCTTGTACATCTGTCTTAAAATGTGAGGGATACTGGAGCTTGGTTGGTGTTGTGGGACAGCTTACAGTGGACTTCCCTTATTTTCAAAGACAAAACTTGAAAGATATGCATTCTCCAGCGGAGTCTGTTCCCTACGTGCTACACGCACTGTTTGTGCACGCCAGAAAAATGCACGCGCAGCAGGCACACAGAATGGCGACGGGATTTGATTGGTGTAAAAAAAAGGTATCCCTGCAGGATTATTGGTTGGTGTTTTCCCTGTTTTACTCCTGCTGTAGATAGTGGATATTTTTCGCTCTGTTTTAAGAACACATTATGAGTTTATTACCATCGGGTCATAAAGACCATTTTAACCAGTATTTCAAAAAGTGTATCTAAATCAGATCGCCAACCCTAGCTTTAATGATAGTCACTAAAGTATGTTTGTTAAGATTTTCACAAGGAGCAGAATGAATATGTTTCATAAGGGTTTTTTTTTGCTTTGTTTATTATCAGCAATGATCCAAAATATTGTGAACTAGAAAAGACCTCAGAGAGTGCAGACCTCCACCAAGCAGCTCTGTTCTGGCAGTGGCTTTTCCACAACCTCTATAAAACATGCAACTCTGTATCACCACATCCAGAATAGTGCCAAGATCCAGACCAAACTCAGCACATCCATGGAGATTGTTAGCCTGGATGAACACAACAAGTTTTGGAACGTTACTTAATATATTGATTTTATATGAATTATTGAATGCCGTCAATGGAATATCCCATTATAAATGTCAGTGTGTTTACTGTTGTGTGACGTCAATCTGGGTTGGATCCAGATGAAATTTACCGTGATGATAGAGACATGGACCTCATATTATCCTGTGAGATTGGAATCAAATCTGTCAAAAAAGGATAATACAGGGCTTGACGCTTAGCATTGTCCCAAGTAGCATGGGTGCTACCAAGTTGAAAAATCTAGTATCACACAAATATTTTTAGTAGCACGATGAAAAGTTACCAAGTAGTGTGTTTTTCTTTAATACAAAGATATGCAGTCAACGAGGAGGCATTTGTAAGCAGAATTATTCAATTTATTTGAATTAAAAACATACACTCGAAAGTGACATAAACATACACTTAAAGTGACATAAACAGACTTTCCAGCTGTTTTCTTATGTGCCATGCAGTACTTACAATACATCAATGTGTTCTCGTAAAGGAGCCAAGGGAATGCTTTCTGCCAGTCAGCATTAAACTTGTTCCTCTTACAACTGGGAATGGCAGCGGCGTCATTAACTGTCTCTCTGGCGTCTTGAGACAAAGCGTCTGAAGCTAACACTAACTCTTCCTTGCCGTCAATTTCGCCTCCTCGCTCCATTTTGTCCTCTTGCCTCAATTCAGAGTCCACATGTTCTGGTTTTGTTGGTCTTTTGAAATAATTACTGATAGGCTTCATAGTTGTTTGGTTATTGCTCGTTTGGTCTTTCTTCTAAAATAGTTTAAAATGTCGCTCGCTGTTCTGTCAGTGTATGTTGCCTGGCAACCAGTCCCACTGATGCGCTGTGATTGGTCGAGATGAGGCTTTGGGAGCGCCTGCTTATGTTCGTCTGTACCTCACGCAGGGCGGTGCAGACATGTCGGGTCTACTGAAGGCGAGCTAGCAGCGCAGTTAGGTCAATATAACAAATGTTTCAAAGCTGAACATGTTTCCAGCTGAGGCTGCGTACAGGAATACCACCGGCAACAACTGCCACAACTTCCAACCTATTCAACACAAGATAAAACATGTTTTGAAAGGTCATTTTTTGTAGTCGCACGGGTGCTACCAAATGCAAATCATAACTAGCACTGTAATATTTTTAGTAGCAAATACGAGTACCTTCTTGCACTGTCGAGCCCTGGGATAAGATATGATTTTTTAGGTTGCACCCAGTGCTAATTAATGGGATTTTTTGAAAAGTTGAGATTGTATTGCATACAGACTGTTATACGTATCACCACTAAAATCTGCGTATTTCTGAGTTGAGCCGTTTCCAACATCTCCTGTAAATTTAAGCAGAGCCATGCAGTAGTTTTTATGTAAGCTTGGTAACATCAGACAAACAAAAATACATATGCAGGCAAAAACATAACCAACTTGACAGATGTAAATACCGGTATTCCATAGACTTTTAGAAGTCTTGCAGTCGAAGGAACTAGCACAATGCTAACTTGCATGTTGGCCTACAATGGACCATCAGTTACATCTAAGCTAATGCAACTACAGACTTTACTTGGTTATCTGTGTATAAAAAGAATCCCTTTAGTGATGGAGTGTGAGTGATTTTGTTACTGAGCCTTTTTTGAATTCCTTACTTAATAAAACTCATGATGATTAAATAAAGCCACATGCTGAATTCAAATATCTGCATTTTCCAAGCTCAATACACTGTTTCCCAGCAACGCTATTTTAGGATGCGCGAATAGGTTTGAGATTCACAGAGTGCTATGGTAAGAGGTGCCGAGGGGGTGTTACTGTGAAATTAACAGTTAGATTAAGCTTATTATTCTGTAAATGTAGTTGACAGGTTGGTTAACATTATTCTCAGCACAGTGTCAAATCTAATGTAGGTATGTGTGGATGTCTATAAATGTGGAGGTGCTTTTTTCCCATAAATGTAATTTTGAAAGAACACCTGTTAATGTAGAACAGCACTCCATCCATTCACATTTAGGGCAGGTAGAATTCCAACAGAAGATTTTTTTCCATGCTTTGCTGATTCATGTAGACTGGTAAGTATTTTAGGTTCAGAAGAGGGGGCAGAATGAGAACTTAAAGGATGAATCACTTCTAAGTTAGAGTGGGTGTTATCAGCTGTGTTTATGTGACCATGAACAGTCCCAATAATTATAAAGGAAGTCTGTTTACAATATGACCTAAATTTGATACCACAATTAAATTCCCATACTCATAAATTGCACAATATGTTGACTACTCTTGTTGTATTCATGACATTTAGATAGTGCTGTCTCTTATTTTGCTCACAAATGTTATTAAAAGCACTACAGAGGGGGTGCTGGTTTGGCAGAGTGGTAGACACAACCCATAAACATGCTTTTGCTGACCTAGGTTCAAATGCAGCCTGTAGCCAGTTTGCAGTGTCATTCTACTAGCTCCTGCTCCCTTTCGCAAACCTAAAAACTGTCTCTGTCTCTCTTGTCAATAAAGGTACAAAATCCCCCCAAAAGCAACAAACTGAAAAATAACGCTAAAGATTTGTGGGGATATCCATATATATATATATATATATATATATATATATATATATATATATATATATATATATATATATATATATATATATATATATATATATATATATATATGTTAGGGGTGCAACGATACAGAAAATTCACGGTTCGGTTCGATTCGATACATTTCAGTCACGGTTTGATACATTTTCGATACAAAATATGAGAAATTTCAATGCCTTTTTTACTTGTGGTTTATTAAAATAATGAACATTTGTTTTAACTCAGAGTATATTTTTTTTAATTGAATTAAATGTACCTCTTGCAGCTAAACCAGGCACATTCTTCAGTGCATACTTAGATCCATAAAAAACAAAAACATCACTTAGACTTTACTTCCTTTATTGTCATTACGCAAATTACACAGCAGTGCACTTGGAATAAAATTTCGTTGCATTGGCTTCCTGGATTGTAACAACACACAGTGAAATTGTTAATGAATAAGTGTATAAAAATATAAACATTATTAGGGCCAGAATAAATAGTATAAAAAATAAATATGAATACAAGGGCTATGCAAGAAACATCGATTAACACTGTCAGTTAAAAGTGACCTATAACTACTACAAATATTTATGTGGAATGAAGTGTATTGCACTGTTAGAGATTAAAAAAACAGTCACTATATACCATGTAAAATAAGAATAAGTAAAAATTAAATGAAGCTAATAGAGAAGTCACCCATCTTATGTGGTGCATTCTTAGCAGCAGAGTAAATATTACAAAGAACGAGCTCTAAGTGTATCAAGTGTCGTTATCCACTACAGAAAAGGGTCTCATGTGGACAGCAATAAAAGTAGCTATGGCCCAGTCGATTTCCTTTGCCCTCTTTGAATCATGTGCTAAAAGGCTATCTAAATGACCCAGGTAAAGTCTGTAGCATGTGTGCTGCTTGTTGTTTCTCTGTTTCCACTTTTTTTAACCCGAGGATGATGGAGGTGTTTGTTGTTTTCCCCCGACGTAGCTTAGCATCGTATTGCACTTCCAACATTCTGTTGTGTTTTGTCCACGGCACGCTCACCATCAGGGTCATACTTAACACGGAGGCTAAAGTAGTCCCAAACGGAGAGACAGCAAGCACGATCTGTGGCAGCGGCAGCTCGTAGTGGCATTGCTGGCCCTACGCCAGATCTGAATGATAGTGGAGGGTCTTCAGTTTCAGCTGAAGGTAATGCATTCTCCATGTAGCAGTGCCGTAGCGTCCCGTAGCCTCTTCTGTCTCAGCAGCTTAGCCGAATCAGAGCTACCTAATATCTATCTATCTATCTATCTATCTATCTATATATCTATATATCTATATATATAGATACATATATCTATATATATATATATATATATATATATATAGATAGATAGATAGATAGATAGATATATACATACATATATATATATATATATCCTCTTTAGACGCAAGGATTTGTGATCAGGTCGAGAAAAGCCAACAGAGTACCAACAAACAATATAATATACAACAACACGCAATAATACAGGCAAAATAACAAGCCATTAACAGTTTTTGTTTTCAGCTGCACAACATTTGCCTATGGAGAAGATTATGAGCGACGCGCTCAAACACAATTGCAGCAGCAGCAGTCTCTCCCTCCAACTTTTTCTGGTGTTTCCATCGCAGGTGGTTTCGAACGCATCCCATGCTGCTGTTATAAGCCAGTTTTGCCTGACATAGCATACACTTAACAGTATTTCAACTGGTAATTTGTTTGAAAAACTGCCACACACTGCTCCGCTTGTTGTTTGCTGCCATCGCGTCTCCAAGGCAACCTGAAATGAGGTAATGCGACAGTGGCTGCAGTTTTTTTAAGTTAATTTAAAATTGTGCCCCATTCGTCTATTATATACGCGAATAACTGCACTAGTGGGAACATTTAAGTGTGTAGTTGGTTAATGTTATTATCTAAAGCTTTCAGGCAACATTGTCACCCCTAAAAGTACTATATACATCAATGAGAAATTAACGAGGAAGAGGAACAAATGACGTGTACACGGTTATTGATATTTCTTAAGTGTTATGATTTGTTTTTCGTGTATTGGTTTAAATGTGTAGATGTTGACACCCCTAATCCCCAGTATAGAGATGATATGCTCAGAATGGCAGTGTCCATTGCAAGGCATCCACAACCCTCAAAAGGTTTCTTTGAAAATAAAACACAAAGAATAAAACACTAAAGTAAGTTCTGCCTTAAATGTAAGTCAGTTTTAGCTTCAGCAAGCGCTCTCCACGTAGTGTCAGACTGAAGCTGCCTGGCAGTGCGAGTGTGAGTGAGCTCTGTTGTGGCGTCTCCATTCATATTCCTTCCATGTGGAGAGAAGAGCGGTGGTATAATCACCAGACAGTAAAGTCATCATCACTGTGAGGAGAGCTGGAGGGCAGCAATCTTCTCTCTGCTGTCTCTCCTCTCACCCACAGAGGTTGACACTCTGTCAGTGCCAGATAAAACAATTGTACTGACACATATGAGCAAAAAACTGTAACAGGATGCTCACAGACAGAACTACTGCTGGGCCTCATGGACCAAGACTCATCCTAAGATGATTTTAAGTTGAATGGACTACAAATATAAATGACAATAATGTTTCTAGTTAGAAATGGCAAATGGCTGTGACAATATCAGAACAACAAGCCATTTTTCTCTCATTATTTTAGTCATTGACATTGTTGCTTACTGTAATGAAAAAATAGACCTCCTAGATACCCACATTTTTTTTATTTTATAGTTTGATTAAATTAACTGCAGAAAAAACACCTGCAAACTATTTGAACTTAGCAGTTAATTGACACCAAAAAACTTCATATCAGCATTTTGATATTTTTGTGTAAAAATTTAGCTAGATACGCAAATTATCATTACTTCTCTGTTTTGGTAGAAAACCCGATATCCCCTTCTTTAACTAAACAAATAGAAAGACTTAATCCAATGATAAGATATGAAACAAACAGTAAAGTGAGTAAGATATTTTATGACTCTGTATTTTCCATGCTACAGTGTTAAACTTTAGATAAGCGGTGGTTGTTTACTCTTTCTCTTAGAAGTCAATCCTGCATTACTCTTCTATTTCCAGGAATCTGTATAACACTGTTACAACAACTTACCCCCACTATTAAGCCTCTTTTTTGTGCTACTTCAGCCCAGAGCGCAGCTCTCTGACCATTCCCCATCAGCATACTAATGAACATACAGTAATTAATTTTGCTAAGTACACAGATATCATTAAATCCAAAATGAAGGATGCACAATATTATCGGTTTGATATCAGTATCTGCTGATATCAGCCTAAAAAGTTGAGTATCAGTATCGGCCGATATTGAAACTTTTGCAGATATTTACAGCTGATATATTGGCCACGTACTATGGGTGTGATGATCCATCAATCTGATTCGATGCATCGGTTGGTTAAGCCATGATCCATTCACATATGGGGCCAGTATTGTAGCAAAACTATTTACAAATGTGTATTTCGATCTGTGTGTGTTACCAGATCCACAAATTTGTAAAGGAAATCTGTCTGTGTGTAACTACATCCTTAAATGTGAAAACAAAATCTGTGTGTGTGTAAAATAACTGTGGCCACTACATTGGATGTATTCTCACACGTGACTTTTGCTACACTCCTGCTGCGGGACAGGAAAACATTTGTGCAGCGATCTGTGTGCAGACTTGTCTGTAAGTCTCCGTGGAGATATAGTTTCAGACCAACAGGGGTTGCAAGCACCAATGATATTGGTCACCTCTACTGTTTTTAGCCTGGCTGGCTCATAGGACAGCGGTGCAATTTATATTGTTACAACTTCAGTTGTTATTAGTGGTATTTCCAGAGAAATAACAATGTTAAAAAAGTATCGTGATCTCTAAACAAGTTACAGATTCTTGTTGGAGACACAAGAAAATATGAGTCCAACAAAATAGCAGCTATCCATGGACCTGAGACACAGCACATAGGTTATTATCAAGGATTTAGCTTAGACTCATTCGATATGACCGTCTTGGCCAGACTTTTCAGTATGTTCAAGGGAATATTATGTGGTGGCAAGAAGCATTGTAATGTATGACGGCGTATTAGGGTTATTAGGCTGAGCCATTACCTATTTATAAAGATACTTCACTCAATAAAAAACCTTGCTAACTAAATATAAATCTATTTCTTTTAAATTAGAGCTGTACAATAAACTATTACACATGTGTGATCATCAGGCTGGCTTTGGTGCTACTACAGTCAACAACAGTACAGTTAGGGCTGGGTTAAAAAAATCAATTTTATCGATTTGAATTGATTTCCCTTTAAATGGTTCATAATTGATCCATAAAACCCGAAGATCGATCTTTTAACGTGGGTAGTTTTTTCTTCATTGGACGGTCCGAGAAGCAGCCTGTGGTATCAACTCTGCTAGTCTCGCGTTTAGCGCTGCCTTCCACTGAACAAGATCTCATGAGATGTTACTGCAAGCAGTCAAAAAAACATGGCGGAAGCGAGTAGCACTATAGGGGCACCACTGGAGAGTTTAAAAGCCGACGTTTGGACATATTTCAGATTTAAAAGCATGAAAGAAAAGACAAGTTGGACAAAAAACAAGTAACTTGCAGAATATGCATTAATGCATATCATTAATATGTGATTAATGTAACTGCTTTGGGTTCAGTTCTTAATGTAAAAAATGTTTTAACAATGTACCAGGTCAAAACGTCATTTACAACATTATTTTTACTGAGATAACCCAGACTGAACAAATTTCGAATCGTGAATCGAATCGATTTGAGACCTCTTAATATCGAATTGAATTGATCCAGAAAATCTGAATCGACACCGAGCCCTAGTACAGTTATTAAAGTTATATTCATTACCTATTTGGAACCAGTACTCCAACCTCATCTTCTGTCAGTTCTGTCTCTCCTGAAGAATCTGAGGTTGAGATAAGCAGTGAATCTGAATCAGGTGTGGATGGAGATCAAGTCAATGAATCAATCGCAGAAGACTTACCTGTAAACTCACCTGAACCTGTAATCATACCTACCACAGCTGACGAAGACTTACCTGAAGATCCGATCCAGTCCGAGCCAAACCAATCTAACTCAACAGTTGCCACTGCCACTGACGTAGTTAACAACGATTCTACCTTTAGACGCTCAACCCGTCAAAAAGTACCACCTAAACGGCTAGGTTATAACACCCTTGGTAACCTGCTTATATCTGTAGTTCAGACGTTTCTACATAGTATGTCTGATATTTTAGGTGTCTCTACCTCTTCAGATTCCATAGTGCCGTCAATTCATGTGGTTTAATGGGTTTAACATGCAATGGGATGTGCCTGGTTTAAGGCGGGGAGGGTGTAACCCAGGGTTGAATAAACACACTTCACTTGATTAAAAAGGATATGACTTAAATTTAGACATATTTACCTTGAGTAAGAGCTGTAGTGTAAGCTAGAAGATCTATGTGAAAATCATGCAGGCAGTATCATGTATTATACTTTTTTATGATATTGATGTATATTCATAAGTAGGTATTCACTATAGAAAGTTTAAGAATTTTACTCTTCACTGTAGTGGCATTAAAGCCTGTCTATTCACATCGATGGAAACTCAAAACGTCAATCAACATCGTCATCTTTAATTTATGCCTTTATTTTAAAATCCTGACTGGACATGCGTTTCAGTTTCCGCCCAACTGCGCGTCGTTTCGAAGTTTCCAGGGCTCTCAAGTCTCAAGCATTAAATGTATGAGACACACATTTGAACCTTTTCACTCACGCCACACCTGATATTTCTCCTGCTTTAAAATGTATTTTGTAGTGCCCACCGAGTAACACTGCAATATGGGAATGTGTAGCAAGATGCTGTTAGCATCACAGAGCTAAACTGGAGCTTGAAATATCAGCCAATCATAAAATAGCTCTGCTGTGTCCAGGTAAGATACGGTTGACCTGACAGCTGAGGATGCATGCTGCATGCACGACAGGAGAGCATTATCACACGAGTGCAGTGAGTTATATAATCATTTGATTTTGTAGCACACTGATTAATGAAATTTCATATAGTTAGAAAATAAAACAGAGACATTTTAGTGCCATTCCTCTTCCACAGCGACCATTAAACAGTGAAGCAAAGTCTGATCACACTGACAAAAAAACTGTGGTTACCAGGCATCACAGTAGAACAAAGTCAGCAATGGTGAGGTAGTTAAGTAAATAGTTCTAATTTTGAATATGACAAATGTTATGATTCAATTAAAATTAAAACTGCGCATTTGTAGTTTGATAGAGCATGGTCAAATGTTGGAGGTCAATAGTAATAGAATTAAAATAATAATTCAGTAATTTGTATTATAATGTTGCATCATTACTTGATATAATATACAAACATTACAATGTGACAATCAGACCCATAACGTAATTGTGGGGGCAAAAAAGTAGGGCTGTAATCAACCAAAGAAATTGTTGGTCGACTAAAACACAGCAATTTGTTGACCAAAATCGACCAATTGGGGGGGGGACATCCCCGCGCTCTGTGTTTCTCCCCTGTGCGCGCCTCTTTCCCTCCTTTCTTTCTCTCAACCCAAGACTCTTTGCTTTCCTGTCTTTATCAATAATATGGGCAGTCACTGTCATATAGGACTACATTCGAAGAGACGCACACATCTGTAATCTTTATCTATTAACTTGGAAGCTTTTTCTTTTTTTCTCCCTCATATTTTGCCGTTAGTGCATGCGTAATTGTGAGGCGCGCTGGCACTGAATATCCAGAAAAACATTCGAACCTGGAAATTCATGGGACTCTTTTAGTGTTTCCACACACAGTTTCATATTAACCACGTTGTTCACTACAACAGACACTTCTCCTGCTGGAACTTTGAAGGCATCGCCAACTTCATAGTCGCGCAGCGATGGTTCTTCCTGTGTGCGCACCTCCTTTTTTTCTCTCAACACAAGACTCTTTCCTTTCCAGTCTTCATCAATGAAATGGGCAGTCACTCTCATATAGGGGTCCATTCGAAGAGACGTACACATCTGCTTTCTTTATCTATCAACTCGGAAACTTTCTTTTTTTACTCCCTCGTATTTTGCCGTGAGGGCGTGCGTAATTGTCTGGCGCTGGCACTGAATATCCAGGTTCCAATGTTTTTCTTGGCCTTCCACGACACCAATGGGCCTCATACCCTCAGAAATAAAATAGTCAATTCCTTCTGTGATGTAGTTTTTGCATTTGGGTGTTTATATGAGGCATAAAATCCAGCGCTTGCTGGGTGAGGGATCCCACCGCTGCAGCGCGGGCAGAGCACATGCAGCTATAAAACGAATACGCGATTATAAGACTAGAATATTAAATTGCTCTTAAATAAAATATTGAAATGAACGATAAATACATTAAAATGGTGTTCTGAGACATGATGGGGGTGCTCAGAAAATACCCCCATTTCACTTGATACGTTTCTCCTGATGAAATGAACTGCTGGGGAAAAAATAAATTGACATATTTGGTCGACCAATCAGAATTTTGGTCGACTGAGCACGCATCGACCGATTAGTCGACCAGTCGACTTTGACTTTACAGCCCTACAAAAAAGCACCTTACCTGAATTAATCCAATTTTAATTTTAAGACATGATTAGATCATACAGATGGCTAAAATCCTCTTTAAACTCTCATACCCAAAGGTCAGTGCATCATTTTACATTTCGGTAATAAAACTATCAAAACTGTTTTGTATTTCTGTCTTGCTTCAGATGATATGCTGCTGATTGTGTTCAGTGAGGACATAATACTGTCTTAAATCGATCGAAGGCCCCTGAATCCTATCAAATCGTGACAGACTTTGTGATATCGCCAAATATCGTATTGTTTTTCAAAGAATCAATATTGTATCGTCATGAAACTGGAGATTTACACCCCTACCACATACTGTATATCAGCTATATATCGGCTGAAATATATACAAATGTTTAAAATTGATGCTCCTTCTCATCACCGCATGGGTACATTTAAATATCAGGGGTTTCATTTTTGGATGAGTTAAAAGTTGCTAGCTGTGCTTCCCTTCTTGGTAAGGGCAGTTGGCTTAAAAATGCTGAGATTTTTGCTTGGGGAGATTGTTTGGTAAGCTTCTGGTCATCCATTAATGTTTGTTTAAATTGTTTTTTATTATTTTACCGTTATGGTCTCTCCTTCCTCCGCCGCCTGAGTGTGTGTGTGTTTGTGTCTTTATACTCCCCTTCACACTGCCACGCGGCAACGCGCCGCCTCCAGTCATTTCAATGAGGGACAGGCGGCAGACAGCAAGCGGTTATGACCGCGGCGGTAGAAAGAAGCGGCTGCGGCCCAAGAGCACGCGCACAGATTTTGCCCTGCTGCTCAGAGTCCAGCGTGTTGAACTTTCTGGCTGCAGTCGCCTGGCAGCAGCCAATCATATCAAACTATCAAAAAACTACATGTGGGAAAGCATTTCTACTGAATTGTTTTTAGGGAAGGGAGTGTTGTGAGACACCTTTAGGTGGCCTCTGCTCTGACATTTCGCTGAATCACTGCTACGTCTCGGACCGCAGTGGCAGCAGCCTCTTGAAAAAAGACTGCATTTCGGGGGGACTCAGCCTGCAGAGAGACGGTTTGGTTGCCGCGCGGCTTATCGGTGTTGTGCCAGAGGAGCTGGGAGGAGGTGTTTGGCAGAGCGGAGAGGAAAACTGTATTTTACTGAATGTAAGCAAACCATAGCGACACAACATTAGACTCTAACATTAGACTCTAGTGTTTTTTTTTAATTTGGTAAGAATCTCTGTCATCGGAACTTTGATCAAAATAAATATGATTTTTTTAAACTCTACGTCTGTCTGAATCCTGTAAGCAGGGCGGGTGTGTCTGTTGAGGGGGCGAGGCACCCTCCCAAATACACTATAGGGGAAACACTGCTGAAATAAAACAAGTCCGTTTTTATTACAGTTTTTCACTGTTCTTAACACGCGTTTCTCAAACCACTAACGGATTCCTTCAAATTGTACACACAAACCTGAAAACCTCACACACAAAATGCTAAACCTGATACTTTCTTTTCAAGATGACTCTTTGCCATCAAATCTCTCAACTGTTCACAAAATGGAACTCGTGTTCTCATTTGGTACATACAACCACATTCTCCAATGACACACACATACCAGTCAATTTGTACACACAGTTCACCATTTGCTGCACACTACCAAGCATTCACAGCACACTGAAGTGCAAAATTGAAAACCCAATTATAGAAATACAATACACAATGTGAATGGCACTGACTCATGAGAATTACCCATTGTTTTCTTTTGGAAAATGTCTGTGTAGGCCCACTTCTTCAAACATAAAATATCACACAAGTATGCAGCAAATCGTTGTTTTATTTACATTGTTTCAGTGCACACGCATTTCTAAAGAAAATGTATGTAAACAAAACAAAAAAAAGTCAAAAGGCCCTCTCACTCTTACCCCTCTCCCTCTCTGGTTCTCGTTGTCCATTGTTCAGTGCTTACCAAACAAGGCAGAGGCTCAAGGCCCTTTTATGCTGCACTTCTCCTGATTGAAAATTGCTCACCAGACCTGGGTGTTTAGAGATTTGCATGGATGTTTGTTGTGGGTTGATGGTTTGAGATTTCAATTGGGCTGTGTGTGCAACAACTGACCATTGTGCGTACAGCTTTGACAACAAGGTGATGTGTAATTGACATCAGAGTGTAAAGAAGGAAAGTCAAAGTCTAATGCAGATAAGGGAGTGTTTAGATGTGGCAAATTGGGCCAAGCAATTGGTACTTGAAGTGAGGGTTTTGCAAACTGTGCCAAATTATCGATTGTTGCGTGTTAAGAACCGTGAAAAACTGTAAGCGTAGAGCTTGTGCCCTTGACCTGAAATATCAGCATTGGTATTAGTATTGGTATAGGTGTTGATATCGGCGATAATGAATCAAAAAATTATTGGCATTTCAGATATTGGCAAAAATCCAATATTGTGCATCCCTATACGAAACATATATTATTTAAATGTAAAAATGTTACAGGTGGACAAGCTAATCACGCTTTAAAATGTCAATGAAGTGTGTTACTCTAGCTGAGTAAACCTCCTCAACAATGGGCTTGCACTGTGTTTAATCAAATGAACGTGTTTATCAATTAAACCAAAGACGTGTCGTAGTGAAAAATAAGTAAGAGCTGAATTCTCACATTTGGCTCTTCTGGTTTGTCTTTTGATTTCGTTAAACTAAGACGTGGGTCAGCACATGTACAAATGTTCATTACAACAGGGGGAGTCTGCATGATGAGAGCTGCAATCTGCAGATTTACACAAATCAGCTGCTAGACTAGTAAGTGTTTTCATCAAGTCACACTTGTGTTTCAATGAATTTGATGATATAAGCTGACAGTAATACTTAGGCTATCTTCAACATGAGAAGCTATCTGTTGTGTGCGTAGCATGTGTTCCTCCACCAAACTCAAACAACTCTACCAAGCTATCCCCTTGAATGCATGCCTGATAAGAACGATATGAATGAATTACTCATCAAAGGGGTATCAGTGAGGACATGCAGGAGGCTTTTGTTTACCATAATTTTCAGCTAAAATGCTGTAAACAGTAGTAGTGACATCATATAAGTCACATGTCTGCAAAGCTCCATATGAACCTGAGCCAAATCAAATTATGGATTTTTGATATTGGAATTCACAATGTGAGCTTCTTAAACAAGTAAACTACAAAGTCTTTATTGTAAGTTGTCTAATCCAATGTCTCTACAAAAACAAAAATCAATACATCTCAAGACTAGATGTATTGCCCTGTTTAAAACTGCAGACTCGCAGATTCAAGCTGGGTCTGCTGTGACACTCGCAGAAAACTTCTTCCTTCTTTTTATGTCCTTGACGTACTTGGTCGAGTGCGATAAGAAAGTGCTTGTCCGTCCTTTTGTCTGAGCCACTTTCCCTAAAGGATGATTAAGATTTTGCTGCATAATGGCACATTTCATTAAATGGAAACTTTCTCAACACCAAACTGTCTGAATTTCTCTTTTTATGGCCAATTTATCTTCATCAAAGAACCTTGATTATACTTTTTTTCTTAACTTGAACACTCCATGACTCCATATTGTCTACTTAAGCATGCATGTTGGGTTGTTACCCTGTTTACCCCCCAGGTTTTATTTGTTGCAGGTGGATAATAAAGAAGACATCTTGTTCTGTCGTTACATGTCTGCTTTCCACTGATACTGACTGAGAGTGGTGATGTACACTGCATTGATTTATTGGCAGACTGTTGTGTCATTTTTCTTTAAAGCTACACATTGGTGCCGTTAAGGTCGTCTCAAGTAGAGGTCACACTCCATTGTGTCTGTCTCGCTGCGATTCCTGCCATAGATTTTCTTGTATACAGATTATAGGCCACATATCACAGTCATTTATCTCCCGACTCCATGAAGTGTCCCACCGTCTCTCTAAATGCGGCTCGGCAAGAGTAACATTTGGAAAATGACCACGAGCCACAATTTGTCAAGCTGTGCTGACTGGTGTGCTCAATTCACTTTCTTCTTTCTCTCCGATAGCAGAATTACAGTTGAGTGTTCGCTGACCTAATGCAATAGAGGCTCCATACGGACAAAGTAATGTGATTTTCCCAGGCTTTCATTCTGTGTCTGCAGCTGGAAAGAGAGAGGGGCCCACAAGAGATGGCATCTGAATTTTTGGGGGTGCGGCTGTCTGAAGGAGGGGCGAGGGAGGACTTAATGCATGAGATATGGACAGCAGCGAGTCACTACAACCTTGATGTGGATTATAAGGGAGAGAGAAGGACATGCCAGGGTCCAGTGATTATAACAAAGCTTACAGTGATGCATCGTTACACCTTTGCTGTTGACTCCAGGGGTGTATTGACACTTTTGTTATCTGCAGGTCACCTCAGGTTAGAGGGTTATTGTAGTGACCTGCTAGCCTAAACAATATGTTAACTCACATGCAGCTGTAACCTTGAGGTTTGACTTAACCTCTGATTGATTTGTATTTTGTTCAGTGTCAAGCAGGGTTACAAAGTTGATAAGTAAAAGTGGTTGGATTTATTTGTTTTTACTTAACCTCATGGGTTAAGAAAAAGCTAATCAGTATGACTAGGGCTTGGAAATAGAAACCAAAAACTATTTGTCAAGATTCTTATGTGTAGAGAAATAAAATATAGTTGTCACAAATCCAAACAATATTGATATAGAGATGGGGGTACATCAATACACTGTAGTAGGACTGGAAAATACATGAATAAGATTGATTAATTCAAATGATTTTCAGCAGAAGATTTAAAAATGAAATATCGCAATTGTTAACTCAACTTAATTCAGTCATAAGCTGTTGTAGTGTTTAAAACTATAAATACTGTAAATGTGTAGTTTTCTTGTCAGGTTTTGCACAAGCACGTTTTGAGAATGTATTTGTTTCTTTAATGAGATTTAACATTGATCAGATGTTTCCATTTTATTATTCTGTGAAAATAGCTCATCTTTCAATTCTGTTGTAGACAAGCCTCCCTATGTTTGAACTACATTATCAACATTTTGTGATTGAATTTCACCATGTATTGTACATATAAAAGGTAAAGTCTGTTTACTTTTGGAACTTATTATGTTAACATGAAAGCAAAACTTAATGTAATTTCAGAGTCACTTTGATTTTTTTTCAGGGAAAAATTGTTTAAATCAAACATTAAGTTTTGTGGAAAAAAAATGAGGATTTTATTTTTGAGTCATCCAGCCCTACACCGTAGTATCATGACATTTGCTTGACAAAATGACATTGATTATTGGCTGTCATATATTGATATGTTTTAATGTATGTGTTTCTAAAGTTTAATGAGGATTTTGGTCCAGAATATATAAAATCAATTACTCAAGTCCTATGATAGTGCTGCTGAGCCAGGTCTGACCATTGACGTTCATTGTTCTTGAGAGCCGGGTGTAAACAACATGGCTGCACAGGAGAGATGAAAAGAACATACTTTTGGCATTTAAATCTGTAGTGTGATCTTGGTATGGACTTTGAAAGGGAAAGAAAAGGTGAACATGATGCATGGTGATGTATGAAACTATAATAGTGGATATGAGGCTCACCTCACACAGCAACACCCAAGGACAGTGAAAGTCGACAGCAGTGAAGCAGTGAAGTGAAACAGTCCTGATAAACCAGGCAACACTTGACATGCGTAGCCTATCAAAGCTGTGTCAGAATTCTGACGGATATGAAAAAATAGCTCAATCCTTTACGAACCCTATATGCAAAGACTGAAGACTTCACCATGCTGACAAAAAACAAAGCCTTTTGTTACATACTGATCGCCATCTTTAAAATATAACTCGAGGAACAGCAGCACTAAAGCCCTTAAGAGCAGTGAAGCTTAAAGTTACAGAGAGGCATAGGACAGCAGAGCAGGTGGCAAAACTGGCTACTTGTAGGCATTAGGCTGTGAGGTTTACTCCTTATTTAGTTTATTTAGTTAAACTGAAGTGGCTAGACATATATACTGGAGCTGAAACGATTCCTCGAATAATCTCGATTATTCAATTACAAAATATCTTCGAGGCAAATTGTGTGCCTCGAAGCCTCGTTTAATATACAAAACCCGAAACTAGTTGAGTTGGAACGTTGTCTCACGTCTCACGTCTCACGTCTTCTCCCGCTTATCCGTGGTCGGGTCGCGGGGGCAGCAGCCTAAGCAGAGAAGCCCAGACTTCCCTCCCCCCAGCCACCTCGTCCAGCTCTTCCCGGGGATCCCGAGGCGTTCCCAAGCCAGCCAAGAGACATAGTCTCTCCAGCGTGTCCTGGGTCTACCCCGGGGCCGCCTTCCGGAGGGACGTGCCCGAAACACCTCACCAGGGAGGCTTCCAGGAGGCATCCGGACCAGATGCCCGAGCCACCTCATCTGGCTCCTCTCAACGCGTAGGAGCAGTGGCTCTACTCCGAGCTCCTCCCGAATGACCGAACTTCTCACCCTATCTCTAAGGGAGAGCCCAGCCACCCTGCGAAGGAAACCCATTTCAGCCGCTTGTACTCGCGATCTCGTTTTCTCGGTCACGACCCAGAGCTCGTGACCATATATGAGGATAGGGGTGAAGATCGACTGGTAAATCGAGAGCTTCACCTTACGGCTCAGCTCCCTTTTTACCACGACAGACCGGTGCAGAGCCCGCGTTACTGCTGACGCCGCACCGATCCGCCTATCGATCTCCCGATTCACCCTTCCTCCGCTCGTGAACAAGACCCCGAGGTACTTAAACTCCTCCACTTGGGGCAGAATCTCTTCCCCAACCCGGAGAAACACTCCACCCTCTTCGGGTGAGGACCATGGACTCGGTTGGAGGTGCTGATTCTCATCCCAGCCGCTTCACACTCAGCTGCGAACCGATCCAGTGAGAGCTGGAGGTCACGATTCGACGGGCCAACAGGACCACATCATCTGCAAAAGCAGAGACCCGATCCTGAGGTCACCAAACCGGAACCCTCAACGCCCTGACTGCGCCTAGAAATTCTGTCCATAAAAGTAATAAACAGAATCGGTGACAAAGGGCAGCCCTGGCGGAGTCCAACCCCCGGAAAGCGACTCAGATGTACTGCCGGCAATGCGAACCAGACTCTGACACCAGTCATACAGAGAACGGACTGACCCGTAACAGGAGCCCGCTACCCCATACTCCCGGAGCACCCCCACAAGACCCCACGAGGAACACGATTGAATGCCTTCTCCAAGTCCACAAAGCACATGTGGACTGGTTGCAAACTCCCATGCACCCTCGAGGACCCTATGGAGAGTATAGAGCTGGTCCACAGTTCCACGACCAGGACGAAAACCACATTGCTCCTCCTGGATCCGAGGTTCAACAATCCGACGGACCCTCCTCTCCAGTACCCCTGAATAAACCTTCCTGGGGAGGCTGAGGAGTGTGATCCCCCTGTAATTGGAACACACCCTCCGGTCCCCCTTCTTGAAAAGAGGAACCACCACCCCAGTCTGCCAATCCAGTGGCACTGTCCCCGATGTCCACGCGATGTTGCAAAGACGTGTCAACCAAGACAGCCCTACAACATCCAGGGCCTTAAGGAACTCCGGGCGGATCTCATCCACCCCCGGAGCCCTGCCACCGAGGAGCTTCTTGACCACCTCGGCAACCTCAACTCCAGGGATAGAAGAGCCCACCACGGAGTTCCCCAGGTCTGCTTCCGCACTGGAAGACGTGCTGGTGGGATTGAGGAGGTCTTCGAAGTATTCTTTCCACCGATCCAAAACATCCCGAGTCGAGATCAGCAGCGCACCATCCCCACCATAGACAGTGTTGACAGCGCACTGCTTCCCCTCCTGAGACGCCTGATGGTGGTCCAGAATCTCTTCGAAGCCGTACGGAAGTCGGAGTTGGAACGTTGTGTAAATCGTAAATAAAAACAGAATACAATGATTTGCAAATCGTTCGAACTGGTAAACTGTGTTATTTTTTTGCAAATATTAGCTCATTTGGAATTTGATGACTGCAACATGTTTCAAAAAAGCTGGCACAAGTGGCAAAAAAGACTGAGAAAGTTGAGAAATGCTCATCAAACACTTATTTGGAACATCCCACAGGTGAACAGGCTAATTGGGAACAGGTGGGTGCCATGATTGGGTATAAAGCAGCTTCCCTGAAATGCTCAGTCATTCACAAACAAGGATGGGGCAAGGGTCACCACTTTGTGAACAAATGCGTGAGCAATTTGTCGAACAGTTTAAAAACAACATTTCTCAACGAGCTATTGCAAGGAATTTAGGGATTTCATCATCTATGGTCCGTAATATCATCAAAAGGTTTAGAGAATCTGGAGAAATTACTGCACGTAAGCTGTAAGGCCGAAAACCAACATTGAATGCCCGTGACCTTCGATCCCTCAGGTGGTACTGCATCAAAAACTGGCATCACTGTGTAAAGGATATCACCACATGGGCTCAGGAACACTTCAGAAAACCACTGTCAGTAACTACAGTTCGTCGCTACATCTGTAAGTGCAGGTTAAAACTCTACTATGCGAAGCCAAAGCCATTTATCAACAACACCCAGAAACACCGCCGGCTTCGCTGGGCCCGAGCTCATCTAAGATGGACTGATGCAACGTGGAAAAGTGTTCTGTGGTCTGACGAGTCCACATTTCAAATTTTGTTTTTGGAAACTGTGGTCGTCGTGTCCTCCGGAACAAAGAGGAAAAGAACCATCCAGACTGTTATAGGCGCAAAGTTCAAAAGCCAACATCTGTGATGGTATGGGAGGTGTATTAGTGCCCAAGGCATGGGTAACTTACACATCTGTGAAGGCACCATTAATGCTGAAAGGTACATACAGGTTTTGGAGCAACATATGTTGCTGTACAAGCAGCGTCTTTTTCATGGACGCCCCTGCTTATTTCAGCAAGACAATGCCAAGCCACATCCTGCACGTGTTACAATAGCGTGGCTTCGTGGTACAAAAGTGCGGATACTAGACTGGCCTGCCTGTAGTCCAGACCTGTCCCCCATTGAAAATGTGTGGCGCATTATGAAGCGTAAAATACAACAACGGAGACCCCGGGCTGTTGAACAACTCAAGCTGTACATCAAGCAAGAATGGGAAAGAATTCCACCTGAAAAGCTTCAAAAATTGGTCTCCTCAGTTTCCAAACGTTTACTGAGTGTTGTTAAAAGGAAAGGCGATGTAACACAGTGGTAAAAATACCCCTGTGCCAACTTTTTTGCAATGTGTTGTTGCCATTAAATTCTAAGTTGATGATTATTTGCAAAAGAAAATAAAGTTTCTCAGTTCGAACATTAAATATCTTGTCTTTGCAGTGTTTTCAATATAAGTTGAAAAGAATTTGCAAATCATTGAATTTTGTTTTTATTTACGATTTACACAACGTGCCAACTTCACTGGTTTTGGGTTTTGTATAATTATACATATAAATATTTATCTGGACTACTATACAGTGCACGGTGTTTGACACGGACGGTCATTTCTGTGGCACAACGCGCCTGCTACCTCCGCTGCTGCGTGGCGTGTAAAATCATTAAGGAGGAGAAAAGAGAGGGACAGAGAGAGTCCGCAGAAGAAATGGCAGCGAGTGTCCCAAGTGTGTGGTCACTACAAGAAGCGACGAAAAGAAAACACAGTGCAGTGTGTCTGATGTCAAACGGAGTTAGCTTAGCACGTAGCTTAGCATGAAAGCACGTCGTCACTGCTGCAGCTCGTCAACAGTAAACATCCGACCCAGGTCACATTGCATCCGTGCGTGCTCTCTCCCACACATCGACCTTACCAGGAGCGACAACTACAGGTACCACAGCAACATCTATGACCGACCGTGTGTGTGAACAGAAAATTCTTATGACTGCGTTTATAGCTGAACATTATCTCTTGCTCACAATGGCAATTGGAGGCGATGCAAGAACGTTAGTTTTTGAGTTCTAGACCAAATCATTTTTAAAAATTGCTGCAAATCAACTACAGCTTTTTATTTCTTTTGGGGAACTTGTCATGTTTCATATCCTCCACCACCTATTCCCCCCCCCCCTCGATAAAGAATTTTCAGGCACAGGATTTTTTCCTGCTTCAAGCCCTGTGAGTTAATAGTTGCAGTATATCGAAGTCTAAGACACCCAATTTGAGGTTATTTTTGTGATTAACTATCAGACATTGCAGACAAACTTGTGAACAATTTCTTGATAATACATACATTAGAACTTTATGAAGAGGTGGGCAGTATGGCCTCATACCATAAAATAGTATTTCAAGGAAACTTGTGATCCTGATGTATATAATGATATGAGAAAAACTGTTCTATTGATGACTGCTTGGAGATTCAACCAGTCCAAGCAAAATTTAAGGGATTTTAGATCCCTCTTAGTGAATTTATAGGTGTGTGCTCTAATGTTTACTATGGCTGAATAGACAGGCTGGATATGCTTTTTGAACTGGAACAAACACCTGGCTCGGGGCGAGTCCCCTCATGACATCATTTGGGGAAAATATTCTAATGGACTGTCAAAGTGCATATAATTTTAATAAAGTAAAAGAAATCATTAAGTTACGGTAGTAGCTGGTGGATAAAATGGCCACAAACCTGCAGATGTCAATGTTTTCATTACTCAGACATACTGCGTCCCTGAATTGGTGATATAAAAAACTACAGTCACGTTATGACCCTCAGCCATGTTTCTGACTAGAAGAAAGAGCAATGTGTAGGCTGCATAAATATGTAAGCAAAAATAAGGAAAGTGGGTGAAACCTACCTACCAGTTCTGATCAAATTTCAAATGGCTTGTCTTGTAGTCAGTAACCATTTTACTGTTAGTGGTTCTTACTGTTAAAACCTTTTTAACTGAGCAATTAGGCCTAGGTTTTTGTTTTTAAGTCTTTAATGTAAAAAAACCCTCTCATAGCTGTCTTAACACTCAATCATCTTTATTGATCGACTTGATTTTACCTCAACTTCTACCATTTATCATTTCATTGAGCAATATTTTGCTAAATCTTCAATTTAATATATTTTACTGCCTTAAACTGGACTTTTACAGTTAATCATCTGCCTAAAGAGGGTGAAATGAGGGTTTTTGCCTCCAGAGAATTATTTAAAATATGGGAAAGAGTTTGTTTTTGGGTGTATGGGGAGCTTTTTTCTTTTTTTAGCTGAAAATGTTGATATTTTACCAGACCGCATCAAACTGCTACATAACACACACAAATACAAATACAAATCAAATGCATCCATGCTAAAACTCAGCCCGTGTCAGCCATGGCCTTCGTCAGGCCTCTGGATTGCTCCACTGAAACTTCTACAAAGTGCTCTGAAGGTCTGTTATTTCTCGCTTGGATGTTTCTGCTCCCTGATGGAGAAGCTACTGAGCCAGGCAGTGCTTTTATAGACAGGCCAAGGTTAAGAATGTCATCAAACTTTGCCAAAGCCAGAATCCAAGTAAATATAGCAACAATAAGACAGGTGGAACGGCTGAGTCACAAACAGCTCTGAAGTAGAAACACTTTGTTTAAAGTTTGTCTCTGAAAGACTAGGTTTTATTCCTTTCCCTTTTCCACCCCAGAATAGACTGAGAAGAGTTTTATTATGGATGGGGACCTTTGGATCATGATGAAAAGTCGGGCTTCTTCAATAATGTTTGCCTTGACAGCTTGAATGGGATAAAAATCAGTCTCCTAGACATTGAGGTTGTGTACTTGAGTGTGGACCAGAGCTGAGCAGTTTTCCTTTTAGCATTCGCAGTTGCTCATTCTGCTGATGCGGAGTAGTCCCATCATTAGACATGTGATGCCATTTGAAGCTAACATTCAGTAAGCACCTCATCGAGTTCAATTTTTGTTGAATATGTCAATTCATATAAACACAAATGTTGAAGTTCAGGTTTCTACATCTTTTTCTCCTTATGATCTTGACACTTGTAGACTGTGTTGTTGTAGTTGAGAGCCTGGCAGCAGATTTACACATGAACTTAATGACATTTTCTCAAAAATTGATTGTGCATTTAATTTGTTTGGCAACATTAGGGGAACTCTACTCTCTGTTTGAATTAAACCCAGTTTTCACTTTAATAAAATACTGATTTTTGCGGACACTGATACTGAAATCAATCTTGATATTGATATTTTGGTAAGGGCAACAAACCCTCCTCTTTACTTATTTTGACCTGCTCTACTCATGAGTAAAATAAAGGATTTTAAGCAAGAAAAACAACATTTTCTCTTGAAAAATTTTACTTTTGATCTGAAAAGTGGACATGCAGTGATGATGAGGTTATGGTTTACCTCATCATCGCTGCATGTCTACTACATTTGTGCAGTCTGCCTATATTATGGCTAATTTATGAGATATTAAGCCAATCTTTAGTACAAAAACCTCTGCTTTAAATATTGGCAAAAATTTTGCTATAACAATAATCAAAATTTAGGTAATTATATTTGAGGCAAGAACTTGCAGTAATTTAACAACAGTAAAATAACTTGGTAGTATCCTAAAGGGATACACAACCTTTTTTCCATGTCTTGCCTCAGTTCTGAGTCCATAACAAGCAGATAGACATCTTTCTATGTGCTGTGCGTACAGTAACAAGGAAGAGAAGGGCAGCACTCACCCACTGCTAATTATCTTAGCTCGAACACTGGGAGTCAATGGACATTGTTAGCTTACCTCTGCCTACAGCCATCAGATAAACTTTTCAGCAACTCTAAATGGTCCTGTGTGCTCAGTGTGACAATTTTTTTTTTTACCATATTGCTTTATGTTATTTTTAGACTTAGATTAGCACTTTATCTAATTTTCAATAGAAATAATAATACGAAATGAGTCAAAACGACAGAGCACATGCGCAAACCACCTTATAAGTGCTTGTAAGGTCGTCAACATAACAAAGCAGTCACAACAAGCACACAGGACCATATGGAGGTACGGAAGAGTTTTTCCAATGACTGTAGGCAGAGGCAGGCTAATGCTACCCATTGGCTCCAAGTGTTTGGTGGTGTCTATCTTTTGTCCTGGACTCAGGAGTGAGGCATTACACAAAAACTAATACATTTCTGCCAATCCTAGTGATGATGAGGTAAACTGTTATGGTACATTGGGGCCATCTGCTTAATTATTACTAATTTAAGGATGTATTGCCAGTCTTTACTGCCAAACCTTTGCTTTAAATATTGGCAAACAAATTATATCCGTGATAACAGTAATCAATGTTTAGACAATTATGTGCTGAAATTGATATTATGCAGATAATTTTGTGCATCCCAAATACTTGGTAAAAGATGTGTAGCAAGTATTTATATAAAAGTACTTGCTACATATCTGAACAGAAATAAAATTAGCCTGAGAGTATAGTCAAAAACAGAACGTTTTGTGCAAGGTGCTAAATGCTTTTGACATGGTTACTAAGAAGTCTGGGGGTGAAATGAGACATCAGACAGAGCAGTGCTATATTTACTCACCATCACTGTAAAAGCGTGGAGACAAGGATAACCTAATCCCTTCTAGTTAAGGTCCTAATGCTAACACCTCTTATTTCTTCATATTGCAACTTATCCTTTCAAAGGGATAGTTCAGGTTTTTGAAGTGGGATTACATAGCATGAGTCTGAATGTGTGCCACATTGTCACAGCTCAGATCTGTCTCTGTTCAGAAAAACCCAGTACAGACAATAATGTTCTACATTGCTGTACATGGTGCCAGATTCACTCACTGCTGTATTAAATGAATTGTGGCCGAAAAAAAGTCATGAAAAGCAACGCAGGTTCATCACACGCACACGATTGCTTATCTGACACTATGTAAAGCACTGTAGAGCTTTATCATCTACCCTAAGATTTCTGAACAGAGAGAGAGCTGAGCTGTGACACTGTAGAAAATGCTGAACTATCCCTATAAAAGAGAAAAGAAAGTCAGTGTATTTCTCCCATTATTGTACAGCCCCAGAGTGAACACTGTGTACTTGATTGTTGTATCCACCTCACTATATGTTCTAAAGACATTATCTCACATCAGTGAACATGATAAAGCTCCTATCCTGCACACACACAGCTTCAGTGTCTGACGAAAATTACATCAGGAAAACAGATACATCAGTCTCAGTGATTAATGAGAGCAAAACATCCCCCTCCCTCTCTGACCAGAAAATGACTAACAAGAAGTGAATGTCAGACTGAATAATGAAGTGGTAACATAACGGCGATTAAGTCAGAACATCACGCAGGGCTGGTTGTGCTTGAAGGCCTTTTTAGGCTCAAGTCTTTGCGCCTGTGAGTCCTATGAGTATCAGTCTTTAAAGGGTAATTTTAGAATTTAATCAATATTAATGATTTTTTTAGCAGCAGCAATTAAGATTGGAGTACATGTGACATTTGAGGAGGGTCTGAAATATGCTTTCATTTGCATTCATTTGCAAGATTGATCCTGGTTATATATTAGTGGTGTGAAAAATGTCTATTCACTAAGATGTCAAAATTTTCATAGCATGACTGTATTCTTTTTTAATAGTGCTGAATTTATTTGGCTAATCAATACTTTATGCAAATTCTTCACAGTGGTTGGTATCCTCCACCCACGACATAGCAGCCATTTGATCCCCACCTTCCCCTTCTTTCATGACACAAGTATGTTACAAGTGTACAGGCCATGGTTAAACTGCTAAGTCACTTGCTGTGCAGAGTAAAGTCTGGAGCCGATACATCAGACTTCACAATGATACATGGCCTACATTGGTGCACCCAAGTCACAGCAGCGGTGAAAGGAAGAGTGCTAAACTCTCAGGGCAGTATAGGTAACACCAAATCAGTGCTGTACTTGATGTTGCAGTGACTATGTTTTATTAATAGTTTTTAGGGGTGTCCAGATACAACTTTTTGACCTCCCATGACCCTCTCATGATACCGATATTGCAGCCTTAGGAATTGGCCGATACCGATATCAATCTGATATGATAACAGCAGGAATCATACATATTTTTAAAACTTATTTTGAAGTATGGACTGTAAGAAACGGCTTGATCAAGTGAGATCACTCAGAGAACAGTAGTCAGCAAAATTAAGTAAGAAAAAAAACTAAAAATAAATAAAATAAACAATAAATACATTGGTGGGAGTGGTTAGCAACCAGGCACCCCATGTACTTGCTTCTGCCGGTCCAGGTTCGAATCCCGCCTGTGACCAGTTTGTAGAGTGTCTTCCCCTACTCTCTCACCCCTTTTCACAAGCCTATCCACTGTCTCTCTCCAATCAGTAAAGGCAAGAAATGCCCAAAAAATACATTAAAAAAACAAATGAATGCATATATTTTTAAATTGTAAAATAACCACTATATTTAATCAAACATAACCATATTCTACAACTGAAATAAATATACAAATTTTATTAGAATAGACTGCTTATATAGGAGTTTTTTATCAGAGATTTTAGATGCAGGCTGACATAATCCAATTTAATTTTTTTTGCTGATATCAGACCAATATCCAATATCAATATCGGATTGGGACATCCCTAGCTTTGCTAACAAAGGATTTGTTCATGTGTTTTTGATTGTCTAATCTTTATTTGACAAGACTATGTTGATGAGGGTCATGTTACTTACCAAGTGTCTATTCTAAATAACAACCATTGCCCTCTGGTAATCTGCAACATTCTCAGGCATGGTTATTTCATCTTATGCCGTGGACTGTTGTAAGAACTTTTAAATGTTAGTGATATATATTACCTATTTCTGAAGTGTAACATGCAGGATATACCATCTGCAACAGGATCAAGAAATAGGCCATCTGTAATGGTACAAAACACCTTTGTTTAAGTTTAAAAAGTAATGGTCTTTACCAGTGACCTTAACTAAGTGAGCTGTTGAAAACCGAGAACTTGTGAATGCCTATTTCACATTTTACCTAAACAAAAGAGAAGACTGCGCAAATGTAAAATCTGTATGGCGGAACTTGCCTTCCATGGCAGTACGACGGTGATACATAAGCATCTGAAAAGGAAGCACGGTGTGGCTGACTCAGTTTCTGACAAAAAGGGACAGTCGTCTTGAAAAGCTAATTTGCTAGTTAGCTGCTAACATTAGCGTCAACAGTATGGTGACCAGACACCCCTGATTTCAGGGGACAGTCCTCATTTGGATGATCTGTCCCTGGTTAAAACTGTCCCCGAAAGCGTGAGGGAGCAGGTTGAGCACAGACTAAGACAAACAATTATTGTGTTGCCAAGTCCGCTCATTAAAAGCGACTTTGGGCTTGCTCTTCTACTTGTTTATTACCACAGTAATAAACCCAGCACACCCCCAAACAGACTCACACATGTGGCGCATGCACAACTACGCAGGAGCCATAGTTGCCAGGTCTGCTCATTATAAGCGATTTGGGCCACCAGCTGCATGCTGCTGCAGTACCCTACAGTTCGTGCATGATGTGACTGGTCGACTAATAGAAAGATTCGTTGACTAGTCGGCTATCACAATAGTCGTTTGTGGCTGCCCTATTACGTATATTATTGGTATATCCTTGGTCCTGTCTTTTTAGCACTGTGATGGTGAGAGGAAAAGAAAAGTCAAGGCATTCATATTCAAACCCTACCTTTGAAGTTTTCCTCCAAAAGTTTGCTTCATTTCCATATTTATGTTAAATCTCTCCTCTGGCGCTGTGTTTTATCTCATAGGTTATTTCTCCCCACATCTCCCCTGTCGGCTAAACTGTCGCTGGCTGTGATCCCATTCCCACTCTCAATCACAGGCATGCTCTCAAGGTACTGTGACACCCTTCCAGCCAGTTTACAGCACGGTCATAAAGAACCTCGCCTGCATCAATATTCCCATATCAGCCTGTCCATTGTGCTACACCTGACGCTTTGGCAGCCGGGGAAGCATCTGATGGAGGTTGTGTAATCAGTCTGATAGCCAGCAGCCCCGTGCACTCAGGTTTTAAAGGGCTCTTTAATTTGCAGCCATACCTGAGACAGCAAGGGTGTAATAAGCTCATTACTGAGATATAAGGGAGTGCATTATATTTGCATGAGTGGGTATACCTTAATGCATGTATTTGAATGCACTGCATATATCTTATTTAGAATATATGGGCCAGCTTAGCACAGCTTTAAATGCTAATGGATATTGTAACACTGCATCTAGATTTTGCATTAGACTTCAGGATGAATGTATTAAGCTTGATTCATCCTATGCCACTTTTTGTGCAGCTGTTCATAAGAAAAGAACATTATTCCAATTTATTCAGGGCAATTTTGCCTCACAGAAAAGTTGAGCCAAAAAAATACAAGGCTGAGTGCATCATAATCAACTAGAAGCAGCCATTTGTGCAGTCAAATTTCACTTCTTTTTTTCCTTGACAAACAAAGAATTACACGCACTGTTGGTTCATACACAGTCCAGGAAGAAATACTTCATTATCTGTTAGTTTGTGTAAACAGTCTTTTATTAAACTTCTGCTGTAAGATTTGTTTATTACATTCATGGATTTGCTTATTTGGAGTTCTTGTTGTAGAAGAAGTGCACTGTAAAAACAGACAATATCAAGAAAGAGCTGTTTTCAGTATTTTACCATAGCATAATTTGATACCATCTCTTAAATCTAAACATGTAACTATGTCCAGTGTGAAAATATTACTGCTGTTTCCCTGTATTCAGTATTTGCTCCTTTTGTCACACCATAAAGTCATTTTCAATTCATCAAACCCAAATAAGGCATCTGTAGATTTTCCATTTGGCTCAGAGTTGACTGTTTGAACAAAACAAACCAAACTTTGATTATATCTGGTTCGTGTCTCACAAGGTGTTGGAACTAGGCTGTTCTGTTGTGTGTTCAAGTGTTGTTTAACACTTAAAGCCATGATTGTTAACAGACACCCCATCGCTGCTTCCTATCTTCATTTTCTTGACCTAAATGAAAAATACCACAGGGTCAAAGAAGGGTGGGGGTTTGGCAATAGGAGAAGAGATTCAAAACTGCACTGTAGGATTAGCATAATTGGGCTATATAAATGGGCTGTTGGAAGTCAATAATTTCTGACACAGTCAGTGAAATTGTACAGTTTCAAACTGAACATATTTTCTAAATTTGATACCATGTTTAAGGGTAAATTATAACTTTGGCAAGCAGCTGTGTCTGCCTGATTCACTGTCTGCACTCAAGCAGAGCAACTTTTCCAAGCTCCAGTCTACAACAAATTGTGTGCAGCCAAAACTGGCATGGCCCTATCAGAATCCTTTAGAGCAGTAAGAAGTGGGAGCGCTAAGCAGGACGACAGCAGGAAGTGACTGCTCACAGAGATTAGCATAGATGCTTACAGCATCAGTAGCAGCTTTGTCATATCTAGACCTCACTTCTTTATTGAATTAAAAACAAAACTGAAAGTATTTATCAGTGTAAAAGATATTATTGCTCCAATTATTTTTCTGTTGTCGTATTATCTTCTTCGACTCGTAAACAGGCTTTGATTTGCTGACATACTTCTGCGGTGGTTTGCATTCTAGAGTCAAGTCTTTTGAACAGCTCTTTTAAGTGAATGTTGATAACTGATTTGCTGCTGTGAGTGAGTTGTTCCTTTGCCGGCTATTTTGCGGGCAATTTGGTATATGGTGCATCCACAGGTACATATGTACTTTCTGCTGATTATGTCCAGTACAAAAGATGTACAGCTTGGTTGATATGTATGGCTTTAACACTGACTGTAAATATCTGCAGAAGTGATCATATATGCCAATCCCAGTAATCAAATTTCTCAGCTGCTATCTGCAAATACAAAAAAGGGTAATATCTACTTGTCCCCATTGATAAAGAGCCACTGTATCCTATGTTGGGAGATAAGTAAGGCAATCCTTTATTTTCTTTATATTTATTATGACTTTTAGCTAAAATACTTGTGAGTTATTTCACATAGCAGGTAGCCTTCCAAAGCAAAGATATATACTCAGATGTACCCAAAAATGTCCTTCCATTCCCTCCCCATTTGACCTGTCTGCATTTGCTGCATCTTCACACCTACAGCCCCATTTGAGTCTGAGGTCCCTCCCTTGGAGGGCTCTGAGGCAATAAGGTCAGTGGTCACTGGGGAGAGCAGGGTCTGGTGTCAGCAAGTGGCATTGTGATGAATGAGTGTAATCTCATGGCTGTTAGAGAAGCACAAACACTTTACCTGGGGGAGGGGAGAAGAAGAAGCATATTGCTGTGTTTGGTAAGTGAGGACAAGATTTATTATAAATATACATTTACAACACAATTTCTACTTCTCTGTTTCTATTTATATACCTTGTTTACCATGTGCTGTACATGTTTAATATATGTACACAGTTTACTGTAGGCTATGGTGCTACTTTTACAAAAGCCACGCAGTATCTACAGTACAATATATGTTGAATCTAAGAAATCTACTTTTGTTTCTCAATAAATAGTAATAAATTATCCACTTCTTGTTTTGTACATCCTATTTCACATACTATTTACATTTCTGCTTTGGATAAACATTTTCCCTTTTTCATCCTGACCTGATAACAGTTTTTACTTTTTTTTGACCGTTCGCTCTGAAGTTCTTTCACTCAACGTCTTCAGAAGACAGACATTTCTGTTGGGCCTCCTTGTCCTCAAATGTTACCTTTTTGTTCCTCTTTGGGTCAATCCAGGAGTTGTGGATGATGGCGTTATTGGGAGTAGGGTCTGCCTCAATGATTGACACTACTCGCTTCTTCATTTTGCTTTTCAAGACTTTCTGGAACTTCTGCCTGGTAAAAGCGTAGAGAAGAGGGTGAAAGATGGTCGTCCCATAAGCCATGACAAGGAAGCCCAGTCTCAACTTGACCATGAGGTCACTTGGACCAACGCTTAGGATGACTGTGTTGAGGACTGTAATGGGTGTCCAGCACAGCAGGAATGTGGAGACAATAAGCAGGGACATCCTGAAAACCCTCTTTTGGCGCTCTCGCCTTTCTCTGTGGCGCTTAACAGCCCTGCGCAGTGCGATGATGACAGAGACAGAAGTACGCATACCCAGCGTGGGGTTGCGGCTGCTGCTGCTCTGGGATGCATCCGTGGCCTCTGTCTGGGGCGTCATGGCCGTCATGGATGGACGCTTTTTCCTGCGAGCCTTCTTCTTCTGTGAGGCGTGAAAACGTGTGCCAATGCGGATATTGAGCGCCTGCAAGATCTTTGAGTAAGTGATTAGCATGACAACAGCAGTGAAAAAGAAGATGGGAATCTGAGCCAGCAGGTGGTAATAAAGGCCAAGATCTGTGTAGTACTGGTTAATGTGGACCACATTCTCTACCACGGTCTGATTTAACTCAGCGTGGCCCTGTGCAAAAAAACCCACCTCAACAAATGGGACGAGGAAGCTAATAAATGACAGAACCCAGATGGCAGACAGCAGGGCCAGGGCACGGCCCATGGTCAGCACACGGTTGGCCGGTTTGACCGAGATGTCATAACGATCCAGAGTGATGGCAAGCACATTAGCAGCCGTAGCAACACTAGCAAAAGAGACACAGGCTTCATGGAAGCAGCAGACAAGAGCAGTGTCTCCCTCCAGAGAGAGCAGCACCACCACGATGGTAAGGGGGATGCAGCAAACGCAGACCAGCACATCCAGCACGTGGAGGTTCATAGTGACAATATTGCTAACAGAACTAATGAGGTTGGACTTCATACAGTAGAGGGCAAGTACAGTGAGGTTGGAGCTTAGGCCCAGGAGGATTTCCAGCATGAGGAAACCAGTCAGGGAGACCTGGAAACTAACTGGATAGGCATAGGGGGCGGGGGTCGCCGGACTCATGGTGCGGCTGATGGGTTCAGTGTTGTCGGTGACTGTGACGTTGCTCATGGTGGCTTCTTGTCCCAGATAGGGAAGGATATGCATTATCCTACGAATAGAAGACAGAGAAAAGCAAAGTTAATGGTGGTCAAAGGAAAATAAAAGATATTTATTTGAGCAGCTTTTAAAGCTGAATTGTAGCACCACTAGGAAATCCTCCCAAGAGTTTAAGTGGCAAATATTGGGATTGATTAAGAGGTCTTCAGAGTGACTGTGAAATAACAAGAGAAGATACTTAAACAGTGCTTTTACTTTTTTTTCTCACGCCCTGCAAATAAGATTTATCTGCTGCACACACTGTGTGATGAATTACCCAATTTTGTGCCTTAATCAGCCAGCTCATGATCTTTCAGACTTTTTCTACAATGAATTAACATAGATTAACATCCATTTGAGGCATTTGAACATGAAGTGATAATCCCTGAGGCTGTGTCACATCTCCAAGTGCATACTTGAAATGGTGGTCTGATAGTCATTACTTCAGACTACATGTAAAAATGAATGGATGACTTAATTCTGATTTAGTTTATAATGTTGATATTTAGGAATGTGCTGCATTTGATTGTTTTGCTAATATTGGTTATGGCAGTATTTCTTAAATCAGTATCAACCAAACTTATATTGACATTATTTAAACCTAAAGTTTGTAGTCTGCACCTAAATAGTATTGACCTGTTACTTAATATGTGACATTTCATTTGGGTTGGAAACAGATGTGAAAGTAAAAACAATAGTTCATTCTCTAAAATGATACTTTTGTTTTTTTATGTACACGGTCAGTAAAAACATGATGAAACATTATGGTTCATTTATATATCCTGATGATATTTCTGCCAATCAAAGGAATATTTATGGCTGATGTATTAGCCGTAAGTTTTTGCACAAATCCTTCTGTCTGCATTACATATATTTAGCTTTTAAGATATTGTCTGCTGATACATACAAGGTAACACTAATAGTGTGCATTGGAGCTGTCACCTTATACTTTATTTTGGGGCTAAAAATATATCCTCAATACACATTTAAATATAAAATAACAGCTCAACAGCACACTAAGGTGTCTTGAGCAGTGAAGCGCTGGATCGAACAGTGCAACCTGACTGTCCATTGTTGTCTTGTCCTCAACAACAGGAAGTATTCATTGAGAAAATGGAGGACAGGCAAAGCCACTCTGGGGGAAGCACTTTGGACTCCACACCAAATAATAAAGGTAAAATAATAATAGTAATTTTGATTATAATAAGAAGAAGGGGCTGTATAATGTACATTGCAGCTGGCCTGCTCCTCATCCATAAATCTGCAAGCCTACTTGACCCATTAGTTTCACCTCACTGCACAATTGGCACAGGGATTTAGCAAGTGTAGGCTGGATGGACATCAGAGAAGACCAGAGAGCCACTTAAATGATGCATGGGCTGTTATTTGCATAAAAGGAGGGCAAGTGAGTTCAGATCACAGGTCGTCCCTGGAGACAAATTATTTATGCATTGCATGATCACTTGTTCTCTGGTGCAGTCAACTTGGTATTCAAATGCCCGAAAAGGATGTTGATTCATGCTAATGCATCACTTAAACAGGGTCTTGGATTAGACAGACACATCCGCCATAGAGCACATGACTGAAATACTTTTGGACAAATCAGATTCTGATATTTATTAGTCTTTGCTTTGGCTTGGTTCCTAGACATCAACTGAACACCACAGTGACATATTCATAATTATTTACTTATACCATTTACATTCTGATCATATACAAGAAGTCAGGAAGAGGGAGAAGACTGAGATTAAAGAGCAATTTTGAAGCTCATTAGGACTTGATTTATGTGTCTGGGCTCTGTTTCGGTACATGTTACAATCTGAGAAAAAAACTAAGCAGAAATCCTAAGTTGCATACTGTTATTGAAAATTTTCAGGGGCTAATTAACGACAAGTATATTCTGCAAAGAATTGTTTTTACCTGATCGCTTACTTCTAACTCTCAGAGATCCATCATGATGTAAATAACTGAAGGGCTAATGAGTCCATCAAAAAACAGTACGTGAGACTGTGATTACTCTTGGGTTAGAGGTATAAAATGCTAAGACACATTCACTCCAGAATAAATTAAAGTAGGGTGATTAGCACATGAAACATTAAAATCATCCAACCTCCCCAAGAGAAATAAATCCAGTCTTAATGGTCTTTGAAAGAACACTGTGAAGAATAAATGGTGTTTTGTTCTGTTTACCTTTTCCCTCCAACACTATCTGAACACCAGGGCTGTGTAATCAGGCCATAGAGTCCATGTTACATCCACAGAGACGAGCATCACATCCAAACATAGCCCATGGAAAAGTGTTTCCGCTCCAGCAGAGCCCCCCTGTGAGGCTTTTTTCTTTTGACTGCCTGTCCGTCCCAGAGAAGCCGACAGTCGAAAAAGCACCTGTCCGCCTCCCCGAAGAATGTCAGCGGGCTTCTCCGTAACCCAAATGAAGAGGAAGTTATTACAGATTCAGCCACCTGTGCTGAGTGTAAGATCGAGGCTTTTGCTGTCCCAAGATTTTTTTCCCAGATGTCTTGGCCGTTTGCTTCGGTAAATGTGGGAGTACTGATTAATGAGAGGAAAAGGGGTGAGATGTCAGAGCAACCTCCTGTTTATAATCTCATGATATTCCCAGGAAGGAAAGACAAAGCCAAGCAAGAAAACAAAGAAACACAGACTCCTTCCCCTTGGAATGTAGTGCTTGAAGTGTGATCCAAATTCTTGCTTGCTCAGTTAGTCAGATCCAAAAAAAAAGTAGAATCCATTAGTGCTCCATCCAGCCGCATAGATCCTACAGTTTACACCACAGCGGTGTGTAGATTCTGTTCAGGAGAGGTCAGCGTGTCCGAGCAGTGTCCAGACCCATGTCTCTTCCCCTGGGAGCACTAATGGAACAGGCCTTCACTCCCCACCTCTCCCATCCGTCTCCGCACGCCTGGCTCCAGCCGCCATTGACTTGTAAATCGAGCACAGGTCTTCGGCATGCCGAGCCCTCAATCACTGGTTATGGCACGAGCGGAGCAGATTATTAGATTGCATGTGTGTCCAATCACCATGACATGTGTGATCACTTTGACATTTGTGATCCCCAGTTCTCATACGAGCGAGAGAGGGGGGTTGATTAAGCGATTGAGGAGAAGGTCATCCTCAGGGGGGTGGTTGTTGGAAGTGAGCTCATCTGACACTAGATCCCACTCGACGGTCGGACTTCGGGAAGAGAGAGATTCACACTAGATCATCCGTCCGTCCTTCAGTCTTACATCTGTCTTTCACAACGACCTGAAGAGAGAGAAAGGACAAGAGTATGGATAGTGGAAAGGGAGAGGGAGAAGGAGAGAGTAGGTGGAGTAGGAGAGAAGTGTGGGGGATGCGTTAGTGAAAATAAACATCCTGAGTCGACAAGGAAACTCTTATTAGCATAGCAACAAGCCTCTGATGTCTTATCTTGTTCCTGCTCATTGCCTGATGCACTTTACATCTTGGCTGTTGCACTAATTAACATAACAGGAGCACTAATGAAGGGCTCGCACAAAAGGAACTTTTATTTTACATCCCAGCTCCCAGTAGCATTCTGCTTTTCCATCAGTTAAGGATGCACAGAGTGATTGATATGTTAGAGGTTTCAACAGAGCTCAGAAAGTTGAATACTGGCAGTTTTTGTTTATTTTTTTTACTGAGGATGCAACAACGTAGTAAATCAGTATGCACCTCGGTTTCCATGTCACTGCTTTGCATAGCAATTAAAAAGCTGAGTTGAAACGAATGCTCAAAAGTTTATTAAGTACCGAGAAAATTAGTTAAAATAGAGTAGTGGAAATGGTAAATGGTGAAATGGTTTTATTGAACTTCATTGTCTTTCCTGCTACTCAAACCACTTTTACCCAGCAGGTCGCGCCTACTCAGCAATTCACTCTTAACATTCAAGCTCTGACGGTTGAAGCTTTTATACAACTAATCCGTCTAAGCTCACACATCCACTGCTTTCATACCCATTTACACTCTACAGACAAAGTGGGAGCAACTTTGGGTAAAGGGATTTGCCCAAGGACGCATCAACATGTTGCCAGAGCTGGGCCTGAATCCTCGAGCCCCTGATTGATACTGGAGCAACTACCTAGACTAAACATGAGTGGTTATTTCAAGCAGCTGTTTTGCTGTTTAGACAAAGCATTTGGCTTGGATTAAGGTTAAAAAAAAGAATCAGATTAACCAACATGAAACTCTGGTGCCAGCTGTTTGGTTGTATCATTTTAAAATTAAAGGATCATAAAGAGCGGGATGACGGAGAAGTGTTGCTGTTTCACTTGAAAGGCTCTGTCCATTGGAAAGCCTGTTTTATAATGCGAGCTGTTGTGCTGTTTAATGTTTTCTTGTTTTTTGATATGTAGTCTGTGCACCAGGCATTGGTGGGTCATTTTCTTTAAACCATTCTTGGGTGTTCAAAGCAAATTTTACATGAAAGTCAAGGGATTATTATGGGATACAAATATTTTCTAACTACTGTGTAAAACATCTTGGTGTACTTTCTTGTGAGATAAATATTTGAGTTTTTAAAATAATAGACGTGGCACAGCATATTGACCAGGGCCTCTCTGTGTGGATTTATGGTTTTGGATCAAAATTGCAATTTCAGACAACGCAGTCATGTGATCACCAAAGCCTGGGTCAGTCAGTGCTCCTGACCCAGGATCTGCTGTGTCACCTGTTTTACATATACTTTATTCACAAATTTGCAGGTAATTTGCATTTAAAGAAGTGCCAGTAAGCAGGTCAACATTTGAGGGCCTTTATTTCGAAGTAGAAGTTGGAGTATCACTTAAAATAATGAAAACAGATTATCATCAATATTGGAGGATGAATTATATGTGTTATGTGCTTTTGATCATTGATTTTCTTACTGTATTTTATACTGTAAACATCGTGAATATTGCACTAAGCTTGTTTTGAAGAAAATCATTAATCGAATTGAAATCGCAAAATCTGCATTCTGCAAAAATCACATTTTCATATATTCTTTGAAATCTTTAAGCCTTAAAGCTGGGGTTGGCGATCTGATTTAGATACACCTTTTGTAATACTGGTTAAAATGGTCTTTATGACCCGATGGTAATCAACTCATTATGTGTTCTTAAAACAGAGCGAAAAATATCCGCTATCTACAGCAGGAGTAAAACAGGGAAAACCCCAACCAATAATCTTGCCGGGATACCTTCTTTTACACCAATCAAATCCCGTCGCCATTCTGCGTGCCTGCTGCTCGTGCATTTTCCCGGCGTGCACCGACAGTGCGTGTAGCATGTAGCATGTAGCGTGTAGGGAACAGACTCCGCTGGAGAATGCTTACCTTTCAAGTTTTGTCTTTGAAAATAAGGGAAGTCCGCTGTGAGCTGTCCCACAACACCAACCAAGCTCCAGTATCCCTCACATTTAAGACAGATGTACAAGAAATCTAAAATAAACTCTGTTTTTCTAAGTTTGTTCCGCTGTTGGCTCTAATCTCGCGAGAACTGCCGTCCATGTTACTGCAGGTGGCAGTTCTCGCGAGACTTCTTCTTCTTCGGTGGTTGGCATCCATCATTTTGGGGCATTAGCGCCCCCTTCAGGCTAGAGACAGACAGCTAGTTCTCCAAAATCGCCAACCCCAGCTTTAATATGGATGGGAATTGATATGATTTTATCAATACCAGTACCAATTTTACCTATTTTTGCAGATTTTCCGTGTGGACAAATGTTGGCCTGTAGATTTCTCAGTGTCAACAATGTCAAACACATGTCACAGCATAGATAACTGCTTCTGCAAGTTGCTGGTGTTTCCACTCACTTAAGGTTGTGCAGTAGGCGCCTTTTGTAAAAAATGAAGCCACAATGCTGACGCTTCTCAATGGAAGGAGTTGATGATTGAGTTGAATTGGTTAGCAGAAGACTCATGATGTTGATTCTTTGATGAAGCTGTTAATGATTATCAACTAAAATTGTTTTTTGATTCCCATCCCTAAGCTCTAACTTGTGGGTTCTCTCTGTGCAATTCAAGTCCTTCCCACTGACCAAAAACTGGCTCATTAGATTAACTGGTGACTCCATACGGCCCTCAGGTATGGATGACTTTGTGACTGTTGCTGTCTGTCTCTCTATGTGGTCCTGTTATTGGCTGGAAGCCGGCTCAGAGTGTACCCTGCCTCTCACTCAGTGTCAGCTGGGATAGACTCAAGCCCCGTGCAGCCCCTAAATGGAAAAATAGTATAGACAAAGGATGGAAAGATGCTTATGCACGCAAAATTTATGGTCCAATTTAAATGCCGAATGTTTGTGAACCAGTAATATGGAAAAAAATGACAGTATGTCCCAGCTCTGGGTTTCCTTCTCCCAGCACACACAAAAGGCAAAGCCAGTGAGAAGGGAAATATAATGCAATAGAAGCAGTTATATACAAACACAAAAATATCACAAGAGTGTTGAGCCATGTATGCTGCACAGATGGGTTTAATATGGTAGTTAGAATTGTTACATCCTTAATATTTACCGCAGATATGTTGACCAAGCTTGTGGCCATTTAGTTTTTCTCTTGCTTGATCATGAGGGTTGGTTCTGTTTTGAAGAAGAAGATCCATATGAAGAGGAACACATTTTAATTTAGTACTCTAGGTCGGCAGATGGTGCTGTTTGTAGCTTTATAGCATGCAGATGGTGCTTGGTTCTACTATTCCTGTACAAATACATTTAGCGTGTAATTCAAATGTAATCTGAGTAATTATTTTTAAAAGTTTTTCATTACTATTTCAATACAAATGTAATGTAATTAATGTAAAACCAAATGCTAAATCTCTTTTTTGTATCAGTTTCAAAACAAACAAGCTGTCACAGTACAAGTATTCAGTGAACTCTCTTTTCGGAGGGAATTGGTGGGTTTTTGCGATTAAAAGGTGCATTTATTGATATTGGCTTAAATTAAATTGAATGTATTTGCATCTCGGATGTTGGTCTCAGTGTTGTGCATGCCCTCTGTACTTTATTATGAATCCTTGCTGTAAAATAAGTTTGACTTTTGCCAGCACAGTGGTGACAAAGTGTTCATACATATATCATTTTGGGACACACTGCCTCAGAGCTGCGGTGCCGTGCAGCTCCTGGGGTAACTTGTCATAAAGACAAGGATGCCCCCTTGTGTGTCACTATATGCAATCCATGTAATCACTTCAGGGGACTATGTCGGTCATCCCTCAAGGTTGTTTTGGCTAGGGATGCTGGGCTTTTACTATGCTACAGTGTCAGAAATGAGCAATGAGTAGCACACTTCTCCACGAGGCAGGAGACAGGATTAAGATACATGTTGGAGAGATGGGCAGTTTTAAGATGTGCTTTTCTAAATCACGTTAAAAAAGGAACGTGGGACCAGACAGCCAAGGAAAGGAGGAGTGTATGCACCAGGAATGGTTTTATTATGCAAAGTTATTATTTGATAGTTGCTGGCAATTCCTCTATTAACCTGTCCTCTTCTTGCATTATACAAGATTAAAAACCAGAGCCTCATCAGTCAGAGAACCAGCGCTGAGAGGGGGGAAAATACCACATTTTACAGTTCTGTTATGACAAAAGAATGAAAAAGGTGGAAAAAGACTCAACACTCTGGTTTGTAAAGACAGATCATGTCATGAAAACTGGTAACCTAAGTCATCCTGGGGTCTGTGGATATCAGAGTGGTTGTTAGGCTTTGTCGGCCAAGATGTTGCCAGAATTAGATTTATACATACATAAAATTAGACCTGCATTATAAATTGTTAATTGATGAACCAGAGACAAATAATTTTAGATTTGCAGGCATCCAGTATGCTGGTATTTCCAGATTCGACACTGTTTGGTTTCAGAAGAACAGCACATCCCTGCTACACTAGTGTGATCAGTTTCTTCCTTTGAGACAAGGTTTTTGTGTATGAAATGAATTTGAACCAAGAAAAGCAACACTTGATCAGGAATGCACAATATTATGGGCATGACATTGGTATTGGACAATTTTGGCCTATAAAATCAGATCATCTGTATCACCAGATATTTTGCTGGTATTCATTTCCAGGTCATGCATCTGCCTTATGTAAGAGCCATTTATATCCCAACTGTCAGTCTTGGTGTTAGCAAAAGGTATGATAGTATCATGAATTTATCATTTACAATGCCTCAGTGTATCTGCTGACCGTAGAGTATCATTTATTAGTTACTCAGATGTTGAATGTCAGGTTCACATCCAGTTCTTCCATAAACAGGGAGATAAAAGGTTACAAGTTTGAGTGAGACTTGACATTCTTGACAAAGATGTTTAATTTGGTGTCAATATCAGTAAAGATGACAATAAATTTGGAAATATCAGCATATTGGATACTCACATGACCAAAGTGTTGAGCATTTAATTGAATATACATTGGAAGAGACTTTCCTATCTTCTGAAATCAATGATAAACTTCTGATTCTGATGTGACAATAAAAGGGTCCTTGGTGACTTCGTCTAATAGTTCGTTCTGCCATCAATCAGATGATTTAGGGCCAAAGCTGAGGTGCAGATATCACATGTCAGTGTGTCTTTGGGCAAGACACTTAACCCCCAGTTGCTGTCAATGCTGCATCAGCTGCATGTCAATGGTTTTGAAAGGGTGTGGATCTGTTGGTCAATACTGATGAACAACTTGATAAGTGAGTGAATGTGAGGGTGAATGGGTGTAAATGTGTGGATTTGACCTGCTTTGTGAAAGCACTTTGAGTTAGAAAGACTGGAAAAGCTCATAAGTTAAGTTAAATAATGGTACAATCGAAGGTTAAGAAAAAAATCAATGCACCAATATAGTGCAATATTTTGCTATTCTGTAACTCACAATAACTTTGGACACAAACCAACAATGTCTAGTTTTAACTTAATGTTATAAAAATATATTACAAAACTAAACAGAATTACCCTCACGTAGGTAAAGTGCATGTCATAAAGTGTTCATTTTGTAGTCAGCAGGCTTGTCTATATAAACACTGACTGCTGAGCTATTTTCACTATAAATGTGCATGAACTCTTTGATCAATATTTAATCTAATTTTAAAACAAAGTCTGAACATGTCCTTGTGCAGAACCTGACAAGGCTTACCATCATGAAAATTGAATTTTCAGTATTTCAGTATTATTTTTAAACATTGCAACAACTTGCAATTGAAGTGAGTCAAGAAAAAAATCTCGATTTTCAACTTTTAAATCTTCTGCAGAAAATAATTTGAATTAATAGATTTAATCAATATATTGTCCAGCCCTAGTTCTCAGTGCTATAAATAAAAAATTTCAGTGAATTAAGTATCACCCTGTTGTACTATATTGATTTATTGTGATATATCCATCAAATTCCCGCCATTACACACCCCTATTGTTTAAGTGACCAGTGATCTAAATAGTAGTTTTTTTTAATATTTTGTATTAACATGTTAAAGTCGTTCTTAATTGCCTCTCCACACTGAAATGCTGTATCCATGTCACTTCATTTTATGTTGACAGCTACAAAACAGTATTTAGAGGGGCTACAGAACATCTGGTAGCATTATCACACTAAAACTAGGTGCTAAGGCTGCACAGATACAATATTTTTAGACCAAGTGACTGTAGTAGCATTGTAGTCCTCAGTGACTCTGAATTCAAACATTAATGCTCAATAGTGCCCTCACTGTTTCTTTACTCACTCTTAAAGTTTGTATTTTTTTTCCCCAGACACTCACTCTTCCATAGATAGTTTGCTGTCTGTTCCACTTTTTGTAATCAGCCTTTGACATTAAAACATATGAATGCATACATGGCTCCAGCTTTGCCTACCTGCTGAAGGTAGAGTAACAAGCTCGCATGTCAGTACAGGATTGAAAATGTTTTATGAGTTCAGTTATGAAAACCTTGCGAACTAGTTCTTGTGCATCCCTACTCGTGGCTGGTGAAGGCATTGGGAAAAATAACTGAATGAGATTTTTGTCACAATTTGGCATCACTGCTTTTTTCTGGTCTGTAATGGTGGCAAACAGAGTGTAGATGTTCCAAAGTAGGTGTCTGGTGGTTATAGTGTGTTACATTTACATGCTATGGATGCACAGATACCACTTTTTTGTACCAAGTACTGGAGCCAACATTGAAACACTTAGTGTTGCTGAATTTGAATATTGGGACTCAGAAGTACCTTTACAGTTACATTACACAGTGTGTAATGTAACTGTAACAGTGTGTAATGATACATACACAGTATACAGTCACTTTGAAAGTTTGTTTCATTTCTACCAGATTTTCCTTCCTCCCTTTCAAAGCTTATCAGTGTGTAGTTTGATGGCTGTTGTATACTTTGTTTCCTCCATGTTTGTTAAGGTATTTTCTTATAAACTACTTGAGCAGTTCTAACTATGCTTACCACCTCAAGCAGAGTGCATGGTGTTTAAATTAAAGCAAGTTCAGTATCTGGTATGTTTAGTGATACTGGCATATTGGTGCATCCCTGCTAGTTAGAAAAATATATAAATGTCCAAGATTACATAAAAGTTGTGTAAAATTTTGACAGTTTTTCAGATTGCTGATACTTGTACTTGTCTTTTATTACCTCTTTTTGAATACTTTCTGCAAATACATTTTCTCTCACATTGGATTTAAAAAAATGTTTGTCTAGAAGGTCACCCTCTCTCTCTATTAAAACTTCTAAAAATCAGCCATTTTGCACGCTACACTCCAGTGTTGAATCAGTGCAACACGACACACACATCTGCTCTCAGTATCAGAACATTTCACATTATTTGCAGATGGCCAGTGCCTGTCAAAAGGGAAAATATGAGAGATACTGTTAAAAAAACTGTTGTATCTGTGCAGCTCTGATCACGTCTTATTTCTAATTTTGCACTGGCTCAATGTGAATATGCACACATCCTCATGCATGAATAAATCATCAAAAGCTTGTTAGTGCTTGCAATAGCAGCTTCATCTTCAAGGCTGAATGCATTATTATCCGTAAATAAACATGATACATCTCCTTGAAACAGAAGTTATTAAGAAATGTTTGATGGTTTCCAATCAGGCTCAGGAGTTGTAGTTGTGACAGAGGTGTTTGGCATTGAGTTTTATCTGCTGTCACCTCCGCTTCACTCGACTAAGCGCTGTAAATCAACCCAATAAGTAGAGTGCCCCATCAAAACACAGCTAAGCTCACCATGCAGAGTAAACACAGATGCTCCGGAGCTGGTCGGCACACAGCGCTGTCTTCTCTCCTCTTTTCAGCTCTGCAACAATCTAGGTCGACAGATAAAACCTGCCGTTTTTTTTTTTGATCTTCTGCTCCTTTCAGCTGTAATCCAAGAAGTGGGATTGAATATTGATGACCGCACAAGGGTCACACAACTGACAGATGTTCCTTTCCTTCCAGAGTCCCGCTCAGAGAAAAACAAGTCCACAGAGATTAGTCCTGACAGAGAATCTTCTTCTTTCCCCCCCCTCTTTTATTCTTCCTCTCCATGAATATGAACTGCTTGGTGAACACTCCTCATCTCAAACTCCTCTCTGTTGCGCTCCCTCCCTGCCTGGCTGAATGGATTGTGAGTGCAAACCATCACACTCCTCGTATCGCTCTATCTCCCGCTCTCCTCTCCTCTCTCCCTCATTCCCTCTCTCTCTCCCTCTCTCTCTTACTGCGGAGGTTTGCAGTGCTCCCCCAGTCCTGATTGGTCTCCTGTAATAGGCTTAACCCTTCCCTCTCCAGCGAAAGGGAGGTATTTCCTTTTGTTCTTACTCCATCCTCTGTCTTCCCTGACAGTGGCTGTGACATCCAGTGTGGAGCTCTGGTGGGGAAAAAAAGCCACTACTACGCTTTATGCGTTGAGACTTTAGATGGCACTGCACTAAAAACACAACCTGCTGCAGAGTCAAGAGGGGCAGACTGTTGAGGGAAAAACTGCAGAAAGCGCTGTAATGATGCGTTAATTAGCTTTGTCACAATGTAATGAACAAGTGATGTGTTTGTGCACCGCGGGGGGGAGGCAGGCCTGGGAGAGGCAATATTTTCGTATTGATTTTGCTCACAAACATGGGTCTTAATACTTGTGTGTAAGTGAGCGTGAGACACAGTGAGACTGACAGAGATGAGAGAGATTCCTGCAGCACGGAGTGGGAGAAATTGATTATGCAGGAGTGGAGTGAAAGTCAGAAAAAGAAGACATCATGGAGAGTGGTTCTGATTGATAGTTTCAATTAAGTTGCACTGTCACATCAGCAAGAGGTTGACCACCCGTCTCTCCGTCTCTGCTGAGGCTCATTTGTCAGGTGCAGTTGTTACCGGGGGGCACTCTGATACACCAGCAACAACTGTTGATGTGGCTATGCGACCTGATTAAACAAATAATTAAGATCCCTAAATTATACACAAGGTGTGTGACACATTCATAATTGCACTTCAGTTATATTTCACTGAGTTTAGAGCTGATAAGCAGCAGTGGAGCAAGTCAAAGATGGTTTGTAAGTGATGTCTGGTAGCTGTAAAACAAATATCAGTCAGGAGTGATACGACAGAAAGCTAATCAAATAAGTTAGATACAATATACTTAAGAATCATATTTATTACTGTAAATAAACATGTAAGTATTCAAAATAAATAAATAAAAACACTAACCACAAACTCACATTTATATTAAACAGTGGTGTGATTTTTTTGTTTTCAACAAAATTGACAAGCAGTCATATCACAATTAGAGGGAATGTGGGCTTTGCAAGTAATTTCAATTAGTTTGTTTGGATCCATGGCGGGTCCAGACAGTGATCTGGATTGCTCCCAAAATCTAATCATCTGTTCCTTGTCCCAACCCGGACATTTCCTGAAAATTTCATATAAATCCTCCAACTTTTTGAGTTATCTTGCTAACAGAGAAACTAACTAACTAACTAACTTACTAACTAACTTACTAAGTAACTTACTAACTTACTAACTAACTAACTTACTAACAATTAGACGGCAGCAATCACAAAACCTCTATTTGCACAAAGTGAAGAATTTCTGTTGTTGACAAAAAAATGTCTGTATTGGTATCAGCGACAAAAGTTCATAAATATCTGTTATCTGCAAAATCCAGTAATTTCGCACCTACCTGAACACATTGCAAAAGTGAATATTCTGAAAGAAAAAGACAAAAAAATAGATAACTATTTTAATGTGATCAATGTTCCATGGTGTTATGGCCTAGCTTAAATTGCTATAAGCTACCTTTATATTAGTTTGTGCCTGTTTTGTAAATAAGTTTCTTGGATTTCTTTTACATCAGAGGTCCACAGTGTTTTCAGGACAACATTTATATCAGCAGATAATTGGCTAAAATGTTCATTATTATTGGCAGATATAAACCTTTTTGCCAATATTTACAGAAGGCCATAAAATTGGCTACAGATGTCCTAGTTATTTGTTGTCATATTAGCAACTACTAATGGTTTACCTCATCATAACTGAATATCCACTTTAAAAAAAAAAAAAAAATACTTTTAATAAAAGAAATTAAATGCTTATTTTTTTTGTTCACATCTTTTTGTAACACAATAAGATTTTCATCAGAAAAGGAATTTGTTCCTCTAACCTCTAAAGTAATTTCTAATCGCCCCCAGGAGCAGTTTGTTTACAGACCCCCCCCCCCCCCCCCCAGAACAAACATTAACTGTTTGATTAGTTAACTCATCACACTGCTGCAGTAATATAAGCAACAGTAGTCAAAATAATCACATTACAGATACCAGGTAACCAGGCTGATAAGGAATTAGTATTTCACATTAGTGCTTTTGAGTCCACAGAGTCGCTTTCAGTGCACAGACACAACAGGTTAACGTCCCTCTGTGTCTCTACAGCAGATCATCACAGGGCTCATCGACATGTACTGATCTAAAAGTCATTAAGATTCCCAGACTGTGTTAGTCCAGCTTCTTCAAGCAGGAGAATTTGTCCTTTTTAAGCTGCTCTCTGCCTTTGTCGCATTGCTGACATTTCCTGTGCGGACACCTCTGCAGGTGATTTGTTGTAATAAGTTCCCGTGCTATCTGCTGTGCCCTATAGTCTGCTGACAGGCATTAAAACCTCCCCCTCTTCTCCATGTGCAGAGTTTGTTTACACTTTCATCTTGAGGCCTGTCCCACATTAATGAACATGCCCACCTTTGTAATTTTACATTGGACATTTAATGTTTGTTGATAACCTTATTATATTCTATTTGAAGTAGTAGTAGTTTAACCTAGAGGCTTTTGTTTCCCATAATGCACAGCACAACTCATGCTCGTAGGAACACTGGTGGGGCCACTTTAAAATACTGCAGTGTGGACATGAAACGATCCAAAGAAACTATGCAACTTTACAGTGTTTTTTTTTTTCAATTAGTAAGTAATACCTTATAAGCTCTTGTTTTCTTATGCTTATACTTTTTTTTTTTAATGGATAAGTAAGGTTTTCACTCATACCTTTACATGCTCCAAAGGACAAGTCACACTACCATCAGATGACACCTCTAACGAAGGTGGAAGAGCTCCATTCGAAACATGTCTGTTAAAAAATAGTACAAGCATATTGTCCACGTAGGCATAATGAAATTTCTCAGACCACTTGCTGTCTTGTATGAAATCATGATAGTACTGAACAGTTTTGCCATACATGCCATGTTTTTCTCTTATCCTTAAGTTCTAATGGCAGTATTGCCCCCAGTCTATATCTTCGAATTCAGAGATGGGGCATGATTTACAAATATTTAATTAAACTCGACAGGTTCCAAGATTTTCTCGTCAGAAATGTATATTTTTCCTTTTTCTTTGTTCAATGTATTTTTTCTGTAAAACCAGAAAAACCTCATTAAGATTAAGAATCTCATTTAAGAGAGTGTCCTTTTTTTTTTTTTTTAATTTACGAAGTTCCTTACATGAAATAATAATTACGAATCATCACAAAATCTCTTTATCAACCAATTCAGAGTCACAAGGAAAACAATCATCAGAAAAGCATCTATCACCGAAAGCAGATCTGTCCAAACTTTTTTCATCAAGGGCCACGTACACTCATGGACACTCACCTTTTAACACATCCAAGTACAAGACATGAATTAGCCAATCAAATTTCAGCAGACCCAGTCATTCCGTGCAACCACATGATTGGACTGAGTGATGCAGCTGAGGTTACAGATGGTGCATCTCCACATTCAGACACAAAACAGAAACAAACGGCACAGTGCTGATGAACTTTATGAGTGTTGTTGCTTTAAGATGATTAAAAATGATGGTACAATGTGCTCTTTAAACCTTGATTCAGTAGCAGTTGGTTCAGGATTTAAGCATAACCGGTATTTGCTGCCTAATCCATTTGTTTTTATTAAGATAAGCAAAAATCCACATTTTAATGCCTGCTACAATAAACTACACCTTTAGGAATTTACTGGGGGCCAGCTGAATGAGCCCTGGGCTGCATTTAGCCCCCAGACAGCCTGACCTAAACGTCCTCCTCCAGTGCCTTTGATTGGCATGTATAAAAACTAAGAGACAAGCTTTTTGAGATCAAAATCTTTCTGAAGCAGATTCCAGTTTGCAGAAGCAGCCTTTTTGAAACTTTGAAAGTTTTTGAAAATGGGTTGCGTGATAACCAGGAAACGGGGGTGAGGAAAGGACAAACTACCAACTACACTCATGTCTTGCTTTGTAGTGAGCAGCTGGCTGATAATGATGTGGGATTCACCCAGGTAGAAGAGCAAGCCCAAAGTCACTTTTAATGAGCAGACTTGGCAACACAATTACTGTTGTCTTAGTCTGCGCTCAACCTGCTCCCTCACGCTTTCTGCTTCCCACATGGCTGTAGTAATAATCTTTGTTCTAGTAGACACAGTAATAAAACACTGCAATCAGGCCCATTTTCAGGGACAGCTTTATCTGGGGACAGGTCATCCAAAACAGGGACTGTCCCTGGAAATCGAGGACATCTGGTAACCATACTGTTGACGCTAATGTTAGCAGCTAACTAGCCAATTAGCTTATTGAGATGACTGTCCCTCTTGGTCAGAAACTGAATCAGCCACGAGGTGCTTCCTTTTCAGATGCTTATGCATCGACATCGTACTGCCATGGAAGGCAAGATCCGCCTTGCTGGTTTTGCATTCTCTTTTGTTTTGGTAAAATACTCCCAAACTTTCAAGCTCCATTGCTGGTCAGCCATGATAGTGTTAACTGACTCATCCAGTGATGTCACGGCTGACCCAGATTACCACTTCTGCACATGTGTGTCAAGCAGTGCATTCAAGGGTAATTGTAAAAATGAATTTTATTGGGACTTCCAGAGCTGTACATGCAGGGCGAGTGCAGGGGAAATCTACATTGTTGCTTTTTCGGTATTAAAATCTTGAATGTAAATATCTTGATATAAATATGTTGTCGATATATCTCTCAGCCCTAACCTGCCCAATTCCTTCCTTTAAGTCTCCATTTACACTGAGGCTGATTTGGCTCGGTAACACACTCTTTTGCACCCCAGCTGGTCTTCTAACCTTTTACAGCAAGACAGGATAATGGAGAACAGCTCCGACTTGAACAGGCTTTGTACAAGGGGGCTAAGAACATTATTAATTGAATCCTGACACCATACATGCCAAGCTCTCCAACTATAACCCCATGAGTGCCTTGATGAAATCTCTTACTCTACTCTGCACCAACACTTTAATCTCAAACATATTGGAGGTCAAGGGGAAAACCTCAATTACAGTCTTACATTATTAAGGGCACTGGTTCCCCTTCTGATCGTACATGCTTGCTTTCTACACAACACTCATGGACCACAAGGTATTGGAGGATTAAAAGAAGAAATACTTGCACGTTTTTAAGCCCGCTCTAATTCTCTCTTGATCTTCACATCGCATGTTATATGGCTCAGCACGTGTGCCAAGAGGAAGTGTTTGTGTTGGATGTGTGGATGAAAGAAAGATGTGAAGTGTAGCAGATGCAGGGGGAAGGGAGAACTTTTTTCCCTGTGCGGTTGTTTGTGCAGGTCTTATTTACTCGTGCTTAGCTTTTCTGTATTTCTGCTCTTTGGAAGCTTGTTTAAACCCAGTGTCAAGTATCTGCTTCCTGTACAGAACTCATCTACACAGTTACATCAACATGTCTGGCTTTTCAGGAAATAGTACCTCTAACTGACGTGACTGGCCTCCTGATGTTAGTTAAGTGCAAAAAAATATGCTGCGGCAGTGGCAATGTCTTCTTCTTTGGAGGTGTGAAGCCCTAGTATGTAAGATTCTGGCTTTCTGCGCTCTAGTGGCCTCTGTGGACGTTGAGTATAACTGCACTGTCGTAAAACAGAGTGCCGCACACCAACATGCATTTTGTTCACATACAGAGGGAGGAAAAGGGACGTCCAGAGAGACAAATAAACCATGTGGACTGTAAAGGTACAGTCTGGTCATGTTTCTTCTCAAGCGTGAACTGTCTGTTGTGAGCGCAGTGTTCGCATGCGTGTTCGGTAACCTTGGACCATAGCTCGTTGACTGTGCCTCATTGATTACACCCGGCGTTTATTTGGAACAGGCGTCTATTTGTCAAAATGTGCTGCTACACCAGGCGTTTATTTGGAACCAGGCGACCAATTAGAACCTGGCTTTTATTTGGTATTTTACGGTAATAATTACATTTTGAGTCCCGCGGAGTTGCATCCCTCCTCAGACACAACATACCATGAATTAGACACAGGTAGTCGTCACTGGTCAGCAGGTCATCACAGAACTTTTCAACCATTGCATATTCAAAATCTCTGTTAGCTCCTAGAAGTTAGCCAGCTTGCTCTTGCAGAAGTATTTCTCCTCAACCTGATCATTTCTCTTCCAAATCACTGACAGTTTCTCTGCCAACACTTCTAAAGGTATTACAGTGCAGCAAGTTACCATGTTACCTGGTGCCATCTTTGTTGCACTGTTGACACTGGGGAGCGATTTAAACTCCTCTTCCTCATGCACAGAGCTTGTTAACAGTCATATCTTAATGTGTCAAACATTCTTAATATGCTCATCTCTGTAATCATTTATGAGACATTCAGCCTCCCCTACAAGTAGACTCCTTTTGATTTTAGCTTAACCACCAACAACCTTCCCATAATGGAGAGCGTGACTTGGGAGTCATAGCAACAGTTACAACAGCAGGAGGAAAAGGCTGTTGCTCAATAGTTTAGGACAACCCTGCCAGTATGTGGTTTTGACCCTTCAGAATACTTACTGTAAAATGATATGATCAAAAAGATTTTTTTGGGTGTTTTTTTCCCAGTGAAATCAGAACAAAGTAGTGCTGTAGATGTAAAAACAACAACTATTTGTTGTTTTACTAAAGGTGAAATGACTTCTCGTTTGTGTTTCATATAGTTCAGAGTTGAAGGGACCTTGTGATGTTATTGATTTTCGGATTGTTTGCACCTTGCAATGCATTTAGTTGGATTGGGCAAAATTTAAAGGGAATTGGTTTTCAATCCTTTTAGCTTTATGACAGGCTTTTATTTAACTTTTCTGGTTCAATAATTTTTGAAAATATGATAATTTGCTCAAATAAAGGATTGTTTCAGTGCAGAGGGTTTCAAGGTCTTGAGGTTTTTGACTGCAACTCACCATTTTACATTTCCATTATGTTGTGCTTTGTGTTGTTAAATAGAAAAACTCTTTTGGCATTTCAGTCAAAAAACATAACTCTGCTGCTTGGCTGAGATCTTGAACTCTAAGAACTACTCTTTTGCATTTTGGCATCTAGCCTCATTTAGCACATCAACTTTATCAGTTTTCACAATGCTGCCTAGATTTACAGCTGGTTTGAAAAATATATAGATATGTTTCAAATACTCAATGTTACTTTCAGCCCTAGAATTACTGTCTTTAGAGATGCAGTGGTGTACTGTTTTTGGCTGAATATGATTTTCTGAGGTGTTCCCAAGCCCCAGGGAATATCTGTTACAACACAATGATGTCAGTTTTTCTATGCAGTGCCACCTGAGAGATGTGTAAATGACTGAATAAGTGAACATTTTATTGTCCTTTTGGGAATTTGTCTTGCACTGAGAGCGGGAAAAGAGTATTTAAAAGACATAAAAAACTTAAAAATAAAACTTCAAAACTCATCATTAGAGCATTGCATGATCTCATGCACTGGATGCCAAGTAGCAGGTTCAGCAAAGGGCAGAGAGCTAAGTTCATACTGAATAATCCAAGCTCGTTGAGCAGCTTAATTCTGCAATGTATAAAAATGTCATAGCTCTTTTAGTCTTTTATTCTTGACATTCTGTATCTTTGCCCTGAGGTTAAATATTTGTCATCAGACCAAAGGGGGTGCAGCAGGTAGGCTGTGATCCTGTTTGCTGAATTCAGTGTTAACAGATGTGCCAGATAAGAAATGCTGCACATTTTCCCGTCACTTATCTTTGTAAAAGATTAAGAATTTTATCCAGTTTGCTCTTGTTTTGCAAGGGCAGTACCCCCCAGGACTGGACCCCATATGTTTACACATATTGAAGAAAGCTTTATTGTACTCTTTATCAACTCTATCTAGTTAAAGGTCCAGTGTGTAGACATTGGCATTTTAGTGACATCTAGCATGAACATTTTGGAATGAGCCCAGCCGTTACTAAAACATCACATCACTGAGTGACCAGAGCTGGTGAAGACCAAAAAGGATCATGAACAGGACAGTTTAAATCCTTAAGAACAAAGCGACAACACGCTTTCTTTTTTTTTTTTTTCAACAAACACTGCACCGTCTTCTTCTCTTGTAATACTCAGTCTTCTTCTTCTTTGCATGCCATCCAGGTAGATTTCAAGACCAGCAGCCAGACTCGTATTTGAAAATTGTGTTCGCTCTTTTTGTCCCCAAAACCCACCAGTAGACAAGATGGCGGATTGTTATGTCAGCCTCCACAATGGAGATCTGTGGCACATAAATTTAAAAACCTTATTCTAAATGAATAAAAAGAAAATTAAAGTTTTATGGAGATGATTCTACACCTATTTTGACAGACTTTACATAAAGATAGAAACATAATAATAAAGATAATAATTATAATATTACATTTTATTTATAAAACGCCTTTCATGACACCCAAGGATGCTAAGGATTATGTCCTATGTTCACCGTTTCTGTTTGGTCAAATGCTGCCAACTTCTACACACTACACCTTTAAAGCTCCCAACTTCCTAAACAATGTTGTTGTTGAGACACTTTAAACCTTATTGAACTTATCATATCAGAGGTCACAGCCATTCAGTGTTAGTTTATGGCCTTGCTGTGATTTCTCCAGATTCTCAGAATCTTTTAATTTTACAGACTGCAGAAGGTTACATCTCTCTTTTCCTTGAATTTGCATATAGGGTGTTGTTTATAACCAACTAACTGACACATTCTTAAACAAGGGAATGGGCATGGGAGAGACAATATATTCATTGATTTTGAACAACTGAGTCCTTCAGGGGTCTCCTTTGATACTCAGCCATGATACATTCACATGGATCCAACTAGCCTTTAAGAGTAGTTGTGAAATGTTGTTCCTTTTGAATGTTCCAGACCTTGTCCTTGTCCCACTTGTTTTTAGAGTATGTTGAAGCAGTTTTAATTTTGTAAGCAACTTTCTCCCATGATGAAACTAGACAGTAGCTTTTTAAACAAGTGCACGTGGATAAAACCTAAAATTAAATTCATTGACATTTTCGTCAAAATAAAACTAGACTAAAATGTTTGACGGACTTAATCCAATCTGACCTAATTTCATCATATAGAAAGTAGGGGCAAGTTAGGAATATATCCAATCACAGCTACTTTGGTTGTGTGGAAAGGTTGGATAAATTAAGAGGGACATCCTACCACAGCTGCTTTAGCTTTGTGGTGGTGGATAAGTTGGGGAGACCAATCAGAGCTACTCTCTTTATGAATTGACATATTGATGTAGAGCAGGTTCACTACTTGTTGTCAAGTCTGGTATTGTAACTGTTATGCTCTGCTAGGTAGCCTAAATAAAGGTGACAGCATTTCACATAAAAGTTATTTTTTTTTTCTGCTAATTTATACATTCAACCTTTACGAGCATTCCGTAAAGGGTTATCAGATGTTTTTTTATCCAAGTGTAAAATATGACTTCATATTTTACTCAATAAAATTTACAGCGGATTTCATCAACTAAAAAGCTGTGAAATTTCATCAACTAAAACTAGAGTAAAATTAAAACAATGTAGATGACTAATTTTTGACTAAAACTGAAAGATGTTTTAGGCAAAAGACTAAAACTAAATTAAAAACTGTCAAAGTTAGCACTGCTGCTAAAGGCAGGAATTAATGTTTTGTTCATATTTCCAAGACCTCAACAACCTTTAAGTTTAAAAATGAAGGATCTTATCTTCCGGTGCCTTTATGCTGCATTAAACTGAATATTGGTTAAAAAGGATTTCCAAATGGCTGTATTCTGTTTGGATTCACATTTTATACTGAGTCTCCACTCCTCCGGAATCAGGGCTCTTAATAAAAGAATCCTGCAGAGTGGAGACTGAATGTTCAAAGGAGAAGACTGGTCTGACTGCAGTCCTCTCACCAAAATTCCTTTGAAACCTTCTTAGTTTTACAGAAGGGTAAACATGCTCCTGCAAAGATAGTGCTCCCAAAACTTCAGACTTCAATAGAAGAATGACTTTAATATTTCATTTCCATTAATATTTCACCCTGCTTTTTCTGTCTGTCCCCAGACTCCTCTGTCTGATATCCACTACAGCCCCCCACTGCTCTTGAGTTGTAGTAGACGTCCATGGATATGGCATAAACATGTGCCGGCTGGTGCTCACGTGTGTGCGCTTATTGCTTGTTGATACCTTCCTTGTCTTGGTGTATGCAGTCCGTCTGTAAAAGGGACCCTCTGTGGGCTGAGCTCAACAGATAAAGAGGATGCAGATGGGCCTTCAGTGTCGTCGTCTTTCAAATCCCTGCTTTGCATGCCAGACATCAGCAGGCAATCTTGCAGAGGTATGATAGAGGCGTGAGGGCCCAGAGGACTTGTGCAAGGACTTTTATCTCTTCACAGCAGCAGCAGGTATCCTGGACTTACATTTAGTGCCACTGTGATTTGCTCCAGATTGTTTCAGGACAGAGCTAATGCAGTGCGAGACTGTCAGAATGTTTGATACTGTTTCACTACCGAATGCTCTTAAGGGTAGTGTACAGCATCTGACATTTTGTAGCACATTTCATAGTAATGAAAATGCTAAAGTATTAAAGTAAACTATTGTTAAAACATAAGAGATGGACATCATGTTTCCTATTCAAAGCTAGCGTGAGCAGAGAGAGAATAAGAAATAACTGATGGAGAGCAGACACACTGCAAATGTTTCCCCGGGATTATTGATCAACAGTGTAGAGGCTTTTCTTTCTTTCTTTTTCTTACTTTACCTTTTATTTGTGTTTAGACATCCTAAATGGTATGTTACAGTTCATTCATTCATTCATTTTCTATACCCGGCTCACGCTCACACTCATGCCTAAGGGCAATTTAGAGTCACCAAATAACCTAATGAGCGTGTTTTTGGTCTGTGGGAGGAAGCCGGAGTGCCTGGAGAGAACCCACGTATGCACGGGAAGAACATGCAAACTTCACACAGAAAGGCCCTCCCGACCCGGGAATCGAACCAGGTACCTTCTGCTGTGAGGCACGTGCTCTACCAGCTGCGCCACCGTGCCCGATATGTTACAGTTGATTAAGTTAATTCAATAATAATAACAATTATAGCCTCCCAAAATCTTAAAAAAACAATATAGTTATCAATATATAACTGCAGTGTCACATGCCGTGTTTGCAGGTCCTTTCATGAGTGCTCAATAAAATACCATGCTCCCTCCCTCTCCTCTCCTCTCAGACCCTTATCTACCCTGGTGTTCAGCCTACACAGACTAAATAGAGATGCTTATGTCTCCGATAAAGGTGAAATTAAAATTTTAAAGTTTAAACTCATAGATGAACTTTGAGTGTAGTTCACCCTAGAGACAGAAACGGGTTTGTGTGCTTAAAGAGACACTTTGTGTCAAGCTCTGTGTGCTGAGGAAGCTTCCCTGCATCCAGTAGTGACTTCAGTTTTCATATCATCAATGAATTGTGAGTTTACCCTGGAAACCAAAATGGGCGTGTGTGCTTCAAGAAATACCAAGTATTTCAAACTGAGATCAGTGCCTATCATTTCACTTTATGGCAACACAAACCCAAAAATTCTTTCCTAGCTTGGATTTGGTATTCTTTTTTTTTTTTTACCTGGGGCAAATTGAGCTACTTTCTCATATTTACACTACATGCTCATAGCTCCATTGATGCTTTGTTAAGGGCTGTGCACTGGAGTTTCAGTATTTCTTCACACCCCTGATATCTGGAAAAAAGGTTATTATTTCTCAAATTTTTTTCTTCATTATTTAGCCAAACTGTATCTCTGTGCAGCTTGGGGTAAAATAAATAAGCCTCCATTTATTGAGATTAGCGATACACAAATGTGACATGCAGCAACCAAAGCCTTGAACTGATAACAATTTTTTTTCATGTTTTTTCTAATCTGATACTGTGTTCTTGAGTGTCATGAAAGGTACTTTTAAATAAAATGTGTTATTTATTTATAAATGAATGAAAACAACTCAGGAGCCACACTGCTATAATGCATCCGGTGTGAACCTGTCCTTAGCCTACCAATTAATGTTACAATTGATTTTTTGTTCATGTGTTTATAAAAGAAACCTTGAAGTCTAAATTTGATTAAACGAGGAGTTAATACTCTTTTCTGTAAGGATTCTTCAGTGAAAAAAAACAGCTTAAATACTTAAAAACTTACATGCAGTGAGCGTTTGCTCTGATACATTCCATACTTGTTGGCAAATTCTACCTTGGAAATTCTTATTACAAAGGATTTCCAGTCCATAAATAGCATTGATATCTAACCTGGCACAACAGATGGATCGTTCAATGTATTTCACTCCATCTGGGAAAGAGCCCATAGAAAGTGTTTGTGGAAGGCAGGCCTTATTGGACGGTTATTTCATCGGTCATATTCATTATTGGCCAATCATATAATTTACTAGGCGAGTGCTACTGCATCACAGAACATGAGTCACTTCATAAATCAAACTCCAGCAAAATATATCCAAAGTGCTACTGCTACTGAAGCTGTTAGCATCAGTGCTTATCTGCATACAAGCTGTCTCTTCTTGCTTCCGCCACACTAATAGATCCCACCTTTTGCTGCTCTAAAAGACTTTGATTGGTAGATTAGAGCTTGGCAAGATGGATCTACCTGATTAATTGAATAAGGCAGATCCAGCTGCTGTGCAAGGTTAAATAATATGATGTTCTGCAAAAAAGTTTGGGAAAGGTATTCAAGGATGCTGCCAAATCCCAATGACTCTGACACAAAATAACTCTGGCCCGGTGTTGATGGAGAGGCTACCTCAGTCTGCTCCCCTCTGATGTGTCCTTTTGCTCTTTTCAACAAACTGTTTGGAAGCTTGTCCAATTTGAGCACTCATAAAGAAACAAAGACAAATGATGCCTCTGAGAATCATCTGTTGTTGTTTGACAGAGTTTTTTTAAAGTGTGTTTTTCTTCCAATACTGATCAATTCCATCCACATCTTAACTAACCTACAGAGCTCAGAGGGTTTTCCTGGACGGATGTTGAACAAGAGGGAGGCTGAGATGAAGATGAAAAGAAAATGGAGGAACATATTCTGGAGTTTACCTCCTGTCTGACCACAGGGCAGTGGGCTTTGGCCTCAGTCCAAGGATCCCTTTGGATTCATGCTCATTTGGTGAGAGATGAAAGTGCATTGGTGAAGTCAGAAGAGATTAAAAGAAGGCCATCCTCCCACGTTAAATACTCCAGATTGATGAACAGCAGCTAAAGATGAAATGTAACCTCCGTCCTCGAGGACATGTTAATGGTTCCTCCTCCATCCCTGCACTGGTCCATTAGCACTGAAGTGGCTTTGTTGCTCTCTGAATACTTGTGCAGTTTTACTAAAGGATGTTTTATAGTTTGGATTGTAGCGCTCAAAAGAAGTCGACTCACTTTGACAGTTGTTTTCTACATGCATGATAATTGATGTCTTAGTTATAAAACAGTTTTATGATTGAATTTTAAAGTGGATTTTGGTCGACTTGGAACAATATGCACGTAATTTTAGAGTATGACCCGTAATCCACTATTTCTAATTCTTTTTTCTCACTTACACTTAATCCAGCATATGATTTTGAGATGCAGCTGCAGCTTATGCAAGCTCCATCTTAGAAAGGGTTTTAACATGATGGCCTTAGTTATAAGAAAAATGTATGACTGTTATATGATTCTCATTGTGGTAAAGCCTGGCTCAGGTTAAGCCCTTTGTAAAACATAAATAAATTTCGATACCAGCATTTTTGGAATGTCTACATCATGGGCGTCTTCATCTTTTCTGCTTAATTAAACGTAACATTGCTTTCTCAAAGTGTCCTTGTTTGTTTCCAAGGAGTGGAACAACTCTAGAAGTGTGGAAAGAGACCTAAAGTATTAGAGTTAAAATCTGGGAAACGTACTTCAAGGCCTGCAGTCTCTAAACAAGAGGCTTACATCATCTGCCAGGCCATTTATTGTCCATATTCACTTTAGCAAACTTCATCTACAGCATCAGTCAGCAACTGGCAGCCTAGGTGCCAACATGTTGCCCTCCCGTTCCCTTAAATTGGCCTGCCATTTGTATATAGTATCAAAAATGTATTTATGAAAAAAGCCTGACATCATATGCTCTTGCATCATTAAAATTAGCACAGTTTTTAGGCTGCTTCTAAGCCATCCATGCTGTGACCAGCTTGTTCACTTGCGAGCCTGTGGTTGCAGTTGTCTTTGGCCAGCTGCTGCTTGCTTGTTGGTTGTTCTGGTTAAGAAGGTGAGAAATGGCAATCCAACCTGATAAGTCAGGTCATTCTTTTATTGTATCCCATGTCATGTGTCATGGTGTCTTCCTCACATGGCATCTCTGCTTGACTAATTTGTAGCTATTGAAAGCTCATGGGTCAGACATCATGTGTCCAGAGTGTGACATCAGTCCTTTCCAGGTTAAGCAAAGCCTATTGATGAACGAAAAACCCAGGGGATGATCATCATAATGTTTATATTGTGAATACATAAGAAACTCCATGGGAATAAGAGGGAGAGAGATTGACAGCATGTCAGGGGGATTTTCTGGGTTTTCTTTGGCCTTTCTCAGCTTATTAATCTGTTACCGTCAAGGACAATGCTCCTACCTCCTTTTTTTTTCGCATTTTCTTTTTCAACTAGAAAGCACTCGGACAGCGCAGACCTCCGCCAGCGCCACAGTCCTCAGCCATATTGTCATTTTGACCATAAATATTACTCCTACCTTTATTTCATCTAAATATTAAGATTCCTTGATCATGAAAACATACCATTAGCAACTGGATTCATAATGATATCTATTTTAGTTCAGTAGTTATTCACAGAAATCACATTTTTGCCATGGCAGCCAGACGCTGACCCCTATCAACACCAAAATCGAAACAGTTCTCCCTTTTCCTGAAAATTTCATCCAAATCCATCCATTACTTTTTGAGTTATTTTGTTCACGGACGGACAAACTCTCCTGAAAACATAACCTCCTTGGCGGAGGTAAATATAGAACAGTCATGTTGGTCAGTGGGTTTTTTAAACTTTTGACCAAATTAGAGCACAACAAAATATATGTAGCTCGGACAATAAAATATCCATTCACTTAATAGTAGAGAGTACTTTTTTTGATATATATATTTTTTTCATTTCCAGAACAGTATCAGTTTTGGAGATGGGGGTTTGTGCCCGTCAATGAGAATGTCAGATGAAGTGGAGCATTTATGTATTTCAATGAGAAGAATGTTTAACTTTCCTCTCAGCACAGAGAGATTATCTTTGATTGGCCCACAGTGAGCTGTGTAGTTTTGAACCTTTGAGTCGACCACTCATAAAAACCAGAAAGCACTTGGAGAGGGCAAACCTCCGCTAAGGTAGCTCACTTATTGATATTGTCATTAGTTAGACAGTTACTGAGCAAAAATGACCATTTGCTAATTGTGGTTATCTGGATCACCGGATAAAGTTGGGCCATTACCAATATCTCCTAAATTTTTTGCAAAATCGTTCTTGTAGTTTATGCATAATCTTGCTAACAGACAAATAAACATGCATACGCCGGCAACAAATACAACCTCTTTGGTGGAGGTAGCAAAGCAGTACACCTACAGTCAAGGCAATCGATGAACTGTTTACAAGAGAGCAGAATGAAATGATCAACATCTGCTGTATGGGCAGTGGCTGTGTGGTGCTGCCCAATATGACACAACAATTGATGCTTGTTTTCAGTTAGGACTCTTGGTAGGACTGGATTGTGCTATTTTAATGAAGGAAATAATGTAATTATGTGTTTTGTAAAATTGGTCTTTGGTTAAGTCATGTACCAGTCTTGTTTGGGGGTATATTCTTGTAAGACAAACCCACTTAGCTCTGACATTCTCTCCCTGTATGCGTCTTCTTCTATCCTGTACTTAATCATTTTTTCTACCTCCTGTCGTGCCATTGATTTTTAGTCCTCCTGGTATTGTGGGTCACAAAGGTTAGAGCCATAAAGCCGAACTAGGTGAGCCCAGCTGTTTAACCCTGTCCATACATGACAAAGACTGTCCCTGCAGCCCTCGATCCAGAACACCACCCCCGTGCAAACACGCCGTTTCCTGCTCGACTGTGACCTCCTCTCTGCTCTCTGTCACGGAGATGAACAGCTTCTTTTCCATCAACCCCTCAGAAGTCGGGCCACTTCCTGTCACAGCGAAAACATCTGTTTACGTTAGCCATGTCAAAGAGCGGCGGCCAAGGCGTGGGAACGCAAGGGAGTGCACGGGGGACCCCACGCTCACCCGTTGGGAGGTGTGAGTGCAGAGGATGGATGAATCTTTGGGGGAAGCACGTAGAGGACAACCACACACACTCTGCGGATAAACACACATTAATGTTTTCCCTACAGGCAGTCCGCCATCAGAGCACTCAGTGTTTGTCATCTCATTAGGTCTGTCCATGCTGCTATCTCTGGGGACATGTTTCAGGAAAATAAGGACTTTTCTTAAAGCTGTAAATCTCCTTCTGATTCTAGTATAAGGACTCAGTTTGCCAGTGTGACATCATTGACTTCGTGTCACCTAATCAGCAGATTTTCGACTTCCCTGTGCATATAAGGAAAATTGATTACTTTCATCCTTGGCCTGTATGGAGGATATTTCCACCTCTAAGGCTGTAAATCTGACTGTGTTTGTGCTTTTGTAGCTATCTGCACTATTGAGACCCAAGACTAAGTCTGCCATGCTGTCTGTAGTCTAATCCTGTCGGCCTCACTAGCTTTTCTGGCGGACGGCCTGCTAACACAATGCCTCACTCCAGTGTTCAGTAGCCTCATGGGACCAAACAGAGAGGACATTCCCTTCTTGAAAGGAGTGACATGCTCAAGACTACAAAGACCATTAAGCTCAGAGGGCTACAGCAACTCAGACAAAGGACTTCTTAATGGAGCACAATGACATTTACTGCCATTTTATGCTATTGTAGCAGAGTGGTGTGCCAATATGAAGTCATGGTTGGCATTTCCCTGAAAGTAATTTGACCATGTTGGGAAAGTCCATTAAAGGGAAGGGTGATTTTAGTTGGCTGTTATCCATCAAGTCAGGAGAAAGCATGGTTACAAAATCTGTTTTTTTTTATCCTATCATTTAGTAGAGAAGGTCGTATGAGTGTACATTAAAATTATGACACTGACAGTCTTCATTTAAAAAAGTTTGGATAAATAAACGAAGAAATTCTCTGCTTTGATAACATAGAGACTGTTCTTTAATCAAGTAGGGATGTTCAGCTTAATCGTTTTCTAATATTAAAAGTTCATAACTATTTTCTGTGTGGGCTTGTGTTTTGGGCTGACGGCACTCATGCAGTTTTGTCCTTGCTGCTTTGTTACAGCAATCACCAGTTATAAAGGCTGAGTAGTCGACATGAACTTATAGCATGGTCATGTAGCATAGTAAAATAAATGATAACCCAGTCTCACATTTTCTTCAGTGTCTTGAGACTCTTGAAATCCTTCTCATGTGTTGAGGCAAACGCCAGCATTGAATTGAATTGAATGCTTCATTTCGAACATATATAAAAACAATCATAGGTGGTCACCAAAATAAAGAATTCATGCATATTCTAAAACAAAAGCAACAAAGGTTAACTGTTGACAATATTTTGTTTGTGCAGCAAGTTTAAATGCTCAAAAAGGAGTAGGAAGAACTTTTTTGATCCTAACCTTTTTATTGCCTTGTACTCCAGTAAAGTGTTTATATTTATAGTTACAATATTCACCCACTATTCAGGAATCAATGCACTTTATAATATACTGACTAATATATTTTATAAGCGACTTTTAAACAAATACACACAAACTTTCTCACCTGTATATAATACTTAATTTCTATACATACAATACACCCCCAAGCACAGACAGGAAAAAGACATAACAATACAAGACAATATTTCCATGTTTCCAAAGTTTCCCATTACTGTCTGAACTTTTTAGTAGTTAAAATACTTTTTCAGTAGATTTGTGGCATCATCGTTGTTTTCTGACTGAAATAGTTTTTTTTCAGTAGCTTAGTGGTTTCATTGGTCAAGTAGTGCAGTAGGATCCTAACAAACTACATTTCCCTCAGCAAAGAGAAAGCAGTAGTGTACAGTTAAGCAGCAGCAGAGTGCTCTGTAACAGTCTGAATACACATTTTTAAGAAAGAGTAACGAGAATAAGTATCTAATCATCACCAGTGCAGTCAGCAAACAGCAGCTAGTAAACTCCCAGAAACTAACTGCAGACCATTAAAGAGAAAGTTCTGTTTTTTTTTTAGGTAAAATTTCTTGAGACAAATAGCACTGTTAAACAACACTGCCATTAAAGTACCTAGCTTGCGTTGTCGCTGAGGACAGATAGCTAGGTACAGATGCTAGGCAATAGAAGTCGTAGGATCACTGAAATCCTTTAAAGTAACCAAAATTTTAAGGTTAACATAGAAGAACAATGTGGACCAGAAATTACAGTCAGATTCTTTACAGTGCTTCACTTTTCCTCAACAAAGCTGTTTTGAAATCCAATGTATGAACTGCGTATCCTTCCACCAGGAATACACTTTCTTTAATTAGAGGTTCATGTCAGAGTGCTGCAACAGTTTTAGGTCCCAGTTACGAGTTGCTTACGAGTGTGGGAGCACAAACTGATATAAGTCTTACTCCTTGGATATTATGAAGATAGGTCTCCCTCTATTTATGTGTAAAAATGGCAAAAGAAATGATTTCACCAGGTTCTTCTGCGTGTAATGGGTCTTCGCCAACTTTGTCTCGATCTCATCTGCAAAAGTTTTGTCTCCGTGTAAGCTGGTTTATGAAGATATTTTTCAAGCCCATGGCATATCTTTGTCACTTGAGTCAAAATCCCTCATTTTTAGTTTTTTATATGTGAGGTTAATATTTGTTGTTTCTTCTGAGGACCTGGCAAGCTGATGGCACTGACAAAAGTTCTAAACAGAGGGACTTTGTCGAGGAAAAGAGAAAAGCTGTAAAAAACAAAAAAAACAATCTTGAAGTAGTGTCTAGTTGAACCTTGGTTGTTTTTTTGGGTAGTTTTTACCTAAAGGTGGAACAATTTTGAAGCTTTTAGTGGCACCACTGACTGGCCGTCACCCCTCAGGAGCAAAGAGGGCTGAGTGCTTTAGTGTCAATTATATTTAATGGTGCCATAGGCCTTGGTTGACCCCACTTCAAAAAAAACAAGCGATCCATTTAAGGATGAATGAGGAACTGAGGACAATGGCAAACAGTGAAGAAGGTAGATGTCTGAGTATGGGAGACAGACAATGAACCAAGTAGGACGCGCAACCATGTAAGTAACTAACATTGGTCATATTTTCGTTTTTGTTGCCAGAAAAAGGACCAATTATTGTACTGTTTACGTGCACCATGTTGTGTCGGATGACAGTGAAATATTTCAGCAAATTGATGAAAGTCTCTCAAATTTTTCTTGGATTACCTCTTTCATTTACAGAGAGGAGATGCTAAAGGCCCAGACACTTTACTGCATGTGATCACCCTGCACTGTAATGCAAAGACTTTGCGGTGGAGACTTTTTGGCCCTGATGTTAAAGGCATCAAACAAGGCTTGTTTTCTCTCAAGTATCTCCTTTGATTTAAAATCTTTGGGGGGTTGAAGGGATTAACCTTACAGAGGCAGGCCTGTGAACACCCGCAGGAGGCCCACCAATAAGAAGTATGACTTTTCTTTGGACACGTACACACGCAAATACACAGAAAGCCACACACAACCAAGCTAACGGGACCACACATTTGGATTTCTCCAGTATTAAGATTATTTTTTGTGATTTTTTAAAAGGAAGAGTTGAAAACTTTTAAGCTTTTATTGAGTCAGTGCTGGTGGTATCCAAGGCTGGACATTTCTTAATTCTGAATCTGTGTGTATTCAAGGCTCAAGGGTCATTTATTAAGGTTATGGAGTCTCATGTTTAGTCCTTGCTTGTGACCTGAACTTATAAATCTCACTCCATAAATAATGCTTGAGGGGATTACCTACAAATGTAATGCTAATGGATTTCCTTCAGATTTGGCACATGTTCTCTCTGACAATCAGTGTTAACACCTCTGACTCTATCCTCAAACCTCTTAATATCTTGAATAGATCCTTATGTAGATTTGCCTGAAGATGTCCTTTCAGAACTCACCACTGCCACATGTACAAGGTCTTAAATTGGCTTCATCCTCAATCCAGGCGTCAGTTTCACTGGGTTTTGTTTCTTTTTAAATGTATCCATTTACATGTTCCACCATACTTAAAACAGCTTCTGGTCCCATATACATCTCAATATCCTCTTAGACATAAGACCAATCCATTTTTCATGGTCCCAAAAATCTGTAAAGAAGTAGATCGTAGGTCATTCAAGTTCATTTTTTTGATTTTTGATTATTTATTTTGTTTTGTTTTATTTTATTTATTCATTTATGTACATTTATTTGTAAATTTTATTTTTATTATTATTTATTTTTTATTCTTCAAAGTTGCCGTGACATTCTGCTGCTTCTTTTGATTGTATTATATTGTATTGCAGTGGGACTGTACATGAGTGCAAGCACTATTTTTGTGAACTGGTACTGGGGTGGGAAGAGTGAAGGGTGTGGGGGCTGTGGGAGTTGTAGAGCAGTATGTTTTGTGTTTTTTGTGTATTATTGTAATGTACATTTTGTGTTTACTGTCTTTTATTGTTATGTATGTCTTTGTGTTATTTTTGTATTTTTGTTGGGACCCCCTCGAAAACGAGATGCTGCGTCTCATGGGGCTATCCTAAACAAATTCAATTCAAAGTGCTTTTTTAGGGAACATAGGTGAAATAGGTAATGAAGCTTTATGTGTTTGGTGCTTTTCATTTTGGGAAAAGAGGAGGGGGAATTATGTCTCATTCAAGCCTGATGCGTTCCAGTTAGGGGCTGGTAAAATTTGGCTCGCTGAAGACGTCTGATTTCAGAGTGATAAATTCCAATCAAGAGGGACATTCCCAGTGACTACATTTTATTTAACTTGGAACTAGGACTATCCCAGTTCTGGGATCAACTGGAATGCACCACTACACTTGGGACAACCATCTTTGATTGTCAACTCTGGAGTGGGGAGAGTTCTCGGAATTTCCAACTCAGAATTCCGACTTCAGGGCACATTCCAGTTAAAAATGTCCCACTCTGAACTTGGAAATACCGATTTCTCAGTACATCTTGAATAAACCATTAATCCTTCGTTGTCAAAAGAAACTACTTAAGACAACCCAGACCGACTTTTTTTCAAACGTTGCATGATGTCAACCCTGACTAAAGAATAAATTAATTTGTTTTTTTTAGGAAAAAAAATGTTCTTATAATCATTCCTTGCTTTTTAGCATGGTAACTTGAAAATACTTTGAAGGATTTTCTTTATTCTTTGCACAAATGCAGTTTATTGCTTAAGGATGAACTCAGTTGATGTTAGATTTTGTTCGAGGTCAATAGGCCTCATTTTCTACCCTTGCTTACAAAAGTTCTACAAATCACAAAGCCCCAAAAACTGACCTGGCCCCTCTTGATCTACCACTGGACCCTTACTGTCTGATACGTAGGCTGTGCTGTGTCTCAAAATAGTGCCTAATCAAAGCAACTGTGGATGTAAGCAAACTGTAGTATGTGATTAGCCCATGCTATTTCTGTGGTTGTTTTCTTCTACAATCCTTTAGTGTCTGTCCCACTACTACTGAACTGAGAGAACTGAGCTGTGAGACTGTGGCACATGTTCAGGCTCATGCCATGTACCTCACAAATCCCCATTAAAAAAAAAAAACTAACAACAAATTTTCAAGAATTCAAAAAGCCAAAGGTCTTTGTCAAAGATGCAGACAATTTGTAGTGATTGCCCAAAATATAAAAATGCTTTTTGAAATAATTTAAATTCATCTTTGAATTAGATACCAAAGAGGCCTATGCCCTACTTAAAGTTAGACATGGACTTGAACCTTGATCATTTGGTTAAGCACCTCATTTGGTTCTTGATAGGCCCTGCCATGTTTGCCACCGGGGCACCTCAGTAATCTGGTCTTGATAAGGAAACTTTGCTTATCCTCAAAAGTGGAAGAAGCTACCACTGGGATTCCTTCCATCTCATTTCCACATAAGAGCCCCGTCTCTGTACGGTGATTTATCTGGCTCTCCACAACTGTCCTACTTAAAATCAAACTCAAAATCAAATAGTTCTAATATTACACCTTGTAGACATAGCATAAATCAAGTCTCCTCCTTTTTCTCTCTTCCATCAAATTGCCATTTCTTTCCACCCACTGGCTTGTGCTTTGAGCTGGTTCCCTTCTCATTCACTTTCCTTGCTAGCACCTAACAATAATTAGCCCGTGCTAGCTGACATCTTAAGCCTGTCCCCAGTCACATCTTGTCAGTGAGGCATCTTCTGTGAAGGTTCACCACTAATAGGCCACCGCCTTGGTTCTGACAGCCCGTACAACCCTTTTTTCCTCAGCTGCTACCTCTTCATTAAGGGCCGCCTCGCGCAGCTGCGGCATGAAGATCACCACCTTTATCTGTCTGTCATGCCAGCTGATGACATTACAACCTTGCTGGCCACTGTGAGTTTTTTATGTAGTTATAATTTTTGTAATTTTGAATTTAATGTCAGTGAGAAATTTTGCTTACTGTAAAAGTTGTAGCTATCTTCCTGGACCTACCATGTCGGTGTAGCGTTACGTTGAGATTTAGCTCTTGAACAAAGTTATGAGGCTCATGGCAAGCAGCAGTTGATTGAAAGTTTGATTGAACATGCCAACAAAGATCATGACAGAACATGCTGAAAGACATTTCATGTAGTGGAGAAATCACACCTCGTATGACAAAGCATTTACTTCATCTTTGCATGACTTTGAAGGACTGCACTGTACGTATTGAGTCAATCTCCTTTTCACACCAATACTCTGGCATCGTGCAGCTGTAGCGGTGCTGCCGCTGTAGGAAAATCTCATCACAACCAGGAACAAAACACAGCTGAGCTTATGCTGGCATTTTTATTAAGATGAACAGTCATGTCTTCAAAAGTCTCAAATACATATTTTAGTCAGATATTAGCTCAGAGAGGACCTCTTCACACCTGGTCACTGAAGAGTTCCTGAAAGCAGAAATTCTCTTTTAAAAAGTGATTTATGAAGAAGAAAAGAGGAGCAAGGATGCAAGTAGGGCTAGGAGTTATGTTGAAGAGCTCATTTTATGCTATATGAGTTTTGAATTCCCTTCAGTGTGTTTTACATGTCTCCTCTATATGGTACAGAACTGCTACTTGCACAACAAAACGTCTCCAGAAAAGTCTCCCCAAATTTACAGACCAGTAGCTACATGAAACGTCATGTTCCCCCTGAACAAACCTGCCAGTGTGATGTCCCAACAGGGCTTCATCAGCAGTTTAAGGGCCTGATTAAACAACAACGAAAATGGACAGAAATGGAGAGTTTTTGTTGCATTTGTGCCTTCCGTTTGCACAAAACGGTGCCCGGAGTGCCTCAGTTTGCAAACTCAAGAAACAAGGGTCCAGCATGAAAGTTTTGTGAACATCTTTGGTTTTGTTTCCATGTAAACAGGAAGCTCTGTTGCCAGGGAAAATGTGGACGTGCGATGCATGTGCAGAACTCTGTTAGATAAAGGTAGCATGCACACCTTGATACAACAACAACAACAGATGGAGCCGACTACCGAGCAACATGTGTGCCGCTAATAATCCTAGGTTTGTCATCGCTCCTCCAACAAACTGTGGGTTTTGCTCAAAAATAACTAAAATAATAATTATCCACAACACTCAATCTGTAATTTAAAATTATTTTTTCTCTCTCCAAAAACAAAACAAAAAGCAAACTCTCAGTTTTGCCTTTATGAAATGACAATATATTCCAAAACTAAACAGAGTTTCCCTTATAAAATGTTGATTATGTAGTTGAAATGTTGGCAGTTTGTCTACTTAAAAACTGGAGACTGAGGTATTTTCACAGTACATCAACATGAAACTCTGATCAGTTTTTAATCTCATTAAATAATAAATACAAGCTGTTGAAAGTGCTCATGTGAAACCTGACAGGGCCCACCATCATGAGAACTGTACATTTATAGTCTTGATATTTTCAAACACTGCAACGGCTTACAATTGGAGTAAGTCAGGAAAAAAATCTTGATCAATCAATATACACTATATTGCCAAAAGTATTTGCTCACCTATCCAAAATTCGTAATCAGGTGTTCCAATCACTTCCATGGCCACCGATGTATAAAATCAAGCACCTAGGCATGCAGACTGCTTTTACAAACATTTGTGAAAGAACGGGTTGCTCTCAGGAGCTCAGTGAACTCCAGCATGGAACTGTGATAAGATGCCACCTGTGCAACAAATCCAATCAGGAAATTTCCTCACTCCTAAATATTCCACAGTCAACTGTCAGCTGGATTATAAGAACGTGGAAGTGTTTGGGAACGACAGCAACTCAGCCACAAAGTGGTAGGCCATGTAAACTGACGGAGCAGGGTCAGCGGATGCTGAGGCGCATAGTGCGAAGAGGTAGCCAACTTTCTGCAGAGTCAATTGCTACAGACCTCCAAACTTCATGTGGCCTTCAGATTAGCTCAAGAACAGTGCGCAGAGAGCTTCATGGATGGGTTTCCATGGCTGAGCCGCTGCATCCAAGCCTCACAATACCAAGTGCTATGCAAAGCGTCGTAATGCAGTGTTGTAAAGCACTGCCATTGGACTTTAGAGCAGTGGCGACACGTTCTCTGGAGTGACGAACCGTGGTTCTCCATCTGGCAATCTGATGGATGAGTCTGAGTTTGGGGTTTGCGATACTTGGGGATACTTACGAGGGGAACGATACTTGTCTGACTGCGATGTTCCAAGTATAAGGTTTGGTTGAGGGGGGATTATGGTGTGGGGTTGTTTTTCAAGAGCTGGGCTTGGCCCCTTAGTTCCAGTGAAAGGAACTCTGAATAGTTCAGCACACCAAGACATTTTGGACAATTCCCTGCTCCCAACTTTGTGCGAACAGTTTGGAGCTGGGCCCTTCCTCTTCCAATATGACTGTACACCAGTGCACAAAGCAGGTCCATAAAGACATGGATGACAAGGTCTGGTGTGGATGAACTTGACTGGCCTGCACAGAGTCCTGACCTCAACCCAATAGAGCACCTTTGAGATGAATTCGAGCAGAGACTGAGAGACCTCACAAATGCGCTTCTGAAAGAATGGTTAAAGATTCCCATAAACACACTCCTAAGCCTGTGGACAGCCCTTCCAGAAGAGCTGAAGCTGTTACAGCCACAAAGGGTGGACCAAAGTCATATTGGAGTTATTCGGAATGGGATGTCACATAAGTTCATATGCGAGGCAGGGAAGGTGAGCGAATACTTTTGGCAATATTGTGTATTTCCCAGCCCTGTAACAAAGAAAAAAACATTTTGCATCTACTTTTTTAAGTTGAATGTAATTTTCAGGATTGGGACTTGGTATTAGCTGATACTCAAATTTTAAAAACCAGAAAGGGAAGCAGAGCAGTTTGGCAGTAAGTGGTTCAAATCAGAAAGATTAAGGGTGAATTCCAATTCCTCCCTTAACCCTCAATCTCAGTGACACTCAAAACCAAGTATTAAGGGCTATTTGGTGACTTAGAAATGGGACACCCCTTAAATGCAGTTACGTCTTCAGACTGTGGGGGCAGCACTCTGCCCAAGCTGCATTCAGTCTGCCAATTTAAAAAAATAAAGAAGAAGAAGCCATTTCTGTCATCCATAGTCCTTTCCCGCCGACTCCAGCAACAATGACGAAATGTTCCATCCATTTCCGCGACCGTAACTTTAGATTATGAATGAGGCTGTGCAATGAAACCGGGACAGCCAGTCCGGCTGGCAAACATCGTCAAATAAAATGAATGTTATGCAACAATGAGGTCAAAAATCCATGAAGAGGGCTTAAATAAGATGATACAATGGTTTTGTAATATATTTGTATTTCATATTGATGGAAATACTTACATTTGTAGCTCGTTTTTTCGCCGCTTTGGACGCCATCTTGTTTGCGGTGAAGCTGGTGAAAATACGCAATACATTCTGGGTAGCCCTTACTCCCAAGGGTGGTGGCAGAAAATCTCAATTTGAGGGGCCGTACAGCCCTCAAACTTGTCCCTCAACTTAACATTCCAACAATCGGGACAGCACTAGCAGCGCATTTTTGAGATTGAGGGTTAAGATTGAGGGTTGAGGGAGGAATTGGAATTCACCCTAAGTCACATTCAGGCTGTGTAAGGTTATCCTCACCTCCTGTCTGAGGATGTACAAATATGTATTTCCTGTCACTTATAGGCTTTATTTAGAGGAAACGGGTGTCAATTAGAGATCATTTAGAGTTAAATGCAGCCCCTAGCTTCTCACATCTGCTCTGTATGCTTTAGTGATGATATGCAGCTCTTTATAACACCATAGTTTTCTGAACTCAACCTCTGACAGATAATTCCTCACTCCACTTTCAGAATTGGTCTAATGTCTTCAAAATCACTGCAGGTCATTCAGCGTTTTACCCTATCAGACATGGTCGAAGCACTTTAGTCCAGTCTCCAGTAAAATGAGTCCTGCTCACGAGGGCGACAGTCTGTGTAGGTGGGTGGCAGCAGGGTGCTGGCCCTGCCTGTGGGTGGACCAGGCTGTTGCCCTTGATTATCTGGCACAGGGTCAAGGTATCACAGGGCTGGTCACTGCTGTCAGCACTTTTTACTCTCTCACACACACTCACACTGGGATTCGTGCACCTTTAAGTGTTTGTGCATGTGCAGGGAAGTGCTTTTGGAATATTAATGCCGTGAGTCATGTGAAAGTTGTGAGAAAACTATTTATAATTTATCAATGTATCCGTGCTGACGTCACGCCTGCTGACTCACGCTCTGTTCTGTAACATGTACTGCTCGTGGTGTGTTTAGATCAAACTGTAATCCAGTACCTCCATCCAGAGCACTCATTAGCAGGCGAGCTCAGACCACTTCAAAGTAGGAGGAATCAGGGGTATCATTCACAGCCCCGAGTGGTGTTGACTTATTTCCTGATAATTTTCAATTAATAGATGTTTGCCTCCTCTGTGAATCAGTGGTTCTATCAGCGCAGAGGATGCTGATGCTCCCAGGCTCTTACTCATCTCTGAAAAAACATGAATTGATCTTTTCTGTATCGAGGCACGGAGCCAGAGAGGCTGACTTGGAAAGTGAGTTTAAAGGTAGGCAGTGTAAATTAGTGGTGGGCTATGAGGCTTTTATTTCATGTATGAATTGAAAGTTCTGCTGTTTGGTATTTACCCATATCCACATGGGGATTATTCCTGGAAATTGATAAGGCCATAAGCCAGATATGACCCTCAAGCAATGTCATCTATTTATAGTTCCTAAGCAAACTTTTTTTCTTTGTTTCATGTATGAAATTGTTGCACTTTATATCTGATAGATATTTATTTTTGGTGGTTCAGCACGAGTGTTGATTTTGACAGCTATTTTTCATTTAGTTTTATTTATAGTCTTTTGCCTAAAATATCTTTTAGTTTCAGTCATGTTTTTGTCATCTAAATTGATTTAATTTTAGTCTAGTTTTAGTCGATGAAATTTTACAACATTGTAGTCGATGAAATCTGCTGTAAATTTAAACGACTAAAATATGACATTAAGTCCAAGGCATTTTTTATGTTTCATTAATTTCTGAAGTTCTGTTTTACGCTTAGATAAAATGAAACATCTAATCACCCTTTACTGAATGCTGGTAAAGTTTGAATGTATAAATGAACTGAAACAAATTGAACTTTTGTGTGAAATGCAGTCACCTTTATTTGGACTACATGGCAGAGCATCTCAGTTACAATACCAGAATTTACAACAAACAGTGAACCTGCTCTATGCAAAATATCAAATTATAAAAAGAGTAGTTCTGATTGGATCGCTTCCCAACTTATTCTATCATCACCAAGCTAAGGCAGCTGTGATTGGATGTTCCTCTTAACTCGTCCAACCTTTCTACATGATCAGATTTGGTCTGATTGCATTGAGTCTCTGTCAAACATTTAATTTAGCGTTATTGTTTGTCCATGTGCTCTTGTTTTTATTAGTTACTGTCTAGTTTTCGTCAGGGGAAAAAGGTCGTTGATGAAAACTATGACGAAAATATTAAGTAAACAGAATTCACACTGATTTACTGTCCTGGCCTCTGTCAGCAAGAAATGACATCACTTTGGGTACGACAGCCTTCTAGTCTATCATCAAGACAAAAAAGCCCCAAGAATATTTTTAAAAGAGAAACAGATGTGAAGCAAGAAAAACAGCATATAAGTCTCTCAGAGTTGTTGATTTTCTACTGTAGATATTTGTTTTAATTAATTACTGTCTAGTTTTGCCAGTGGAAAAAGGTTGGAGACCAAAACTATGACAAAAATAATTAGTCAACAAATAACTCTATTTAGTATTTTCCTTCCATTGCCTCTTGGGTGTTTTTTTAAGCCATTTTAAAGCTTCTACCACTCCCACACATGTCCTATTTGCAATGTGTTTTTATATCTGTGTAAAAGAAATAAAATAAAATAAGTAAACCACTGAGCCACTTAAGTTCAGTGAGCATAAGATGGCACTCTAATTATTAACTGTAATTTCCATCCAAAACATCATGAAGACCTCTCGTTCGCCCACAGTGGCAAGTCACAAGCAACAAAAATAAGATAAAGGTGGTAGGAGAGGGAAGTTGTATTTAGAAATACAGGTTGGTTGTTTATTGTTGAATTATATGTGCTATCATTAGATGTTTTACCGCTTAGAATTTGAGTGGATAAAATGCACCAAAGCTATACTAAAACATACAAATGTGCCTTTAATGACGATCTGGGGGTGTTTGGTTTCATACGTCGGGGTATTTACATGGCAGTTGTGATAAACTATAAAGCCAGGGCGACTTATAAACTGCCTGTTTATTGGGCCTTGTAGAAAAGAGCCTCGTATCATTAAACAAACAGATTAGATTTTGGTTCTCTTGACAAATTGACTGTAATTTCTTTTGCTGGCTGGATGATCGGTAGAGATTGGATTTGTGCCGGGCGCTGTCAGAAATTCACAGGCAGGCATTAGCAAAACAAACATCCAGCAACTGCTCAGTCCTGGATTCAAATGCTGTTTTTGTACTACCTCGAGACTGAAAACCACACTGCCTGAGATAAAAACAATGTTTGGGAGAAGTCCCAAATGAAATGTGTGAGCAGAAAAAGTTGTTTTTCTTTGCAATTTGAAATGTCAAGACTGATTCATCTTCGAAGTGGTATTAAACTAAAAGAAATGTGAATAAGAAGTCTAAGTGATCAGTGTGATTGAGTGATTAGCTGTTTTTTTTTGTTTCTGACAGGAGTGTTGGAGTGAGTCATGAATGGTGTCCCCAACAGGAGACATCTGAAACTGGGAATAAATGCTGCAGGGCCAGGCATGGCAAGCAGATGGCAAGCTGCAGAGCCTCTCAGGCTAATGTAGGGTTATACGTTTAGGGAAAATACAGGGAAAAATAGAAGAAACACTCGAGATGCATGAGAGCTGACCATCTGTCTGCGTTACAACAAGGTATCATTGATATGAGGGTTAAAGACTTGCTCTGCTGTTTTTGTATACCTTGTCTTTTCAGTAATAAGCACTCAAATCCTCCTCCTCTGCCTTCTTCTTTGACATTTTACACAATCAAATCCCACAGTGGCAGATGAATGATCATGTTTGTTTTAATATTTTTCATACGGTTTAAAGACACTTGACAATGACACAGATTTTCAATTCGGCCGTTTGGGTTTACCATTACTCTTTCTTGACCATTACACTAATAAGAAAATATGCAATGTTCAGGTGAGGGCTGTCAGAAGATAAAAATAGAGTTAGTTGGTTTGTTTGTTAATTGGTCCCCATAGGGAAACTGAAATGTGGCATACATTACAAGCATTTTGCAACAAAATACAAAGTCAGCACTCACAGTTTTGAAAATGGACGAATGAAAACGCGTCAACATCAAGAGAAACTCAAACAATGCACTCATACAAAGAAGAAAAGCAGAGGAAACCTAGGAATGATGGACAGGCAGGTGGGTCTAAACCAGCAAAGCCTTCTCATGTTAAATACCGTAATTTCTCGCTTTTGACACACACGTAGTTATAACATCCACCTGATAATTTCATGATTTCTGCCTTAAAAACAGTGTATATCTCATCTGGATGCGGAAACACCTTTTACTTCACACATGTGATTTTACTCAATTTCTGCCCAGGCATGCTCAGTTGTAGTGGACCAACCAATCAGAGAGTAGCTATCAACATGCCGATGCCTTTAACCAATCACAGCCCAGCTATTTTGCATCCCCTTGCTCACAAGATGGCAGCGCTATGTTTGCCAGTAAGTATTAAAACTTGAGAATTTAACAGCGATTTCACAAAGTTAAACTAACTGAGACCCAAAATATTTGATGAGAACACGTTAACAGTCAGTCTGCATGTTTTACAGAAAAGAAATTTCTGGTTTATTCAGAATGTTGGTTGTAAAGAGAAAATAAAGAATATTTAAAGCTTTTTTAGTAAATATGTTGCAAATCAAACTGGTATTTGTAAATTTGAAGTGTTTTAATGTTTTAAATATGTGTATAACATGTAAAGCATATTGAATGCAATGAATGAATTAAAAATAAATCTTATTTAGAAATTTCGGAAACAACAGGAAAACATGAAACAGTGATATAAAAAATATTTATTTCAAAATGAATTTAAAAAATTGAAGGTGTTAGTGAAAAAAAAAAACTTGGAGTTTGGCAGAAAAAAACAATACAAGAAAGGAAAAAAAAAAAAAATTTGAAAGAAACCTGTAGGGTGTAGAGTTGAATAAATTGCAAATAAAAATTATTGTTGTTTATGTTGAGAAAAAAAATCCAAAATTATTTTTTTCCAATTTATACATTTATTTATTTATTTATTTATTTTTTTGCTGAACTTGCTGAAACCAGCAAAACCTCATTGAGATTAAAAACGTATTTTTCAAAGTTGTATTTGCCAAGACAACAAGCATACAGCACACAGTGATGAGTAAGAGATTTAAATTTAGTGATGAACCTCAGAGCTCCATGATCCACAGTATCCAGAGACTAAGCTTTGAGAGGAGGCGTGCATATACAAGTTATCACCGTAGTCCAGCACAGACATATATGTAGCAGAAACCAGTCTCTTTCTGGATTCAAAGAGAGACAGGATTTTATTCTAAATATAAAACCCTAACTTCAGTTCAGACATACAGGTAAGGATATATCATGACATTTTAACTTCTCACCAAATTTCTACAGTAGAAAATCCAGAACTCTGAGAGATTTGTATGGTGTTTTTCTTGCTTCACATCTTTTTTCCTTTTAAAAATATTCTTGAGGCTTTTTTTCTGTATTGATTATGGACAGACTGGATGGACTTGTAAAGGGGATAAGAGAGCAGGGGAAGGCACAGCAACGAGATAGTTGTTGTGATGCAGTTGCAAGGATACTCTGTTGACTTATTATTTTTGTCAACAACTTTTTTCCTCTGACAAAAAATAGGCCAGTTACTGATAAAACAAGCACACATGGAGAAAAACTAAAACTAAGTTAACTGACATTTTCATCAACAAATAAAAAAGAGATTAAAATGTTTGACAGAGACTAAATTCAATCAGACCTAATTTGGTCATGTAGGAAGTAGAGACAAGTTAAGAATTTAACCAATCACACCTACTCAGGTTGTGTGGAAAGGTTAGATGAGTTAGGAGTTAGGAACATCCAATCACAGCTGCCTTAGCTTTTTGGTAGTGGGATAAGTTGGGGAGCGATCCAATCAGAGCGGTTCTCTTTATGAATTGATATATTCATGTAGAGCAGGTTCACTGTTTGTGGTCAATTCTGGTATTGTAACTGAGAATTGAAAGTTACATTTGTTGCCTTTCATTTATACATCCAGCCTAGAGGATGACGTATTTCGGGAATTCCTGTGGGTCACGTGATTCCCGCGGGAATCCCACGGGATGGGAGTCATTTTTTAATTAATCCCATGATGGGGACGGGACAGGAAAAAAAAGCAACCAGAGCGGGCAGGAGCGGGAGCGACATTAATAGAGGATCATTCTCAGCTGTGTTAGACAACCAGATGAACAGATGCGTCCATTTTTGTAGTCATGTCTCAGTGAGGGCCAACACTCTTGACCGCGCTAGCAACAAAGAAGAACTACAAAAGTGGTTTGACTTCCTGTCACCACCAGAAGTGAAAAGCGACTCAGAGCGGCTGCCAGCGACACACATAACAAAAAAAAACAACACAGAGGGAGAAGACGACACGTCAAAAAGAGAGCTGTTTACACCGACTGAATGTCAGGCATGTGAAACTTAAAGGCAATGTCTTTTATATGCACTGCACTTTTACCTAAAATGAAAAAATGCAACATTTTTTCAACATGTTTGGTTTTATTCAAACGGGAACGGGACAGGAGTGGGAGTCATTCTACAGGAGTGGGACAGGACATGATTACTTTTTTTACTCTGGCCCGGGATTGGGACAGAACAGGATTTTTTTCTCTGGGAGTGGGACGGGACAGGAGTGAAAATCGGCTCCCGTGTCATGCTTTAATTCAGCCTTTACAAGCATTCAGTTGAGTGTTTCATTTTGTCCAAGTGTAAAACATGACTTCAGAAATTCAAGGAAACATAAAAAAGCCTTGCACTTTACTCTTCATATTTTAGTCGTTTAAATTTACAGCAGATTTCATCAACTTAAATGTTGTGAAATTTCATCAACTATAACTAGACTAAATTTAAAACAATTTAGATAACTTAATTATGATTAAAACTAAAAGATATTTAAGGGAAAAGACTAAAACTAAGTGAAAAAGCTCTGTCAGAATAAACTCAGCACTTAACCAACCACTAACAGATGATTATGAATGAATTCTCAGAGGTCTATTTACCTCTTAGTGCTGTTTATGTGAACGGCTAACAGCAGGCCAAGTAGGCAATCAGACCACCTGCAATGTTTCACTACCTCCAGTTTGAAGTCCACACCTTATTTCTCTCCCTTCTCTTTGTGTTTGATATCCCTCGGCATGATGTCTCTCTGCTTCAGGTTGTTTTGTGGTTTATGGTGGGCAGTCAGAAGAGAAGCTGATAAACACCCCTCCCTGTCAAGAGGCGATGGAGACATGCATAGGAAGGAGGAGGCACTGAAGTTCACACACATGTAGGGAGTGAAAAGGAGTTTGTCCGCCCACACACTCAGAAGACCAGGCGATGTGTGTGTGTGTGTCTGGGCCTGGCTGAGATGCTGCTGGCTTGCTCTGCTGTAGCAGGTGGCGAACATTTTCCATTTAGAAAAACGCACTGAGTGTAGGCAGCAAAGAGGAGGTGCTGTTATCTATTCCTGCATCGCACGCGGCCACTCTGATCCACTGCGAGGCAGCGTGGATGCTCACATTGCGTGGACGCAGTTGACTCTGGCATTCTGTTTGGACTCAGTTATGCTTTAAAGATTTCCCTTGAAAAAGAAAGTGGGAGAGGATTTTAATCACTTAAGAATGAAGTTTGGTATATTTAGAGGTTCTGAATGGCAGAAAATGTCTCTGGAAAGATTACTGTGCTGTCGTTGAGTTTTAGGTTGACTGAATTTGAGACAGGCTGAGATCATTTGAATTCAGTAAGCGTAAAAAAGCACAACAGGAAGCTTCTGTAAAGGATTTTTTTTTAGAAACAAATGCTGTTTCAAGCCAACATGCTCTTACTCAGACTTATCAAATTTGCCAAGACCGAGGAGGAGCAGGTTGGCCAGAAATGTTACTTGTTGCTAAATTTATCCTTTAATGGGATCTTCCTGGGGTGCAGCTCTACATGCTGGCTCATTTGGATCTAACCTGAATGAGGGAATGTGCGTGACTTGTTTTAATTTTCCCAAAGCTGCTTGTAGGCCTCACATCTTTAGTTGTTTTTGATTTCTTTGTTTTTTTAAGAAGGGTAAGGGTTAAAGTTAGTTTCATATTTTTCCGTCGTCTTTTCATATTTTTAAAAAGTTTGATATTCCTAATATAACATTGAATTAACAGGAATCAAATGTTGAGTTTACTTGTGTCTATGTTTCCCAAAATCAGAGGGACATAAAACTTTTAAAATGCGTGTTGTTATACCGCTGTGTCACTCCACACCTACATTGCCAACTACTGGCCTGGCAATGAAGGTTACACAATGTAGGACACTCAACATCCTGGCAGAGATCCTTGCCTGTGTTTACATACCTTTGTTAGCTGGTGTAATTATAAAACTCATCACTGAAACCTAGCTTGTTGGTTTATGATTACTTGCTCTGCCTTTATCAAGAGACAACACATGCTTCAGGAATTTCTGTTCAAATTGGATTCTGAGCCTTTGTTGCTGCATTTACTCAAATCACATTTTGATTTTCTGGTCATTTATAAAGCATCTTTCATATTAGATGAATGTTTTGAGGTAATACACCCGACTAGTAGATCCATTCCAAAGATTGGAAATGAAATTTTAATCAGAGTATTTGTAACAGGGTCAGTGACAAAAAAGGTTTGCATGATGAGCAATCAAAAATGTTTTAATGAATTGTTTTCAAAGCTTGCATCAGGTTTGCAAAAGTGTGTATTTTTTTTATTTCTTAGTTTTATGTAATTTTAAAAAGCTTGTGAACCATTTTTACAAATGAAAAGATGACTTGTCCCTGAAAATGTCAAGTGGTGTTACCACAACAGAAGGATAAATATAAAATATGTATATCCACCTCGAGTGTATACAAGTGTACTCATTAAAAACAGTGACTCAATTTTAATTTATCACTTAAAATGCACTTTTAAGGATTATTTTGAATTTCAGTTGTATGCGATTTTGCAAAATAGAGCAGGACCATTACTAAAAATCACTTTGCATTTTCTCAATAACATTATGTATAAACTGTTAAAAATATTTTAGTACCTTGCAAAAGATGGTTACATCTTGTTCCCCATGGATTTCCCTGTAAATTATAATATCTTTATGAAAAATAGTGGTTACAACAATTGAAAAAAAACAGTTAAACCACATGACTATGTTGCTTTTACGGAGGAAATTGGCACTAAAATTCATGCATGAATTTTGTTGGTTACACTCATAGACTGTATATAGTGGACAGCGTAGCTCCGCCTTCTACCATTTAACGGTTTTGAAGCCATAATATCCCCCGTCAGGGCGCCGCCATTGTGCAGCCAGTAGAGAATCTGGACCATATCTGGACGCAGCTGTCGTAAACGGTCGCAAAACTCCGCAGCATACAGCGTACACAATCATTGTGAGGCTGCCGTAAACCGCGGTTATTTTTTAAACTCTAATAACGGATGAAAAAGAAACTTTTCAGAAAAAAGAGGACTTGGAAAAAACACAGCCCAATAATACTTTGATATCACCACAGCATACAGATGGGAGAAATATTTCTACGAGGTGTATTAATGTTTTGAAGTTTCACTACGGCCCGTTCAGATGAATGGGGGAGACGGAGAGTTGACCTATACCGCAGCCAGTCACCAGGGGGAGCAGTTTTTGTGGCGACTTCAATTCGAGCCCAGCGACATGACGTCCATGTTTTTTACAGTCCATGGGTACACTGCGTTGACAATTTATATAGTCCACAAATTCAACAAATTTGCCATAATAATCAGAACAATGGTGTTCCATTTGTTTTATTCATTGTCAAACAAGACAAATGTAGGATTATGCACAGCTAGTTGATGATGGGTTTTATTGAGAATGTCACCTTTTTTGAAGAAGTTGAAGAATATAATACCAGGTTTTTTCTGGTTACCCAACTGAGACGTATTTGTCATTATCCCTTAAAAAGTGTCTCAAAATTGATCAAATGTAGAAATTTTAGACTTGATCTTTAAAGAAAGAATGTATTCAAGTAATTTGTGAATTTATTTTCAAATTTTATCCTTTTTAAATTGAAGTAAACCATGGGAAACAATATGCCGCTGCATCCCATCTGTGTCCAGGTGAACCATTGTTGTATTTCAGGCTTTAAGGCTTGTGTAAGGTGACTTTCTATGAGTTTTATAATGACCACTGACTTCACATGACCTTTGGATTATGTATCTGTATGTCTTTTTTTTTAAGGAGTGACAGTCTATGGAAGTCAAATGTCATGCAAGAGGTTTTTCAGCTTTAGATAAGAAACACCCGCTCAGTGTTGGCTCTTATCACCACGACCCAGAAAAGTCAAGGAGAATTCAGGGGGGCATTGCCCTGCTTTAGATACATTCAACATGCAGGGCCAATGGAGGTATGAGGGGAGGGTAAAAGTGAGGATGGAAAAATGCATGAAGATTATCCCTACATTCATCCAGAAATTGTAAAACTGGAGATACTATGCAAATTATGAAGATAAATTCAGTCAACCCTTGGTTTCAGCAATTAGGATTAAGGTGGAGCTCGTAAGAATTCATAGTCCCAGGGTTCAGCTCTGATGGGCATTTGATGAGCTGAAAAGCTAAAAGATGTCAGAGAAAGTGAAAACCTTGGTCTTTAAAAAAAAAACGTGATGCATTATTTAGTGGTTTCATGCATGCTTGAAGCCGTAACGTATAGGAATAACCTCATAAAGCCTTGCACTGGAAGTAAAGATGGAGTCCCTGTCATGTCAGATTATGCCTACATGTCTCAAATGTAAGCCTGGTGTGCAGCTATAATACTAGATTACTCCAAACATACAGAATTTGCTCCGTGACATTAACTGCAGTACTGTCTGCATACTGAAAAAAAGTCTGGAACACACAGGCAGAGCAAAGTGTCGACAAGTATGTTAAACAAACCACTGCATGTGAGGTCTCAACTGTTGTTATCTTTACGTATTTTTGCACAGCTCCTTATTGACAAATTAAGAAATCTGAACCAGACAGAATGAATTAGTTTTAAACTGAAAAAAGGTTGTATTTTCTCCAGTTCAAAAGTAAAATAAAATGAAATCTCTGTTTCCACTGTGTCCATAGAAGTGTTTTTTTGGCGCCAGAACTGTTACCATCCTTTAAAGATATATTTTTTCGGTATTTTAAGTGTTATTAGATTGAAATGACAGTGAGAAGTGGAGTGCGAATTTTGAGCAAAGGGGGAAGAATGACATGCCTGATAGACGCCACATGCTGGTTTTAGACATATGCCTGTGTGTTGTTGACCCCCCTAGAACGATTTTTTAAAGACCAGAAGTAATCCTAGTTTAAAAACATCAACCAGTGCCTTTTTGACATTTCAAAGTTGTTCTGGTAAATGTGGAAAACTGCCTTAATGCAGAATGTCAAAAAATCCCGAAGAAGATTTCTGGATGACTACCAACATCTACTCACTTCTTTTCTGTGCCATGGCAAAAAAAAACCTTATTGAAATCTTTTGGGAACTTTTTTCTCAGAGACAAACAGACAGACAAGAAAGGACAAACAGCACCAAACTGTTGGCACTTATCACATTTGCCAACATTTCCTGAAAATTCCATCAAAATCCATTGAGAAGTTTTTGAGTTATTAGTGAAATATGGAAAAGTGCACTAGATCAGCATCCAGCTCTGCATCACAATCAATATCTAATTACTTCATTTTTTTTAAGCTACAGTTCATAGCTTCGGTTTCACGTAATAGTACATAGATGGGTTCAATCTGTTAGAAAGGACAGATGAACTTAAAAACTAACAAAAAAACGTAGCATCAGACATTTCAAGATTCAAGATGTCTTTATTGTCATTCAACTTCATACCAGCAGTACACAGTGAACGAAATTCCGTTGCATATGGCTCACGACGCTTAAAACAAGTTAAAAGTTCGCATATATACGTTTACCTCTCTCATTCTATATATATAAATGTGTCTATCTATCTATCTATCTATCTATATATATATATATATATATATATATATAAATATATATATATAGATAGATAGATAGATAGACACATACACACACAGACATGCCAGCCCATCCATGTACCAGTGTACAGCACTCAAACAGTTAAACATCTATCATTCTATATACATATGTACCTATATGTAAATGCACTCACTTACATTTTCGTTATTAAAAATTAAATAAACTACTAGTGAAACAGTCTGAAATTAAAAGATTATAGCATTGGAGTGAGGTTTTTTGACCATATATGTGCCATGTGTGGACAGTGCAAAATATCATTGAGGACAACTGTTAATACCAAGTTATTATTACCAGAATGTATCAGAATGAGTTCAATAAAGTGCAGTTGTAGACATTAGTTCGGTTCATTGAGGGTGGCTGGTTTCTGTGAGTTCAGTAAAAAAATCGATACCCCCCCCTACAGACACACACGCACACACACACTATAGGCGCTAAAATCGCCAAATTGAGGCAAGCGACATTGCTGGATAAAACAGGCCATAGCTGTTAAAATAGTGCTGAATAGTGTTCCTACTTTTTACCAGCAGATAGTGGACAGGTGACGGGTTTCTACTCAAAGTTTTGGCGTATATTTATTCTAAAACACACACACCGGACCGAGGGACGCGAGTGTGGCTGTATAGGCTGTGGAGCGGAGCAGAGAGAGAGACACAGAGTGATAGAGACTGAGTAAGAGTACTCACGATGCCGAGTACTTTGTCAAGTACTGTCTGACTCTGAATCTGAGGAATATTTACTCTCTGAGGATGGCGGTCAGTCGTCCAGTGAGAACCAAACTGGCAGCGAAAGTCTTGTGGCGGAGCGGTCCATTACAGTCCCGGAGCAGTACATACGGAGAGCTTTTCCTCTCCATGGCCGGCGACTGCCGAAGAGAGTACATGGTCTGGGATGCAGGGAAGCTCAAAACACCGCGAAAAGTGACGGTGTTAGCGGAGAATGAGACCGCAGAACTCTGGTCAAATGAGGGAGAAGCCGGGGGTAAACAGTGAAGGCAGCAGAGGCGTTCATGCTCGGCCCGTAAATTACAGTGATGACGATGGCTGGGAAAACTAACCACTTTGAAACTATAGCCTTTTTAAATCTTGATAGCAAAATTGAATATTTCTTGAAAAAACTCTGTTGCCTGAAGGGATAATAAGCCACTTTTTATATGCAATCCAGGCTTTTGAAGAGAGGGAGCATAAACAGCTGGTTAATATATATTGCTGAATAAATCCAAGATACAGACTCACATGTGATGTGTATTTTTCCTGATACAGTCTGTAGGCATCATCATTGTTCATCTTTTTCACTGGTTTTAAAAAAGCTAACTAAAGATTGCAAAAATCAGCAATATCGTAGAATCGCAATTTAAATCGTATCGGCACCTAAAAAATCGCAATAAATCGAATCGGGAGAAAAGTGAATCGTCCCAGCCCTACTTTTAACGGCTGTGGGCAATGTCCTCTATGGCTGGGAGGGGAACACCGATTGTCTTGGACGCTGCCTTCACCATCCTCTGCAGGGCCTTTCGGTCTGAGGCACTGCAGCTCTCATACCAGACCGTGATCCAGCTGGTTAGGATGCTCTCCACAGTGCCTCTGTAGAAGGTGGTGAGGATGGAGGGATGAAGGTGGGGTCTCCTTAGGCGGTGCAGGAAGTGGAGCCGCTGGTGAGCCTTCTTGGTCAGGGCTGATATGTGCTGGGACCAGGACAGGTTGTTGGTGATGTGCACTCCCAGGAACTTGGTGCTCTGGATGATTTCCACAGCTGCGCCGTCGATGGAGAGAGGAGTGTGGGTGGACTGTTTTCTTCTGAGGTCGACAATAACCTCCTTGGTTTTGTCGATGTTCAGGAGCAGGTTGTTTTGTCTGCACCAGTCCACCAGATGATCTACCTCCTCTCTGTAGGCCTGCTCCCTGTTGTCCCGGATGAGGCCCACCACTGTCGTGTCGTCCACATACTTAATGATGTGATTTGTGTCGAACCTTGCGCAGCAGTCATGGGTCATTTGGTTAGCCTCTTGGTATAATCAACTTGTCCTGATAATTTGAACAGAATCCATCAAGAATTGTTGTCGAGTTGTTTAACTTATCAACCAACAAACAGACAAAAATATGAAAAGCATGTTGGCAGAGGTAAACTATAAAAATGATACACAAGGGACATCACCAGCACATTACTCCAGTTCCCTTCAGAGAAGTATTCTGTTTTAATATAATGATGTCAAGAGCTGAAGATATGCTGTCCATATCAATTAATGCATAACAGTAACATCAGATGAAGAGAAATGAGGCATCACTCAATAGACAACAATGGGTGTCTATTGTGCCAGGTGACTGATATTTACAGCAGACTAAACCGTGGTGCTAAGTAATGTCTCGTGATGAACATAGCTTATCCAAATGTCTTAATGTCTTAATATCTCAGATTGCTTAGATGGAGCATGATAAAATAAATGTACTCTTAATATACCTTGTATGATTGTTGAGGCTGTATTATTATCCACTATGGACTGATATCACTGTTACATTAGTTTTCTCATTGACAAGTCTCTTTGTCATTTAATTAAAAAAATATTACAGATAATGGAGAAAGATACAGTGTAAACCTGTCTGCTGCCAGTGGACAATTGCTAGATAACTGAAGCACACTTGGGAGTGAAGACGAGAGGCGAGTTGTAGGAGTGGGAACCACTTCAGGCCCCTAAATAAATAATCACAGCACGAGTCCTGATTTAGTTTTATCGTGATTCTTAAAGGAGACATATCATGCTGATGCATGATTTAATACTTACATATAATATAATAAATTTGAAAACAAGACCTTACACCCCCTTAATTTTCAAAAAATTAGATATTGTATTTTTTCTGATATCCTAGAATGAGATTTGATGCCTCTGAAAATAGGTCATTGCGAGATGTCCGCGACATTTAAATCGTCGTGACGACACGAGGTACCTTTCTTTTTATTGGAGTAATCTAATAAAACACTTCCTCCTCTGTGATGTCCATTAGCCACAAAACCGTCACCGAGGAACACATTCGTCTAGCAGCAGTATATAGCTCCCTAGCTGACATTCAATTATTACCAGCTCTGACCTGTAGGGGGACTCAATACGCGGTCACTGCTTTGAGCCTGCCAGAAAATACAGTAGAAGAAGAAGGACAGGCTGGCTCTAATCCATGCTCTTCCCCCTCTGCAGCTCTGATAGAACTGACCAATCAGAGCACAAAGGGCTGTGACGTTGCCAGGTAACTGTAGGTCATCCTGAGATCCGAGTGTTTCAACAAGAGCTTGATAATGGCCTAAAATGAGGTTTTTGAGAACGCAATTGTGGGGCAATGAAGGAACTAAATGACTTGTACTGAGGGCAGAAATGCTTTACAGGCATCCTAGTCTGGCATAGTGAAAAGGAGAAACAAGCATGATATGTCTCCTTTAATTCTTCTATGTTCTAGTAGGCTGAGTATTGTGAGAGTAAAATTTGTGATATATTGGGATTTTTATTCTTTTATTGACTTGATTTACATCATAAATGAAGAAAATCCTTAAAATATTAAACAAATGTATTTCAGTTTATTCATGCCCCTTCTGTTTTATTAAAAACAAGTGTATATCTGACAAAGTTATCTACTCACAATTAATGTAACCTGCTCAGTTGCTTCACCTTTAGCCTAACTGCTCTGTGAAGCTTTAGTACTGCTGTGTCAGTGACATAATGCAGAAATGGAGGCAAACACCTGGACTTCAACAAGCATAGCATCAGCCCTTGAGTTTTTGCACATGAAGTAGGTAATGGAGTAAACTAATTTCTTAGCAGGTTTAGAATTAGATACAGCTTTGACAAGCAAAGTATGTCCCGTGTTGGTTGGTTTGTCAGGGATTAGCCTAGCATTAGCTTTCCCTAAGTGGGAAAGGTGTGCCAAAGTCAGTCAAAGCATTCATGAGCAATCTTGTTCACAAGAATGGAATGAACATGAGGCCAAAAGTTCTTTACCTTTGACCCTTAAAATTTAATCAGTTTGTGTTTAGGTCAGTTTGGACATTTGTGTAAAGTTTGAGGAACCTCCCAAAAGACAGAATGGTGACAAAATGAAAACATAGTAGCCCTCATTTAGCAGTCTTAAGTATAAACTTGCTAAAATGTTGGTGTAGAAATCCTGATACACCAGCTCCCAAGTGTCAGTCATGAAGCGTGCTTATTTAACAAATATAAAGGTACCTGTGTCTCTTAAGACAATAGTTGCAACGACTGGAAATCATCCTCAACAAGCTCCTAAATATTAAGCCCAAAATTTATAACATGGAGGGCAAAACGCAGCAAGACAAAGTAAACTCCTCTGATCTTGAAGCTGAAAAAGTTTTAGGAGAAGAACAGTGAAAGATTTTGCAGAGTAGTCAAAAAGTGAGATTAATCAGAGACATAAATTCTGCAAATGGACAATTGAAATCTGCTTTCTTTAAAGAGAGTTTTTTTGAAAACAGAAAGATCCAACTTTCTGCTGCTCAAATAAATATATTCATTAACTTTTTTTGATTGTTCAGGGATTTGAGAGTTTTAACTGCCCCGTGTGAGCAACCTATTTGAGAAAAACTGAAACTCACAGTGAAAGATGTGGTTTGTATCTCCAACCCTGACTGTTGGCTGCTCTGCATAGACGTGGAAAAAACCTCATAGCTGGATCATGATGTTCTTGTTTTGCACTCTGTGAAGCAGGAAACAGAGAAACATCTTTAAACCAGAAATACCTCACCTCAGAATAACATTTGACCATGAACACTGTTTGATTAGGATATCAGACTGTTGACTATTTTTAGACCTCCTCCCCCCGTTATTATTGAAAGCAAACATCTACCTCACACTTTCATCAGAGGAACAGATCTTCCTGCTTTGAGTTTCTTTATTAACCTTCAACATCCTGCCCACTTTTTCTTCTCACCGCCACCCCCACCACCACCACCTTCCCTCAGGCAACCAGCGCTGAGATGGAGGGAAAGATGGATGATGTTGTTTTGAACTGTGACATGTCTCCATGCGAGTCATTTCATTATTATTCATAAATAATTGGCCGGGACGTCTGGGGGAGCTATTTTGAGAGCTGATTGCTGTTTTGCCAAGGCTCACCAACTCTGAAGGCTGTGGGTTTTTTAAGCATATCCCACTGAGAACCTGACAGAAGGTGTATTTTTCATGGAGCTTCTAATAAAGCACTTGACCTCCGGTTGGTCTGGTACACCCCTCAAACTCGTAAACACTTCTCAGTGTGGTAAATAAGATACATGTGTGGTATTGATTCCAGCACTGCGATGTCACTTCTTCCAGCTGAAGTCTCTCCAACAGTTAAGAGCCAGAGTTTTAATAGATCTAATTCTCTCTCACTGGCAGACGGAGATATTAACCCCATCATTCTTTGAACATCTATCTCCCATCACATTTTAATACACCCACTTTATGACTTAGTCAATCTTTCTCTCATCCTGTGCAGTCCCCTCCAGCTGGAAATGTGCCACAGCAAACCCACTACCAGAGGAAAGCGGCCCGGATAACAAGAATAATTACTGTCCCTATTCTCTTATCAACTGTGGTGTAAAAAATTTGTAAATGTGTTTTCGACTTTCACACTTCTTCACGGACACTAGTAATCCATCTCAATACCAGTCTGGCAGTAGACCTGAATTATTAATGACAACAGACTTATTAAAACATGTTCACTGTAGCTGAGAATTCCAAACATACTGAAGCAATCGTTCGAGACTTAATCAAGGCCTTTGGTATTGATCAACTCCACTGGTTTCTCAAAAAGTCCTAAACTTTGGTTCATCTCAAGCCTCCACAACAGACACCAGCTCTTCTGTTGCAGTATGAATACACTTTATTGCCAAAAGTATTCGCTCACCCATCCAAATAATCAGAATCAGGTGTTCCAATCGCTTCCATAGCAACAGGTGAATAAAATCAAGCTGCACCTAGGCATGCAGACTGCTTTTACAAACTCCCAGGAGCTCAGTGGACTCTAGTATGGAACCGTGATAGGATGCCACCTGTGCATCAAATCCAGTCGTGAAATTTCCTTGCTCCTAAATATTCCACAGTCAGCTGTCAGCTGCTAGGCCACATAAAATGATGGAGCGGGGTCAGCAGATGCTGAAGCGTGTAGTGCAAAGGGGTCTCAAACTTTCTGCAGAGTCAATCGCTGCAGACCTCCAAACTTCATGTGGCCTTCAGATTAGCTCAAGAACAGTGCAGAGAGCTTCATGGATGGGTTTCCATTGCCAAGCAGCTGCATCCAAGCCTCACATCACCAAGTGCAATGCAAAGTGTGGGATACAGTGGTGTAAAGCACACCGCCACTGGCCTCTAGAGCAGTGGAGACGCGTTCTCTGGAGTGACGAATCACGCTTCTCCATCTGGCAATCTGATGGATGAGTCTGGGTTTGGCGGTTGCCAGGAGAACGATACTTGTCGAACTGCACTATGCCAAGTGTAAAGTTTGGTGGAGGGGGGATTATGGTGTGGGGATGTTTTTTAGGAGCTGGGCTTGGCCCCTTAGTTCCAGTCAAAGGAACTCTGAATGCTTCAGCACACCAAGACATTTTGGACAATTCCACGCTCCCAACTTTGTGGGAACAGTTTGGAGCTTACTGTGCACCAGTGCACAAAGAAGGTCCTTTAAGACATGGATGACAGAGTCTGGTGTGGATGAACTTGACTGTCCTGCACAGAGTCCCGACCTCAACCCGCTAGAATACCTTTTGGATGAATTTGAGCGGAGACTGAGAGCCAGGCCTTCTCGTCCAACATCAGTGTGTGACCTCACAAATGTGCTTTTGGAAGAATTCTAAAAAAAAAAAAAAAAAATTCTACTTCTAAAAAAAATCCCATAAACATTCCTAAATCTTGTGGACAGCCTTCCCAGAAGAGTTGAAGCTGTCATAGCTGCAAAGGGTGGACTGACATCATATTGCACCCTATGGATTGGACATGGGATGTCACTTATGTTCATATGCAAGTCAAGGCAGGTGAGCAAACACTTTTGGCAATATGTGTGTTGGACGAATTTATATTCTTAGATCTATCCATGGTTCTTTTTGATTATACGACCCTCTTGGAAGTAAGGTGCCACATCTCAAGGGGCTAACTTCAAATAAATAATCATTTCAATATTATGTCAGTGGAACAGTCTAACTTCAGACCTGGGGGCAGCACCCACTGTTCATATTTTTAAAAGCAAACTCAAGACCTACCTTTTAGTTTATTTTAGCTGATTATAATTGTCATTTTTATTTAATCATATTTTTTTCATTTTAAGCCTCTTAATGTTTTATTTCAATTTTAACTCTGATTTATAGTTTAAAATTTTTATTCTCCATTCGTCCAGTTTCATTCCACTATCCTACGTCAGTACATTTCATCTCATTTGACAATATTATTATATTAATTTAAATTGTATATTGACCTGTTTTTTTAAATTTCCCTATATTTTATTTATTTATTTATTTTAATCTAAATTCTGATGAGAGTTTTTCGTTGTCATTTTGGGCTTAGCTCCAGTGTTTCCTCATTTTTAATTCAGGATGGCATTTCCTCAGTCCTCCAACTCTATTTTCTGTCAGAACCTCCTCCTCATGTCTTTGTATGTGTGTGTAAGTGAGTGTGTGTGGATGCCGAGGGTGGGTGGTGGTGGTTGTGGTGGAGTTATTTTTCATTGTATTCAATGTTGTCCTTTTTATTTGTTTTAATTGGTTTCATTTATTTGATTGATTGAAATCATTTTTCAGCTGAGAAATATGATGAGAACAGATTTATGATCTCGGTGTCCACAAGTTTGTCGCAGTCATAAATTCTTGTCTCTGCTTGGACAGATACATCTCTGGGTATATCAGGCCCTCTAAGATCTATGTTATTGTTTCCCAAATTTCCTTTTAGTTTTTCCACTGCAAAGTAATGACACTTAATCACTCACTCTTCAGGTGGTCCTCACGCCTATCTTTACAGGTCCAGTTATCATTATTGTGAAAAAATTTGCAGAACGTTTGATCACCTGACAGATAATGGGAGAAAATTGGGAAACTGCTCTGCCCTGCACTTTGATGTTGGCCATTAGTTTCATAATTTCTTTGCTGACTTAGCCGCTGTCTCAGGCGTCCGCTTCAGCATATTTTCATACATTGGGGAAGTGACTTGTGCATTGTCCCCAGCCTTAGTGACCCATTGGAGCATTTTCCAGAGAGATACGTTCCTTTTTATTCCAAAAAGTTGACTTTTTCGTAAAATGTCGTCCATTTTTGTGGTTTTCTTTATATTGATTTTTGCTGTTACAGCACAATTCTGTGACTCCATCCACACTTCCGTGATCGCAGATTTGATACAGCCCTAGATATACACTATATTGCCAAAAGTATTCGCTCACCCACCAAATAATAAGCTCAGTGGACTCCAGTTTGGAACTGTGATAGGATGTCACCTGTGCATCAAGAACAGTGCGCAGAGAGCTTCATGGATGGGTTTCCATTGCCAAGCAGCTGCATCCAAGCCTCACACCACCAAGTGCAATGCAAAGTGTGGGATACAGTGGTGTAAAGCACACCGCCACTGGACTCTAGAGCAGTGGAGACGCGTTCTCTGGAGTGACGAATCACGCTTCTCCATCTGGCAATCTGATGGATGAGTCTGGGTTTGGCGGTTGCCAGGAGAACGATACTTATCGAACTGCACTATGCCAAGTGTAAAGTTTGGTGGATGGGGGATTATGGTGTGGGGATGTTTTTTAGGAGCTGGGCTTGGCCCCTTAGTTCCAGTTAAAGGAACTCTGAATGCTTCAGCACACCAAGACATTTTGGACAATTCCATGCTCTCAACTTTGTGGGAACAGTTTGGAGCTTACTGTGCACCAGTGCACAAAGAAGGTCCTTTAAGACATGGATGACAGAGTCTGGTGTGGATGAACTTGACTGTCCTGCACAGAGTCCTGACCTCAACCCGCTAGAACACCTTTTGGATGAATTTGAGCGGAGACTGAGAGCCAGGCCTTCTCGTCCAACATCAGTGTGAGACCTCACAAATGTGCTTTTGGAAGAATTCTAAAAAAAAATCCCATAAACATTCCAAAATCTTGTGGACAGCCTTCCCAGAAGAGTTGAAGCTGTTATAGCTGCAAAGGGTGGACCGACATCATATTGAACCCTATGGATTGGGCATGGGATGTCACTTATGTTCATATGCAAGTCAAGGCAGGTGAGCAAACACTTTTGGCAATATAGTGTATGTGTGTGAGCACATTAGGCCTGTCACCTTATACTCGATATGTGAATATCCATTCAAGCATGGGGATAAAGTCCATACTGGACGTATAAAAATATTCAAATGTAAAATATTAAGTGTTGCGCCTGGAGCAGTGGACCAGTAGAGGGCGCTCTCAGCACTACTCGACAGAGACAGACACTGCTGTCTTGATGTCTGTAGCAAAGACTGAGGTACATCTTAATAAAATGGAGGACGCACCAAGCCACTCGGGGCAGACAATAACAACAATGAACCATCTGAGAAATGCAGTGTGGAAGTATTTTTGGTTTTGCACCATTGATGGCAAAATCAAAGTCAAACTAGGCTTTGTGTCGGTTATTAATCAGTCAGTCAATCTTTATTTGTATAGCGGCAGTTCATAGCAAGTGTTAATTTAAGACACTTTACAATAGAGCACCCTGAAGGCAAACTCTCTGCAAACACTTTACTTACTTGTCCTCCAAAACAAATTTGCAGGTTCACCTGTCAGCTTTTCATTCAAGCCATGCAGCCAAGGAGGCACCAAAGTGTAGCGCCGCTTTGTCAAGTGTTCAGCCCTGTGTGACTGTATTTTTTTTCTTTCGGCAGGGTCTTTACCAGAGGTGCGGAAAAAAGCCTCCATGGAAAAAATTGCGAGATTCGTATGCAAGGATATGCAGCCCATTGGTGTGGTTACAGGAGAAGGTTTTTGTGATTGAATGATAGAACTGGAGCCACAATACTCCACCCCAAGCCGCACCACGATTCGCTACTTAAGCAAACGTTGAGAATATATTAAAAGATAAGACTCTCTTTCTGACTCACACCAGAGGGGCAAAAAAACTGCAAATCTCTGGTTATTTGCGTGTATGTTTGAAAAACATTCGAGTTTGATTCTGGGGAAAAGCGAGCGAAAGCCTTAATGTATATATGTGTATCTGTAAAATGAGGAGGGGGGGGGGGGCTACTCTGCCAGAACAACTCTAGACATGGTTCAATGGTACCAGCCATGTTTGGTTTGATTTTCTCTACAGGTGGTTTTATTTGTGTTATTGTTGAATTTGTTGGAATAGACAATCCCCCCACCCCCTCACCCGCCTCAAGCAGTTAAGATGTACTGCACAGACAGGTTTAAGACAATGTGTAGATGTGATCACCTCAAGATCATTACAGAAATAATGTATAAATAATGTATAATAATAATAAGAAGTCAGTCATGTACAGGTGCACACATGCCAAAAAAGATAGAATACGTGAATAAATAACTACAAATATATTTCAAAGACCTCCTTTTTAGACATAAGATGTCCTTAATTTGCTCCACATAAGAACACCAAGAGGAGATAGTGGCTTGCTTGGCATTGTGCATCTTTACTACTGACAGTTCCATGTGAGCAACATCTCATAAAGAGTTTAACAAGTGTGGCTGAGAAAGAGTGTGAGGTGGTTGCCAGCCAAGTGCTAGCATATTTTTGGAAGCTGTCAGACCAGCAATTACAACAGGCTTATAACAGGTTGATGTTGTTAAAGCAGAAATAACATTCAAAAACAATGCAGGACAATGAGGAATTTCAACATTAGGAAGTTCTGATAATGTAGTTGATAGAATTTTCCAAAAAATAAAAATGAAGTTCCTCAAGGTTCATCCCTAGGCCCCATCTTCTTCCTTTCCTGGTATCCACCCCAAATAAAGTGTATCTTATGTGTTTGTTTGTTAGATTGTTGCAGCCTGTTAAATGTATGCAGATAAAGATGCTTTTTTAAACTCCATGCCGCTCTGGGAGAAGTCAGATCGCAGGTCAGTCTTGCCCAAAAATTCTGGAAGGAAAGCCAGGAAGCTGAGAAACTGATGAACAGTTTTTCTGCACGGCCCATTGAAACAGCCCCTCAGAGTTTATAACGATCTCCTCCATAAACAGATTAAAACTTCTCACAGGAGCTTCAAGTTGGCAAATCAATAGAGAGCAGTGAGGCTGGTATGTTACACTGAATTAGACAGAGGCACTGATCCAACGCACAAATGGCTCGCAAACACACAAAACCCTGTTAATTTGTTCTCTGTGGCCACAACATTACACACATCATTAGTTCTGTCTGTGCAGACGTGTGTTTGGGCGAGGAGGCACCTGTACCACTTACCATGGTCCGTTAGAGGCTGAGCAGTGCCCTTGAAGGTTCAAAATGTGTGAGTGACAAAAGGAGGGAGCAGGAAGAGCATATAAGGACAGTGAAAAATGAGGAAATAATCAGATTGAGAACAAAAAGTGGATTATTTTGCCCTCGTGGTTCATCGGGATAAGCCCACAGCCCTCTGGTGAATAATGCGTGAGAGTTTTAGATTAGAAATGGAAACTAGGAGGGATGTATAAAAACATGGAGTAAGTTAAATTGAGATGTATTTAATTGAAATATATGGTTTGGAGGAGAATGTCTTTTTTTTTTTTCAATGTGATGCTGATGCACTTGCCCACGCATATAGGATTAAGCAGGTGAAAGTGCACACAGCGCTGATTTGCTTTCACAATCACCTGCCCCCGTCAGGTCACACTTCCTGCTGAATCAGGATATTTGGGCGTGGTAGGATGAGCTTGCAGGATAAAAAAAAAGCATGACTTGTATAAGGCCCGAGCCTATCTGCATGACAATACAGATTTCAATTACCCAACGGCAGCTCGTAAAGCACTCGGTCTCCACTGCAGCATGACAGCAGGGGAGCATGGCTGGAATGCGGGATGACGCGGCGCTGTGGTGGAAACTGTTGGCCGTCATTAGTATGCAGCGCAGGGGCGTCTTGTCTAGCTGGACCTTTGCAGAAAGTCTCTCCCCCCTGAACGGCAGATGAATTGTCTGTGGCGAAACAAGCAGCCGAGGGAAATCTGTGCCCTTTTTTTTCTGCACAAGGAGATTTCGCTCATTTGGTTGAGTTTGCTTCACTCACAGCACACAATATAACAGAAAATAAAATCAGACAACGCAAGATTTTCTTGCTGGGTCACCTTTGTACCAAAGTTCTTAACTTTTAGAAGAAGAAGAAGAAGAAGGCATTCGTTATCCATCCCTCATGTGGAAATTCAGCTCTTTACTAGGAATGAGAACTGACAAGATTTTGTTATGACCAGGGTCAATACCAATTCTGCTTGTCAATCCAATTCTTAAATAATTCCCTTATCCATGTACAGCATGATCATCTGCCTTGAAGTTTCTGATCAGAGTGAGAACTGAGCTGTGACACCAGCACATGTTCAGGCTCATGGCACTGTAAAAAACAGAACTGTCCCTTTAAATCTGGTTGATGCATTCATTTTTGATGATCCTATTCATCCAGAAATACAGATCTATGTGAGAGTATTTGTCCAATTTCTAGTCCAAACATTCTCTCAGTAGGCATACTCTAAGGATGAATTCCCTGAAATGTCTGGGTTAAGAGCTTATTTGCAGGTATCAGAATGAAATATAAGGCCTGAGCTGCCTGTAATAAGTTAAATTATCTGCCATGAGACAAGCCAAATGTACATTAAAGGGAGTCTTATAGTATAATGTTCTATCCAGAGTAGTTATGACCCTCATTCAGGAAAAATTTGCTGATATTTTCTTATCATTACAAGCAATTCAATACCTTATTTTGTTGCCTTTTGTTCTTAGTAGTAAGATAATCATCTGGACTTGTCAGTTGAGTATGAATTAAAATAAATTCTTCCTTTTTTTTTTTTTTTTTTTTTTTTACCTGAAATTAGACAAACATACTTAATTTATTATGTTTTTTTCATCTGTGAAACTCTTTTAGTGGTTCTGCTTCTTCAAGGCTCCCTTTCCCATGTAGGCTCAGTCTGCTCTGCACTGGGCTTGCTACCTTGAGCCATGGGCTTTAACTGATGACAACACAATGGTAGGACGTCACACTCACAGGTCTATTGGCAGGGGTTGGCCAGCGCCCATATACATGAACGGAGAGTGTTTGTAGCATTTGTGTCTTCTGTTTACACGAGAATGGTGCCCAGAATGCCTGAATCAAACTTTTTAAACCAGGGAGAGAGATAAAAGCTTCGAAAACAATTTAGTTGTCATCTCAGTTTAAACAGGATTTGCTGTCGTCCGGGAAAATGTGGATGCACAATGAATGCGCAGTACTCTTTCAGGTAAAACTACCCATGCACTTTGAAACAACAACAGCCATGACTAACTACTGAGCTACATGTGTGCTGCTAACTATGCTAGTTTTGTCATCACTCCACCAGCAAAATGTGGATTTGCTGCATCAGTACTCTGACAGATGGAGATGCATTTGTTATATTCTCCAAAAGTAATTTCAAACTAACATCGCCATCTGCTGGCCTGGCAGGTACACTACAGCATTTACAGTCATTCTTGCAGATTTGTGTGAATGCAGGGCGCTTTTGAACTGGGAAAGGGAAAATCTTTCCATTTCTGGTGACAGTGTTGTCGTGCTCAGGGCAAAGCGTGTCTCTGTTAAATCAACAGAATGTTGTGCTTAAAAATTTCAAGAAGATCAGCTGTTTCTGAAATGTTCTGATCTTGTGGCACCAACAACCATATCATGCCTAAAGTCGCTTAAATCACCTTTCTTCTCCATTTGATGCTAAGTTTAAACTTCAACAGGTTGTATTGATCATGTCTACATCCCTAAAATGCATTGAGCTGTTGCCAAGTGATTAGCTGATTAGCTATTTGCAGCTGAATGGGTGTACCTAATAATATGGCAGGTAGGTGTACAGTATGTTGGCTTTATTTCTATTCCCATGGCAGCTTGAGTTTATGTGACTGAACATCTGAGCAGTAGGTTTTTAAAGCTTTGAAACTTTAGATCCCGTCAGTCATTCCAATAAGAACTCTGGTATTGTTAAAACTCATACGTCATTAAAATGTACTGAAGTACTGTAAATGTAAAGAGCCTTTCTCTGCTGTTTAAGCAGCAGAGACAGGCAGAGGACCTTGTGTGCTTTTGCGGATTAGCTCTCAACTCCTGAGTGAGTTTTATCAGAGCGGGCCCTTCAAGCATGACCACAGTAATGAACCTATTAGCCATGAAATTGACTTTTCTGATAAATAAGGAAGAGTGGAGAGTTAAGCGGACCAATTTTGCATTTAGAGTCTTTTGTTTGAAAGTCATAATTACATTCAGGCATTAGCCTTCCTTTTTTGTCATCAACTTTTCTACTTTACTTCCTCTCATTAGTGCACAGCAGAAAATTAACTGGACCTGTTTTCTGAGTAGAGGCATCAGCTGCTCAGAACAACCAGTTTTCATGTATGGAGTTCAAACTTTGTGAATAAGAAGAGGCTCATGTTCACTCAGTCAGACCCTGTAAACTCGTCTATGTCCTAAAATAACACTTTAATCAACCCGCTGTGATGACATTCAAACTTTAAGACCTCATGGTGCAAATGTCTGTCTTTAATTGCTGCTTGAAGATGAACATGATTTGTCTTCCTGCTGAGACATATGACTAAATCAGGAAGCTTACTGAGATGTCAGACAAGAACAAGACTTGGCAGTGTATTCAGTTTTTAAGATAAATCTCTCTATTTTCAAATTAGATCTTTGTTAAGTGATGTTGTTTACTCTGATGTGTTTTATTTAAATAATGATTAGACATCAAATAGATGTCAGGACTGTGTAAAAGGCTGTTTACAATAGGTTTACTAGTTTACTGCCACTAATATTGACAGCTGCATAAAATTCTATGTGAAATAGGGCTCGAGGTTTAAGTTGTTTTTCCCACCGCGATTGCAATGTGTGAATGCACAACAGTCACATGGCAGAAGAGCTGAAACAATTCTTCAAATAATCGTGATTATTCAATTACAAAATATCTTCGAGGCAAATTTTGTGCCTCAAAGCCTTGTTTGATATATAATTATACATATAAAATATATATCTGGACTACTATACAGTGCACGGTGTTTGACACAGACGGTAATTTCTGTGGTACAACGCGCCTGCTACCTCCGCTGCTGCACGACTTGTAAAATCATGAAGGAAGAAAAAAGAGACGGACAGAAAGGAGAGAGTCCGCTGAAGAAATGGCAGAGAGTGTCCCAAGTGTGTGGTCACTACAAGAAGGGACAGAAAGAAAACACAGTGCAGTGTGTCTGATGTCAAAAGGAGTTAGCTTAGCACGTAGCTTAGCATGATAGCACGTCGTCAATGCTGCAGCACGTCAACAGTCAACATCCGGTCTGTGCGTCCTCAGAGCGACACAACAGGATGAAACTCATGATACATCAACAGAAGCAGCTAATGTGGCCTGGCTTTTCTGTTTTGTGTGTTACTACTAATAATAATGTGTAGTTCTTCAATTGTAAAAAAAAAATAGCAGTGAGCGCAATGTAACTGTTATCCGATTAATCGACAAAAATATGATAGAGTAATCGATTACAAAAAGAATATATAAAAGAAAAGAACATATATATATATATATGTGTGTGTATATGTATATATGTGTGTATATATATATCTATATATATCTATATATCTATATCTATCTATATCTATATCTATATCTATATATATATATATATATATATATATATATATATATATATATATATATATATATAATGTGTGTGTGTGTGTGTAAATTTATCATACTGAGCTAAAGCCCAAAATATTTGGTTAAATAACCTGTTATTGATAAAACCATATCTATGTATTTTCAACAGAAAGTCTAATCTTTAATTTCGTTGTCAGAATTGAAACAAGAACAAGTATCAGTGATCTTCAACGTGCATTAGTAGCATGAATTAGCCTGTGGCCCATTTGCAGAGTGTCCTCCACTACTCTCTCTATACTAGCCCTTACACAAGTCTATTCACTGTCACTTTTTTACATGTTAAACCTACATTTAAGTTTAGAATTGGAGGAAATGATGTGTGCAAGTCTCTAAATGATCTTTGATGAACTGGAAAGCATCCATGAGGTCACTGATTGGTTTGGACTCTGCCCCTCTGTGCTCTGGCCCTGCTCTCCTTCCCTGAGTGCTCTGATGTGCACACTCACACTCACACACGGAGCAAGGAGAAGGCATGAGTCTTTATACATCAATCTTCACAAATCATCTTGTTGCTTCAGGTTACCGAGTTTAAAGCCATCAGCTCTCTGTAATGTTAAAGGTTTTGTCTGGTCTGCCTGTTGGTAAAGTGGAACATTTTGAAACTTGCAAACCAGCGCGCACACAGCTGACAAATAAATGATCACAGTGGCATGATAGTGTAAATAACAGACTGTATACTGTTCAGAGCTTTGATCAGCAGCAGGGCAATAAACATTTCCATCCAGGAAACTCACTGAAACCTCATGTGACAGAAGGCCATGTTGAGCTTTATGTTGATTCGTCTGTCTGGAGCAGTGTTGCCATTACACATGCACACAGAGACACACAGTCTGCTGCATGTGGATCAGTTCTCTGACCACTGAGGCTGATGCTGAGGTGGCTGCATGACGTGCTTAAAGCACACATGACTACTGTTGCACGCCCCTGCACGTGTGCACATAGCAGTTGTGGTGTGACCTCCCATCTTAGGTGTTTTGTCCATTTAGCCCCGAGATACCTCCAAGAGGCTGGCAAGTGAACTCTGGCACCCCAGAGCCCCCTCTGTGCTAACTTTCACTGTTCGCCATGCCTGTCCAAACCTCCTCTTCAATCGATCAATCAATCAGTCAGTCCGTATTTATTTGTATAGTGCCAGTATTAACAAGTGTTATCTCAAGAATAAGCCATTCTCTTCATTCTATAGATACACATATATATGCATATATACAAATATGTTAATATTTGTATAAACACATACATGCATCCACAGCTGTTTCCATCCAGGCAGAGACAAAGGGGAAAAAAATGAAAATGTATATGAGTGACAAACCCATGGACACCCAGATCATAAATTTGTCCTCATCATATTTGTCTCTGCTGAATGTTAATTCAATCAATCACCTAATCTTTTTTTCTTCAGCACTGATTTCCAAGAGGGTCCTCATGTCTGTATGGTTGTAAAGTTAGTTACTGTGGATGTATAAAAAAATCACTGATAAAATCACACATAGAGAGGTCATTCTAATATTTACATAAATTTCTATAATGTTTATTAAATAGAGAGGATTGGTGTTGATTTATACAGCAACATCTAGTACTGCCATTAGGTTGAACTGGTGTAAAAGTATGAATTTATGTTAAATGGTGTCATTTCTGTTGATGGTTGATGCAGGATAGAGTGCATGGAGTCAAGTGAGTCCACAGCAGCAGGTCACCCATGTTTGTTTGTCAAGGTCATAGTAATAAACGTGTGCTGTTTGCAGGAACTACCATGTATTTAATTTTATAGATCTCTCTGAAGTTCATATCAGGTACTGTAGTGATAATGCAACCGAACTAAGGAAATGGCCAAATACTTGTAATTGTAATTACTGAAGCTTCGTAGTTCCATAGCAGCAGGTCATCTTAAGGCTCAAACATACTAAGGTGGACTACTCTGAGGTCTCTGCAGACTCAAAGCGGACGTCCACAAGATCAGCACTAAAATTTTACAACCGCGGGTTGTTGTCACACAAAACAATGCTTGGCATTTATTTTCACATCAACCTGCATTTAGTGTGACACCGATCTGCACTGTAGCCAGCAGCAAGCACTCTCAGCATGACAGCAGTCCTCTGTGCAGTGTTGACAGGTGGGCAGTGACTCCCAAAGTGCATAAACAAGATGCCAGATCATTGAACTTTTCAATTGACCTTTGGAAGTATTCTCATCATCTATTTTGCATGGTAATCTTCAACATGGCATGTTTCTGGACCTTTTCAAAAAATGTCTCCAGCACAGCATATATTCTTTATTAAACCCCCTCACACTCATCTACCCCCACACAGTTTATCCATGTCTATGAGTATAGGTGCTGTACAAATTCAAGATGTTATTATTGCTATATTACCCTCTTTTGTCTCTTGCGACATTAACTCTCGTACACCGCTGTCTCTTAATTTTAAAGCTTTGCAAAGCCAGCAGGCAGAGCAGCTCCTCTTCCTCTTCATCAGTGTAGGATGCCATGACAGAAAAATGTAAACAATGTGCAAGGTTTGTTGGAAATGTTGGGCTTCTCAGAAATTTCACAGGAAACTACTTATTCCTGCGGACATTCTGCACAGTACACTTGAGTCTGTGTGCACCTTTAATTATACTTATTACAAGGCCATGAGAGCCTAAACAGCACTGTCAAATGCAACAGACACAGACTCCAGGCAGGGACATGCCCAAGGTACTGCACCTAGCCCATAATCCCCATTGAGCAGCGGTTACCGGTGCCTCACATTATCCGTTGAAATACACAAGCATATCACATGACATATTCTATCTGTCTCTAAAAATGATTTTGATCAGTGATGGTAATTCTGTTTAACTGCAGGAACATGAAATCTGCCATAGAGGCATAGCACAGGGACAGTATTGGGATGCATAGTTTGCCATCACCAGGAAGAGCACTGAGTCTGTCTTTAAACAGGTGAATTGAGTATTTCAGTGGCTGAGGAGCTGAACACCAACTTTAGCCGTTGTGAAAAGGCTCCAGACAATCACACCGTTTACAGGATCACCCCAACACTTCCCTATTTGCATGAATATTCTGTGACATCCAATCAAGAGATCCCTTTGTGGTGGGTGTCAGACCCTGGTTGATTGATTGTAGTTCTGCTTTGCGCCCCTCTGCTCAGAGCTCTGCGCTGCAATGACAGAAAGGACACATGGATGAATAATGCATGTCTCTATCAACCCATCTCACAGCACAATGCCTGGAGAGAGAGAGATGGATAGATAGAGAGCGGTACAGATGGACAGGGGAAGTGAGAGAGATATTCTGGAGATTATAAAAGATTGTGTCTGTATGGAGAACATAACATCATCATTATCCAGCTTTGCCAAAAAAGAAAAAGGCAAAGGAACATTCAGCTGAATGTAATCAGATTACATGGTCAACAACATAGATCTCATTTTCATGTATTTTTTAGTGGAGACAAGCATGTGGCTCCCACTTATCCTTCATCATGGTTGATTTTATTACCCAGCATGCTCATTATGTGTTTTTTTTTTACTTTATGTCCACTAGGGATGCATCACTGCTTTGTCAGACCAGGGTTCTTTGGTGATGAATTTTGGTTGGGTTCAGCTTTGACATCCTTGGCTGTTTGTGTGCCTTTTTGCTTTTTTTTTTTTCTTTGAATTAATTCTGGGCAAATTTTGTACAAGAAGAGGAAGGAGCTATTCAGGATGAAATTCTGCATTTATTAAACCTGAACACTTCCTACTTTAACTGTAAGCTAGAAAAGCCCTTCCTATAAAGATCCTTGATGCAGTTAATGATAAACATCAAAATACACAAAAAACATTTTCAAGAGCATTTTGCCCCAAGTTAAAAGCTCTTATATCTGTTTTGTAGAGCTCAAATAATCAAACATGTTTCACCACAATGACCATTTTTAGACAAATACTGAATTATAGTTTACTTAAAATTCCATTTAAACACAGCATGATGATACTTTTTTCTTGGTCATATTTATTTATTTTTATTTTATTTTATTTTGATTGCTTCTTCTGCGTTTTTTATTCATTTTAATTTGTTTTATGTCTTTTAAATTGTTCCTTGCCTTTGAAAATTCATTTTACTTATGTTTTATGTCTATTCTTTTATCTTGTATTTTATTTATTCTCCTGTACAGCACTTTGTTTCAACTATGGTTGTTTTTTAAGCGCTTAACAAATAAAGTTGGATTGGATTGGATTGGATACTTTTGGACTTTCATTCAACATCATACAACTATCAATTGTAGAGTTTGTGTCCAACGGTCTACCTGTTTGCTGCATCAAGGACTTAAAAAATGTCAACAAACAGAAAGTTTCTGTGTTCTTTATAAGGCTGTTATAGCAAAAGAAGAGGATTTATTTCTTGCTGCAGAAGCCAGAATAAAAAAGACTCTTTGACTCTATGATGCACAGTGCTGACGTGCTTGTTGTTTATGTTTCACCTATACTTGTGCTTGTGTGTGTGTGAGCTTGATTTTAATGTTTTGTAAGTGCTGAGCTATCTTCATCCCGGTTAAATGTAAAAGTGCCCCAAATACATTGGCTGTTTTTTGAAAAAACGTGATTGGTTGATTGAAATTAATGCCTTTAAACAAAATACCTACCACCATTCACCTGTGTATTTACCATCTCATCTCATCTGCTGCTCCTGCTGCTCTGTCATGCTCTTAAATGGACTGCAGCAGTTTCCAAAACTTCATCTTCAGTCGTTTAAGTCTGACATCTTAATCCAGTGTCTAAGTCTGGACTGAAATTCTTACTGAGACCAACAGCAACAAAACTAATCAGCTAAGCTAAACAATGTTCCAAAACAAATGCATATCCTGTTTGGTGGTGTGTTTGTGGTCCAGTCGGGAATGTTATTATGCGCTTGTGTTGACTTGGCAAATGAGTATTAGACCAAGCTGAGAACATGATGTGTTTAAATGTATTTTACTGAGGTGGAGATTTAGTTTATTTGCTGAATCTTGAATAGATTAAGTTGAAAAGGACTAAAATCTGTTTTCTTGGCTTTTATGAAATAACCGAAGGCCTTCGGTTGTTTGCATGTATGTTCGAAAAGTGTTCGAGTTTGATTTTGAGGAAAACTGACAGCCATAGTTCTAACTGTCAGATACTTGTTGCGTTGCAAGGAACATGACCTGTGTATCTTTTAGCTGATCTTCACAAACAGTTGATCGGTACTGGCTAAGAAAACCCTACTTACCCCCTACTTAAAGGGCACACATACAGTGGGAGGAAAAAGTAAGTACACCCGTTGTAATTTTGTACATTTCTGCCTAAATTGGTCATAAAATGTGGTCTGATCTTAACTCAAATCACAAGAATGAGTAAACAGTGTCTGCTTAAGCTAATGCCACCCAAACAATTACAAATTTTTTTATTGGCCTTAAGATGTAAACATTCACAAGACAGGGGGGAAAAGGTAAGTACACCCTTGGATTCAATAGCTGGTTGACCCTCCTTTGGCAGCAATAACTTCAACTAGACGTTTCCTGTAGCTGCAGATTAGGCACGCACAATGATCAGGATGAATCTTGCACCATTCCTCTTCACAAAACTGCTGCAGTTCTGCAAGATTCTTGTGATGTCTGGTGTGAACAGCTTTCTTGAGGTCATGCCACAGCATCTCAGTTGGGTTTAGGTCAGGACTTTGACTGGGCCACTCCAGAATATTTATTTTATTCTTCTGAAACCATTCTAAAGTTGATTTGCTTCTGTGCTTTGGGTCGTTGTCCTGTTGCAGCATCCATCCTCTTTTGAGCTTCAACTGTTTGACAGATTGTCTCGGGTTTTTCTGCAAAGTATCTTGGTAAACTTGTGAGTTCATTTTTCCATTGATGATGGCGAGCTGTCCAGGCCCTGAGGCAGCAAAGCAGCCCCACACCATGATGCTCCCCCTACCATACTTAACAGTGGAAATAAGGTTTTGATGATGGTGTGCTGTTCCATTTTACCTCCACACATGATGTTGTGTGTTCCCCCCAAACAATTCAACTTTGGTTTCATCACTCCACAGAATATTTTCCCAGTTGCGCTGTGAAGCATCTAAATGCTTTTTTGCAAACCAAATGTGCAGCAATATTCTTTTTAGACAGCAATGGCTTCCTGTGTGGTGTTCTCCCATGAAACCCATTTTTGTTTAATGTTTTACATATTGTAGATGTGTCAACAGAGATGTTGGCATGTTCCAGTGATTTCTGTAAGTCTTTCACTGACACTCTAGGGTTCTTTTTTACCTCATTGAGGGTCCTGCGCTGTGCCCTTGGAGTCATCTTTACAGGGCGACCACTCCTTGGAAGAGAAGCAACAATGCCGATCTCTCTCCATTTGTAGACAATTTTTCTCACCGTGGATTTGTGAACATCAAGACTTTTAGAGATGGTTTTGTAACCTTTTCCAGCTTTACACAAATCAACAATTCTTGATCTTAGGCCTTCAGGGAGTTCTTTTGAGTGAGGCATGGTGCACATCAGACAGTGCCCCTCATCAAGAGACAACTCTTAACTTGTATGTGTTTTCCAGTGGGCAGGGCAGCTTTAAGCCACACCTCAGTAACTGAACTTCAGGTTGGCTCACACCTGACTCATAAATTTGACTAACTAGCTCTTGGAGGATCCTTAGCCAGGGGGGTGTACTTACTTATTCCTCCCTGTCTTGTGAATGTTTACATCTAATGGCCAATAAAAAGTGGATAACATGTAATTGTTTGGGTGGAATTAGTTTGAGCAGACACTGTTTACTCATTCTTGTGGTTTGAGTTAAGATCAGACCACATTTTATGACCAATTTAGGCAGAAATGTACAAAATTACAACGGTGTACTTACTTTTTCCTCCCACTGTATATTGAAGCTGTTCTTCGTAAAACAGAGTGTGACATCTTGAAATGGCATTATTGAGAAGTTGAATGGATATAGCCTGATATAGCCGGTGAGTGTAACTGATGAGTATTTTGGATACAATTTTAAGAACGACCAAACAAAGAAGAGTTTGGAACAAGGCCACTGTGACCATAACACCAGACTTGCACTGACGGACAGTCCAGCCAAAGGGAAAAACTGCAGCTGTCAAACAACACAAAAGTGGCAGCAGGATATGCATGATGGAAGTCAAGTGACTGACACTGCGTGTCCTTCAGTGGGACCATTTCTTATTCGTGCGTAGCAAATTCTGTGGTAAAAACATATATCATAGAGCCCCAGATGCTCCCTTGCTGGCACTCGGGGTTTAGTCGCTTCTTAATCCTTTAAAGCCTGAAAACACAAATTATAGCCAGAAAATCCAAATATTTTGGAGTTGAAATGCTTTTTTCACTTTCTACCTAAATCCCCCCCCCCCCCCCAAAAAAAAATCTAAATTGTTGTTACATTTTTTTTATTTTATTATTCATATTGATTAGATAGAAGCTTCTAAAAGTATGTGTCAAACATGATACAAGAGGCTTTAAAGAGTTAAGTTCGCAGCACTGTAAAATGAGATATTTTTGTCTCTGCATTTCCTTTAACTGAGAAAAGTCTTCATGTTTCTCTTAGAAAATAAATAAATGGACAGAAACTTTTGCTGCCATTTGCTCCTAAAGAGGAAACAAAATAACTGAAAACCTTTTAGGATAGTATTGGTTCCCTGACAAAATTCAACAGTGTCTTCTTGAGTAATGCATAAGGATATTATAGATTCTGCTGAAAAATATCTTACTTGTCAACCCTTCAAGGAGAAATCAATAGCTTAAGGTCTAAGGCCAGTGGATTGAGTCTGTATCTTTTCTTATAGGGTGCTTAATCTCAGCGCAGCACCCTTGTAATACCCTGATAAAGACTATGAAAACAAGATAGCATTATTGTTCTCGTCTAAATTTGCTCTGATGTTGAACACAAAAGTGTTTTTATCTGAGGTGAACGAGAGGGGGGATGAGAATAATAATGAGAGAGGACAGACAATACTGTGATCTGTCTTGTGTGAAGGTTTTAAATAATTAAGACAAATTAAGATTCATGACTTAGAATATCAATAAAGTCCATGTCAGGATAAGCAGCCCTATTTACAAGCTGACTTCAGTTGTTTATCTGAGACGTTCTGACCAGTTGTTGATCAGCAGGTTCAGGGGAATTAAGGAAAAAGAGGTGAATTCTGATCCCTGATGATAATGGGGATGGGCCAAGATTTTATACATTTGTGGAAACTCAGGCTGTAGGCAAAGAAAAACGTTGTTGACCATAATTACATTCACCACTATACCAATCAGTTGGACTTTTAAAAAACTGCACTCTCTCTGTTAATTAATTCTTGGAGTAATGTGTCTGGCAGTATTTAGTCTCTTGTGGTGGACTCCAAAGCTGTGACTCAAATTAAGATTAGGAGGTATTAAATTCAATTAAACCCTCCTGAAAGTTTCAAGTTGTTCCGTGTGTGTTCATATTTAAAGAGTCCAAATTCAGCTTTTTTGAGGAGTGGCACGGTGGCGCAGCAGGGGGTGCCACACAGCAAGAACGTTGCCGGTTCAATTCCCAGGTCGGGCAGGAACTTCTGTGTGAAGTTTGCATTTCTTCCCCTGCTTGCTTGGGTTCTCTCTGGGCACACCAGCTTCCTCACATGGACCAAAAACATGGTGATGAGGTTAACTGGTGATTCCAAATTAACCCTTAAGGTGCGTTCACACTGGAGGCTACTTGTACTACCTCGGCGATCACTCTCCATTCAAAGTCAATGTACAACCACAATGGGGCGGGGCTAGCCCTCCCGTGATGCGACAGCCGCATACAAGACGATCACTTCACTTGCTGCGCGATGTCAAAGTTAAAAAAGTTCATGCCATGGCTATGTCGTGTGTGGCTGTGCAGCATCAGCCAATCAGCGGTGTGTGTAGGTGTGACAGTACCCTAGACAGACAGTTATTCACATAGATATACATAAGAAAGGCTAGATAGCTTACAGCCGCTGTGAGCCAATGAGGGCTGACGTCGCTACGCGGCGGCCATCTTACCTAGGGGCTGCTGGCTCACAGATAACATTAATGCCTATGGAGCATGTACTTTTTAATTAACAATAGCTTGCTCAATTTTCAACCGATTTTTAAACGGTTTGTTATGTTATAAACACCAGAGATGTAGTTATGTTATTGCATGTTTACGGATAATTAAAACCATGGACTTTCATATTAAATTAAAAAAGTAGATAGTAGAGCATTACCTGCCATAGCTGCACACATACACAGTGAAATTAAATCGTCTGTGTTTATGTTAAACATTTAATAGTTTGATATTTTATATTTCTAATTAATACATATAATACATATAAAGGGGTAAGTTGACCCACATGATATTTTAAACTTAAACTGAACAAATAATGTATGTACATTATATGAATTGTGATTAATTGGTTCAATTTACCTCAAGGCTTTTGGTTCTTCTTGCCCTATGACCATCGTTTTGATAAAACCTAATTAATTTAATGATTCAGAATGATCTTTTGCCAAATGATCACATAGTTCTATACATTGAATATCACTAACATGCATAATGTATAAGTTTACCTGGGTCCATTTGCTTTAGCATAAAAATAATTATACCACAAAAGTCGAAGAATTCCACAGCCAGGTGGAAATGATGTTTGTGTTCTTATTTTAGGGTCTCGTGACAACTCGTGTATAGTTTTAAAGATCAAGGGAATGGTTCGTTCATCTTAACTGTTCTCCCCTATATTTAATTATACATTTTTAATAGTGCTGTCAGACGATAAAAAAAAATTAATCTAATTACCGGATTTATAATTAATTAATCTAATTAATCGCATTTTAATCTCATATCTGCATAAAGTACCCAAATAAAGAATTTGAATTCTAGGATATTATAAAATTGTAGTGCAGGACTAATCAAATGAATACACTAAGAAGTGAAGATTTGTAAATCCACATTTTTATTGGTGACTAAATAAAACCAAAGTCAGGGCAACTTGTCCAGAAAATTCTAAGCTCAATCAGGCAGCTCAAAGTACACTTTAAGTGTGTTTCATAAATCAAATTCAAAATAAGAAAAAGGTCGAGGACATCCTGCAAAACAATTAGGCCTGATACATTATTCAAGAATGTAGTACAAATATAGATAAATAAATTCAAAAATAAAATCAGACTAAGTCTTAAACATGCCATTCCTGTTGTTACCTGGGCTTTATTTGGTTTGACTAGAGACGCATGTGTGAAGTGATGTGCCACTGCCATGTACGGGTCCTCCAGCTGGACAATATCAAAATGTTTGTGTGCTATGATTAATCTTGCAATTAATTTTTATAATGCTTTAATTTGCAGTGTAATTAATTAATCTAATTAATGCACTAAAGTGACAGCCCTAATTTCTAAATAAACACATTCAGTAACATCATATCAATGTTTCTTTTATTAACAGGTGCGCACAATTCAATACAAAACAATTCAAGATTCACTCCAAACCAACAGTAACACTAAACCATGCAACAATGACTCCAAATAAACAGTCACTCTAATCCATGTAACATTCACTCCAAATAAACAGTCACTCTAAACCGTACAACATTTACTCCAAATCATGCATGCATGTTTTTCTTTGCCCTCCTCTCCCTCGCCAAGATATTGCTCTTCTCCCGCTGCAGTTTCCACACTGTTGCCAAGGCTGCATCAAGTTTGGCCTTTATAGCCTTGGGGCAGGAAGGCAATGCATACAGGTGGTCAGAGGCCTTCCTCTTCAGGCTCTTTCTCCTCTCTCCAGTGGCTGCCAGAGACTTTGGAAAAATATATAAATAATAATAATAATAATAATGAGGACAGTATTAGGGGTAACTTTTTAACAATTCATGTTCACCTATCAGTGCTGAGTTCAATACAATACTATGTTCTTTAAATCTACAAAGTAAAACCCAAATCAGTGTTCTTTTAATAAATTGATTTAAATGAATTGGCTTGGCTAAAGGCGAAAAAATTATTTTGGATCTCTTGACAAAAATGTCAGTTCTGATTGTAAAGGTTCCCTACACCTTGTTGTAGTTTGCACATGCTTATTCATAAAAGTGTATGAGTGACATGAGCAAGTGACAGCCTGTGGTTCTCAATCCTTTTACACAGATTACAACTTCAAATAATATTGAAGAACCCAAATGATATTGAGTTCTTCAAGTAACCCAATAAATCTGAGAAACTTAATGCACAGGTTCATCTGCCGATTGATTGATTCTGAGAATCAAATAGTTAGGGCTCTGGTGAACATTATGTACAGTGACATATGCTGCACTTCCCAGCTTTGGCAGCACTGGTATAAGTGCCTTTTAAAATGAATTGTTAGTCCATGTTTTTTATTGTTGTCTTGTTGTTGTGCTGTTTTATTTTTTCATCCCTTTTTTGCATATGGACCTTGAGTCTGAAATAAAGCCTATCTATCTATCTAACACCATCATATCCCTTCCTGGGCACCACTGAGATAAATGATATGATGATAAGCCATATGATGCTCTAGTTGTGTACAAATACTCACATCAGGTGGAGGCTCATCCTGGTGCAGGTCCATGGGCAGGTTTTCTTCTGCTCTTCTAGAGGCAGCAGTGCTTCTTGCTGCTACCGGCTAAAATATACAGTTAAATATTAAAATGTCCTTAAAGCACAACACTTTATGTACTCCTAAACTTGCAGAAATCGTGACAATACGTATATCACATATTCTTCTTGGCCAATGATACACATACCCTTTGGAGATGAGCAGGGAAGTTGAAAATGGTTGGCACAACACCAGTCTTAAGCCGGACAGTCTGCCCTGTCCTGTCAAAATCCTCACTCCTGAAATGTTCGCTGCACAGTTTGCAGTTTTTTGATGCAACAAAACCTTCCCTTCTAAGAGCAAGTTCCCATTGCTGCCTCTTCTCTGCGTTTTGGGGAAACCTTAAAAACATGAGAAGATACCAAGATATATGAATTATTGACAACATTTTACACCCTTTTTACCTTTAACATTAATGGTAAGGACAAAAATACTGAGCTAAATTATGATATTGTTGGGGTAATTCATGTAGCCTATGCTTGAATGCCATTATGAAAACCTAAATAACAGTAACATGTTAAAAGAATTGTGAAAAAGAAATATTCAATGATTATTATGTAAACAAATGGTAGAAACATTTCTAAAACGTCAGGGTCAAAATAACTTGCATTATATAAGTACAAATCCAATAAGTTAGCAATAAATATCCTAAATATATCCCTCAAGTCATTTCTTACGAGTGAAAGGTGATTCCACGGGCTCTTGTTTTGAAGGAACGTTCGTTTGAGCATCCATATGCTGCACAAAAGTGTGGCATCTTGCACTGTAGGGGGGTATTTTTGCAAACACAAAGTCAGTCAGTTACTACCAAAATGAATCTAAATCTAGGATACAATTCACTAATGAAACAGCGTGGAAATCATGTTAAAACGAAGGAGTAATTATGCCTTTCCCACCTGTATAGAATTAAGTCCAGGTTACTTTGCAATAGTCCAAGTGGCTCACATGTCTCATTCACAACCTCTTGTTTCTTTGCTAGCTAATATCCAATTGCATCCACACAAATCGTCATTTTGACGAAATATGTTGTAACAAAATTATTATTGGTCTCACAGAAACCTATATAATAATCGAAACTCGATTGCAGCCTTGCAAATGTAACATTCACACAACTATGCAGCGATTTTCGAAAAGAAAAACTGCAATTTCAACAGGTCTGCGCGGCCTGAATCATAGCCACATTAATAAGGCTTTTAATAAACCAAACCGTTTTTAAATCCGTCAAGAATTCAGCAAGTTAAGTATATTTTTGTTTGTGTAGGTCACTCACCTTCCATCCACTACTATAGAGCGCTCCGGAAAAGTCCCCCTAGGTAAGATGGCCGACCAGTGACGTCGCCGGCCAAACTCCCATCAGCCATCTAGCCTTTCTTATGTATATCTATGGTTATTCATCCAGACTACAGGGTAACAGTCCATATCTGTGTGGGAAACATTAGCCAGTGAGGACATTAGTTCCGCCTAGACGGACCGCAGATAATGCTGCTGCAGGGCATCAGCTGCAGTGTTTTGTGGTTGATAAGTGAGTGAAAAAGATACAGCTGGAATAATGTCCGCTTATACATCCTATTATATGATATATGATATGATTGCGGTGAAACTCAAGTGGACGTGACGTCACAGAGCGATGGCCGACAGCAACAGTGACCAAAATGAGGTATTTTTATGGACGCGCGACGCTACGTCAGTGGGCAATGCGATTTTGGTAGCTGGGTCACTTGCGGTGTTAATGCAGCATTAGATGTGAGTGTGAGTGTGCATATTTGTCTGTCTCTATTTGGTCATGTGATTGGCTGGCTCCGGGTTGTACCTCATCCAATTGTAGCAGAGATAGGATTCTACGACTCAGGGTCTTCAAAGATCTTAGCAGATAATTTGAAATCTGGACTGTGTGCTGCATTGTATAGTTTGGCTTCTCCTGCCATGTTCTGAATCTCTTTCTCAACTGCACCATGGATGATATTAGCAGAGGTGAGTTTGGCCAGCTGTCATGACATTTGGGGCCCCATCGATTATCTAAGATGTGTATTAAAGCTAGGGTCGGTCATTTTGGAGAACTAGCATGAGCTTGAATGTAGCATCTCCTCAGGGCAACGGGATTTGATTGGGTTAAAAATGTGGTTTTGTGTGTGGATTCCCAAGGTTTTATTGGTTGGTGTTTTCCCTGTTTTACTCCTGCTTGTAGAGAGTGGATATTTTTCACTCTATTTTAAGAACACATCATGAATTGATTGCCATCGAGTCATAAAGACCATTTTAACCAGTATATACAAAAGTGTACCTAAATCAGATTACCAACCTGAGCTTTAAACATGTATTGGCAAGGAGTGTACAACCATATATTGTTGTGTTGATTTTTTCTTTAGCAATGGGTAAATTTAGACCCCTATTTCTTTGATCCACATCATAGTTCCTGCTTTAACAACTTAAATGTTTATAATATGGGTGCAACATGTGATTTATGCTTTCTTCGTCATTTGGGTGCCCTGTAAAAAACTATGGCAGGTTGTCTTGAGCATTAATCTGATGAACAGTTCCATATATCCACCACGGAAATACTTCCAGTGTTTCCTCTACATTCATTTAGGAGCGGCGGGCCGCCGCTCCTAAATTCTTCCCGCCGCTCCTGCAATTTTTTAAAAAAACTGTAGATACACCACCGCAGCATCATGTCGCCGCCTTCACATCAGAGTCCTGCATTAAATCGGGTGTCGCGGGTGCTGAGGCAGATAACTATCTTGCCCATAGTTGTGTCGCCATGGTTTGCTTACATTTAATAAAATGCATTTTTCCTCTCCGCTCTGAAAAACGCCTCCTCCCTCGCTCCTCTTGTGCAACACCGATAAGCCGCGCGGCAACCAAACCGTCTCTCTGCAGGCGGAGTCCCCCCACATGCAGTCTTTATTGAGGCTGCTGCCACCGCGGGCCGAGACGTAGCGGTGATTCAGCGAACGTCAGAGCAGAGGCCACCTAAAAGTGTCTCACAACACTCCCTGTCATAGAACGAGCCGATAACTTCTGAATCATTAATTCTCTTTAATAACAGACTCAAACAGCGGTCATACAGTTAGCAGTTCTCTCTCAGTCTACACTTCCGTTACCCTCAGCCAATCCCCGGCTCCCCTTAGCAGCGTTAACACTACAAAGATCGTCTACTCTGAAGATGCTCACTCTGACATACTACTATGACACTCCCTTCCCTAAAAACAATTCAGTAGAAATGCTTTCCCACGTCCAGTTCTTCGATAGTACGATATGATTTGCTGCTGCCAGGCGACTACAGCCAGAAAGTTCAAAACGCTGGTTTCTGAGCAGCAGGACAAAATCTGTGTGCATGCTCTTCGGCGGCAACCGCTTCTACCGTGGCGTCCAAACCGCTGCGTGCTGTCTGCCGCCTGTCCCTCATTGAAATGACTGGAAGCGGCGCGTTGTGTGAAGGGTATGATAAAGACACACACACGACACATACAGACATAGACACACACTCACACTCAGCCGGCGGATGAAGGAGCGACCATAACGGTAAAAAAATATAATAAAAAAAACAATTTAAACAAACATTAATGGATGACTTGAAGCTTACCAAACAATCTCCCCAAGCAAAAATCTCAGCATTTTTAAGCCAATTGTCCTTACTAAGACGGGAAGCACAGCTAGCAGCAGTGTAGGAAACTTTCAGCATGTAGTTTCTCCTCATTGTCAGTCACTTGCTATAACTTTATGATTCATCTTCTCTCCACCTGCTGAGCTTACATGGTTACATGAAATGTAACATTCTTCCTGTTTTTTTTTAAATACTTTTTATACTTTATGCAGTTTATTTTAAATTCTTTTGAGAATGTTGTATTTGTGTGCCCACAGTGCTCACTATTTATTCAGATCTAAATGCTCTTTAATTATGATATTATGGAGCATTATTGACAGACCGACCCCGCAACCCCGAACCCGCCGCCCCAAGGCAATGAACCTAGAGGAAACACTGACTTCTCTAAACCATCTAGAGAAGAGCCCATGGAAAATGTTTTCAGAGGGCGGAATCTTCAAAAACAATTACAGCTGGTGATCGTTCTGCCAGTCACACTCATACAGACCAATCCATATCACTCCACAGTATGATGTCACAGCTAGATCCTGTTGTTAACCATGAGCTTAAACTACGTTTCAGTCCTAGGACTATTGTCTTATGTTAAATTACACCACACAGATGTATCATTTACCGCTTATGTGTGACGTGAACCTCATTAACGACAATCCCCACCAAGCTCTCCCAGTTAACTAGTGAGGAGAGCAGATTTGCCAGGTATTGCTGACCATGACTGCCATAGCATTGTTCAGAGGATTTCTGCATCTCTCTCAGTTTCCCAGCAGTGATCCGCGGTTGGGAGACAAGCAAGAAAACGTGATTTCCCATAAGAATATTGGCCGTCCAGTCATTGAAGTCGTAGGAGATTGGAGCTTGGCAAGATAAATCTGCATGATTTCCGACAGTGAATCAGGCAGGTCCATCTGCACCGCAAGGTTAGTTTCATGTGACAAAACACATGCCATCTGTACCTTGCTGTTTTTCCTACACAACAGATTTTTCAATTGAAGATATTTAACAATTTCAGTAATTAAGAATTTACACTTCGCACACCATAAAAGAAACAATTAAGAAATAATAATTATAAATAAAATAATTAAGAATTCAGATGGGGCAGCCTGAATCTGACTGTGAGCTGATCCGGGAGGGTAAAAAACCCTCTTCACACTGGTGTGATAATCTTAAGTATGATAAGACAAGTTGGGTTTTGCTAAATGTGGCTGAAGGGGGATAATCAGGCCAAAACTCTGACTGATCATCTTTGAGTGTGTGCCCGCTTCAGCAAGTAGGTAAGTGCTGCAAATCAGTTGCATGAAATAAGGAAAACTTAACAGCTTTGCACATTTTCAACAAGTTCCACACTTTACTGATAGTACAAATAAAATACTTGCTACTCCCAGTGCTAACAGTTCTGTCTGAAAGTAGAGGACACCAGCTTCTGCTGTTCTTAGCTTAAATGTTGATCAGCTTCTGAGTCAAAGCCAACCAGAGAAACAGTGGGTCATGTGCAGAGTGCCCAGACCAGTTTAGGGATGGCTGAGATTTAAATTTACATCCATCCATTATTTAACTACCCCTTTCAGGGTCTCAGGCCTGGAGCCTATCCCACCTGACGATGGAGAGAAACAGAGTACACCCTGAACCAGACACCAGCTGGTGGAGTTGGTTCAGTTTGAAGGCAAATAGTAACAATTTTCATTTGGTTTAGTTAGCATTCACACTGGACTTGTTTTTTTCTGGTAGACCAAAACCTGAAAAATGTTTTGTAATATAAAAATCCTCAGCAAGTCAAGGCTGTAGATGCAGTCTATGTCCTGACATTGGGCTGGACTTGCTCTATGACCCAGAATTACACAACAAAAGTAGTAACTTTGTTTGACTCAAAGTAGTAGTTGTTATTTGTTTTCAGCACTAAAATAAAGATGGCACTGTTACACCTCGTCAGATGACTGACATTTTGCCTGGAGCAATATGTAACTGTACTCATCACAGACTTGTAAATGTTTATGTGTTAGAACAGAGGATTGTCATTTCAAGCTATGGTAACACAATTGTTGCACCAACAGTTGAACAGCAAACCTTCCAGTCAAGAGACCACAGATCCTCAAATACCCAATAATACTATAGTATAGCATGATTAAAGACTGTAGCTTAAGCACTTCATTACAGCTGATTTATAGCTCAACAAGCAATGTAGTGCAATTAAAGTTGGCAAGCACTTAAGTTTACCCCGACTGACCGGTGGTGCCTCACTCAGTGTGTTTGTTGTTTATTTTAAGTATTATTTTGTCTTTTTCAATATTTCCTCTGTCTTTTTGTAATGTTATTGGAATAAGTCAGAATAAGTAATTTATACTTCAGGGGTAGCTCATTTTAATCAAAATAAAAGACAAATGAAATTATATTATAGGACTACTTTAAGATTCATAATATATCGAGCATTTCCTTCCAGTTCCTAAATGGACACAGAATGAATCCCTCATTCAGCTGAAACAGATTGACCACAATGTGAGCAGCCCAGACAATAATTACTCTTTTACCAGCTATTATGGGCCAGTTGCAGAGGAAGATTTCAATATGACCCAGTTTTTGGAGATTACTTGCGTTCTTCTGACGTCACTGTCTAAAACGCTGGAGGCCTGACAGCTTCAGCATGAAGGGGAGACGTCTGTGAAGATTTCAGGAGCCCGGTGCAGAATGCAGAGTGTGAGAACAAGCTGTTTGAAGGCTAAATCTTTCACAACCTCAGCAGCACACTAAATTTAAAGTCAGTAAATTAAATGGCCTTTACAGAGCAGAAGCCTGATGTTTTACACAGTCACTGTGAGTTAACACATGCTCATGACTATGCACAATTCATTCTAAATACATTTTTACAACATTAATATATGACTGTTTTAGATTGCTGTATTTAATTGTTTTAGGGAAAGTTACCTCTGTGATAGAAGTTTCCAATTAATGTTCAAAGCTAATCAACTTTTTGTTTCATTACATTTAAAAAGGGACATTGCCTTCATTACACTACTGGTAGGATATCTTTTTAATTACATTGGTCAATAATGTCAGAAATTATATTAAAACCAGCTGGTTGGTTTGGATTGTTGGTCTGATTTATTGCCAGGGGAAAAACTGACTAAGAGGCCTCAGGGGAAACAGAGTCCTTCTAATTCAAAGATGGAAGTGAGTTTTATTGACTTTTGCTCAGGGCTGGATGATTAAGTTTTTATTTCTGTCACACTTATGATTACCAACCATCATAAAACAAGATAATAGAGATGAGAAGATGACTGTGCTGTATTGAAACACCCTCTTCTCCATTAAACATGTGATATCCAGACTATTATCTGCAGTGCAGCAGAGTAGTTGAGTTTGCATCAAACATCCAATAAAGATTAGATATTAGTAATGTTTTTCTGATTACAAGTATTGGTGGATCTCATGTGATTAAAAAAAACAAAAACTTTTGTGCTATTTTTTCCTTATCACACACCCCAAACTGGCACATAGAAAAGGAAAAGTCCAGCATTTTTTGAAGCAGGGTTAAATGAGTTTTAGCCCTGCAGAGCAGACGGACCTGTCTGATTCACTCTCTGAAACTCTGCATATACGTCTTGCCAACTTCCCTTGTCCAATGACCTCACTTGACTAATTGGTTAACGTCCCAATCAGAGAAGAGAGGCGGAAGCTGTGGACTTGACGACAACAGGATGTGACTGCATGTTTGAAAACAATGGCGGCTTCTCAAAGTAGGTTATTTACTAGCCCATATCTCAGTTATTGATCACATTAGCTGCTTCGGTTGATGCATCATGAGTGTCATCCTGTTGAGTCCATTCTGCAGACTTGACGCACAGACCAGATGTTTACTGTTGACGTGCGGCAGCATTGACGATGTGCTATCATGCTAAGCTACGTGCTAAGCTAACTCCGTTTGACATCAGACCCTTCTTGTAGTGACCACACACTTAGGACGCTCTCTGCCATTTCTTCTGCTGACTCTCTCCTCTCTGTCCCTCTCTTTTCTCTTCCTTCATGATTTTACAAGCCACGCAGCGGCGGAGGTAGCAGGCGCGTTGTGACACAGAAATAACCGTCCATGTCAAACACTGTGCACTGTATAGTAGTCCAGATATATATTTTATATGTATAATTATTTAGTAAATGAGGCTTCGAGGCACACAATTTGCCCGAGGATATTTTGTAGTTGAATAATCGGGATTATCCGAGGAATCGTTTCAGCCCTACATGCCAGTTAGTCTATGGTCGTCACCGTTACTCAGTGATACTTTGCAAAAATCTCGTATCCTCAGAAGTTTACTGGGAAAACTTGGTGGGGATTGTTTTTGATGAGGTTCACATCACATATAAGTGTTAAATTATACATCTGTGCGTAGGCCTGTCACGATAATCAATAAATCAATTAACCGAACGATAAATAAAAACCTCCTCGGTAAGTTTGCCGGCCTTGATAAACTGACACGTGCATGCGTGTATGTTTTCCTCCTCTTTCTCTACCAAAGAGGTTGAATAAGAAGATGGCCCATTCTGTCCATCTTTCTTAACACCGGAGTGCATCGGTTCTATAGCGGATTTAGCGGATTTATAGCGGAGTAAGCATCTGTCTTTTATTCAATCTTTGGGGGGGAGGCAGGGGCCGCACGCGCCTACACAGAGAGAGAGCTGAAGTGAGCATCGTGAGGAGGAACGAGGAAACAAACAGTGATATGAATGATGGCACGGAAGATACAGTTCTTAAACCGGCTGCCACACCCGGCTGCCACACCCCCAGTGTGGGAATATTTTGGTTTTGAACAGAATGAACGAGGTATGAGCTCATGAACACAGATGAGGCGACATGTTGCATTTGTTTGAAAGTAGTGGCGATGAAGAAGAAGAAAGGGAGGTGCAGCAGAGCCTCCGTCCTTGAAAGTCAGCGCTTGCTGAGGCGTTTAGTCTGCAAAGCAAATAAAGAAAAGCACAAAATGATGTGCGCTTACAGAGAGTGTCGCTCACTACATTGCAAAAGAAATGCAACCCATCAATACGGGTAAAAAGCCAGCAATGTTACAAACGTTTGACAGACAGTATGGATTGACTGGGAAAGAGTACATGTCACAAACAGTTCAGAAACTGTATAAACTCACTTTTATTTATGGTTTTTATTTTTGTGTGTGTTTTAATTGGAGTTTCGTTTTTTAATTACAGGTCTATTTTTTTATTGTTTTTGATTAAAATAATTATTTTTATTTACTTGCAGTTTTTCCTAAAAAGAGCTCATTTCAGTTTTATTGTTTTTTTTCTCTTTTTTTTGGTTGTTAAATTTATTATATTGTTTAATTTATTTTATTTAAAAAATCTTAACATTCCAATTGAAGTTAAGTACTTTCTTGCTTTTGATATGGTGTACTCACTTTATTATGACATATATTATAATTACATTAATGAAAAAATGAAAAAAAATCAAAATTATATTGACAATAATATCAGTTATCGTCAATAATTTTTTTGGACAATTATCGTCCAGCAAAATTTGTTATCTTGACAGGCCTATCTGTGCAGTATAATTTATGCAAGATGATAGTCTAAGGTAGTTTAAGCTAACAGCTAACAACATACATCGCTTGATATGGATTGGTCTGTGATGAGTGTGACGAGCCAAACGATCGTCCAGTCACAAGCTGGTATTGCTTTTGAAGGTTCTGCCTCTGAAAACATTTTCGAGTGGCTCTTTCTCAGATGGATTGGTGAAATATTTCTGTGGTGGATAAATGGAACTGTGCATCTGGCATGTCAGATTATATGAGTTTATTTTGAATAGAAAGTAAATTAGCAGCATTGATTTTATCAGAGGCACCATGGTGCCCAACAAAGTGCACATGCCTCACAGCAAGAAGGTCGCCGGTTCACACCGCAGAGTGGGCAGGGTCTGTCTGTGTGAAGTTTGCATGTTCTTCCTGTGCATTCTTGGCTTTTCTCCGGGCACACCAACTTCCTCCCACAGACCAAAACAAGCTCATAAGGTTGATTGGTAACTGCAAATTGATCTTAACTATGAGTGTGAGCGTTGGTAGTTGTCCATCTTTCTTTGTGGCCCTCTGATCAGCTGGTGACCAGTTCAGGGTGAACCCTTCCGCTCACCCAGCTGTGATAGGCTCCAGCCCCTCACGACCCTGAAATGGATAAACAGTCTAGAATATAATGAATGAATTATTTTATCAGCTCTGCTCCTGTAAGAAGAAAAAAGCATCATAGATCTTAGAATTTTAGCAAAAACAAATCACATTAAGAAAACAGCTTTGGGGAGATTATACACTGTTCTTTAAATTTTTCCAATGCTTTACTTTTCTGGAAGGAAAGCCCCTTTGTTTTGCTGCTGCTTTGTTACCCTGCATAGCCCACCAAGAGGGAAGTGGAAGAACATTTCTGCTGGTCACAGAAGTCCTAACAGTGAAAAACGAGACCACTTCCTGTCCTTGTGAAGTTTCTAATGGCTGATGGATTTCACGGTGTGTTCTCGTCCTTTTACAGTGGATCCTCCCATTTCTGAATCCTCCTGAGGCATCAATTAGCTCCCACTCTGTCAGCGGCTAATGGCTTTCTAATTGAGTCTCCACAGGTAGTGTACCTGTTTGTAGAGGTTAGATTGGAGTGAAATGAGCAGGACACAGTGCTCGACCATATGCTTTATTTTCTATTATTTGTCATTTCAGAGTGAGCAGCAGGAGCAAATATCCTCTGTGGTAAGTGTCACTCTTGGTTTGTATCTGGTTTTCACCCCACTGCTTCACTTCCAGCAGGCCGTCGTGTCATGCTGTTCAGCTCTGACCTCTCCGACTGAAATTGGCTGCAAAGAAAGTGAAATGTAATCATGAGGAAAAAACGCAGACCCTTTTTGTCCATGGTTTTGATTCAAAGAGACTGAATTCAATTTGCAGTTTGCACATTTTGATATTAAACTACACACAAAAACTCTCCTTGACTTTAAATTATGTATGAAAAAATAAATCATATAAAGTGTTAAGATGGATTTTTGTGGGTAGTGGTACATTTTATCTTCCGCATCTGTCTGCATCACTGCGTTAAAACTTTCTTTTTTCAGTTGAGCATCAACAAACATCCATTTAACTTTCCTCAAAGCGTCTGATTCCTCTGCCACATATCTCTGCAGCCTGCTTTCTGCCGAGCCTCTTACCAGCTCCAATCTTCTTTCCAATATCCCACTCTAAGGTCCATTTTCCACTTTCCATTATCATTCCCTCACAGGGCCCTCTTTTTAGAGCGCCCTCGTCATCTCCATCTATTCGTGGCCTTTTAAAAGCCTCTCTGTTCTCTGACCAGACTGAAGGACACCAGCAACATCACCAATATCACCTGTGAGAGTTTTCCCATTGATTCTGATGTATTTGTTGTCTAATCATTCAGCCTAAACATTTACAGCCTTCATATCTTATTTCACCCTTCATCATGGCCCTTTAGCCAAATCAGCAGCTCTGTATTGATTCGATAATGAGTGCATCAGTGCCTAAACATGGACTCTAGCTCTCAGTCCGGTAAAGCAATAAAGGACTATTGATCACGCTGCTCAACTGACAGCTGACTGTTCTGAGTGTGTGTAGCTTGTGGCTGCTTCAGTGTGAAATGTACAACTGTTGCTGATGCACTAAATTGCTTGTTGAGAAATTAAGTGAAATTAAGTGCTTAAGCTTCAGTCTTAAATCATGCTATACTACAGTATCATTGGCTGTTACCATTGCTTGTACCAACAGCAATCCTCCTAACAGATAAGCCTTTACAAGTCTGCAAGCAATGAGTACAGTTAGACATCGCTCCAGTCAAAATCATCAGTCAATCTGATAAGCCTGTTACAGCGGCATCTTTATTTTGCTGCTCAAAAAACAAACAACAAAAAAAAAAGCACTTTGATTCAAACAAAGTTATTTATTTGTTGTGTGTGTCTGGGTCACAGTGCTAGTCCAGCCCAATGTCAGGACAGAGGATGCATCTACAGCCTCAGAATCAGAATGCCCTTCATTGTCATTATGCATATGTACAACGAGATTGGAGAGGTTCTCTTTTTTCAGTGCAAATAGAGTGTTACGTAAAAACAGAGAAACAAAGTATATAATAGTTTTGAGAAGAATAGATACAAAATATATACAAAATAAAGTCCTACAGCGTAGTCCTATTGGAAATTTCCATATATAAATATAAGATAAAAAGGATAAATATTAAGAATATAGATAAATATTTCTATGTATGTGTGGAGATGTATTGCACAAGATAGTTGAATATTTACTGTATGGTTATAATGCACTTTGTGATATATACTTACAGATTATTATATATCACATAAGGTTGTATAAATATTGAGGTATTAAAGTACCAAAAGCAGAGCAGCAGCACATTGTACATTATATTGATGGCTGGTTTTGTTGCATTTGCCAGTTCAGGTTGTTGATGGTTCTGAGAAAGAAACTGTTCTTCAGCCTCAATTTGGGAAGGCTGGCTATTTTACAAAACATTTTTCAGGTTTTGGTCTACCAGAAAACAAAGTCCAGTGTGAATGCTAACCAAACCACATGAAAATTGTTACTATTTGCCTTCAAACTGATCCAAGTCCACCAGCTGGTGTCTGGTTCAGGGTGTACTCTGTTTCTCTTCATTATCAGGTGGGATAGGCTCCAGGCCTGAGACCCTGAAAGGGGTAGTTAAATAATGGATGGATGTAAATTTAAATCTCAGCCATCCCTAAACTGGTCTGGGCACTCTGCACATGACCCACTGTTTCTCTGATAGGCTTTGACTCAGAAGCTGATCAACATTTAAGCTAAGAACAGCAGAAGTTGGTATCCTCGGACATAACCATTAGTACTAGTACCATGAATTTTACTTGTACCAACAGTAAAGTGTGGAACTTGTTGAAAATGTGCAAAGCTGTTAAATTTTCTTTATTTCATGCATCTGATTGGCAGCACTTACCTACTTGCTGAAGCGGGCACACACTCAAAGATAATCAATCAGATTTTTGACCCAATTATCCCCCTTCAAGCATATTTAGCAAGATCCAACTTGTCTTATCATACTTAAGATTATCACACCAGTGTGAAGAGGGTTTTTTACCCTCCCGGATCATCTCACAGTCAGATTCAGGCTGCCCCATCTGAATTTTTAATTATTGAAATTGTTAAATGTTTTCAATGGAAAAATCGGTTGTTCCTATCCCTTTTTGAACATGTGTAATTACTGAAGTTTTATTTTTTTTTCTTGGTATGCGAATTCTCTGTTTTTATTTCTTTGCATTCATGTTTGAAATAAATTAAATTCAATAAAAATACTGTGGCTTCGGAAATAATGTATACTGTATATCTGCCTATATCCATAGTGAAAGGCCCTTGAACACTTGTTTCGTGAGTGCAACACAATGAGGTTAAAACTCATCTTTAATGCTGCTGAACAGTTGATTCAGACTCCCAGCTCTTATTACACTTGTTGAACCAGAGATTAAGTGCAGATAAACTGATTGGTTGATAAGTGGGTGTAATTTCATTCTAAGTTTTTCTTTGCTTGACTACAGTTCTGCGCCATCAAAGAAGTAAAGCAAAGGCAGATAATGGCAAGTGGGATAATTAGGCCGATCTGCACTGATACCTCATCTCAGATTGGCTGAGGACATCTCTTATATTTTATGCACTTGCAGCTCCTCACATTTCTACTCATAGCCTGTAATTAGAAACTATTCCCAACATGTTTCTATAAATAGGACAGAGTATTAGTCAGTTTTTTCTCCTCATTGTTGTACACACCATCCTCATGGTGACATTTTTATGTCCGGGTTAACGCTGCTAATTGCCCACTCTCTTGTCTGGCACGGAGCTATTTGTCTCCCTCTGTAACGTCTATTAATTATGAATAAAATGAGATTGCGTAGTGTCACTGCTCATATTTCACCTCCTACTCGCACTGCTTTGTCCGCTGGGCTGATGCCTCCTTTTTCTTTCTCTGCTGTGTGAAAACTCCTCTGCAGAACCTGCTCCCCACAATAAAGAGAACATTTTAATGTGTGTTTGAACACAGCGTTTCCTGCTCAGGCTCTTGGCCATTGTGCACATTTGATAATTCTCTGTCTCCTGAAGTGTTTTTTTTTTTTTTTTTTAAATAGAATTTGCACACACAACCACCCGCTTCTGTATCTCTTTCCCACTCATATTGCTCTGAGCGGTGGAGCAGAAAATAAGAGCGCGCCGTATGTGTGTGCGTGTTTGTGCGCGTGTGCGGGGGTGTATGTACTTGTGCTTGCTCTGAGTGGGTGTTGTTTCAGAGATATGTGAGATTATATGCATGTGAATTATGCAGCGTTTTCTGTTCTGGCTCAGAGGATTCTAGTTTATTTATTAATGCTGGACAGTCTCATTACCAGGGCTGCTGTAAACCAAAGAAACACGATGGACTGAAATTAAAGCCACACGTTGACAAACTGTCTGCTCATTTAGAACAGCTATAAAAGAGAACTGCATGTTAATTAATTTGCTGGAGGAACAAAGGTCAATAATCAAAACATTTCCTGATGAACAAACCAGGGATGCCTAAATCAGGCATTTTGTGCTCAGTACCCATCATTCATCACATGTTAAAAGCTAGAAAAACATTCAGGGAGCAGGTAGAGTGGGGGACTGTCTGAATTCTGGAGATAAAACAATCAGTAGATCCAGAATAGTGCCAGGATCCGGTCCAAACTCAGCGCATACATGGACGTTGTTATCCTGTATTCACAAAAAGTTTTGGGAACATCAATCAATGTTTTTTTTTTAATGTAATTTTTGGGCATTTTGTGTCTTTATTGACATGAGAGAAACAGTGGAAAGGCTTTTGAATGGGGGTGAGAGAGCAGGACACTCTGCAGACTGGCCACAGGCTGGATTCAAACCCAGTCCGGCAGAAGTATGTATGTGGGACATGCTTGCTTGCTAACCACTCCAAACCAGCACCCCCAGTGTTTTGTGTTTATATAAATTATTGAATCTCATCGTTGGGGTTTTTTCCTTTACAAAGTTTGGTGTTTTTTGTGACGCCGAGCCAGATCAGATCCACATAAAATTTGTTTTGATGATTGATGATGGAAGTGAATCCGTTAAAAAAAGAACCAATAACACTTCCTTTAAAGAATCAGTATTAGTTTTTTGCGTAAAAGTTCACTTACCAAATCCTTCCACTTTGTTCCACATGCCTTGCAAATCAGGATATCCCACTCTCACCTCAGAGGCAGTCAAAGGTGTGATTACAACAGAGCAGAGCAGAAATGATCCAGACTGCAGCTTAATTTTCAACAAAATACCCTTGAAACACTTTTAGTAGATGAAAGACCTAAAACTTGCTGAATGTCCATTAGATATCTGGAAAGACATGTGTTTGACATTGTTGTCATTGAAAACCTATGAAAAGCTGACTTTAGCTCACACCTACTATCCACAGGGATCAATAACGGCATTGATCGTGACAGATGGGTCCTGAAACCCTACGACTGTCAGGTCGAGCCATCATTGTGCATAAATCCTGAAGTCCACCCTGGCATAAGAAGTAAAGGAAGAGCCAGATCCTGTCCAGAGGTGGTGGTTCTTTGTTGTGTGGTGCGTTGATGTAAAGGTCATGTTGTTTCCCTAATGAACTCATTGTTATGTTGAATGGCATCGATGATGCTGCTGTGTTTATGTCCCATTATTCTGTCCTTGGCAGAGTCAGACTTGTGTGGAGGGTTCGAAGTGTACAGCAGTGTTGTGTTTGTGAAGGAAATTCTTGAGTTTTTCTGATACTCCAGACAAGTAGGGAAGTTATCTCACTGGTTAAAGGTCTTGGTGTAGGCCAAGTTAGGGTAGACGAGTTTTCTCAGAACTTTCCAGCTGTGTTTCTCTTTTTTGTTTTACCCTCAGGTTTTTTTTCTGGGTTATATGTGTAAGAGTTCTGAGCCATTTCATTGTCAAATCTTAGGAGTGAAGAAGCCTTTTGGAGAAGAAGAAAAACTTCTCCCAGAAACTGAACCACAGTTTCTGCTTGGATCAGTGTTAGATTCAACATGGCAGACTGGTTTATTGTGTGTTTGTATTGGGGGTGTCAACATCTAAATGTGTAAACGGATACACTGATAACAAATCATAACGGTTTAGAAAAATCAATAACCGTTTACACGTCATTTTTTCCTCCTCCTCCTTGTTCATTTCTCACTAATTTATATATTATTTTTAGTGGTGACAATGTTGCCTGAAAGCTTTAGATCATAGTATTAACCACCAATACCCTTAAATGTTCCCACTAGTGCAGTTATCTGCATATAGGCCTATAATAAATGATGAATGGGGCACAATGTCACAAAAAGATCTGCAGCCACAGCCTGTGACGCATCACTTCAGGTTGCCTCGGAGACGCGGAGGCAGCCATCATCAAGCGGAGCAGTGTGTTGCAGTTTTTCAAATAAACTACCAGTGGAAATACTGTTTAGTGTAGGCTATGTCAGCGTAACTGGCTTATAACAGCAGCACTGGATGCATTCGAAACCACCTGTGATGGAAACACTTGAACAAGTCCGAGGGAGAGACTGCTGCTGCTGTTGCTATAGTGTTCAAGCGCAGCGCTCATAATCTTCTCCACACGCAAATGTCGTGCAGCTGAAACCAAAAACTGTTCATGGCTTGTATTTTTTGCCTGTATTAATGCGTGTTGTTGTACATTATATTGTTCGTTGGTGCTCTGTCAGCTTTTCTCGACCTGATCACAAATCCTACGTTAACACTGCAGCCCTTAATGCTCAATTCCAATTTATATCTCAAATCCAATTTTTTTTGTTTGGCTGTTCAGATTACACCTTTAAATGTGGCCTGACTGCAGACTGTGATGTGAACAGCTCACGCTTCAGAAGTGACGCTCAGTTTAAAAATAATGACAACACGCACAGCACAGAGGGATGAGGGGCAACAAACACAGAGCAAAACTGTGCTTCACAGTGCTGGAAAAGTTTGTTCCCGTAACGCAGAATCTGATTTTACAGCAGCTCACCTGGAGTGGGCTCTTATTAAAGTGAACGGGTTAACAAAGAGGCACAAACTTAGTTTTGTCATCTGTTCTGATGTTTCGTAGTGTGTCTGAGAGCAGATCAGGCAGGAGCAGACTGTTCACTGACTGACGCTGTCTCGTTGAAACATACAGCAGCGCACAAATGCGCACGGATTAGATGGACAGCAGTGGATCATCAGTGTCTCCATGTCCTGTAAACTGTTATTGAAGCCTGTTAAATCCATTCAAAAAACAATGCAGTGTTAATAAACTAAGTTTATCAGATCTCATAATTCAAACGTATGCTTCGTTCACGTTTATCTTTTTTTGTGCGTGTAATGGAGATGCCATTCGATCGCCCCAGCGCTTTCTCACTTTTTCTCATCATTCCCCCGTTTATGCATTGTTTAATGTTTTAGATGGAAAAACAACTAAAACTCTTTAAGTTAGGAAAAAAATGCATAAACTTTTTGATAATCATGTCTTTATTAACCTCTGATTATGTTCTGTTCATAAAGTGACTTTGAAAACATTTGTCCAGAGGTAAACTGCTGCTCACATGACGTCAAAGTAGCATTGAATGCCTCTGGACTGTTCAGACCGCAGTCGCATTCAATAAAATTGGTTACGTATCTGATTTAGTACCACATTTGAAAGTGGCCTGAATCTGATTTGAAAATGTCTTTGATTTAATGGAATAAGGAGGTATTCTAAAGGAGACCGAACCCTCTGGTGGTTATATAGTGCAACTGTGTTTGAAAAAGATCATTAATCTCTGACTTGTAACAGTGTACATGTCGGTTTGTAGCCTCGTGTATGCGGTTAGTAAAAGTTCTTCTCGTTCACATCCCTAGTTTGTATCCCAGCAGCTTGATTTATTGACCAAAGTCAACAGGAGAGTGAATTTAAAGATAGTGTATGAGAGAGATGGTGCAGCTGCAGCAGACTACATGTATACTCAAGCTTCAGCTCTTGTGAACAGCTGGTCCTGAAGCAGCTGTGCTGCAGTTTAGTCCCAGAAATAAAAGCTGGAACTCACCCAGTTCTCTCCTTTCCAGGCAGATGGAAGTGTTTAGTTTCTGTTTCCTTAAAACGAGCAGCAGTGCATAGCCACCTCATAATAAAGCTGTTCATCCTTTTTTTTTAAATGTACAAAATATTGACAAAAATATGCACCAATTTTAACATGAATAGAGGGACACATGAAAATTTGGCACTGATTTTTTTTTAGCAATTTTGTGCAGTGTCTTTGCATCACCCCTATTGTGGCAATTCTTAAATACAGAATGCCTACAAATTGGTAAAGTCGTTTGTGTAAAACAGTTGTCACATCACATCCTGGGTCAGTCAGGACTGCTGCAAAAAGAATTGCTGCTTTGACAATCACATGATCACATTGTCTGAAATTGGGATTTTGTTCTGAAAATGATAAATCTTTCAGCCCTAGTGGACATTGCCTTGGGAGCTCCCTCGAGGATTTGCCAGAGGGTCTCAGGCTTTTGTTTGTCCAACCAATGCAGCTTAGCTAAGGTTGCCATGAGAAGCTTCTCTGTGATTGGTGGGTCAGTGAACCAATCAGAGAGTTAAGAAAGGGTCATTGCCAATAATATTTGACATGACTTATAAATAAATGCTCCTGAATTCTCTAATACTCTAAAATAACAGATTAACCTCCTCTTTAAAGTCAAAATTGTGGATGTGATCATTCAGCCACTGGGATTTTGTCAGACCAGAGCTTATGGACAAATTAATTGACCAGCCAAATGGAGGGTATCAGCCCCTCTAATTACTTTAAAATGATCCACTTAGATGTCCCAGTCCGTGTGTTTAAATGTCCCTTTAATGATGTTACATGTGATGGAGAGGTTGGCGTGCCTGTGTGAGTGTGGACGGGCAGGCAGAGAGGAGCCTGAGTGTGTTTGTTTGGAGGGAGGCGAGAGCCAACGAGGAGAGCTGTGAATCCATGATTAATGCAGCGTTGCCCTTGTATCTTTTCAGGGAGGAGAGAGGGCTGAGGTGAAGCTAACAGCATTAGCATTCTGCCCGTGCCCCTGCAGGAGTCTGCTTTGCCCCTTTACAGATGCTCTGCTGTCTTTCACGTCACTGAATAGACACTTCACAGACTCCTCAGTCTGGAGCCTCAACAAAACAGCTGCTTTTAAGTCTGCTGCCTTCTTGTCAAACCACTTTAATTTCTAAATACACTTTTTATGAACGGAGTGGTGTAGTCTGACAGCTCTGTCATTAAATACAACATCCTCTACCTGATGTCACGTCAGTCCCGCCCCAGCCTGAGCAGCTAAAGGGGCATGTTACTTAATGTGTGCCAGTGCTAAATACATACTCTGTGCTCAAATTCCCTGCTGTAATCTGTAATCTGCACATTCAACCATGATTATCTCCCTGTTCAGTCAGGTGTACTAACAGGAATAGCTAATATAGTCCTCAACTGCATGTCAGCTGGTTGTTGACGTTAAAACGCCAAGAATAGCTCCAGATGGAAGAGCAGGATGTGATTCCTGTTTTTAGAGGCAAAGCAAACATCGGGCTGTTTACAGCTGTGCCAGCCTGTCATTTTGGGGGAAAAACAAGCCATAGTTTTTGCTTTCACCAAGGAGGAAGTGTTTTGCCAGCGCTTGCCCATTTGTTTTGTCTGTTAGCGAGAGGACTCAAAAAACTCTCAAAGGATTTTGTAGAAATTTTCAGGGAATGTTGGTAATGGCATAAGGAAGAAAGGTTTAGGTTTTGGTGATGATCGAAACATGGATGTGGATCCAGGAATTATTGAAGGATTTGTTCACATTCAGAGTTTTCCACATTTTCAGTAATAGCTCAAGAAGCTTTCAACACTCTGCTTGTTTGGCAGAGTGGTAAGCAACCAAACACGACCCATACAAAATGCTTCTGCTGGCCCGGGCTTGAATCCAGCCTGTGGCCGGCTTGCAGAGTGTCCTTTCACTCTCTCTCACCCCCCTTCACACGTCTATCTACTGTCTGTCTCTCTCCTGTTGATCAAGGCCCCAAATGTCCAGCAATTAATAATTCAAAAATATTATGATAACATTTTCAAGGTCAGGGCAGGAATAGGGACGAGGCAAATTTGATTGGAACCGAATTTGGATGTGGAATTGTGTAAAAGTTTATCTTTACAAGACAGACTTTTTTTTTTCAACAACTCAGCTCAGAATGTCAGAACTGCAGCGGTGGAGGTCTCTGCTCTTGAAACACTAATCATTAAATAAGTCATAGGTGCTTTTAACTAGATGAGATAAAGCTTTCTGCTGCAAAACTGTTGACACGAACACAGATACTGATGCCATACATTTCTCAATATGCAAATGATATAGTGATGCAAATATGATTTTTATAAATGGTAATAAAACCACTCAGAAAAAACACATGTTGCCAATCTTCAGTTACAAAGTCAGTTGAGTCATAAGTCTTAGTGCTGAAACAATGCATTAATGAGATATTCCACTTTTCAACATTAATGTGACATAGTTTTTTTTTTCTTGAGAAATTTATTTTAAGAAACAAATACAGACAAATTAATAATTACATACTACACATGCTGGTCTTGGCACTACTTTGTAAATCTTATTAAACTAAACAGAAATACTGTTACTTTAAAATGTATGAAGTTGTTGGTACGATTTTGGTATCAGATGATTTCAGCCTTAAGCGTAAATATCAGTATCAGCTGTGTATTGGTTAGGATGTGTGCAGAGTACAACATCTTACCATATTGCTGCACCTGATCATCACTACAAGGGTGTAGGGTTGGGCAATTTGGCCTAAAAATAAAATTCCAGATTTTATCCACATCTTTCAATTTACTTTTTAATCTTTTTTTCCCTCTCAAAAAAAAAAAATAAAATAAAATCAGAGTGACACAAAAGTGACACGAATCAAGTTTGCGGTAAAAATATATTCTCAAACCAAACATAATTTTGCTGTTAAAGTGTGTTTCGTAAAATGTTGATTATGTAGTCCAAGTGTAGGCAGGTTTATCTACATAAACACTGAAAGCGAAGGTATTTTCACAGTCTGTTTACGTGACACTCTCACAAATACAAGCCTAAAAAGTGCTTGTGCAAAACCTGAAAGTGCCTACCATCATGGAAACTGTTTATTTTCAAAATGTGTGTTTTGAGACATTGCAACAAATTACAGTTGGAGTCAGTTTGGAAAGAAATCTACCATCTTCCTCCACTTATCCGTGATCGGGTCACAGGGGCAGCAGCCTTAGCTGGGAAGCCCAGACTTCCCTCTCGCCGGCCACTTCATCCAGCTCTCCCCAGGGGATCCAGAGGTTTTCCCAGGCCAACTGAGGGACATAGTCCCTCCAGCGTGTCCTGGGACTTCCCTGAGGTGGTCTTCTGGTGGGACGTGCCTGGAACACCTCACCAGGGAGGCGTCCAGGAGGCATCCTGATTAGGTGCCCAAGCCACCTCATCTGGCTCCTCTCAACGTGGAGGAGCAGCAGCTCTACTCCGAGCCCATCCCGGATGGCTGAGCTTCTCACACTGTCTTTCAGGGAGAGCCCGGAAACCCTTCGGAGGAAACTCATTTCAGCTGCTTGTACCTGCAGTCTTGTTCTATCGGTCACTACCCACAGCTCGTGACCATAGGTGAGGGTAGGAATGAAGATCAAGTTAGTCGTGGTGCCCTCTTTACCAGGACAAACTGGTGCAGATTACCGACTACGCACCCGTCTGCCTGTCGATCTCCCGTTACGTTCATGAGGACGGAATGGGTACCTGACCTCAAGGTACCTGAATGCCTCCACTTGGGGCAGAATCTCATCCCTGACTCGGATAGGGCACTCCACTCTCCTCCGGGGAATGCCATTAAAACAAAATCTTGGTTTTTAATTTTTAAATCTTATTCAGAAAATAATTTTGAAATTATCGATTTAATTGGTATATTGCCAAGGCCAGCATGGGTGCTTATTTACATCAGTTTGTTTAATCCTTTTTTTACTGTTACTAACGCAACTGGACCGTCACACACTGAAAGACACAAGTCCATTTCTATGAAGTTTAGAGCTTGTGCTGTTAAACAAAAATATCAGTATCATAGATAATGAGCTCAGAAATATTGGCGAATCAGATATTGTCAACAATCCAATATTGAGAATCCCTAACTGATTTTGTATTGATATTTTGGTATCAATACTCCCATCTGTCCCCTAAATTCAGGAGTGATGAGGTAGAAGGGCAAAAAGAATGTTATGGTGAAACATTTGCAAACTTCCATAAAAAATATCCATCTGAAACCTTTTATGGACAACAGATTCTGTTTAAAATCATGCATGTTGACATCCCATTACAACCACAAGAAAAAAAAACACTGATGTACTTTTTGGGCAAAAACCAAATTTCCATCAGTCCTTTCACACAGGTCCGCTCTGGCTCACTGATGAACAAATTCGATTCAATCAATCAATCAAACTTTATTTATATAGCACTTTTCCTACAACATGTGTAACTCAAAGTAACTCTGATCTCGCGATTTGCAAGATCAGAGGTGAAGGTCATTGGGCCCCAGGATAATTACTTGCTATCAATATTTCTCTGAGTCACACCAGCCCAAAGTCCAACCCTGCCCTTCTTCCTGACCCATCACTGTGCTCTTGCTGTCTGGCAGTTGTACACCACACAGAGATAAAAGCTCTGGCAGCTGTTCTCCTTCATTTGTATTCTTGATGCAGGACTTCACTTTTAAGATGCAGGAGAAGTAAGAGGGCCCTTCCTTCAGGTTGGTGAGGTTGTAAAAGGGTCTGATTTTGAGCTGACATCAAACTCATCACGTATTTAAATCCTTAACACCACACTGCGCTGCCAAAAGCATTTTGGATGTCATTTGGAGTGCTGACAGAAGGTACTGTAGGGTAAGTCAGAGGCAGAGAACGGAGCACATGGAGGAGCTGCTGCATGGTCTGACTGTGCAGCTCTTGACATTTCTGGTTCTGTGCTGCATTATAATTTAAAGTACGAGCGCACAGCCACCCTAGAAACAAAGTCCAGAACATACTTAACTTTATTTTTGTTCGTCTCTGAGCAGGGCCAGCTATATATGTTCATGCTGAGGACTTGAGTGTCCTAATTTACTTTGTGTTTCACTTAGAAGAAGCCATAATTCTAAGCAGGAAGGAAAAAGTTCCCAAAGATCATGTTGTCTTACACTCCAACCCATTTACCTACTTAGGTATATAAGTTTTTTATACTTAATGTAACCACTGCTTGCATTTTTTCAGTAGATTGACGGGCTGGTAACTCACTTGTTACCTCTGTCAAGAAGATTACGTCTTTGCCGGCTTATGTTTGGGTTAGCAAGAATACGCAAAAAGTTCTGAACAGATTTTGCCGAGCTTTTCAGGGGAGGTTGGTCATGACTCAACTTAAAATGTTTCGATATTGATGGTGATCCAGATAACCGCCATTAGTGGACAATCATTTTTGATTGTCCACTAATCAAGTAACTGTGCTCTCTGAGTGCTTTCTGGTAATTAAAGAGCAATTAGCAAGTTAAATTGATTTCAATACAAGATCTTGTCTGTATATGTGCCTTACTTTAAAGTTTTTCAATAGGATCAAACTTTAATAAAGTGCTTATTGTCAGTAAGGCTCCCAAAAACATGATTTTTTCATCACTGTGTTGTACCACATCACAAGGGGAAATCAGGTTCTCTAAGTCTGAATAAAACTAATGTACATTTATTGAATCGGTATTCTTTATTCTTTCATTTCTTAATTAAAAATCAAAATATAAAAAAATTATAATTGGTTTTTAATTTGTTTTTGAATCTGAAACAATAAAAAAAATCCTGTTTTTGTAATTTTGATTTTAGGTTCAGATTAAAAATACAAAATTGAATAATAGCCACAGGAATGATTATGGCTTTCAGTATGCCTTTTTCATGATGCAGTTTTACAGAGCGCAACTGTAAGAAGCAGTGGAAAACTACTTCTAGGTCGACGCCAATTCTCAACTTAACATACCCCTTCTGTCTGTTTCAGAGAATATTTGTGGGGATTTTGAAGGTTTTTGTGATTCTGAACACTTCACGTTATATTTCCACCAATTTAACAGTCTTAATCGTCATTTCATGCTCTGTTAGGATGAGTCAATCCCCTCATGATGATATTTATCCTCTGGTTCCACTGAGGTGACCACATTCTGCTTCCCATTAATTCTTCACAATAAAAGTCTTCATTTATTAATTTGTCAGGAAAGATGATTTATAGTCCGATAAGTTGTGTTGGGTATATATCGAATAACTTGAACTTTGGTACAAGCCTGTTTGTCTTTGATGACTGAGCAAACTGACAAATAATGCATGGAGTTGGTTCATTTTTAAAGGAAACTCATCATGCTGATGCATGATTTAATACTTACATATAATATAATACATTTGAAAACAAGACCTTACACCCCCTTAATTTTCAAAAAATGAGATATTGTATTTTTTCTGATATCCTAGAACGAGATTTGATGCCTCTGAAAATACGTCATTGCGAGATGTCTGCGAGATTTAAATCGTCGTGACGACACGAGGTACTTTTCTTTTTATTGGAGTAATCTGATAAAACACTTCCTCCTCTGTGATGTCCATTAGCCACAAAACCGTCACCGAGGAACACATCCACCAAGCAGCAGTATATAGATCCCTAGCTCACACTCCCTCATTACCAGCTCTGGCCTGTAGGGGGACTCAATATGCAGTCGCTGCTTTGAGTCTGCCGGAAAATACAGTAATAGAAGAAGGACAGGCTGGCTCTACCACCGATAGAACTGACCAATCAGAGCACAAAGGGCTGTGACGTGGCGAGGTAACTGTAGGTCATCCTGAGATCCGAGTGTTTCAACAGAGCTTGATAATGGCCTAAAATGAGGATTTTGAGAACGCTATTGTGGGGAAATTAAGGAACTAAATGACTTGTACTGAGGGCAGAAATGCTTTACAAGCATCCTAGTCTGGCATAGTGAAAAGGAGAAACAAGCATGATTTGTCTCCTTTAAACAGGGTTCTTACTCAGTTCTTTCTCATTCTTACCCAATTCAACAGGACCCAAACATGCTTCTTAAGGCTCATTTATGCTCAACGTTAAATACAGATCCGGATACGGACAGAGCTCTCTGTCTGTGCTTTGCGTTCTTTTTGTACGTATTTCTGCACGTATCCTTGAAGCTTACGGATACGGACCAGACGGAGCAGTACCACCGGAAACCGGGCAGTGTTGCTACTATGATACTCATCTCTGGAGAGAAACGAAGAAGAATATGGCGGGGCTCTTCAAAGAAAAGCTGTGTGAGCTGGTGCGAAATCACAAACATATAAATGATGTTACTTGTCCGGGACACCACGACAAAATCAAACTCCAAAACAGCTGGGAGGAGATCGGGAGGGAGTAAATGTTAGCTCGTTGGATGCAAAGGAGAAGTGGAGGTCGGTGAGAGACAGATTCGTGCCCCCTGGTGGATGCAATGGTCAACATCCATTGCCAAAGTAAAAGACGCATGGCAGTACGTGCGCAGTTACGGTACCATCGTTTGAAACGGACGCATACTTTTTCATGCGTATGACGAGCATAAATGAGCCTTTAAGGCCCAAACGTAGTCCATACATGTAGCAGACTCTGTGGAGGTCCGCAGGGACTCAAGGCAGACATCTGGTGCTCGCAAAGCTCAAATTTTACAACTGTGCAGACTCTGCTCTAAGTACTGGTGTCATGCAAAACACTGCTCTGCATGTATTTTCACGTCGACCTGCATCGAATGTGACACCGCGTCCAGACAGCCGTCTACCGCACAGCATTGACGGATGAGTGGTGACTCCCAGAGTGTAGAAGGAAGGGGGCCGGACACCTAAATAGATCACTGAACTTTTCACTGCACATTTGGAGATATTGTAAATGGTTTTCATCGCCCATGTCCTTCATGGCATACCCCCGCCCTCTGTCACTTGTGGCATTTAATAGCCTTAAACACCACTGTCTCTTAATTTTACTACTTTGCATAGTCAGCAGGCAGAGAAGCTCCTCTTCCTCATCCTCGGTGTAGGACATCCTGACAGAGAAATGTCAAACAATGAGCAAAAATGGTGAAGAATTGATGGTTTCATGGTAATTTCACAAGAAACTCCTACCCGGCGGTGCGCTCGACTATAAAAGCTCTGATGTCTGTGGACATTGCGCGTGGAGTCCAGTCTGCTTACATTTGATGGGCCTTTACCCTCGATCTACCTCACTGGTTTCATCTTTTACAGACTTTTTTCTTCTTTTGTATGGCTGGAACCTGGAATGTTGCTTTTCCCTGTTCGTTATTTATCTTTTTTAATATAAAAATGCAATAGTTTTAGGATTTTTTGGTCATGGTTATTATGGCTGATGAAAACTTGCATGGAGAGTTGGACACCGCAACTAATTAATGATTCTGCTGAATTGTGAGCTTAACTTGACAAAACACTGGTAAGAGAAGGTACCAACATGATAATCCCCACACTGCGTAGGTTTCAGACAAGACAGTTAACTGTATTATCCCAAAGATGAATCTAAAGTTTAACAGTTCACATCTAAAATTGAAAGAAAACAATTATCTGTCAGAAAGCACTGCTTACACTTGGACAGTACAAGGCTAAACACAGTCCACTTCTTCTTAACATTGTTCTAGGAAGTCTTTGTTTTTTTACTTTTAATCAGTGAGAGAGCTTATCAATAAAACTTATTCAATAAATGGTGCTTGGAGCTGAGTAAGTTTCAGAAAGTTTGGTGGCCAACGAGTTCCTGTTATTGTCTGAAGGAGTTTGATTTACACTTCCTAATAATAAGGCATGGTGTAGGTATAGGTATGAGAATAGATTTTCTGTCTCATGTTGTAGTGTCTTCTAATGGCCCTGTACATTCTCACAAAGTGCGACTGTCTCCCAGAAGCAACATTTGTGTCAATAGAAGTGATTGTTACCGGTGCCAGTGCTGTCAGAGCTGTTTAAGCATGTCTTTTTGATCCATGGAGCTCGGCTGATCACAGCAGCCGTTGTAGCGATCGATCGCTGAGTTTGTGTTCCTGTGCTTGTCGTCCCTCCCTCTCCTCGTCCTCCAGCGGGCTGAGGAAATGTTTGCACACACAGCTTGTTTGGGTTGTTATTTCTGCTCTGCCTCAGGTCACATATTGAACTGAACCTACAGTAATCACTTATTCAACACTGTCTCAGCACTGGGAGCAGCTGATTGTCTCTGGCTTATTTTTAATGCCACAGGCTGGGTTTTTCTGTGACTTTATATCAACCATCATTCAAAAATGAGAAGAAATCAATCTTTTAACTCCTGGTTTTCCAACTTTTTTTTACAGTTTGAATAAATGGGTAACCCGAGAACCTCACTTTGTCAAGGTAAATTTGGAAATGGGCTTATTAATGGAAATGGTGAGTAAATTGACCTGAACTTTTTGTCATCAGGCTTCCTAAAACACCACTGGGCACACTTACCCATTCACACAACATTCACAAACAGAGGCTGATGTGCCCTTCAGTATTCATCAATACTATTCTAACACATTTATATGCTGCTGACTCACAGTGGTAGGAATTAAATATGAAGTGTTTTGCCCAAAGACACATGAAAAATGAGACTGCAGAAGCTGGGGATCAAACCCCAAGGACAAACTTTGTTACTGTTCCACAGCTGCTCTAAAATAGCATTTGAATATTTTGTAAATGTATGTCACATAGTACAAACTTTAACTCAGACATACATATCTGGCTCCGATGATTTTGGGAAATGGTAATCCAAATAAGTTCACTCTTGCTCTCTGGTCCTTTAGTATGTCACCTTATATTCGATCCAGGAGCTTGAAGTAGAAATCCGTTTTTGAACTGTAAATATACATTCAAACAAAACAAAACACTCAGCAGCACATTATGGTGCCTGGAGCAGTGATCCAACATCAGGCTAACCCACGGTAATCTGACCATCCATCCATTTCTCTTTTTTTACACTGAAGCACTTGGGGTCCCAAATGGCTGACAGCAAGATAAAAAAAGACCTGGTTGTAAGGCATTTATGTACAAAGCAGCTGGCACGCTCCTTGTTCACGACAAATCCGTTTCCTCATTTGTTGGACCTCCTCTCAGGTGTCTGGACCTGACACACTAGATGCACCGTTCCATATATTAAACTAGTCCATCTGGGCAGCTGCACATAGAAAGAGTTCGGGAATGAGCAGATTCTTTCAAATCATTTCTGGCAGGTGATTTGATGAATGTTCCATACAGCTTTTTCCTTACAGGCTAGTTAGATTATGTCATTGGCACTATTGCTGCAGTGTAAAGGACAGAACATTAACACCACTTCTTAGCACAAAGTCTTTTCAAAACATATCTTAAGTGGAACAAAAATAACCATTCGATCAATAAATGCTTTTTGCGTTGTTGTTTGTTACCAGCATCTGTATTAAGCCCCCTTTACACCACCGCAAAATCCACCTCCCTGCCAAAGGAGTCCCCCAAATGTGAATCGTTTTTTAAAGTGGCTGCTATCTCCACAGAAAAAGCACAGAGTCCAAGGCGGCGGTGAAGGAGAGGTGATTCGGCGAATGTCACAGCAGACCCCGCCCAAAAGTCCCTCACAACACTCCCTCCCCAAACACTCTTCAGTAGAAATGCTGTCCCATGCCCAGTTTTTCTCCTGGTTATCTTTATACTAAAGTAGAGCCATGTTTTAGAGCTCCTTTACTGTTTGCTGTGACCTGTGAAGCCTGCTATTTTGGGGTTCTCTCCCTCCTTCAATGTGATTGGCTGCTGCCAAGCGGCTGCTGCCAGAAAGTTCTACATGTGGACTCCAAGTGGCAGGGCAAAATCTGTGCGTGATCACGTGGGCGGCAACCGCTTCTGGGTCCTACCATCGTCGTTGAAACTGCTTCCCGTCTGCTGCCTGTTCCTCATTGAAATGACTGGAGGCAGCGCATGGCAGGGGCTTGAGTCTCTGTATGAGTGTCTTCCTGGTGCCACCCTCTTCATGGCTCCCAACTCTTCCTGCTCTAAAGGACACTGGTTGGGGCATCCAGATTTGGGCCACTCAGATTTGTTTCAGAATGGAGCAAATTGATCTGTCTGTTTGTTGAATCAGGCAGATCCAGCTGCTGCGCAAGGTTGCAAGTGACAGCAGCACCTTGTCAAGTGTTCAGCCATGTGCACCCTTGTCCTCCTTGGCAGGCCCCCTTCCAGATAGACAGAAAGAGGCCATCACGGACAAATGGCAAGATTCATTTGAAAGGACATGCAGCCTACTGGTGTGATGGAAGGAGAGGCAAACTGTAAAATTATGTTGTGGAAATGTGTAGCTGTTGGGTTGGCGGCGGGGGACATCTTTTTCTATAAGTGTGCATGCTCAAAAGCCAATTGAGTTTCACTTTTTGAAAAGGTGATGGCCCAAGTCCATAGAAGTACTCTATAAAGTGAATTTGTCGCCCTAGCCTCCTTGTTGGTTCACTCTGTGCAGAGTCACGGCTGATTTTTGTCACTGTGGTTAATGTTTATGATGTTATCAGGTGCCTAACACAACCCCACTTAATATGGGGAAATAATGCAATCCCTTTATTCTGCTTTATTCTGTATCACAGCTGTTGAAACTGTCTCAGCAAATGTGAATAGTGTCCCAAAACAACAAGATTATAGATCCATCACAGAAGTCTGAGTCAAAAAACACAGGGTTTATCTGGGCTTATTATTGGTATTCAAAGGGAGTACAGTTTTTAAAGGTCAGTAAGATTAAAATGTTTGAAAAATTAGCCACATTTTTAACAGTTATAATACAAAAGTAATATGAATTTCAAATCAGCACCTCACTCACTACAGTCCTGACCCAAAGTATCTTGTGTTTCTCCCACTGTGACTCAGTGAATATGAACCCAGGACTCTCATGTCAAGCCACATGTAAATCAGTGTGAGTGCACATACTTATCATCACACACTCATCTGTTTACGTCTTCTACCCCGACACCATCATCCATATTAATCCTGCATGTTTTATATCTGCATAATACTGTGGATGCTGTGCCTCTACTGTGGGATTTATAAACATTGTTAGTCAAAACAATGTGACAGCCTGCTGAAGACACAACCATATGTTAAGCTAGGTCATTTTAATACCTTACCATATATTACCATAATTTACTATGAAGCCTGGTGGGAGCATTGTTTATTGGAGTTTGTTTTTTTAAGGTATGTTTTAAGATGTCATAAGGAGAGAAAGCTGGTATTACTGTCTGCTGGTTTTATGCGGTTGCAAGGCATATAAGCGTGGGACAGTTTAAGTACAGTGATGACTTAGGGACAAGGGGTGGGTGGATTTTGTAGATAAGGTCGATTTACCCTGATGATTGAAGTCCAAAATCTAACCAGTTCATCCCTGAGCCAGAGACATCACCAGTGCAAAGTCTGAGGAAAATCCCTCAAAACTTTTTAAGATGTCATTTACTTGTTAGCTGTTAAAGCAGGGTACACACATGAAGATTTTCTGAATCTGAAGAGGTTTTTGTTTGTTAGAGACCAAACACATGAAGATAAAAAATCAGGCATTGAATCTTCTTGATTGTCCTGTGTGTGGTGTGGTCCAATAATCTTAACACAGCACACCACACACATAACCATTCTGTCCCACCACCAATATAGAATGTAGTCCTCAAAGCCAGAAATCTCGTGTGATCAAACATGATCTAACAAAGACAAAGAAGAAGAAACATAGCAACAACTGGAAAACACAACATGGAAGAGGAAATACAAGAAGAGGGAATCATAGTGGTCTTGGGACTGTTTTTGACGGAAAAAAAAACAACCTTTAAAAAGACAAGATCGTGGAAAAAAGTCTTGAGACGGCGTGGACACGTGAGCTTTTCCTCCATATCTGAGGTCCAACAAACTTTGTTTCAAGTCGGCCATGCTTGTTTTTATTTACGCCTGCTTCCTTGTTCCTCCGTCAGCTCACTCCTTGGTTGGCTACATTCTGTTCCACAAAGTCGTGACTCAGGAATATTTACGATTGTCAGCCCTGACTCGTTTCTGAGCCGATTATTGAGGACAAATTCACTCCCAACACACCTCAGACCCCAGGATAGTCTTTAAGGATAATCTTAATAAATATGAAGTAATCTGGCTTTTGGCGTCTTTAAGCAGGAAGTTAGAAAGTCTTGACAAAAGCGGCCAGATAATCTTTATGTGTGTACCCCGCTAACATCAGCTGCATGTCCTCTGACAAGTGATCTCAAACATCTTATTCTTGAGACAACATTGACATTCTTGCAAAAATCTGCACGTGTTCTTCAACTATTGAGCTTCCATGCAAGGGATGAACATGGGACTTCATAAATTGACTTATGATGTCTCACTCTCCAAATCCTCAAAATATCTGTTGAAAGTTATTGAAACCTTTGAATTGTTCTTGAGATATCCTACCGACAAGCAAAAGATGAACAGGAGTTACAGATGGAGCCGCTTCAATTTTCCCCACTTTCCTTAACTGAGTCTTGACTGGTTCATGACTGGAACATGCTGGAACTTCCCCACCATCTTTACTGTAATGAAGTCCCATTCAATGAAATGACAAACATGTAATGACTACCTAATGCTTACGCTACTCCAATAAGGGCAAAGATTGAAGTCCTCTGGATGTGTTCTTGTGAGGGAATCAGTAACTCGTAGGGAACTCTGCAATGACTTCATTCAGCGTGTTTATGGATGAATGTAGGCGTACCCCCCAGAAAGATTGGGGGGCTGGAAGTTTTGGCTGGAACTTGGCAGGCGCTCAGCGAAATCTGTACAATGACCTTAAACTTTGACTCATGACAGCAAAAATCTTACAGATTTAAGTGGGGTGGACATTGTGAAAAGTTTGAAGATTGTTTTTGGGATATTCTGTTGAAGAACAAAGGATGGACATAAGGCCCAATGATTCATATCATATTCATATCGAGTTATTCAAGACTAATGCTATTGGGAAGGTTTGTGCCACGATTAATGAAAAAAGTTTTTACTGAGAAATTGTATCAATGGATGAAGGCAGTCCCTTAAAACTTTCTTGAGACATTGAGTTTCAAATGAATGGACGAAAATCAGGCACAAAGACCTCAACTCAGACTTATCCTGGTGTCAGAGTTTAATGTTTTTGCAAAGTTTGAAGAAAATCCATTCAAGTGTTATTACATTGACAAGAGCATGATGAACTAGTACCTGGGGCTTCAGCTGTTTTACCTGTTAAACCATCAAAGAGGTAAAGCAGTCCGCCGTCTTATATTAATATCTGTAATAAACAGTCTTTAAAGACAACATCTGAAATCAAATGTATTTAAGTGATGAAGTAAGGCATTTTGTTTTTATCTATTTGTGAGGTGCACAGTCTTTCTGAGCAGAGTTTGTGGCCTCTTCTGCAAGCAGACCGAGTTGTCTTTTTTCTTCTGCTTCATTGCACTGTTGAAATGGGTTGACAGTGTCTATATAAACAACACTGTGGAGTGATTCACAGACTCTGGTCCAGAATTTTTCTGTTGTTTTATTCCAAATCTTTGCCCCCTGTTTGAATTAGTTCTTTTTAAATGATTCAAGGAGGACCTCATATTCGGATTATACTCATAGGACAGATATAGACAAGACTGAAGGTAAGACAAACTAACAGTGAGGTAGTATATGGTGTCATGGGTGTCATGGTGGTGCAGCGGACTGTGCGCGTGCTTCATAGTCAGAGGGTTGCTGGTTTGAACCCTGCATCGGTCAGAACTTTCCTCTGTGGGGTTTGTTTGTGTTACTTTCCAGGCACTATGGCTTTGTCCCACAGACAAAAAATCCCAAAACATTAGGTTAAGGGTGACTTCAAAATGTTCTTGATGTGGGTGAGTGTGTTGTACATCTCTTTAGGTGGCCCTGTGATTGGCTGCAACTAGTTCAGGGTGTACTCCACCTCTTGCCCGATGTCAGCTGTGGTAGGCTCCAGCCCCGTGTGACCCTGAAAGTATTAAACTTAGGTCTACCGTCTTTGAGGACCGGAATTTAAGTTTTCTGAAGTTGTGGAATCATTTAAAAATCTTCCTTTTTCTTTTTCCTCTTTGTGGTAAAAAACAAAACTTACAGGACAAAAAAAATGGAATTCAATTCAAAGCGTAGTCAATGTTCACAATTTATGTGTATCGGGATACATATCGTATTGTGGCCTCAGTGTCGAGATATGTATCTTATAATGGGGTTGCTTGAAATACCCAGCCTTGTTCTGAAGGCAAAAAGAATTCTAACTGGTCCCAAAAGGTGTACCTAATAAAGTGGACTGTGAGTGAACAGCACTGTATCCTGTTCTGTTAAATGTATCATATAGCCTGATGTTGTTTAAGGCTTTTACATAGTATTAAAGTGACTGAGCTATTGCAACCCATAAGCAAAAATGTACTTGTTTTAAGATTTGTTGGTAAAAACTGCTCTGGTCTTGACTGTAAGTATGTATCAGATAAAGGGATTGTATTATTGTTTCTGTCCTTCACAAATAAACTGAATAGTAGTCTTTCATGCTACTGAGATAAAGACGTTTTCTCATGAAGCAGTGGTGGACTTTATGAACACAGGCAGACATGCGAGTTGGTCATTAGTGAATGAGGTCCTCTGGCAGCGGGACATGTTATCAGTCCTTGACATGACTGTCTGACTCGCAGCGTTTTTCCGACACCAAAAGTGGGACTTGCATCTGATGCATGTGAGTCAGATGCAGCTTTAATTGTGTTATCTGTGCTGTAGGAGTCAGGTCCTCCACCTGCCTTTGGTACATGACAAATTGAGTGATAGTTTATTTTTGTCTCTGTCACCTTCCAGTACGGAGCTGTGTCATACTCCACACACGTGTACTCCTTTAATGCATATGCAGCTCTTGTTTGATACACTGATAGTTGAAATTCTCTGAGAATCCATTTCACGTCCAAAAATTTGTTGTAACAAGGTCTAGACTGGCCATGATTAATCCTTCAAAAGGTACGACTGTAATCAGAAGTGAATTGATTTTAAATTCCTCACAGACTTTCTGAGCTGATTCGTTTTTATATCATCATTCTCAGTGAGAGCCCAAGATGACCAGAGGAACTATTGCTTTCCTTAGGTGGAATTATTTGTGCAGACTGCCTTCCATCACTTTGAGATGTTTTACCAAAGTTTCCAATTTCCTTGCAGGTGAAAGATTGTCTCAGCCTTCAGCAGCAAGTTTGAAAGCCAAAAACTAGGTTACAAACTTTTCACTATTAATATTCATTTTTAGTAAAGGACAAGTTCATCTTCTGAAATAAAAGGAATGATAGTTCCTGCAGAGTCTCCTGATTTGTTTCAATACCTATTAGAGATGTAATGGTGTGAAAATTTCATATCACGATGTTGTGACCAAAATTATCACAATTATCATTATTATCATGGTATTGTTGCAAAGTACTTACACACACAATGAAACCATTTCACAAAGTTTATATAGTTAAAAAATAATGTGAATTATTGAGGGATGATCCGATCGATCGGCCACTGATGGTTATCGGCCGATATGGACCCTAAGCAGATCGATCGGTGGGCTCTGAAAGCCCCGATCAGAAAAACCGATCACATTTAAAAGGCTGTTTGAAGGCCAGTTTCTGCAGTGTTTCCTCCGCCACTCCTGCAGCAGCATCATGTCGCCGCCTTCACGGCAGAGCCCTGCATTAAGTCTGGTGTAAAAAAGGCCATAGCTGTTAAAATAGTGCTGAGCAGAGTTACTACTTCTCACCAGCAGATAGTGGACAGGTGACAGGTTTCTATTCAAAGTTTGGGCGTATATTTGTTTTGAAACACACACACCGGACCGAGGGACGCGAGGGTGGCTGTAGAGCGGAGCAGAGAGAGGGAGAGGAAAAGAGAGACACGCACAGAGTGAGAGAGTAACAGTACTCACGATGCTGAGAGTACTTTGTCAAGTACTGGCTGACTTTGAATCTGAGGAATATTTACTCTCTGAGGATGGCGGTCAGTCGTCCAGTGAGGACCAAACTGGCATTGCTTGCGCGCGCAGCGGGAGCGGGTCCGCGCGCCATTACAGTCCCTGAGCAGCACATATGGAGGCAGATGCTTTGGCTCTCCCCCAGGCCGGTGAGTGAGGGGACGTGGTCTGGGATGCAGGGAAGCTTAAAACACCGTGAAAAGTGACGGTGTTAGCGGGAATGAGAAAGACCGCGGAGCTCTGGTCAGACGAGGGAGAAGCTGGGGGTTAAAATCACAGTGAAGGCAGCAGAGGCGTTCATGCTCGGCCCGTAAATTACAGTGATGATGATGGGTGGGAAAACTAACCACTTTGAAACTATAGCCCTTTTAAATCTTGATAGCAAAATTGAATATTTTCTTGAAAAACTCTGATGCCTAAAGGGTTAATAATCCACTTTTAAATGCAATCCAGGCTTTTGAAGAGAGAGCATAAACAGGTGGTTAAAATATATTGCTGAATAAATCCTAAAAACAGACTCACATGTGATGTGTATTTTTCCTGATATAGTCTGTAGGCATCATCATTGTTCATCCTTTTCGCTGGTGTTAAAAAAGCTAACTAAAGATTGCAAAAATCAGCAATATTGTAGAATCGCAATTTAAATCTGCTGTCAAGTGTCATCTGTTTACGCCGCCACAGCTCCCCGGTGAGCCTCCCCCCCCGCTGCGTAAAAAAATCCTAGAGGAAACACTGTTCTGTTTCAGGATAAAGTTTAAGAATGTGGATGTGACGTTATAATTAGAGGAGAATTGCAGTTTATCATAATTTTGGTCTTATTCTGTTCAGTCATTAGCTGCAAATTTGTCTGGTTTAGGTTAAACTGGTAAGTGCTAATAGGTTTCATGATTAGGGTAAGGAGTGCAGTGTGCAGAGAAAGAATAGAGATTTTTTTTTTGCTCATCAGAAGTATGTCTCAATTTGATTTATTTATTAATTTTATTTATCTATTTTCATTATTATTTATTAACAACTGAATATAAAACTGCCTCTTTTTGTTTAAAATGATTTTGAAGCCTTTTTTCACCTTACTTGGAGAGTAAGGCAAGTAAATTTTATTTATTTTAATTTCATTGTCATCTATTGCACTTGACAGGTAATTCTACTTGTTCATTGTATTTATTTGTTTTAGCACAAATAGTTTTGCTACTTAAAGTGGTGCACAAGGCTAGACTGTAAATACAGGACATGTAGTATGGTTGATTATTCTCTCATTCATTCTGTGATCTGTATCGGTGATCGGTGGTGATCGGTGATCGGCAGATATGTGAATCCTGTGATCGGTGATCGGATCGGCACCCAAAAATGGTGATCGGAGCATCCCTAGAATTATTACATCTATCACTTCTCTGGTTCCTTGCTGAGGTCTTTCTCAACAATCCAACCAGTGTTAGGCTTTTAACATTTTACCATATTATTTATTTCAATTTTGTTTTATACATTTATTTATGTAATTACTTATGTTGCTCTAACTTATTCCTATCTAATGTCTTATCATGATTTTTTAACCATCATTTTAGTTTGAGTTCCTGTGTTCCCTCATTTTTAATTCAAGATAGCGTTGCCTCAGTCCTCTTAATCTGTTTTCTGTCAGAATTTCCATTTTATGTCTTTGTGTGTTTGAGTTAGTGAGTATATGTATTGAATGTTGATTGGGGGTAGGGGGTCTTATATTTTCATTTTATGCAGTTTTCTTCTTTTTATTTCATTTAGTTTTATTTTGTATGATTTCCAATGTAAAGTGGCCTTGCAGACCAGACCGGCCTGCCTGATTCTGAAATCATGCATCTCCATCTTGCCAGCCTCCGTTGTCCAACAGTTTCACTCGGCTAAATGCTTAACAGCCCAATCAGGGAAGAGAGGTGGGAGCAGCGGGCGTGATGACAACAGGAGGTGATGTCACTTCTTGATGTACAAATAATGGCGGCTAATGTCGCTTAGCCTGTGCTCATCATGGTTACTCAGTTAAACCTGGCGAAATATGCTCTCCTCATAAGTTTACTTCGTAGGGATTGTCTTTGGTAAGGTTCATGTCACATGTAAGTGTTAAATGATACATCTTTGTGGTATAATTCAATGTGAAACAATCGTCTTAAGGTAGTTTAGCTATGGGCTGTTAGCCGCTATAGCTCATTTTGAATTCTGATTTTCCAGATATTTAGTTCTGCATAAATATGCTGAACCATTGCAATAATTGTCTCTGGCCATTTCATATTAAAATAATCTTTCACAGAAAAACAAACCTGTGTAATTTTTCTTGGGGTCACGGCCACGACATTAAAAGTGTTACAGCATAGCATTAAAATGACATTAAAAGCATTTTAAATTGAATGGCTGATTTCTGCAGAAACCCTGGAAAACATTGTTTGTATATTTATCCATGCATGTTGAATTATTAAAGCAAGCCTTGGAGTAACAGTGCAATCGGATGGATGTTATGAGCAACATATCTCAAAAACTAGACCATGTTTATTTGCCCTGATTCCTCCTGGTTGCACAGCCATGGTTGTTATTCTTCTGCTGAACTCTGAATGATTCGCCCTCCTGTCAGAGCATGAAATGATTGTATATTGCAGATGATTCAGTATAACCCTGGGTAAGGAAAGGAAAGGGCACATATAATGTTTGCAGCACGCCATCCATCTTGATACGGGCAAATGTGCCCTTAGATCTGAAACTCTGCTTATCTACAGCCAGAAGTACATAAACACACTATAAGATCAGTCCGCTGAACTTTGTAATGTGCCTTTTCTTCTGTTGATTTCTGTGGTTTCTTCCCTTTAGGGTGCCACAGCACATCCTGTTATCTGATTAACCTCAACCATTTGTTCATCCCTGCTAACGCTGCCTGAACTCTAATAGTGCTTTTGGGCTTTTTAATGATATCCATATTTCTTCGGGCTCTGTGCTATAAAACTGCCACCGACTCTAATACAAATACATTACAGTCTCCAGCTTTCCCAGCGTGATTCCTTTTCTCCAGGATGCACAGTGTCCAAGTCCTGTAGAACCAAGGCCTACTAGCGTCTCTTCACCTAATTTTTCACAGAGCAAAACAGTGCATTATGGTCCTTCTACTGAGCCCGGGGTCTGAGGCGGCTGTCGTCATTAATTCTTATCCGAGCGATGTGTCGCTACGACCCATTACAAACCCACACCTCCATCTTTGGCCCTGTGGTGATGCATTACTCCAAATGTCTCATTAATAACCCGCTGCATATAGCTTTGTGGAGGAAAAGATGCTGTAAGTGGGCCACTGCAGAGTCAGACAATAAAGCTGACACGAGGATGGTCCATATAGGCACAGAGACGCATAAGAAATGAGCTGTTTGGACCACTGGGATATGGTGCTTAAGCACTATCCATTTAGTAGCTACTACTTTTACTAATGCTGCTGAGACACAGTTTCTGGTCGCTAATGGAGTGTTAAACAATACAGTAACCTTTAAGGAGAATTAGCTGTTAAAAACAGGAACAGCATGTAGTAGAGATACAAGCAGCAAACGGGCTACATGTTTGAAGAGCCCATATTACGTTTTTTTGGGGTTTTGTATGTCCTTTAGTGTGTTCAACATGTCTCCTCCTGATGGAGCACTTCTGTAAACAAGACAGAAAGTCAGCCGCGCCAGGACTTCCCTTTTCCCCCAAGTTTATGACAACAACAGCCAAATAAATGTTTTGTAATGTCCTGACAACATTCTGTATGCAGTTTCAGCCCCCTGGCGCATGGTAACAAACCCAGTGCAAAGCAGAGATGGTGGAATAAATGTAGACTTGTTGACGATATGGCACAGGGCAGCACTGAACTGACAAATAGCTACAGAGTTGACAGTTCAACCAGTCAGAGCAGACCAGAGATATTTCGATCCAAAATCGAGCGGCGGACATCCGTATAATGGAAGCACACGGGGCATGTTAGCGCTGCTCCTAAAACTGCATTAATCGTCCAAAAACTCACTCGTTTCACCAATATTCCATTATGGTCCGTTCAGGCTACTCCTCCTCGACAGTCTGTGTCACTCCAGACTTGTTTTGTGACCGTACTGACCTCTGAACTGAAGAAGAAGAGCGCTTGCTCCGCGCCTGCGCAGTACGGCTCATTGTTTCAGTGGTGACCGCCGGCTTCACAAAGACTTTCTTCTTCCAGTTTTGTGCAAAATGGACGAATATCTATCGGATGAAGATGTTGTGGAGGAGAACTTTGAATATGATGGGTGTCCTTACAGTTTCGAGCCAGAGTTTACAGATGAGGAGCTCATCGAACGGAGGGCGGAGGCAGCGCTCCAGAGAGTACTGCGCAGGCGCGGAGCAAGCGCTCTTCTTCTTCAGTTCAGCGGTCAGAGAGCAGTCACACAACGTGTCTGGAGTGACACAGACTGTCGTGGAGGAGTAGCCCAAACGGACCATAATGGAATATTGGTGAAACGAGTGAGTTTTTGGACGATTAATGCAGTTTTAGGAGCAGCGCTAACATGCCCCGTGTGCTTCCATTATACGGATGTCCGCCGCTCGATTTTGGATCGAAATATCTCCCGAAGCACTGTTTGGATCAGGAAAGCCTTCTGGGTGAGTATATTGTTCTACTTCATTCTATAAACAATGTGAAAGCTGTAGAAACCGAACTTTTCCTTTAAAGGGACAGGAACTACAACAGAGAGCCTCAGAATGACAGAGAATACAGGTGTATCAGGCGTACACAGTTTATGGAAACTACAAAACCCAATTCCATTTGAAATGAGATGTTATTTAAACAAAGTACAATAATTTGCAAATCCTTTTTAATCAGCATTCAGTTCAATGCACAGTTATGTTGTTTTCAAAGAGGTGAACCCCATCCTGTCTTTGCTTGTGAACAACTAAGCCTTTGGTTATACTCCCTTTATACCCTATCACAGCACAATTTTTTTTCAGTTTACCTGTTCATCTTTGGAATGTTCCAAACAGGTGTTTTTTTGAGCATTCCTCAACTTTCACAATTTTTGCTCTACTGTTAACAGTCCATAACATCATATCTGGCATTTCAACATCAGTTATCATGGGCATGGCATGCCGTGCCAAGTTGCCTCAGATATGTAGGCCACCACAGTTACTTGGAGCAACAAAAAAATAATTTTATTGGCTTGAAAAATGTTTGAATTGTTTCTTGTATGTAGGTAACGATTGCTGTTGCAGGAGTAGCTATTATACCTCTAATCATACCCCATGGTGACATTCGCCTCATAATGAAACGAAGGTTATGTATGTAACCACGGTTCTATGAATCCTGGATGACCGCCAGAGTTGGTGCCTTAAAGCACTGGATGTCACATCCGCGCATGCGCAGGTCGAGTAGTTATACCAACAAAGTCACGTGTGACCCCTGATGACCCCACCGGGTCTATATCTTCCGGTGTCATCAGAGGATCTGTTCCTGCAGGATCTTCTCGCGAGCTCACGTGATTCTGATTGACAGAACACTCTGGCGGTCATCCAGGATTCATAGAACCGTGGTTACATATGTAACCTTCGTTCTATTTCATCCTTCCTGACCGCCAGAGGCGGTGCCTTAAAGCACTGGATGACCTATACCAACATGGTCACGAGGAATCACCTCACCCAATGCCATGCAGTGAGGCTGAAGGAGGCATCAAGACAATCCCTGCCAGTGGAGGGAGGGAGGAATGTTCAACTTTGTAGAACTTGAGAAGGTGCTCGGTGATACCCAAAAAGCCGCAGCACAGATTGCCTCCAGGGGGACACCCATGGCCCATCTTAGACACTCAAGAGCTATAAACAAAACCTGGAGGTCCCCAACAGGCTTAGCTGTGGTGATGGCTAGGAGGAAGGAAGCCTTTGCCCTTAACCGCTTAGGCACTCCAGTTGGTAAGGGATCAAATGGAGGCAGACAGAGATATTCCAGTACAAGGGGCAGGACCCAAGCCAGTACCCTTGAGACTCACACAGGACAAGGCCTTATAGCCCTTTTGAGGGAAAAAGGGGGCGCCAGTCTATGGCAACCAACTGCGTTATTGTCAATTAAACTGTGTCCAGAGGAAACAGTGGCAACATATATCCGCAGAGTAAAGGGGGAGTGACAAGGACCTAAGATTGCAGAATGAGTGGCACAAAACAGCACTTGGCATTCTCATTCCTGTCTGTACACCAAGATGAGAATAGCTTCCATCCATTGTCATAATGAATGCAGGTAGAAGAAGCCCCAGTATGTAGGACTGTTGTGCAGACAGATGTAGGGCACTCAACTAGTAATGGGTCGAGCCCCGCAGTTGGCAGACTCAGCGTTGAAGACATCGAGGGTTGGGGTGCCCAATCTGATCCCTCATTTGGGATCAAATCTCGCATAAAAGAGGCACCTTGGCCAGTTGTGGCCGAGGCGCCCTGCCCCAGGGGACTGTTTTTCTTTCCTTAGAGAAAAAAACCTGAGTGGGCAATGTGTTGTTACTTTCTAGGCAAACAGGTCTACCTGTGCCCTGCCAAAGAGACACCAGATGTCTTGTACCACGTCTGAGTGAAGATTCTCCTGACGGGGGCTTGCCCTGAGACAAGAAGTCTGCCACCTCATTGTTCTCTCCGGGTAGATTCATTGTCCCCAGGCTGGCAAGGCAGGGGGAAGTCCAAGCTAGGAGTTTCTGGGCCACCCAAAGTAGACTAATAGACCTGGTGCCTCATGATGATTTATCTGGGAGACAGCAGTAATAGTGTCCAGTCGAACAAGGACGTGTTTCCGTCTAAGATATGACATGAGATGCTTTGGGGCCAAGTGCACTGCCTGAACCTCTAGAGTGTTGACATGGTCCAAGTCGATCCAATGAACCGCTGCCCTTGAACTGCTCTCTTCTGCCGGACCACGCCCTCAGCTGAGGGGGAGACATACGATGTGACAGTCTTGCAGCTAGCTAGAACTGAACCAACAGCCACGCCCCTCTGCATAAAAAAAACCTTTGCCTCCATGGGTCCAGTGCAAGGAGGTGCTGATAGCACACCACAAGTTTCCCGTGCCTGTGCTGTCTAGGACAGATCAAAGCTGTTCCGCCACCTTTAGAGGTAGCGTAGTGACAGCAGGTTCAGCAGCATGACCATCGCTGCTGCTGTCAATCTTCCTAAAAGCCTGAGGAATTTGACTTAAGGCAGTTTCCACCCACTTTGAAAAAACGCAAGGATGTCTATGATGTCGCCCACTTGTCCGCTGGACAGACACACTTTCATCAAAATTGTATCCAGATTCACATCCAGGCGGATAATGGTTTGGGTGGGATTAAGACTTTTTTTTTTTTTTGCAAACCTGAGGCCCAAGTGATCAACATGAGACAGAAGAGTTGTTGCATCATTGATTACCTGAGACTGGGCCAGCGCACACACCAACCAGTCGTCTGAACAGGGCAAGACCTTCATGCTACTGGATTGCAGGGGAGATAATGCCACTACCACACCCCGATTAACACTCATGTGGACCAGTAGAGACCAAATGGTAGAACCAGAACTGAAAAAAGATGGTTCCAAAAGGTAAACCGAGGAAGCCATCCATGGGAGGAAAATATCGGTACGTAAAGCACGCGCCTTACAGGTCGACAAATGTGAACCATTCCCCCCCTTTTTTTTTAATTACAAACAGCACCTCTGCTGCGCTTAGCATGTGGAAGGGCATGACCTTCAAGAACTTGAGGCCCAGAAGATCGGGGGACAGGGCGTAATCCGAAGCCCTTATTTATTTATTTTTTACAACAATAATTATGTTGAACAGTCCCCCCAAGGGGTCTACAGACTCAATGGCACCTTTAACCAGAAAGTTCCTGGTCCAGAGCGGGTCAGTTATGATGGTTATTTTGGCCTGACAGGAGACTGCAGGCCAGTGTCGAAACTGTAGTCAGTAAGCTTGGGTTAAGGTGGAAGTCACTCAAGGGTCTGGTGTTGAAGCAGTCCAGAGACTGAGCAGTAGATGACCAGCCCCAAGGCCTCAATCCCAGCCCCCTGACTCGTAGGAGGTCAGTAGCGGCATTGGTGCATGCAAGGGACCCCGAGTGTGCTTAAGTGGCAAGCGATCAGGTGCTCGTAAGGTTTGAGCAGACCGACGACTGGGGCGCTGCGCTTAGCGCTGAAGCCCTTGAGGACCACTGTTGCTAGTTCAGGACTGGGAACAGCACTCGGGGGGGCTAGAGCACTCCTAAGCCTGTGCTGATGAGGCATGCTCCTAATCAGCCCAGAAGGCTGTTGCCTGGTCTGTACAGCTTGGATGGTCCACCCTAGAGCCTCTAGAGCAGCCAATTTGAACATTTCACCGGGGTCCACAGGAACACTAGTAATATCCTTCTACTTGTCTCTGTGAGTGGAGACTGGGCCAACCTTGGCAGCAAGCCTGGATGATTGTGGACATCACTCATCCTAACTCTCTTATCAGAGCAAAGATGCATCATTGAGACTATGCAGTGATTCATCAAGTGATGCATCATGTAGGGAGGTTGAAAGGGCAAACATCAGGTGAGACATGGAGTTCCCTGTACGCACCATGCAAGCAGCATCATAACCGTGGACAGAAGATCATCTGTCACAGTCTGAGGACAGGGACACCTTGCATCCTGCCTCAGGGCTTCATCACGCGGCCAGAAGGGCCGCAATGTCTGGCTCAATAGCTGGCATGTGCCCAACCAATACTTACTGTATCCTGCATCGCTGCAAGGGCTGGGCTCCCAGATGGTAGACCACTGAAGAAAGGTGTGACTCCCTCACTCCTTCCTTCAATGGGGCACCGCTTGCTGCTAAAGCCTGATGTTTAGACTCAGATTAATGTCCTGGTGAAATATTACCACCACAAAGCCGTTCTACCTCTGCAAGTCTAGCAGCCATTACAGCACTTGGCATGTTGCTGAAGGTCATGCGAGGATCTTCAGACAGAGCTCCCCTCAGTGCTCGAGGCCCAAAGCAGGAGGGACAGAGGTCATGGCCATCTTCAGGCTGCATAGAGCCATACAGGACTCACGGTGACTCAAAGTCACTATGAGTCACCAATGATCATGGTGACTGTTGTTAGCACCAACAACATAGGAGCTGGGAGAGAGAAGAGTGAACACTATCTTCACCAGCAAGTTAATAAGTAAAAACACAGCTAGCAGGGGAGCAGTAGCTGACTTCAGTTGGGGAGCGGGGAAAACAGACGCTGCCCTCACCAGTACAAGGTATATTATAGCTCAGTCACTGATTACGTACACAATCGTGTGTAGCTTAAATAAAACACTATTACCACACATCAAATGATGTGGAGGTACACTCCTATGCTACAGAGGAAGTGAATACACTGCCGAGTAGCCGGTTGGTTATGGGGCTTACACACCTGTGCTACAGAGGAAGCGAAAACACTGTGTAGCCAGTTGATTATGAAGCTGTACACATCCAAGCTACTGAGGGAGCGAACACACTGCCATGTAGCCGGTTGGTTATGGAGCTTACACACCTGTGCTACAGAGGGAGCGAAAACACTGTCGTGTAGCCGGTGGATAATGAAGCTGTACACACCTGTGCTACAGAGGAAGCGAAAACACTGTCACGTAGCCGGTTGATTACGGAGCTTGCACATCTGTGATACAGAGGGAGCAAAAACACTGTCGTGTAGCCGGTTGATTACGGAGCTTACACATCCGTGCTACAGAGGGAGCGAACGGACTGCCATGTAGCCAGTTCATTATTAAGCTTACATACCTGTGCTACAGAGGAAACAAAAACACCGTCGTGTAGCCGGTTGATTATGAAGCTGTAGACACCTGTGCTACAGAGGAAGCGAAAACACCGTCGTGTAGCCAGTTCATTATTTAGCTTATACACCTGTGCTACAGAGGAAGCGAAAACACCGTCATGCAGCCGGTTGATTATGAAGCTGTACACACCTGTGCTACAGAGGAAGCGAAAACACTGTCACGTAGCCGGTTGATTACGGAGCTTGCACATCTGTGATACAGAGGAAGCGAAAACACTGTCACGTAGCCGGTTGATTACGGAGCTTACACATCCGTGCTACAGAGGGAGCGAACGGACTGCCATGTAGCCAGTTCATTATTAAGCTTACATACCTGTGCTACAGAGGAAACAAAAACACCGTCGTGTAGCCGGTTGATTATGAAGCTGTACACACCTGTGCTACAGAGGAAGCGAAAACACCGTCGTGTAGCCAGTTCATTATTTAGCTTATACACCTGTGCTACAGAGGAAGCGAAAACACCGTCATGCAGCCGGTTGATTATGAAGCTGTACACACCTGTGCTACAGAGGAAGCGAAAACACCGTCGTGTAGCCAGGTCATTATTTAGCTCATACACCTGTGCTACAGAGGAAGCGAAAACACTGCCATGTAGCCGGTTGATATTAAAGCCGTACTCACCTGCTACGGCTAGTGTCACGCTGAACAAACACCAGCCGCGCGACAACACTATATAAGAAAAAGTGTACTCACGGATCAGGAGCGACCAACCTCAGGGATGGTGATCCGAAGGGAAAAGCCGAAGAGGCTAAGCTCCCGCAGCCCTTGGAGGGTGACTGAACAACCACAGCTCCGATCAATGATCACAGGGCTACTAGCGAGGAGCTTCAATGTAACTCGACTATCCAACACCTGCGAGCGAGAAATGTGAAGGAACAGATCCTCTGATGACACCGGAAGATATAGACCCGGTGGGGTCATCAGGGGTCACACGTGACTTTGTTGGTATAACTACTCGACCTGCGCGTGCGCGGATGTGTCATCCAGTGCTTTAAGGCACCGCCTCTGGCAGTCAGGAAGGATGAAATAGAATGTAATTTTCTATTTTCCGAGAATTGCCTCTCTTGACTCTGGGTTTCCTCAGATGCACAAGCTCCTTCGTAGGTCATGTCATTGTGTCTTCTTACTTCTGTTCTAAGTGGCTGCATCAATGTACAAAGCTGTTTCTGCATGGCGCAGTTATTCACTCTAGTATTAGGGTTAATTTCATGTAGCGTCTGTCTGAGCTGGTTTCTGTATTTTGATTGTTGCTGGCACAAACACTAAGCTGTTTGTGCAACAGATCTAATTATGAAACTCTTCATATCATAATTAGATCTTAACAGCTGAGCTGGGTCATTTCCAAGATGAAGAGCCAACAACAAGTAACAAAACTCTACCTTCCCTGTGGTGGTATTATGCACCATGTTTTGCTCTGCACACACATACCATATTCTTCTCCCTGTCAGATGCAGTGCAGTCAGAAAGTAGGACAGTGATATGATTTCTGTTTGTTTGGCTGCACTCCAACACACTGGATTTCTGAATGCTGTTAATAAAATGAAACCTTGTTATATCTCGCCATTTGGCTCTATTAAATTATAAATCCATCACTTCCTTCGACTTAGATGTACATTTTTTTCAAATTAGAGTTCAGTCTGGTATTTTGGTACCTTATAGGACAGTGAAAGCTGAGCGATGAATCAGTTTCAGAAGATAAGGTGATCACTTAAAGCAAAGGATGAACACGTGGCCACAAATTACTGACCCTGAACTCTAAATCCTGATCAATATGTCTTCAAGTCAAAGTGGACATTTATGCAGAGTTTTGAAAATTCCTTCAAGACATTCTTGATCTTTCTCATTAATTAGCAAAAGCTAAACATGAGACTCTATGGCCTTCACTTTGACCGCTAAAATCTGATTGGTTCATCCTGCACTAGATAGGAGGTGAGGCAAAATGTGGGCTCTTTAAAGGTATAGTTCAAGATTTTTGATGTGGATTTTTGTGCAAACATGAGCCACAGTGACAGAGACCAGCTGTGCCACTGTACAGAAATGGTTCAGCACAGATGTAGGGCATTGCACTGCTGCAGATAGTGCCACCACCTCTGCATGACTGAAAGAATTTCTGGTGGAAACGATCCTCAATAACAGTGCAGGATGATTACACTATATCCTATACATTTAAAATAACTGAAAGCAGCCTTGTTTGGGCACTACTTAAGTACTGCGTCGGTGGTACAGTTGGAAAGTGTGCTTGGTCAGTGATTGGATCCTGATGAATAACTAATATAGAAACTCAGAACCATCAGTGAGTGAATGTGGGAGGGAATGGGTGTGAATGTGTAGGTATGACCTGTCCTGTAAAGCACCTTTGAATGGTCAGAAGACAAGAAAAGCGCTGTATAACCGAAGTCCATTTACTGTCTTACAGTTCACATGCCTATGTGTGCTTCTGTGCCGACTATTTCTACATAGACGCAGAGCTGATCTCTGTCACTGTGACTAATGTTCAGGCTAATGCAATACTTTAGACATCCTGAAGCTTGTCTTTATTTCAGGGTCATATTGTATATTCATTTTTGATGACTGCTGGATGTTTACAAAGTTCCCAATTGCCAATGTTCATAAAACCTTCCACTTTTCAAATACTGATTACTCCTTATCCACTTGTATTTAGGGCTCAATAAAATCAGTTTTTTTTCCCCAAAATCCATTTCCACATTCTGTTTTTTCTTTTTTTGCTGGGAAACTGCCCTGCCCTGCATTTTGGTGTTAGCCAGGAGTTTCGTAGCTTCTTTACAACTTAACCAGGATCTTGGGTGGCCGCTTCAACATGTTTGCATTGTTTCTGAGGGGAGGGAAAGCGAAGTGTGCATTGTCCCCAGCCTTAGTGACCCCGTTGGAACATTTCCCAGAGAGGTACTATATGTTAGTCTGTATTATTATTATTTTTTTTTTATTGAATTACGCTTTTAATGTCCAGTTCCTTAACACTGATTTTCAATGCAATTTTGATTTGAGTAAATATTCCACCATGCACATGCTTTAGTCTGTTTGCTGATTTGTGCAGTGAGTTTATGTGGAAGAAATAAGTCTAAAGAAACTTTGGTTGGTTTCAGGTCTATGATCAGTTTTATCTGTTCTGTTTTTGTAAGTTGAGGTTATTCCCAAAGGATACAGCATGAGGATTTGTGTCCTCTCAGGAAGATAATCAACGCTCACAGAAAGAGCTGAAAAGTGTGTAAAGTATCTTGAAGCAAACAAAAAGCATTTAACTTCCTTTCACATCGTATTTGTCCAGGCTGGCAATCTTTACACAATTCTGTGTTCCATTTTCTTTTCCTATTACCTTTATCTCCAACAGCATCACTTGAGAACGCTGTACCTTTTTCACATTATTCTTCCCTTGTTCTTGTGTTGGTCTGTCAGATGGTCAAAATGAGTTTGAGGGTTTTCTTTGAGCTAATCATGAGCATGTCTCATTCTCTTCCACAGTAACAAGGAAACTCCATAGCAAAGCAATTTGGCAGAGCACAGCCCTCAAAATGAACAGCGTGTTGAGTGGCACAGCTAGATCTCCTCGATGGCTTCATCATTCTGTCACTCAGTGGGACACAGAGAGTTTTCCTCATTAGTTCAAATCATCCTGACGAGGACAGCTTGTATCTCTTTTTTTCCCCATACTCCAAACATCAGTCATATCATGTAGATCTTTACCAGGAGACTCGTATTTGCACCACCTCTAAGCTTGAAGTTTTATCTAAAGAAAAGAAGGTTCGTTATTTTCAGAAATCTATAAGAGCTTGCTTCTGCTTTAGCTAGCTGGCTTAGGTAATGGTAGTCACTGTCAGAGGATTAAAACTACTGCTGGAAACATGTCAAGGTAATGTTAGCTCAGTGAATTATTATCTTCTCACTGTCAGCCCACTAGCTTCGATATCTTTTCCTTTGCTATGTCTTAAAAAACACCTACTACTTACTTCCTGTGCTTCATACTTAAACATACATACTGTCAGAAAGGGCAAGAGATCGTGATAAAGTACTAAGCTTGTGGAATGGATCAGGCATTATTTCAGGCAGATCTATCTTGTGATTTGGAACAATTTTGAGCAGGCCAAAGTGGAACGGCCCAGTCAGCGTCCTTTGGAGCAGGAGGATGTGCAGGGATAGAATAGTCTTTGTAGGGGTGCTGGTTTGGCGGAGTGGTTAGCAACCAGGCACCCCATGTACTTGCTTCTGCCGGTCCAGGTTTGAATCCCGCCCGTGACCAGTTTGCAGAGTGTCTTCCCCTACTCTCTCACCCCCTTTCACAAGACTATCCACAGTCTCTCTCCTATCAATAAAGGCAAGAAATGCCCAAAAAATACATTTAAAAAAATATATATTTATAGTCTTTGTAGTCATTGTGCATACATTGAAATTTGTTTGAGGAGTATAACATGAGTGCAGAAAAAATAAGAGACATTAGAAACACACAATCAACCAGCTGTTTAAAATTATACATATATGATACAAATTAACCAGCAGGCCCAAATAAAGTGACCTGAATGTCTTGCCCATGGTACTGATTGCACATGTTGTGACCACTCTAGGGAATTTTAAAAGTATGACCATCCAAGGATAATAACTGTTTTTTTGGTCTTTTTGTCTTGCTTTTAAAGGATAAGTTCGGTTTCTATAGCTTTCACATTGTTTATAGAATGAAGTAGAACAATATACTCACCCAGAAGGCTTTCCTGATCCAAACAGTGCTTTGGGAGATATTTAGATCCAAAATCAAGCGGCGGACATCCGTATAATGGAAGCACACGGGGCATGTATAGCGCCGCTCCTAAAACTGCATTAATTGTCCAGAAACTCATTAGTTTCACCAATATTTCATCATGGTCCGCTCACACTACTCCTCCAAGACAGTCCGGGGTCGCCCCACCCATGTCTTTGTGACTGTGCTGACCTCTGAACTGAAGACTGCTCTCTGGCCAGCTGTTCTTCTCTTTGCCTCCGCGTCCTCTTTTCAATGAGCTCCTCATCTGTAAACTCTGGCTCGAAACTGTAAGAACACCCATCATATTCAAAGTTTTCGTCAACAACATCTTCATCCAATAGATATTGGTCCATTTTACAAAAAACTGGAAGAAGAAAGTCGTTGAGTAGCTGGCGGTCTTCTCCTGAAACAATGAGCCGTACTGCGCATGCGCGGCAGCCGTAAAGAAAGTTTTCAGTTCAGAGGTCAGCACAGTCACACAACATGTCTGGAGCGACATCGGACTGTCGTGGAGGAGTAGCGCGAGTGGACCATGATGAAATATTGGTGAAACTAAGGAGTTTTTGGACGATTAATGCAGTTTTAGGAGCGGCACTATACATGCCCCATGTGCTACCATTATACGGATGTCCGCTGCTCCATTTTGGATCTAAATATCTCCCGAAGCACTGTTTGGATCAGGAAAGCCTTCTGGGTGAGTATATTGTTCTACTTCATTCTATAAACAATGTGAAAGCTGTAGAAACCGAACTTATCCTTTAATACTCCTGTTTCAAGTGACTGCTCAAACAAAGATTAGCATAAATGCTAACAACTTGAACAGGAGTTTTATTGGACCTTGACCACATTTCTTTATTATGTGAAAAACAAACTACAACACTATAAACTTCTTTATGGTAAAGTTATTTTTGCCCCTTTTCTGACATATTTTGGCGAGAGGTTGTCTTGCGATGTGGCTCACATAGCACCCATCAACTACATTATCCAGTTCATGAATGTGATTGACATAACGATTGTCCAGTCATCTGCTGGATATGCTATCAAGGGTTCTTCCCATTTCCGTGCTCTTTCTTTGGGCTCTTTCTCCGATGGACCAGTAAAATATATGGAAAGGTCCATCTAATTAGTCTGGTTTCAGAAGCCCTCTATCACATGGTAAACACATATAATACGAACTTAAACTTAAAGGTTAATGTGACCTCTTTAATGTGGTATCTGCAGAAACATAGAAAAAGGAAGTCATAGATAATATTTGTAGCTGATTGTGTGATTTATCAGAATTTCTTGACAGAGCCCCTTTTTTAAATGGAATAGCTGCAGTTTAAGAATATTGTAAGCCTCTAATGAGGAACTCTTATCTAGACATATAAAAGCTTGTGGAGGCCGTGAGTTTTTCATAGAAGATATGAAGATTGTAGATTCAAATTTTTGCCTCGCAGACATATGCATCTGCACTCCCATTCACTTTTGGCTTTTACGAAGAAAGAGCTTGTCTTTGTTTGAGTTAAACTTCCAAAGAACGGACATCAGGACAAAATTCCTCAGCATTCTGGAGTGAGTCCTTGCCTCTGTCAGATCCTGCAAAGTGCCAGCACTTACAGCTGATAGCTAGATCATCAACTATTGTAAGTGTGAAAGTCCAGGCATGTCGCTCCATCTGTCGGGAGGGAACTGTGAATAGTAGCTTGTGTAAGAGCTCTTACTGCTGCTGAGGCTCGCCAAACATCCATACTGTGATCTACTGTTTTACATAATCTGTCTGTCATTGAATTTTCTCCTAGGGCGTAAACATCCTTGAGATATTGTTCTCCATTCTCCGTCTGTGGTTTGACATGGCTTAGGTTCTTGCAGAGAACCCTTCCCAATATTTGTTGTGTGCCTGCCAAGATTTAACTGAGAAGATTCATTTGAGTTCATGTCTGTTTGCAGTAGGAGTGGTTGGTTGTTTTAGAGACACAGATATAGTGCTGATACGTTTGGGTTGTGGTGTTTGACTCAGTAGCTTTCATTAGTGCTTTCACCTGTGATGTGCACTGTGTCCTAACTGTGCACGAGAGGATGGCGTCTGGCATCGCTCAGCATCACTCGCCTGCTGCAAACACTGTTAAAAATGTAATTCCGTGCCCTATAAGAGTCCAAATGTACATCAAGTACTTTTACCGTAGAGAAACAGACATGAAGTGCTTTATATTGTGGTGGTCTCAAACGCTCATCAGTACACAGCTCTCTGTGAGCCAAACAAAGTTTCTCCTTCAGTGTTGAAAATGAGATAAATAATTTTACTCATTAAACTAGATGAATGATCCCCTGTCTCTGCCATAATAACCAGATAAACCATCTCTGCTGAGGAGGAAAAGCCAGAAAAAAAACAAGAAAATCCCTCCTGCATCTCATCAAATCCCTCTTTCTTTTGCTCCTTGTCTCTGTAGATGCACAACGAAGAGAAAAGAACAGAAACAGGGCATCGAGGCAAAAATGTTGCAGCACATCGCACTGCATATTTCTTATATATATTTTATATATATATATATATATATATATATATATACATATATATATATGTTTGTTTGTTTTTTTTTAAAGCCACCTAAATGATACGAGCTTAACTAGTGATACAAGCTTAAGTCTTGGCCACTTTCATACTTAAAAATAACTCCAGTATTCACAGGTCTACAGTTAACATATTAACAGATGCAAAGTCTATGTTTTCTTTTTTGCAAAGTCAACTCTTCTTTCAAAAACAACAAAATATCAAAAAGGTTCAACTTAGCTCGTGTCTCATACTCCACATTTTCCAGATGGGTATAGATAAATCTGTAATCATTTCATAAACAACCCATTTAAATCAATATATTTACATGAACTTGATCCTTAAAATTATTCATCGTAGCTAAAAGTTTAAATTTGTTTACCATACAAATAAAGATAAAAATGGTTGATTGATTGATTAATTGAGTAATTCTGCACTGAACAATTACCACCGAACAGACCTGTCAGTGAATCAGAACAGACTTGGGACATGTGAGGAAAAGAGCCCTAATGAGGCAGGAGCTCAAGCAGAGCATCTCAGACAGAACATGCAGCACCATTAAGAGTAGCCTGAATGTTAAAAACTTCTTTTTTTTAACCTTAGTTATTGTGAACATACTTGAGTCATCAGTCGTGTTGCACATGCCTTTCAAATACAGAACTCAAATCTGTATGTCCTCCCTGAAAAAGCTACCGCTTGAAATCAAATTTCTCTGCTTCAAACCCAGTTGGCCCTGTGTGTTTGATTTAGAGGTACCATCGGTAAGAATCAGGTTACAAGCCACGGCGCCCGCACAGTCTCCATGTCTGCCACTGATCCCTTCAACTTTTCCCGTCTTTCACATCCCCAGAGTGTAACTGTCATCTGCAGCCTGTGCTTAGTTTGGTTACTGAGAAGATCTTATTTACCTCAGGAGCAGGGCAGATGGGTGTTTTATCTTTCATGCTCCTTCTGCATGGCTCTGCACTCCATAACCTACAGGACTACTGATGGTAGGGGAGAGAATTCAGGCCTTCATGTGGGGAGGTTTGTGTTTACTTTTAAAGTGGACAGCTATGAGTAATTGCAGCAGAGTTTTTCAATGTCCCCGTCTTAATTATTTATGCTCTGGTAAATCAAACAGGAGCTGTATATTCACTATTAATAGGTACTGTACAAATCAGTCTAAGAATAGACGCTAATTACTCATGAAAAATTCAGCTCAGGAAACAGAACGCTGATGCACGTGTGAGTTAATTATTCAGTTATTTGTAAGAAATGTTGCTTTTAAGTAGGGAGTTGAAATCTTTACATATACTAAGATAATCAGAGTGATTGTAGGCAGGAGATTAACTGAACCTGCTGCTGTCATCACCCATCACTAAACATTTTTGTTCCACAGCCTCTATGTAAAACACTCAAGTCTCAGACAAGCCTTCCTGGGAGAGTAGAGACTAACAAACACACTTTGTACATACTTAAGGGCCGTTTACATGACACCGAAAACGCTCAAATCCGACAAGATTTCATTGCGTATTGGCCTTGCGTTTAGATGGAGCCCGTTTTCAAAAGTCTGCATTTTTACTCAAAACGCAGACTTTTGAAGACGCGCTCCAGGGTGGAAAGATTTGATTCCGCTCTCTATCCAGCTCTGTGTAAACCCATATCAAAGCGTTTCAGGGTGAAACGCTGACGTCACCGCATGCGCAGAACTCTTTGACATGGAGGCTGCGCGCACATACCAGGAACAATAACAGCTTCAGCTGTCCGCCGAGTAACGTGTGAGCGTCTTACTGTGCTCGGTTTGTTATCCAGAAAAAACTATCCAGACAGATTTGTTGTCCAGAAAAGAAACTCCTGCTTCTCTGTGCGTCTCTTCGCCATTGTTGTTTGTGAAAGGTTTTCTTCTTCGTTTGTGTGTTGTAGCAGCGCTGCCTCTCTGCAGAACTACACCGCCATCTACTGAACCGGCATGCACACTACAGCGGATTTACAGGGGACTAACTCATTTCTGAGCGTTGTCATCTAAACGCAGAAAGTTTGAAAACGCAAAGGAAGAATCTTTGCGTCTTCAAGTCAGGAGTTTCCGTGTAAAAGGCCCCTTAGTCTCACATTAAAGTGAGGGAGCATGTTTCTAAACCTAAAGAAAGACATTCACAATGACTCACTCTGTTTTCATCAGCTGCCTCATAATGACATTTAGGAATACAGTTGACATGGGAATCAATTAAACCACAACATGTGGAATGTGCAGTAAAAATGACGTTTTAATGTCCTGATGGTGTGTTCTGTGCACAGATCATCAGTCACATGTGGATATTTGATGTTACTATTAATAAATGTAGTTTAGTTTTTAGTGTTTATCCAAAATTTCACATAACAGCTGACATTTTTATAGTGTACATCTCTGGTATTAGTAGTAGTAAAGCCTACACTCTCTGGTGTGCTCTCTTGTTATAGACAAAAATACAAGGACAAACAGCAAGTTTTTTTCCGTTTCACAGTTTCACCAGTTTCTTAAAAGAAATTCTTAATTGTACGATTTTGTGTTTTAGCAAATCTTAAAAATTTTGGACTCTTGATGAAAATAAATATGGAAGAAACTGTCGATATGTTAATAGTTAAGATGTGATGGACACTGCCAATGCATGTCCGTTAAATGTTTCTACTGATTTAGAATTGTGTTTATCTTTTTTATTTTGTATATTTTAGTTAAATGGCAGATATATTTTCTTTACTTTTTGTTTTAGTATAATATTTAGCTTTGTTGTCTCTTATTATTTGTAACCATTGTATTGTTGAAGTTCTAAAAAGCAGCAAAAGTGAATTACAAAAATGTTAGACTTCTTAGTGGCATAGAAACAGGAGTGCTTTTTTGTAAGAAGGAAACAACAACTACAACAAATGTATTTACATATAGCTTGCACCGGATGTTCATATATTGTTTTGTTTGTAAAGCTCCTGTGAAAAGGTAACCAAAACTATCAGTATTCCTGCCTACTGGTGTCTGCCATGTTTGTCCACCCCAAAGCTGTGTTTGACCCTGTGAGATTTTGCAAGGTTTCAGTTTAAGGTGTCAGGAATCTGGTTCTTGTTGAATCTGTTAGTGTGGTTTGCTGCTTTGGTCATGTTGTCCTCCACACACCGAAGAAACAAGCTGTTTAAGATTTGAAAGTCGTGTGTTTTGGCCCAGGCTTTACAGCACATTAACAGATACTTCTCCAATATTTACCCTAGTTTATAGCAAGCAGTTTATTAGAATATAATTCTGAAGCAACTGTTTGATTGTCCCTTTAATATCCTCCCCTGTGTTTCATTAATGGAAATCAGTGAAAAATCTTATTAAAACCTGGTCAAGTTTGACACCACATATTTGAGTCCTAACACTCTTCCACAGCTTGTTATGTTCCAAATGTTTGAGTATTGCTTTGTAATGAGTTATATAATGTGTGGTCTACAGTTTGTCACCATGTAATCTACTGTGGGGTTTCCTGTCCTTTCTCACAGTGACATCTCGGACAGAAATGTAGAAATCTCTTTTAATACAAGCAGAAGCCCTCAGGAATTATTGACACTGAAATAGGGACAAGAATTGACTGACTTTTATTGGTACTAATTTTATTTTAATTCTGCCTTTTAATACTTTTGATTTATTTTCTATTGTAAGTTTGAATGAAAAAAAAGTAAAACCTATTTGACAACAATGTCAAACACATGGTGCACAGAGCTGAAAAAAAACATGTTTCTCACTATTTATTACTGTCATTGATCATGTTTTTAGCGCTCCACGTGATAGCGTAACTCAAACTCAGTCTCAGTTATCTTGCTAACTCAGCTACAGTTTAACAGACCTTCATGAGAGAGTGTTTTTTAAGCTTATTTATTGCACTTTTGGTGTGGTAGGTGGAGTATGCCAGTTGTGCACAAGCATTAAAGGTGAAGAAACTTTGAAAATCAAAGTCCAAATTAAACTAACCATCTTACATTGTACCCCCCTCCACTTCTTATTCTTCCTACACTCCTACCACTAAACAGTAAAGCAAATCAGTTTCAAATAAAAACCAGTTATGTCATGAAGAAAGCCTATTGCTAATAATACAGGATATCCATAAAGTTTCTGTACAATTTAAGAAATGTATTACAAAGGTAGTTGATGATAGATCTTAACAAGATTTGTTTTATTTAATCAGTGTCTATTAAAGCCTTTATTATTTTGTGTTTCAGATATTCTGTTAATGGAAGGAAAGGCTTGTCTTACACGATTGATGTTTTCCTCAGACGTTCTTGGTCGCCCACTCCTCCCTTTATCCAACACTCTCCCTGTCTCCATAAATTTCTTGTGCCATGCACAAATTGAAGGATGCAATGGTGGATCTCTTCCATACTCAGTTCTGTAGTTTCACTGAGTCTGCACATCCGATTTTGTCTCAATAAACCAGGATACACATTACTTCTTTTCTTGAGGAGTAGCCGTTTTATAGGGCTTCATTTAGCAGTTTTCCTTTCATTAACAGAATATCAGAAACACAAAATTTGAATAAAATTTTAGTAAACACTGATTAAAATAAAACAAATCTGGTTGAGATATCTCATCAAGTGCCTTTGTAATATTTTTTTAAATTGTAAGGAGACAATGGACACTCTATACTTAAGCTTAGAACATGAGAAATTTGGCTATAATTTAAATTAAAGCTAAACCTTTTTTTGTAGAAGGTAGATAACAGTAGTAACAGTAGCCTAAGAAATTGTTATAATATTACATTCTTACTTGATATTATACACTAACATCAGAAACTACTTCTAAGACCTATTGGGTCATAGTGGGAGTAAAAATAATATGATTAGTCGACTAATTGACCTATTAGTCGATGACTAGTCGACACTAAAAAATAGTCATTAGACCTACAGTGAAGCATAAAGTTGGACTGATTTTGGAAATTGAGCACTAACTTATTGTTGTGTGGCATACGTGAGGCAGTCTAGCTCAATATGTCTTGAGCTTGGGTTGGGGACTTGAGGATGGCCAGTTCAAGTCTCTTATCAAAACATATTTGGAAGTTGGTTTGATAGGTGTTAAGACACAAGCTTTCTTCAAAAGGAGCAATGATGCAGGCTACAGCAGTTGGTAACACAGCTGAAAGGGGTTGGTGTATCTTGCCTCCAGACCCTTGAAATGTGGGGTGTGCACCTTTTAAAATTCAGCGCATGTAAAGACCTACAAATGAAATATGGTAAATATTGCTGATGGTGCAGACAAGCAAGACAAGTCGTCCGGCATGCACTCCCAAATCTGACAGCCTGTAAATCACACAGGACAAAATAATAAGAAGAGGAGCTGGACGAGGATAACTGATAGCTACATTTAGTTTAGCGATTTCTGCTGAATTTTTCCGCCATCTTTGTTTGCATTATTGATTACTCCTGATTACAGGCTGTGAGAGTGGAAGCCCTGGTTGTTGATGAGCGTATCAGTTGATGTGCCCTGTCTCTGTGTGTGACACACCACACATGACAAGAACAAAACTGATAAATCTGTGATTATTTGTCTTTATGTGTGGGCTCTGACTGTTTTAAAACCAGGGAAGATTTTAGAAATCTTTATCTTCACCAGGCCTTAAGCCACACTTCAGACTGCTCATGTCTGTCCACTGTGATACTTCCAAGACTCCTAGGTCATGGTTATCTATGATGTGAAACGTTATTGCTTTACTAGTCATGCTGAATTAAAGAGGAAAGGAATCGTACAGCATAAAGCCAAGGATTTATTAAACTAGAAAGAGGCAGATTTCATCTTGATTCTCCACCTCCTCTTCCTCTAACAGGGTGAAGTGGAGACAGAGATACCATCCACAAGTTCATCAGTGTGGGGCAATCTGAAGTAAACTAGATGAATGTACTGTAGCCAGCCACTAAAGCACCGACTGTCTGTGTGTGGGAAGTACTGCTGGTTAAACTGTGCAGATCCATTAAACTGAAGACAATGAACAAGAGAAATCAAAGACAGAAAGCATCATTTTCTGTCTAAGAGGTTGAATTGCATTTCATTCGTAATTTTTTAAGTAAATGTCTTCCCTCATGGATGCAAATTACTGTTTTCGTAAGTTCCATCCTTACTGCTGCACCTTTTTGTAACAGTCCATGCTTCAGTCCCAAAGGGATTCAGCCAGACTGCCTCTTATACTGTCTTTGAGAAAATTACAAAAACCTGATCCTGCTGTCTGCTTTTTTCTCAGTGCAGGTGCTTTGTCTGCATTTTGCAAGCTTCAGGTCACTTCAAGGAGTCAGATCAATTCCACTTTTATCCTGTCTGCTGTAACCAGCACTCTCTGCCAGCTTTGATGAAACATGCAGTTTATTTGCAAGAACTTAGTCTGGAGTACATTTCTTTAACAGAAATGGATGCAGTTTATTGCTGAACATGCTCATTAATGTATCAAGAGCACCAAGGCAACTGTCACTTTGCACAATCATAGTCCACCTTGATACAGTAATTGTACCTGCAGCACATGGATGCCTCTGTGCAGCTCATTAAGCACAGGTCCCCCTGTTTTTTGATTGTTGTACTATTTGCAGGTTTTAATGTATCTTATTTTATTGCATTTTAATTAATTATTTTTTTAAATAGATTTTATTTTAGCTTTTACTCTTTAGAGAGGCTAGTTTCTTGGAGTGCATGTATTTGATTCAAATTTTATGTATCATGTGAACTACAACTCCATGCTTGAATTTCCCCCAAGACCAAGAATGTATCTGTCTGAAAACCAAAGAAATACTGAGTTGTTGACTCTATTTAGTTTTTTATATTATTTTTTATTTTATTTTATTTTTTGTTATCATTACCCCTCCCCCCCCCCCCCCCCTTTTTTTTTCTTTCCCCTCATCTTGTCAATACTTCTGACATTTGTCTGTCTATTTTGTCTCTTGTGCTGTGAATGAGTAAGACTGAGCTACCTGGGTAGGGAAGGGGAACTTGGTCTCTAAGATCCTTTTTTTTTTTAAGGACACATTATTTTCTACTGTAGAAGTTTAATACATTTGCAAGACGACCATTGTTTGGTATCTGTAACACGTTTGTTTTTTTCTGTATCCATCCCATAAATGGAAAATAAAAACAATAAAAAATAACTGGGAAAAATGTATCCATCCATCCATCCATCCATCCAAACTTCAATCCATCTATTAGTCTATCTGTTTGTTGGTTGGTCAGTCCCTCCATACATCCAGACATGCATACATATCTTGGTTGTACTGAGTGTTTTTTTTTTTTAATTACTGTTGCCTTTAACCTCCAACCACATGGAATTTTTGCCTGCAGAGCTACAGCTCTCTGAATATTATCTCTCTTTCTGACCATTCCCTGTAAACCTTAGAAATGGTTGCGCATGGATATCCAGCAGATCAGCAGTTTCTTAATACACGTTCAGTTCCTTAAATCGCCTTCCTTCCTTGGTCTGATGCTCGGTTTGAACTCCAGCAGCTCATTCCAAAAACATCTGGATGCCTAAATGCATTGATCTTCTACCCTGTGATTGGCTCATCAGCTGTTTGCATAAAGGGGCTGCTGCAGCCTAATAAAGTGTGGTGTGAGTGTGTATTTAAAGGTTGCAGCACCTCAGTAAGTGAATCACGCCCCAACTGATTTGAAACAACATAGTAACAGCACATCAGTGGGCGATAATTACATACATGTAGTGCCACATTTCACACTTTATTATTAAATTAACGCTCTTGCTGTATCTCCTGCCTTGTTAGGTTGAACAGGTCTGCAGGGGCAAACTAAAATATCCTGCATGTGGAGCTGCACTGCACAGAAAACCTCTACATGAAGTCGGACTAAATCCTACAGAGACCAGGCGTCAAACTGCATCTGTGGCACGTCCAGCAGCAGCTCTCTTGGTATTTCCCTCACACTTTTGCATTTTTTTAAGTATCTGTCAGAAGAAAAAAAAATCTGGGCCAGTCTGGTGGCACACAGAGTTCCAGAAATATCTGCAGGTGATAACTAGCTGAGCTCCTCCAGCAGGTGTCCTGTCACCCTCCCCATTATGTATGCATCATACCTGTGGGTGGAGGTGGTAATTAACTGTTGCTCTGCCACTTTTAGATTGTTGCCATGACAGCCTTCTCTCTGTGTCTCTTTCTTCTCACCTCTTTTTTTTCCTGTCACCTTCTTCCAGTGTTTCTCTCCCCCTCCGGCGATGTGTTAGCACACTTTCTGTTGTCTTTGTCTTTTATATTTAGCATGTGGTGTTTCCACAAAAACCCGCAAAGAATCCTCTCACCTCTCACACCTGCTGCATGTCTGTGTGTGTGTGTTTGTGAGAGGGAGGTCGCCCTGGCGGTGTGACAGAGCCATCCATCATGGTCAGATCAGGTCACACGCCCTGCCCGACGGGCTGAGGCCTGCAGGTAAGAGCAGCTGCAGCGCCGTGTCTCAGCTGTCATCTGTCCTCAGAACGTCAGGGTGACATACGCCGTCCACTTCAGTCTCACTGCAGTTTATGTGACGTTCGTACAAATAAAAGGACAGGTCTGTTTGTGCAGAGAAGCCTGCAAGTAAATCCAATTCTGTGGCTTTATTGATGCTGATATCCAGTTCTGCAGTGGATGATTTACAGCCTGTCAGTCAGCATTTTACTTCCACTTTGTGCCTCAGTGTGTAGTCACTATTTTGTAAAAGGTTTGAAACCAGCTGTCATTGGGCTGTTATGTCTTTAGGTTGTGTTACTCTGCATTGTCTGGATCAGGGATGGGCATCATCGTCAGAGGGCCAAATGTTTTGCAATGCAATCCATCTATCAACTACTTCATTGTCATTCCACATGTAACAAGTACAGAGCAATGACATTTTTCTCTACAGTACAACCCGTCCAAGAACGTACAAAGATAGTGACATGCATGGGGGAGACAGGATCAGACAGAGCTGCGCCCCTTTTTCTCAGATAGGAAAAGGGAGACATCAGGAGAAGAGGAGGAGAATGAAGGCCAGTCTCACACTCTGTCCTGCAGAGCACAGTATGAGATCAGAAAGAACACCTCAGCATATGCACACCGCACCATGATAAGACAGTTTATAAAGAAAAAAACTCCAAGATGAGCACATATGATGGGGGACAGGGTCGTGGAAAGGGATTGACTCTGGGGAGGTAGAGGGGGAGCGGCTGTGTTTTGTGTTTTAATTAATTCCTGAACTAAAAGCAATGTCTGCATTCTCCTGAGCGCAGATTTTTTTAGATCTGTTTTTTTACAAAGAACGTGTAAGTCCTATAGAGGCTTCCATGTCCTTCGGGTCTATAAAGGGCATTTCTCAATTCAGAGTTCACAAGCTCGAACTTGCGTTCCCTGGATGTTTGGACTTGGCAAGTTCATCCCAGAGTTCCGACTTAAGGGGTATGGAAGTCTGCATAACGATCTTACAATTGGAATGGCAGCGTACTTTGCTAGCATCCTCTTCCACGTACCTACACATTTATCAATGTCCAGGTTTCAAACACAACTCTATCATGAATAAGTACCTTATTCATAATTTAATGCTGCAACAACAGTTACCTACAATTGTGTAACTTCTTGTCCGTCATGCAGACTCAGTCAAAGTCACAGTGTGATGGGAAAAACTACTCAATGTGGCTTTAACATCTCTTGAGCATCACAGCCTCGTAGAATTCTTGTGCCTGGGGTTGACACAGCATCTTTTGTGACTATGAAGGCCAATTCTGCAACCAGCAATGTTGAGGACATGATGGTGGTTTACTGCTTCCTTAGCTTTCTTTTCCTTTATTTCCTCTGCAAAGGAGGTTTTGTTTTTGCTGGTGTATGATGTGTATTAGCATGATTATGCAAAAAAGCAATCAGGCAAATCCTGTATATTGAGAGGCCGGTCTGCATTCAGTTCCTGCCTGAGGCCAGTTTGCCATGTGTCCAACCTTTCTCAAGCCAATTCAACCACTCTCTACTCTGTCTAAATGAAGGCAGGAAAAAAAATTAAAATTAAAATTTTGATGTTTTCTCTTGAGTCACTCTGTCACTTGTCTCACATCCCTGGGACTCCCAGGGGATAAAATTCTTCACTAAGTTTTCTTCCAATAGAGACACAATAATAATTTGAAAGTTGTGGCATCCATTGAGGTAATCGAAATAATTATTTCCTTTCACAATTGTAAAAACTGAGTAATCAAGTTTAAGACATTACTGCTGCACATGACATGCTGAATTTGTTTTTCTTATCCCATGATTATTATTAGCATTATTTTTATTATTTGAATTTTTACAAATATATTTCTATGTATTGCCCGTGCTTTGATTTAAGTCTAAAATGATAGAATCAAAAAGAATATATGTCTTATGAAAGCATTTAGTGGGTGTTTTGAAATCAGTGAGTAAATCATGTTTCATAATCTCAATTTCTATGAAATAATTGTGAATTTGATTTTTGCCTTAATCACACAGCCCTAGCTTGAAGATGGAAATACTGAAATTGTCTGTTTTTACCTTCAGATTTTTGCATAGGCACATATTTATGCTTGTGTTAGATTTTAATGACATTTAAAAAGAGATTTCATATTGATATTTTGTGAAAATTGTGCAGCTTTCAGTGTTGGTGTTGATGCCTGCCTCTGTCCAAACTACAGAATGAACCTTTGGTAACAAAATAACAGCCTGCACTTTAACTCGAAAAGAAAATACTGTTTTAAGACTGATTCAGATATTGTGTAATTTATTATATTGAATGACATCATTGTTATCAGTTTCACATCATGTAACCTAAAACCGCTGATGACCAAAAGCACAAAATCCTTGCCTGTGCGTTTTTTCACTTCTGCTGTATTAGATGGTCTGATAAATTTAAGTGCAAAGCTTAATTTTTTCATCTTCTTTATGTAACGAGTCGATTCTGTCACATTAAATGATGATCCCACTTTCTCTGCCACCACTCTGATAAATGGAGTAATAATATGAGACGTCTGCCCTGCAGTGAAATATTTAATAACCAAGACAGAAAATATTAATGGTTGAAAGTGGAAGCGTGTTATCGTGGAAAGGTGAGCATTAGTTTAAGAGGGAGATGACATGTGACTGATTTTATCCGAGGTCTGTTAAAGCTCATCTCTGGCTGTTAATGTGCTGCAGAACAGAGATGAAGTGCAGACGAGTCCATGTTCAGCTACAACAGTATGACAGACTCTTACACTTTAGAATAGATGATAGTTTCTTTAGTATAAAATGATGTTTTGACATGATTATCATAGTCTTGTGTTTTAAATGCAGAATAAATCTCCTACAATAGTCCAGCTCAGACGCCATATAGTAAAGTAACAGCAGGCATATTGTTGGCCGCACTGTTCTGTGATAAATCTATAGGACCATAACACACTGAGAACTACAGCCTGTCTAAATGTCACTGGGTTTTGAGGGCATGAACGTCTCTGAGGTGATTGACTCGGCTATAATGGATGTTTTATTGTACCAGGACAGAACACTGCACCTGTGGAGCAGCACAACAAGTCCCTGTTCTCACAACACAGCCTCTGTCAGAGCTGCTCCCTTTGAAAGCTATATATAAAAATACAGATTGATATAATACACATTGAACCAAAAAAACTTATACTTAATATTGATATTTTTTTAAGCTCTCATTTAAACCAGTGTTTTAAAGTGTTAGAAGACACTCAAACACATCACAATTAAAACTAGAAAGCCCTCAGAGAAAGCAAACTTCCACCAAGGCAGCTCACATAATGCTGTTTCATCTACAAGCAACAGTTCCATGATAGAGTTACCATCATAATGTGAATTATTGACCCTGAAAACCCGCACAGCTCTCTCGGAATCATGTTGACATCATTTTTAGACAGTCATTGAGGAAAAGTGATTGTTATCAAAATCCGTCCTGTAGTTTTTGCGTAATCTTGCCAACAGAAAGACAATAACAAAACCTCCTTAGGGAAGGTAAAGTGGAATTGCCCATGAAGGTAATGTTCATTAGCATTTACAGTTTTAAAGCAACTACTTATGTTAAGTCAGGGCGTAATATTGTTTGCCGTTGTCCCAAATTTTCATGGTTCAATAATCATGCTTTTCTGCACAAAGACAAAACAGCAAATGCACCAAGGAGATAAAAAGGTTATCATCTGTCTGTGTTCATCATAGCTGTTTGTGTCAGTGGCAGGGATGGACAACCTTGGTAACTGATAGGGCCACAGTAATTCATCCCTTGCACAAGAGGGCTAAATTGTTTTGAACAGAGGGAAGTAAACAGTCAAATACTAAATGAAAAAAAATGTTTCACGTTTTTTGCAGCTGATATTTAATAATGCTCATTACGGGCAATGTAGATCCTCAGCTGTTGTTACCGATACATCTGGTGCTGTAGCGTCACGATTATGACGAAGATGAGGCCTTAATGCAACTGCAGCTGGTATCAAATCGCTGAGGGAACATACAATCAGCTAATGATGAATATGAATACCTCTTCTCTCTCTGTCCTCTGGTTTTAATCAATTTATTAAATGATGTGGCACTAAGGGACAAAAGATCATGTTTCATGCTTGTAGCTGACGCAAAACTTGGAGAAGTCAATGGCTGGTTTGGTAGTTAATTATTGAGAACATAAGTTCACAGATTTAGCACACACTGATGAAGTTATTAAAATACTATCACTCACATTTGGCCTTTTATTTATGTCTTTTCATGTAATTATAGTGTCAAGCCAGGCGTCTGCTGAATTGAAAATAAACAGGAATAAAAAAGAACAAACAAAAACAGTTAAACGGGTACTCAAGCTGTATACTTGGAGGAAGCCTGGATACATCAATCTCACTTTGGATAAACGCAAAATAACAAATACAGAGTTAAAATTGTCTTTACAGAACTTCATCCTTTAACGGGATTAGTAAATGCTGCATTTTAATAGAAAACTTTATGGCTTCAAAAGGTTAATGTAGTCACCTTAAAACCTAAATCAGACAAGAACATACAAGTACTATTATGAACATGATTAAAAAACAATTAGGCCCACTGAAAATGATTCAAAACACAGCCATTTTGAGGTGTTTTAAAGCATGTTTCCGTTTTTACCACATATTTTTTTGCCTTACAGCTGTTCTTGGCCGCTCAGAGAGTGGAGCTATCAGTCCGTCACATAAATCATGACGTCAAAACATACTCTCTAAAGGTTACCAACTGTTGATTTTTATTTGAACAAATATTTGTAGCAGTGTGCAATAGAGAGTTTTAATGGCAGATTTTGTCAAGTTCCTTTGACTTTCATGCATTTTTAGTAAACTAGCCACCATTGAGGGAGCAGGAGGGCTGCATGTGGCCCCAGGCTGCCAGTTGCCCACCTGTGGTCATGAAATACCCAACACAACAAAGTGGTGGTGATCAATGTTTGCCACCTTGAGAAGAAAATATTGTTCATCATGTGAAACATGAAGCTTATGTGTAAATTTTAGTTTAATTTAATGTTATAGTAAAGTGATTTTAAGTAAACAGAAAGAGAATGCTTAGCATGTGCAGATTACTGCCAGTTAAATATTTTAAAAAATGAGGTAAACCTAGATAAAGGAATCAGAAACCTCTTTTTTGTTTTATGTCGAACAAAACAATCATATAAAACAGAGGCACAAAAGTGGGAGTACAAACTGACCAGTGAACTCTGAACCATTACACCCCTAATGTTCAGACTAAACATGCCTGGTATTGAGCATTATTGTGCAGCTGGTCCTTTCATCAGGGCAAAAGTGCTTTTGCAAAATAGAAAATTAGCTGTTGTATTTATTTATCTTTTCTTATGAGGATTTAAAACACTCTTTAAGATCTTGAGAACACAGATATCAGCCCAAAGTGTAATGGATATAAAAATTATTTGTTTACACAGTATTTGTTAAGAAGCAAACATAATAGCCAGTGCATTACCCAGTCAAGTCGGGTTTACTGTCACTTAGCGGTGTCATGTGTATTCATGTTGTAAATATTGTTAGTGTTAATAGTTTAAATTCATTGTTCATAGTCTCACTTTATTTGATTATTTTTCCTTCATAAGGAAGTTGTTTTAGCTTGAAGATTCTGCATATTGCAACCTGCTTTCTTAATTATTTACTAAATTTTTATGCTCTTATCTATTTTAATGTCTTTATGGATATTCCTACTGCCATGCTGTGTATAAGAGCAACTGAAACAACCGAATTTCCCCAGTGGGATTAATGAACTACTTCTTATTCTGATACCTGCACACTGAATGCTTTAATTAGGAAGGAAGGAATAATCAACCTTTTGACCTGTTACTGTTCATAATACTAAGACAGAATGCTGACTGAGCTGTAGACAAAAACTTCAAGAAGCCCAAACAGCCCAGAAATGTAAAACAAAACAAAGAAGGTTTGAGAATAAGTCCATGGAAAGAAGTCTTTTCTTTTAAATGATTTTAAACTGTTAATGGATAAAAACATTAAAGAGAGAAGAGGCTGCAGTCAGTGTTTTTCAGGAGCAGTGTTGGATGTAATATACTCTGGTGATGTGCAGAGCAGATATGAAGGATTTGGCTTCACCAGCAGCAGGCTTAGAGCAGCTGCCGATTAGGTTTTCATTGATGTGTCTAAAGATTCAATAAGAGATAAAGTGCTCACATCCAAAGCACGGCTAACTTTTCCTTCGTCTGTGTCCTTGGCGAGGGCTAATTCTCACTCATGGTGGCAGACTGAAGGTGCGAAGAAGTTGACAGCCAGGTAGAGCTCCTCTTCAGTTTGAGAGTCTTTGTATTAAGTGATGCGGAGAAAGTTCTTGTATCACTTTATACGTGTGAGATTATAACAAGTTTGTCATTAGAGGTTTTGAAAAGGTTTAAACTCATAGATTGGTGTATTGATCATTCACAGACACGTGACTAACTTCACTGAGTTCTGTGGGTGGTGGAAGTGCCGCTGTTTTCAATATTGTCCTCAATTACTGTGGAGGTGCATTTTTTTAGCCTCTAAAGTAACAAAGTTTCCTTAATACGCAACAGAAATGTCACTGATGGACGCCTTAAGAAGATTCACAAACAGAACAGGGGGAATCAAAAGAGGAAAAACAACCCCTGCCCGACAAGAACATTTGGGGATCTTTCAGGGATTATTACTGCCGTTTGTTTCAGATTCATGAGGGGACTTGTATGAACACATCAAAAATGTGTGCTGATGGAAACTCAGCGGGTTTGAAACCTTAGTATGAGCTGGAAGACACAAGATCAGTCTGTCAATGCTGGTGTGTAAATTGTGGGTTTATGTCGTCAAATTCAGTGAAATACCAACGTGACTTAATAAAAACACTTCAGCATGCTTCAGGATCAGAGGATACCAGCAGCTGATTTGTGTAAATCTGCAGCGTGAATCTCTTGTCTTGTAGATCCTCCTTGCTGTAATGAACGTTTATACTTGTACAGACCTAAATCCTTGTTTTTCAAATGCAGCAGTATGTGCATTTATATCAGAAATTGACTCAATTCCTCTTTGAAAGAGGAGCAAAGAACCTTACTTGAAGCTTTCGTATGGGAAACAATGTTTTTGCTCTTCTCCTGACTGGTTAACATAAGATTTTGACCTACTAACTGGCTCCTCTGGTTTTGAAAAAGATGGGAAGGACTCCAAACCCCATTGTGATAATCCTGTCTCTGCTGGTTGCCCTCATAGATGATCTAATCAGAGAAGTTGGGGACCACTGCAGGGAAACTGGGAAAAAATGCGGAAATCCTCAGACGATTCCAGGAGAGCTGAAACGATTCCTCGAATAATCGCGAATATTCGATTACAAAATATCTTCGAGGTAAATTGTGTGCCTCAAAGCCTTGTTTAATATATAATTGTACATATAAAATATATATCTGGACTACTATACAGTGCACGGTGTTTGACACGGACAGTCATTTCTGTGGCAAAACGTGCCTGCTACCTCCGCTGCTCCACGGCTTTTAAAATAATGAAGGAAGAGAAAAGAGAGGGACAGAAAGAGGGGGTGTCGGCAGAAGAAATGGCAGATAGTGTCCCAAGTGTGTGGTCACTACAAGAAGGGACGAAAAGAAAACACAGTGCAGTGTGTCTGATGTCAAACGGAGTTAGCTTAGCACGTAGCTTAGCGTGATAGCATGTCCTCAATGCTGCTGCTCGTCAGCAGTAAACATCCGGTCTGTGCGTCGTCAGAGTGGACTCAGGGATGGGATAGGATGACACTCAAGATACATCAACAGAAGCAGCTAATTTGATCAATAACTGAGATATGGGCTAGTAAATAACCTACTTTGATTATGGCTCTGTGTAAAGGCTGGTTCAGAACGTAAATCAATATGGAGGCCACTAGCCCAAAATCATGTGTATTTTGTTCACATACTTTTCACATCCTATAACTTAACATTTAATTTGATTGCAGAGAGTAGAACAGGAAACACTGACAGTGAGTAGAGGAAGCAGGTGTAGGGAATGCTTTCATATGTTATAGAAATGTACATTAGCTAGTTAAATTATCTTAGTATGATATTATTTGGTCCTAGAAATAAAGTAAGCAAAATAAGATAAATATGGTACAGCAGTAAAGGCAATAATTTAGCAAAAAGAGACAAGCATGAATAAAAATAAAAATAACCATACTTAAGAAAAATACTGAAAAAAGCAAGATATAGCCCAGAGTAAAAATAAAAGCATAGATTTTGATTTTCAGATCCCATTTATGCTCAGAATGTACAAAATAAGAAAAATAAGTTGTTAATTTAAGTGACCTGGCTTTTCTGTTTTGTGGGTTACTAATAATAATAATGTGTAGTGATTCAATGTAACAAAAAAAAAATAGCAGTGAGCGCAATGTAACTGTTATCCGATTACTCGATTACTCGACTAAATTTGATAGAGTAATCGATTACAAAAAAGATTCGATAGCTGCAGCTCTAGATTCCAGTTAGTCTATGGTAGCCCTGAGTCGTGGTTACTTAGTGATATGGCTAAATCTGCTCTCCTCAGAAGTTTACAGGGGGAACTTTGTGGAATTGTCGTCAAAGAGCTTCATGTCACATATCAGTGGTAAATGATACATCCGTGTGGTATAATTTAGTGTAAGACAATCGTCCAAGGACTGAAACGTTTAAGCTAACGGTTAACATGTAAACATAAACTTTTGGTTTCAATTGTTTATATTAAAATCAAATAATTATTTGGTGAGACCACTCTCTGCCTTCAAACTAGCATCACATCGTCAAGGTGCACTTGCACTAAGTCAGGGATCTTGTAGGATTATTATAGTCAGGTGTACAACAAACCAACCTCCCCCAGGTGGGAGTCCCTCCCTGGTGCCAACACATATTTTAAGGGGACACTTTTTACCCCTGTAGACTTGCTGAAAAGGAGTGTAAAATGTGACCTTCCGAGGTTTGACCGACATGCCTGACGTCATCTCTTGCTTGTGAGGGTTAACGCAAATGTCCGCAGTTGAGATCCTCTGTTTTTGGAGGTCACAGGTCATGATCATTTCCTCTTGTTCATCCCTGGGTGGGATATATTGACCTGTCCCTTTTGGAGTACCAGGTCTTTGTTTTGTGTCTGAGTTCTGGAGCATGCAGAGGAGACATGTAAAACACTGAAGTGCCATACAACCCCATAAAAGCGGAACATGAGCACTTTAGATGAGAGAAGTGAAAGAAGGTTGGAGTCAGATGCTTTCTGCCAGGATTAAATACAACAGAAAACAACAGTTAAGAGTCTGACTCAGTATCTCATAATGAAATATTACAGTATTGTCTGCACCATAAAAGAAAAACACCCACACTTAATGATTTTTAAAGCCATTAACCCCCCACCAGCTGTTCTGTTGCAGCAGTCGTCCTGTTAGAGTCACTGACTTCTCAGTTTTTGTGAATTATTCTGCTCCATAATCCCAGATGTTATTATTGGTCTCTTTATAACACTGCTGCCAGCTCAAAGTCCTCACAAAGACCACTGAGCAAACAGGACGGCAGTGACAATAGATAAAAGGAAGCGTTCATAATAACATAACATCTAATTATCTTTTGATTTGAATTCAAACATGTCAGCAATCAATGAATAATTTCCTGTTTAGATAGAGAGCTTTTTAGGATGCTTTATTGAACAAAATATACAAATAAAGCCGCCCTGCAGACTCTGTGGATTTCTGAAGGAGAGGACGAGTGGAGTCAGGTGTCTCCATCCCTCCTTCTCTCTCTCCCTCTTTGCTTTCTCTCTCTATCATGTCCTCATGTCTCATTAGCCATGTGCTCTCTCTGGTTATTGATCCCTGTGAGACGTTAATTATGTTACCAAAGCTGCAGTTGCATCTTTCGAAAAGTAAACACAGGAAATGAGGATCCGAGCCTCCATCCGAATAGTTTACTTTTACAACAGTTATTAGTCAATTAAAATACAACGGCTAATAAAAGATTACAGCATCAGATTTTACAACCATGTAGAAGGAGGGAGCGTTTTCATTTTCCTACATCCTTTTTGTTTGATTTTCATTAAATTAGATTCCATTAAATTATCCAGTGTCTCTCTCTCCTGTCAGTAATGTAGTTTAATCAAGCAGTTTTAATAACAAATACTGCTATGTGTCCCTCTGTGTGCCTCTCGTGATATTAAAAGGATTGTTTATTCATTTTCTGACGCCACTGTGATGACCAAACTCTTTAGGCTGACATACTATGATTCTCCCTAAAGGCTATGTTATGATCCAAATATGTAGATGCCAGATTTGTTGGTCTGAGTATTTTGGAAACTCCTGGTCTACCCAGATTTTACACATAACCATATCTAAGGTTTAATGGTCTGAAAAGAGAATTAAGACTGCTCCTTCCCGAATTCAGGACTAAGAAACTCCTTTGTCACTCAGGTCTTCAGACTGTACAACTCCTCACTCAGGGGTAGGAGGAGTAACAGGAAGACAGAGGATGGAAGCAGCAGTAGCAAGAAGCCATATTTTCATTTTTTGTTTATTTATTTATATATAGTTTCAATTACATTTCTGATACTAGTATGCTTTTTTTTATCCTGCGTGCTTGCTGTGAGAGTGGAATCTTAATTTACCTGAGGAAGTCTTCCCAAGGGATTTATAAAGTTCTGTCAAAGTTATCAAATCTAAGCTAATCTAATATATCCAATGAGCAGTAGTTGCCTGGACAAATAGCCCTGGTGGTCCAAGACAACGGAAAAGCAACAATAACCCTAACAACCACATGTTACGGCCATGGAATGCAAAATATAATTTCTTAATAATCAACTCATATAATCTTGAAGTACCGTAAATTCCGGACTACAGAGCGCACCTGATTAAAAGCCGCACAGTCTAATTTTAGAAAAAAAATCAATATTGTACTTGTACAAGCCGCACCGGATTTTAAGCCGCAGTATCCCACGTAGTAATATGAAAAATTAGCTCAAACACTCATTCATTCTTTCATTATTTTTATTTAGAAATTAGCATGGATTAAAGTTCTCCATCACTGCGACGGATTTCCGTCAACCGGGCGGAGAGAGTTTGTGTGTGTGTGCGCGCGCGTATGAGTGTGTGTGTGTGTGAGTGTGTGTGTGTGTGTGTGTGGCGGGGGGGAAGGAGCTGTCACTGTTTGTGATATTAACGGATTTTAATGGAGGACGAAGAGCGGCCTCATTTACTGTCTAAACTCCGGAGCCGCATGCGGCTACTTGTTGCGGCTCCCTGCATGCAGCCTGCGGTTCCGGTGCCGGATGCGGCTCTTTAGCTCGGTGTCACTCCATGCCAGTGATGTAGCGGAGGGAGCACCACGTTGTCTTCATTTTTTATTATGCGTGCTTACGGTACAAGCCTGCGGGTGCGGGTTCTTTGCAGCGTAACGGCGCGTAAAGCCCGCTGTGACGATCGGCGGGCGCGTAAATACCCCTTCTCTGATGTTGGCTCACTCTTCCCGCCCCCGCCCCACTGAAGTTTACTCGCATTAACACTGCACCTGCGGCTGCACATGCGGCTGCACACGACTTATCCACCTGGCCGTAGCCAGGTATGTGGTCAGCGAGGTCCGGACCTCACCTATTTTTTCCGAGTTGTTTGTCAAATATGCCCAACTGAATAAGACATAAACTCATAAAAACTTGAAACCTCTCTGTGAAACGTGCTTGTAAATTGTAAACTTTGAAAAACATCCATGAGCTTTGTGTTGTTTGTGCCTGTGTGCGTGTTGTGGTGAACAGCTGTTTGATCAGCTGATGCACGTACTCGCAAATGCGCCCTGTGACGCGCTTGGCAGCGGGCCAAACCCCATTCAAAAACTAGAGTGTTTTTATTATTAGCACTTTGTACACCACATCCCCGCCCATCTACACCTAGGTGACCACAAAATATAATTTTTTAAATAATTCGGCACTAGTTCGGCCTGTCAAATCATCTGATCAAAGCCAGTTTATTTACTTTTATCCACAGCGGAGAGCGCGCCATGCGCTTTCTTTTTGATGACGCGTGCTTTGTTTTTAGCTCATATTAATTTTTATATTCCCATTCCACAGAGAACAAGTCACAGAGAGCAGGGCAAACATGTCCAAGAGATTAAAACAGAAGAATTTTATTGGTCTGCTGTTGCTAGACAAACTGTTTTTGCCGCCACGAAAAAAAAAAACATAAACAAGCCGCACCGTAGTAAAAGCCGCAGTGTTTGAAGTGTAGAAAAAAAGTAGCGGCTTATAGTCCGTAATTTACGGTAGATAAGCTTCAGTACCAGATGGCCGCATTGGGTGCCACTCCTGTTGGCTAAGAAAAGGAAACTGAAGGGCTCATCATAGTAAGGATAAGGAAAGTCTTGCCTGATCTGGATAAGATTAGGTCAGATGAGATACAATGGAGCTTCATTAATCCTTTCCAGCAGCAAAGCAAGCACACTCGTGTTAATTTTGACAGCACTTTTTAATTTGGTTTCAGTTGTAACCTTTTTTGCCTAAAATATCTTTTAGTTTTAAACATAATTTAGCCATCGAAATTGTTTTAACTTGAGTCTAGTTTTAGCTGGATTTCACAACATTTACTCAACTAAATCTACTGTAAATTTATTCAACTAAAATATGAAGTGTGGAGTCTAAGGCATTTTTTTTTATGTTCCTTTAATTTTTAAAGTCGTTGTACACTTGGAACCAAAGAAACATCTAATAAGTTTTTTATTATATGCTCGTTCAGTAAGATTGTATAAATTAACAGAAACAAATTTTACTTTTTTTTTATTTATTCACCTTTATTTAGGCTCCCTGACAGAATATCTCAGTTACAATACCAGAATGGACAACAAACCATGAACCTGCTCTACATGAATACATCAAATAGAGATAAAGAGAGTAACTCTGATTGGATCATTCCCCAACTTATCCCACCACCATGAAACTAAGGCAGCTGTGACTGGATGTCCCTCTCAACTCATCCAACCTTTCCACACTACCACAGTATCTGTGGTTGGATATATTTCTAACTTGTCCCTACATGAACAAATTAGGTCTGATTGGATTAAGTCTTTGTCAAACATTTCCATCTGCTTTTTATTTGTTGACAAAAATGTCAGGTAATTTAATTTTAGTTTTTGTTCATGTGCACGTGTTTTTTTTAAATCAAAGTCCAGTTTTCAACAAGGACAAAAAGGTTGTTGATGAAAACTATGAGGAAATTAATTAGTCAGCAAATTAACACTGAAGCACACAGGGTTAAAACATGGCTTCTTGCTACTGCTCCTTCCCGTCCTCAGTCTTCCTGTTACTCCTCCTCTTCCCAGTGAGAAGTTGTACAGTCTGATGGCCTCAGGGACAGAAGAGTTTCTCAGTCTGTTGGTCATGACTGGCATCGTCCATAATGTCCAGCAGTTTGTCATGTGAGCACTAATTTCTGCTGCCATGGAGACATTATGGTCCAAACAAAGTGGAAGGTATTGATTAGGGAATTGTTATGCAAACTGACTAATGGTATCGATTCCTTCAGGGAGATTTTATTGATTCTCAGCTGTATTTGGTTTTGCCATCTTTAATGAGTTGTCACAACTCACACTATGAGTTCCTCGCTGGAGTCTTACACTCTGATAGATGTTTGATTATGTTCACATCTAAAACCTAAATCCAGTATTTGTTTATGATTCTATTTTCAACACTCTGATGTAATGTAATAAGTTGACTAATCCTTTCAGCTGAACATTACTGGATATTAAAAGTTACGTCATGGTTGTGACTCATCTTCCTGCGTTACAGGAGTACAGGAGCAGTCACCTGGAAGTGACACTGTCCAGGTTTATCTGTGTGTCAACATTAACAAGTGTGTAATCCCGCTCAGCAGCTTCAGTCAGAGCACTTGTGTGATTGGTTTAACCATGCAGCGGCGGATGTGTCAGCAGCTACTCTCCAGCTTGCAGCTTTGTTTGACTGTAACTGTGCTTCTGTTGTTCAGCTTTCAGACCAAAGAGCAAATTCTATCAGCAGGAGCTTTATTCTGTTCACTTCTCTGCTGCCTGAAAGCTGTGAAACAAGAAAATGGAATAATTTTCCCCCTTTTACCGTGTTCACACACCATCCAATTAGAGCAGCGAAAGAGGAGAGAGCATCTGAAGGGTGGAATAAATGGACAAAGAAGACGTTAATGGGACAGGAGAAAAAACAGTAGACGGAGGAGGGAACAGACAAAAGAGAAGGATAATGTGCTGCTTGGAGAAGGGCTGAAGCCGAGAGTTATTTTCATTTCTAATCAATCAGGCCATTTTATTCTACATTAACAAATCACCTGGGACTCTTGGAAAGAAATAACACTCTTTAGAGAGGCACAGATTGTAAAATCGGGTGAATCTGATTCTTAATGTCAAAAATAACAATCCATGCCCGCATCAGACCAACACAATCATTTCTGTCTTTTCTGATGGCACCATGTCATACAGCTTTAGAAAGCTCTCGTCTGACTCTGACTGACAGATTGGAGAAATCAAGTGTGGTACCAGCCAGTCGTCAAATGCTGCTGTCATGACAAGATCTATCTTTGTAACTGTGCGCAGGTTCTTAGGTCACCCACAGGCGGGTCAAGAAGTGTCAGTCATGGACATAACTAAGGTGCTGTGTGAGTCTTGTACTCAAAGAAAGAACAGGAGATGGTTTCGGACTCTCATGTATCAAGACTGTGGTTCTCAAATGGTGTGGAGTAGCAGTGGTGTGCCTGGAGGCAGGTCTAGGTGTGCCTTGGGAATTTAAACATCATCAAGATATTGAAATGACTCTTTGAGGTGAATTAGTTAAAGTACAAAGCTGCAGACTGTGACTTTAAAAACATCTCTGTAAAACCTTGAAGGGGTGCCTTCTTTTGCAGTTAAAGGGACTGTGAGGAGAGTCTATTACCGGCGACATTAGGACTCTGCTACCCATGAGCACGCGCGGCGACTGTCGTAATGCTGCGTTCCAGTAACCTTGGAACTGGAAGTGACATCATCTCGGACTTATCAACATTCCATTTGAAGTCTGAAAAAAACATGCTGATCTACCAGGCTATTGTTAGCTGTTGTTAGCACACCCTGCGTTGTTGTTCACAAATATCACATGAAGAATGTGATTATCACTATGGCAGCATTTTTGTAAATATAGGTCTAACAATACGATGTATACAGCTGATCTAGAGCGACACACCCCAGTCAGAAGTGCAAATAAATGGATTATTACAGGAGCTAAATAACTGTTTACACTGGGGGCAGCCATCTTCGATTGTCAGCTCGGGGGTGACGAGGTTTCACCAAGTTCCCAGTAGGAAATTCTGACTTCGGGGGTCGTTCCAGTTGCAGTTTCCTACTCAGAACTTGGAAATTCCTACTTCTGACTACAACTGAAATGCACCACAACACGTTACCGAAGCCAAAGCGTGTGTTTGTTGTGTTGTAGCCCGGACCTTCCTCAGAACTCTGCATTGCTTTACAACTTCTTTTTTCAACAACTTACAGGATGCAAAGCGACGAGGTAATGTATCTCTTTCTAGTTACATAGCGGTAGATTTTGACGTGTGACAACAAGCAAGTTTTGGAAAACTTAGTATTGTAGTTTTGTAGCCGGCTATATATCGCTACTTACAGCCTGGTGCTCTAAGACGTGTCTGAGTCATATAAATTCGCTCTAGTTTTAATTGTCTTGTTCCTGAAGTTGAGTATCCAGGCCAGTCCAGTCCAGTCCTGTCCGACCCAACCAAGAAGCAAAGGAATAGCATTTATAGATAACCTATTTTGATGCTATAAAACTCATCTCAAAGTGTGTATTTCGATCAGGCATATATCTAAAAGTGAGACTTTTTGCAATTACTTAGAAACTCCTCACATTCCCTTTAAGAAAAGAAGAAGGTACGGGAAGTTATTATTTCTGTTTCCTGTTTATGAGCTATCAAAATGTTTTAAAAAGGGTCAAGTACAACTGTGTTGAGGACTTTTTGATGATTTGTCAAGATATCACATTTTTTTATTCATATTTTTGGATAAATATTGCAAAAGAAATACAGCCTTCTTTCTGATAATATGAGACATAAAGCTACATTCACTCCAACATGATTTGGGCAACCTCGGCAACTACTCACCATGCAAAGTCAATGTGTAGCCATGACAGGGCGGCCCAACCCTCCTGCAATGTAATGGACATGTTTTGGCGACTTGGATGTGTAGGAGACATGGGGGTCGCTCTTGTCCCTGCAGATGGGGACTCTTGGGGTCGCTTTGGACTTGGAACCAAGTCATGAAGGTTGGTCGCTGAAGTTAAAAAATATGAACTTGTGTGGCAATGTTGCATGTGGCTGTGCAGCGACAGCCAATTAGTGTTGTGTGGGCGTGTTAGGACCCCCATGTTTTTATACTGGTTCACAGAGTGACAATCCATGTCCGTGTGGGAACACGAGTTAGTGAGTACATTAGTCCAGATTAATATGTTGCCACAAGGAATGAACGGCCAAAATAAGGCATTGAGCTGCTTGGAATGATAACAAAATATATGCCAATGAAACAAGCAACTTTGACTCAGTGAGGGTCTTATAGTCAGGTGTAAAACCTGCTGTGAATGGAAATATTTTTTAGACACCTTAAAGTCAAATTTCCTCATTTCATAGGCAGATTATTTTACTTCATACAAGCAACTCAGGCTTGATTTTAAATGCTTATATCTTCAAATAATATGTCAATTCAGACAAATCAGGAAATTGTAGCTTCGGATAAGTTAAGTCAGGTTAAAATTGGGCAAAAATTATCACCTAGATATGAGTTTTTGCAGTGTTGTCAAATGAAAATAAGCACTTTAAAGCTGTCTTTTACATCTACATAATTGGTTTTGGGTAACTGTGTCAAAATGAAGCTCTCATTTAAGTCATTATCCAACAGTCAAGTTCCTTAAATATATTTCCTACAGATCATAAGAATAATGTCCGGCCTTAAATGTGTGCTTTTCAACACATAATAATAAACTTTTCAACATGATTTAAAATTACTCAAATTAAATGTAAACAAAATTGAAGTCCCAACTATTGAGTCTTACAAATCATGTCTTCGCATTAGTTGAACTTTCTGTTCGTACATTGTAATTTGATGGTGTTTTAGTATCAGCTTTAGATATTTTAACCTCCTGTCAGCTTGAGAAGTTCTCCTACTAGAATCACAGTAGCACAATAACAAGTTATATGTTCACTATAACAGTTTGTTTCAAGTCTTTCACGCAGCTAAAACTAAGTTTTGAAAGGCACAAAGGAAAATATAGGCAGCAGCTCTAAACACAGTGTTTGTTTTTGTTTCTCCACCATCTGTCTCATCCACACTCCATCATCAGACAGCTTCCCAGCACCATCCTGTCTTTTTGGAGAGCACTCTGCATCCACAGCCCACTCCTGAGTGAAGGTTAAACTTCGTGAGCACAGATTGTTTGTTCAGCATGCCCCCCCCCCCACCACCCTTCAGCAGTGAGAGGCAGAAACGCTGCACCTCTGCGCTCCTGTTTTGCCTTTTGGATCACACGATGGCAGAGTTACAACCAGGCTGATGGAGAGCGACAAGATAAAACTCAGTGCACCATGAACGTCTCCTGACAGACTGAGCAGAAGTGAAATATTGACATAAGTTTTTAAGGTTAAGAGTTGAGCTGCCAGTCAAACTGAACACAAATCTCAGCGTTCAGCAGCAGAATTATAAACTCCATTTTGAATAAGGTTTAAAAAGAACAAAATCGCTAACACTAACTCTCCATTATAAACCAAAATGATTGACTTTGCACGTGCACTTTGGGTACATATTCCAACAGAGTAAAGGTCGAGGAAAGGGTATCCCACATGAATCGATTGTGAGCTTTCTGAAATGGAAATCTGAGCCCTCGTTGATGCTCCCTTATCCGCCACTTTCCTCTCCTCTGTCACTGTTGCCAGTTCAGTGAACCTGCAGAAATCTTTAACTCTGTTAAAATGTCACAGCAGCAGTGAGCTGCCACTGATGGAGGAAGAGTAGACATGCTTTATTTAATGTCAGCCTCTTTCTTATTGTATGAGACTCTCCTTAAGACCAGTGATAACTGAGAATAACCATGCAAAGAGAATCTCCAAGTACCCAGTACTGCAGCAGGAGAAAAGATGATAAAAAAGGTTGAGCACTGTAAGCAGCTAAGGGCCTGTTTATACGGCAAAAGAACCAAGAGCTTTACATTTACATGAGTACAGTACGGGTACTCTCACCTAGATATGAGCTTTTGCAGTGCCTGAGGGGCTGATTACAGGAGGCCTAAAATGGTCAAATCCGATACGTTTTTATTGCGTTTTGGCATGGGAATGGTACCTGGAGTGCTTAAATCCGCAAACTTTAGAAACCAGGCTCCAGAGTGGAGAGTTTTCAATACGCTCTCCATGCAGCACCGTGTAAACCCATATCAGAGCGTGTCAGGGTGAAACACTGATATCACCACATGCCCAGTACTCTTTCACATGAAGGCTACGCACGCATACCAGGAACAACAACAGCTTAAGCCGTCTACTGAGTAACATGTGTGCTGCTTACCGTGCTCGGTTTGTTATCCAGACAAAACTATCCAGACAGATTTGTTGTCCGAACCGATTTGTAGTCCAGACAAGAAACTCCTGTGTCTCTTTGTGTCCACTCACCACTGTTGTTTGTGAAAAGTTTTTCTTCTTCGTATGTGTGCTGTAGCAGCGCTGCCTCTCTGCAGACCTACACCGTCATCTACTGAACCAGCATGCATACTACTGCAGTTTCATTCGTCTCCAGCGTCTCCGTCTGAACGTGGATTGACTTGAATGGTCTTCAAGTCAATTGGTCTTCCCAAAAAGACAATATCCAACCTACAATTATTACAGAATTCAGCCGCACGAGTGCTGATGAGGACCAGAGGGCGGGAACATATTTACTCCAGTTTTAATATTGCTGCATTGGCTCCCCGTGTGTTTCAGGATCAATTTTAAGATTCTTTTACTGGTTTATAAATGTCTTAACGGCCTTGGACCTTCTTATTTATCTGACCTGTTTTTACCGTATCAGCCCTTGCGGACCCTGAGGTCCTCTGGCACTGGCCTTTGAATCATACCAAAAGTTAGAACTAAGACACACGGGGAGGCGGCTTTTAGTTATTATGGCCCCATTATGGAACAGCCTGCCGAAGAATCTCAGGGCTGCAGAGTCTATTGATACTTTTAAAAAGAGGCTTAAAACCCACCTTTTTAATCAAGCTTTTACTTGATTTAATCGACTTATCTATTCCTTTATTATTTATTCTTCTATTACTTTATAACTTTTTTATTCTTTTAGTCAAATTTCTTATCATATTTAATTCTTAATTTTTTACGTTATTTCAGCTATCCATTTTATGTTATTTTATCTCTCTTCTTTATGCCCCCCTTCTCTTATATTTATATTACTGTTTTAGTATGATGGTTTTAGCTCCAGTGCTTCCTCATGGGGGCCCTCCACACTGGGAGCTGCTCCTGGTCCACTTCTGGGGCCGCTGCCGGGGGATGGCTCCACCTGCTTGGCTGGAGGCTCCTGCACTGTGGTGTGGGGCCTCGTGTCTGTGTGGGGCAGGGAAGCTTTGTGTTGCTTTTAAGTATGAAAAGTGCCTTATAAAGTTTGATTTGATTTGAATACACGAAGGAAAAATTCTTTGCGTTTTTAGTCAGAGAGTGTCCATGTAAACGTAGCCTGAATCCGCAAACTTTTGAAACCAGGGCCCAGAGTGAAAACTTTTGAAAACATTTTCATCTCCATGTAAACAGGAATCTCATGGGGGTGCTGGTTTGACGGAGTGGTTAGCAACTAGGCATGTCCCATATACATACAGTACTTCTGCCGGCACGGCTTTGAATTCAGCCTGTGACCAGTTTGCAGAGTGACTTCCCCACTCTCTCACCCCCTTGCCTGTCCACTGTCTCTCTCTTATCAATAAAGGCACAGAATGCCCAAAAAATACCTTTGTGCTGCTAACCATGGTCTGCTTATTGCTTCTCCAAAAAGTGTGGATTTGCTGTGTCAATACTCTGACCAGCGGAGAAGCATTTGTTATTTTCACTGAGGACATTACAAACTTCCATCACCAGCCACAACATAAATGAGGGAATTGATCAGCAAAAAGACTCATGATAATGATTCTTTGATCAAGTTGTTATTGATTCTGGGGTGCTGGTTTGGCGTAGTGGTTAGCACCCCATGTACATGCTTCTGCCGGTCCAGGTTCGAATCCCACCTGTAACCAGTTTGCAGAGTGTCTTCCCCTGCTCTCTCTCCCCCTTTCACAAGCCTATCCACTGTCTCTCTCCTATCAATAAAGGCACAAAATGCCCCCAAAAAATATACATTAAAAAGTTGTTATTGATTCTCCGCTGGAACTTATTTTCGATTCACATCCCTATTTACAAGCAGTGGTTGAACTTTCAGGATGTCACTGACACAACAGGTAGTGCATGTGCTTTAGCAAGGTCACCGGTTTGATCCAAGTGGGGTCTTCCCATGTGGAATTTTCATGTTCTTCCTGTGCATGTGTGGGTTGTCTCCGGGCACTCTGGCTTCCTCCCACAGACCAAGACATGCTCAACCATTTACAACCTTGATCTTTGACCTGTGTTCTATGTCCTGATCTCCAGCTCTTGGAGTCATTAGTTTTGGGCTGCATGTTTTATCACCTACACCAAGGAGGTTATCTTTTTGCCAGCGTATATTTGTTTGTTTGTTTGTTAGCAAGATTACACAAAAACTACTGAATGGATTTTGCTGAAATTTTTCAGATGTTAATGGCCCAACTAAAAAATGACTAGATTTTGTTTGTGATCCAGATAATCGCTGTTGGTAAACAACTGTTTTTGCTCAATAACAGTCTAATTAATAATGATATCAATATATTTCCGAGTGATAGTTGTGGGTTTTCAGGGTCAAGGAATCATATTATGATGGTAACTTTATCATAGAACTATTGCTTATAGATGTAACAACAACAATATGTGTGCTACCTAGGTGGAGGTTTGCACTGTCCTAGTGCTTTCTAATTCTTTACTTCTATCACATTTGTGCATTTATGATTGTATGTACTGGCTGAAATGTGGGTAAAATTAAAAACTGATCATTAAAAAGTAACTATTTGACAATGTTTCTCTAAGTATTTGACTAGTTAGATTTACCCTCCTCCCTTAGCTTCATAGAGGATCTACAGGTTGGTGACCACTGGTATAAAAGTTTGAAGTTCAGGCTGGTGAAGCTGTTTAGCGCTTCAGCACAGCACCTTTATAGGTCAGAGCTCTCGATGGAAGAGCAGTGGAAAGGACTAGAAATCTTGCAGATTAAACATACAGCAAGTCAGGAGTGTGTGTTATTGTATAACAGTGAATATCGAGCGTGAAATCTACACAGCTCAAGGCGTCTGCCTGAATGAGCTCACGAGCATCGCTCTGCTGATGTATCTATAACAAACTAGCATTTATAGCTAACTGCCAGACACAAACTCTTGGCTCTGACAGAGAGTGCTGCCTCTGTGAAGAACTGAAGCTAATTGCTCCTCATTAAAGCCTTGATGAAGGTGCAGCCTGTGATCGAAGAGGAAACCAGCAGAGACGATCCCTGTGTCAGCTCCTCTCTGCTCTAATCGTTCTTTTTTTAGTGTTTCTTTCCCCTTTAATTTGTCCTGTCTAAAACTTCATGCAGAAATGTTTGCTGTTTGTGTAAATAAAGCCCTTTTTTCTACACATTGTGACTGAATGAAGTAAATTCAACTGCACTAAAACTTACATTCATATCTAGGGGTGCACCAGCCACAATTTTCTGGATGATCTCCGATCACTGGTCTTTAAAAAGCCTGACCTGCCGATTGCGATTTTCCTATATCTGACAGCATACCTTCAAAGTTCCAATCTTGTTTTATTGAAAAACATTAAAAATACCTGTTAAAGTACCTTGTTTTAACTGCACACGAGGTAGTTCTCTCCAGTATAACTGAAAAGTTTGAATATTGATGTCTGAACAACTAAATTAGATCAGTTCCTTTAGTCTTTCATTTCCCACATTAAAAAATTAACAATACTGATGCAACAGGTTACACTGCAGGCCTGTTTTGAGCCTCTTACCAAAATAAAGTGCACAACAGTATTTTGCTTTACAAATAAAGGAAATCACAAGGCTTAAGGTAGTTATTAAAATAATCTACTGGTCAAACTAACAACACACCATAAACCACTAATAAAGTGTCCTGAGTTTTAACTTTCCTTGCAGTGCAAAAAGGAAAAAATGCCTAAATGCAGCATATTTGTGGCTACTTAAATGTAAAAATACCGCGGGCCTGTCAGTCTGGCAGAGAAAAAAACTACATTGGCTGACTTTCAGACCTTTGTGGAGATAAAAAAGGTCAGTTTCTCATGTTAGGATTGGCCCATCAAAGATTCCCCAAAATTGAGGAAATAGGCAAGTTCAATCGGTGCATGTTTATTAGGGCTGAACAATTTGAGAAAATAATCTAATTCTGATTTTTTTCCCCAATATTGCGATTTACTCTGCAATTGTTTTAATGTTCCTCATCTTATGTATTCTTAGACAAATATAAGCAGTAGATCTTTTTATAGTAAAACCAATATGACATTAAATTAATCTAAGGATAAAAGATTTGAGAAAAAGTGGAGAAGTAAAGAACAGAAGCAAAATAGGTATGAAATTGTAAAAACAGGGTAAAAATGGAATGAAAGTGGAAAAAGGGTGATAAATAGGTGCAAAATAGGTATGAAATTGCAAAAAAATGTTGAAAAAATTGGCAAAAAATCCAAAAGTGGCTTAGGAAAATTGATTATGGCAGCAAAATTGGGAATTAGATTTGAAATTAATCTAAATAAAAACATGTAAAAATTCCAAAAATGGTTCTGACAGTGGCCAAAAAAAGATGAAAGGGGGCAAAATAGGCTTTAAGTTCTAAAAAACGGGGTTAAAAAAAGGTAAAATGATCCAAAAGTGGGAAAAAAGTGTATGAATAGAGGTTAAAAAAAAATAGCAATGAAACTGCAAAAAACTACATCACAATGCCAAATTGTTCACCTTTTTTTAACCCCGTTTTTAGAACTTAAAGCCTATTTTTGCCCCCTTTCATCTTTTTTTGGCCACTGTCAGAACCATTTTTGGAATTTTTACATGTTTTTTTTAGATTAATTTCAAATCTAATTCCCAATTTTGCTGCCATAATCAATTTTGCAATTTAATCTAATTTGCAATTAATTGTTCAGCCCTAATGTTTATTCATATCCCATGCCTTTTTTCCCCTCAGTCTTTGAACTGGCCCTGCCCTTTTGGGACAGGTGCTGAAAATGGTGTCCATGTGGTGCCAGTTGACCCAGCACAACATTTGGTTTTCTGTGTGTTCTGACACATTTCTATCAGAACCAGATTTAACTTCTTCAGCAGTTTGAGCAACAGGAGTTTGTCTGTTTAATCCGACCACACGGACCAGTCTTCACCCCCCACAGGGATCCTTTGCTGCCTGTAAGCCTCCCCCACCCATGACCTTGTAGCCAATTCACCACTGTCCCTTCCTTGGACCACTTCACAAAGATACTGACTTGAGCACGTTGAGAACACCCCACAATAGCTGAAATATTGACAAACTCAAATACATCCTGATGTAAATAGTTCCTGCAAATAGCACACGTATTAGCATGACCTTGACAAACAGTCATGGCTGCTGTGGACCTGCTGAATTCCACAACATAAATTCATAGTTTTAGACCAGTTAACCCCAATTTAATAGCAGTTCAGATAGATAATGCTATATTAATCAGCATCATTACTCTCCAGTTTATGATCATTATAAATGTTAATGTTAGATTGATCACTCTTTCCATGGTAACTGTCTAAACAGCCATGTAGGCATGACCGTCTTGAAATGGAATGCCACCTTACCTTTAACATTTGTACATTAAACAAATATGGTGCTTTATAAACAAAGATTAATTGACTCCATCTTCAGCAGAGACAAACTGGTGAGGACAGATTTATGAGCTGGGTGTCCATGGTTTTGTCACTATCATAATTCTTATAACCTCCACCGAGGCGGTTGTGTTTTCACCGGAGTTTGTTTGTTTGCAAGATTACTTAAAAACTATAGTATGGATTTACATAAACATTTTCCGAGAGGTGTGGTTTGGTCCAAAGAAGAAGCCATTAAATTTTGGTGGTGATTGCAGCCAAAAAAATCTTCAAATTTCAAAAAATCTCATATGTTAACATTGAGCTGGATTTTAAAAAATCATATCTCTGACATCATGTAATGGATTTGCTTCAAAATTTACAGGACAATACAAATGACATGTACCTATCATTAAGGTAAATTTCATGTAGCTCCGATGATTGACGTCACAAAATAATATTGAAGTTTATAAAAGCAAATCGCATTCATTTCTCCTCGGCTGCTTAGAGGAGAAATGAGGGTGAGGGTTTCGCCCCCTAATTCATTGTGGGAATTGTAGGTTATATGCAAACTGATGTTTTTCAAGCCTATGCCGGTTTATTTCCCATCTTCCCTTCCAATGCTGGTGGAGGAGCTCCCCACATTGACAGACATAAGCGGAGACTCAGCCATCCACTGCTCCACTGCTCTCTGAATGCTTTTCTACCGTAAGTCCCTTTGTTAGGGATGGGAATTGTAAGATTCTATAGATACCAATGCTATTAATGATCCTGCTAACCAATCCAATTCTTCAACGATTCCCTCATTGATTCCTGCAAAAATTTTCTGTGTTGGCAAATGTTGGTCTGTAGATTTTCAGTGTCAACAATGTCAAACACATGTCACAGCAGAGATAACTGCTTCTGCAAGTTGCTGGTGTTTTGTCTCACTTAAGGTTTTGCAGTAGGCGCCTTTTGTAAAAAATTAAGCCACAATTCTGACACTTCTGAAACCTGTCAGTGGAAGGAATTGATATGGGAGTTGATTCACAAAAAGACTCCTGATATTGATTCTTTGATGGAGCTGTTAATGATTCTCAACTGAAATAGTTTTCGATTTCCATCCCTACCCTTTATCTCTGCCTGAATTGATACATCTCTATATGTAAGTATAGCTACATGTTTGTGAAGAGTATGGTTAAGCCCGCTCTGTTGTGAGGTGCCTGGGGATAACACTTGTTATGAATTGGTGTGATACAAAAAATGATTGATTGGAGTGTTCGAAATAGTCTTCATTGTCTTGCCGTCATATTTTGCCCTTGTCAAACTCATTCAGATCCTTATGCTTGCCCATTTTTTTTTCTTCTAACATTAACTTTGACGTCAAAACGTTGACTTGCTGCCTGATAAACCCCCCACCCCACTAACAGGTGCCACGATGAAGAGATAACGAGCGTTATATTCCTCACCTGCACTTGTGATCATAACGTTAGGCTTCATTAGTCACTAACATTAAATGTGAGCTCACATGAGTGTGTAATGTTACTGCAGAACATTACGTCTCTCCAGTGTCCACACAGTGAAGTTAATAAATGAACAACTCTCCTCCATGTTATACAACGTGCCCCTCGACAGTGACACATTGTTTTAATTTATAAAAATGTGACAAGATTTGAAAAATGCTTTCAATTTCTGCCGGGGATAACTGCAGCAGTTTTGAGTCCTTCATTCAAACATAAACTAGCAGCCAGAAGTGCAACTGAACCTTGCTCCCATTTCCTCCAATAGTCCATAAAGTATTCAACCGAGACCACTTTGGAGTGGCCGGTTGCAGATCTGCTATTCCTTTATTTGAGCGGTATCTGATGTCGATTGTGTTTTTTCATAAGGAGCTCTACAAGCCTTTAAAACTATATTAAAGTTTAGACAAGCAGGATCTGCACAAAGTCCGGTTGGTTTAGTGCAGCTCTGCAGAGGTTAAATGTGAAACCTTTAGTGAGATCTTTTATTCAACTGAAACATGTTAAGCAATAACACATTAAAAAAAGACTAATGGTTACATGATGCTATCAGTGATAGTGTTTAATTCAGACAGGCATCTTAAAGGAAAGGTTTCATCAGAACAGACATCAGGGCCTCTGGTGAACAAAAACTAGAGTTACAGCGCCCTCTGGCTGTGACACTGAAAATTAATTTTCTGAAGCTGAAGGTCCCAAAGATTATGCATCAGACAACGCTGGTGCTCGTTTTTGAGGTTGTTTTTCCGTTGATTAAGTCTCTGGCATGTGCGTAAGCAGCTAGTTTTCCTCATTAGATTTTGTTGTTAGGGTGGGTGTTTACTAAGGGAGGTTAAATACCAAGTTTTTCCTTCCTAACTTTGAGAAACAGATACAAAAACATATTTTTATATAAGTAATTTCATGGCCTCTGATGTGTCCACTTGTGGGACATGGTGTGATATCTTTTTCCTAATGGAACTTGAGGCTAAAATAGAGATAAAGGCAAATGATGTAATTAGCAGTGTGTTTTAATTACATCTAAAAGTCTGCCCAGCTTTGTAATAAAACCTTACAAAGCTAATTTTATACATTTAACGACACTGCTGGATGTTTTGCTACATCCCAAATCCCCTTCAGGAGCACAGTCGAAGCGGATGATAATGTGTTCATTTTCATTTCCTTTCTCACCCGCTTTTGATCACAGAGGAAGAGGCCACAGTCTCAGCGAGTAAAAGATTCACTGAAGCACCTTCACTGTTGTCCTTCTACAGCCTGAGAGAGAATAGTCTAGAGCAGCACAATACTTACTCCAGAGGCTTTAACAGAATCTGTTTAAGATGTTTTGCTGCAACACAGGCAGAGAAACGGCGCATACATTCACCTGGAAACATCAGGCTTTACCAGTCGAACATGTAGATCAGTGAATGTCAAGAGCTCTTCAAATGTGCCTGATTCAGCAGGTCATCCAAGGCTGAGCGCTCGTCCACGGCTCAGAGAGAAACAATCAGGAAAAGAACATTGAATTCAAACACAAAACTGACCATCCCGCTGGATGTGATTACAGTTTATGAGAAAGAACCAAACACTTGAGTAAGAAGTAAGTTTAAAAAATTATTTATAATATGATACAAGGATATTTTGTGCAAGGGTTGTTGGGGCTGAAAAACCTGTACATTATGAACAAAGCACTAAAAAAGTCAGTGACAACCTGAAAGCAGAGCATGGCTGATGGGCCATGATTGAGTCAAAGGTCCTGTCCCAATATCCACTCCCCAGACTCACGGCCTCCCTCAAAGGGGCATTCACTGAAAGTCCACTGAGGGGCTTAAGGGACCCAAAGGTTTCAAAGTGAAACACAGGGTGTTTCAGCTGTTCGTTGCATAATCATCGAGCATAATTAACTTGCTGGATCGCCAACTTTTGCTCTCCAAGGAAGGCTCGAAAAGGCAAAGCCAACGGCAACACTTGAACCGCAACGTAGTCATCCATCTTTGTTGTGGCAATTGAATTTGGCGCTAGTTGTTATGGGAAACTGGCGTGACGTATACAGACATATACATTGGCGTGATGACGTAGCCCTCTGGTTGGCACCCATTTGTGGAAAAGCAAACGGTTTTTAACCGGTTCGCACTTGAACCAACTGCGAACCGGCTCTAGCACCAGCCCTGGAACCAGCTTGGTGGAAAAGGGGTAAGGAAGTTCCGTCACAGTTCTCATTATGGCACTTTTGTTTGGGTCAGGAAATGAAACACTGGCTAGAACTGCTGCTGAAGCTGCTCAGTTTGCAGTAAAGCACTTTAACTTCAATAGTTAAAATAGATTGGTTCAAAGTTTGGCCATGATCTCTGCCTCATATCCCTGGGTTAAGGTTTTGCTGTTGTTTGCAAACAGGAGCACATTCAGATGTGATAAATTCATGATTTTGAAAAAATGCCCATTTGCACACATGAGTAGTTTTCAGCTGCAGGCCTGTTAGCTGTGCAGTAGCTTTGCAATTTAAATTAAAAAAAAGCAACATTCTTAAAGCAGTTTGGCAAATAAAACTCATTATTTATATAGATGTCAGCTTCTGATTTTTAATTTTCAATCCCACTTAAATTCCTTCTCTATTGCTCAGCTTTGCTTTGCCATGTTTCCCTTTTAAATCTACAGAGAAACATCGGTTTTGCTTCTCTGGTCACGAAACATCAGGACACAGTGGGGCTTCAGAGTATTTCTGAGTTAGGGGTACAACGGTACAGAACAATTATGGTTAATTACCATTCTGTGATGAGCCACGGTTCGGTTTGTTTTTGGTTCACAATGTTGCTTTATAATTTTCCTTATATTTAGGCGTAAATCCAAATCTTCTTATCCTGGAGGCTTAAATAATAACATGCAAAACTGTATTTTTCCCGGCCTCAACGTGTGCAGCTCCGGTCTATCTGTGCACAGTGCTGATTGGAAGAACAGCTTGTTATGAAAACACACACTGTTACAGCCCTAGCAATAGTCTTGAGTGATCAACAATCTACAGATGAACATGGGAGAAGTTGGGCACCCTGCGGTCCTGCACCCCTGAGTGAAGGTGTTCAGTCGAGAGCGCAGATATTGGGACAGGGTCAAACAGATAACTATAAAAGCTACAAGCATTATCATACAAACAGTTTCCACCAGTATACAATGGCTGTATAGGATTAGATTACATATTTATATAAAGTGCATAAGAAACAAACACTTGCAGTGAAGGTCTGAAGTGATTTGTGACTGAATGTAAACCCACCACCACATGCTGCAGCCGTCTCATCGTATGGCCTGGTGGTTGGTGAAAATGTCACTGTAAAGACTTGGCAGGGCAAAAGTTGGCCATAGTTCATCTGCAGAATATATACTGTATTAAAATGTATGAAAAGGGTAACAAATCTGTGCAATATATTGAATGCTACAAATATCTATAGGAACAGTTGTGAAAAAGTTCTTAAATTCCCCTTTATACAATTATAAATAGACACTCCTTGTTTGAGTCTCTGTCCTCGCCAGAGCGTAGCACCACTCGCTTCCATTCTCCAACCTTGAATATGAAATAACCTGAAATAACTGACAAGGTTCGCTCTCGTTCCAGGGGAATAAGACATCTTTGACGTTAAAGGTATAAGAAAATATATGCACTGTTAGTGACTAGATTACATGTTTTGTTTATAGGTCATAATTCTGTTTTTTTTCCTCTAATATTGTTTCAAGATTACAAAAAGCAAGTGAATTCAGCATCACAGTTGAGTCTTGAGAATACAGGAGAGCAAAGAGGCATCAAGCGGTCCATCAGACTCAGTCCAGCTCCTCTCCAAGCCAAAGAGCGGGGGCTTGTGGGGGATTATCTAGGTCTGCTGGGAACCCTGTGAAGAGAAGTCATGAGCTGTGTGCTGTAAGATATTATCAGGGTTGCTGTTGTGGTAAAGAGGTGGTGTTTCTTACTGAGTTGGTTCTTTTGCGTTTCCAGCAGTCTGGGTTGAGTCGTTTCTGCTCCTCAGCCAGAGCCTTGGCCTCCATGGTGTACATCCTCCTCTCCTCACTCTTCATCTTCTTCCACTTGTCACCCAGGATTACACTGATGGCTCTGCAGTGTGTGGACAGAGAATAGAGTTCAAGGACTCAGTCTTCTTGGGGTTATAGTCTTAAATAATGACGATGATTCCACTAAGCGGCCAGATTTAGTTCAGTTCGGTAAGGCATGCAGTTAAGTGTTTCTTCTGTCAAAAGCCAAAAGAGAAAACAAAATAAACCATCTGTACATCCTTCACTTTTTTGGCATCCTTTTGTTTGAGCATCAAGTTTTACTGTGCACATGCTACAAGGCGTCTGGTCCAGATGTTGGCCTGATCCCCCTCACAACCAAAGCCAGCAAAGCGGTCCTTAAGAGCATCTGACTTGATTATCCAGATGTGAGGTGTGTAAATAGGGATTTTGTTTATGTTTGTGTTTACTGCTGGAAATTACTTGCTGAAATTTTCAGGAGACATTGGTAATGGCCCAACTTAAAAATGATGATTCGATTTTGGTGGTTATTCCAGATAACTGCAATTAGCAAAGGATTGTTTTGCTCAATAACTGTCCAACTAATAATGACATCAATATGATTCTGAGCGCTAGTTGTGGGTTTTCAGGGTCAAGGAATCGAATTATGATGATAACTTTATCATAAAACTGTTGCTTATAGATGTAACAGCACTATGTGAGCTACTTTGGCGGAGGTTTGCTTTCTGAAAGCTTTGTCGTATCCTTATTGATCATCTCAGAAGAGAAGGAGGGCCATCCTGACTTTACGACAAAAATATTTGCTCTTGTTCACTATTTGCAATCAGAAATTCTCATGTGTGAGAGGAACACTGAGGACAGCCAAGTGCCTGCTCTGTGCTTTTACTCATGGAACGATGGAACAAAAGCCAAAAAGAAAGCAAGCTGGCTGAAGGAAGAGGCACAACAAGGTGCTCTTGGCATTGGTCGTAAACGCAAAGGATAAAATCCAGGCAAATGTCAAAAACAGAGGATCAACCTGTAGATTTATGGCAAAACACAAGCATCAATACAGCATGGCCTATGAATAACATAATAACCACATGGACAGGAAAAAAAGCTGGACTTAGTTATTATCACCACTTACCAGGGGCCAAAGACGCTAACCACACTTGGCTTCATACCCTCATTCTTGTTGTCCAACATGTTTGTTTACTGTTTAGTGAGGTTAGAGATGGGTATTGGTAAGATTTTATTGATACCAATGCCATTAATGATAATGCTCATTAATTCATTTCTTTATAGATTCCTGATGATTTTCTGTGTGGAAAAGACTTGACTGACAGGTTTTCAGTGGCAGCAGTGTCACAGTTTGACACAGTGTTTGAGCACTTCTGGCTCCATCGGCCATGATTATTAGTTTGATATAATATCTGCTGACTTCTCTTGATGGGGCACATGAGGCTCTTCATTTGTGAATCATGCAGAACAAGGTTAAAAGAAGTGATAAGGGAACTGATCAGATAATAGACTAATGATGATTCCTTGAAGGCTTTGTCATAGATTCTCAAGTGGAAGTGTTTTTTTGATTTTTCATCTCCAATGTGGATCATCTTGTTGCAAACAACACACAATAATAACTAAACACTGTGTCTGAGAAGTCTTAAAAATGCATTACTGAGGTGTTGGTGGCTGTGGACTTGATTTGTCAGACGTAACACTTTGAGGAATGCTCTTTAGTCCAACTTGGTGCTTTCAATAGCCTTATCAAACACACAGGCACACACAAACTGCAAAATAATGTCAAATATTTTTACGATGACATCCTGAAACTTTGTTGGCAGCTTCCTGGTGAAGTTAATCTAAGCATGCATCATCTCAGAGTGTTAGATGGACTTTTAGAAATAAATATTCTCAGTCTGACAAACATCCATCCATCCATCATCTATACCGCTGATCCCTTTTGGGGTTGCAGTGGGTGGAGCCTATCGCAGCTGTTAACAGGTGAGAGGCAGGGTACACCCTAAACTAGTCTCTAGCAAATCGCAGGGTCACACGGAGAGAAAAATGACCATTCACTGTCACACTCATACCTAAGGTATTCTGGAGTCACCAATAAACCTAATGACCCAAATGTCCCGTAGAGAACCCAACGAGCCACAAGGAGAACATGTAAACCCCCACACAGGAAAACCCTGATAGTGGAAAGATTTCATTGATACCATTAATTAAATGTAATTAAATGGTTTCATACCTGTTATCTTTCCCTGGATACATCTGTGTGTACTCCACTCTGTACTTCTTGGCAAAGAGCATGAAGGCATTCATTGGCCGCTTGCATTTTGTGGGCGTGGCACCACTGGCTGTCCCTGAGGTGTGGCTCCTGTGCATTTTGCCTGATGTGGATTGCGGTGAGCAGGAGCGCTCGAGTTTATCACAGTCTGGACTCACAGCTCCTCCGCTGGACAGGGAGGTCCTGCGCTGGCGAGCCATGCTGCTGAGAACGTACACCGCTGACGAATCGAGAGGGGTGAAGTCGTAACTGCAGACAACAGAAAGGGGACACAAACTTTAATCATGCATACTTTATCTGTTATAATTTGTCTGAGGTTTGTTTTGTCCTTAAAATTCACATCATTGCAGTCAGTGATAGAAGAAAAAAACAGGGATCACGTCTTTGCAGTGTCTACATATCAGTACAAACAATGATTTAAATTTAAAAGAGCTGAGTTGTTGTTGCACTTACATAAAAAAGTTAAACCAAAAACATAATACAAGACCATTTTTAGGCAGAGAGAGAAAAAGTTTATCAACTTTAATTTTTCGCCTACAAATTAACTAATGTTCAGTTTTCTGTTTATTTATTCATAGTTTAGTTTAGCTTCTTATTCATTTTCAGTGGTTCAATTGTGTTTTCTGTTTTTCTTTTTTCTTCTGTTGTCTTGTTTGTGTTTTGGCCAAATCTAATACCCAAGTGAAACACCTGGTGTTTAGTTCTAGAACACGTGTGCGGAGGAAAATGAGTGTTTTTTAAACATCTGGGAACATTTGCTGCTGTGGCTGGACCCAAAATATTGTGAGCTATGAGAGAGCAATGTCAGAGCATTTGTGATATGTAACGCTTCATGAAAATCTTGCTATGCAACTGTGCAAACTCAAGAGCTTTGGAGTCCGTAAACAGTGTTTTATTGTCAGTCAGGCATTAGCCTAAACTCAGCAGTTAGCGGGTCCTCCTCAGCCAGGGTTTGAGAGGCAGACACAAGCCCAGCTCACTGCTGCTCCAAGCTGCAATATTTACGCCCCCGTGAGGCTTCACCCCACTGCGAATGCTGGGAGGACAAGATGGCGAAACCAGGTGATCCCCTCTTTGTACTGCTCCAGTGGTAGTCACGAAGGTGTGACATTGCAGAGAGGGAGGCATGCAGACAGCAAGAGACAGCGAGCAAGTGTCTCTGCATTTGTGTGCATGTGTGTCAAACACATTCAAGTTGTATTGCAGTGACATTTTGGCCTTAATGTGAATGTTTCACAGATCCTCATTGGGCCTTTGCGGAAAGGTTCTGTGAATAAGACTACTATCTCTACATTCAAGAGCAACTTTATTTAATAGTCCCTCTAGTTAGGGCTGGCTATGGCTCCAACCTTCCTCTAGTTATGCTGCAACGGGTTACAGAGTGACGGGTGACTTGCAAACTGAGCTTCTCTTTGGTTGTTCCTTCAGTGAAAGGCTGTGTCACCCAAAGTGTGTGAAGGAGCATAACCACAGGTCCTTCCTGCCTGCTGCTGTTAGACTTCACAACCAGCACTGCTCCCAGCAGACTATACAGACTAACTCACCATTAACTGTTGGATTCTTCAACAATGTGCAGTTAATTTGTGAATGTATGCATAATTCTAACAGTGTACTTTTTAGTTTTTTATATTTATATTAATGTACAATATTCAATACAATACAATATAATGATGTACAAACTGTTATTTTATACTAAGTCTGTAATTATCACTGCTGTCGAATAAAGGTTTATTCTATTCTATTCTCTTTTGTATTTGGGCATCACCAAAAGCCAAAGGGTAGTTTATCATATTAGTAACAAAAAGAGTACCATTGAGCAATTCTTAAAGGATATGTTCGGTTTCTACAGCTTTCACATTGTTTATAGAATAAAGTAGAACAATATACTCACCCAGAAGGCTTTCCTGATCCAAACAGTGCTTCGGGAGATATTTAGATCCAAAATCGCGCGGCGGACATCCATATAGTGGTAGCAAACGGGGCATGTATAGCGCCGCTCCTAAAACTGCATTAATCATCCAAAAACTCATTAGTTTCACCAATATTTCATCATGGTCCACTCGGGCTACTCCTCCATTACAGTCTGTGTCGCTCCAGACATGTCTTTGTGACTGTGCTGACCTCTGAACTGAAGAAGAAGAATGTTTGCCTCCGCGCCTGCGCAGTACGGCTCATTATTTAAGGGGAAGACTGCCGGCTACACAGCGACTTTCTTCTTCCAGTTTTGTGCAAAATGGACAAATGTCTATTGGATGAAGATGTTGTGGAGGAGAACTTTGAATATGATGGGTGTCCTTACAGTTTCGAGCCAGAGTATACAGATGAGGAGCTCATCGAAAGGAGGACGCAGGGGCAAAGAGAAGAACAGCTCTCCAGAGAGTGCTGCGCATGCACGGAGGCAAGCGTTCTTCTTGGAATGGAGGAGTAGCGTGAGCGGACCATGATGAAATATTGGTGAAACTAATGAGTTTTTGGACGATTAATGCAGTTTTAGGAGCGGCGCTATACATGCCCTATGTGCTACCATTATACGGATGTCTGCACTGATCTAAACATCTCGCCAGGAAAGCCTTCTTTATATTGTTCTTCTTCATTCTATAAACAATGTGAAAGCTGTAAAAACCGAACTTATCCTTTAAATGTTGTGGTGGGCACACTGATACATCGCCAAGCCTTTAACTTTCAAAATCATATAAGAACTCTGAGGGAGCATAGTCTTATTATACTCGAGGAGTTAAGAAGTGAAGGGTGCTATTACCAATGGGTCAACCCCATCTGTACATTAACTGATTGTTGTGTGTACTGTAAGCATAGTGGATATTGCACCGAAACTTTATTTGAAGAAAATTGTAAATCAAATTGAAATTGCAATACCTGCCAGAAAAATCACTATAAGATCTTTTCCTCAAATCATTCAACCCTGTACTGTAGCATACTTCGACTTAAATATATAAAATCAATTGTTACTGAGCGCTGACTTACTGAAACACAAACTGCAGAGTACAGTTAAAGTGAAAAATAGAATATTGACATGACCGTGCTTTTAAACCCTGTACCTCCTGAAGGTGTCAAAGACGACAGAGTCATCACAGTTAATGGCATCAGGGTGATTTGGTGGCAGACACACATCGCCCAACTGCATCTCATAGCACGGGATCCCATGGTGCACCACAGTGAGGCTCGGATAAAAGGAAGACCACCCTGAGAAACACAAAATGAATCACAGATTCATTATGAAACAGTCACTCCAACTAAAAAAATAATCCATCTTTCTTCACACAGTATGTTCTTTCTCTTATAGGCAAGCTGGTAATCATTTTAGAGAGGAAAAACGTCATCGTTACCTTTATTTTTGACAAAAAATGGGTGATCCAGTCGGCATTCTGCTGTTAAATGGCTTTCGTCAGGAGAACCAGGGTCAAAGGTCAGTTTGAGAACTGCCTGTCCAAAAGAGACTGTCTCCTCATGACTCACTAACTTGAGCCCCTCCGAACCATATCTCTGTGAGGGAGGAAAAGGTCCAATTAGAGAGGCCTTGACTCATCAGCAGAATGAAAAGAGAGAAAGAGGATTTTGTGAAATGAAAGAACTTGCTTTCTAATTGCTCAAAGACCTGGTTTATGTGGTAATGAATGAGAGCAGAACAGCAAATCTCCAGTCGGGATGATTCATTATTGAGCTTTACATCCTCACTGTTAGCCTGACTGCCCCCCTGTGGCCGTTAGAAGCTTTTGTAATGTCTTCTTACATTGTGCTAAACTAAACGTCACACCGTTTTAATAATCCAGCATAGCACAATATTTAAAAATATGAGAGCTTCTCTGAGTTCAGCTTGGCACTATGGGATATTTAATCATGCATAAGGGACGTGATGTTACCTTCAGAGAGGAGGAGGACGACGGCATCATGGTTTCATCATCTGAGTCATCATCTGAATCCCCGAGTTCGTCTGCCTCTTGCCACTCCACATTGTGGCCTCTATGGAAGCGCAGGCGGGTTCCTGGATGTGAACACAATGTGACATGTAGGCACAGGCGAGTGTTGATTTAAAGATGCTGCAACAAATGGCTGCAGTTCCACTGTTTGGACACATGAGGTCAGAATTTCTGTGTCACTGAAGCTCAAACTGATTGAGGAGAGACACTTTAGTCTTGATCATACCTCTGCGCAACAATTTAATCTGAATGCATGAAAAACACAAATTAAAACATTTTTAGTTGTGTAGCACTGAGGATTTTGTCAAAGGGGCAGATCAAGACTTATTTGCTGTGTTACTACAATAAATGCTCGTTCTATTGTCATCTGAGAGTGAAGTTGTCAAGCAGCCACTTCTGTTTACACTGTCTTACTTACAGTCATGACCAAAGCAGATTTAGGACCAGGGGTCATTGGAAAAGTGTTTCCAAACTCCTTTCCTTTCCACTTTCCTTTAACCCTGATGGAAAACATCACAGGGTCAAGGAAAGGAGGGAAGAAGAGGACAGGAAAGGAAAACTGCAGTAGAAAAGGAACTGGACTGCACTTTCAATTTGGTGTCATATTTATGCAACAACCATTTCTGCGACGTAGGTAAGCAATAACGAACTACAATGTTCTGAAAATGAGCTACATTGTTCTGTCTTATTATTGGCATAATTTACTTAATAAATGAAGATTGATGGAGACGTGGTAACAGATATATCATATTAATATGGGACACAAGTTCCACAATTGCTTGTTAATTAAACATTGTCAGCAATTATGGAGAAAAAAATGTTCTTAGTGCTTTATAAATTATAACACTTAACTGTTTATCCCTCCACCATTTTCAAGATAATTAATAAAGAAATAACTTCCAGTTATATTTTTGAAAGCACTGACCTTGACGCATATATTTTCTCTTTACCTTCAAAAAAATGTTTACTAGGATTTTATTGCCTATATGTCTTCATAGTCCTACACAACTCATTCTTTCTCCTTTTTAAGTGTCCGTAAACGTTCAGCAGGTGCCGATTTTATATACATCACCTGCTGCAAGGCATTATAGGGCGTTCCTTTCTCCTTTCCTTTCATAAAGGATGGTCCATGGAGATAATAAAGTAAGCAATGACCCTCCTTTCCTTTACTTTTGGAGAATTTGAACAGCCTTCATCATGGTTGATGCTTAAATGCTTCCAGTTCCTTTCTTTAGCTAGGAAGGTTCCTTCCAAAAAAGGACTATTCAAATGCACCCAAAGTCTACACAATATGAGAAAGCCTGCAGTGTGTGTGATCACCGTTCAATACCGTGAAAACAATAATATGGTTGGACAAAAGATAATGCTTGTTTGAGCTTTTACGTGGCACCGTAGCCGATGCGTTATCCTCATTTTACACAGAACTAGCTGCTGCAACATGTTTTTTCTGAATCTTAAAGAAATCAAACCAACCTTTTCTCCTGTAAATGTGCATGAATCATTTTAAAGATAGCTGCAGCCAGCTCTAGTTTAATGTGACTGCACCAAAAGAGGTGAAAACAGATCTTTGATCACATTCAAAAAGTTGGTTTCATCTTTTTTGGCTATAATTTCAGATGGTGGTTCAGTAAACGAAGGCTCAGGTTGAAATAATGATAACATCATCATTCAGCCCAATGTAAAGGTGGGTTCCATTAACCTCCAGACTTGGACATGGGAAGTGGGAATAACATCACATCCCAGTCAAAAGCATTCCAGTTTTGATCTGGTGAAGTCGGGTACCTGAAGATCACTCAACTTTCCAGCAGCGAACTCCAACTGGGAGGGGTTTCTAGTGGCATATTTAATTCGCATCTCTGCCAATCCAACTTCAAACATTAAATAGATGCACCATAATTCCTACACACATTCGACCCAGTTGCCCATTCTCTTAGCCCTCGGTCCAAAGATCTCTCAGTTAATGCGAAGTGCGGTCCTCAATTAGGCAAAATGAATAGCAACAAGGACAACATGACTGTAACTGAAGGGACTTTTTGTTATTTTTAATTTGATTACTAATACAGCCCTGTGACATTTAACATTTTTTCGTTTTACACTATCTTTAGTCTCTGTTAGTATTTAGTTTCCTTCATTCCTTTGTTGGTTCTTAAAATATTTTACTTTCTATTTATTAGATAAGTTCCAATTTTGTAATTGTTTTTCTACATACTACTTAATATACTACTTAATATATGTGTGATATTTTGTACAATACCATCTATTTATGTATTCTTATCTAAAAAAAAGTTCTCATTTACCAATAAACATTAACCTCTTTCTCTACCATTTACTTGTTTGTCTTTCCTAAATGTTTTAGTTTTAAGTTATACATTTCCCTTTTCTGTTGGCTTTTCTCTGTCATTTATTTTTTGTTTTATTGTCTTGATCTTATTTCATTGTTAGTCGTCATAGGTCCCATGTTACATTGCAGGGTTCTAATGATTGTGCTTTCATGTCTTTATTTTTGTTATCACTATTGTTTCTTTATGCTTGGCTCATGTATGCACAATGGGTTTGTCCTTGTGCTTCCTTTTTTTTTTTCAAGCATTTTGTGCCTTTATTGATAGGGGTGAGACAGTGGATAGGCTTGTGAAAGGGAGTGAGAGAGTAGGGGAAGACACTCTGCAAACTGGTCACAGGCAGGATTCAAACCTGGACCGGCAGAAGCAAGTACATGGGGTGCCTGGTTGCTAACCACTCTGCCAAACCAGCACCTCGAGTCCTTGTGCTTTGTTGTGATGTATTTTTCAATGTTTTTCAGTGTTTGTCAAAGCACTTTGTAAATCTTAGCATTTAAAATAGTGATATAAGTAAATGCGGTGATATTATAATTTGCATGCCTGTTAAGATGGGTTGTTGTGCCATGTTCTCGTATAAGCACCTTCATCATGGAGCACTAACTAATCAAACAAACTGGGCTTTTGGGGTCAAACAGGCTTCAACCTGCGGCTCAACAATTTTAGGAAATGATGGAATTGCGATTTTTCTGGAAGACATTGTGATTTCAATTTGATCCACGATTTCTCGAAATCAAGCTTCAGTGCAATATTCACTATGTTTACAGTACAGACAACAGTAAGGAAATCAATGATCAAAAAGCACATAACACATTATTCATCATCTAATGCAAATGATAGATGATTTGTAAAATAGTTGACACAACAGTTCCTGGGTCAGTGAGGAGTGCTGCAAAAACATGCAGCTTTGGCCCTCACATGATTGCGTTTTCTGAAATTGGGATTTTGATCCAAAAACGACAGATCTTTCAGTCCTTCTTCAGCCTGCTACACTTTGCCTCATGTGAGTACACTGTCCACTAACTTTACCAAAAATGAATTTTGCCATTCAAACCAAAGTCTTTCATTGCGAGAACACCCTTATCTTCCGTTTGTCAATAGCTGAGCGGAGTCAGGGGAGTCTGTATATTCTGTGATGGACTCAAGCATCATGTACACACCTTTGAGGAAGCAATGCCAGGCTGTGGACGGCCAAGTGTGAGACCAGGCCATGTCCTCGTCATCAGAGAAAGAGGAGGACATTGAGAAAACCCCAGACTCAGATTCACTGCTGGCCTGTATTAACGGAAAAGTCCCACATCAGTTTATTGAATCAGGTCAGTTCACTGTCAAACGTAATTTACGTGGGAATAGCAGAGATTTTTATGTATCCAGATAAAATCAATTCAATAGAAACTCTACCCTGACACGCCTGCGCTCCCTGAGGTGGCCTCTGGACGGGTTTGGTGCACTGCTGGCTAACGGGGGTCGAGCGTAGGAATGTAAACTGTTGCTGTTGCCAAAGATGTGGACTGGAGACGATCTGAAAAGAGAAACAGAATCCCACAAATATGTCACTTTAATATTTGTAATTATTATAATCATTTTCATTAAATAACATCTGTGTGTACTTCTTTTGTTCAGAACAAGAGTTGTTTCAGAATCACTCAAGAAGGTTTACTGCAAGAAGTGTTCGGATGTCCTGCTCAAATATACAGAAATGTATAATGTCACTTCAGTTATTGCAATCATTGCTGCAGTTTAATGTTATTTCAGAACACATTTGGATTTTATCAAGTTTTGTGGTGAACTGTCAAATCTGCTGGGAACCCCCAAAAAAAGATTTCCTGGACAACACTGCTCATCATTTTTGCATCCGCATGCATGTCAAACCACTTTCTGTGCCTCTACTTTCAAAATAGCAGTACAAGTTATAAAGCACACATTTTTAGTAATGGTACGTTCAATAAAGACCTTATTATTTCTCCTAATATTAAAGTCTTACATAATACCATTTACATTTGACTCTTTCATGAGCTTTTGACAGACATCATGGTTTTTATTCACCAGTAAACAGAAAACTAAAAATACAGACGCCTGAAGTGGACATACTGTGCATCTATAAATTTGATTTGATCTTGTCGTGTAATTTTAACTGTTTGCCTAAAGATCGCCACGTAATCCATCTTGTTATCCAGAAATAAGAAAGCTGTTTTTCCTGTCATATTTTTGTTATTAAAAGTTTAAAAAAAAAGACAAAACACATAACAGAAGAACATTCCAAATCACAATGCACAAAACACTAGCAAAATGACTTTGATTACCAGCTTTTTGACTTCAGTAAACTTTTTCCACCTTTCTTAATATTTTCCATTGTTGACAATTGTCCTCAGAATACATCCCTGAAAGGTTAAGTGACGTTTGATTTTAAAATGATTGATATTTAAATATCTAGTATTTTCTAATATTTCAAGATTCCTGCAACTACAAAACAACCAAAACAGAAATGTCATCATGGAAATAAAACAAAATATACGCAGGAATGTTCTACAGCTCCTGCAATGATGGCCTTTTAAAACAGGATTGTTTTGCGGTGTTGTGTGTTTTTGTTCAATCATTAGTCTGTATTTTATTCAATTTAAAATTCAAACTGCTCGAGTTTGATGTCATGAACTTGAGAATATTTTTGGTTAGTTCATGTATCAGTTTTTCTCATAGAGGTGACGGAAGATTTTCGAGCAACACTGTGACAGGGGTGAAAAGTAACTTAGAAGATTTCAGTTTGAGATATTTGTTTTAAAAAAATGGGACAGATGGCAACATGTATTTATTTATATGTAATTACATGGTAAATTAGCCAAGTGGCTCGTTTCCGTCCCCAGTCCCATTTCTACTTTTGTTACTATAAATGGACTTAATGTGGTTTTTTTTTTAGTTTCTAAATTTGTACTTTCGCTGCAATAACTCCTGTGGAAAGCACTTTATTCTACCGAGCACCATGGCCATGATAAATATCTTTAACTGATTCATTTTTTAGTTTGAGGATATGCAACACTGGATCAATACTTGAAACCAAAACAATACTTTTTTATAATCTATAATGGACGTAGAATGAAACTTTGAGTTCTGTCCACATTTTGAAACTTTGAGCTGTTTAACAGCATTAAGTGTAGATAATTTACAGCAAGATTTAGTAGTAGATTAATTTTTCAGGCAGAATTGATAATCTACATGTGTTGGTATATCTGTAAATGTATGCTACAGTTGGCTAATGCCACACTATAGCCCCAAACCTGCTGTTGTTTGAAGCTATTTTTCCTTCGGACTTTTTAATCCTCCATTTTCTCCGTCTTTAGAGGAGGTATTCGAAGGGAAGAATGCACATCACACTGTCTTTGTGCATTTAAACCCATATGTTAATGTGAATTCACAGGAACATTAAGCCCTCACAGAATCAATTTGAATCTCAAGGTGTGATGAAGAAAGAGCTTTGTCGTGGCACCTTTGTGTGAATGTACCGTGAAGAGAGGGTTTAGAGCTGATTAAGTGTACGGAGTACATTTTCACTACTGTCTTAAAAATCTCATCCTTAGTCATTTTGAATCATCTGGTAACACAAATAACTGGTAGAGTCATCATGCTTTCCATTTCAGGTAACATAAAAAAGTGTATTCCAAATATTAAACCCTTTTCGCACATGTTAGATAAATTACTTAACTTTAATAGACCAGATTAAAAAAAATCCTAAATTATTTTATTGTAACTGTTCTCTTTCCACTCCTGCACTTCATCTGTGTATGCTAATGTTACTACAGGTCATACTATCTTTATTCATGCAAAATTTGTATGTATTTATGACCCTTAGCTGACTTCCTAGCTTGTGTTGATACAAACCTCTTATGTGGGGCATTTTTCAGCAGGGGACTCTGGGGGCTGGTGGCGATGTTGGCCAGCTCTGTGAGCCAGTTGGTGCGGGGGGAGCAGCTGAGCTCCTGGTGTGACACTCCTGCGCCAACCTGAAATAACCCTGGAGACCTCTGGTCCTCTTCCACCTCCTGCAACTCTGGCATGTCATCTGGGGAGAGGTAAAGAGTACTACTTTTGTTATAATGAATATTTGTTTGCTTAAATGCAGTTTGCTGTTTGGTTTCAGAGTTTTACCATAATCCATGTTGCACCCAGGAGACGAAGGCAGGTCCTCGTTACACTTAAGTGGATCAAAAGATTCATCCATTCTGATTTTTTTCTCCTGTTTACTCTTTTTTTTAGCTGGCTTCAGGTGAGTTCATTTGGCTCTTATCCTCATATCCTTCCACACCATCTGGTTAAAACAATGAAAGTAATGTACAATGAGAGTTTTTATAGACAAAGGAAAATGTTTTTAATGATTATTATTTCAGTATTTCATTATAATCAACAGTAGTACAAGAAAACTGACTTTGATTATTAATATTATTAAGGTTTGGATATCTGAGGGTGATATTTTGATGCAAATTGTTTAACTGACAAAACTGATCCATTAAATGAACAAAATCTGATGTCAGACAGAAAAGATAAACATATCATTGGGAGGATTTATGTTTTGCATATATATAAAATGGAAAAAGGTCCACAATCATCCTGAGATCCTTTGTGTCTGAATCGACATAGCAATCCCCTGAGACTGGTCATGTGACCAGCTGCGTGGAGGCCTTGTTTATAAACTTAAAGGGCTTTGGCGCATGCGCACCAGTGCTCATTCATTCATGACTGCGTAGCATAACGCTGTTGCCAAGTCCGCTTTCTTTACGCGAGAAATGGACTTGTTTTCTGCTAAATTCGCTTTCAAATGTGTTGGATGCAGGTTTCAAGTTGAGTTTAGAATTGAGCTTCTCTTGCTATGTGTATAAAACTCTTCAACCTCCCTCAGGCTCACTTTAATTCATTGAAAGGCAACAGTTTGTTTACAGTGCTGTACTTAGTCATGACAGATATGAGGGTTTTGAGCGAAACTTACCGAGATAATAATAATCTTTTTTATTTTTTCTGGAACTTAGAAAGGTCTAAATTAAAACGGGAATTTTTGAAAGATTTTTTTAACATCAAATGTATGCTGTTTCCCTGCAAGGAAGTGGAAAGTAATATTGGTAAAATAATAATGATAATAATAATAATATAATATAATATAAAAAAGCAAATATATCATTGTAGTACTGCCCAGGTAGACTTTTGTTAGCTGACTTGCAATTTAAAGTTAGCTTGTACATATCAAACTATTTCTAACCTTTTTGATATTAATTCCTGTGTTTATCCTCTGCTCTTTACACAGAGACAAGTCAACCCAAAGCAAATTGTGGATGGATACGTTTGAGTGTGAAATTATGCTCATTTATACAGCAATCAAGTGGCATCTCCGAAATTCAATATGGTTGACGATGTCGCCTCTTATGGTCTTTTATTGAAATACAATGTTGGAACACAAAAATCGCCTTCTGAGCGCTTTTAAGCAGAAATCGTATTACTTATTTCTTACACAAGACCTGGCAACGCCTGGGAAAAGTGTAAAATAGCAGAAATGCACGAAGAGAAGTGACAAAAAGAAGCCAGGAGATCTATTTTAAAATGATATGAATTAGGTTTGATGTAAACGAATGATGTTCCCAACTCGAATGAAGGATAACAACCCATCTACAGCGAGTATTATTCAGAAAATGGCGATATTATTGGAAATATCTCCGAAAATCAAATGAATCAACGTACAAGGAAGAACTAACGGTCATTCAGGTTGAGGCTCGTGCGCTCTGACAAACCGTGCTCACACTCCGTACAAGCAAGCATGCCATAATATGTTGTTAAGTCGTTATCAATGAATTTTTCGGTCGAAAATACGAATTGAAGGGAAAAGCCCAGCTTTCCTTCCGTCATTCAAAGGCAGCTGTCGTGTCTTTAGCTCAAAGCAGAGGCCGACGGGTCTACCACTGTAAACAAAAGAATGTCAACAAGTTGAGGCATGACGCAACCCCACTGCCCCGTTCAAAATGAATGACACAAAAACAACAAGAACCATTTCAACGACATTTTTACAGCCACAATCGTCTATATTGACAAATAATAGACTTTGTTTGATTTGCAAAACTCGGCTCCACTGGGTAAGTTATCATCAAAACAACAAGCCCCGCAGTGAAAAAAACATAGTCGTGCCAAATCTGTTGTTTCACATCGAATAATCGCATGACAACACCTTCAAAATATAAGTTCAATCGCGCCGAACTTTGTCTCATACATTGCTTGAGTTAAAAACGACTTTTTACGGTTATTTATTTCGAAAAAAGTAGACAACTTCCCACTTACCAAACCTGTCGCCATCAAGAAACTCTCTGGCATTCACTCGAGGGGTGGGACTGAATCCTTCGAGAGAAGGCCTCCTATTGGCTGGAGTGGATGTCAAAAGCAAAAATACTCGCACGTCATTGGCTGAATCGTCTTAGAAAAATAAAGAGGGTGGGGCTTGGTTTGTTGATCATGGTGTCATTGGTTGAAAATCCATGCCTGTTACTACCCAGTAACAGCTGATTGGCAATAACAGGAACAATACACGGTTATGTTTTTTAACTGCAATGTTGCAACCACAGCAAGATTTATTTACTTACACCGCTTTCTAGATTAGTTTACCCTCCCCCATACCAAAAGCATAGCTTGTATGCTGAATAAAAGAATATGTCAATACACATTAGGCATGACAAAAATGAATGAGTGGTTGAATGGGAATGAAAAGCCCTGACGGTGCACCATTCCTGTGTTGTAACAAATAATTATGTAACGGGTAGATACAAAAAGGTTCTTTATTGACATGAAAAGTGAAACATACAGTACCTCCAGACATTTATATGTGTTTGCTTTCAAAAGTGACCAGTAATACTTGCACAAAGGGGGACAGGGGAGATATATGAGTTTTAATTTCAAACAGCTCTACCCAGCTTTCAGAAATACAGAAAACTTCATTATAAATCTTAACCAAAGGAAGAGAAAGAGAGAAAGGCCCACTTTAGACTCCAGTTGCAAGGGAACAACAGAATATGTGTTTCCAAACAGTAAAGTTGTTGGCAGAGGTAGGCAGCAATAATGTCATGATCATCATTAATGTTTCACTGATACAAAAACAGGATGACTTAAATTTTACACTGAAACACATGAAAAGCAATCGTCTCAGGACATTGCCAATAAAGACTACAGTCTAGTGGGGCGACTTATCAAATTTAACATGGGTCTATACAATAACAGTTAATACTTAAATAGTACAGCAATGTGTTGTATAATCTTACAAAACTATCAGCTATCTTTCTGAAGTTTGTTTTTATTTCCATTTTTTGCAAAAGCAGAGTATAAGGCTAACAGCCACAAACACTTACCAATAGTGATATACAGTTTATGAACATGTGTGCATGATGTCAAATCATTTGATAAACAGAATATCAAAAAGTACTGCCAAATCTACATTCTGATATGATCATAAATGAAAGATGTAGTTTGAACAGAGTCAAATCTACTGGCTCTACATTTCTAAATTTTTATCACTATACCAGTGTATCTAATTCTTCAAGTGGTCCTCTTGTAAGCAGGGGTTTGTCCAGATTCAATGGCTGGGGTGGCCTAGCTTGAACTACAAATTTGCAGATAGTTTATACCTCTGTAGTCCATTGCAGCAGCGATGCGCAAGTCCTATTTTGAAGAGCTGTTTTTCTCTTATATGTATTCATATATTCAGCAGCCCCGGACTGCTCTGATCGGTTTTAAGACCATCCCCCAGGTAGTTAGTCAGCATTCATTCTACTGTTTAGGCTCAGTACAGGGCTTATTGCCATGAGCCAATGGGCTTAAACAAATGACAAAACAGTAATAGAATGTCACACTGGTAGGTCTAATTTTGGGTCAGGAAGAACAAGATGTCATAGACAGGTTCTGGTGCTAAAGGAGGGGGAGAGGAAGTTAGACAATGTGGGAAACTACAGTGTAGCTCTAAAGCAAGAGAGGGGCGGAATGAAGTTTGTGATCACACACATTGGGATGATTATAGTTTATCTGTATAAATTTCTATGTGCCAGTGGTAAAGAAACAGATGGATATAATATTCTTGAATGTTTTTTTTTTATTTTAAATAGCTTTGAAAAAAAACTCAGCTTAAAAGCAACCTGTTAACCTTCAGAGATGAATACTTTAAGAACACTTCTAGTAGTTGTACAACTGAAAACAACAACGATAAAAAAACTACACACTTATTTTTTACAAGAGGACATTTCATGAGAGAGGATAATTCTTAAAATATATTTTTTTATGTCTGACCTTATGCAGTTTTTTTGGTAAGACGAATACCTCACTACTCACCTCATTAATTAGATGTTAATTTGATTTTTTTTTTGCAAAAAATATCCCACAAGTAGCCAGGTTAAATGGCCCCTGTATTTGATTTTGACCGAAGTTGCAGGTTTGGCAAGGTAAAAAATGAAACACAACTTCTATTTTGGGGTTGACCAATCAGACTTTAAGGAGGGCTGGTGACCAAGGATCGGAACATGCCCCTGCTTGCAAGAAAATTACTACAGATTATGACGTATTATCCTACAACTATCCTGTATGAAATCAGCTTTGACATCTGATTTTGACTGAAAATTTTAAAAAATGTACAAATGTTAAAATACTGTAGGTGTAACCATAACACTGCAGAGAAAAGGTGAGGGTAAACCCAAGTGCTCATTAAACAAATGATAAATCTGACCATGAAAAGTTGATGTACACTCACATTTTAAGGTTTTTTGTTGAGATCAATCTAACTTAAACAAGCTTGAAGCAACTCTGCTTTGGCTTTAACACTCTGTGGCACACGTCAAAAACAACCTTCTCTGATAATAGGGAACTGGTTTAACTGTCAGACACACAAATGTTGTTGTGATTATTCACATTTCTTGTAAGAAAAGCTGTCAAAGTGATGATGAGAAAATTTGTTTCCGTGGTCCATTGGAGCCATCTCATGCACTTTGCTGCTCAATCTCAGTGCTACCTCCAAACAGGGTCACCAGCTGCTCTTCATAGTTGGCGATGTTTCTCTTCATGATGTCCATGCATGGGCCCAGCAACCTTTCGAAGGCTTTAACATCCAAGACTGTAGAAAAAAATAAACCCGAAAGGAAGACATGCTAAAAAAAACAAGACTTCTAGAGAAGTAAAAGTAATAACACATTTCTGAACAAATAACTAAAAGATTAAAAATTTGAAGGAAATTCACCTAAGCATTTGACGCTCCCCACAGCATAGGCGGATGCAGCTCTTGGTTTGTTTGTGACTAGTGCCAGCTCTCCAAAATACTGGCCTCGAGAACATGTGGTGATATCCACCTCCTCTTCATCCTGGTCTTTTTTTGACTGAGAACAAATAAAGCAAGAGTAAGAAACAAGGTAAACAACAGAAAGAGATTCAAACTAAGGCTTCAGGCTGCACCGAATGTGCCCTTGCACATTTGCGTATATCAGGGTTTGGTGTTTGTCAGGGTGTGACGTATGACATGGTTTAGGCAGCTGGAAAATGGCCTACCGCAGTGAGGATTTAATGGACTAAGAGCTGTCAAACAACAATGAACACACAGAGTAAATGTCATGATGACCAACCCGAGGCATGTCTTGAAGGTCTTCTTGGATCCTACCAGTAAATGGAGCTATGACAAATACTTAATGTAACCAGACACCTACACTTGTGTTAGTTTAAGAAAAGTCCCCATTTCACCTTTTCTGAGGACTGTTTGGGTTTGGACAAGTTCGTTTGACTACCAGCTCCCGAACTCTCAAAGCTGTGGAACCTCATTTTGTAGGATGGCTTTTTCTGCCTGTAAACATTTCTATTAGTGCTTTCAGGTTATTGCAACATTAATTTTTACTATTTTCACAACCTCTGCTAGTCTAACCAACCAGAACTATTTGATCACCTGCATGGGTGCTCAGAGCCTTTTAAGTTTGTATTTGTCCAGAAGTGCTCTAGAGGCACATAAGTGCTGTTTGAGGCCGTTTGCAGCCCGTGCAGAGCAAAATATTAATAATCCAAAGGGCCACATGGGGGTTTTCCACCCCCTTGCTCCTCTAGCCATATATTGGAAGGTTTTCTGACATAAAATTAAAGACATCAGGCACATGAAATCCCAAGTTGTAATCTCAAAGTACAGTACTTATAACACCTCAAAGATTTCTATAAGTTTTCAAAGACAGAGAACCTTGATTTTATTGTTGTAATGGTCTAATCGTCTAACCGAGATGTCCTGACGGAGCCATCATGACAGACACAACAAATGAATTGTCTCTACATAAACACTGGTTGTAATTTCAAAAGCCCTTTTACAGTGCCGTACTTGTGTCCAGTCACAGTCACTTCAGCTCTGGGGATCTTTGAGAGCAGATGCACACAAAACATACACGAGAATGCAAATGTAGAGTGTGAACCTTGATTCTCACTAGTCACAAAATCACACATCACAAAATATGTGACGATACAACACATCACAATACTATAAACAGGGCAATACATCACAATTTTTCTCCACTAGAAAGTCTTTTGGTTTTTATTCCGCATTAAGAACTCACAATATCATATGCTTAAAAATACAGTTTCTAACGAGGAGTTTGTTATATACCCCTCAAAGAAAGTTTAGAAGTGTTTTTTTGGCTATTTTTTTCTCCATTTTAATAAAACCAGTTGTCACTGTATGTCATAACATTGAAAAGCCTGATTAGTCACCGTTACAACAGCATTTGACAAATGAACAATACAGCTGAACATGTGGGTAGCACCCCCCTCAAATTAGTCAAATGGACAAACATACCCTGCTTCTTCTCATGGTGATTCTAACTTGGCCAGACTCAACAATGTAGAAGCAATCTGCTAAATCACCCTATAATGCAGAACAGGAATTTAAAGTTAGCATTTCACTAAAGACAAAAACAAAAAGATTCAAATCCAGTTCATGCAAAACGATGATTCACCTGAGCAATGATCTGCTGTGTATCGTTGTACACCTTGCTGGATAAAACATCTACTACCTTCATTCTCTCTGAGAGCTGTAAATAAAAAGGACATTTTTGTCAGTGTGGGTTTTTGTAAACTGCACAGTTGTAGAGCTGCAGAGCAAAGCTGATACCAACCTCTAATGATGTAAGCAGTGGTAGTGTTTCAATAAACGCCTCATACAGCTTCCTCTTCTTGGCATTGTTCTTCACAATGATCCTCCTGAATGTCAGACGATCCTGTAACACAGAGTTAAAGACAGATATGCGTAAAGGTTTATGGCAAGGCTGGAAAATATGATGAGTTTGTGTTGGTATATTTTTAATTTAGGTAAAGGGTTGGACAATATAAATTATATAATTTCAGTGTGTGTTGATTAAAAGAGGTGTCAGGCTCAGGTTAGGCTTTTATGGTGCATTTACAAAAACTTAAGTATTAAAATATATTACAAGGCAATATGATATTCTTCATTCATTCCTTCTATTGCCATTTTGTAAACTACAATTTTCTTTTGCAAAACTATGACTAACAATTTGTACAGGATAGCCTTTGTACCTTTTGAATTATATCTTGACTATCTTATTTAATTTGAGGACATATTCCCACTATATGGTTAAAAATCACATGGGTCACTCAAATATTATTTCATTCATCCATCCATCATGTATTCCTCTTTTCCCTCCTAAAGTGTTCACAGGGCCACATGCACGGGAAGAACATGCAAACTCCACATAGAAAGGCCCTGATCAACCTGGGTATCAAACCGGTGACCTGCTTGCTGTGAGGCACGAGCACTATCTGCTGCCCAGAATGTTATTTTCTGCCATACTAAAATATTCTGAACCAAATTAATGACACTACTCACTGTCTTTTGTTCTTTTTGCATAACACAACAAATACTCAAAAAGTACTCCAAATATTCAACCTTCTGAGTACATTTTATATGAAGCACCCTCTTTATTAGCAACCTCAACAGCTTCAAAACTTGTTTAGACACCAGAATTTAGTCAGGCAGATTCAAAAAATAGAATTGATCCTTTTCGAAGCTGCTCTCTACTTTCCTGTATTCCTGGCATTTCTGCTGATACCTCTACAGGTGTCACATTGTAATACGGCCCTGTTTACACAGAGACACCCTGACCTAAATGCAAAGGTTTTTCCTCTGTGTATTCAAAGCCGATCCCCGCTCTCCTGTTTACATGGGAACAGTAAACAGAGTGCTTGAATCCGTAAACTTTTGAAACCAGGGTCAGAGCAGAGTCAGAGCATTTCGGGGGTGAAATGTTGACGTCACCACATGCGCAGTTCTTCTTTCACATGAAGGCGCATACCAGGAACAACAGCAGCTTCGGCTGTCGACCGAGTAACATGTGCGCTGCTTACTGTGCTCTGACAGATTTGATGTCCAAACAAGAAACTCCTGTGTCTTTGTGCGTCCACTCGCCATTGTTGTTTGTGAACAGTTTTTCGTCTTCATTCGTTTGTTGTGGCAGCGCTGTTTCTCTGCAAATCTACATCGCCATCTGCTGGACTGGCATGCACACAACAGCGTTTTCATTTGTTTCTAGCTTCTCCGTCTGAACTTTTTCATCCCATAACAGTCCTTCAGAGCTCAGAAGGAGGTGAAAGCCAACCCTAGGTTCACTCTGGTTTTAGACCAGGCTTTGTCCGCTTGGTGTTTTCCTTCTGCTTGATTGTAACTTACTTTCTTTGCTGTAGCATCTGCCAACTCTGCCAGTCTGCGTAGCGTTCTGTTAGTGCATTTTAAAACACTCTAAGTGACACTGGGCGCACTGTGATTGGCTCGGGTATCCCTGCCTACTCTCTGCCCAAAAACATCCAGAGGAAACCAAAACATCAAAATACAGGCTGAGGAAGGAGGTGAGGTAAACAAAGACATCATCACACACCAATAGAGACCCATAGGAGACGACCGAGCAGGATTATTCCTGAAAAAGTTGATACTTTATTTTTTTTAAGGAAAATCCTGCAGACTCTACCTTTAAGGTGTTATGTTTCTGCAGCCAGCCCAAACTGAACACTCAAGAGTATTACAGCTTTTGGCACTTCCTCATAGCCTCTATTAACAGCCCTGGAGGTTGCCACCTTGTTGTAATGCAAAAACTCAAAAGAGACAGCACTGTCAACCAAACATTAAACAGCAGCAGCTGTGTGTTCATGTTATCCTTCAGCTTGCAGCTTAGAAATCTCTCTGCAGCGTGACAGCAAAATTTATGGAGAAACATGTTAAATGCAGACACTCTTCCATGCTGCAGAGAAGCCTCAGGCGCCCTCTAGCTGGGAGAGCAATGCATCCAGTGAAAAGCAGCATTCACAGCTTTTCTGTGAACAGGGTGGTATCAGGCCAGAGCAACAGATTTCATGTAAACAGACTTAATCCCAGACCTAAAGTAGACTCTAATTAGAGCTGGTTCTGCTGGATGCTGTGTGGCCCTGCAGCAGGAGGCAGTTGGTTAAACACGACAGGCTGCTTGTTCGCAGACTCAAACACACACTTCATGTTCTTGGGTCAACAGGGCGCAGCTGCAACCTGCCCAGTCTGCACACAGATGACATAACAACGCTGTTCCCCCAGTTTAAGGACACCAGCCTCTCTGAGTTATTAATAAACATGCTGCTGCACGGGCGGAGGAAGATACACCACGGCTTCTCCAGACAATAACATTGTCTGATGGATTTTCCAAACAATCTACAGTTGGAAACATACTGTTGCCCATACTTGTAATCCTGCAGCCGTTTTTATATTTTAATCATTTACAGCATACTCAAGTTGTAAGTTCATCTAAGGTGAATATGTATCTTTATGTCTCTGATTTTGGTCCTTGTTTCCCAGCCATATGATCTCAAAAGCCTTTAATCAAAAAACACATTTTCAAATATCCACACTTTGGATCTTACATGCCATTTCTGCTGCATTGGTTTGTTTGTGCAGCTTGTTTATCTTCACATCATCTCACTAGGCAGCGACCCTGTGGCAGACATCCTGGATGTAATCACAGTAAATCATCACTGGCAGCACAGCAGGTAGAAAAAAAAAAACCCTGAGCACGGAGCCCACTGTGCTGTTACATGAGGATTTAATGGTTTACTCACTAGGCACCAAAGGGCTCCAGGCGAGGTGGCGATTATCGTAGCCGCCCTGGGGGTGTTGTACATCAGCGCAAGCTCTCCAAAGCTGCCCCTGTTGTCATAGCAACCCACCAGCTTCTCTGTGCCATCAACCCTCATGAAAATATTAAACATCCCACTGAGGAGAAAAGGAACGAGATTCAGCATTAGTTTGAAGGATTATGACAACTAGATTCTGAAGTTGTATCATTTACTCTCCTGTTTTAGTTCAATGAATGTCATGTCTTGATGAGCTGAACGCTTGTGTATTTTTCTAATTATCATAAATAAACACCCTTGTTATTCCTTTATAAGGGCATGAGACTGTTCCTGCTCACAGGTAACAATAAGAGATTAATTGATTGATTAGTATCTTTGGATGGATCATGAAAATGATGACTTAAAAACAGCTCAAAATACAAATAAGTGATAATCAAAACATGACAACAAAATAAGATAGTAACTTGAATCTGCAATTTCTTAAGCCTCTCAGCTTACATGAGTGAAAAGTAGTGAGAAGAAGTATAAACATATATAAACATAACGGAAGTACAAACATATCTAATCTACGCCCTTAAATTTTCTTTCCTTACTTTCTTTAACTTACATCGTAACACTTTCTTAAATTTACCAATAATTATGAAATGTACGTGGATATTCAATGTATCACTCATAAAGAAAAAAATACAATCATGCCTATACCATCTTAATAAATATATTTACCATACCCTGTAAAATTTACATCCAGGTAATAATGGTATTTATTCATCAGTGCACCTCTTGAAAATGATTTCTTTAAGCCTCTTTTTGAACAGAATTATGCTTGACATCTGGGTTAGTTCTGTCATCAATCGGTTTCCCAGTTTAGCTCCACTAAGTGATACAGAAACTTCTCAATGTTGTACCCCCACTTCAATCTTAAGTCTGAATTTTCCCTTAAATTATAACCCCCCTCTCTTTCATAAAACATTTTCTGAATGTTTTTCAGTCGCATCTTATTCCAAAGCAGCATTATAGGTGAGCTGCTTTGTGCTCCACCAAGTAAAAAATTAAATTGAGTTTTTAATTTACAGAAAAAGTCGTTTGTAGCTACAATTCAACAATGTTCTGTCATTTTGTCAGTGTTTCAGCAGCAGGTTTATTGATCTGTTTGTCATTGGGTTTGTCTGCAAACAGCACAGTTGCCACGTTGAAACCTGGCTGTGGTTGTCTTAACTGCTAACACCTGCTGTTGTTGGAAATATCGCAGTTTAATGCGTGTTCCTCAATCACCTATCGTGACATGCGTACTTCATCAACTCAGTAGTGATGTGACATCATTTGTATCACCACTTTAAAACAATGACAGCTCATTTATGCTCGTTCTTCATGGAAATACAGGCAGTGGCGTTGATTAGAAACTACCAGCTGCAGGCTGTTTTAGACAATTTTTATGTGTGTATGTACACCTTCAACTTGCATCTTAGCATCCTCAGAATATAAACAAGGACACATGTCCCACCAGATTCCTTACTGTCGACAGATGGGTTGGAAATCTGTCCTTTGTTACTAAGCTAGCATTAATAAAATATGCAGTATGATGTTCAATATCATCTTCTGAGTGTTTTTGGTCGCCTATTATTCCACAACTTTCCCAAAGGAATGTGTTAAAATGACCTATGTCATAAAAATGAGAAAACTTCATGAAACAACACAGAGGTTGAAGCTTGAGGTGTCTGTCCTGTGATGTGACTATTGCACATGTGCACATCCCAGACATAGTAAAAAAAAAAAGTTTTTCAGCCTTGTAAAGAAATATTTCATTTCATTGTGTGTAGGCCTCTGATCTGAGAAAACAATAAGTTCTCGGTTGGAGTACCAAACAGATCACCTTTCAATGACGTAAAAGTTGTCTCCATCATCATCTTGGTCAAGAATGTGCTCTCCCTCAGTGCAGAACTTCTCAAACATGGCGTCCAGCACCTGAGACATCTCCTCCTGTGGTGTCATAGAGCATTAGTTTTTATATTAGACTTTTAAATGTGTGACACAGAACTCAGCATGCTGTTCCAACTACTTAAAATAAATCTGTATTTAAAAAATCATGAAAGTGCACTGGACTGTGGCAAAAAGCTGCTGGCTGAAAGCCGCATGCTGCCCTGAGTGATTCAAAGATGGCCGAGCAGAAGACACACTTGATGAGAGCTGGCATCAGATCTTTTACTCACTGGATCCAAGTTCTTGAACAGGAGAATGTCCCTACATGCTTCCTGTAGTCTCTGTCTCTGCTCATCGGTTTTGGGGTGGGTGATCTGAAAAGGTGTCACAGCTTTTTATTGAACACAACAGCAGTGGTAATTATTCACATTCAGAGCAACGATTCAAAACCGTTTTCACACATCAGCCTCAGTAATGATGCATCATTTGACTGCAGTGATAGAATCAGGGTTTACCAATGGCTCTTTTTCCTCCTCATCTTCATCAGGGTTGAACGCTTCTGCACACACTGCATGAAGAACATATGAAAAAAAAAATTAACACAACAGACATCGCACCACAAAACCTGACAACTAACACAGAGCATTTGTACATCATATTTCTCTCCAGTGCTCAGTAATAAATTCTCATTTTCATCACGCAGCAGCAAAATTTTGAAGATGAGTCCCAGAGATGATTTCAACACAACTTGATCTAATACATCTTTTAATAGACGTCTACTTGTCTGTCGTTAGGGATTTAGTGAAAATGATGTTTTTACGGCAGGACGATAAATCAAACATAGAAGATGCATGGAGTTTCAAAGAGATACAGGATAAGAGACCAACCTCATACTGCTGTAGTTTATGTTTACTTGAAAAAAAAAGGCATCAGATGTCATGCTGAGTAAAATGATTAGGTTAACTCTATTTTCTTGGTTGAGTGCTTGCAGTCTTACTAATAAAACTCCTGTTCTTAGGTGACGGGTTGGCACCTGGTGTGGTTATCTGCTGCTGTAGCCCATCTGCTTGAAGATTGGACATGTGCTCAGAAATTATCTAGAAATGCAAATAGGGTTTATAGCGGCCAATCTAGCCAAAATTAAAGCCGCTACAGGCTAAACACTGGAGTCAACTGATAACAGGTACTCCATATAGACCACTATATTGCCCCTGATCTCTGTTTATTTAGCATAGCATACAAATTGACCCTTTGCTAAGCCCCTCCCACAAACAACTTCTGTCTGATCCTACATTAGCAACTGTAACTATGCACGAGAGACCTGACAAGCTTTCAGCAGAAAACAGTATAGTTAAGCAGTGTGCATACAGGACTAGCAATCAGACAGTCGATTTCTGGGAAGTTTGGAGGGTGGGGTTGATTTTGTTTTCCTTCCTCAAGCCTAGGACACAAGAAGAAAGATGCCAGGTGTGGATAAAGCACAAGAACACCTATGTTTGTTTTTGTGTAAGTGGTAACTAACATTAGCTAACCATAACTCTGTGTGTTAGGTTAGATAACGTTAGCAAACAAAGATGTCAGCAGATTACTTTTGTTAAATCTGGAGCCACTGGGTAATCTTTGAGCAAAACAAATACTAGTAACAGACAGAGACAAGTTCTGACATACTGATATCTTTTAGCATTTTGTGAATGGATGCCCTAGAAATGGGCAGATACAAAGATAATGAAAGCTGACTTAACATTAATTTCAATGTAAACAATATCTATTGACTCACCCTGTTGTATAAGAACATTGTTATTCTTATATGTGATTCTGTGAAGTGTCAACACACAGGGTGCTTGACGCTTGCATTGAGAGCTCTATTTTAATGTCCTCTTCATTTGAACTCCAACAGCATTTTATTAGATGAATGTATCTCTCAAAAGTACACTGGAGACCATTTCTGATATCTCTAAAGAATTTGTACCGAAATTTGTAGATCGGAATATTACTCATCAGCGCCACTAAAATCTCCATATTTCTCATTCTGTGAGGGAAAGCTTGACATGCATCAGTAACCAAGAGGGGAGGGGCTTAGTGAAGGGTCAGTTGTTCACATTATGTTACTTAACTAAACAAGACAATATTTCCATTTTACCCCAAAACTTGCAGTCCTCAGAATATGTCATCCCTGTGTTCATCCCACTCCATTTTTTTTTTCAAATTTGGGTGCACATGTGTAATAATTACAGTGATCACAGCCTTGCCCCTACAGGGTTAATTTTAGTAACTGTTGCCTTTTGATCATCTCAGACCTCTCTGGCTGTTCTCCTCTGGCATCAACACAGCCCACTAGATTGTTTCTCTTTTTTAGACCATTCTCACTATGCCATAGAAAATACTCTGACCAGCCTTCCTGACCATACCAGGTTTAAAGTTACTCAAAGGTCCCATGTCCTGGTGTGTTTGACCGTTAACACTGAGTTCTGGGGGGGTCTTTTAATCAAGGATTTTTAAGTTGAATTTTAAAAAAGAAAGATCTCATCTCTGAAGAGGAGTAGATGGAGCTCTTTTTCCCTCCTCTTTGGAAACACTCAGATTTTAAGGGACGGGAAGGCAATGAGAGACTATGATAACATGCTCTGTGCTGATAGGCTGGGAACAGGGTTGTCATGTTCTTCTGCCTCCAACAACATGAAAAACAGAGAAAATAGACTTCAGGGCATGGGACCTTTGCATCATCTTTCTTTACCATTCATGCCTAAATGCATTGAGTTGTGGCCATGTGATTGCCCAACTACCTACTTGAAATGAAGACCAGTTAAAAAGGTTTTTAATAAGGTGGCCAATAAGTGTATATTTTGTTTCTGTATAAACATACTGTATATGTTTTCATTACATATTTTTTTTACGTTTTGTATTTTAGTTTCTGATTTTTGCCTTTAACTCTATAAAACACTTCAAACTGCTGCAGGTATTGGTGCTATTCTATAAATGAAATATCTGTGTGACTCGATCTAGTTTAATACTTAAAGAGCTGCAGTTTCTTTAATCTTCTGCCTCTGTCCTTCTGAGCAGATGTTGCCCTACATACATATCTCATCTGAGGTGATAAAACGTTAAAAGAGTGTCACTGAATGTCCTCGATCTTTGAAAGACCCTTTTCCAAATGATTGATAACAAAACTATTTCATTCATATTTGGTTAGTATTTGAATTTATAATGCTAAACCTTGACTTTGATCCAATAACAAAAAACTGTTGACAGATCCTTGATGATCAAGTAAAACTTATACATCCTGGTATTCTTTTTTGATTCAATCTTATTTATGCTCTTAAAGGAGAACACTTTCTTCAGCCTACTGCCAAGGTTGTGTCCTATTTTAACAGATGTTGGCCTCAATTTCCCATCAGAGATGATAAAGGGTCTGAAAAAGAGTCTCTGAATATTTACCCACATTTCCCGCTCAGACTGCCAAAAATATGAGGATCAGTCCTCAAACAGAGGTACAAACTGAACCACTTTTACAAGGAAGAGGTTTTGTTAATGTTTGTAGCTGCGTGATCTCTTCATTCACTCCTGTCCCTGACATTATTATCCAGACAAACTGGTTTCACAAACTCAAATAAGCCAACATAATGACTTTAAAGTGAAGGAAGATGAAAAAATGTTTCATTAGAGTACATAGTGAAGGAAAGTAATCATTCAGCTTCTGTTTTGATAAAACAGAATTTCACTCACCTGATGCTCTTCTGTTGAATCTGTTTATAACCGGGGCTGCAAGAAAACATTAAATATAAATGTTAATACAATTAAACCTTTATAGAGGAAATTCATTTCTTTGCTGATTCCATAAGCCCTTAAATCTGTCACAATATATTTTGCAGTTGTGTCATATGCACTTGATATATGGAAATATTAAATTTAATCCTCAAAAGTTGTATCTGCAATATCGTAATTGCACTGCTAATACATTTGAGCAATTCAGACCTGGATTTTTGGTTTCAAAGAGCATGGATTAGAGATGTATGATATTACTTTTTTATGATTAATTGTTTATTAATTTTTGACCAATTGGTTTGAATAGTGGCAACACAATGCAACAAACCAACACACATACACTCAGAAAAAAACAACAGAAAAACAAAAAACAAAAACAACATGCCATATTAAGGCATGAATAATATAGCAAAAGATATATAAAATGGGGATATCTTGAATACAACTCGACAGTGATGCACAGATAGCGTACAAATGCTCCTTCTTTCACAAAGCAGTGCTACACTGCATTGTATCTTAGTTATTACAACTTATGCAGTTCGCGATTTATTATAACATGAGCTGGTAACGTCAGATGACGTTAAGAAGAGTGTTAATGCCTCCACTTTGAAATGAGGGCCCAATCCCAAACCGCCCCCTACACACTCTCCCTACCCACTACCCCTCCCAGGGCCATCCCAAACCACATAGTGCGGAGGGGAAGTGGACCGTTCAGCCCTTTAACAGCGAGTCTGCATCAGTGCACACTTTTGACGATTTTTGCAGGAAGTGCAACGTCTTTAATGGGAGAGACACACCATAAATGTAGTGCTGCATGTGTCCATATGTTCCTCACAGCTTTGTCACACTGACAAAAACATCCCAATAAGCGTGGTTTTAGATTTAAACGAAACAAGCACATCTTTCTCTATGCTAACATTTGATATGATTGTGCAGCCCTGGCACCATAAAATGTGAGCACAATTGGCAGCATTTATTCATTTCTTTGATTGGAACTGTCAGATGGTAATAGGATTGAAAGACGTGGAATCACTTAAAATAACTTGAAGTGGGCTGTAACGTAGCTCCTGTCCGAGCGGGTCACAATCTGTGCCACAGCAAAACAGCCAACAGCCATACACGGGGCGTCTTTCTGTTGCCATGGCAACTCGCTCTTCCGTTTTCCCGTGATGTGAAGAGGGCCTCCGATTCCTGCCCGTCATGTTAATACCCTCCCCCTTCAATGGAAGTGCCCTCCACAGCTACGAGTGTGACTTCATTTTGGAGTGACACTCGGAAGTGAAGGGGTAGTGTGTAGGGGCGGTTTGGGATTCAGCCATAGTCCTCCACCCTATCCAAGAGTCTAGGGATGCATGATGTTATTAAAAATAGCTTAAAATGTTAAATATCAGTACCCGCAGTTATTAAAACCTCTGCCAATTTATACAGCCACTATATAAACCATACATAATGACTATATAAATCCTTTATATTGGCTTAAATATCAGCAGAATGTATGAATTTGCCATAATGCTTTTAGGCGGAGACAGCATACTTTGGACCAAAAAAGTGTCTGTGTCAGTATAGACAGTGTCTGTATTGGCAACAATGAGTTCAGATTTATCTGCATATCAGGGAAAGGCGGATGTGGTGGTGTTAGCTGATGGATAACATCAACCATCAGTGAGTAAATGTGAGAGTGAATGGGAGTGAATGGGCGGATGTGACCTGCAGTGAAAAAGCACTTTGTTGAAAAACTAGACAAACACTGAACAAGCTCAAGTCCATTTACATAAAAACCTTGTATTGTTCATTTCCTTCTCATATTTCAGTGGCCTTTGATAGAAGAGACTTAAATTTTGATTTTACAATCATGACAGTAACATTTATACTTCAGATGACCTTAACTAATCCTGATCTCACTCACAGCATTTATTTGAGTAGGGTTTATGTATTTCATTTGAGTTCTGTGTCTAAAAAATGCTAAACAAATGTACAAGACCACCACCCAGTGCAAGGTTAATGCCACAGCTAACCTAAATTAACAGCTTCGGTAATATTTTTTTTCTTATGTTTCTGTTATGTACACCAGTATGAAGAAGCTCTGTAACAGAAATGATAAATACTTGTATTTTGCTAAAATATAGTTAGTATTGCTATCCATGAATTTTCAAATGAACTGTGAAAAAAACAGAAAAAATGAGCACATTACTGTTTCTTAATTAAGATGTCAAATTATAGTTATTGTCAGTCCTGAACAGAGAAAATAGTTTTAGTTGTTGAAGGTTATGCTTGATTAATTTCTGACTTCTAGGTGAGTGGCGTAAATTTTGGCTTTAAAAGGTGAAGTCAGTCTGAAACTCTTCATTCCTGATCAAATGTTTGTCTAATAACAAAAGCATTTTCAGTTTTAAACAAGGTTTTAAGAGATTTCTGAAATATTCATGTTTTGTTTTGTTTTAAGACAGGTGGGCCGATACATTTGTTGAGCACAGTATTATGAAATAATTCTATAATGTCACTTTTATCTGTTATTGTTTGACCTAAAGTATCAAAAGCTATGATCATAAAAAAGGTGACCTTAGAGGCAGCAGAAGCCCTGTGCTTGTTCAGGATCCATATTCATCTGGATGAAACCTGAATAAGGACATCTGCTTTGAAGAGCGTCTGCCCCTCTGGATAAAATTTAAATGAGAAAAAATAGTGCATCCAGCTCCAACATGATAACAGCAGATGATGAAATATATATCAGATAGGAGGTCCTGACTCTTACAGACTACCAGCTTGTGTTAGCAGAGCAGAGCCATTGTAAAAGCCCACATTAGTTAGCATGTAGCAGTCCTCCTGTCCTTGTGTAAGCATTGCAGAGCCCTGTGCTCATTGGGATGCTGTGTCAGAGCTCCGGTTGCTATGCTACTTGCTGCACCTGATGGCAGTAGTACTGCATTGGCCATTGTGTAAATGCTGACCACCGCTGAGGTGAGAACCGTCATTTTGCTCTGAAACATCACAGAGAGGAGGTTTGTCTTGTGCTGCTTTGTGATATTTTTCACAGATAACAGGGATGTGTCCAGACTTCTTTGGCTTGTGGGGAGAGTGCATGAGGTTTAAACGCACACACAATGATGAATGCAGTTCATACACAAACTATCAACATCTCAGCATCATATGGATACTTCAGAGCCTGGTCTTATCCTGAAAAAGTAGAGTGGAAACAAGATAAACCCTTTAGCTGAATTTTATAAAGATTCTTATTGGATGTAAACTCTGCACAAAAATTAAAAAATTTGTGTTTGGTGGATTATTCCTTTTGCTGTTAAAATGCTTCTTAGCAATGAATCTTACTCTGTTTAAAATCCTGTTTATCCCCCATTAACTGGGGCCACATTTGTCAGGAGCACGCATTTGTGGGATAAGCAGCAGAGCTGAGTATGTGGGCTGCGCTCATGAAAAACTTGCCAGATCTTCTCTACCACTGCTTAACAGCTATTGCTGCTGTTGCTTAGGGATGTACTGCTTACAATAAAATTATCTGCTGTAAAAGTTACGATAGTTAATATTTCTGTTTCCTATTTTAAATAGAAAAAAAAACGTGGATGAGAATTGATAAGATCTTATCGATACCAATGCTATTAACAATCCTGCTAATTGATCCAATTCTTTAATGATTCCCTTATTGATTCCTGCAGATTTTCTGTGTGGGCAAATGTTGGCCTGTAGATTTTTAGTGTCAACAATGTCAAACACACGACACAGCATGGATAACTGCTTCTGCAAGTTGTTGGTATTTCCACTCATTTAAGGTTGTGCAGTCGGCACCTTTGTAAAAAAAAAAAAAAAAAATTTAGCCACTCAGCCATTAAGCCAATTCTGGTGCTTCTGAATCCTTTGAATTGATAAGGCAACTGGTTAGCAAATATGAATTCTTTGATGGAGCTGTTAGCGATTCTCAACTGGTTTTCGATTAAGGATGCATGCACAGTTTGCAATGTTTGGCCTCTGAAAGTGAAAGTATGGCACTTGGTGCCTGCACAGACACTGTTCCAGAGATTTTTTTTCCCCTCTAAAAGTCTGTAGTTTGGTTGGATTTTGGATTTTACAAGGATGTCAAGAGTAAAGTAATTGAAGACGGTCATCCTGTCAGCAGAAAATGCACAAAAATCTCCGGGAAGGGAGGCAAAGAAGAACCACAAATGCTCCCAAACTGTTCTTAAATTCAATTATTTTAAACTACGTAGAACTTTGTTAAATGATTTCAGTGTGCGTATAGTTACTTTTTGAACATTATGAACACATTGTAAAACTGCGATAATAATGATGACCTTGATTATTTTGGTCACAAATATATTTTCCTACTGTTGCTATTCACTCTTGTTTTGAGCCTCTAGCTCCCCCAGGTGTTGACACTTAGGTGCCTGACATTTCCTCACCCTGTTTGCTCTTAAGAACTGTAGGAACTTCTGTAAATCTGCAGTCATGGCTGAAGGATAACAGCTGAAGGCTCTTTGTACAGACAACCAATAACAGTCAAAACGTTTATAGGCACATATTGTACGAGAGGTGAATGTTCCCGTCCTAATGTCTATTAAGGTTCTGAAATAAGCATAGCATGGATCATGGCAGCCATCATGCTGCTGCTGTTTGTCAGGGGACCTGAAGTCTCACCTGAGCTCTAACCTTCAGTTTAAAAGTCAGTCTGGGATGAAGTTTCTAGAAAAGCAGCTGCCATGTATTGGTGTCCAAAGCCACCTTTGGAAAACAAATGTCATTTCACAGGTTTTGTCCAGTATTTGCTTAAGTCTTAGAGTTTCAGAGACAGTTTTTGATGGACTTATTCCTATCTTATGTGCCTTTCCTAAGAGCTGGGCACAGAAAGTATATTTCTACAACTGAAAGATAATCTGAATGCAAAGAAAATCATTACTGCTAATTGTTTGTTTGCTGAAATTATCTGGAGATGTTGGTAATGGCCCAACTTAAAAATGACTAGATTCTGGTAGTGATCCAGATCACCGTCATTAGTAGACTTTAATTTTGCTCAATAACTGTCGAGCTAATAATGATATCAAAATTATTCTGAGTGCAAGGTGTGGGTTTTCAAGGTCAAGGCGTCATATTATGATGATAACTTTATCATGTGACCATTACTTGTAGATGTAAAAGCAATATGTGAGCTATGTTGGTTGAGGTTTGCGCTCTCTGAGTGCTTTCTAATTTAATATTGTGCCCATTTTTCTTCAATTGAGAATCTGAATCTCTTTATTGTCCCATTAAGGGAAATTAGTTCTGCAGGAGGGCACACAAAAGACAAGGTAACAACATCAGAGCTAAAAAACATGCAACACAGTATCAAAAACCACCATACTCAAAACCACGATCCAAAGTTTAGTCCAGAGCTCATACCGAAATGGTAAACTACTACCAAGTCATTTAACATGCAATGAGCAGTAAAAGTGCAAGAAGCACATGAGGAACCTAAGGTTTAACTCCCTTTAAGTAAATAAATAAATAAGGATTTATGGTTTTGGAAATTTGGAATCACTATTTGTCAGATGACCTGAACTCAACCTCAACACATCTTTCCTGTCTGTGATGAGGTTGAGTTCAAGTTCGGTTGAGATGGCACAAGCAGTATGGCAGCATCCAAAAGGCTCAATTGCCAACGAAAGGCCTGATGACATATGGCTTCCTCCAGTTTTTTGCACTCTATGGACTCAACCCAACTTCACAAATACTGAACTGGAAAAACACTCAGAGAGCACCGACCTCCGCCAAGCAGTGGTTTCTCCACAGCCTCTGGAAAAGATGTGATGCTGGATCACAAGATCAGGAACTGGACCAGAATCTGGACCAAACTCAGAACATACATGATTCCTTGTTATCCCAAGTTTTGGGAAAATCACTTAATATTTCATTTTATATGAACTATTGATCATCAATAGGATTTCCCATTATAAAGTTCAATTTTTTTCTCGATCCAGATGAAATTTACTTTGATGATAAAGACATGGGCCTGATATTATTCTGTGAAATCGGGAATGAATCCATAAACAACTGGCAGATATATATGATTGTTTAAAACTTCGACAAATGTTAAGGGATTTGTTGACATTTTGGGGATTTTTTTTTTTTTTTGCATCTGGACAATTATCAGCACCAAAATTGAATGGCTTCTTCCTTGGACCAACCAAACCTCAGGTAAATTTTCCTGTAAATCCATCCAGTAGTTTTTTTTTGTAAAGTTGCTAACAGACAAAAATATGTCAGCAAAAATATCACCTCCTTTGTGGAGGTAAATATCACTTTACATAGAAACAATTTGATTATTTATATGTGTTTAATATATTTTGTATACCATGGAAAGAGTTGCCCTGATCCAAATGTAAGCACATGGCAGAAATGCACATTATATGATAGCTGCTACCCACAAGACAACAAATAAGAAAAATGATTATAGCAAACTGCAAAATTACAGCCGTTTGGCAGAGAATCAACATGCTAACAAAAACTGTGCAGTATTTATGCTGCAGTCAGTAGATGTGCTGTAGGAGGAGACAAAAACAGCCACTGCCTTGAATGTTTGAATTATTATTTTTTTTATTCCAGACCACCTTCTGCACCAACTGCTGGAGAGACTACGGAGCAACTACTCCGACAGACTTGTGCAGGTCTAAAGGACAGGTACAGGAGGTCCTTCCTACCCAGAGCCATAAGCCTGTACAACAGCTCACGGCTGTCAAGCAGGGAGGTGCCACTCTGTTCAATAATGATGGAAAAAGCTGCACTTTCATCCCTGTGACTTACTCTGCCCTGTGTGAATCAGTTCATCAACAGTGACTCCTATTGCCTTATTTATGTTTTTGGTATATGTTGTATATTATACATTTGTTAAAACCCTTAGTTATTTTGTATTTATGTTATTACTCTATGTAAAAGCTGCTGTTATTACCACAATTTCCCAGCTTGGGATCAATAAAGTACTTCTATCTAACTATCAGTGTTGGCCAAGTTACTTCAAAAATGTAATGCATTATTTATTACTTGTTACAGTCATTTTAAAGTAATTAGTTATACTATAATATTACTGTATTTGAAATGTAAAGCATTACACTGTTATCGCATTAATTTTAAGTTACTCTCGTCAAAATAACAGGAAATATGGATTTGTCATTCTAAATGTAGCTCATTACACTCAAAGTTCATTACACATACAGTGGAAGGTGATGTGGTTGCTTTCTGACTGCGTTCAGATTAAGCCTAAAAACAGTAATAGCCTATTGTATAGTATAATAGCCTCATTGATGGCTCATGGCCCAATACAAGAAATGATAATAGCAAAAACAGACAAAAGGTGAATGTCTGGTAAATTGTGTTAGAGATACTGTAACTTTAGGCCTAGTGGAGGACTTTTCTCCTCTGCTGATCTCACTGAGTATTTGGCAAATTTGTATTGAAACAAACAAAAACAGCACCTCTGCATTGTAACGTGCATTACTGACATTTGTACTGAGTAAAATATTACTTTTTTTTTATTTGTAATGCCTTACATTACTATGTTACAATAAAAAGAAATGTACTACAGTAATCACATTACTTTTGTAGTGCATTACTCCCAACAGTGCTATCTGTCTATCTATTTGAAAGGGGGCCCATGCCACCCCTGGCAGCCTATCTGGAGACGCCCCTGATATTGAGGTTGGGCCCATGAGGCCTGCACCTGAAACTAAAAAATATCCCAATGACCCAGAGCTGCGGGTAATTGTGAAAACACTCGGGAGCTTTTTCTCTACGGCTGCCCTGCCTTAACCCTTTCCCCTCCGCAGCATGGACGTGCACGCACGAAGGCGGCCATGGACCCTGAGAGACCATATTTGGAGAATGACAGAGATGGTGGATGCAAGGTGGAGCATCGCTGCGCCCAGTGTGCTCTCCTCCTTCATCCGTGCTCACACTTCAGCATAAATCATAGTCATACCTATAAATTCCTCGTCATCGTCGTCCTCCTCCTCCCCGTTCTCCGAGTCGATCTGCATGGCCTCGTCGATGAAGATGACCGCTTTTCCAGGTCTCGGGGCCGAATTTTGGTCATTGCCAAACGAGGCCTCTTTGGTCTCCCTTTCCTTCAGCTGGGTGAAATACTGCAGCGCGAACTCGAGCAAATCCCTGGGCTGATTCCTCAACACTTCCACGGTAAAGCTCTGTAACAGCTCCGTCAGTCCTTCAGGGATTTCTATACTCATTCCTGTTTTCAGTCTCTGAGTGAGGACTAAAACCGTCTGCTGCGAAAAAACGGAGAACTCGACCTACCCCCGAGAGCGTGAGACGATCCGGATTACAGTGCGAGGATCCAGGCGGTCCGCCGTCCACAGCGACTCCTCTCCTCTTTTTTTTCTTCAATGAAAATGGCTCTGGGTTTTCGGTCCGAGCATCTTCTGCTGCTTCTGACTACAGGAAACCCACGCATGTGACCCGGGTAACCATGGCAACCACCTATCCAGGGATTGCGTACGAGCAGCAGCGGCAGCGCGAGACTGCAGTGACAAACTGCACGCGACGATGGAGAGACACAAAATCATTAATACTGAGGGACAAATAATATTAAAACTGGGAGACATTGGATAAGACTGAGAGGACGCGAGATAATATTTCTACTGATGATATTAAAGCAGACAAGGCAATTAAATAATCTACTGCAACAAAAAAGACAATCTGTACACTGAGAGACATCAGATTATAGTTTGACATAGAACAAAACTTGTATTGAGAGAACACAAGGCAGTATTTATACGGAGAGAATCAGAGAATATATGTATATTATATATATGAATATAAACTAAAGGGACATAAGACAGTATTAATACTGAGAGATATTAGATAATATATAGACTAAAGGGACATAAGACAGTATTAATACTGACAGACAGATAATATATAAACTAAAGGGACATAAGACAGTATTTATACTGAGAGACAGATAATATATAGACTAAAGGGACATAAGACAGTATTTATACTCAGAGACAGATAATATATAGACTAAAGGGACATAAGGCAGTACTTATACTGAGAGACAGATAATATATAGACTAAAGGGACATAAGACAGTATTTATACTGGGAGACATTAGATAATTTATAGACTAAAGGGACATAAGACAGCATTTATACTGAGAGACATTAGATAATATATAGACTAAAGGGACATAAGACAGTATTTATACTGAGAGACATTAGATAATATATAGACTAAAGGGACATAAGACAGTATTTATACTGAGGGACATTAGATAATATATAGACTAAAGAGACACAAGACAGTATTTATACTGAGGGACATTAGATAATATATAGACTAAAGGGACATAAGACAATATTTATCCTGAGGGACATTAGATAATATATAAACTAAAGGGACATAAGACAATATTTATACCGAGGGACATTAGATAATATATAGACTAAAGGGACATAAGACAGTATTTATACTGAGAGACATTAGATTATAGACTAAAGGGACATAAGACAGTATTTATACTGAGAGACATTAGATAATATATAAACTAAAGGGACATAAGACAGTATTTATACTGAGGGACATTAGATAATATATAGACTAAAGGGACATAAGACAGTATTTATACTGAGAGACATTAGATTATAGACTAAAGGGACATACGACAGTATTTATACTCAGAGACAGATAATATATAGACTTAAGGGACATAAGACAGTATTTATACTGACAGACAGATAATATATAGACTAAAGGGACAGAAGACATTATTTATACTGGGAGACATTAGATAATTTATAGACTAAAGGGACATAAGGCAGTATTTATACTCAGAGACAGATATTATATAGACTAAAGGGACATAAGACAGTATTTATACAGAGAGACAGATAATATATAGACTAAAGGGACATAAGGCAGTATTTATACTGAGAGACAGATAATATATAGACTTAAGGGACATAAGACAATATTTATACTGAGACAGATAATATATAAACTAAAGGGACATAAGAGTATTTATGCTGAGAGACATTAGATAATATATAGACTAAAGGGACACAAGGCAGTATTTATACTGAGAGGCATTAGATAATATATAGACTAAAGGGACATAAGACAGTATTTATACTGAGAGACATTAGATAATATATAAACTAAAGGGACATAAGACAATATTTATCCTGAGAGACATTAGATAATATATAGACTAAAGGGACATAAGACAGTATTTATACTGAGAGGCATTAGATAATATATAGACTAAAGGGACATAAGACAGTATTTATACTGAGGGACATTAGATAATATATAAACTAAAGGGACATAAGACAATATTTATACTGAGAGACATTAGATAATATATAAACTAAAGGGACATAAGACAGTATTTATACTGAGAGGCATTAGATAATATATAGACTAAAGGGACATAAGACAGTATTTATACTGAGGGACATTAGATAATATATAAACTAAAGGGACATAAGACAATATTTATACTGAGAGACATTAGATAATATATAAACTAAAGGGACATAAGAGTATTTATGCTGAGAGACATTAGATAATATATAGACTAAAGGGACACAAGGCAGTATTTATACTGAGAGGCATTAGATAATATATAGACTAAAGGGACATAAGACAGTATTTATACTGAGGGACATTAGATAATATATAAACTAAAGGGACATAAGACAATATTTATACTGAGAGACATTAGATAATATATAAAGTAAAGGGACATAAGACAATATTTATACTGAGGGACATTAGATAATATATAGACTAAAGGGACATAAGACAGTATTTATACTGAGAGACATTAGATTACAGACTAAAGGGACATAAGACAGTATTTATACTGAGGGACATTAGATAACAGTTCTACTGCAAGGACATAAAAGTTTATTTGGACAGAGATAGGAGAATATTTATGCTGAAAGGACACAAGATCATACTTACACTGAGAGACAATAGGAAATATTTATACTGAGAGGATATAAGACAAATTTTACTGATACATCACATAATATTTAAACTGAGATGACAAGAATATATTTATGCTGAGAGATCAGAACACAATATCAATTAGAGGACGTGATAACAACAGTGAAAGCATCTTTGGACTAAAAATAAAGGTGCTCCGTTTATCTTCTGAACTGTTTCTTTAATAAAAGACTTAGACTCCCCTGCCACCCTGGGAGGGATTAGTGGTTACAGATGGATTAATTAGATGTATAAAGAACTTAAAAGACTGTTGGTGACTATTCATGTATTATAAAATATATCAAAACAATAAGGGAGTTTCCATCTGGTTAAAAGCGTTTTTATCAAGAGAGAAAGAACTTAATTGAAGAGACAGAGTCTATAAATGTTTTGTCAGTGTGTAAATCGTTCCAGAGTTTTCAATCCTGCAATAGCTCAACAACCTCTTTAGTCTCTAACCTAGCTCTGGGTACCACCAGTAAACCCTGATCAGCTGATCCAAAGGTGTGTCCAGGCTTAAATGGGGTCAGTAAATTAATAATATATCCAGGGGCCTAGTAATGAAGAGATAAAATAAATACACTTTTATTTATTATTTTCTATTATTATTTTCATTTCTCCCACTTCTGTTTACCTCACCACAAGTGTCCAAATGAACTTAAGTTGTTATTGTTATTTTGTTATTACACTTCCATTTGATTAAAGAAAAAAAAAAAAGAAAACAACAAAGGAAAAATTCTATGAAATTAGTTTGATATCGAGGAAATCTATAGGTCGGCCACAGTAGTGTTGACTTAAGGTGCGATTTATGTATGTATTTTTTTTCTGTCTTTCTCTCTTAGTCTTGAATTTGTGTTCATACATTTGTTTGATTGGTTTTATAAGTGAATGAAATTGTTCAACTCCGTGGCAAATGAAAATAAAAATAAACAATATATTTAAAATAAATAATTATGTTTCTTTTAAGAGATATTTCAAAATGATCCTTTTTTTTACTCATCACTTTAATTTTTAAAACATTTCCTTTTCCTTTTTATTTGGCCTTTTTTAATTTTACTTTTTCCCGAACATTTAGTATTTACTTCTGTTCAGATTGCGTTATCCTAAACATTTATCCCCTCCTCTTTCTGGAGCAGGTCAGGTGATTTAATGAGACCTCTCTTTTGATGCCACAGTGTTGGTCAAATCATGTTAGAAGTTGAAGCCACAGAGCGATGGAACATGAGGGGAATTTCTCCACAGGTAAACAGCGGGACATCACTCAAGGTAATAAAAATGTCCACAGTAAGAACACAGCCATTATCCACTTTGTCCCCTCTGAGACCCTCCCCCAGCTGTGGCCCACATCTGTCAGTGTTTGTTAAGGAGGAGCAGCATCTTCTCGCTCACATGAACACCAGACAACATCACAGCAGCTCTCCAACCGGCCGCTTGAGACTGCAGGCTGTGAGCTGACCACGGAGGACGGCTTTGTTTGGATTTGCACCACACGTCCACCGTCAGGACGTCTCCTGCGTGAGGATATCAGACAGCTGAAGACCCCGTGGATAAGGCCTGCTGCTCTCTGCACTGCAGATCCTCAGCACTGCTCCTGCCCAGGCCCACAGCAGAGAGATTATTACTCCACAAGATGCACGATTTGAATTCTTCAGAGGATGTGATAATCTTTTGATCCTCTTTTATAAACTCAAGACGGATGGAAAGGATCCTTGGGCTTTTGTTTTACCTCATAACAGGGGTGGACAACTGGCAGCTCAGGTGCCACAAATGGTCCCACTTTTCTTTCATTATTACCTGTAAGTCAGGATCAAACATCAGTAAAGTGAAAGTAAAAAGAAAAGGAAACCTGATATCAAATTTAAAACTAAGTTGTCAGTTTAAAAACAAACTAGAGAAGCACTCAGAGCACAGACCTCTGCCAAGCAGTTCATCTCTGGCTTTTACTCAACCCTTTAAAAAATACAATCCTGATCCACCAGATCCAGGATCGTGCCAGGATCCAGATCAAGCTCAACACATACACGGATATTTTGTATAAACACAGCAAAGTGAGGGGACGACACTCAATAATTAGATTTTATGTGAAGTATTGAATGTCGTCGATTTCCCATGATAAAGTTTAATGTTTCTTTATGATGTCAATCTGGATTGGATCCAAATGAAATTTACCCTGATAGAGACATGAACCCATATTATCCTGTGAAACTGGAAGTAAATCTGTTAAAAAATGGCAGAGATTTGGGGGGGGGACAACAGCTGAAATTTCCTCAATTCAAGTGAAGCTTTTCATGTGAAAGAGTCTGTAGAAAGACACAGAAGGTTGTTTTTCATGATCATCCTCACTGATTAACTAATAGGAGAAAATATTGAATATTTACTTGCAGCAGATGTGAGTTTTTGCATGGTATGAACTTCCATTGTGCCATGTTACATGCCTATACAGATTTGGGGCGAATCTGCCATCTACTGGTCATCAGTAGGAAGTGCAAGAACCGTCAATGCATAATAATGCCTCCATGTTTGATTCTAATAAATCACTCATGCTTTATTTGGTTCCAGAGAATAGCAAATCCCCCGATTTGATTTCCTGTAAACTAATAACTGGGAATTATGAGGACCTTTTTGTGTCAAAACAAATGAAACATGAGAAAAGCAGGGCGAGATGGTTGGTACTCTTTAGGATGGCGTGTACTTTTGTTCTACCTTATGTTGGCACGTTAAAATTGTTAATACAGAAACACTTGCACCTTGACAAGGATAAGTAGCATTAGTTCAAGTCTATGTTGATAGGTTTTATTATGTGTGGCTTAAATGTAGTGCCTCTAATGTTATAACTTTTCACAGAGGGATTGTAAACATTTTATGGTGCATTTAATGACCTCCAATTTTAGAAAATCTAAAGTAAGACTTTAAAGGATCAGCCCACATCCTGCAACAAACCAAACACATTACCAGACATGCCAGTGTCGAAGATTTACCAGACAGACTCAGTTTACCCTTTTCACAGGAAACATTTATTCGATCAACAGACAGGATCGCATCTTTCCATAAACAGGTCAGTTAAATATTAACAAATTTACAGTCATGAGGAATGTGATAAAAAAAATGAACAAAAAACAAACAATGCGCGCCTTAAAAAACCCACCCAGGGACCCCGCCCGAACAACGTTGACCACAGTGGAGCTGGAACGATACCCAAAAAGCTTATCCGGCTCCGTTGTTACACGCTCTTTTTTTCAGTGCTTCACAGTTCGTCTTTGTCTGTTTTTGTCTGTAATGAGAAAGACAAAATAGTTACTCATCATTCATTTATGTGGATTCTTTCTGTTCCAAAAAATGCCAAAAGTCAGTGGTTCTCACCGATTCTTCTTCATCCTCATCCAAAATCTCTTCCTCTTTATCTTCAGAGTCGTCGTCGTCATCTTCTGCTGGTTCTTCTGGCTCCTCCTCTGGCTCTTCTTCAATCTGTCAAACAAAAAAAATAACACCCAGGAATTAAGTACAGAAGTTTGAAACATCTCTTAAGACAAAGAACCATTTCCAGTGTATAAATAGATCAAATAAGAGCATCCCCATTAGCTTCCTTGCTGAAACAGACGATAATCAAGACGTTTTTGCTTAGTAACTGTCTTACTAATAATATCACATGATTTAGTGTTAGGTGTGGGTTTTCATGATTGTAGCTTTATCACGGAACTATTGCTTATAGATGTAACAGCAATATGTGAGCTACCTTGGCACCAGTTTGCGCTCTCCCAGTGCTTACTGTATAAAAAAATACAATGAAAATGTAAGCAGCTACGCCTGAGCTTGTCTCTGTTTGGACATCCCCTTGGATAATATGCCACAGAACCCATTTGGTTCCTTGTAGCAGAACAACTCGACGTGTGTCGCCCATCATTCGCTCACCTGTTCATCCAGAGGCACATTCATGCTGAGTCGGAGCATACGCTCTATCCTGTCTCCGTAAGCCTTTGTGTCTGCCAGCTGGTACCCTGAGCGCAGCGTGGCGGTCTCAAACAGAACCACAGCCAGATCTGATGCCGTCTGGTCATCAGCGTCAGCCTGAAGGAGGAGGCGAGAAAGTGATCAGCCATTAGTCATAAAATATTTCATCAGCAAAAACAGAAGTTTGAGCATCTACATGATCTACACTGCCATACAGCATCATTCAAACAAAACAGACTCACATTGACTTTGTTCAGCATCTGCTTAATGAGAGGATGTTTGGGGTTGATTTCTAAAGTTTTCTTCTGGCTGGCATAATAACTGAAGAGGAGAGAGAGAGATTTCCATTAGAGATCAATAGACAGACTGGGCACAGTTAACTCTACATTAGCATTTCTGAACAGTGATAATGAGGCTGAATACTGATGAGAAGGACAGAATCATGACTCACTTCGTGGAGATGTCTTTTCCTGTCTGGTACGCCTGTGCCTTCATGATCCTCTCCATGTTTCCTGACCAACCGTACTGACTGGCCACCAGGGCGCAGGGAGAGTTTGTGAGCCTCTGAGAGAGGATGGCCTTCTCGATCTGTGAGAGAGACGCAACAAACATGACTCATGGAGTGGATGTAACCAAGCATCTGCAGAAAAGTTTTATAGACTCTAGGGCTGCAGTTGAATAGTCCTTTATGTTTAGGAAGGTTCCTAACTGAGAGAAAGGATCCAGAAGTAGTTTAGGGTAAGAGCTGTTAGGATAGTCTAAACGCTTAGGAAGGGTGGCTCATTGCTTCCTTTAGCATCTCCTTTAGCATAGGATACACCGGACCACCCTTGACGAAAGGAGAGGAGATTCTTTGGTCCCACAATTCTCCACAGCAACAGCTTTTATAAACAGCGTGTTATCTGACTGCTTGATTCAACTGAATATATGGAACAAAGCACACAGACCATGTGAGTTACCACTGCTGTTCAGTCCTTTCAAAAGTTTACCAAAACCTGCCTTAACTTTCCAGTAGTCTGATTCTTTGAAGAGAGCAGGATAAGAGACATTTGATGTTATTATGTTTTATACACGGTTTAGTGCAGTGATTGGTGTTCATTTTGATAATGAGAAGATAGATTTATTTAAATCCTCATTTCCAACGTCGGTTATGCAGACAATTTTTATCGGGTTGTCATTGTTCAAAATGTCTGCAAGGAACAACACTACGATGACACACGAGCACTTCTAAGATGTGCTTTTTGTAGTCCGTCTTGGGAAAAATTTTAGTTTCACCACAGCGGTAACATCTGCCGTTGCATGATGACATAGCGTAGTGAAAGTGTAGTTGTATACTCTCTGCACAGCAGTTTTCCTTTCCTAAGTCCTTCTGAATTCTCCTTTCCTTAACCTCATGATATTTTCCATCGGGGTCAAGGAAAAGTGGTTAGGAAAGGGCTTAAGAGGTGACTATTCAAGTGTAGCCTAGGTTTTAAACATCTTAACCCGCTCCTCACCTGGTCCTTGAGAGCTTTGTCCTTCAGCCATGTGGTGAGGGGTTCGTACTCCTTCTCCAAGGCCTCTCTCTTCTCTTTTGCCTTGTCGCTCTCATCGAATTTGATGCCCTCCTTTGCCACGTTCTGGAAGCGTTTTCCGTCAAACTCGGGCAGCGCCTGGATGCAGTACTCGTCCACAGGCTCTGTCAGGTAGATCACCTCGTAGCCCTTCTTCAGCAGCTTCTCGACGAAGGGGGAAGACTCGGCCTGCAGAGGGAACAAGACAGATGATCAGTAATGCAGCCTTCTCCTGTAGCCTGGGTCGATCACTCCAGCAAATCTGAATAGGAGTTCAGTCTAAAGAGCGTTTCCCGTTTAAGCAGAGCCGACTCTACCCAATGTGGTGTCCTGGGTGAGATTTCACAATGTATATATACCATTACCACAAAGAAATCCAGTAAACAAGTTAATAAATAACATAGTAATGTTATAAATAAACAAATAAGATAAGCACAAGTCTGCACACAATACCTCTATATAAGCTACATTTACATTATGCAATAACTTGGTACAACTAAATAAAATAACTATTGTTTTTTAATAACTCATTGTATTGTTTGCATCTGAATCAATGTGAGCCATTCCATTTTAAGAGTTAACAGTAAATAGTAATTTTAATATGTGTTGCGGCGAACAGCTGTTTTGCCAGCTGATACGCGAGGCGCAGTCTCGGCTTCCCCGTGACGCGCGCAATACACAGCGGAACCCCGTTTAGGATTTCTGTGATTTCTGAAATGCACTCATCTGAGCAGGTAGGCACCCGTAACCGCCTGAGAACAATCCAGGTAGTGGGTTTTCTGATTCGGTATGAGATCGGCTACAGTTTGAGCAACAGTTTCCACGGAAAGAGCCTTTGAGTCTGTGTTTAAGCGTAATAATTGTGGCGAGCGCGCCCGTCCTGTCGGCTGGTGCGTGTGCACAGTGATTGCTCAGCTGTATGAAATCAAGCGGGATGATGGGAGACGCTAAAGAGAGCAGGTCAGATTGGTTCGGGTTTTTCTCATGAAACTATCCACAGAGCTGTGTGTGCACCAAAACAAGAGCTGAAGCGGACAGCCGGTAAGATCAAACTTATTTCTTTCTGTGGATATGGCAAGGCACTTATTGTGGTGGTGAGGCACTGTGGACGTGGGAGAGAAATGTTTGAGACTGTGTTGGATCCGTGGCTGCTTGTGAAGAAATGAGAGAAAATGGGTATTGTTACTCCTGTATGCTGAAAGGTCAAATTGAGTGTTTCACTGACAACATAGAGATGTGGCTTTTTAGTGGATATTGCTTGTAAATATGGTTATATAAAAATGTCGGTAAATTGGGGGTAGTTGTCTGGGAATTTATGAATTGGATATAGTCACTGCTTAATTAATCCTGTAGTTAAAAATGTATTTTTATATATGATACATTCACCCTGAATCAATTTGATTTATTTAACTTTAACTTAAAGGTAAAGTTTATTTTCATAATGGTTGTTTTTAATAATATGGGATGGTATGGTAATTATATTTATTAATGGTAAGGGGTTTGATGAAATTAATTGCATTATATGAATTATATGAAGTATAAGGAATTTAATAATTATACGATTTGGGAAGTACCTGGTTCTATGAAATGGTAATGGTGTTTGTTTGTCTTAAAGGTTTTTCACCTGTAAAAAGAGGCCGTAAAAAAGGGAAAGAGGCTGTTTCACCTGTTCCAAGGACTTCAGAAAAATTCTTGCAACAAAAATTGAGAAAAATAAAGAAGGAAAAGAAGGAACAATGGTCTGGTCATCTTTTGAGTGGAAACCCGTTTAAAGTTCAGCATTGGTGCACCCTTCAAGTGTGGGATAAGCACAGCAAACAATCAAAACACTTGACAGTGAAAAACCGGGTCCATCCGAAATCAGGACTATCAAACCAGCCCAGCCCGGCGCTGCATCAAAGCCCAGCCGCTGCATCAAAGCTCAGCCAGCCGCTGCATCAAAGCTCAGCCTGCCGCTGCATCTAAGCTCACCCCGCCGCTGCGTCCAAGCTCAGCCCACTGCTGCGTCCAAACCCAGCCCGCCGCTGCATCAAAGCTCAGCCTGCCGCTGCATCTAAACTCAGCCCGCTGCGTCCAAGCTCAGCCCACTGCTGCGTCCAAACCCAGCCCGCCGCTGCATCAAAGCTCAGCCAGTCGCTGCATCAAAGCTCAGCCTGCCGCTGCATCTAAGCTCAGCCCGCTGCTGCGTCCAAGCTCAGCCCACTGCTGCGTCCAAACCCAGCCCGCCGCTGCATCAAAGCTCAGCCTGCCGCTGCATCTAAGCCCAGCCCGCCGCTGCGTCCAAGCTCAGCCCGCTGCTGCATCCAAACCCAGCCCAGTTGCTGCATCGAGGTCCAGCCCACTGCTGCATTCAAGCCCAACCAGCCGCAGCATTCAAGCCCAGCCCGCTGCTGTGTCTACGTCCAAGTCCAAGTCCAGCCCACCACAAGTCCAGACACCCCACCTTAAGTTCTTCCATAAAGCCCAAAATGGCCGACTCAAAGTCTCTGCAGCAGCTGAAGAGAGAGAACGACTGCCAAACAGCGGTTTACACGACAGGCAAACTCATTGTTGAAGTCTTGCAAGAAAATGTCGGCGGAGGAACTGGTGGAAGCCTTCAGTAAGGTCACAGTGGAGGCCGAGAAGGTAATGGAGGCCAATGAAGAAGTGGAAGCCTTAACTGAGGAGGTGGAGCTTGAACCTACTGCTAAGGAGGACACAAATGCAGATGTGACGAAAACAGCAGAGGACTGTGAACAGAAGCTTGAGGAAGTGGAAGGTGCTGTCCAAAAGGTCTTATGGCAAAACTTCGGCAGCTCCGAACTCTCCCTTGCACTGGAGGCATCTGAAAAAGAGTGCAAACGGTTGGCAGCAAGTGGATCTAGCCTAAAGCTGGAGGTATATGAACTCATGCTCAGCAATCTCGAGGGGCTGGTGAAAATGGCAAAAGAGACCATGCGCCAATGGACTCGTTGGGTCCCAGAAGAGGAGCACGACTTCGAGGCGTGTCAGGAATGTAGAGAGTTAAGCTGCAAGAGTTAACTTTAAACAAGGCTACCCTACTGCAGGTAAAGCTGGAAAACACAGTGGAAAACAAGGAGTCACCATACCAGTCACCAGCCATCAAGCTGAAACCAATGGCACTCCCTCAGTTTGGCGGCAACAAAGCGGAACTTCCACCTCTGGAGAAAAGAGTGGGAGGCACTCCAAAAGCAAGGCGAACCGACCCGGCTCCAAGGAGGTTAAAAAATCCAGCTGTTGGGCAGCCTGGAGGACAAAGTAGTGAGGACCTTCGCCTGTCAGCGTCACGGGACGGCAGATGAAATCTTTTGTACTGGAGAATCGATTCGAAATAAAGGCGGCAATTGCCCTGGAAATGGTTGAGGAGCTGCAGGCGCTGCCACCAGTAAAAAGTCATCAACCCAGGAAGATCATCGACTTGATACAAATCGTGGAAAAGGCCTTGTATGACCTGAGTGAACTGGGAAACACTGGTGCCCTGAAAAATCCACTTGTTACAAAGTCTCTGGAAAGTAAGCTGCCGGAGGGTTTGAAGAAGGAGTGGCTGGTTCATGTGTCGGAAGAAGAGGAAGTCTCATCACCTGAGGGCAGGTTCGATATGCTCCTCAAGTTTCTGAGAAGTCAGGAAAAGATTTATGAGCAGCTGGACCAGCTCAGGGATGATGACCCAAACAGGAGGGAGGCAAGAGTGCCGCAAAAACATGCCCGAACAAAAACCACCAACTCCTCAAGCTCCCAAGTATCCTGTGTCGTCTGTGGAGAGAGGGGCCACAGAAAGAGACTCTATTACTGCAAGAAGTTTAAAGCTCTCAAAGTAGCAGAGAAGAAGGAGGCAGTTAAAAAAATTGGTGCTTGTGGGAGGTGCCTGGAGGTCCACGATGATGACGCAGAGTGCAAGACCAACTTTCTGTGCAAAATTGAAGGATGTAAGGATGCTCAAAGTCCGGGTCATCACTACTATCTCTGTCCCAAGGCTGCAAGTAAGGGAGATGGGCCAAGGAGGCCAAAACCCAGTCCAGCAAGGGGTGGTTGGAAAAAGTACACAGAGACCCAGGAAGAGTTCCTGACCAGCCTGCCCCTGACTTAGCCCAGCGGTGCGGAATCGTTCTGCAACTCTGTTTCAAAGACATTCAGTTCGGCTGTGCCAGAGAGGTTGCTGGCAGAGAGTGGCCTTGAAGAGTTCCCTGTCATAATGATGATCCTGGAGGTCACTGCAAATGCTGGACAGAGGATTGGGACCCTGATAGACTTGGCGTCCGACACAAACTATATCACTCATGAGGCTGCAAGTGAGCTGAACTTGAGGAGTGAGGATGTGACACTCATAGTCCATGGAGTTGGCGGGATGCAAGTGACTGTGGAGACCAAGCGTTACCTCCTGAAGATCCGGGTCACAACTGCAATGGGAACCCTGAGGTCTCACCAGCTAGTGTGTTACGGACTTGACAACATCGCAGAAGTCAATCGCCACGTGCCACCCAAGACACTGCAAAAAATATTTCCTGATGTTCCTCTTCATGAACTGGTCCGTCCCACTAAAATCAAGCTCCTCATCAGCCACAAAGAAGGCCAACTTGTCCCTCAAAAGGTGCGCTCTGTTGGTGATCTTGTCCTGTGGGATGGTCCTCTTGGGAAAACAGTGGGTGGCTCACATCCAGACCTTATTGAAGACATCAAAGTCACAGCCCATGGTTCAAGAACCCATTTCGCTCGCTCCATGCGTACAGCAGCCGTTGAGTATAAAGAGATCACCAGCAAAAACCCAGTTCATCCACCTCAACTTACCCAAGCAGTCACGTCCTCTGCTAACCGCGACTTCATTGACTGGTGGAGATGGGATAGCATTGGGGCTGCGTGTGAGCCCAGGTGTGGTGGCTGCAGATGTGGGAATTGCCAACCTGGGGGAAAGGAAATGACCATATCTGAAGAAAGGGAGCTGGAGCAAATAAAGTGTGGACTGACATACATCAATGGAGATCACCACAGCAAGAAACCACACTGGCATGCAAAGTACCCCTGGGTGGAGGATCCAGTAACATTGCCAAACAACAGGAGAGCTGTCGAAGCAACATTCCTGAGGACTGAGAAGCAGTTGGTGAAGGAGCCGAAATGGAAGGCAGCCTACAAAGCGCAAGTCCATGAGATGGTCGAGCGGAACGCTGCTGTCAAGCTGTCCAAAGAGGAGTTGGCTAACTGGTCTGGACCCGTGTGGTATATCAGTCACCTGATTGCACCAAACCCCCACTCTGTGACCACGCCGGTTCGCCTCGTCTGGAATAGCAGCCAGAAATTCAGGGGCCAGAGCCTGAATGACCTTCTCATCAAGGGTCCGGACGTCCTCAACGACATCCGCGCTGTCCTCATCCGGTTTCGCCAAGGTGTCTTTGCTGCTCTTGGAGACATCAAAAAAATGTATAATTCTGTATGGCTGGAGGACCAGGAAGTACATCTTCATCGCTTCCTGTGGAGAGACTCTGAGGAAGAGGACATCCAGGAATATGCCATCACCAGGGTTAACATAGGCGATAAACCGGCTGGCTGTATCGCCCAGGTTGCTATGCGGGAGACAGCCAACCTACCAATGTTCCACCATCTTGCAGAAGAACGTCGAGTGCTGGAACAAGATGCCTATGTGGACGACATCTTAACCTCACATGATGACCTGTGCCAGCTCAAGAAAATAACAACTAATGTTGAGCACATCCTGGAGGCCGGAGGATTCTACATGAAGCCGTGGGTCTACTCAGGCCAAAGTGGGAGGACAAAACCAAGCCTCTTAAAGAAGGAAGAACCTCCAGTAATGGTCCTCCCAAACCAACTTTCTGAAGATAACAATAAAGCCCTGGGCCTTGGGTATGACCCTGAGAGTGACAAACTTCACTTGATGGTGGCTGTAAACTTCTCCAAAAAGAAAAAGAAAATGAGACTCGGAGAAAACCTGTCAAGAGAGGAAGTCAGAGCACAGGCGCCAAACCCACTTACCGAGAGCTCCTTAGTCAAGTCTCTGGATTGTATGATCCCCTTGGCCTTGCCACACCTGTTAAACAGAAGGAGCCATACTGGTTAGGAGGGCTTTCCAGGAAGCAAAGGTCAAATACGGTTCATCGGTGGACACATGGGATGCACCTTTGACTGAGGGCCTCCGTGAAGATGCTATCTGTCTCTTGGAAGACTACGCTGAGCTCAGTCAATTAAAATTCAGCAGAGCCCTGACACCATCTAACCCGTGTGCCAAGCCCTGTGGTATCACCTTCTCTGACGGCAGCGAACGCTCTTATGGTGCCGTACTGTACCTTCGGTGGGAGTCACCAGAGGGTGTGACCGTACGACTGGTTGAAGCCAAAGCCAGGCTGACACCATTGGACCACAAGGGGGACGCTGTTAAGGCGGAGGTCTGCGGAGCCGTCTATGCTGCTCGTCTAAGGAAGCACTTCCAGAAGCACTGCAGCATACGTGTGGAAAAAGTGGTACCACCTGGTCGACAGCCAGACAGTCCTGGGAGCCATCCAAGCGAAAGCTACGGCTATCAAACATTCTTTGCCAATAGGATTGGGGAAATACAGGGCAGTACAAACATCCAAGACTGGTGGTGGATACCTGGGCCCCTCAACATTGCAGACATTATCTCTAGAGGCGAGCCCCAAAGAGCTGGATGAGGGCACAGAGTGGCAGGTGGGTCCCAAGTTCCTAAGTCTGCCAGAGAGTGAGTGGCCAGTGAAATCCGCTAAAGATGTTGCTGTCAAAGCCAGAGAGAACCTCATGCGCATCCAGAAGAAGGCATTCGTTGTTGCCTTGACCGAGCTGGGGAAAGACGGAGCCCAAGTTGGAACCTATCTCAAACCTCGACAACCTGCACAGGCCTCCTGCCAGGGCAGCAGTAACAAGCCTGATGGATATCCAGCGGTTCAGCAGCCTAACCAGACTGTTAAAGTCACTCGCACTGGTCTGGAGAGCAGCAAAGAAATTCCTTCATGGCAGAGGCAGGGAAAGACCAAAGTGGGAGGCAATCCCATTCAGTGGCACCATCACAGTGACCGAGAGAGGATGCCTTCCGAGACCTCTGTCTAGCGGCACAAGAAGGAGCTACTTTCCCCAGCACCACAACAGACCGGCTGGTAGTATACAGGGGCGAAGCCAGTGGACTATTGGTTTGCGGAGGCAGAATCCAGCACTTCAAGGAAGATGGCTTGGCTGTTCCACTGATCCTTTGGCGCCTGGTTGGGAACTCTGCTTGCACGCCAGGGTCACCAAGAAGGGCATGAAGGAGTTGCTGGGACGCTGCTCAAGATGCGGAAAAAGGCTTGGGTTGTGCAAGGCAGAAGGCTGGCTCAGAAAGTTGTCAACAAATGTGTCCACTGCAGAAAGGCCAGGGCTCAAGTCTGCCAGCAGGTGATGGGTGACCTGCCAGTGGAGAGATCAACACCCTCTGCACCTTTCCAGTTCATCTCGGTTGACCTGTTTGGACCTTACCTGGTGAAAAGGCAGCGTCAAGAGAAGAGTATCTATGAAGGTCTGGGGGGTCATCTTCTGTTGTATGGCAAGCCGAGCCCTGCACGTAGACCTGGTCAACAGTATGTCCACAGAGAGCTTCCTAATGGCCTACCACAGATTCACTGCCATCAGGGGCCACCCCCTCAAAGTTTGGTCGGATCCTGGGACAAACTTTATTGGAGCAAAGACCTTGTTGGGGATCTGTACAATTTCCTGAAAAGCCAAGACAAAGCAAGCCTGGAGGAGTATGCTGCGGAGAATGGGACAAACTGGACGTGGAAAGTGCTCCCTGCTGATTCACCGCATCGGAATGGAGCTGCTGAAGCTGCTGTGAAGGTCGCCAAGAGAGCTCTTCAAAGTTTGTGCAGGACATGTCTTACCTTCAGCGAGTTCCTCACAGCCCTCCAAATGGCAGCCAACCTGGCAAATGAGAGGCCCATTGATGCAAGGGTCCAGAGTCGGGAGGACCGTGTCCAGTATGTGTCGCCAAACTCGCTCCTCCTAGGCGAGCATCTCATGGTGGCGGCGTCAAGTCCTTTGATTTCCAGAACTACCCATACAAGCGACTCAGAGAAATCCAAGGCCAAGTCAAGCGAGTTCTGGAAGGCATGGTGCCAGCTTGCTGGCCCAAACCTGTTTGTTAGATCAAAATGGCATGCTACAGAGAAATGTCTCTATTGGTGATGTTGTTTGGCTTTGTGATCAAAATGCTTTGCGTGGGCAGTTTAGACTTGGCCGTGTTGTCAGTGTAGCTCCTGACCCAAAGGGTGTTGTTAGAGATGTTGAGGTTCTTGTCACCCCAGGCAACTGTGCCTCAGTTTACCATCAGCAGCCAGTGATCCACTCAGTTTCAAATGACCGGAAAGAGAGGTCTAATGGTGTGATACTGCACAGAGATGTCAGGCGGCTTGTAGTTCTTTTGCCTGTAGAGGAGCAGTGCCCTTAGTAGTAAAGATGTTCGTGAAGTTGTTCGCCTTTTCAGTTTTGCAACCTTTCTTACTAAGTTCAGAAAGCTTGAGTGGGAGGTGTTGCGGCGAACAGCTGTTTTGCCAGCTGATCTGTGGCGCAGTCTCGGCTTCCCGTGTGTAGCGCAATACACAGCGGAACCCCGTGTAGGATTTCTGTGATTTCTGAAATGCACTCATCTGAGCAGGTAGGCACCCGTAACCGCCTGAGAACAATCCAGGTAGTGGGTTTTCTGATTCGGTATGAGATCGGCTACAGTTTGAGCAACAGTTTCCACGGAAAGAGCCTTTGAGTCTGTGTGCGTAATAATTGTGGCGAAGCGCGCCCGTCCTGTCGGCTGGTGCGTGTGCACAGTGATTGCTCAGCTGTATGAAATCAAGCGGGATGATGGGAGACGCTAAAAGAGAGCAGGTCAGATTGGTTCGGGTTTTTCTCATGAAACTATCCACAGAGCTGTGTGTGCACCAAAACAAGAGCTGAACGGACAGCCGGTAAGATCAAACTTATTTCTTTCTGTGGATATGGCAAGGCACTTATTGTGGTGGTGAGGCACTGTGACGTGGGAGAGAAATGTTTGAGACTGTGTTGGATCCGTGGCTGCTTGTGAAGAAATGAGAGAAAATGGGTATTGTTACTCCTGTATGCTGAAAGGTCAAATTGAGTGTTTCACTGACAACATAGAGATGTGGCTTTTAGTGGATATTGCTTGTAAATATGGTTATATAAAAATGTCGGTAAATTGGGGGTAGTTGTCTGGGAATTTATGAATTGGATATAGTCACTGCTTAATTAATCCTGTAGTTAAAAATGTATTTTTATATATGATACATTCACCCTGAATCAATTTGATTTATTTAACTTTAACTTAAAGGTAAAGTTTATTTTCATAATGGTTGTTTTTAATAATATGGGATGGTATGGTAATTATATTTATTAATGGTAAGGGGTTTGATGAAATTAATTGCATTATATGAATTATATGAAGTATAAGGAATTTAATAATTATACGATTTGGGAAGTACCTGGTTCTATGAAATGGTAATGGTGTTTGTTTGTCTTAAAGGTTTTTCACCTGTAAAAAGAGGCCGTAAAAAAGGGAAAGAGGCTGTTTCACCTGTTCCAAGGACTTCAGAAAAATTCTTGCAACAAAAAATTGAGAAAAATAAAGAAGGAAAAGAAGGAACAATGGTCTGGTCATCTTTTGAGTGGAAACCCGTTTAAAGTTCAGCATTGGTGCACCCTTCAAGTGTGGGATAAGCACAGCAAACAATCAAAACACTTGACAATATGGTTATACTGAAGGTGAATTTTTTCCTGATTTTGTGGCGCCCCCTGGAGGCCACAGCGCCCTTCCCCTATGCCTTTGCTGCCTAATGGGCCAGTCAGCTCAGTGTTTGTGTCACCACCTGTCTGTTTGCTCCACCTTTCGTTTTAAAGTGCATCTCAAACAACCACAGCAGCTGCACCAGAAGTAGCTGATGCACATTTCCTGAATTATTTTAGACACTTTCTGTGGGTTACTTTTTTTTTTTTTTGCGTGGGCAGTGCTTAGCTGAAAGGCGTTTCATGCAAAACATGACCACCCCCCTTAAAAATGTCAGAGCAGTTCTTTTGAGGGACAGGAAAGACTGACAGTGATTAAGGAGCCTTTAAAATGAAAAGAGGTCCTCATGCTGCTGAGATGTTTGACCTTCAAATGTGCTGCAGCCCCTTTAAATGTGAAGCACTCGTACAGTCATTTACATCTGCAGCATCAGCTCGTCTCGCCTCAACTTTGCTTTTCTATGAGAAATTCCACCTCTTAAGTTTTCCGTGTCATCTCTAATCGAGGCAGACTGAGTAGATTTTAAGTGTTGACAAAGAAACTGCAGATCACTGAATGGTCACATCTGTCACCAAGTTTCACAACGAAGATGTCAGACAAAGAAATTTAACCAAATGTAAATGTTGTCTGCCTTTGAATTGCTGTTCAACTGCCCAACTCTCTTGTTCAATGTGATTTCGTAGGGGTGTGTATAGGGATGAGAATCGAAAAAACAATTCCAGTTGAAAAGTGTCAACAGCTCCATCATAGAATCAATATCATGAGTCTTTTTGCTAATCAATTCCCTTATCAACTCCTTACACTGAAGGATGCAGAAGTGTCAGAATTGTGGCTTATTTTAATTTATTTATTCATTTTTTTACAAAAGGCGCCTACTGCAAAACCTTAAGTGAGTGGAAACACCAGCAACTTGCAGAAGAAGTTATCGATGCCATGATGTATGTTTGACATCGTTGACACTGAAAATCTACAGGCCAACATTTGCGCACATGGAAAATCTGCAGGAATCAATAAGGGAGCCCAAACAGTCGAGTCCAGCTCAGTTAATCTGGGAAAGCGGCAACAGCTCACCTCCTTCCTGCTTGTTCCAGCCATGAAGTAGATCTTGTCCTGCTTCTCCTTCATGCGCTCCACGTACTGCTCCAGGCTGGCCAGCACCGTCTCGCTGTTTGAGGTCTGGAAGCGGAGCAGCTTGGCCAGGCGGGTCCTGTTGGAGTGATCCTCGATGACGCCCAGCTTGATGTTTGTTCCAAACTCCTTCCAGAACTTATCGTTGTACTGTTCCTCGGCGATCTTCTTGATCATGTCCAAAGTCTTACGCACCAGCTTCTTGCGGATCACCTGGGAAGAGAAAATGTATTTGAACATTTGACAGTTTGTTTTTTTACTTTGTTCTTTACTTTTGGATGACTTTGGCATTGTTACACTGAGCTCAGGCTGCACCTACATTCATATAAAATAACAGCTTGGTTACAAATGTGGGGCTGGGAAATATATCAAGTTTTTTTTTTCATGCAACATTTCTTTATTTTCTGTCATGAAACTGATAGGACAACATTTCTGTATATTAACAGAGCTTTGCCATGGTTAGAAAAATGTCTAATTCTTAGTAAAAAGGACTTTCATTATGAAAACCTACAGCAGTAAAATACTTCTTGATATATCTGAGATGTTGAGTCTAAATATGGGATCATTTCATTTGGTTCATTGGAGGAGGGTTTCTATTATCAGTAAAAGTAAAATTTAACAGTCTTAAATGCCCAATATTTTGTTATACAATCAACTTTTTGGAAACCTCTGCTCCTTATTATCAGACAAATCCAAAGGCAACATTTCAATCAGTTGAAAATGTACAAGCAGATTCCCTCGCTCTTTACCTTGTGCTGCACAAATGTAAATAACCCATTTCTGCAGTGACGACTAAAGAGTGTCAAGCTCTTTTTTGGAACATACAACGAACAAAATAACCACAATTCATCCCTTTTCTCTAAAATCATGGTGTTAAGAGTCTGCAGAGTTTCATTTTTTGTATGAAAATATTGCCAAATTTTTCACGATATTGGGTGTCACTGGTATCAAATAATATAAGTTTTTATCATACCAGCATTTATAAATGTTGGTGTTCCAACTTTGTTTTTACATAGTGAAAGACATAAATATTGTGTGCCGCAGGAAAGAACCAGATTTGATTTTTCGCTCACACTACCCAGCACTGTCAAAACCCAAAAACAAATCAGCTGAAAAAAATGGAAACACCTGGTAATATGATTTTGCTTCATAAAGGTCAGATCCATTTGTCATTGTGTTTGACAGCACTGGCTCATGCTTCAAACTCTACATCCAGAAACCTAAATTATTACATCAGCAGGACAGAAAAACATCCCCTGGCATCACTGCCAAATATTGAAAAATTACAGTCTAGTTTAGAAGCTCTGAAGTTTTTCTTTTCTCAAATTTGGTCTCAAATAATCAAGTAATAATTCAAATAGAAACAATCCTTCTCCTAGGTTATTTTCCTCAAATATATTCAAAGATAGGACAGTAAAAGTAACTTGAGTTGTGAATAATTTTCTGATGGATGGTAAACTTTGTTATAAAGGCTGCAAACATACATTTTGCCAAATGACTTAAAATTTTAAAACCATAAACAATCAAAGCTCACCTTGAGCAGTTTGTGCTGCTGCAGAGTCTCTCTGGACACATTCAGGGGAAGGTCATCAGAGTCCACCTGGAGACAGAGAGTCCATTAGACCACATGCAGGAAGCTCTCACAGCAGATAAACAGTTAGGACAGCAACACTGCGTCTGCGTTAAAGAAGCAAGTCACTCACCACTCCCTTGACGAAGTTCAGATACTTGGGCATCATGTCGTTGAAGTCGTCTGTGATGAAAACTCTCCTCACAAACAGCTGAGGCACAGAAACAGTACTTTACAAACTGGAATGAGGATTTGGATGAAACGTTCTAAAAAAGGCACTGAAGATCACAAACAAGGCTGAATCCAGCTCGAGTGGACACACCTTAATGTAGTCATTCTTCTTGGAGCCGTACTCGTCAAACAGACCCCGAGGCGCTGAGCTGGGCACAAACAGGATGGACTTGAAGGTGACCTCGCCCTCCGCGGTGAAGTGGATGTGGGCCAGAGGGTCGTCGCTGTCCTGTAACGAAGGGGACATGTTCTTAAAACTGATGGAATAAAACCGAGTTAGAAGGCAGTCAAACACATCTGCCCAGCTCAGATGCTTACCTTGGAGAAGGTCTTGTAGAAAGCCTTGTACTCGTCCTCCTCCACCTCCTTCGCTGGCCTCTGCCAGATGGGCTTGATGTCGTTCATCAGCTCCCAGTCCCACACCGTCTTCTCAACCTGAAACAAGCAACATACCAATCTTATGAGAGAAATTCAGCTGTGAAAGGCTTCACCGTGAAGCACTAAACGACCAAAACAAGAAAATGAAAATGCTAAATGACTTTTTTTCAAGTTTTGATTACCAATTGTACTCCCAATGTTGGCTTGCACGTCTGTTATGGTACTTAAGCTCTCAGCCCAATGAAACTGTCGTATTGGGCAGACCAGCCTGGAAGAGTCGCAGTGCACATTTTAGCCCACCGCCTTAAACCGAAGGGTCTCTTCTAACAAATCAGCTCTTTTTTTTAATAACCACAGAATAACCCAACATCATGGTCAGTCATTATTATGATTTTAATAAGAATTTTACAGAATCCACACTTTTCCAGTGAATCAAATTGTTAAAATACATTTAAATTTTCTTATGATTTAGCAATAAAAAAAAAAATATATACGTGTCAGGTATTGACTGGGATTTAGTTAAATGTATATTCTAGAATTCATAAATAAAGAAAAGTATGTCAGGAACACATTCAGCCTTTTCATACCAATAAAATAAAGTAAATAAAAATAATGTAAATGAAATGACAGACATGTTGTCTGGTTCATGTACTTCAGTTTAGCATATCCTAATAGGTTAGGCTTTTTGTACGCTTGTGCAAACTCCACTGAAATTAACTGCTAATTTTTACATTTCCATATTTACATGCAACTGAAAGCAAAAAAAAAAAAAAAAAAACTAAATAGAATTTTTTTTTCAACAGGATTGGGCAAAGTGGATCTCTTCATAAAAAAATAACAGTAAAATTCTTAACATATTAAAAATAAAAGATGTTTTCTATTAAAAGATCACCTTTAATCAAATCATGTTGAAGTCATCGGGAGTTCAAGGTTTCAAACTTTTGTACAGGGGCCTTAAAATCACAGTGCAAGTTAGTCCTTGGGAATCCATGGTGATTAACCTCCAACATGATCGATGTAATGAAAAAAGACTTACATCTTAAGACTGTTTTTTACAAAATGTTCTCATTTCAGCTTTAACCTCACTTGTGTGCCAATGGCTTTAAGTCAAATCAAACTAATTTATGAAAACATTAACACGTATTCGAAACACCGCTTAGAGTGATTGAAAATATTCATTTAATTTTAGAAAACATCTTGTGGTCCCCCTTTTATCTTGCAAGCCCCATTTTTGGAACTGCTGTAAGTCCCTCAATTACTTTTTCCAATCAAAAAACAAAAAAAAGAAGCTATTTAATGGTTCATACTGCAATTTAAATCAGTTTGAAAGCTTCTGTGAAGAGGTTGTTTTTGCTGGATCTGAAACAGACTGATAGTTGAACTAAAACCTCTGTCAGACTTACAAAAGCACCTATAAACACTGATACAGAAGTTTTCTATGGATTTATTTTAACGTCTGACTCCTCAGGTGAAGAGATAAACATCACGCTGCAGAGACAGCTTCTCTGTCTAAGGCAGTTTTTTTGTTGCATGCTGAGAAAACAGGGGAGGATTGTTTTATAAGAAAATAACTTGAACACTGGAAGAACAAAATCAGCAAGTTCCCACCTTCTTTGTCTTTGGCTTGTCTTTGTCCTCCTCCTCTTCCTCCACCTCCACATCGTCCTCAGAAGTCTCCTTCTCAGGCTCCTCTGATGCCTCAGCATCCTCCTCAATCGGCTCCTCAACCGTCTCGGTCTAGAGGAAAGAAATGATACAACGTGCCTGCATGAGACCGGCTGTAACTGCTCCAGCTTCAAGTCTGAGTCAAAACATTTTCTCAAAGTCTTCACCTTGCTGGCCCAGACGTAGATGGGGAAGTTGATGAACTGAGAGTATTTCCTGACCAGGTTCTTGATGGTCTCCAGCTCCAGGTAGTCCGAGGCCTCCTCTTTCAGGACCAGTCTGAGGAGAAGGAAAAGATGTGGAGGGTTTGATTTCAAGGCCAGTACAGCGTGAACCCAGAGCAGGACAGAAGAGTAAGTCTGTGAGATTATTCTTTTGTTTTTTAAAGATCTGGCAACACACATAAACATACACTTAAACATCTGTAACACCTACAAAGCCATCCACAACCTCGCCCCTCCATACCTCTCTGACCTCATCAACATTTCTGGACCTGCCTGTACCCTCCAATCCTCATCCTCTGTTCTACTCTGTGGAACTCACTCCCCCCGGACCTCCGCAACACTGAGACCTTACCCCTTTTAAAACAAGACTCAAAACCCATCTGTTCAAGCTCTCCTACTTCTGATCTCATGTATTTGTCTGTTGTACTGTATTGCTTGTTTTATGCCTGTTTTAATGTACATTTGTACTTTTGTAAGGTGACCTTGAGTGTCATGAAAGGCACCCTTAAACAAAATGTATTACTATAATTATTATTCCACAATATCCAGCTCTATCAAGAAGATTTGGCGGCATGTTCAACAAAGATCTAAAAGAAATAAATTAACTGAAAGAAAACTAACTAACTAAATAAGATAATGGGGAACAAGAATCGGGAAATATAAGGTCGGAGAAGGGAAAGAGAAAGAGGGGAGTCAAAGGATGCAGTTATGTAGTGTGTCCCAGTATAAACTCTGCATGCTTTCACACTGTAGTTTGGACTTTTTTTTTTTTGATCATACTTAAAAATTCTCATCATAACCACCCAAACATAACAGTCAGATTTTTTCCACCCTCAAAAACACTTAACTACGACAACCATGAAAGCAACCTCTTTCAGCTATAAGGGGTTAAAAAAAACTGATCAGATATCCACAAGTTTATCAGCTAAGTTTAAAGAGAAATATGCAGCTACATGCTCCCTTTGTTAAAGAACCTCTGGAGGTGGTCTGGGTTTAAGTCTCTGCTCCAGTATCCCACCATATCTACTGCCCAACAAAACAAAGGCGGAGCCCAGGAGCTGAACCTACGTAATGGTGGTTCCTCGGCCCAGCGTGTCCCCCCTGGGATCCTCAATGACAGAGAACTGGTTGGAGTCGGACTCCCAGATGTGCTGAGTGTCGTTGTTGTGTTTGGATGTGACGATGACTTTGTCGGCGACGAGGAAAGCTGAGTAGAAACCCACACCGAACTGACCGATCAGCTCCGACGTGGACTGGTCCTCGGCCTGCATCTCGGTCATCTTATTGAGGAACTCGCTGGTGCCAGATTTGGCGATGGTGCCCAAGTTCCTCACCAGCTCGTCTTTGGTCATTCCCACGCCGGTGTCGGTGATGTGCAGCATGTTCTTCTCCTTATCAGACTGTGGAGGGAAAAAATAAAGTTAAGCTGCTGACGGAGCTTTGAAAATGATTGGTCAAGACGGCCATATAAAGTTAATGTACACACTTTTATTTTTATAGTCAGCTCTTCATTGGCAGCCATGGCGTCCTCGTTGGTTAACGACAGCAGGCGGATCTTATCCAGAGCATCTGAGGCGTTTGAGATGAGCTCCCTGAGGAAGATCTGAAACAGAGAGAGCAATCAAAGATTAACAGGATGCAAAAATGTCTGAGTCGGCCAGCCAAGAGCCTTTATTTAACTTACAACATATTACTGAACATGGTTACACAGACGATTGTACATGACTATTGTGTCTTTATCGCCAATACCGATGCTGGCATTTATTTGTCAGAAGCACAAAGACCTACTGAGTAACCTCAGTAGCTCTGTTCAGAAGGATCTGTATTTGGGACCATGTTTGGAGGTTAGTTTGGTAGCTGGAGATGTGCCAGCTGACTTTTTGGGCACTGCTGTAGTGCTTCTACAGGAGCAGCAAACCATCACTCTGCTGTTTCTCCATGACTGTAGGACCTGTTAGTGTAGTTCAGCCTGTGAGTGTGTAGCATGTTTCAACAGAGTGGAAAGAAATTAATTTCCTCATGAGGGTTTAATAAAGTTTTTCTTCTTCTCCTTCCACAGAGACAGGCCTTTTGTGTTTGAACAAAGTGTGAAGCAAGAAAAAAATATTTTCAAGTTTATTTAATGACACGTTTGGTTTATAAAAATGAGCGTTAAGTGATGAGGTAAACCATTACGGTTTGACTAAATATTCATTATATTTATATTAATTTACTAGCAAAATTTTTCATCTGATGATACTGATAACCAGCTTTATAGGGAATTATCTGCCAGCATCAACACTGATTCAATGCTTCGAGCATTCCTCATGTAAACTATAAGAAAGCAGGACTGGTACTGAAGAGGGAGGTTCACAAAAAAACTCTTGGGCTCAGAAAAAGGTCAGTCCCCCCACCCCTCACCTCCACTCATACACACATACCAGTACACACCAAGAGATGGTGTTGCTCTCCTTATCACCCACCATTAAACAGCAGAAGCCGGTGAGGCGTAACCGGACATATTTTACTGTGTTTGATTTAGCGGCTGAAATGTCTGATGTCGGTTTATTGCTGCAATTACATTCACCTGGGAGTCTACACACAACACCTGTGACGCTTTGGTCAGGGTGCAAATGGCATTTTTTTTATCCTTCTTTAAGTATCACTTAGTATCAGAGGGATCAGAGGGGATGCACCAGAATCTGGTCACCAGGGATTAGAACAGTTGGTATCTATCTGTTTTCAAGTACGCTAGTGTCTTTTTCTCAGTGAGAGCAAATACTTTAAGGGAGTTGTCAGCTTATATGTGAGAAAGGCGAGACATTTTGGAATAATTAGATGCCATCAGATCTGAAAGATGCCAATTTTATTGAATAGTTGCACATCCATGCTTTTTCTTAATAATAATAATAATCTTACCAGTAGAAAAAAAAATAGTCTTTGTTATTGAAGAAGTGCATGTAATGATTACACTGGGTCAGTAAAATGTAAAAAAAAATGTGTTCAAGCAACAACTGTTTCATCAAATTTCACATCCCATCTACACTCTGTCACACTAAAACATTCACTTAGTATATTTTGCACCATAACATTGCTCTTAATTTGACAGCCTAGAACATGTTAAAATATAAATACATTTTACAGAATTATCTGCTAGAATCATTTATTTCATTCCTTTTCATTCACTGCATTACTCACCTTAAAACAGCTTGTGTAACTAACCACACTGCTGTGCATACCACTTGTTCATACCTCCATTATACTTTTATTTATTGCTGCTTTTGGAAAATAACTTTGTTTCTGTGAACCAGCAACACCCAAATATGCTCTGTGAATTAATGTAATCTAATCTTTCTGCAGCCTCATGCACAAACTACTTAAAACTTTGTCAAAGATTTCAATTTTAAGGCCTTGATCTTTACTAACCTTCCCAACCTTCCCAAAAATAAATAATTAAATTGTATGGTTTTTGCATCAATTTGCAGTGTTAATTCCAGCTTACCTCTTTGTTTTTGTACAGAGAGTTGATGATCAGCTTCATCATTCTGTTGACTTCAGCCTGAAAGGCGTGCTTTTCAGACTTTTCTCTGAGTTCCTTGATCTGAGCAGCATTTAATCCATCCAGCTGGATCGCCTCCTCCTCTCTGAGGACACATTGAGCACACACAGGTGGGATCAAGGAGGTGCACAACAACAATAACAAGCCACAGGTGTCGACAACCAACATGCAAATGTTTCCTCCTCGCTCGCCTGAGATCACAATACCTGACACACAGAGACTCTGCTCCTAATGAGGAGGGGTGCAGCAAATTTAACCAGCACAGCCAACATGTGTGCAGCACAATAACTTAAGATTTTAATGTCAGTTTGTTTTTTGCCTTCATAAGAAAATCTGGATCAAACCATTTCTTGCTGCCTGTTACATCCATCTTATCTTTGCCACTTGTTTTCTTAACGTGGGAGGAGTGTTTTATTGTAGCTGTACAGTACTGCAGCGACACACATGTACTGAACTTTTAAAACCACTCTACATTACTCTATGTATTTGTATTTATCAACAATTAATTACAAAGTATTCCTCATTCACAAAGTCTTGCTTTCATGCTACGTGCTTTGACATCTATAGACATGTGATAAAAATGTTCAAGAACAAGTAGTTGCACATAACTGTGATCTCAAGATCAGTCAAAATATTTGCTGAGATGTTTGTTTTGTCAAAATCAAGCAGCAACGGCCATCACAACAATTTCAGGGTTACCGTGAGTGTCTGTGTACTTAGGCTCAGTCATGCTGACCTTGTCCAGTTTGCTCAAGGTTTAGTCGACCTCCTCCAATGTGAACAAATAACAATCACTCTGCAGACATTTGTATGAGTAAGACACCCACCTCTGCACCACCTCATCGTCCGTTCTTGATCCATCTCTGCTTTTTCCCAGATCGTCCTCCACCGTGCCATCGATGTCAACTTCATCCTCAGCCTTTACGGCAGCTGCACAGAGACAAAAAGGTTGGAGATGTTCAAAAAACTTGAGGAATTTTAGCTGCAGGTGTTAAAAACATTGAGAGAGAAATATCAAATGCCAAAATGTACAGTATTTGGTTTCTTTGCTGGTATTTTTTAGATTACACCTGTGTGACATGTTGAATGCATTTAATTGTAACACTAAGCCAAGCAATATCTGCCATTTTAAGACTTACAAGCAACAATGTAACAGCCTACTGAGGGAGAAGTGTCCTTGTTTAATGAGCTTGTACTTTACAACCAGTTTGCAAAACCTTCACACACCTACATATTAACTTATCTGTGGTCAATAAGAGAACTTAACTAAGTTACCTTTTAAAGCTTCATATGCTGATGCCTGGATCACACCAATAACATTGTTCTGTCCTGCTTGATGTTGTAATGAAGAAGTCTCTCTTGTACCGGAATTAACATGATAGGGAAAACCTATTTTTTATATGAAGTAATGTGAAACTGAGACTTAAAGTGATGCAAGATGTCAGATTTGTGATGACATCCAATATGAGGATATTGCCAACTTACTCCTCTTTTAGACATTTTTAGCGTTTAAGACAACATTATATATCATAAAAGACGCTGTATTGTTCTTTAAATGTAAAAATTTGGGGCGAAGTTTCACTATTGTTAAGACATTCATGTTCTGTTGCAAGAATGGCCAACATTGGATGTTTAAGGCCAAAATACATTAACTTTAAAGCCTGGCAATATAAGTCTAAACAGATAATCAATTCTTCAGGCTTTTATCTGCTGATACCAATATTGTGCAGCTCAAATCATGAGCCTTCAGAGAAGCAAACATTTGGATTATATTTTGTCTGTACTGTAAGGAAAATGTATTGTTAAAAACAGTAAAAACCAAGCTTCTGCCTTTTTTCCAAAGCTAAAAGCAGAATCATGACACCCTGCTGACACAGTGAGTTCTGCAGAGCACTTAATGGCACTTCATCCCCTTTCTGATAGGACCTATGATACCAAATTAAATTTTGATTCTCATTTTAGGTTTTCTAGGACAATTAAATACCAGTAGGTCAAACTTAAAGCTTAATTTGCTGGAGCACAATTGCAGGAGTAAAAGGTGAAAATTAACATCAACATATCAACAGCACATACCTTCTGACCAAGTCTATGGCAGATTAATAGTCTATAAATAGCGACAGATGCTGATACAGATGCTGTATTGTATAATTATAATAATGTTGAACAGAATGTTACAACACTGAATTCCTGAAGTATTCAACCTTTACAAACCTGAGGAGAGAGGGGCTCAGTGATGATGTGACTGAAACACTGAGGGGCACAGGTGTAGCCTCACATTAGTTTGCTCACATGTGTACAGCTAAGATAATATTTAACACAAGTGTAAGCTACCATTAGGCAGATTTAACTAGCATTGTGATACTCGTGGAAACTTCTGGAGAGACCTACAAGATTGACAGAGTCCCCTCGTTATTACGTAGTAATGACCAATTAAACACACCGTCTATGATGATGAATTGGCCAAACAAAGCTGAAATTTCATGCACATAACCTCAGGTGACGAATGAGCACAGAAGAAGCACTAATGCAAGTTAACGCTAGCTCGCAGGCTAATGTTAGCCTCAGTGAGATTCACACAAGGGGAAATGAATGGAAAATGTTTTCATACTCACCAAAGGCTAACAGCGCAAAGAGGACTCCTACAACCCAGACTCGTTTCATTTTGAGACGACGTGTGCCTTTAGCTCCTGAGACAAAAGCCGGAACACCAGCGCACACCGCACCGTTTTAACAGGAGAGACTGACAAGCGACCACTGCCACCCGAAGAGCCCACTCTCTTAAACCCGTGACGCCGGACCAATGGCTGCGCACCACGCACAACCTTCGACCAATCAGAGCGGCGCATTCGGTACATGTTGACCAATCAGATTCTTCAACATAAGTCTATACCCGAAAATCGTGGCCCGACATCATTGGAGGAGAATCGGCGATCAGCTCATCACTTCCGAACATCTCCATCTCATTGTGAAAAAAAATCTCTGTCATGTACTTCAGTTAAAGTTTGATTCTATGACTGAATTGAATCACCAAGAGGCACAAAATACCGGAAATAGAGGTCGTTATGAGCTATTGTTCGTATATTTGATATCAAATTGCAGCTACTTCTCAGTGTGTGTGTTAAAAGTAGGCATGGGCAACTTTGGCTGTGAAGGGACCACATTCCTGTTTTATCACCCAGGAGCATTTTCGATCAAACTGTTGGAGTGCACAGCTCTTTAGAGTATGTTATATCCTATTTCATCAAGATGCACCTAATAAAAACCACACTGTATTCATAGTAAAGCAAAATAGCCCCCTGTACATGCATTTGAATTTCCCTTGGGATCATTTGAATTTTCAATAAAAGTGTCTGTCTGTCTGTCTGTCTGTCTGTCTGTCTGTCTGTCTGTCTGTCTATCTGTCTGTCTATCTATCTATCTATCTATCTATCTATCTATCTATCTATCTATTGAAACATTACATGTGTTATATGTGTGAGTTTATGGCTATAATCCACTCTGATGGATACGAGTATCTATCTTTAAAATAATTACCTAAAACAAGGGCAAAAAGTAATGGTAACATTTCATCAGCATATATTAAAACTTGACTGTTCACATTTTATGAAACAAAGAGTTCCTATAAATCTTAAAAAAGAATCCTTTTAATATTTTACACCTTATAGCATACTGTTAACTCCTGAAAAAGCCATTCCTTTACAGGTTTTAAGATAGAGAAAAGTTACAGACTTGGCAGCCTAATGAAAAAATTAATGTATCTATAAAGAGTTTTAGGTAGTAGTAACTTAAGGTTGGACAAATTCCAGAACCACACCTCAACCTACCTTCATTTGACACTATTTGAGAACTTCTGTTATAGCCAATAAAACTTGTTTGCAGGGCTTTGATATTAGACATGTTTATGGTAATGTTTAATATATCACTTCCTCTCACGTATCAAAATCATGCTCATTTGGTGAACTGCTGACTCCAAATTGGCCTTAGGGTTGAGAGTGAATGGTTGTCTCTCTATGTGGCCCTGCGGTATAGATAATGGATGGATGGATGGATGGAATCAGTCGGCACTATCTCTTCTTGCCTGAAAAAAAACAAACTCAGAGGTTTTCAGTCATATTTGAATCATCTGTTTTCCTGGAAATGTGACATTCAGTAAAATCCTTCAGTTTCTTTTTGTTTACTGACATTTGACATTGACTTAGAGAACGTAAATGATAAGTTGGCAGCCACATGTTGTCCGTGCCCACCCTGATCTAACTTACTTCATGCCTCCGTCAGCGTGGTTTCTCATCTTGTCTCACCTGCACTGACCTCTTTATCAGGCTTTCATTCATTGTAGGTGTCACACCTCTTGCACACTGAATAACACAGAGCCTGCATTACTAATCTCTGTCCACAGGGGGGCGCTGGTCAGTCAGAATGTGTGCAAAATGCAAATGACTGCAGATGATTTCTCGAAATCACAGATTTGCATTAAACCTAGAAAAATATGAAGCTGATTTATAATGAAACTCATTCTTATCTCTTTTAGTTTGGTAAACATAGTGTGACTCTTTTATTTGGTTCACAGGTGCACATTATTGTGCTGCCGGCTCAGCAGGTGATGGGTGTGTACCTGGTTATGTGTGTTTATGATAGGGTCACAGGTGTCAAATAACAAGCAGGTATGTTTGAGGAAGTGGGGGCTGGTGACACAGAAGTAATAATTTATTATATGTGTTTTATAATTGACTACAAGGTAATCTGCCCTAAAGTTTGTTTGGAGAGTGACTGTTTTGTTGACTTTATTTATTTTATTACCATTTTTCAAAGTGTGTATTTAATCAATATAATTTTGTGCACATTTTTATATTATGCAATTGGCTGTCAATGTAGGAGCCTATGATATTTATCAGTTTGTATATGATGATTTGACATTAGGACTCTGTTTTTTGTTTGCAGAAAAATAGATGTTTATTTAAAAATATTGTCTTGAGTGCTGGTTTGGCAGAGTGGTAAGCAACCAGCCGTGACCCATTTACATACTTCCGCTGGCCAGCCTGTGGCCGGTTTGCTGAGTGTCTTCCCCTACTCTCTCTCACCACCTTTTACAAGCCTATCCTCTGTCACCCTCCTATCAATAAAGACAAAAAATGCCCAAAAAATAATCATAATCTTGTCTTGAAATTCAGCCCCAAAAGTCTCAACATGTGATTTTAGCTCTATATCATGCAGATCAACCCCTGAACCAACAGATGTGCTCTTAGGAATATTTACAAATGTCTCCAGCAGGATAATCTGCACCTTTTGCAAAGCCATACATAAGAATCCCGAATGAAATACAGGACACGGTAAGATAAATGTATGTATGAATTATGGTTGCCAAAGCTGTCATTATCAAGACTCTTTAGATATTATGCATTTTTTAGATGAAGGCAGCTTGTATTTATGAAATCATGAGGAAGCCAAAAGGCTGAAATGATATCATTTTGACTTTCAATTGCAACATGTGCATTATCAGATTGCGACTAAAATATAATTTTTTTTCAAGCTTAAATCATGCTTGTTTCTCCTTTTCACTATGCCAGACTAGGATGCCTGTAAAGCATTTCTGCCCTCAGTACAAGTCATTTAGTTCCTTCATTGCCCCACAATAGCGTTCTCAAAATCTTCATTTTAGGCCATTATCAAGCTCTCGTTGAAACACGAGGATCTCAGGATGACTTACAGTTATCTCGCAAGGTCACAGCCCTTTGTGGTCTGATTGGTCAGTTCTATCGGGGGTTGAGCCAGCCTGTCCTTCTTCTTCTGCTGTATTTTCCGGCAGGCTCAAAGCAGCGACCGCGTATCGAGTCCCCCTACAGGCCAGAGCTGGTAATGAGGGAGAGTGAGCTAGGGAGCTTTATACTGCTGCTGGACGAATGTGTTCCTCGGTGACGGTTTTGTGGCTAACGGACATCACAGAGGAGGAAGTGTTTTATCAGATTACTCCAATAAAAAGAAAGGTACCTCGTGTCGTCACGATTTAAATCGCGCGGACATCTCGCAATGACCTATTTTCAGAGGCATCAAATCTCGTTCTAGGATATCAGAAAAAATACAATATCTAATTTTTTGAAAATAAAGGGGGTGTAAGGTCTTGTTTTCAAATTTATTATATTATGTGTAAGTATTAAATCATGCATCAGCGTGATATGTCTCCTTTAACAGTTTTCTTTCAGCCCGTGAAAAAAATATGAGTTCTTTTATTCATTTCTGAAATCTATAAATCTACCGAAACCCCAAACCTCTCATTATTTTGAAAACTTAAACAGAAATGTTTATTTATTTATTTATTTATTTTGCCGTGGCACTAATCCTCTTCCATTTTGTGATACTCAGGAAACCAGAATAGGAGTTTACGGAGGGTTTATGTGGCCCCCTGGGAGGTCAGTTTTGGATCACTGTTCTAGTGGGTGTTTAAAGGGTTTGGGATTTTTCAATTAACCAGTTAAAATTTGGATGTAAAAAAACATCATAACTTAAAAAAACTTGACTGCAACTAACTTTCCTTAATAAAAAAAAACAAATGCTGGATGCTAAAAAATCTGCATTAAAACCAGGGGTGGCTCTATGGGTGGGCCTGGGTGTGCACAGGGCAGGTGGCTAGGGGTGGCTGTTGAAACTACTTGTCTGATACTAATGCCAAAATTGATCAGATTATTTAATGATTCCTCATCATGTCTGTGTAGAATAAATTGGTCAACATTTGTTTTCGGTGGACACATCAGGCACGCAACTGTCATGATACTCAATGCTGTGCTGCTTAAATAAACAAGTCTGCAAATTGCTGGTGTTTCCTCTCTCTGAAAGATGTTCAGAAAGAGTCTTTTTGTCAAAAATTAAAAAAAAAAACAATCATAATTGATTCTTCCCCCCAAACCTGATTTTTGACTTCTTTGTTGCCATTCCTGCTGACTGCCTTTGCTGACTGTGTGATGTCCATGATTTGCAAGGTGAAACAAACTGGAGGAAATTAATAAGCAAAAAGATTTATGACAGCGATTCTTTTAGGGAGTTGTTTTTGATTCTTAGCTGGAAATGTTTTTAACTCCCATCCCTACAGGTGAAACACCCAATCAGAGGCAGGAAAATAACGTACAAATAAATGGAAAAATAAATAAAAAAATATATGATTTAATTTTGGTGGCACGGTTGTGCAGCCTCACAGCAAGAAGGTTGTTGGTTCAAATCCTGGGTCAGTCAGGGCCTTCCTGTGGGGAGTTTGCATGTTCTCCCTGAGCATTTGTGGGTTCTCTCCAACCTCTCTGCCTTCCTTCCACAGACCAAAAACATGCTCATTAGGTTGATTGGAGACCCCAAATTGCCCTTAGGTATGACTGTGAGTCTGAATGCTTGTCTGTCTCTCTATGTGGCCCTTGTGGCCCTGTGACTGTGGCTGGCAAACAGTTCACCCTCAAGCTTAACTCCCCACGTGACTGCAAAAGGGATAAGTGGTATAGATGATAGCTGGATGGATGATTTAATTTAAGTTAAATTATTTTTTCATAATAAAATACAGAATTTGAAAAATGCAGAGCAGCTACTTCAAGTGTTTTGTATTCAGAATACCCCCTCTGAAGTAACCAAAAAGTTTTCAGTTATTTTACATATAATATATAGCTTTTTTGAAACAAGCTGGTTCAGCTATTCCTGTGATACTGTAGATGTCAATAAATTAAAATGGGTTCAAGAGTTTATTTCACTGTTATTCAGGGTGTGGATTAGCTGTTTTATTACATTTGATAAGATAGTAAGTAAAGCTGTGTTTAAAGAATAACATAATGAAATATGGTGATTAGATGAGACAGGAGTTCAAAAATAAACTTTGACCCATTTAGATACCCCTAGCAAAAAGTAATAAACTTGAAGTAGTATAGGTAGGCCTATAAGTATAGCCAGTATACAATGGACCATGTACTTGTAGTGTACCAAAAGTATACTAATTTAATACTTCTTCAGACTAAATTTGAAAATTTTAAGTTTATAAAAGTATACTTTAAGTTTACTTTATAAGGTAATTTTACATTTACAAAAGTATACACCAAGTACACTTTATATATATATGCCTATATATATGACTTTATATATATATATATATATATATATATACTATATATATATATATATATATATATATATATATATATATATATATATATATATATGTTGGCTGTTAACAAGCTACAAACTTTAGCTACTGTAAAAACACATCGGATAACTTTCTTTCAAACTTTTTTCCTGATCAAAACTATTTTTGTTTTAAAATTATGGATTTTGAAAGCCTTGAAAAGACAATTTCATTGGTGATTTCACTGCAGTGTCCAAAACATGTGGTTATAATGGGAGTCAGTGGGGAATAAAACTAAAAATCTGATGCTGTGTTAATGTCTTATCTTTGACATGTCCAAGAGTGTGACAGTAAGTAAAAATATCCAGCCTTTGTTCATTTTTAAATTGAAAATCAGTCATTTTGGTTTCTGGTTTTTTTCACCAAATCTGTGACATCACCTATTAAATTTGAATTTAAAGGGTTGAATACATTTTTTAAATAAATAAATAAATACATAGTTTTGATCAGGACTGAGCTTTTTGAAGAGATCTGAGTAAAAAAAGGGGAAAATATTTTATCTGCTATGTTTTTACTGCAGCTAAAGTTATGGCTTGTTAACAGCCAATACAGGACGGAAGGATGTGTTTTAATACAGCACTCAAGGGTTAAGTATAACAAATATAATAATAAAAAAGTAAACTTCATGAGTACTGCCTCTCTTAGTATAAAAAAACTTAAGTATACTAGTGGTACATTTGAGAAAACTACTTTTTGCTCAGGATATTCTCAGTCCAATCAATAACTGACATTCAGTATCCTCCACTAATTAAAACCGTAAAAACACTGAAATAAAGAAGGAAAGGTCACGTCAGATAAAAATTAAATTAGTCAATAAAATTCCTAACTCACGTACTATCACAGAAAGCATCCGGACTCCAGACGCATCGGCCTCTGATTGGCTGTCGTGCTGAGACCTTCCTAAACACGGAAGTGACGTAGGAGGCGCCCATGCAGACTCCCTCGGTATTTACGGAGCAGCCTGTAAACCTCATGCGATCGTGTGAGAGCCCACCGCGACCTACAAACGGGCTGCCACCGAGAAACCGGAGTCATGGCGCCCTTGTCTGTGTCAGTGAGGTCCGTACTGAGGACCCGGGACTGCCTGAACCGGCTGAACGGACTCTCTAATACTGCAGGACTCGGTCTACGTCACAGGCAGACCTCGGCTCGGCTATGGAGACGAAATTTTGGAGCAGTAACACACGGAGGTGGACTCCTGACAAGCCTGGACAGAGCCCCGAAGTACGCAGCATCTGCCTGTAGGACCTTCTCAGACGGCCCTGACATGACAGAAAGGCTGTGGACCATCTACAAGGAGACCAAGAGACGGACTGAAGGTATGGGGACTCAGACTGTTTACTGGGACAGACAGCACTGCGGTAATACTGATGTGTTGTTATGACAGTTTCTTCAGAATGAACTGCACCATCTCCACAGCCTCTAAGAAAGAGAGGATTTAATGAGAGAAAACTGTACGAGAGATCAGTGGATTATTCTTTGTTTGAATAACGTCCTTCATAGCTAATGTTTTCCCAAGACACTGAACTAAATTGTAGGTTTAACCCAGGGGTGGGCAACCGGAAGCCCGGGGTCCACATACGGCCTTCAACCTCACTCACTGCGGCCCACCAGTCATGTCCAAAATCAACAAACTGCAAACATAAGAAAACAACTTGACGCCATTTGGAGATACACTATTGGAGTGGCACAGCAGTGGGCATGCCCCACATCAAGACTGTTGCTGGTTTGGTCTATGGCCCTATAAAATCCATGATAAAGGAATTGGACATTAAAAGAGGAATTCAATGTAAACAGAATATCATGGAAATGGCTAACATTTTACATTAATGTTTTTTCTTTGGCAAGAATAAAAAGAAACATATCCCTCTGAAAAATGCTCTGAGGGGGTCACTAAGGCTGGGGGCAATTTACACTTCACTCCCTCTCCCCCTCGTCCTCCCTTCATTTAACAATCAGAACATGTCGAGCGGCTGCCTGAGACACAGCCAAGTTGGCAAAGAAGCTACAAAACTCCCAGCTACTCTGGGGTGCAGGGCAGAGCAGTTTCCCAAAGATTATTATGTGTCTGCCAATCAAATGTTCTGTTTTTGCTTACATGCTGTTGACTGGACCTTAAAGATACATGTGGAGATCCAGTGATAATATTTCATGACTTATTACTGTGTCTCAGTTTTAAATTTCTGTAAGCTATCAAAAAAATAATTCTCAAAAATTAAAATAGAAAAAAAACTGAATTTTAGAAAAACAGAATTTGGGAAAAGTTAAAATAACTTTTATAGAGCCCTTGTTCAACCGTGTTTTTGTCTGGAGTTTTTTAAAGTGTTGTTCACCACTTTGTGAACAACTGCGAGAGCAAATAGTGTGTAAGTTTGCATGTTGGTCTAAACTACAAAATTAGGATTTTTTTGCATTATTTTAAGCAATCTGGCAGAACCGAGTCAGGAAATGAATGAGTGAATGAATGATAAGTTTATTTTAAGTATTTAACAAAAGGAAAAAAAGTAAATTAGCACTTGGATAAATATTACAAGTCTGAAACTTACTTAATCCCAACCTCTATCCATCAATTAATTACCAATTTTTTAGCTTTCCAGTCTATATAAATACAGTTTTTTTTTTAGTTTTTAAGGATGCAATCCCTTAAACCTGTTGTTTTGGGAAATTTGAATTGAATTCTATGCTTCAGCTTAATTAAAGGTGCATGTTTTTATTTAGGGCATTACAGCAAGTTGTTACAGAACAGTTTGTGGGTCACAAAAGTCACTAAAGCTTTGTTTTATTGTCCATATTAAAAGCACATGTTTCAGTTGATGTGTCTGACATGTTTGTTTCTCCTCAGATCTGATGCCGGTCATATCCACCAACTCAGTCGACCCTGACACCATTTTTGCCAATAATGAGATGAGCCTGAGGGACATTGAGATCTATGGCTTTGACTATGACTACACGCTGGCCTTCTACTCCCGACATCTTCACACCCTCATCTTCAACATCGCACGGGACATCCTGATCTCCAAGCACAGGGTGGGTGTAGTATGGGACTCCCTCCAGTGTTTGCAGTTCATCTGGTTCTGGACACTGATGCATTGGTTAATCTTGGCTTGATTGGACCAAATTATTGTAAAATCTCTCACAAGGGGGACACCCGAGCCTCACTCCACTGTCCTCTAGATGAGTTTCACATAGGGCTGAGGATAAGGCCTAAAAACTACATCCATGATTATTTTTTCACAATTTTTTGATTTATGATTTAATTTGTTTCTTTCCCTTTTAGTACACTGAAACTGTTAAACAGGGTTTGCCCCAATGTTATCAATATACGTTCCAAAACTGAACAGAATTTACCTCTTATACTCCCAGTTCCTGATGTTATTTTGTCATCAAATTTTTACTTGACTTAGGCCGGCTTGTCTACATAAACCTTTTTTCCCAGTATAAACTAAAATAAACAAATGCAAGCTTATAAATGTGCTCATACAAAACCTGGCAGGGTCCACCACCATGAAAACATTCTAAATTTTCAGCTTTTATGGCAGTACAACTTACAAGTGTAGTAAATTAATTGATTTATCACCCAGCCCTAGCTTCACATAATGAGGCAGAGAAGCTGTTCAAAGGCCAGTCACCACATTCACTGTTTTTTTGCTGAAAATGCTCATTTTTAACACAAAAAAACACACTCTGGCTTTTTCTGTGCACATTGTCTGAGAGCTAAAATGCCCTCAAGGCTAGCTGTGTTTTGTTGCTGGGCTATTACTTTAAAAAAGTGTTGTTTTTTTTCAGATTGGTGCTGCATTCATCCCTGACTGACCAATCAAAACCAAGAAATAACAGAGCCTATATTACCAGCTTTATCAGGAAGGAGGAACTTATCTGACTCATGCATGTCAGGGTTCAACTTCCAGCTCAGGAGCGGCCGCTTCTGCCAAGACAGAACCTTTTATTTTGTTGTCAAGCTGTATTTTGGTTCATTAATTTAATAATGTCCTGGATAAAGGCAAACAGTTCACACTTTGGTGCTGATGGCAGAGACTAATCATGGTCCAACAAAATATGGCAGCACAAACATGAATGAGGTACAGAAACTGAACAGCACATTGCTCTGGTTTAAAACGTTAATATTTGAGGTAAACCAAGAATTAAAACAAAATATCTTTTACATAAAAGAAGTTATTTAAAAAATAGTTGATCTAAATAACAGCAAAATATTTGGAGTAAGGATTCAAAAGGATGTGAAAGTAGAATATGTGTGTCTTTCTCATCTTTGATTTTGGAAAGCCACATTTTTACCTGCAAGATTGAGTTTTATTTCTCATGTTTTATTTAATCCTGTTGTGTTTTGCACAGTTGTTGTCATAGGGTGCTTGAAATGACTAATTTCATTGCTGTTCAAAATCTCAATCACCAGTTTCCATTTGTCTTTATTTTAGTACCCCGAGGAGCTTCGGAAGTATGAGTATATTCCTAATTTTGCAGTCAGAGGGCTTCACTATGATGTCCAGAAGGTAACAGCTCTGTCAGTTTGTTACAAAAAAACATTTGCTGCATTCTTTTTGTCTAAATACTGAATGATCTGTCACAGGCTCTTCTGATGAAGATAGATGCCTTTCACTACATCCAGTTGGGAACAGTGTACAGGTGTGTGTTCAGTGTGATAATTCTCACCTTGCCAAACTATTCAAAAACCTGATTGTGAGCTATGACATGAAGGCATGTGCCAACATTTTTTGTATTCATGTCTTGCCTCACTCCTGAGTCCATGACATGCAGATGTGCTTGTTGTGACTAGTATTATCTTTTACTGCATTATGTTATGTTGTCTTTTTTTCGACTTAGGCTGCGTTACCACGGAGCAGAAAACGGTCAAATCCGTTAAGTTTTTGTTGTGTTTTGGCCTTGCGCTTAGATGAAGACGCGTTGCATTTCGTCTGAAAACTGAAACTTTTGAAAACAAGCTCCAGAGTGAAAAGTTTTGATTCCGCTCTCCATGCAGCTCCGTGTAAACTCGTATCAGAGCGTTTCAGGGTGAAACACTGACGTCACCACATGCGCAGTACTCTTTCACTTGAAGGCTGCGTGCGCATATCAGGAACAACAACATTTTTGGCTGTCTGCTGTGTAACGTTTGAGCCTCTTACCATGCTCGGTTTGTTATCCAGACAAAACTATCCAGACAGATTTGTTGTCCGAACTGATTTTTTGTCCAGAAAAGAAACTCCTGCGTCTCTGTGCGTCTATTTGCCATTGTTGTTTGTGAAAAGTTTTTCTTCTTCGTTTGTGTGTTGTGTGCCTCTCTGCAAACCTACACCGCCAACTACTGAACCAGCATGCATACTACACTCCTCCAAAGCGTTGTCGTCTGAACGCCGAAGAATTCTAAAATGCAAAGGACAAATCTGTGCATCCTTAAGTCAGGAGTGTCCGTGTAAACACAGCCTAAAATTAGAACTTAATGTGATTTTTGACACATGTGCAAACCACTGTTACGTGCTTAGTAGGTCATTAAAACATGTATTTCTTTCGAAAATTACAAAAAGTGATAACCTTATCTAAAAGTACATAACATAACATTATAAAACTAGAAAAGCACTCGGAGAGCGCAGACCTCCGTCAAGCAGCACAGATCCCAGACGGTGATCTGGATCAACACCAAAATTGAATCACTTCTTCCTTTTCCCATGCTGAACATTTCCTGAAAATGTCATCAAAATCCATCCATAACTTTTTGAGTTATTTAGTTCACAGACAGACAAACAAACAAACTCTCCCGAAAACGTAACCTCCGTGGCGGAGGTAATAAACAAGTTACAACAAGCACACAGGACCATTTAGAGTTGCTGCAGAGTTTATTTGATGAATGTAGGAAGGGGCAGGCAAGCACTACCCATTGACCCCCAGAGCTAAGGTAATTGGCAGTGGGCAAGCTCTGCCTGTCTCTGCCATGTAGCCGCAGCACAGTCAAAGGATTATGTCTGTCTGCTTGTCATGTACTCAGGATAGAGGCAAGACACATTTTCAAAAGGTTTTTGGTGGATCAGAGTCTTCTCATGAGTTGGCATGTGCCAAAAACACGTCATAACCATCTGATGATTTAAATATCAAAATTTCTTCTTCAGGGGTCTTCATCCTGTTTCTGATGAGGAGGTCATTGCCATGTATGAGGGCTGTCATGTACCTCTAGAGAACATGAGTGACTTCTACGGGAAGGTGACAGTGTCGTGTCCTTTTTAAAGCCAAAAATGACTCAAAATAATCAAAACAAAGCGACTATAATGACTTTAAATGCGTGTCTTGCAGAGTTCACATGGCCACACAATGAAACAGTTCATGGACATTTTCTCCCTGCCTGAGATGACTCTACTGTCCTGTGTCAATGACTTTTTCATGAGGCACAACATCGACTATGAACCCGTCCATCTCTACAAAGACGTAAAGGTAAGCTAACTTCATTCTCCATTCTGTTTTTAAAAATACATTTGGTCAGGACAATTTGTATTTATCTTTATATTACACTGGAAAAAATATCTAGGTGAGAGTGTTTGTCCAATTTCAGTCATAAAAATCACAATAAGCTTATTTTATGCCACAAACTCCAGACATTTCTGGATTAATATCTTATTTGACAACATCAGAACTAAAAATATGGCCTGATAAAAAGTCAAATAAACTGACAATGAGACAAGCCACATTTATTTTGAATGGTGTTTTAATGAAATGCTATATCCAGAGTGGATATTTAACCTCTATTCAAGACCTTCATGGAGTAAAAGTTGGTTTGTTTAATTAGCAGATATGTTCTTATTATTACAAGAAATTCAGTGGCTATTTTTGCCTTACATTCCTTGAAGTAAGATATTTATGTGGACTTGACATATTTAAACATAACCCATCTTGACTGTTACTATCAGTTGCATTTTAAGTGTCATACATGTTATGAGTATTTGTTTGATTTGCTGTTATAATTATGGGTAACTTTAATTATACTTCTACTCATCTTGTCCATACAGTCTTGAGAAGGAGATTATTACTCTTAATGACATTTTCTGGTGGAATAAAGGTTAAATTAAAACAATAAAAATAAAAAACAGGGCCATAACACCATTATTAGAGAGGAAGAGCACTGCTCCTGTTTACACATGCATGCATACAAATAGTTCTGCAACACCTCACGGCAGTAGGTAAACCACAAGGCCTTTTCATTATACTTTCTGACAGCAGTGCAGTTACAAAGCTCCACTGTCATTTTACATTTTTTATATTTGTATGAAGATTGCAACAGGGTGGTATTTCAGTTCACAAAACAAAAAATATTGCTGTGTTTTTATTTCTAATATTGTTTAACTCTATTTTTGATGTAAACTATTTCCTGTTCAAAGTTTTAAATGACTCCCTTGAGAATGGTTGTGTGATTTAAAATGTTAGATTGTGCAGAACTAGAATGTATCTGCTATCTATTAGAGGAAAGAGACTGAAGGATCATCAAGAGTGTAAGTGATGCTGAATGTGGCTAAATGTATTCAATAAAAATGTTTGTAATTTAGGCGAATCAGCAGTTCATACACATTTTTTAGAAGACCCCGACACCCTCTTTACCGCATGATTCCAGCTGAAAGAGCAAATATTTCACCCACTAAATGATCTGATTGGGCTGTAATAAATGTGACTGGTTGGCTCAATTGTCCAATTTACCTGCTGGATATGCTTCTGAAGAGTTCTGCTCTCCTCAAACACTTTCTATGGGCTCTTTCCCAGATGGACTGGTGAAATAAATTAAACAGTCCATCTGGTGTGTCAGCTTAGTTGAATGTGTCTTAGTTAAAAGCAGACTATTATGTGAGAAAATAAAAGATGATAACTGTTAAATCTTGCTCGATTCTGATCATTTTTTTTAAGTTAACCCTAAATTACTTGTACAGCACTCCTCCCTTTAAGGTGATTGTGTCTCCCATGTGAATACGGCCCATATGTTTGGATGTATTTATACTTCTTGGTGCTGTGATACAGTTCATTCTGCACTGTTTTAATTTTAGCTCTGGAAAAAAACACAGTATCTAATTTTAGTCAACAAGCAGGCCTGCAGCCATCTGCGTGTGTTCTCTGGTGGCTCTGCTTCTTCTTCAGAGAGACAGAGAGGGAGGGGGTCTTCTTCTCTTCTGAGGGCAGCTGTCATGCTGCTCCTGTCTATTCTTCGTGACGCTGCAGCGTTTTTGACAGATTGCTGTCATTAAAAGCCCTCACACACACACTTTGTTCCTCGATTGCCTCTCATATCTACTCAAGGACAAACGTCTCCTTCTTTTTCTTTAATCTCCCAGCAAGCTTGATTTACTATGCAGCATTAACCCTGTTCTTTTTTACTCAATTTACTTGCTTTTGAGCATCAAGCAGCCCTCCTATATGTTAACACTCCTTTTAAATACTCTGCCAGAAGAGCCGCTTCTGTCGAGAGGAGTCTGTTTACTCATGTACTTATTCAAAAGCACAACTTTCTCAGTTGGAAACTCGTCACAAATGTTTCTCTCTGTGTCGCCAAAGTGCAAAACTCAAGGGCTTTTCTTTCTTCATGTGTGATTTGTATTCAGACATGTGCTTTTCTTTGTGCTTCCAAGTCGACCGTTTATACACACAGAAGAGTGTTGCTACCAGAGATGAATGCCAACATTGTGTCGCTGATGTGATGACTTTTTTGGCTGAGGGCTGTTTGCCTTTTTTTCTTTTCACAGGAAGCCATTAGAGACGTTCACGTCAAGGGTATAATGTACCGCGCAGTGGAGGCTGATATCGGTAACACTCTGACTTTTTAACATATAAACCATTTTACAGAGCAACGGCTGAGTTGTTCCAAAGACATTAAAGTATATAAAGTATTAATGAGGCTCTTATACCCACATAAAAAGGCAGTTTTGTTTGTGTAATGAAAACATCCTCACCCCCTCCTCCTCCTCTCTTCTCACATTGCCTTTTTTCACTCTTATTTTCTCATTTTGCAGAGAAATATATTTGCTACGGCGAGCAGAGCCATGCTGTTCTGAAGAAGCTGTCAGAGCACGGAAAAAAGATGTTCCTCATTACCAACAGCCCATTTGACTTTGTGTAAGTGCAAGAGAGCCCCTGTTTGCATGATTAATTAAAACTGTCATGTTCCAGGGTGATAATATATTATAGGTGCTGCTGTTTAATGTTCCAACATTTACAGACGTGTAAACATCTCACCAGAGGGCTTTGTGTCAATAACTGTTTGCAATCCATTATAAGTCAGCGGCGATCAGCGTCTTGTAAATGCAGACACTAAATAATCAGCTGTGTTTGCTCAACCTAATGGAGCACCAAATTTTCTAGCGACATTCAGCTTATGTTGTTGATTTAATTAGGCTGAGTTTGTTTACTCTGAGAGAAAACTTGAAAACTGAAATTATTTACCAAACTGCTCAACAGAGAGAACATTAGGAATTTGACAATCTGTGTTTTCGCTTGAAAATCAGCACTTTAAGTGAATTTGATTGTGATGAGTAAGGATGGGAAGCCAAAAAACAATTGCACATGATAATCGGTAACAGCAAGCTTAAAAGTGTAGTTGAGGTCCTCTGAGGTGGGGTTGCACAAGGCCCCTTGCACTTGTAAGCCTCGTTATTGTCCCACTTTAAGGGTGAAACTATACAAAAGAACTATGTTGGTTCGACAAGAGGTTACGGTAAGATTCTTTACAGCCTTTTCACTTTTCCAAAACAGTGATGCAAGCCAACAGGATGCCCTCATCAGCTGTTTAAGTCATCATTCTGCACAAGATACCACAAACACAGACTTTACTTAAACTGAACTAAAAATTAGTGATTTGACTAAAGTGAAGACAACATGCCTGAATAAATCTTAAAATAAAATAAATCAAATTTTAGACTTTAGGATTTTTAGACTTGCCTAAACCGTCAAACGTTGTAATTGTGTAATTGTAGTTCATGTTTTAACGGAAAATAAGTAAAAAAGAACCATGAATATTTAGACATAATGACCTTACTGACAGTAGTGTCCAAAATGTATTTTGCACAAAGAAATCTACCAATTGTCCACATCAAGTGACAGTTTAAAACCCCAAACGTTTAAACACAAAAGGAGTTAACCTCAGAGAGCACAATTTGAATCCAGCAACCCTCACAAACAAAAATGACAGAGTAGACCTGAGCACAATAAGAACCTAGAAAAGCACTCAGAGAGCGCAGACTTCTGCCAACGCCATAGTCCTCACCCATGGTGTGATTTTCACCAGAAATATTAGTCCTACCTTTATTTTATTGAAATATTTAGATTCCTTGGCCATGAAAACATACCATCAGCAATTGGTTTCATAATGATATCTATTTTAGTTCAGTAATTATTCACAAAAATCACATTTTTTGTCATGGCTGCCAGACGCTGATCTGGATCAACACCAAAATAGAATCAGTTCTTCCTTTTCCCATGCTGAACATTTCCTGAAAATTTCATCAAAATCCATCCATTACTTTTTGAGTTATTTTGTTCACAGACAGATTGACAAACAAACTCTCCCCAAAACAAGGAGGTAATAAGAGGAAAGAGAATCAGTAATTCTGTTGTCTTTCCACCAGCTGTTCAAGCTATTGGTCTACACGAGAAAAAAGGAAATCAAACAGATCTTCAAAATAGTGATTTTGATTAAAGTGACTACAACATGCTTTAGTACCAGAGTATACCTTGTGAACTAGAGCACAAAGGCAAAGGACGTCATTTATTTTTAGACTTCTTAAAGCCATAAATTCAGATCAAATTTTAGACTTTTAGATGTTTGAACTTGCTGAAGCCCCGTTAAACATGATATTGTGATGATAGTCATGTATTTGGGTAAAATAAGTTAAAAAGAACCATGTATATGTGGACACAATGACCTTATTAAATTTATTGCCTTCAATGTACAAAGAAATCCACCACTTTTTTACATCAAGAGACAGTTTAAAACATCGCATATAGGCTGCCATTGTTGTGCATTGCATCATGGGAAGTGATGTCAAATGGTTGGATTGTCTTTTAGAAATTCATGTTTGACCTACATACTAGCATGTCTGCGGTTGTTTGCGTATGCACCCAGCGGTTTAGTTTCATATATATTTCTTTGTTAGATTACTTAAAGTGCTAATCTTAGTCTAAAAATAGATAATATAGCATTACACAGTAAAAAAAAAAAAAAACAAGTCTCGACAAGAACACATGGCCATTTAGAGTTGCTGAAGAATGTATCTGATCACTGTAGGCAGGGGTAGGCAGACTTTACCCATTGACTCCCAGTGTTTGAGCTAAGCTAATTAGCGTTGGGTAAGCTCTCCCGCCTTTTCCTTGTTATTTCACACACAGTCACAAGAATGGTGTCTATCTGCTTGTGACGGACTCAGGAATGACGCAAGATATGAAAATCAAAGAAATGTTGGCGTATCCCTTTAACCAATGACCTTCAGAATCAGATCACTCTATCCTAAAGTCAAACTGGAAGTTTGTGAGAGCTTCAAAGGAAACTTCTCAAAGTGTCCTTGAGATACCATGTTCTCAAGACATGGGTTGTTGTATTTTTATAAAACTCTGTATGTAAAGTAGCACATGTTGTTCTTTCTGTCAGTGTTTCTGCTGATGTTATGACGCACCCTCATGTTTGATGTTATCGTCCTCCACAGGGACCGGGGGATGAGCTACATCGTGGGGAAGGACTGGAGGGACCTGTTTGATGTTGTGATCGTCCACGCCGACAAACCTAGCTTCTTTAACGACAGGAGAAAGTGAGTGTCTGTCTGTAGTGTGTCTCTTTAATCATTCAAGAAGCCTCAGTGGGCAGCATCCATAAATAGAGCTGCTACTCTGTTAGTGAGGTGTATAAATGTTTGGGAGGTGATAAAATGGTAAGTGGGGGAGATTTACCTTTGTTTATTTTCTCCCAGACCATTCAGGAGAGTGACAGACAAAGGTGCTCTACTGTGGGATCGGATTCACAGGTTGGAGAAAGGGCAGATCTATAAACAGGTGCCAAGTCTTGAACCAGCAGTTCATAATGATTTTACCCAAATAAAACACCTTTAAAAACATATGGATTTTTAAAAAATGTGTATTGGTGTTTGTGTTGTAGGGAAATCTATACGAGTTCTTGCGACTGACCGGCTGGAGGGGATCCAAAGTGTTGTACTTCGGTGATCACATCTACAGTGACTTGGCAGTAAGTAGCATCTTACAAGACTGGACTTATAATAAATGTGCTGTAATATAAACTGTAATGAAACTAGATTTCACTTGGTGGTTTTATGCTCCCCAAAAGGTCCACAAGTTCTGGACTGTGGAAGCAGTGAAAGGCCCATAAGAGGAGCTGTGGTGGTTTTTGTGAGACCTTAAAAGAAATTACTGTGTGGTCCCTGATCTATTAGGTCTAGAATCAATCTCGATTCCCCTAATTTGAAAATGAAAATGTCATCAGAATGGTGTTGAAACTTTTTAAGTCCTACACAAACATAAACTCCTTGGAGGAGGAGAAACCCTCAGACTGTGAGGGAATTTTGTAAGACTTAACGTAAATGTCAACTTTGAATTAAGGATGAAGTTTTTCCATTTTGGAGGCCAAAGGTCAAAAATCACTGGGCCCCATCATCATCTTGTTGCTTGTGAATGTGATATATGAAAACCATTTTGGGGGATTTTCTTCCACACCAGTGCAACCATCTTCTCTCACCCAAGGATGAACTGGTTACCTCAGCCAAAGAGTTTATGTTTTTGCTGGCATGTGTCTTTTTTTTTTGTGCAAGATTATGCAAAAACTACAGGATGGATTTTGCTGACATTTTCAGCAGATGTCGGTAATGACTCAACTAAGAAATGATCAGATTTTAGTGGTGATCCACGATTAGCGAGCAGTCGTTTTTGCTCAATAACTGTCTAACGAATAGTGATATCAACATGTGTGCTAGGTCTGGTTTTTCAGGGTCAAGAAATCATATCATGATGGCAACTTTATCATGGAACAAGATTAGATTAGATTCGATAGAACTTTAATTATCCCCTTTTAAAAACTCCCTCAGGGAATTGGGAAACAGCCTATTGCTTATAGATGTAACAGTAATCTGTGAGCTACCTTGCAAATGTTTGTGCTTTCTGAGTACTTTCTACTCAGATTCTCGATTTAACAGTGCATAGTCTTTGAGCCTCATATTCATCGCCTTTTATAAGAATTAAAGAAATCTGACTACCACAAATCACCCCAGCCTGTCCTTTGGCCCTTTACTGTCTGGCATTTGTGTACTTTGCGTGGTCAAAAAACTGCCTGACAGTAGCCAAGTTGTTACTTTGTGATACAGACTATCATGGAAAAGTGTTTTAGTTATATTTAGCTACAAACAGCAAAAGCCAAGTCAGGGTTTCAAAAGTGTATTTTGCTGCAGAGTTAATGTAAGTGATGGTATCAAACGCCCACCACTGTGCAGACCTTTGGCAATTCTCTAACAGCTTAGTTAGGGTGAACATACATCCTCTTTGGCCCAGACATGTCCTCTTTTTTGGTCATAAAATTATGTCTGGGGGGAATTTTTAAAATTCCCTAAATTATCTGAGTTTTGCGCAGCTTGCTCTACAGACGAAGCTCTTACCGGCAACAGAAAAAGACATGCATGATTCTTAACACCGTCACTCCTACAGTATCCACACTATCCAAATAATTCTAACGGATTGTGAAAGCTGAGAAGCTTTCCATAGCTATATGGTACATTATGGTAGAGGCTGGATTGCCTGAAGGGGGAGGTATAGGAAGTGAGCTGACTAAGCCAGAGAGCAGGGAAAGGATTCAGAAACAATCATGTGGGTCATGTATCTGTGTTTTTTTGTGTAAATGTGAAAAGTTTGTAAATAATGACAGAAGCACCTTTCTGGAGTGTTTTCTTGCGCTTCTTTTGCCGTATTTTGCCTTGTTTTTCCATATTTCCACCTAAATAATCATTTTGTCTACGTGTTTTATGGATTTCAAAACAGTTAAATAATATAAATAACGATAAATATAGTAATAGTAAATAATCTTATAATAATAAATTATATAAAATAGATTGAGTTTCAGTGTTGTCTTCTCAAAATGTTGTACATGTTTATTTAGAATTGCTTGTAAATAGGAACCTGATGAATTTTTATTTCCTTTTCTAGTAATTACACAGTGTTTCACGCATTTAAAACTTAATGATGACAAATACTTGCTAGAATGTTTTATATATTCTGACCTGAAAAAAGGTGCAAAACATTATGCTCAAAGGGCATTTTCTGACACATTTATTGAGAAAAAGGATAAAAAACAACCAGGCGGTCATTTATATTCATAGTAGTAAAGGGTTAATATTTATAATCATGCACTGTACTGGACCACTGGCATTATTCCAATGTACCTTTCTTGTCAAGACATGCTGCGTGCGTCATGATGCAACACATGCTGCTGAGGGTCCTCTTTTTGGAGTTTCAGAATATAGTCACCCTGTCTATGTGTGTTTCTTTGACTTAATCTTTATGCCACTGTCTGTACCTCTTACAGTGATTTTGAATCTCATACAGAGTGAGTTTCTTAACTAGCAGAAAGATCCTAAAATAGCAAACTTCAGGGTGTCACCGTTACTGCATGGCACCAGAGTTTCTGTATGTGCATCCTGATGTGTTTTAATGAGTGTCAGTGTCTCCTGATATATCACTCCTACAGCAGGCATGTCACTGCTTTTTATTCTTCCTGTATCCTAGAAACAGGCACCCAGCTGCCCCTCATCTTCTTTAAACAAACGCGCATCAGTGTTTTCTTTACCGTGTCACAAAGAGTTACAACAGTGTGGATGTAATAATGTGTTTGATAAGCTGTAAATGGTGATAATGAAAAACAGAGTTTAGGTCTCGACATGATGCCTCAGTGGTGGAGGCAGCCGGCTGTCAAACGTGTCGTCTTGCTTATTATATGGAAGATGGGACATGGCATGTGCTGTTTTGGGAGACCACGCTCACAGACGGTGTGTGGCTGCAGGAGGAGATGGTTACTGCCCAGAGATGGAGTATCTGTGGGTTAATAAGGAGAGACATGGAGTGAGATAGAAAAGGTGCTGCCATCATTTATTAATGCCCAGTATAGTCATTTACAGACTCCTAATACAAGGAGAGTTTAGTAGTTTATTAGCACTCTTAACACGCGGAAAATTTGTGTTTTTAATTTGAGCAACTACAAAACGTGTCTGAGAACATGGAGCCTGCAGACCAGAACAGGAGTTTCTTAGTTTGTGCTGTTAAAGTGTGTAATTACAGGAGTGCTTCTAGCTTTGTTTGTCTGAGCAGTACAGACAAGTTTTTCAAGTTGTTGTTGTTAGAACATGTTTTCAAAATGGGAGCATCACTCTGTGGTTAGATAACAACTTCACCATTTGACTCTATTCTTAATGCACAGTCTGTCCTGAATTTTATGATAGCAGAATAAAAGCCCTCTTGTGTAAATTTAACTGAAGACTTTCCAGTGAAAAGGTCAATAAAGGATCCAAATAGTAAAGGAGCACATTTTGATAGGGATGGGAATCGAAAACCAATTTCAGTTGAGAATCGTTAACAGCTCCATCAAAGAATCGATATCATTATTTTTTTTGCTAATCAATTCTCTTATCAATTCCTTCCACTGACAGGGTTCAGAAGCGTCAGAATTGTGACTTAATTTTAATTGCACCTACTGCATAACCTTAAGTGAGTGGACACACCAGAAATTTGCAGAAGCAGTTATCAGTGCTGTGACATGTGTTTTACGTTGTTACCACTGAAAATCAGACTGACATTTGGCCACATGGAAAATCTGCAGGAATTGATAAGGGAATCATTAAAGAATTGGATCGATTAGCAGGATCGTTAACAGCGTTGGTATTGATAAAATCTTATCAATTCCCATCCCTACATTTTGAGACATATATGCATTACACTCATGCAGTAAAGATGTTTGATGACAACTAATTGCCTGATAATAAAAAAGTTGCACTTGGGCTGTCGACTGCAAGATTTATATTTCAAACTTAGACTGCAATAATAGTATGAAAGATGATTCTCCCCCACCCACATTTTTTTCATTAGGGGCTCAGGTTAGGAGTTCGGGTTACTATATAATTAATCACAATTAAATATTTTTTCAAATTATCTTAGGTATTTTTTCATGTTTCTTGTTTGATTTAATTTAAATTTCAAAATGTGGTAACTTTGTAATTCCTTTTCATTTTGTAAAATTGCATGGAGTTTTCTGCAGAAAGAAGAGAAAATCAAAGTTATTTTTAAATACGTTTTCCTTTTTTCAGGGAGGGTGGTAATATATAAGTCTCCAGTATAATAATAATAATAACTTAGATTTATATAGCGCCTTTCAAGGAACCCAAGGTCGCTTTCCACAGTAGAGGGGACAAACTAAAAGAAAGTATAAAATCTTTTAGTTAATCATCCCAACATAATAAAAACATATTATCAAGTCAAGTTATTTGGGATAACACTTTTTGGCGCAGCACAAATAAGATTGATGGGTTGATTTATTCTACCCAACTCTGCAGTGGATGTCAGGAGTGACGTGTTTGACGTTTTTGCCACTGAAAACCCGTGAAGGGCCAACTTTTCTGCTTAGAGAATATCAGCAGGAATTGCAAAAAGAATTGTTTAAGAGTCACATCAGTGAGAAGAATCATTAATGACATTGGTATCAATAAAGTCTTATCAGTTTCCATCCCTACACCCTTGAGTCAAAGTGAAGATTTCTGCAAAGTTTGAAGAAAAAACCTTGAAGCAGTCTGGAGATATTGGTTCTACCAGAATGGCCCAGATGAACAGAAAGATAGACTGCTAAACAAACATAATGCCTCTATTTGAGCTGTTTCTGCTGAAAAGGCTGAAAAAAGGAGTTCGACATAATGTCTAAAAACCAATGATCCAGATGTCCAGAATCACCTCACTGTAATTAATGCAATAGAATAGATGACACCTCCTTCATCAACAAACAAGGACACTCGAAGTAATAAAGTCATTGCAAATTTAATTAAAATCTTTTATGTTGCTCCATAAAAAGAGTCCTTCCATGACTTCTCAGTGCCCCTGTGACATTTGTTCACTTTGTATGAAGGGGAAGACTTTTGTTTCATTTTTATTAAATATAAATGAAACCAGGAGCTGCCGTTATACCTCTGCTGTGTACTTGTCAGCTGTTTTCTGTGGTTCAGAGGTGTGAAAATGTCCACATTAGCATCGCATTTCACTTAGTGTGGCCTAAATATTAATAAACATGTAAATGATCTTGAGGATACATTATATTGAATTGTGGATATATGAAATGCAGATATTTCCAAACTCATTATTACTGTATTTGATGTTAAGAGGATAAAGTCTCTTCTTAATTAGAAATCAACAGTTTCTTGCCTGTTTTCAGTCCATTTGAGTGAGAAGGGAATGAATGTTACTTTAGATGCGAAATAAGCAAACAAAGCATTTCATTCTTTAATAAAATATACTTTTAAACTATTAAGGAGAACACTGACGGATGAAGAGGATGTAAACCATCACGTTGTTTGTGACATTTTGGGATGATTTTTATCTTCAATATATCAATTGCTAATGTCAGAAAAAATGGTTTATGTCTGTCAATATTGATGATCCTTACTCTTTGGTATAGCCAAAGTTGCCGAGCTCTGCTTTTTTTTTTATCTTGTTGTGTCGTAAAACAGTTATATGGCCTTTTGGAGATCAAATGACACCATGACATTAAACCATCCAGGATTAGAGTGATTAGCAAGTTTATTCAGGAGGAGAAAATTAAACAGAGTAAAACAGATAAACAAACTATCATGTCTTCTTTTTGTGGCTGTTTAGACAAAGTAATCAAACTGAAGCAAATCAAATTTAAAATGCAATTCCATTTTTTTTTACTCATTTAGCTACCACATCTGGTCCAATTTATGACTCTCTTAAGTCATATTTTTTTACAATGCATAAAAACTAGGAATGCACAATATTATAGGTACAGTATTGGAATCTGATTGTATCAACCTGAAAAGTTAACAATCGGTTTCGGCAGATATTGGAATTTCTGCCATTATTTACAGCTGTTAAATGGCCATACATACTGGCCATTTAACAGCTGTAAATATCAGTAAAATACTCAGATGTACTACATTGCTGCACGTTATTGTCACTGCACTGGTACATTTAAAACAAGAGTTTCACTTTTTCAAGAGGTGTTGTTTTCCTTGTGTTACGCCTGTTCCTCACACAAATAGACTGACACTAGGGCTGAAAAAAAAAGGACAAAATTTCATATCTTGATATTCATAGTCTGAGGAAGAGCGGTTACACTCTAAACGTCACTAAAAATAAAATCTTCAAGGGAGCAACTTTTTTGGTGTTCGTGTCTCCTTATACATGTTTCATATCTCGATATTCATGCCAGATATCTCGATATTGATACGATATGATATGACAGCAGGTTTGGCGAAAACCAAGCGGTGCATTCCAGGGTAATCATTAAAATGACATTTGTTGTGACTTGTCAAAATAGCTGTACATGCAGGGCAAGTGGGGGGGAATATATTTTGTTTAAATTGTTGCTTTTTCAATATTAATATCTTAAATGTTCATATTTAAATAAAGAAACGATAACGATATACTGTATATTTCAGCCCTAACTGACACATTGAATTACACAAGTTCATTTTTGTGAAGTAAAGTACTTTACAAAACAAAACAACAAAAATATCAGTGTCGGCAATGAGTTCAGAAATATTGCATATCAGCAAAAATCCAATATCAAGCATCTTAATGGGGCTGATCTTCTGCTTCTCATTGTTGTCTCTTGAGATTTCTTGTGAACCCAAAGGTCTGAGAAAGAATCCCCGACCTTAACTCAGTTATAAATCACACTGTCTGCCACAGTGAGAGTTACGAATGTTTTCTTGACTGATCCTTCTTTTTCAAGGATCTGACGCTGAAACATGGCTGGAGAACAGGCGCCATCATCCCCGAGCTGAGGAAGGAGATCAAGATCATGAACACAGAGCAGTACATGCACATGATGGCCTGGCTACAGGCGCTGACCGGACTGATTGAGCAGATGCAGGTCAGGAAATGTTAAAACCCCCTCTGACACATTATTTCCCTTTCACTTCCCTCTGCTCTCACCTCTCTTTTCTCTTTTATGTGTTTGATCTGCTCTTCAACAGGTTTACAGAGATCCAGCTTCTCGGGCTGTGGTGGAGGAGTGGATTAAAGAAAGAGACGCCATGAGGTAATGAAGCATTTACTTAGAAAAGAGCAGCTCTGACAATGTAAACAGATTCGCCTCAGCTGATTTACATGTCTGTGATGCAAGGTTGAGAGTTTATTTCATTTAAATTTCTATTTTCACTTACAGTTTTCTGTTTTTTGTTTGGCAAAATACTTCGTGTTAGCTCTGTTTTTGTAATTTATAAAGTGTGAGTTTATTTTGCTCAATTATTTCTTCAATGAGAAACTCAGCTGGTAGTAAAACATCATACAAATGAACCTTTTTCAACCCCTAATTGATCTGCTTACCAACCAATAAATCATAAATTACCTTCAAGAAGGTCACTAACTGTTTTCAAATACCCTTGTCCTTCTAAGAAGTCTTTAAGTTCCCATGTCCTGGTGTGTTTGACTTTTTTTTTTTGGGAGGGAAGACGACATGTGCTTTTACAGTGATAGTTAATGGAGTTTGAAAATTATAAACATTTTTTAAGATTAGATTAGACTACATAAAACTTTATTAATCTCTTCAGAAAACTGCCTCAGAAAAAATAGGATTCCAATAGCAGTTTGAAAAAGTAGAATGAAATATATATAAAGATATATATATTAAAAAAAAATACAAGTAAGTATAAAAATATAAATATGGATACTGGCTGGCTACTGCTCCTCCCCATCCTCTGTCCTCTTGTGACACCCCAGTGAGGAGTTGTCATGGATGTATTATTTTAACTGGATGGACGGAAACATGGCGCCTGCTCATTTCTATGGGAGTTGCTCACCCAGCGCATACGCCGAAAAAAGTTTCTGGCTTCCGGTTTACTTCCTGATCATTGGGCCCATAGAGCAGGCGCAGTAAAGTCATCTCCCATAATGCTTCACGCCAATGGGAACGAGCGAAGCGGTCTTAATGAAATGACGCTACGCCACGATAAAAATCTACCAAGGGTGAAATTTACAGTATGAGAGGTGTACAAACTCAAATAATGAGTTTTAGGGCATATGATCCGACTTTATGTAATATAATGACATTATATATGTAATAAGTCTTCACAATAAGAGTTTAAGACGAGTGATTTTTATTTGATGACTTTCTATAGCTGACTATTCTAAAACCATGGGATTAAACAACAGAAAAACTGTCGTGGACTTTAGCAGTCCATCAGCCAAATAAATCAGAGTAATTTGTTCATTTTATTAATCCCATATTTGAGAGATGACTGCATATCAGATTAACTTTCAGTGATGATTCAAAGGTATTACCTTTTTTCATGGACATATTAATGAGGCTTTCGCTGTAAGTGTCATACTGTTCTTAATGCATAAAGTCCTTGTGCTACCCATTCATTTTCTCTTTATTTTTCTGATAGGCAATCTGATAGTCTTTAGATGAACCATGGATGGATCCCGGGGATGAGACCCAGATTAAGACTAGCTTCTCTAATAATGTTCTGTTTCTTTATAGGTTTTTATCTACTTTGTTAACCCTTGAGGCAAAGTTCAAGTCATCAGAGGTCAAACTGGCTCTGTCTGTGTGTTTTCTTGATCATCAGAGAGCTTATGGCAAAAAGATAAAAACATTAAATACAGAAAAAAAATTTAAAAACTAGATATCTGTGGTTAATTAGGAAGATGTGGAAAAGATTTTAAGCAGTAAAAGTAAAAAACAATATGAAGATTTATCAATTTTATTAAACTTTTATGAGAAGAATCAAATTGGTACACAAGAGGTGTTTCTTTTAATTTCTTGAATAATCAAATTGCTTGTTCTAATGAATACTGTATGTGGGTCACAATTATATTTATGTATTTAGTTATGTATTTATTATTAGGCCATATTGTCCTGGTGTCTATTTTCTGTCTGGGATTCAAAATGGTGTCACTGTCATGAAACACTCAAAAAAATATGTCGACAACAGTGCATGTCAGTAAAACTGTCAACGATAGTGATGTTTCAGGAATATCACTCATATTTTATCTGAACAAATCAAAATACTACATTTGTAATAAAAGTTCTAAAAAATGTACTTTATTCAAAAACAGACAGCGTTGGGAGTGAACAGTGTGATGGAACTACTGAACTAAAAGTGAAGTAATGTGACCTAAAATATAGGCTATGAAATAAACAAATACATAATTATCATTAATAACATTAGGAGTAAATTATCCAAGACCTCTAAGCCACACACACTCACATAAATGGTTAGTTTGGTTTGATTTGTCAATTTCTAACGATAACTTCAGTTAAGATGTTCACTTTTAATACTCATGTTAAATATGAAAGCCTGTTCCATGTTTGTTCCCAGCCTTAAATTTTTAAGATAGAATGTTATCTGAAACAGTTATATTTTATATATAATGTTATGGGGTAAGGGTTGTATTTGTTATATTTTATTTTCTATAAAATATGAATGGCATAAAAAAATGTAACAAATCAAAATAAAAACACAATATAATGAAATGTTTTGAAAAATGTTTTTGAGTCTTACTTAAAAAATGTTATTCACGTTAATTTTTAATGAATTATTCTCAGAAAAAAATGCCAATCTTCTAGGTAGGCCAAAAAAGTTTGTATTTTATTAAGATTATCTTGTTTGAATAGAGTTAATGGTGTAATACATGAGTGATACATAAAATATGACAAATACATTAGATAAATCAGAATGACCACCATACTGTCATCAATGAAACTTGTTTATTAAACCATCCTCCTCCACAGCTGCAGGACACATTCAGCCATGTTCACTCTTTTCCCTGGAGTGATGCCCCTCTACCTCCAATCTCTGTTGAGAGAAAAATCTTAAATTAAAAATTAAAAATCTTATTTAATCAACTGGAACGTGACAATTGTGTTGTTATTGATCTTTATTGTACTTTATCAATTTATTCAAGTAAAGTTTTTCGTTTTATAAAGTCTCTCTTTTATTATTATTTTTACAGTCTAAAACTTACATTATCTGAATGTATTATTTATAAAACAATTAATACATTTACATATATTCCGAATAAAGATCCATCTACCAAACACAACTCCGTGATCCCCTGACACATATTCTACACATTAGCTACAGCTATTCGGCACGCTTTTTTAAACTTTCTTTAAACTGAATATACTTGGAATGTAGGACCATCGTGTTAGTAAAATGTATCTTACTTTATTCTTTATTTCATTGTATATTATCCAATACACAGCAGTCTAATGTAAGTACAGTCAAGATACGTGGACGTGGATTTAATTGAAATATAAAGTCTAAATACGTTTACAAACCACAACTATCAAGTGAGTGATAGTTAACTCTGAGAGAATACATGTGTTAAGTCACTCTATGTCAAAAAGAAACTCACCGTTTAGTCGTTTTCCCAACTTTCAGAACAATTTTCCTCCATACAGCCTTAAGAAAGTTAGCTGGCGTCCTCGCTCTCGAGACACAGCATGACCGCGCTTTGAGAGTGCGTGTGTGCAGCTGTGACGTCATCAGAGAGATAGCGACTTTCCTCTGGCTTTTCTGGCCTTTTGAACACTTTTTGACTTTTTGAAAAGTCCAAGTCTTAAAAATAAAAAATACAAAGATCAGTAATTGACCGTGTTTATGGCTGAAGATGTCCTGTAAACAGTTTTACAGCCGTCTCTTTTACTATTGCCGCCTATGGGAAAAATGCTTTTTGGGCCCAATGGGGATTTTTCGTTGCAATACCACGAGTGGCCACTGGGAAAAATCGGCGTGCCGCCGAGGGGCGGTCTGGTATCCAGTTCTCATAATACATCCATGGGAGTTGTACAGTTGCTACAGAAATGCTCCAAAAGATAAGAAAAAAGACATGATTTTTAAAATTTATCTATTCAATAAAAATTGCTTGTTTTTTAAATTTATTTACTTAATTTTAATCAACCAATCAATTGCTTTCTTGTTATTGCATATGGGGTATAGACTAGAGCATGACACGGGAGCCAATTTTCACTCCTGTCCCGTCCCACTCCCAGAGAAAAATCCCAACCCGTCCCAATCCCGGGCCAGAGTAAAAAAATTAATCCTGTCCCGTCCCACTCCCGTAGAATGACTCCTACTCCCATTCCGCTCCCACTCAAAATTACTCCCACTCCTGTCCCGTTCCCGTTTGAATAAAACCAAACATGTTGAAAAAATGAGGAATTTTTTGATTTTAGGTAAAAGTGCAGTGCATATAAAAGACATTTCACATGCCTGACATTCGGTCGGTGTAAACAAAGTGCATACAGGTCTCTTTTTGACGTGTCGTCTTCTCCCTCTGTGTTGTTTTGTTTTGTATGTGTGTCGCCGGCAGCCGCTCGGAGTCACTTTTCACTTCTGGTGGTGACAGGAAGTCAAACCACTTTTGTAGTTCTTTTGTGTTGCTAGCGCGGTCAAGAGTGTTGGCTCTCACTGAGAGATGACTACAAAAATGGACGCATCTGTTCATCTGGTTGTTTAACACAGCTGAAAATGATCATCTATTAATGTCGTTCCCGCTCCTGCCCGCTCCCGTTGCCTTTTTTCCCGTCCCAGTCCCGATCACGGGATTGATTACCTCTGCCAAGGAGGTTATGTTTTCGGGAGACTTTGTTTGTCCGTCCGTCTTTGAACAAAATAACTCAAAAAGTTATGGATGGATTTTGATAAAATTTTCAGGAAATGTTCAGCATGGGAAAAGGAAGAACTGATTGAATTTTGGTGTTGATCGGGATCAGCCTCTGGCCGCATTATGAAAAATGTGATTTTTGTGAATAACTACTGAACTAAAATAGATATAATTATGAGTCCGGTTGCTAATGGTATGTTTTCATGGTCAAGGAATCTAAATATTTACATGAAATAAAGGTAGGACTAATATTTCTGGTGAAAATCACAATATGGGTGAGGACTGTGGCGCTGGCAGAGGTCTGCGCTCTCCGAGTGCTTTTCTAGTTAAAAATGACTCCCATCCCGGGGGATTCCCGCGGGAATCACGTGACCCACAGGAATTCCGGAAAAATGTCATCCTCTAGTACAGAGCAACGAAATTTTTCTTTACAGTACAACCCATCCTAGAACATACAGTGCAAAGACAGAGACATGCATGGGGGAGACAGGATCGGGAAAACAGGATCAGAGCAGCACCCTGTTTTCTTATATAGGAAAAAGAAGACATCAGTGAGAGAGGAGGAGACAAATGGCCAGTTTCACACGATGCCCTGCAGAGCACAGCATGAGATCAGAAAAAAAAACACCTCAGCATATGAGCAACATGATAAGACAATTTCAACACAAGACAAGCACATATGATGGGGGGTAGTGAAAGGAAAGGAAAGGGGGTGAGACTGGGGAAGCAGAGGGGGAGCGGCTTTTTGAGCAGAAAATACTGTTTCTGTGAGTTATTGCTTTTTTTCAGGCCTCATTTTATTTCAGTTTTATCAACAGAAAACATCTTCATAAATAACACTGGGTCTCTTCATTTCAGGCCACAGACGAAGGACATCTTCAACAGTCAGTTCGGGAGCCTCTTCAGGACGTACCACAACCCCACCTACTTCTCCCGCCGGCTCTCCCGCTTTGCTGATATCTACATGCCATCCATCAGCTGCCTGCTCAACTATGACTTTCAGCACACCTTCTTCCCTCGCCGCACTCCACTGCAGCACGAGCCCCCGTTCTGGCCCGAGCAAAACCCAGCAGGTATCAACGGCGTCTCCTTGCAGCTCCAAAACTCCAAAGCAGAGTCTGATTAGAAAAAGAAAGACCAGGATCTCTGCGAGTGGTTTTAAATTTGGTCTATTATCAGGTTTTGAGACATGGGATTGTAGAAGGTGCATGTCATATTTTAAAATATCTGTCAATCAGGAAAACTATTATTTATTAAGCTTTAATAAAAAAAAACTTTAGTTCAAAAAGAGATGGGACGATGTGTTTAATGTGAACTGAAGCAGAATACAGAAATTAGCTAATCCTTTTCAACCGAAATTCAATTTGATACAGCACAATAGTTGGGACAAAAGCATGTTTACCAACATTTCATCTACTTTCCTGTAACAACAGTCTGAAAGTGTCATGAAGCTTAATGCTGAAGTATTGAAGCCCTTCCTAAATCTTACTTGATGAAAATATTAGGTTGTTAAACAGTTCTGGGTTTCTGTTGTGTGCCCCCTTCATGATGCACCAGACATTTTAAATAATAGATGGATCTGCAGAATGTGGCTTTGCACTGCCTTGCTGAAATAAGCAGGAGCATCCCTAAAAAAGATGTTATATGAATGGAGGCAGACGTTGCTCCCTAACCTGTATGCACCCGTATTCAGTGAAAGTGATTATTTAATATAATGATAATAATAATAGTAATAATAATAATAATAATGATAGTGATAATAAAATCCCCAATTTTTTCCACAACACTTTAGCCTCTAACAAAATGCCATCGTAAATAAAGTGGTTTAAAGAATGTTTTTGATTTATGTTGTCAAAATAAATTCCTTAACCAAACAGAATTTCCCTCTTAAAGTAAAAGTTTGTGTCATAAAATGCTGATTATGTAGTTCAAATGAGGCAGGTTTGTCAACACAAACACTGAAGGTTAAACTGTTTTCACAGTTTATTAACATTGAACTCTCTGATCAATATTTAAGCTTATTTAAAATAAAACAAATTCAAGCCTAAACATGTGCTTGTTACAGGGCTTCAATTATGAAAACTACAAATTTTCAGAATTTACATTTTCAATCATTGCAACAGCTTACAACTGGAGTAACCCAAGAAAAAAATCTTGATTTTAATTCTTAAATCATCTGCAGAAAAGAATTTGAATTAATCAGTTTAATCGATATATTGCCCAGTCACAGTTCACCGATGTGCAAGTTACCCATGCCAGGGCACTAATACACCCCATCACCATAACAGCAGACTGGCATGTCAGACCACAGTAGACTTTTCCACTGTACGTCTGTCCCAGTAGAGCTTGGGCTCAGAGAGGAGATGTGGCTGTCACTTAGCACAGTAGAGTCTGACCTAAGATTTATCGATGCACCAGAGTTCTGTCTTCTGGTGTTTCTATACTCAGTTTTTGTCCAGAATAATGCTGGTTTCTAATAAGGTGCTGCTTGAGAGATTGGAGGTCATTGGCATTCAATTTTTGGGCTTTTTTGCCCACATGTGCAGATTTCTCCAGATTCTCCGAATCTTTTGTTATTCTGTGCTGCAGATTGTAAACTCTCCAAAGTCTTTGCAGTTGTTCAGTCAGGAATGTTCATGAACTGCTGAACTATTTTTCCACGCTGTCTTTGAGCAGAAAGGAAAGTGGTGCTGATGCTGATAAGTCTGATTTTAAGAAAGACTGAGTGTTGTTTGTTGATTCAAAACTATTCTTTTTAGAAAAACAATAGCTTCTCTTAAGGCCCAAATACTCGGGCTCACTGTGAGCGGAGCGGACTCCACGGGGAACGTCCGCAGACGTCAGAGCTTATATATTATAACTAATATATTAGTTATAGTCTTTTGCCTAAAATATCTTTAAGTTTTAGTCATAATTTAGTCATCTCAATTGTTTTCAATTTTAGTCAAGTTTTAGTTGATGAAATCTACTTTAAATTTAGTTGACTAAATATGAAGTGTAAAATGGAAGTCTTTTTTGGTTTGTTGAATTTGTCAAGTCATATTTTACACTTGGATAAAATGAAACATCTAATAACCCTTTACTGAATGATAGTAAAGTTTTTATGTGTAAATGAGCAGAAACAAATGTAATTTTTGTGTGAAATGCAGCCACCTTTATTTAGGCTACCAGGCAGAGCATCTAAGTTACAATACCAGAACTGACAACAAACAGTGAACCTGCTCTACATGAATATATCAGTTCATAAAGAGAGCAGCTCTGATTTGATCACTCCCCAACTTATCCCACCATGAAGTAAAGACAGCTGTGATTGGATATCCTTCTTAACTCATCCAACCTTTCCACTAGGGCCTGAACGATATGGATTTTTTGAGGCCAATGCCAATACCGATATTTGTCAGAAAAAAATACCAATTACCGATTAATTGAGAAAAAAAAAAAAAAAAAAAAATATATATATATATATATATAGATATAGATATATATATCTATATCTATATCTATATCTATATCTATATCTATATATATATATATATATATAAATATATTTGTATGCAATACTTGGTCCTTTAGTATTTGTTAAACTTTACACCAGAGAGGAAATTTGGAGTACAAAAACATGCAAAAATGCATTGAACTTCTGGGAAATCATATTATATTAATTATATTTATATTATTAAATTATATTATTATATCACTTTAAAAAGAGTCATTCTGTATCTTGTACTTCTTGCTGATAAAAATTAGAGGAAGATTATAGTAAAGATAGAACAACTTTTTAAAAAGTAGTTAACAGGAAAGGAACAAAAACACTTAAGGTAACATTCTTTTCATAGGTATCTTTTATTTTCCTTCTCTGCAGCTTTCAAGTACAAAATAAAAGAGTGTGTTAAACTGAGGCAAAGTCCTGAAAAATAAAACAAATTACCTTTTAAAAAATATCAATATATGGATTATTTATGAACTCTTTGTCACATCTGCCTTTCAGTCTTTGTTTCTTTATCAGAAGCAGGTTTTAGTTCAGGTAAAACCACTTTTTTATCGTAAACATGAGGTAATGTGCGTGAGGAAATTAAAGTACCCAGCTATGATGAAGTCTCCCCTGGATGAGTCTGCTTATGATGACGTAGACTCTAAGGAACTGTGGTAACCCTAGTTAGCTTAGCCTCCATGTCGGGAACAAGCGGATAAAGCCAGATTTCCGTCATAATCTCAATAACAGTCACGGCTAAACTGATCCCCTGCCACCAGAAGGTCCAATTCATCAGTATCGACGACAGAGGTGGCGTCAGTCAGAAAAGTGTTCGGCTGTGCCCGGTCTGTCTGTGAAGCTGGTCCGTAGCTGAGCAGAGAGCCTGGTGGTCTCTCTGTGTCCAGCAACAGCACGACTTTGTACACCGCTGAAAGTGGCTCGTCATGTCGGACCTTCAGGCTTAAAAGAGCAGCTCGGTGTGAGTGTAGGCGAGTCATCTATACACACGGCATCAGCAGAGAGCTAACAAGAGCCGCCACCAACGCGTGGTGCCGTCTTTCGCGTCATCATTCTGCGCAGCTTGGACACCGAACAGCGATTACTGTTTTATGAGAAATTAAGAATATATCGGCATTACATCGGCAAAACTCTGGCCGATGTTGAATACTTTGAAAAGGGCTATAATCGGCCGATTATATTGGCTGGCCGATGTATCAGTCAGGCACTACTTTCCACACAACCAAAGTAGCTGTGATTGGATATATTCCTAACTTGTCCCTACTTTCTACATGACCAAATTTGGTCTGATTGGATTAAATCTCTGTCAAATATTTTCATCTGGTTTCTATTTGTTGGCAAAAATGTCAATTAATTTAGTTTTAGTTATTGTCCATGTGTGCTTGTTTTTATTAGTTACTGTCTAGTTTTCATCAGGGAAAAAAGGTTGTTGACGAAAACTATGACAAAAATAATTAGTCAACAAAATTAACTCTAGTCCGAACTGTTTTTGGAACATGTTGCAGGCATTTACTTCATATCTTGTAAAATAAGAATGTTTATCAGCTCCATTAATAAATTTGTTTTTAGATTTATAAGTACGATAATAATTTCAAAATCACTGTATCCTGTTTTTGTTTACACTTCACACAATGTCCCAAATCTTTTAGACTTAGGGTTTGTTCCTAGTCTCTGTGTGTTTAGCTTTTCAAGCAGAATGAGGCATTACACATTTTAACATTTTAACAGGGAACATGGACTATGGATTGTGGATATTTAATGCACTGATAGTTGTAGGTTTTATATTTGTGAGTGCGTGTGTGTGAAAAAGCGAAAATCACAACGAGATCATGCAGTTACAGCGCTCAACCAACAGGGGGCAGCCACACATCAAGTCTCTGATTGATCTCCACTGTCAGAATCGACTCTGTTCAAAGACTCGTTGCTTTATTGAACCTTTGCTTCTGTTTGAGATTGTAGTATAAGTGAACTCCTCTGATTTCACATTTCCATGTCAGACTCTGTTGCCTTAACCTCTGTTTACTCTCATGCATATATTCTGTAACAGCTCAATAATGTACATGAGTGAGCTTTGCAATATTAACCAAGCAGCATCTTGTTTCATCTCATTGTTAACACACTCCACATGATTCTGTTCAGATGTTTTAACCTCTGATGGATTCACACAGCTCAGCCTGGATGTCTCATTGGAGCAGTGAGAAGTGTTAAATATTTGTCAGGATAAAAAAAATAGAGCATCATCGCTAAATTTAGCATTCTGTTTCTGTGTTTGATCTGTGAAGGCAGCACTGTTTTTTGTGGGTTTGACACTTTTTGCTAAAAAATGTGTGAACCACTTTCACACATGCTGGAGAAGATTATATTTATAATGAGTGGGGATCTTAAAGCCTGTAAATGTAAAGAAAAGGGAATTGTTAAATATTTGTCACCATTAGCAGGACCTCCTTTATTTTTTTCTGTTTTAGTTTAGAAATGTGTTGATGATGTGTCTTTTTATTTCACTATTTATTAAAATGGTTCTGGCTTAATGGCGCCCCTTTAGTGTTTTTTCATGTCATGTTGAAGCTTGGTTGGGTAATTGCTCCGTCAAAATGTTCAATGAATCTTTCTGTGAAGGACATACCACAAATGGAAAAAGTAGTGAACAGGGCTGGTCACAGCCTGAAGTCACATCTTAATATTTTACTGTCAAATGGCCAAATGCAAGACATTTCTATTATATTTTTTAATGTTAGATAATAACAAATGGTTGTGATAAAATCAGAATCAACATTGCATACAAAGGGACACTGGTTGAGATACTCTCCATCTCCAGAGACAGTCCTAAAAATGCTCAGCATCTCAGCAAGCTGACTTTTCAGATGTAAAGAACAAGAGACTGTTTTGAGAATTCACTTTCAACATCTTCAAAAAATGGATCATAACACTGACTGAAAGTAACACATGCAAGCCTCAAGGTTACTTTAAAGTCTGAGAGAAACTTTGCGCTTCATAAAAAGACAGAAATTATCCTAAAAAGTTGTGATATATATTGCAAGGGGGAAAGAATCTAGAATATAGGGGGCAGGATGTAGTGCTCGTGCCTCAGCAAGAAGGTTGCTGGTTCAAACCCCATTTTGATCTGGGTCTTTCTTTATGTGTGGAGTTTGCAAGTTCTCCCTGTGCATCAAGGGTTCTCTCCAGGACTCTAGCTTCCTCCCACTGGTCAAAACCTTTCTTCTAATAACCAATTACTAGGTTAATTGGTGATTCTAAATTGTACTTCGGTATGGGCGTTAGCATGGATGGTTGTCTGTCTCTATAATACTCCTTTCAGACTGGAAAAAAACCTGTTTAAATCCGGTAACAATTGGCTCCTGTCGGCAGTTTGAAAGGGTCTAATCAGCATTTTGACACGGGTCCACTGACCCTGCAAGCGACACAGTTTTTTTGTTGGCTCACTTCTGATTGGGTTCAGTGGGAACATCACACCTGGGTCGATGTGGGTGTGATGATCATTTACATCATGACGTCGATGTGACATGTCCACGGCATTTTATGGCGCCTGTCCCCTCCGCCTGTAAGCCACATGTCTTTGCCATCTCAGTAACAAATTCCATCCACTTCTGTCGCATCAGCGCTTGAATGTTGTTCAGTCTGCACCAAGTTTGTACTTTTCACAAAAGTGGTTCACTGTTTTTTTGCAGTATAAGTAACTGCAAAAAACAGTGAACCACCATGTCCGTGGCCTCTATGCTCCTTTCCATTGTTTACACGCTTGTGTTTGATCGTGCTGATGATGTCATCAACGTGATGGCATCAGCTTGATGCACGAGAGGGAAAAAAAAAGCCATGCAGCTCATCTGTGTGTTGACCTGCTAATTTTAGTGTGAAAGTGGTATGAGTGGTCCAGCCATCCCTCGACCCCATAATGGATGAGCAGTTGTAGATAACAGATGGATACAATATTATTTTTCCCAGTATTGTTCAGGCCTAAAATGCATTCATATTCCTCAGTTTGATATGACCTGCAGTCATATCTCATTGGTAGTTTAACATTTGTTTTATACATTAAAGTGAAATGTTCAATGGCATTTAATAATGAAATATTTTACAAGATGCTTTACGTTAAATTTGGAGAGGTGTATTCCAGGGAACTTGAGCAAAACTGTATTGTTTCCAAATGGTTATGGTACTTTCTACAGGCTTCACCCATCTGTAAGGAAATACAAATGAAAGAGAGGTTTAAGGCAGCTGCTGGCACAACATAGAGGAACAAGGGGAGGGTCTGCAGAATTTTTGTCTTGTTAATAGAGGTGCCCTCATTTGGAGGAAATATGTTAAATTTACTTAAAGGGAGATAAAACAAGAAAAAAGCAGACTACAGGCTCTTTTATCTATTTATGTCATTTTTATTTCCAAAATCAAATGTTAGACTGTTAAAGGACTTTTAAAGAATCTACAGGCACCCTGTGTAAACCATATAAACACACTGTGTTATCCAATATTTAATGAAAAAATAAATACACAAATGTATTTTTCTGAAAAAAACAAACAAACCAATGGGCTCTTACTGTCCAGCCCTAGTCTTTGGCAATTATGAAGTTAATTTTTGGGACTACTTTTCCTCCCTAATATCCCTCCACTTTCCAATTACCATCATTATAATAATCCCTGGTTTATGAAGATTAATCCCTCCAAATCGTGTTACAGACTAATTTCCCATATTGCATTGGGGCTCTGTCTATCAGGCAGGTGAGATCTTGGAAACTGAACAAAGCCGGTTGGTTTTAACAGGATCAGAGAAGATAAGATCGATGACTCTGAGCAGAGCTGAGAGTTTGTGGGCTCTGTATCAAGCCTCAGTTTATTCCAGAGGACCGAGACTTCATTTAGGGACCATGGACTCCAGCAACACACCGTGGAGCTCACACTCTCCACCAGTTCACCAGGCCCTGGTGCCTGGGACAGTGGAGCCCACCATCTTCCCCCGGGTGGGCTACAGTGTCCTGTCCTTCCTCATGTTCATGAACACAGTGCTGACGGTGTTTAATAACGGCCTGGTCATAGCTGTGATGATGAGGAACCCGTCTCTCCTGCAGCCCATGAACGTGTTCATCCTCAGTCTGGCAGTGTCTGACCTGATGATCGGCTTGTGTGGCTCTCTGGTGGTCACCATCACCAACTACCAGGGCTCCTTCTTCATTGGACACGCTGCCTGCGTTTTTCAGGGATTTGCTGTCAACTACTTTGGTGAGTTTGCAGAGGGCTTTTTGTCGGTAGGGGTGGGAAACGTTTATTTTCTGGGCAGTAAGCTTAAAAATGTTTTATACATTTCTCAAAGAAAAGTAAAATGTACTTTAAAAGGACAGAAATACCATGTAAGAGATCGTTATTAAGGCAAGGAGGGTGAAAGAAATTTAAGGAAGGGGGTTCTTTTTTGTTATGCAAAACTCAACCAAGGTAGCTCCCATATCGCTGATACATCTTTAAGCAATAGTCTCATGATAAAGTTATCATCATATGATTCCTTGACCCCGAAAACCCACACCCAGCACTCAGAATCATTGTTGATATCATTATTAGTTTGCTAGTTGTTGAGCAAAAACAATTGTATGCCCATGGCGGTTATCTGGATCACCACCAAAATCTAATCATTTTTAAGTTGGACCATTACCAACATCTCCTGAAAAATTCAGCAAATTCTGTCCAGTAGTTTTTGTATAATCTTGCTAACAAACAAAAAAAACTTACGCCTCCAAAAACATATCCTCCTCTGCAGAAGTAAAGCTAAGAATATTTAAAGTAAAGTCAAATTACCAACAAATAAAAGTTTTTCTCAATATTAGTGATCTTATATTCTCAAAGTTATTCACCCTCTTCTTGTGCATAATGGAAAATAAATGATCAGGCTATATATTTTTTGTCTGGCCTTTCTTTGCCCTGACAGGGTTAGGCAAGCTCAGCTCAGAAATAAAGTTAAAAAAATCAATTTCAGGAAATAAACTACATTAATAAAAATACCAAACTGTGTATTAACTTTCTTGTAGACATTTGGATTTCACTCCCAAAGTTATTGGCTTAAACAGAACTGCTGTTTCTCCGGTCACAGTCAACAGCTGGCCTTTTTTACACAGTAGATAGAAAGCTGGGATCTACACTTTTCCAGACTTAGTTTCTGTCTGTTTTGTTGGTGAAAGATCAAATGTTGTCAAAGCCTTAAGCAGCGTAACAAAGCAATGGTTTAAATGCTGTCAGTGGGCTGTTAAAGTGAGAAAAGTTTCAAGCCCTATTTTAAAAGCAAAAAGGATATGTGCCTTACAGACCCTGAGTAACAGGCTGATAGTTGGAGGAGAATAAAACAGAGGGGCCGGAAAACTGCCCCTCCGTGCTGCTGTTAGAGAATGTAGGCACCTCATGGAGGCCTGGACTTTGGCATTAGAGACATTCATTTGAAAGCTTCTCAATAACACTATCACGAGTAGCAGTCGTTACTTCTTACCTCTGCCTAATATTTTGATTTTTTAGATCATATTTATATTCTCTGTGAGGGTACTGCTCCACACAAACACACACATACACACAAATATACATACAGGCTATGTGTTCATGTATGTGTGTGTGACCACAGACAGATGACACTAATCATCTCTTCATCATAGCACCTGTTAGTGGGTGGGATATTTCAGGCAGCAAGTGAACATTTCGTCCTCAAAGTTGATGAAGCAGAAAAACAGGTTAATGTAAGGGCGTGTGCAGGTTTGACAAGGGCAAAGTTATGACGACTGGGTCAGAGCATCTACGGCACTGCAGCTCTTGTGGTGCAGTCCTGGTCTGCAGTGCTCAATATTTATCTGTCTAAAGTGGTCTGAGGAAGGAACAGTGGTGAACTGGGTAAGGATAAATAGATTTAATTTTACTCCTTCGTCCAAATATAAATATTGATATGCCAGCGTTGTTTTGCTTAGAAGGATCTCAAGATTATGGAAAGCCTATTGAAACATATCATTTAATTGTTAACAATTTAGTTATCATCAGTTTCATGCTAAATTTGTATCGACGAGGCTGGAGAACATGCAATAACGAATCTGATTTTACTTTATCCCCCTCATCAATCATTTTATTTGTTTGGAACCAATTCACAGCAAACATTAGCACAAGACACTCCACCACACTAAGGCCTAAAATTTGGAAAATTAGGACGGTTAACAATGTTTTTAATTAGACCATTTAGACAGGTTAATCTATAGCAGAAAAAAACATGGAGGCAAAATGACAAAGTAATCAAAAACTTTGACAAACGAATGTGCTGCTAACTTGTCAAGTTTTGGTAATACACTCTTTAAGGTTGAAAGTGCCCCTAAAAATATGTCTATGTGTGCTCTGGTTGGCCAATATTAATATCAAAGGGTTGAATTATGGCTTGGTATGCCAATGTTAAATGTATCTGTTTTTTTTCACTAATTTAAAAATCCCATTTAATTTCTCAAATTGTATTTGCTGGATTATAAAGCTGTTTAAAACACAAACCGTAAGGTAGACTTACGTTAACTTGAAAATGGAGCAAAGCAGCTTGCACATCTTTGTTTTCATGCTAACTTTATTGTCCTCCTGTCATATGCCTCAAATGTTACTTTCCTTAAAGGTTTTTCTAACCAGAGATTCAGTTATAAATTTAGAAACATAAGACTTAATTTTAGAGTTCGTAAACTGACTTTCAGCTATTCTTCTCCTTGTTGGTTTAGTGTCTCTCTGGACCTTTACCTTGCTAGCTTATGAGCGCTACAATGTGGTGCTTGAAATATCCTGTTTTAACGCCTCAAATTTTATCTTGCCCAGTTAAAAATAAAACTGTTCAAAACACAAACCACTAAGATTTAGTAGTAGTAAGGTAGACTTATATTAACAGTCATTGGGAAATTAAGCAAAGCTGCTCATAAAAGTCTTTGTTTTCTTACAAACTTTATTGTTCTTCTGTTGCATGTCTCAGATATTTCTTTCTTTAAAGTTTCTTTTTAATTAGGATTCAGTTATACATTTAGGAACATGAGATTTAACTTTAATTAGGCTTTGTAAACTGACTTTCAGCTATTATCTTGTCCTTGTAGGTTTAGTGTCTCTCTGGACTCTAACCCTGCTAGCATATGAGCGCTACAATGTGGTGTGTAAGCCGAGAGCAGGCCTGAAGATGAGTATGAGGAGAAGCATCATTGGGCTGCTGTTTGTCTGGATCTTCTGTCTCTTCTGGGCCGTGGCTCCTCTGTTTGGCTGGAGCTCGTATGGACCTGAGGGTGTGCAGACGTCCTGCTCTTTAGCGTGGGAGGAGAGATCATGGAGCAACTACAGCTACTTAATCCTCTACACTCTCCTCTGCTTCATTTTGCCTGTCGCAGTCATCATCTACTGCTACACCAAAGTGCTCAAATCCATGAACAGGGTGTGCTCACGATGACTTCTTCATTAATTAGTCCCATTAAGATGTAATATCCATACTGACTTCCTGATTAGTTTGTGTATAATTGCCTTAGCCAAACTATTAGCTCTTAACAGCTGCTGAATGTGCTTTCTGTTGTAGCTGAACAGGAGTGTGGAGCTGCAGGGCGGAAGATCCAGCCAGAAAGAGAATGAACACGCCATCAGCATGGTCCTGGCCATGGTCGTTGCTTTCTTTGTCTGCTGGCTGCCCTACACAGCTCTGTCTGTGGTCGTGGTGGTTGATCCAGAGCTCTACATCCCACCTATTGTTGCCACCATGCCCATGTACTTCGCCAAGACGAGTCCGGTCTACAACCCCATCATCTACTTCCTGTCTAACAAGCAGGTGAGCAGCTCCCAAAATCAGAGAGCAGCTGTGCAACTGTACTTTTTGTCCGGTTACAGGAACTCAACTTTTTATTCAGCACAAACAAACTGAAAATCATCTGCAAATAGGCAGAAACCTAAAGCAGTCGATGGCTAAAAGATTGGAGACAATGGGAAAGACAGAGGGATGGAGCGGCAAAGATTAACAGGAACAAAAGGTGCTTGTCAACTAAAAGTACTGAAAACTTTTAGCTCCAGAACTTCATCTCAACCATCTGAATAGTACCTGTGGTCCATTGTTTTCCTCGAACACTGGTTCCCAACCCTTTTTCCTCAGTTCTAGTTAAGAAGAGTCAAGCCCCCCCCCCCTTCAGATCTACACCAAAAAACTGATTTATTTCTTAGCAAAATAGACACTACTATTAACAGTTTTCATGAGTAAATTCAGGATAAAATGGTCCCAAGTATCCCCTTACTGTTTTAAAAACAGATGAGAATTGATAAGATACCACGGTCATTAACAGTTCTGCTCATCGATCTGATTAGTTAATTCCCTTAGCAGTTCCTGCTCATCATGTATGTGAACAAAATAAACACAAGCTTGTTTTGGCTGCAACAGTGTCAAATACAGCACCCCGATATTCAACACCCTTTTTGCATGAGTGCATGTTTCTCCAAAGTGCTGATGCCTCTGCTGACTGAAAATTGTGTAGAAACCAATTTTGTTAGAAAATTATGTGGCAAATGATACCACTTCTGCATCCTGTCTGTCATAAATTCTGACATCTTTTGGATTTTCTCCGACTGCCTCTGATGAGAGCATGATGGCTGTGGTTTATAATACAGAGCAAAGTGGAAGGATTTGATAGACAAAAATACAAGAGCTTCTTCCCTGACAGATGGACCATTCCATATATGTATTTCATTATTCCATGTGGGAAAAACCCATTGACAGTGTTTGGTAATGTGAAGAACTTTCCGGGGCTGGCATGTGATTTGACAAGTGCATCTCATCCTTGCTAGTAGGCAAGGATGAGATACACTTTTGATGTATTGATAATGCTTTTGCACCTTTTGTTGTAAGCTCTCTTACAATATTTGTGTTTATTTACTTAAAGGGATAAGGCAACTTTTTTTTTTTCGTGTCTTGTTGCACTCCAGGGTCCATGACAAGCAGATAGACACCATTCTTTTGACTATGTGTGCAGTAACAAGGAATAGATGGGTCGCCCAACGCTAATTAACTTAGCTAAAACACTAGGAGTCAATGGGTAGTGTTAGCCAGTCTTTGGATAAACTCTTCATCAACTCTAAGCGCTCTATGCTTGTTGTTACTTGTTTTTTTTAGCTGTGTTAAGTTATTTTATCTATTACTAAACTAAGATTAGCACTTAAAGGAAAAGTTCGGTTCCTGCAGCTTTTACATTGTTTATAGAATGAAGAACAACAATATACTCACCCAGAAGGCTTTTCTGATCCCAACAGTGCTTCGGGAGATATTTAGATCCAAAATCGAGCAGCGGATACCAATATAATGGTAGCCCGTTGGGCATAGATCGCCGCTCCTAAAAACTGCATTAATCACCCAAAAACTCATTAATTTCACCAATATTCCATCATGATCCGTTCTGGATGGTCCTCCACTGCAGTCTGTGTCTCTCCACACAGCGCTGTGTGGCTGCCTCTGAACTGACGAGTTTGTTTACGTGCCCTTCGCGCATGCGCAGTACTCTCTGGAGCGTTGCCTTCGCTTCCTCCTTTCTATGAGCTCCTTATCTGTATACTCTGGCTCGAAACTGTAAGGACGTCCATCATATTCAAAGTCCTCCTCCACAACATCTTCATCTGATAGATATTCGTCAATTTTGCACAAAACTGGAAGAAGAAAGTCGATTTGTAGCTGCCGGTCTTCCCCTAAAAAAAAGGGGCCGCACTGCGCATGCGTGAAGGGCATGTAAACAAACTCATCAGTTCAGAGGTCTGTACAGCCACACAGCGCTGTGTGGAGTGACACAGACTGCAATGACGGACCATCCAGAACGGATCATGATGGAATATTGGTGAAAAATGTGAGTTTTTGGATGATTAATGCAGTTTTAGGAGCGGCGATCTATGCCCTACAGGCTACCATTATATCGGTGTCCGCTGCTCGATTTTGGATCTAAATATCTCCCGAAGCACTGTTTGGATCAGGATAGCCTTCTGGGTGAGTATATTGTTGTTCTTCATTCTATAAACAATGTAAAAGCTGCAGGAACCGAACTTTTCCTTAAAAGTAATATTCTAAAGAAATGCATACAAAACTATAGGGTGCATGCGCAAACCACCGCAGACATGCTTGTTGACTTACTTACAAGACCTACCTACTTAATCTTAATTTCACATATATTTATTTCAAAAATTACATGAAGTGCTAAGCTTTGCCCGTGTCCTCCTTGTTACCATACGCACAGTTGAACAAATTGTGTCTATCTTCCATGACAGGAAGATAGACACAATTTTTTCTCTCCTCTTTCTGAATGCATTGTTTTTTTTCATGTTTTCTACTGATTTTGCTGCAAAATGTTTGTGATCCCTGCCACACCCTAATTTCCCTACGGGGACAAATAAACTAAACTAACTAACTAAAAAGAAAATAACGTTGGCATATCCCTTTAAGAACTGAATAATCAGATACCAAGGCAGTATCCTGAACACCAGGTGAGAGGTCATCTAGCATCTCATGTAGCATGACTGGCTGAAGAAAAACCACTGGACATGGCTATTTTTCCAGTATTATTCAACCTTTTTTTAAAATTCTCATGAAATTTGTCTCTGTCTCTGTCTTACAGTTTCGTGATGCCGCCCTGGAGGTGCTGTCATGTGGTCGTTACATCCCCCACGCTCCCACCGCCTCCATCAGCATCAACATGCGGCCCCTGAGCAGGAGAAGCCGGCTGACATCTTTAAGCAGGAGCATCAACACTCACAGCAAGGTGCTGCCGCTGTGACAAACAGAAAAACAGGGAGCTGCCATGTACGGTTGTCAGCGTTTATCGGTGCTTCGTCAAGGACTTGGACCTGTACATCTCCAGGTCCCTCACAGAGACCTGCCTGAAGCTCAGTGAGAACACGATGGGCTCAGAGGCTGAATGCTGAAATCCTGAAGATGGACAGAGCGAGTGGAAAAGCCTTGGATTCACTGTAATGCAATCCCATTTAAAACCAGAGAAAAGAGCCCTTCTTGTTAATGTTGCATAAAAGATGAGTTGCCCCATTCAGCTCGTCTTTTTGTTCGGTGTTTGATTGGATTGCATTATTCTGCGAGGTGTTCCTGTAGTGTTTCTCTTTTTTCTAGAACAATTATGTTATTCATTTTCAGTTTCATTTATGTGCTTTGTGTCGATCAATAAACTGTAACCTTTTTTTCACATTCATGCCGCAGTGAGCTGTATGCATGTGAGAAAACTATAGCCAAAAAGAAAGATGCAGAAAGAAGAGACAAAAAAAAAAGCTGAAATGAATGTTTTATATTAATAAATGTAGTTTTTCTTTGTAATTTTTCATTTGTGTGTGCATTTTTTAACAGGATAAAGCACTGCAAGGAGACAACCCCTGGGTTTTATCATTAATATACTGCAGCCATGTGCAACATTTTCATATCAATTCATCTATTTTAGACCATGCAACCTTTTTTATTAAAAAAAACTTTCATAGGAGTCGGGACATTGTGTAAAACATGAGTAGGGCATAATACACTGATTTGCATATCTTTTCAACTTATATCTGATTGAATTCAGCACAAAGACAAGATATCCAATGGTAGGAAGCATTCTGTGTTAGATCACCATTTCTTCTAACTATAGCCTGTGAGTGTCTGGAGAGGGATGTCAGATTCTTGAAGTGCTTAAAGCACATTTCTTTCCTGTTCCTGCTTGATTTACATTGTAAGTAACTTTATATTGCAACTAGTTAGGTATAACCTGTTCAAGTCCTCTGACTATTAAAAGCTCTTCAATGCCACGTATCACATCTACACATTCACTCCCATATCCACTCACTGATGGTAAAAGTTCTCTATGGAAGTTGTTGATCACAATCAGTAAACATTTTCACCCCTTTCAAACCCAATTTAACATTGAAGATGCAGGAGTGGGAACAAAGAGGGGTTAAGGTTGAATCCCAATTCTACCCCTTAGCTCTTCCCCTTTGTCTTACCCCTTCATCTACCCCTTCCCCTTGGCCCTCTGTTTTGAGGGTCAAGGGGAAGGGGTGAAAACACACTGCTAAGAACTGAGACTCCACTCGATTCCTACTACATCACTACCCAGAGCTGCTCACTGGCAGATGCGAAGATTATTGTAGCTACAGCTGTGAAAGCTAGCTCGTTATACCGAGAAATTTTAAAATACGACCAACAACTAAAAACATGATTAATATTTACTCGCTGATTTAATTATTAGTTATAATTCAGTGCTCCCTTCGGTCTCTGCTCTGCCTTATGTTGGCAGATGCGCTGCATTATTGGAAATTCTCTTACCCCTTCGTTTCAAGTGAGGTCCCGTGAAGCCATGCTGTTCTCACTTTTGTAGAATATGACTCAGCATTGTAAAAAAAAAAAAAAAAGCAGGGATATCCCTGAAAAAGACATTTGGATCGAAGCAAATGTTGGCATCTATGCTTGCAAGTTACCCATGCCTGGATTTCTAATACACCTCAATGCCATCACAGATACTGGCCTATGAAACTTTTGTTGACACACTGAAAGGTTGTTTTTCTTGGGCAAGGAATAAAATATTGACTCAGCACATTTTTCCACTTAAAGGGTTGGTTTGGATTTATTGAAGTCGAGTTGCTCGAGGCCCATGGCACTAGCATATATGAGTGCCAGTAAGGAACTTGATGGCTTTATCTCTTTGGGTAGATTGTAGCTGGTACACAGTAGTACATTGTGCCACTGAAAGCCTCGTAATTATCCCACTTGTGGGTTAGAACTACCCAAAAAACTATGCTGGCTTGTGATTACGATACAGCTGATTATGATTATGATTTTTACAGCGTTGAACTTTTCCACAACAAAAATTCCATATTTAGCAACCCCACTCGAAAAACCAGAGCTAACACTTTAAGGTCAGTCCATCTCAGAAGAGCTTGAGCCCTGAGAGGTTGGCTGTGCTTCTGATTGTATTGCTCTGTGGCTTTTGCTCCACATGGTGGCATCTCATCTCATATATGAAGCTTATTTTTAACTGACTATGGTTTTCTATGTTGTAACATCAACCAAAGAATGATGGTGTTTTTAAATGCAGTGTATCCTTAGGGGGTTTAAGGTCACAGGCATTCAATGTTAGTTCTAAGCCTTGTCTCTTATGGGTAAATGCGGGGATAGCTCCATATTCCTTGCAAATCTAGAATAACAGTCATAAACAGTTGGAGTGGTTGTCTTGTTGTTGTTTTTTATAGCTGTTTATGGCACCATCAGCTGTAACCATCACCACTTCACCGACTTACTTGAGGCTCAAGGGGTTTTTGTCAATTCCACATCTTTGCAGTATTTTCTTCCCTTGTCCAGACCTTTTTTTTAATTCTTGCAGGTATCAGAACCAGAAAGGGAGTATGTTTTTCAACAAAACTATCAAGTTTCTCAGTTGAAGCATTTATATCTTATCTTTATGCTGTTTTTTTATTAGATTTAAGTTGAAAACTAAAGTATTTGTATTCAGATTTTACCCATATTTTACCCAGTGTTCTAACTCTTTTCAAATTGTTGTCTGTATTAAAATATATTGTTCTTCCTGAGTACAACTGTCTGAGTAACTGTATATGTAAATTATACACACTCTTACTATCAGAGGGGATGTAAATGAATAAATTGGTCAACAACAGCTCAATCATATACAAGCACATTGGCAAAAATCATTAAATCTGACCTCCATGTCTCCCACAGATACATATTTTTGAGATTACTACATGGTATTAAGACATGTTTTCATATGTAAGCACCTGTGTGAATGCAGATTTTGTGCAATTATTTGCCAGCTGCAGTGAAATTGCAAAGCGAACATAATCTGCTGTCCCTCAGGTTGTTGCCCGTTAATGCGCACCCTAAAGTCCTTTTCCAAAAACCCTCTGAATCCGAGAATGGGGAATTTTGGACCCACATGTTGGGGCTTTTTATTTGTTTTGGCTGGCCTGCCTTCTTGATTGTATTATCTTGCGCTTACTTTTTTCTGAGGCGGATTAGATGTTTCACAGAAGGATGACATAATAACAATGTCAGTAAAGCCTGATTCAAAGCCTGGCACATGCCCGAGGCCAAGCTGGGTCGCCAGAAATCAAGATTAATATTCATGACTAAATTAAGAGGAAAGGGAGGACCCACAGAAGAGAATTTTAATGTTTTTGATTAAAAGGTTGCAACCACTGGTTTGAAGTGTTTCTGGAGCTCTGATCTTATACTCTGCTCTTTAATTGGTGCTTTAGTCAAAGAGAGATATTCATTTTCTAAATGTATTTTTTTTTCACTGTCATCAATTTTCAAGTATTTTGTGTTACTGAGCATTAGCTTGATTATGATTCTATCATAACATTATTGAAAAAGATAGAAATTGTAATGAATATAAAGTTCATATAACACCAGAGTTTTTACTTTTTTTGGTCTATATGGTTCCTTAAAATAAAAAAAAAGTCTCAATAAATCAGGGATCCTTACTTTAAAGGGATTGTTCAGTGTTATAATATTTTTTGAAGTGGGGCTGTATGAGCTCCTTATGGCCACTAAGTACATTAGATGCAGTAGAAAGTTCTCTCCTCTCCCTCAGTAATACAGAGTCTGTGAGAGTCTGTCACGCAGAACCAACATCAAACAGGGAAGTACTGTACCAAATACAAAATGGTATTTTATCCACCTACAAGAACTCCCATCTAAAAATATACCACAGTTTAAGAGTACGCTACCCAGAATTTTTCTGAGTGCATTAACTTTTTTGAAAAATAAAGTTTATCTGGAACTAACCGTCTCACATCACATATTTATCCATCCAACGCTGCCATATGGAGCTCATACAGCCCCTCTTAATAAACTGAACTATCCATTTAAATTAGAAAAGTTTGTTCTGCAGCTGATTTAGGATTTAGCACTTCCTGGTTTTCAAGCCCAAAACTACATACGATTTAAATAACCAGTTTCAGATAAATGCCTGAAATAAAGTTTGTGATAAACATGCAAATGAGAATTTTATATATCATCTGAAAATAAAAATTCTGACAGTGAATTTTAAACTGTTGCTAACTGTTGATAGATAGCCCTGAGGAAAAAGGCAGCTGCTGTTGAATGCAGCCTGGTCCTCTGCCCCCTCCCCTGCATTCAATCAGCTACCTACTAAAACCACCTGGTGCTGAGACCAGGCCTTCTGCTCCTGCCTGACATGTGGAGGGTTTTGTGCTGGTGCTCCTGGCTGTATCTTGCTGCTGGCTGAAGGTAAAGAGAGTCTTTCTGTGAATCTTAGATGCAGACAAAAGACCTAACTCCATGCTGTTTTCTGTGACCCTGGTAGATTGACTGTTATTTATCCCCATAGGAAATGGGCCTTTGGTGGCCCAAGACCCAACCCAAAGAGCTAGGTAAGGTGGCTTCATTGGACTCTTGAGGCATTTTTAAATTCTTTAAATAACTTTATTTTCTTTTATCCACAGAACATAGCTGATGTTTTGCCCCTCCCTTTAGTTCCTTTTATTTCATTCCTTGAAGTGTACCTACTGAGTTTCATTTGTTATTCTGTTTTGCTCTTTTAGAGTTGGTGTCATTTTAGCTTGGAGGATGGGCATCCAGGCTGAGGGCCCTCCACCTACTGCCTATGAATTTAAAGCACTCCATGTAGGCTACACCTGTTTGTTTGAAGATTGCTGTGTTGTGTTGCACTGAAGGGTGAGTGTGTGTATATAGCACCCCCACACCTTCCTTAGCTTTTTCTTCCTCTCTGCTCAGGGTGTCAACTCCATTTGGGTTCCTTTTTTTTGTTAAGTTGTCAAGTGAAAATATTGCTACCATTTCTACACATTTATGCTAGGCCCTTTTCAAAACCTTTTGTAATGAAGATTTTTAATTTTCTTAGTTTTGAATTGCTTTAACAATGCTGTTTTTTCCTTTTAGCTTTAGTTTTTCCATTGCTGCTTTTTCTTTGACTAATTAAAATGAAGTCATTGTTTTGGAACCATGTCTCATGCCTCCTCTGTACTTGTGTGCCCTTGATTTAGTTTGATCCAGACTTGACTGAAAATTTATTTTGGTGAAGTTGCAATTAAACAACTGGAAAGGTCAAAGTAAAAATTTGAAGTTTTCAAGCTGACTGAAAGGGTGTAGACAGAAGCCAAACTTCGGTGTACCCCTTCAAGAAAAACCTATCACAGGAAAAAATTACAGCAAGAACGATGCTGATTCATTGTTTACATTTATTAGAAATGTATACGCATAATAACATAGACCTATTAACTTTCATAATCCATTGTATATTTTTAAAACCAATTGACTCTCATAGTCTTTTGAGCCTCACCAATATCATGCTTCTGCACGTAAAATTATTTTTTTTTACAATTTTAACAAAGAATTCTACAAATTTACCACTGAAACGGACGATAAGATTTGACATTTGTATGTCTTTTGAAATAAATGTTCCTTTAAGGTTGTATTAACTATCTCAAAAGCGAGGTCCAGATGCTTTCTGGTAACTGTCAGTTTTAGCTTTGCTCATTGTTTGTATTGTACTGTATTCAACTAAATCTGAAAATTTTAGAATGTTTACCTGGTGGATTGGCTGGTTTATGGTTTGTTTTTTTCACTGATTCATGTTTTGTTTTCTGTAACAAAGTTTGCTTTTCAGTGTTTCCCCAAGCCTCAGTATGTCATGTATGGGATGATGAGTAAGTAATAGGGATGCATAAAAATTTCCAGTTCAAGAAATCTTGAGATTCACACAGAATTGCAATGGATCTGGACATTTTAGTGGATACATGGTTTACATGGGATTTTCAATTAAATTTAATGTCAACCATTAAGCTTAAATTATATTCTGACAGTTTCAATTTCAGCTTTAGTAGTTTTGATCTTATAGCTGAGATTTGATCATTTTTAAATTGGGCAATTGCCAGCATCTCCAGAAATATCAGCAAAATCAGTCCAATAGTGTTTGTGTAATTTTGCTAACTGGCAAAAACATAACCTTCGCCCCCTCAATTCTTTTAAATGTCCCCTCTTTGTTTTCAGAAAACTCCATTTGAAAATGTCCCCCAGTTGATGTCTTTAGAGGATACACACACCCAAAGTCAAAGCAAAGGAACATCCACTTCTAGAGAGAAGCGTGGCCAGACACAGTTCATGAGGATTACACTGAAACAGCCTGTTCTGGCATGAAGAGGGATGAAGCAGAGGCTTTATAGGCATGCAAATCCACTGCCTGAGTTTACTGAGGGGACATCGAGGGCCAGAGTCAACTTTTTTAAGAGTGAAATATGTGATCTTGACAGGAGCAGTGGAAGCCTTTTCATGAGAGCAGGACGATGTTCTGTTAGGAGGCATCTCTTTAAACCTTGCTAAAACACCCACTATAACTCTGATAAGGATGTGAAGGCACAAAAAATCAAACTCACGAGTCCCCTGGTCGTCCTTTAATCACAAACAGGATCTTGTGAATGTAATCAAAACAAACTTTTGGATATGATAAATTGGGTTCAAAGGTTTATTTTTTCTCAGGAATGTTTGAGGAATTTTTATCAACTCCTGCACAAATATCCACTTTGAGGTTTTCTCAGGTTCTGAAGGTCATAGAAAAAGGTCAAAGCCAGGATTTTGAAGCTTAATGGTCACCATTTACTTCTGAAAGATAACATTTTATGATTGCCTAGATTCTCAAATAACCCTTTCATTAATGCCCTCTCGGTCCTAAAGATGACCTGATTACAGTTAAAGGGCATTAGTCAAAGATCAAGGTTCTGGAGTTTAACAATTATCTTTTGCTTTTGACTGCTATCCTGTAAAAACCTGGGCCCGTATTCCTAAAGATTCTTAGTGCAAAGAGTTGCTCCTAGTGGCCAAATTCTAAGAAAATTCTTAGAATCTTGGTGTTTTCTTAGAATTTCTCCTAAAAATTAAGAGTAGATCCTAGTAAAGATAAAAGCTTGATTCCAAAAGAATCCTAGCTCCTAAGAGTGCTCCTAAGGTTAGATCTATTAGGAGCAGGGAAGAGGACTTTTAAGCAGCTTAGGAGTTCCCTAAGCAGAGGACATAATGGCGGAGGGAAGCATGCTGTGCTGCGTTACTCGTTAATACCAAATTAAGTTGAGATGTTGATAGTTGAAAGTACAAAAGCATGCAATTAATAAAAGCAAATTAATATAACCATCACTATGTGAATATGTGGGCATTCAGTAGGATTATTTTATAGCACAGTTTACTATTCATTTAACATGTATTTTCTTTTGTGTGATATGTAATTTACAATTACAGTCTTCATAAGATTAGATTCCACGATGAAGTTTATCAATTATCACCAAAAGTAATTTTTTATCCAGCTTTTAGGATCAACCAATCACAGCTTTAGAAATGATGACTCATACCTAGCAACGGGGTCAACCACACCTCCTCACTAAGGTGGGCTTTACACAAGTACGAATTTGTAAGACTCCGGTAAAATAAACTATCGATCTGGTGATATTGACACACGGAGACGCGTATTTGTCCATGACTCCGCATCTTTTTTGAAAACGGGTTTGCAAGTGGATATCTGCGTATTCGTCTTCATGCCGTAGTTGGTATAAACAGATGAGTCCGGAAAAGACGGTGACCTCATAGCACCCCTCCTCCTCCCCGCCCCCCAACCCACGCTGTCACACACACACCAACAACAACTATGGTGGCAGCAGCTATAAATATTGCTACGGCTTTTACACCAACATTTGCTCACAGAACACCAACAACACCAGCTACAGCAACAACAGCAACAAGTGCTCATGCAGAGACGCAGCATGTTACGTGTGCATGAGCACTTGTTGATGTTGAATCCACCTCGGAGCACAACTGTGATGTTACGAGTGTAGTAACCCAAGAACTACATTACCCAGCATGCAATATGGGTTAGGAGCATGCGTGGAAACCCACAGGTACGTCCCGGTGTGGATTTTGCGTTCTCAAGCAAATACACAAGCCTATCTACAATACGATGTGTAAACAGCGATCCATGTTTTGATGCCGACGCCAAGACAATACGGTGCCATCCTCGTGTGAGGAGGGCCTAACATAGGAGTTTCTGTCCAGTCCTTGCTCAGAGTTCTCTGAGAGTGTTCTGGAATCACTCCTAAGCTTAGACTCCTTGCTGGGAATTTTTAGGCTAAGTTAGGAGCTCTCTGAGAGGATTCTCAGAATCTTTAGGAATACGGCCCCTGGTTTTACAAGAATGCTTAAAGAAATTTCCCTCTTACTGCAGAAACTGCCTCTTTGACACAAGGATAAATATTTCAGTTTTGATCAGGTTACCAAGTATCATATTCATCCCTCTCCTGACAATATGTTTCCAAAAGCCTTTGACAGATTCTCAAAGCGACTAATTGTTGATTTTGACTCAAAATTGGACATGTAGGAATTTGGATTTTGAAGGTTACAGGTCAAAGATGATCGGGCCTTTGTGTCCTCCCTGTTTGAGAACAATATCTCAAAAACGCATTAAAAATTGCATTAAATTCTTCTTTGAGAATGAACCATAAAGTTTTGGGAGGACAAAGCCAACAAGCCTTGTGGCTCATCTCTTGCTTGAGAGCCTCATATCTCACAAATCTGTTGAGACTTCTGTTAGTCTTTGCAAACATGTTCCTCTCTGACTTAAAATCTGTAAAAGCTAATTATTAGTATTTGATATCAATAACTAGGTCAGATCGGCATGGCTCTATATCCACCTATGAGATCCCAGAGGTCCCGACATTGGTTATGTTTTCCAAAACAATCGAAAAACTCCTAAGAAATACACACATGGACAAAATTGTTGGTGTCATTCTGTTAAAGCTGGGGTTGGCAATTTTGGAAAACTAGCATAAATTTGAAGTGATGTCTCAGTCAGCAGCAAGAAAACACCAAAACATTATCATAGTAAAGTTAAAAAAAACATGGAAAGCTAGTTAGTACTCACAGCCGATGGTAGTTCCTCTGCCATACTTAACCATTTACTGATGTAATTTATATATAAACAAGGCTGTAGGTTTAATTATGTGTGATTTTGTGCGGTCCAAAGGTGGCACCCCTGAAAGTTGATGTATTTTACATTTATGGTGTTATTTTACATCAGGTTAAGCTGATCAAAAAAACGAACAAACTTTTATATTTGGAAACACTCTTCTCTCTACTATCTGTCCCCTGACAAACATATGTTGATGCATGACATATGAACAGTGGGACAATTTAGGATGCAACAATCATATATTTTGATGGTATGGTTATAGTCTGAGGAGAAAACACAGTTTCACAATTATTACCAATAGGTGTAATTTATTACCCAACAATATGAATGCATAAAATCATGTGTTACTAGTTTTGTTTTAGGGACCATGCAGTAGTGGCATAATATTGACAGGGATGTGTCCCTAACCACCCGACCCTATTCTACGCCCCCGTATGTACGTAATCTGTGATTCATTAAAAACCTTTTTTGTGTTCATCAAACTATCATCTATTCAAAGTTATTTTGATTGCTGTTTTATTTTCAAACATTTCTGCCTTTTCCAGTTGATTTTGTCCCAAATATTTGTTCATTTTTTTGTCCTCACGCCATCAACTGTTAGCTTTTTAAACCTTTAAAACCCACACCAAGAAGAATCTAGTTTTTAGTCTTATTTGGAGTTTTCTCTATTTCCTGAAATGTTAATGAAATCAAACAATTATTTGATTTGTTGTGTTTTCTAAAACATTAAATATCCCCTAATATACTGATGACCTTTGCCAAACAGTTGAGCTGGCAGTTAAAGGGTTGGTTATATTTGGGAGGTACATGGTCTCCGGCCGAGGTAATTGAGTCCCTCGTTCTTTACTCTCTGCCATATAAAACACCTCTTTGAACTACCGCCCTCGGTTACATCTCAGAGACATAAACCCTGGGGTGGTAGTTGTATGACTTTTGAGGTGCTCTAAAGTGGTCACTTGTTGAGGCAAGGCATTTCAAATATGATTTTTCTGGAGGGTTAACAGTTCATGTTCCTGAACTTTCTGTTGATATTTTGACAGACTTTTGATCAGTCTAAAATGTAGCGTGGTCAGGGGGGGGGGAATGTTTTGTGATGATCTAATCCCAGATTTGGAGTCGTCCGTAAGCTTGTGCATTCGAGAGCAAAGAGCATTTCACACTTTATCTCCAAACAGGATTACACAGTGTCATACTTTAATCCAGCTGCACGGCCTCGCTTTATTTCCTGAGCCAATTCAACAAACTCCCCGAGTCATCCATCTGGCCTGCTTAATGCAAAGCTTTTAACCTTTGTGAGGTCCTGTATTAAATGAAATGAACAGCTGGTCAGTTCATATACATGACCTGGAGTGTCACCGTGACACACCTTCTTCATTATTACATCTGGCTTTTAAGAAGATCCGTACGAAGATGGAAAGAAAAGTGACGTAATCAGTTTTAAATGTACAACCATCCCTTTTTTAGTTCCACCCCTGTTATGCATGCTGAGAATACACAGCACAGTGTTTAATGAATGTGAACTGCGAGGGCACCCAGGGGACCTTCTGCTGCCGGGAGTGATAATGAAGAGGGCGGACGGAACTTGTCCGAGCTACAGGTTTCCCACTTGGAGGGGAATCACGAGTGAAGGAGGCTGGTCTGAGAGACAGAGCAGATTTTAACATGTTGACTTTCTGATCCTGGAGATGAGCAGCGAGGCTTCAGGAGGATGGGAGGACTCAGGGAATGACACCATTTCGAAGGGCCACCCCAGTACTCATTTCTTTTTTGCAAACTGCCTGATTCTGTCGCTCACCTCTGTCGCTGGGGCTGTGGCAAATCTTTTTGTTATTCTTGCATTTTATCGCCAAAAGTCACTGCAAACATGGAACAATGCCCTGGTGGTAAATCTGGCCGTCATCGACGTCCTGCGGTGTGCAATAGACTGTCCTCTTCTCCTCACCATTGCCATCACGGTGCAATGGCAGGGACGTGCAGATGAGGTGATCTGCGATGCCCATGTGGCCTCGTTCTCCTTCAGCTGCTGCATTCAGCTTCTTACGCTGGCTTCAATCAGTGCAGAGAGGTACCAAGCCATCGCTCAACCTTTTAAAACCAGTCAAAGACGAAAGAGAGTGATGGTTCTGATTCCTCTAACGTGGACTTTGGCAATTCTGGTGGCTGGTTTCTGTCTTGCATTCGTGAAGGACTCGCCTATACACATGAGATGTAGTGGACTTAAAAAAGGAGTGAACTCCACCACTTTGTATGACACTTTTGGACTTTACATCTTGTTCCCGCTCTGGGCAGCCTGCTTTGGTGTCATCATTTGGTACTACACACGCATTTTCTTTCTAGTAAGGTCGCATAATCGCAAAATTTTTGATAAAGGGACAATTCTTGTTTCAACAAAAGAAAAAAAGCAGGTGGAGGGGGAAACCACGACTGGTGAGATTGTCGTGCATGCAAAGCCCGAGGAAAGCAAGATTTTGAACATTGCAGAGAGTGAAGTTGTGTCTCAAACTGAACCAAAACCACCCAAAAAAAGTTCATCGACTTCTTTGCAGGGTTCCACAAAAGCTCTCGATGGTGTCGCCTTAAGTCCAGAGAATAAGAGCACTCTTGTGTTAACAGACTTGGAAACAGAACCTCAACACTATGGAGCACGGAGTAGGGGGACGACTTCTAAGACAATGAAGTCTAGTTCAACAGATGGAAAAGCTGAGGCTATGTCCTCAAAAAGTGATGCACCCACAACTTCCACAGCTCAGAAAGAGCAGAAGAATTTAGGGGCAGAAAAACCTTCCAATGAGGAAACTAATGAAGCAAAACCTCATCCTCTTGCTCCGGCACGAGTAGAAAAACCAGGATCCTCTTCTGTTTCAACAACGGCAAAGAAGAGCAGCAGCGAAGGAGGAGAAACGCTGCCTGTCGTCACAAGAGATCAAGCGTTCTCATTAACTCCTGTCTCCATTATGGTCTCTGAGACAGATGCTGGCAAACAGAGCATGGAGGTGGAAGGTGCCGTTTGCATGATGCCTTCAAAGGCGGGAAAAGAGAGAGCGCACAAGAAGAAGGAGAGTAAAATGGCGAAGCGAGCCGGGTACATAATCATCACATTCCTCTTGTTCTGGCTGCCACTGATCACAACCATCCTAGTGAATTTTATTGTTCACAAAAACAAGCACATAATGGTAAGTGTGTGGAGAAGGGTAGGATGATACTTTAACATCATGTTTATATATGGTGTTGCATAAAGTTTTGATAAGAGTGGATCAGGGGGAGGGCGACTTTGTTAACTCAAAGAGTTGTTTATTTCTTACTGCCAAATTGTTGAAAAAATGTAGAAAACCCTGAGAGTATCAGTTACGATTATTTTTTTTACTTTTCATTGTGGTTCTAACCTGGTGGTCTACATGGATGTTTTTTGAGAGTCTGTTAGTCCCAGGGTCTATAGCAGATCACTTTAGCCCCATTCCATTGTCAAACAGTCCCTAAAATCCATTTGAACGAGATCAACTCAATTAAAAACATTATCGTTCCTGCAAACAGCAGCACTTGTTATGAACTAGCACTATAAATATAAAAATTCATTGACTGAGTTTTGTTTACATTATTTTGCCATGTTAAAAATACAGTGTAGGCTTTATTGAAAACTGGAAACTGGATTTCTAAATCAAAAACAAAATGATAATTTGTACATTGTATGTACAATACCCAAGACCAGTGAAGTTGGCACGTTGTGTAAATTGTAAATAAAAACAGAATACAATAATTTGCAAATCCTTTTCAACTTATATTCAATTGAATACACTGCAAAGACAAGATATTTAATGTTCGAACTGAGAAACTTTATTTTCTTTTGCAAATAGGCTAATCATCAACTTAGAATTTAATGGCAGCAACACGTTGCAAAAAAGTTGGCACAGGGGCATTTTTACCACTGTGTTACATCGCCTTTCCTTTTAACAACACACAGTAAACGTTTGGGAACTGAGGAGACCAATTTTTGAAGCTTTTGGGGTGGAATTCTTTCCCATTCTTGCTTGATGTACAGCTTAAGTTGTTCAACAGTCCGGGGTCTCCGTTGTTGTATTTTACTCTTCATAATGAGCCACACATTTTCAATGGGGGACAGGTCTGGACTACAGGCAGGCCAGTCCAGTACCCGCACTCTTTTACTAAGAAGCCACGCTGTTGTAACACGTGCAGAATGTGGTTTGGCATTGTCTTGCTGAAATAAGCAGGGGCGTCCATGAAAAAGACGTTGCTTGGATGGCAACATATGTTGCTCCAAAACCTGTATGTACCTTTCAGCATTAATGGAGCCTTCACAGATGTGTAAGTTACCCATGCCTTGGGCACTAACACACACCCATACCATCACAGATGCTGGCTTTTGAACTTTGTGCCTATAACAGTCCGGCTGGTTCTTTTCCTCTTTGGTCCGGAGGACATGATGACCACAGTTTCCAAAAACAATTTGAAATGTGGACTCGTCAGACCAAGAACACTTTTCCACTTTGCATCAGTCCATCTCAGATGAGCTCAGGCCCAGCGAAGCCGGCAGCGTTTCTGGGTGTTGTTGATAAATGGCTTTGGCTTTGCATAGTAGAGTTTTAAGTTGCACTTACAGATGTAGTGACGAACTGTAGTTACTGACAGTGGTTTTCTGAAGTGTTCCTGAGCCCATGTGGTGATATCCTTTACACGGTAATGCCGGTTTTTGATGCAGTACCGCCTGAGGGATCGAAGGTCACACGCATTCAATGTTGTTTTTCGGCCTTGCCGCTTACGTGCAGTAATTTCTCCAGATTCTCTGAACCTTTTGATGATATTACGGACTGTAAATGATGAAATCCCTAAATTCTTTGCAATAGCTCGTTGATAAATGTTTTTCTTAAACTGTTGGACAATTTGCTCACGCATTTGTTCACAAAGTGGTGACCCTCGCCCCATCCTTGTTTGTGAATGACTGAGCATTTCAGGGAAGCTGCTTTTATACCCAATCATGGCACCTACCTGTTCCCAATTAGCCTGTTCACCTGTGGGATGTTCCAAATAAGTGTTTGATGAGCATTCCTAAACTTTCTCAGTCTTTTTTGCCACAAATTCCAAATGAGCTAATATTTGCAAAAAATAACAAAGTTTACCAGTTTGAACGTTAAGTATCTTGTCTTTGCTGTGTATTCAATTGAATATAAGTTGAAAGGGATTTGGAAATCATTGTATTCTGTTTTTATTTACAATTTACACAACGTGCCAACTTCACTGGTTTTGGGTATTGTAGAAGACAGAGGAAATCTGTTTCTGTGTTCATTGACACCTCTTGCTGCTGACTTGTAATGGACCACAGTTCTCTGGCTGTTTCAAAGTTAAGTAGAGAGACCCATCATCACCTTCAGCCTGACTGATTAAAATCTGCTTCAGAGCTCAGTCTGACAAGAAGGGATCTCCAGAAGATGTATTCAAAATACAGCATACCAACATCTCTGTCGGGGGCTGAAAATGGAGCCCTATGCAGGAGTGTAAAAAATATGTAGTTCCCCAATTATCCACTTGAGGCTGGCTGCTGAAACCTGGCACCAAAAATACTTGTTTGTGGGAAAAAATACATTTTTATGGGCTAAGTAAACATCTTTACAGCCTCGTTAAAAGTCGAAATACGTCAGTCCAAATTTATGATACATCTATGTGCCCTTATTCTTCAGGGGGGATTTTTGAATATTGTAGCCATTTTCTTTCATTGAGAATTTATGGTTTGGAAGTTGTTATTAAAAAAGTTTCAGAGGCTGTATAGATGCAACACACTTGTAAGATAAAGTATGTCAGTGATCCATGTTACCAAACTTTATATCCACATATAATGCAACAAGGTCTTCTGCTGTTTAAGTTTTCAAGAAAAGACCTGATTGTGTTAAAGCTTACAACATTTCTTCCCACTTTGTTTCTTCCAAAATAATGTTCTCATCAAGTTAGGATTTCTGTTTGCTCATTAAAATAATAATAAAAAACACACTGTATTTGTAGAACCTTTAAATGCAGCTTGGAATCTATTCATATCGTCTCTTCTTTAAACAACAGAAATCTAATTTTTCAACAAGTCCTGACGTCTTTGACGTGATACAAAATCAGGGCCCCAACCCAAAATGTAGGTTGACTAGTCAGGTTTCTTCAAGATTTTTATCTTCAGAAGTTTTTCCAGTTAAAAACTGAAACAAATCAGGACATATTTGCATCCATGTATACTTCTTTTTATTTAAACTTGACTTTGTTTAACACTACTAAATCTAAAATGTGATCATTTTCTTCCCAAAATACCACTTTATCTTTATTTCTTTTGGTTTTGGTTCTTTGTATTTGTGTTCTCTTGCTTAATGCTCCATCCTTTGTATGTCTTTGCATTAATTTAAAGGTTTTTGTAAACGTGTTTTTGCAGGTGCTATATTAATATCATTATTATTACATTTTTTAATATTATCTGGATATTAGAGTGTCCATATGGGGAAAACGCAGAGAGAATGCCCTGATTCTGTCTGTTTAACGTAATTATGTAACATGGACCTCAAATCTTCAAGCATTTATCATTTTCTGTCATTTTTTCAGATTATAACCATCAAGGATGTGGAGATTTTGTCAGTGTCTGTGGCCTGCATCACATCACTGAGTGACCCCATAATCTACGCTGCAGTGAACCCTCAGTTTCGCAAAGAGTTCTGCAGGATAAAAAACAGGGTCAAGTCCACATTCAATAAGAAATGATCCTATCTGACCTGCCGTCTACCTCAGAGTCTCTCTGGATTCAATATTCACAGAGTAACTGAATATTAGAGCAGTTAACATTTGTCTAGTCTTGTTCAAATATTAACTAAATTGAGCCCCAGACGTCAAAGTGTAAATTTTTATTTGGCTATAGGAAGCCTATTATTTTATATGCTGCTGTGATATCCTAGATTTAATGCTGCCTGACTCCTCTGCAGCAGAGGTGTTGCATGCTGGGAAAGCCAGCAGAGGTAGCGGAAAGCTCAGCGGGAGGGCGATCTTTGTATAACAATCGTGTGTGTTCCTCCAGAGACCCTGCACCAAGGACCCACCGCTGGGCTGGTCAGGTCCTTGCACGTCCTCCTGCAGCACCTCATTATAATCCCATCTGTGTGTTAGTGATCCAAAAACATGTTATGGCCTCCTAACTGTGTTAGAAAAAAGAAAAGACATGGGCTGCATGGGTGTTTGAGTAGAGCTACAGTATTTATTCTATCCACTGCACCAAATGCACAATGTGTGAATATTTCCCCCATTACCTCACCCCTTATACACACCCACTGGTCACTCTATCAGCTACACCTGTTCAGCTGCTCAGTAATGCAAAGCTCCAATCAGCTAGTCAAAAGGCAGTGGCGAATGCATAAAGGCATGAAGATATGGTCAAGATGATCTGCTTAAGCTCTAACCAAGCATCAGAATGGCAAAGAAAGGTGATATAAGCCATTTCAAATGTGCTGTCTAGTCCGAGTACTTCAAAAGTCACACACAACCATCTCCAGGGTTTACAGAGAACAGTCAGAAAAATAGAGAGAATATCAAGTGAGTGGCAGTTCTATGGGTGGAAATGTCTTGTTGATGATAGGGTTGGATATTCTTTTATAAAGCTGCTGGTTCTGGGTGACACCTGGCGCTGTCTCCACTGCAGCAAAGCCGCATCAAGCTCAGTTTTCTGGATGTGCTCAGACTACATCGCATGATGTTCAGCTTGTCTTGCTTTAAACTTGGAAGCTAAACTGTATAAATGCCACCACAACATTTGAAGGTTAGTTCTGCTCTTTTGTCTGCCTTTGGAAATTGCTATATGATAGAGGTATACACTCTCCATGTGATTTGAACCAAAACAAAGGTGTGTGGACTGTGTGCAGAATCACCATTTTACAGACAAACACCTACCAGCTAAATGTGAAGTGTGTGGTAGAACCTATAAAAAATAGTCTGATTGTGCTTTTTTAAGTTTAAAGTGCCCTTCAATGTGTTTAACATGTCTTATATGTACAAGACAAAAAGTCTACAGCATCGAGACCTCTTCCTCCTCCCATGTTTGTTGTGCCAGCAGAGGCCGAAAACCTTTTGTTCTCCCGTCCCCTGAACAGACCTACTATTGTGAAATCCAGCCATTGTTTCATCATCAATATAAGTCCATCAGCATGCTGTGGTAAGCCCATTGCAGAACTTATACCCCTGTCAGACTGGCCAAAAATCCTGTTTAAACACGGTAACAATCAACTCCTGTCGGCAGTTTGAAAGGGTCTTATCAGCATTGTGACACGGGTCAACTGACCCTGCAAGCGACTCGGGTTTTTATCGTCTCACCTCCGATCAGCTTCAGTGGAAACATCACACCCGGGTTGATCCGCTAATTTATGATGTTGGCGTAATATTGCGTCTGTCCCCTCCATCTGTAACTTCTGTGACTCTTTACTATCTCAGCAACAAATTCCATCCACCTTTGTATCATCAGCGCTCGAATGTGGTTCAGTCTGAGCTGAGTTTGTACATAAATAAAGAGGGACAGAAGTACAAAGTATGGAAAAACAGTTAACTACTGTCCACGTCTCCATGCTCCTTTCCACTGTTTACATGGACATGCTTCAGCATGCTGATGATGTCATCAATGTGATGACATCAGCTGATGCACCAGAGGACAAAAAATAGTAACGCAGCTCATCTGCTGCTGATTAGACCTGGGTTTGCTGGTAGGGGGAAAGGAGTCACTTGCTGAGTTTTAGCAGTTTAACCCATGTTGAAAAAACCTGCGTTGACCCGCTAATTTTAGTATCAAAGCGGTGTTAAGTGTGTAAATGAATGCAGAGTTGGTTCCAGCTTTTGAGACGTGCACCTAGAATGAGAATGATGGCTCAAGCTGACTGATGGACAACAATAACCCAAACTGCGTCCATTAGAACTGAGAAATGCAGGAGACATTAATCCACATCATTCCTCTTCAGTTTGTCATCATTCTAGATTTTAACGTTAATATTAGAATGAGCATCCATGAGTTGGTCGCAATCATACATTTTTATTTTTAGTCCCTTTGTCTGTGCCTGGATGGACACATCTCTGGATGTCTTTATATGAATATATGAGTTTATGCATATTTTTCTTATATATGTGTATATAAGTGTATATATAGAATAAATTCTATGGCTTCAACTTGCTCTGTTGTAAGTGCCTTGACATGACCCTTGTAATGAATTGGTGTTATACAAATAAAAATTGATTGAGAGGCTTCCTGGGCACACAACAGGTCAACTCCTGAAGTTGACGGGCTACAATTTAAGAAAGCCACACAGGATGACACATATCTCAAACATAAAATTAAGGCTACAAACTGCACTGGCTCACCAGAATGTAACAATAATAGACTGAAAACGACATTGCTTGGTCTGATGAATCTTGTTCCTTCTGCCACATTCAGATATTAAGAACCGTGGGAAATTAAAACCGTCTTTCTTTACTACTGTAGTGCTTGGTTCAACCTTCAGTTGAATGTCTTGACCATGCTGCCATGCCTTAATGCATTGTCTGCTGCCATGTGACTGGCTGATCTATTGTTCATAAACAGCTGCACAAGAATCTGATGACGTGATCAGTGAGTGTATGCTCTCCATGACAAGATTTTTATTTTATTAAAAGCAAAGTGTTTACATCATAACATACCAGCCTCCTGTGTCCTTCCATCATTTTTTTTTTATGGACAAACCTTTCAACGAGAAGCAGAGACATACTTTTTAATAAAACAGAATTCTGCAATGACAGCATGCAAATCCTTAATTCAACCAGGTAACAGACAGAAAGAGTATGCCAACAACTAAATCTAGAAAGAAGAGGAGCCAACTTCAAATGCTGCTGATAAAGTTCTAACCCAGATATTTACAGTATGAAAAATGTACAAAATGGCCTCTTTAAACACAGTGAAATCTACCAAGTCTCGCTTTAGGGATATCATAATTTAAGAAGAATGTGATGGATTTGATGTCTCTCTTATGGCGGTTCAGGTTGACATTTATGAGTCCACATTAGGGTTAGTATTACTCAACATTCACTCATTTTTCTACCTTGTGGCCTAACTAATATGTACCCTGTATAGTTCTCAATTGTTAATTCATGACAGTGGCTTTTCACATGGATCCATTTCAAAATGTCAAGTATGTAAGCTTACACAGATTTTGTCATTTTTGTTGTTTTCACTTGCACATTTTCACAAACATGTTCGGGATGCGGAGTATATTTCACTCATCGAGCGATGACATCAACCGGTTAATGAGTCAGTTAATGAATATTCACAACAGTTTTTCCATTCCAGTGGGTGTTTGTTCTCTGAATTTACAACAGTGAGGGGAGGGGAGAACTATTAGAAACCAGTCAATCGAGGGGTTTCAAAACAATCTATGATCGTGACGTGAATAACGGAGGGTCTGCACATGTCAGTGGAGGTTCAGGTGCTGAGAGGCAAAAAGTACAAACCAGTGACAGGAATCAGAAGTAAAGGAAGCAGTGAACAGTTTTAACCAACTGAGACCCAGTGTGGGATTCTGCTGAACTTAAACTGCATTTCCACCAAGCAATTTGGTTCAGTTTGGTCCAGTACAAAACTAGAAAAACACACTGAGAGAGCAGACCTCATCCAAACAGCTCAATTCCGGCAGTTGCTTTTCCACAACCTCTGTAAAAAATACAACTCTGTATCACCGCATCCAGAATAGAGCCAAGATCCAGACCAAACTCAGCACATACATGGAGGTCATAAGCCTGTATGAACACAAGTTTTGGGAACATCTCTAATATGCTGTTTTTACATAAATTATTGAATGTTGTCAATGGGATTTCCCATTATAAAGTTCAATGTTTTTTGTGACGTCAATTGGAACCCAATCCAGATTAAATTAACCTTGAAGACAGAGACATGGACCCCATATTATCCTGGGAAATTGGAAGCAAATCCATTAAAAAATGGCAAAGATATGATTTGTTAAATATCCACCCAAGTGTGAAATTAAAGCATTCAGTGAAAACATCTGCAATCTTCACGAAACTGAACTTCCTAATTTAAACTTAATATTTTTATTTGATATGAAATGAGAAACTAGCTGTTTTATTAGCAACAAGACAAAAGAGAAGTAAAATAAAATGCATGAATTAAGTCAGTAGGACATCAACACACATCATTCACTGACTGACATACATGCAGAAACAAAACAGACCTTTTAGTCAGATAAAAGGGGATTGACTTCATCTTCATATTTAGAGGGGGTTTAGCCCCTCAGGACCCATTGATCTATTTCTGTTTTTCAAGTTAATTTTCCTTTGTAATACATTTAACATGTTTTATCTGTTGAAGTACACATCTGATTTGGGGGTGCAATAAAGAAAATACATTTTTTATAATTATTATTGAATATTATTATTATTATATAATGTATGTCTTTAGCACTCTGTGTAATAAAAAGAACTCCATGCTTTACCCGTTCAGGCCAAAAATGACATATTATAACCTCTTATAATCGGGATTTTGAGTCTTATGCCCTCTGAAGCATAAAAACATGTCTCATTATTTGCTTTAATGGCAGACCAGGCTTCAAAATTGTAGTTTATAATGTTTTCCTGCAGATGGCTCGACTGAATAACCCAAGGCAAAAGTATGTAACTTTTCAAAGACTAAAAAGGTATCACGTACCAGAGATTTTGAAGTCAAATTCGGGTAAATTCATTAACATGTCTTAGAGCAGAGGTGTCCAAACTTTTTACATCAAGAGCCACATGAAGAGGAATACATGGACAACTGAGACACTTTTTGCGCCTCACTTTTAGTGTATTGAAGTTAAACTTTTAAGGTTTATGGGTGGGTTATCACCTGTCGAGGGACCTTTGTTACCCTAGGCTATTACTAGATTCACACCTAGTATGGGCGAGACCTTTTGAGCAGCAGAGATGGGAGACAGTGACATCTTAGCTTCGCTTTCAGACACAAAACAAGAGTAAATTGCAAGAATGTTTGTGCTTGAAGAAGAATATTACAGTATACTTTGTAAATGAGACCTTGTGGCAAAGTAAATACAGCAGAAAATATGCATGATTGATGGCATTTGCTGCTGTAATTAAAATATCTTGATTCCCCAACTGTTTTGGGGGCCGATTCAAAATGGGCAGCGGGCCACATTTGGCCCCAGGGCCACAGTTTGGACACCCCTGTCTTAGAGTGTTTTACCGTAATTTCTTATTCTAACACACAAACTTTGCTTTTAAATAAGCTCTAATTTTTCAGAGTACAAGCAAAATATTTTAAATATTTTGTCTCGCACCAACATCGCAATTGCAACACATCTGATACAAAAAGCCAAGTCTCTTGGTCTCTTTCTCTGTGACACATTCCCACGAAACTTGTGTAATTCTTATTAAACTGAATGTTTAACTGTTCTAATCAAATATTTTGTGTCTTAGTTTGTTTACCTTTGTGTAATGATCGTTTGATTCTCAAGGGACACACAATAGCAGCACTGTGATTGGTCGGTATTCTATGACTGAGCACGCTTGGGCAGAAATTGAGTAACTGCACACACGTGAAGCATACGGTGCTTCAGCATCTGTTTGAGAGAGAGAGACTTGTGTATTTGTTGTAAAAATACTTAAATTTCATTGATTAATACTTTGTACAAAAGTCATTTTTGAGTTGTCTGACAGAGTAAGGTTTGGGCAAAATTTGGTGGCATCTTAAATTCGAGTACATTGTTTTTCAAGTAAAAATTGTGAAAACGTGGGTTGCGTTTTATAATTGAGTATGTGTTATAATCAAGAAATTATGGTAATCCAGAAAAAAACACGTTAGCAGTTTGTATTAAGCAAAACTACATATTTTTGCATATTTTTCACATAGAAATATCAGTGTTAGGAAGTCCACAAAAAAGTGTTTTATTTTTCAAATTACACATTTTCATTAGATACTTTTGAAAAATAAATAAATAAAAAGCTCATGAAAACTTTTTATGCCGTTTAAATGTTTAAAAGAAAATATTTATACAGATATTTTTAAGGGACATGTCCTCATTTTAGACAAAATGTTAAAATTAAGATTTTTTTTTTTTCTTAAAGCAGACAACTCTCCTGGCCTACATACATAGAAATAACTAGAAGTGCCCTGATTGATTGAAAGCAGATCATTATTGGCCAGTATTTATTAAAATGATAGGATTGGCGGAATGAAACTACAGCATTTGGTCACTGTTATGATCACTCACAGTTGGTGCCCCATGTTGCTCCTTTTGGTTGTAACACATCCGCCCACTCGTCCACTTGTCTTCTGCTGCTGCTTCTGCTGCTCTGTCAGTCTTTTCAAGAAACTTTAGAAACTTTGTCTTCAGTCCATTTGGTCAAAATGTTAATCCATCGTTAAAATATGAAGCTGAGACTAACATGACAAAAACTAGTAAACCACAGCAGATAAACAAGCTACACAACAGAACATTGTGCACTGTGATACGTTTGGAAGTGTAATGGGGCACTTCTGTCAAATTATTTTGTTTTCCTAGCAATTAAAAAATGCATCTGATACATAAAATAACTTAGTCAATGATCTTATACATATATCCTATTATTTACTTAACTGTCTGCTCTGATTAGCTCATTGATTAGATTCAATATTTACCAACGGCATTACGTTTTTTTCATTGATTGTCGATTCATTGGTTCCTTTCTGTGAGCAAGATAATGCTAAAAGTTTCCAACAGATTTTAATGACACTTTCAGGAAACCTTAGTCATGGTCAAGGGAAAAAGTTGTGAGACTCTTGGTGGTGATCTGAATACGTTTTTTTATATATAAAGCATTTGTTGATCCTGCAAGAAAAAAAGCTTTTTCCACATTTTTACTCATAACTCAAGTATTCAATTGAGATGGCCATGGCACCAGGGATAAGCCAGTAGATTTTGGTGGAGGTTTGTGCACTCAGAGCACTTCTAGGCACGTTCTATTCTGCGAATAATTCTGTCAATTAAGTCACATAATCATATGAAATGTAATAAATAAATCTTGATGTTGTGTAAGTTATTCATCTTTACAATGGGACACTTGTTGAAGTGGTTCTTCAAAGATTTTTGTACAACATCTGTTGAGGACACACATGACCTTTTGTTAAACAAAACACGATCACTGTTCACTGATTATACTGATCACTCGTCAATATCAGCAGCAAAAATAGATAATGACTGTCTGTGCTTTTTTGATAAAATGTCAGGGCATCATGCACTCAAACTGGCAAACAAAGGGTTAAACTTCTGAACCTTTTACTTCTTATTTATGAGTGAAGCTGGAGTTGGCAAAATATCATGGGTCTTTAAATTAATTTATAGATATTTTACAAGGTATGTTCAAAATTGGGACAAAATGTGCTTTGTGTACTTTTTCATGGGTCATTAGGGTTAAAACAGTCACCGTGAGGTCCAGACGTTATGAGGACATTCAGGGTTTGATACTGGACAGACAGGATAAAGAGGAAGATCTATTATCACCTTTAGATTTAAGTCAGTAATATAACTGAGTCATCAGCGTAACATTCAAAGTGAACATAATCAAGAAACAATAGGTGAAACTCTTTCAGTTGACGTTAGCCTCTGACTGCTTACTTTACTTATTCCTGTCACCAGTTCCTATAACCATTCCCTGGTTGGAAGCAGTTTCTCACACACCATGTGACATTAATGCACACCCTCTGTTTAAATGATTTCATATTCACAAAGATGGCCTTCTGTCAATGAAATATGTGCTTTGCCATCAGGAATGACCATTGTAACATCTGCCTTTCCTCTTCGGTATCAGAAGACGACAAAAACGACTACATTACATATTCAAAAATAAAGTTTTTTTCTCATTATTTTTAGGCAACGATAACCAACGCATTCTCAACGCTTCCCCAATCAGCTGTGCTTTAAAAGGAGCAGGATCTGCTGGTTCATTCGCTCATTCTTCGTTTTCAAGGCAGCCGTCCACATCGCTCTTAATACCATGCAGAGTTTGACATCAGATGAGATCACTACTTCAAAAAAAATCCCAGACTTCTGCTAATCTTATAATCCCTCCAGATTATGGCAGGTTGATGCTCGGTGGTCCCTCTCCTCAGCATCTGGTGCTTCCTTGAGACCAGTTAGCTGATCGGATAGGCGTGACATCTACAAGGCAGATACTCGGACGATGTTGCTCTGAGAGTATGCGGTGGTGGCGGTGGAGCCGTGCCCATCTGATGAGGTCACCACGGGGGCAGAGAGGCTCACCATGGAGGGGGTGATGTACGATTCGTCACATTTCAAGGGCACCGTCTCGTCCAGTTTGGCATTCAGGCTGGAGCGGCTGTAAAAAAGAAAATACAAGGTGAAGCAGGGTGAGAGGATCGACCTTGAAGATGTTTTACACAGAGATGAAGTTGTTCCTGATGTTCTTACACTGCATGAAAATCAATATTAAAAAAGAGCTACAGTCTTCATAGGAAAGCACATAAAGGAGCTTTGGCTCTTGAAGGGCAGGGCAAAATATGAAGTTTTTAAATATACTAAAGTATTTTAAAATGGCATTTAAGAGAAGACAACATGTGTCTGATTCCAGGTTTAATGCTCAGTGAGGAGATTGTTTCCTATCTTCCTACCTATGAAGGCCAATAAAGTATCAATAAGTCCTACCAATTCCCATCCCTGTGTCATCACCATGCTTCTGCCTTAGTTAAGTTACCCATGTTGTTCTCATGTTTTATGTATTGTCTCGTCTTGCCCATTTTACTTTGGAATTCTCCTGTCTTTGTCTGTCTCTGTAGGTTTTGCTTCCTGTCTGGCATTGTCACACCTGATCCCTTATTGTCCTTCCCCAGCTGTGTCTCATCACCCCCTATCACCTCATGTACTTAACCCTCATGTCTTACTCTGTCCTGTTGCCAGATTGTTGAACCTCAAATCACTTTCCAGTACGTTATCTCATAGCCTTGATCACATCATAGACCTGTTTTTGCCTTAACCTTGCCTCTTGCCTTTTGTCTGTCTGGATTGTTTTTGCTTGCACATGTACCGAACCCTGGACTGTTAAAAAACCTTGCTTTTTAACTCACGGATCTGATTTATCTGTCTTTGGGTTCTTTTGTGACTAGTGTGTATCTCATGACACCCTGGTGACAACTGGTTACGTGTTTACTCAACAGAGAAGCATACAAGCTCTTGCAGTGAAACAACTATTTATAAGTAAAGACAAAACATTGACAACTGAATTACAGAATATGAGGATTTATTGATTGCATTCAGTTAATATGTGAACTATTTAACAGAATTATTTACAGTGAAAAAAAGTATAAAAGAATATCCAAGAAGCAAACATTGACAAAGTTACATAACGTAGCTGAGAAAAGAGTCCAAATGCCAAATCTCTGTTTCAAATTAGAAGTGATCAGACAGCACAAAACTCTGTCTTCTGACATTCTTAGCCAAGTTATGAGCAAAAATGTGAAACTGCTCTATCTAGCAGTGTTAACAAATCCTTACAAAACGTCCTGAATGTAGTATGATCACCAAAAAAATCATGACACTACCTCCTTGTGTAATGACTAACATTTCTTGAACATTTCGTCATTGTTCATGACTTTTTGAGTTATCTTGCTGACATGCAAACATAGAGACAAATGCTGGCAGTGGCATAACAACTGTGTTGGAGGTAACCAGGAGAAAACTCTGCCAAGGTATTTCTGACATTCTTAGACAAACTCTTAACACAAATATGGAAAACTGCCCTATCACATAATGTAAGTTAGTCTTTAAAAATCCCTCGATCTGCATCTGTATCCTGATCACTACCAAAGTCTACTGAGATACAAAGAGTTCATTTTTTTATTCAACTAAAAATCATTGCTTAAAAGACACTCAAGACAGGATGTAAACACTCAAACACTCCTAGACATGGGACCTTTAAGAATGGAGACTGTTTTGACCTTCACGAAGAGAAATATTACCAATAAATTTGTCAATTTTAAGCACTGTTTAGGTTACTTTGGCTGCAGTTTTGTGGCTCAAACACAAGTCTTAGGGCGTTTTCACACCAACCACATTTAGTGCGCACCAAAGAAGTTTTGGCCCAGGTTTTGGGACATTAGTATCAATGTGGATGCAACCACCGCACTTCGGTGCACACCAAATCAGCCGGTCAGAGACCTCCATGAAGGGGTGGTCTCGATCCGCTCCATCTCCCGACATTTGGTGCGGTTTCACTGGTGTGAAACAAAGTGGTCCGAACCAATCTACTTTTGATGCATTACTTCCTGTTAACCCCACGGTTGAATCTTTTGTTTACTCAATTTGTCGATGTGTTTATTCTGGTTGAGGATTACGATGATTTACGAGGCTCCAGAAGGTCGCTGATGCCGTCTTAAACACGATAAAAAAAAAACACACTTGAAGGAAAATGTAGAAGAGAGTGAAACGTAAACATTGGTTGTCTGGTGTAGGAAATGGTTACCATGGCAGCCTCTTCTTCGTTCTCCTCCGTAGCAGGTTTGGTAACCAGTTACGTGCATATCGCCCCCTGCTGTTTCAAACTGAGTAAATACACAAGTGGGCCCGGGCACGGTTCGATGTTGCAAGTGTGAATGCAAGCCAGCGGGAGAGAGGGAGGGGGACGAACCGCGCCGCAGTACGGTTCGAAACAACTGGGCCTAATGTGAAAACGCCCTTTGTCCTCCTTATTTTGGTATTAAAGAGGTACAAAATTTTTGTACTTTTCTAGAATCATATCAAAGTTTATGATTCTGGTACACTGGAAACTGTTTTATATTACCTCTCAGAATAAAATAGATATCTTGGATACTGTTTACATCACCAGTTATCTATAAAACATCAAAAACTTAAGTTCACGTTGCCAGCCCTGAGTTCTCGCTGGATTCTCATTCGGTCACATTTTTATTTTCACTGTGAACAGAGAAAGACTGAATATATATAAGCTAAAGACTTTGACTGACTCAACTGTATATCTTAAACACATTCATCCTCTTCAGGTTTAGTATGTGATTTAGTAACTTGTTGCTTGGAAAACTTCACACAAAAGTGTACTTCACCACATGTAATGGAATGTACCGCACTGAATAAAGTAATGCAATTCTCACCTCCAGCGGAAAATGATCACACTCAAATTAACATGAATAAACTCATTTACAGAATAACACTTTTCTCCTCTCACCCTTCATGTCAGCAGATAGTTCAGGCCCTATAGCAACGCCTCTGCACAAATACAGCTCCATAAATATTCTGTATCATCTACTAAACAAGCTGTTCCTCTGCTTCCACACTTTAGGGACTGTTTCTTGTTCTAAAAGTAGATTCACTTAAAACTGCTCTTTGTGGATTATCCAGAAGAGTGTGGATATCTTAAATGATTAACGTGTTACTTACAATGAGTCATTAGTATAAGAGAATCTAAAAGTTTATTCCAGCTGTGCCTTCTGTCACAAGAGATCCCCCTGAAACTCCAAACCTAAGTCCTTACCTCTGAGGCCAAGCTCAACATTTTTATATGCAACTGATTGCTTTCATGTATCCCAGACTGATCAAACTAACTCCTGGCGGGGGGTAACTTTTCTCATTTATATTCTTTTAATCAAAGAAGGTTGTTCCTCAGTCAGGTAAACTATATGCTGAGGGAACACGCCTGGATTATACTGTAGCTCTACAGAGCCCCATCTCAGACAGATCAAGCTACAGCACCAAACAAACTTCTCCTAATTCTGCCACACAATATTGATTTAATTTGATTAACTATGACTGCCCTAGATCACGGGCTTAAATTGACGGCTGCAGCTCCCCCGACACTACTGTTAAAGAGAAAAGCCAGCTTTTTTTTTTTGGTTTTCATGTCTTACCTCACTCCTGAGTCCATGCAGATCTTTGACTGTGCATGTAGTAACAAGGAAGAGATAGGGAAAGCTCGCACACCACTAATTAGCTTAGCTCAAACACTAGGAGTCAATGGGTAGTGTTAGCCTGCCTCTGCCTCTACTACCATGAGCAACAAGAGGACATGAAGAACAGCATATGCCAGTGTTTGTTCACATTTCTCATGACGTATGCATGTATGTCTGTCGCAACTTAACAGTGCTATCTACAGGACAGGCATGTGTACTACAGTGTTTTCAGTGTTTTCATGTTGACACATTTCTTTAAACTATGCTGTCCTTACAGAGGATATTTTAACCCTTTGACTTCCAAACTAAGACATACATTTGCAACTCATTCTTTGTAGGTAAAATTGTGCTCTGTCTTCATTCAGCAACATCTCAGGTTTTATTTTTCAGAATACCCAATCAGGAAGCAGATACGCAGGTCAACCTGCCGATTGGCTTGCCTGTTAAGGGTTATCCTGGGCATGAATGGCCTTCTTTAATTTTTGATTTTTCAACAGATATTCATCAACGATTCACTTCTGTTTTTTTTCTAGGTTTCGAACAGTGATGTTCATGTGCAGCAGCACCACCCAGTGGATACATAGAGAGGTGACTAAGGAATAAAGGACAAAGATAGGCTTTCAGATTTTTAAATACAGTGATGGCACAATGTCAACAGCACGGTTACAATGCCAGTCAAAGAAATAACACAAAAGAACATTTTTGTTTCTGTGTTGACAGGGCTCAAGACAGGCGGGATCTCATGAAGGATCCCTTCCTTAAAAGGGCTTGACAAAGAGTCAATAGAACAGCTTTTTTAACTAATGGATTAATTCTGTATAAAAAGGGAGAAAAGCTGTTAAATGCCTTCTTAGTTTATGCTGCAGGAGTTTGCAAGTGAGTCCTGGTCTTTGTGGTTCAAATCAGGTAGGCAAGTTTTAACAGCTTTCCTACCTAAACTTAAAATTCATCCTTGGAACCAGCAATAGTGGTTACTGCTGTGTGAATAAAAACAACATGTAAACTTCTGAAACTGTGCAGGACCTTCAACATTATTAACTTATATCCTACAGAAAAGGGCCGCTCGATCAAACCTGGCACGTCATTTCAAAAACCGCAGTGGCTGACTAAGGTTGTATCTCCTCATTGTTAACAAAGTGTATCCTCTTCTTCTAACCAACGGTTGCTGTCATCGTCTTTCGCCTCCTTTCTTTCCAGTCAAACAGGAACATGCACTATTGTTGCCTCTGTTCCTTACTTAAATCAAAGTGAGAGCTGTTTTATTGGGAGGGGCAAAGCCAAAAATGAGAGTGCCATTGAACCATTTAGTGCCATTTAACCACGGATGATAAACCTTTGGTTGAATTAAGTGGGTCACTGTAATGCTAAATCTCAGTAAACTGACTTTCATCATCATGGAAAGCCAGGTCTGAAGCTGTGGTTAAAACTGGATTATTTTCCAGGCTCTACAGCACCACATGGAAGTACATTGCAGGGACAGACAGAAGACTGGATCTACCTGTTGGTCACTGGTCTCTCTCTGATCTGTATGGTGCTCAGCTCTTGGTTGTTGGTGCTTGGCATGCTGAAGCTGCTCTTCTTCCTGTGGCGCCTGGAGCAGCACGAGCTGAGGCCGTGCGGAGAAGAGGACAGCGAGGACCCACGCGAGCCCGACTTGTTTATCCCGGAGATCTCCATGCAGTTGGCCTGGAACGTCTGCTCGTCCACAAACTCGTGGTTCTGTGAAGAGGGGAGAGGGAAGGGTGGCAGGAATTCAGGCTGTGATGACGCTCATGAATCACTCTATTACTGCAACGATTGGCTCTGCTAAATAATGACTAAAGATGTTTCACAGTAAAGACTAAACAGACTGAACAGAATCCACAGCAAAATTGTTTAATAATTGGAAAATGAATCATCGCGGGAATAGAAATATATTGGCCCAGATGTCCATATTAAGAGCCATCTGTGAAAACATTCACTACTGTTATCCCTGTGACGAATGAGCACGCCTTGAAGGTCAGATTAAAGCGTTTCTGACTCGGCCAGCAGGTGGCAGCGTCACCACAGCATCTGACACTGCTTTGAATCCTTCCTCCTCCTCTTCTACCTCCCTCACTGTCACTCTGACATCTATAATGCACAGTAAGAGAAGCCTAATGTAAACATGTGTGCTGCCATTTGAATGGCATTCAGCCTTTATGGAGCTTCTCCCAGACGACATGCGAGCCTTTTACCAAGGGGGGAGGATGATCTACGAGGAGGAACACTGATTTACCGCACGTCTGCGTCTCTGTGCAGAGATGCAAGTGTAAAACTCATGTCACAGCAGAGCATTAAGCAGGCTCTTACACATCTGAATTATACATAGTGGAAAATTAAGTATGCTGGTTTGTTTTAGACGACTAATGTTGCTGGCTGGCGGAGTCATGTTATCTTTAGCATGTTTCTGGAGAAGGGACTCAGCCCCATTTACGGCTATTTTTACCTCACGCTGCATATACAATGATGGTACAGCTTGTCCACGGATGAAAAAACTCACTTTGCTTCTATTTGTAACTCACTGTACCAGGGTGGCACAGCCGATGATACAGCGCAGATGCAATTCAGCATGAAAGGAACATTTTTTTTTTTTTTTTTTTACAGTGGGCTATTTTAATCCGTTTACAAAGTAAGAATGAAAGACAGCAGAATGATTGTGTGGTTTCCAGTGGACACAGCTTTGAAGTTTTCAGGGGGAATAAAGGGATTTTACCGTGGTCTTCTCCAGGCAGTGCAGCAGGTGATGATGTTGGCTCTCAAAAGGAGGGCTGGGGGCCTTCCCCACCAGGGCTTGTCCTGCCTCCTTGGAGGCCTTGGAACACACAAAGTGAAAGAAAAAGGCCACAGTGTAGTTAAAAAGCTTCAGACAGTAAACAGAAACAGTCTCAGGCAAACAGCTAATGATGTAGAGGCAAAGCATTGACGGTTGAAATGCTGATCTGTAGCACGGCAGCCAATCTACTGACAGACCTACAGTGACATGTGGGTGTTTTTTAGAAGTGCATAGAGACAGACAGTGGGTTCTTCTCATTACATCACTTTGTGTGTTCTTGCGTCTTCTCTTCTTCATCAACACAGATTATTTTTAATGACCACTAAAATGCAAAATCATCAAAATTCCTTAAATGCACCTGAAGGAGGTGAGGACGAGGAGTGAGGAAGCTTTAAGAGGAGTTCAAGGGAAGATATGCCAGTTTTTTCTCCACCAAAATGTTAAACCTGAGATGTAATGTAATTGGTTTTGGAGGCAGGGAATCAGTCAAAATGCTGCACCACCGCATGGATCATTACTTTTTACTAAGTATATTCTGACTCAGCTGATGTGCATAAAATAATAATGATGAAATATACTGTTTTTGTACACTTTACTACAAATGATGGATAGTTCAATCTTAAAGTGTTGGTGCATAACAATGTTGCAATGTATTGTTTTAATAATTTAGATATATGATGTTATAAATGTATACATATAAAATAGCTATATAATTTACATCTAAACTCAAAAAAGTTTGGATGATTATTCCTCAGTTTTAATGGTATTGTATTTTATATCCCTGTAAAGCCTAATTAGCCACCTTTACGACGAGGTACAGCTTGTAAGGATTGTGCATTAGTGGAGTGAGCAACACAGCTAAACATATGGGTAGTGCCCTGCAAAAAAAGTGATGCTGCTTTGTTACAGAACATAAGGCACTTTTAATACAAACTCTCAGCATAAATGATGAAAGTGGAACGAGAATATCCCTCCTATAGAGAAGCTTGTTGTGTTATTTGTTTTTCATTTAATAAAGAAAAGAGGTCAAGAGCTGATAAAACTGCCACAGAAGCTGTCAGCATCTATGCAAATTTTTGTACAAGCAGTCACTTCCTGCTGTCATCTCACTTGTAGTTCCCACCTCTTCCTACTCTTAGGGACTTGGACCTTGGCATGATGGATCAGCCTGATCACAGACTTTGAAACAAGCAAGTCAAGCTCCTGCATGAGCTGTGTTGCATTCTGTTGAGTGCCTAAAAACACCATTTTTAGGCATACCAGGGTCCGGATACAATGATATAGCACAGCACAGAGTGCAAGCACCACTTTAAAAATTGACCAAGAAGTGAAATGTGCTTGGGCTCGGTGCAGAATGCCTTGTGTGAGTGTGTCCCTAATGCTTTCATGTCCCTTCTTAGACAGAAGGGTAAGCATGTATCTAGATTGCATTATAGCTGTACATGAAACTAAAATGACACATCAAAACTGAAACAATACATACCTAATGGATAAGATATAAACATTCAACTTCTCGCTAAGAACGACACATTTTAAACACATCACCTTGTAAATGTTTTGGTAATTCAACATTTATTAGTGCATATCAAAGGTCTACATTTATGCTTTTATTGCATATTTCTGTAATCAAATGCTGCATCCCCAAGGAAAGCTATGACTCAGAGAGTGTTTAAAATGCATTTTCACAGACATCTTTTATATTTCATTTTGAAGCGTATTTAATTAATTTAATGCTCTGTTGTTGAAGAGAATTTGGTGTCAAATGTCATCATATGCATCATATCCTTTTTGTTTTAGAATTATACTTTGAGTACATTATGAATGAAGTACTTTCCACTCTTCCATCTCTTTTACATCCATTATCCATACCACTTATCCCTTTTGGGGTAGTGGGGGCTGGAGCATTTCCAAGCTGACATTGGGTGAGAGGCGGGGTACAGACTGAACCAAATGCCAGCCAATCACAAGGCCACATAGAGAGACAGACAACCATTCACGCTCACACTAATACTTAAGGACAATTTGGGGTCAGCAATTAACCTAATGAGCATGTGGGTGGAGAGAACCCATGCATACTTGGGGAGACCATGACAACTCCACACAGAAAGGCCAAGACCAACGTCGGCTCAAACCAGCAGCCATTTTGCTGTGAGGCACATGTTGCCCACTTCCCACTCTAACTTAAATCCATTTGTAAGGTGCTGCATTGTCTCGTAGCTTAAGGGCTGAACTGTCGTGCAGCAGGTTGGTGCTGGTGCCTCACAACAAGAAGGTTGCTGGTTTGACTCCCACAGTTGGTCGAGACTTTTCTGTTGAGAGGAAGCACATCTTCCTTGTGCAGGAGTGGGTACTCCAGCTTCCTCCCACAATTCAAAAACATCCTTGTTTGGTTCAGTGGTGTCTTTAAATTGTCCAAAGGTGAGAGTATGAGCACGAGCGGTTGTCTTTCTCTTTGTGTTGGCCCTGCAATTGGCTAGCAAACGAGTGCACTCCACCTCTTGTTCTTGGATGTTTGTACTCTTTCAGCCCCTGTATACTGGACCACATTTATGTCATATAAGTTCTCTTGATCATTTTAAATGAGGGATTGCTTGACTGTTGGTGAGCTGTTTCCTTATAATCCATGCGAGGCATCATTTAGACTCACTCTGAGACTCCTCATTTGGTAAACTTGTTTTTTCTGTCCTCCTGTTTCCTCCTCAGATGTCTCTTTCAGTCTCTTTCAAAGAGGATCTAAGATGTAAGGAAGCAATGTACGGGATGCAAGGAAACCAAAGCATGTACGAAGAAAGACCCAGTGTCTGATTACGACATGTTTCTCTGATAGAATTGGTTTTGCAGTTTCTTTCGCTGATTTAGTGAGCGGGACCAGAAAAGTCAAATTAGAGACTGAGCTCATTTCAGTGCAACAGCAGTGGCACACCTAGACACAGATCGAACAGATTGCACCAAACACAGCACAGATTCTGGACCAGCACAACATTGCACACTTTAATGAAGGCTCTGCACGGCTCTGGGATGAAGGTATGTCATGTTAGTCTGCACTACAACCTGGATGCTCAAGGAATAACACACACCAAACACACACAGCAGATCAGAAACAGAGTTCAGAGGAGATGCAGGCTGTGCAGACAGTCTCCGCAGGCGACCTACTGTCCACTAAGCCTTTGGTTCCCCCTCTTCCCCTCCAAACCCTGTTGGACAGACATGCAGAGCTTGGTCATGAGTCAGTGTGACTGTAATGGCCGTGCTCCACCAGAAGGCGATGGAGCCTGCCCGGCCCCCTCCTGCTGTATGGACGGAGAGAGAGAGTGTCGACGAAGCATGTCAATGCCGGAGCTGAGAGGTGTGATGTAGAGAGAGAGAGGACGATCACACTGAAGCACTGGAATGACAGCAGCCCCTGTGTTACAGCATGAGAAGCCCACTATCCACCCCCCCTCCCAGTGTTGCCAGATTAGATAGTATTAAGTGGGACAGAGGGGGTCAAAATAAGTTTAAGCAGGCCGGAACAATCTAAACTGTTTTCTATTAAGCCTGGATATTTTTTTTAAGTGAACAAAAACTCAAGTTTATCAAAAATTGTACATTTAATCATAGTCATGTCATTATAGGTATTTTATAATTATTTTGATGACATTTTGTATTCCAGTTATGAATAATCCTCAATGCTATTTTCTGTTTTTTCACATTATAACTTTCATCAGTTGTACTCCACAATCATAATATAATCATGTATATAAGATATATGGGGTCCCCAGCACCCTTAAGCTGTAAAACTTACTTATTTACTCTAATCCTTGAAACCTTTCAGTAAATCTTAATGAGACAACTGTGTTAGCAAACTTGCCTTTTCAATCCAAAAAGGTCAAATGTATCCCTTGAAGACTTCAGACCTTGATTTCGACCCACAGAAGCAGTGACCACTTCCTGACTGTCTGCTGCCCAAGCTATTGTGATCAAAAGTCTTATTTTCTTGATGACAGTGTCCAGTAAGAAACGCAAATGTTAACAGGACTACAGTTATGTCTGATTTTTAGTGTGAAGTAGCCATTTTTAACACTTTCTAACATGGCACAAATTACTAGATATAGCTTAAAATGTCTGAAGGAATAATTGTAAATATGTTCAAAACGTTTGCTGTAAGTTTCTTTGCATTTTTAAATGTGCTTCCTCTAATAGCCAAGGTTTGGCAGAACGATATTGGGAATAGAGAAAGCTTGTTCATCATCAGTCTTTGTGTGATTTGTGTGAAATTCTTTGGGAGATAAGATTTGTTTTTATTTTTTGTTTTGTCGCTTTGGTCATACAACTTAAAAGGCAGCAACCTGATATTATTATTATTATTGTTATTACATTCAAATATTTGGTACCAGAAAATTGCCTGGAGCTGCAAGAGTTAATGCTCAATTATACATGACATTTTGTGCAGATTTGTTTATAATTTTGTAGATTACATTGTGCTACATAATGATCATTATCATTATTGTTCCAGTCTTTTATAGTTGCTATCTATTGATTTTATTGCTATGTCTTGCCTTAGTTTCCTGTGAAAATGGAACCGCTCAACCTTTAATTTCCTGTTAAACTAATAGTTTTCATTGATCAATTCATCATTTAAAATTCATGCTTAGAAATAAATAATTTCTGTAAATACTGCCACGTTTTTCCACAAAGCACAACTCCCAGTGATGAAAGATATGAGTAAAAACTGAGGTCCTCCATCATACTGTTTTGCAATATTGAACCAACTTTCTTTAAAACTTGGCAAAAGAAAATGCAAATACCCATTTTTGTCATAAAGATATTTTGGGCCCTTTTTGCCTTTACTGGACAGAGGAGACTGTTGATAGAGTTGGAGAGTGGCACAGGAGAGTGGGAGAGGACCTGCAGTGAAGAAACAGCAGGCTGGAGCTGAAGCCAGGCAGGCAGCATCAGTTTCATCAATTTAGTGTCTCTGTGTATCAGGTGCAAGGACGTGACCCGCTTGAGTATCAGTGCCCTGGTATGTGTATTTCCATGAGCGACTGTAATGTTAGTATGAAGAGTTAACAGGTCAAGCAGGGAGTGACACTGGTGGTAGAGGGGTAGAGGGGTCTAATCTGCTTTGCACTCACACAACTGCTGCTTCCAGCAAAGACAAAAATAGCAAAAACAAAATCAAAATCACTGGAAGTTACTTAACAGCCCATCAAGATTATGTTCATTTTGCAGCAGTTTTACAAAAAAACATAATTGGCTGACAGCTGTGGATTGATTTCAAAAGTAAATTCAGCAAACACACAGCTGATGTTACTCAGACTTTGTTCAATATTTGTCACAAGAGTGAGCTGAAACATCACTGCTCAGTTTAACACACTTTTACAACACATTGCCAATTTATCCATGCAATATTTAACAAATCAAATCAAAATCAATTGAGGAAAGCATCCTTCGATTTCCAAAGAACAGGTGAAATGCTCATTATCCTCACACTGTCCTATTTCCCACTCTGGGTCGATTATAAGTATGCTAACTTATATGAATTGTTAAGATAAAACTGGGTCACTGGCATATTTAACCATCCAAAACTTTAAAAGTTTGCATTAAAGCGTGCATGTAATTTTAAGTAATTTATCAAAGTATTTTACTTTGGGATAGCATACATAAATACAAGAACAATAAAACAAATAATGCAAAATATCTACATACTTTTACTTCTATCTTTGATTACAATTTTTGTTAATTTAAGTTGAACTACATAATTTAGAATACTAAGAGTTTTACTTTGTGGACAAGGTAACAAGCAGCCAGGAATGATTGTGTAATCTTTAAAATGATTGGATGAGTGAATAAAATGGTCAGTTACTTTTGCTTCTCACCAGATCCAACTACTTGTCCAAACATTATTAAAACATCTGTGCAATGTGGACTGTACTTTCTTTCTCTTTTGCTTTTAAATATGACCAAAGTTCACTGATATCATGTACTGAACAAGTCCCTTTGACAACCAGAAAATCTTTTGTTCACACACGAAATGGGTATGTTTTGTTGCCTGTGCCTTCAGTTTACTAGAGGACCCTCCCTTGATGACATAAAACAAAATAACTAGATACTAATTATATATCTAGCGTGTTTCTTTATGAGTTTTGGACATCTTTTGTGCTGGTATCTGTCAGCTGTATCTGGCAACACTGTGCCCTCCCTCCCTCCCCCTGTGTGAGAGGTGGCATGGCCCCCCCGAGCAGAGCGGCATGCAAGCGTCAGCGAGGCCCCGGTCAGTCAGCCCCCCGAGCCGCCGCTTGATCCCCGTTACCTCCTCCAGCGCGTCGATCAGGAGCCCGTTTTGTTTGTAGCGCATATAGGCATTAGTGCCCCGAATCTTCGCAGCACGGATTCTAGCGAGGCGAGTTTTCTGTTTGAACAAACAGACCTCTGTTTTAGCCTCTGACGCTGACGTCTGGCACACTAATTGGCTGTGTTTCCCTTTGGCAGCCACAGAATTTAACAGAGAGGCTCTGCTTAAAATGCAGCATCACAAAATAAATCTGCCTAATGGCCGGACCAGACTACACCATGTTTTGGTTTTTTGTGTTGGCACCAAGTTAGACAACAAGGGAAAAAAAAACCCTCTCCTGTCTTGGCTAAATGACTGGCAGCTCTTCAAGGGTGATTCTGACCAATCATCTTACACTGATGATATGACCAGACTAGAATAGATGATCTGAGTAGGGATGGTAATAGATCCAATTTTGTCGATACAAGTATTATCAACGTCCTGCTCAATGATCCAGTTCTTTAACAATTCCCTTATTGATTTCTTCAGATTATCTGTGTGGGTAAATGTTGGCCTGTAGATTTCCAGTGGCAACAATGTCAAACACATGTCATAGCACAGATAATGCTTCTGCAAGTTGCTGGCGTTCCAGTGGAAGGAACTGATAAGCGAATTGATTAGCAAGAAGACTCATGATATCGATACTTTGATGGAGCTGTTAACGATTCTCAACTGGAATTGGTTTTTGATTCCCATCCCTAGATCTGAGCATGCTCCAGTCTCCATGCCAAGCTTTGAATCAGAAAATAAACATATACACAGAAGTTGGATGGGATGCTAAGCATTAGTGCACAGCGTTATTCAAAGTTCAAACACCTAAAAAAACTAAAATAATCACTTTACTTATTTCTTTGCTTAAAAAATACTTACTACCTCCATTTATGTGACATCCCACTTTTCTTTCTTGTATGACCTGTCCTACAGCAGGTTCAAAACAAAGTTTGCAACACATGAAAATCTCCATTTAAAAAGACCAAAACAAACAAAAAAAAAATGATAAAACTGTTTGTTCTTTAAGTGCAGCTCAGGCTCACATGCTCCATGCTGCTTGATTTATTAGTTTGTAAAAGCATACAAACAACATCACGACAACAGACAAACTGAGACAAACTTTAACTTAGTAACTAAACACTACTTTGATAAGTAAATGTCTAGGGATGGGATTCGAAAATCAATTTCAGTTGACAATTTATCACAACTATCTCAAGTCATTTTGCTTAACAACTCCCTGGTCAGTTTCTTCCACTTTGTTATGATTTCTGATGACTTGCGTCCGTGAGAGCAAGATGTCCTTAAATTACAAGGCATGTAGAAAAATGATGTTCAAAAATGTAATCAACACAGACAGGGGGCAGAAGTGGTCAAAACTGTCTTTTAAATAAACAAATAAGACACTTTCTACACAGTATTTGGTGGATTAAAACACTAGAAACTTGTAGAAGTATTAATTCATGCAGTGCAGCATTAAATATGAGTGACATGTTTGGAGCTGTTGCCACTGACAACCCATGTAGGCCAACTTTTACTCAAAAGACAAGCTGAAGAAATTGATAAAGGATTTGTTGAAGCATCGGATCAATAAGTAGAATCGATAATAACATTGGTTTCAATCACGTGAGTTTTCTGGCTTGGAGGACTAGATCTTTGGGGGGACAGAATGATTATGTGTGGGGTGAGCTGTGCTGAGATTCATATTGGAGCACACAACACACAAAGTACAATCAAAAGTGTTCAAGGCCTGATTTTGTTTAACTCCATGTGTGGAGTTGAACATATAACAAGTTAGCATCAACTGCCCAGCACTGTTTTTAGCAATGCTAGCTATGACATATAAAACAGGTCTCCCCGAGAGAAGAAGTCCTTTGTTATCATGTCAGGGTGTCAAACTAGACGGATGATTCATGAAAAATCCAGCCACTCCAGCCTTGTCTAATTGGGGTCATGGGGCGTCCTGAAAGCATCGCAGATTATGCCACACTAAAAGGGTGTTTGCTGTTCTTTAATTCGACCCGACATTTGACGAATGGATGCGACGACTCAATTGGGTCAAAATCTGCCTAAACTGGTGTAGTCTGATCCAGCCATTAGCAAACACTTTTCAGGAAGAAATAAACACATTGCAATTGAAAAGCTGCTGACACTAGACTCAGAAGATCATTTGCTCAGTCATTGTCATTCCCCTCTTATTTCCTTCTCCCTCTGAAATATACTCCAGAGGGTTTAGTCCCCCCGCCCTTCCCAAAAATACACACAGAAACACAATCAAAGATTATTATTCTGCAGAACAGAGTTTGCCCTGTGATTCTGTTACGTGTGGATAAGAAGGGGACAGAGGAGAGAGGCTGATAGGAGCCAAAAAAAAGGAGAGACACAGAGAGAAAGGAAGGAAGAGACAGAGGAAGAGGGAGCGGGTGAGTCAGTACCCTCTGGGCTCGTCGTTTCTCTGCCCGCTGGCTTTGGTGGTAGATGCGGCTGAAGTTTGACACTATGACAGGGACAGGCAAGGCGATGACCAGCACCCCACTCAGAGAGCATATGGACCCAAACACCTTCCCCACGATTGTTTTTGGCACCATGTCACCGTACCTGGAACACAAAAACAAAAAAACAGGCGAGAGTGAGCGGCGCACTGCGGAGAAAACAAGAGAAAAGCACAAAGACGACTGCTCCTTCAGGCTTGTTTTATCATGTTAAGTCTTTGTGTGATTAATGTTATTTTTACCCGTCTTGAAATAGTTACAGTGACCTTGGATTATTTCATCACTTCAAAAAAAACAAGTCACACATCTGAAGTGGGTGAGGAATAAATAGGACTTTTGTGAAGTCTCTTCTCGCTGGCCTAGTTTTTCGCATGCCATCATGATGTTCCTCTTCTCAAAACGGCGTTTCATATATAATTACACACCTGCTGGCAGCGTCTAATGCTTTCACATCGTGACCAAACGCATAACATCTCCCCTGTGACCTCTGTTAGCCAAACAGCTTGTGAAAGATACAGCGAGCGGCATCACATCGGGTAAAAGCAAAATAGGGGAAGGGAGCAGCGTGACGCCGAGCCCCGCAGGAATGATTTAGAGTCCACTTTTGTGTTTTGTTCTTCTTTTTCACATCAAAATGGACCGTTAATATTGAATGCACACAGAGTATCAGAGTGCATTAGAAGTGTACATGTTTGGATCCTACACTGCTCACATCTGTTTGTCAAAGCACAGGCGTGTTATTCTTCAACATCTTTTAAATGTTGAACAGCCTGCGTTCAGCGTGAATAGATTAATGGTTGTGCATGTGTCAGACGGTGACTGAATCATCCCCATTAGAGAGATTAATGCGCCTGTCTTCTATCAGCCAGTTGGACCTGTCTGAGCCCAAGGTAAAGCTGAAATCAAACTGTCGGCATGATCGCACTTTCTATGCATTAGCAGACATGTTCAGATTACTGGAGATGTTCAGATCTGCTCAGAGATCTGTAGACACTGGATGTTACATGAAGGTCCGACTCAAAGTAAACAAGTCTTAATTAAAGTGAACATGACAAAGCATTGAAACAGCATGTTCCTGATCAGATCACAACTTTCTCAGCGATGAAAAGTAAAGATACAAGTTATTACTGGCATGATATTGGTTTTAGAGGATAATATCTTCAAGAAATATGCCAACATCTGTTTTTCTTTCTGTGTCTTACCTCACTCCTGAGTCTATGAGAAACATATAGACACCATTTTTTGACTGTATGTGCAGTAACACGAAAGAGACAGGCAAAGCTTGCCCAGTGAGAATTAGCTTAGCTCAAACACTGGGAGTCAGTGGGTAGTGTTATCCTGCTTCTGCCAACAGTCAGCAAAAAAAAAAACTCTTCAGCAACTCTAAAGTGTCTGGCTTGTTGTAACTGATTTTCTTTTTTGTTTCTACTGCATTATGTTACGTTAGGATCAGCACTTAATGGATTTTTTCAAAAGAAATACATACAAAACTTAACTACAGGGTGCATGTGCAAACAACCATTGCCTGTAAATAGATCAACAAAACAAAGTGCATCCATGGTGGTTTGCCCATACAGCCTGCAGTTTAGGTTTGGATGTGTTACTTTTGAAACCTACATAAAGTGTTGATCTTAGTCTAATGTTAAGTTATGTCACAGCAGACATCCATCTAAAACAAAAAATATTTCAACATATTTATTTGTAAGTAGAACAAGTTTTAGTAATGTATTTAACATCAATTTAAACTACTCTTTATGTAGTCTATGGGCTCAAAAGTGTGGCTTTAATATTCCAGGTTTCCAGAAATCAACTGTGCATGTGATGAATGAATGCATAGTGCATGAAAGGGGTGTGGCCTCAATCCCCCTGCAGTAAGCAGTGTGCTATGGTTATCGAGGAACAGATGTCAAGGTTATACACAACATAGTTTTATTCTGAGCCTCGCTAATTTCTGAGCTTATTAATCAAAGCATTAATCATAGTCTAAGTTAATATGAGCCAATGTTTACAAATTGTAAGATAATCTCGGAAGACAAAGAATGAAGAAACATAAATCAAAGACAATCTGTGATGAAGAAACTGTAGTCAGGGTTCAGTTAATGAGAAACAATGCTGAGTACACTCAAGAACTTCAATAAATGATGCATCAAGAATGAAAGTGGAGAACCACAGAGATGCAATGAATAAAAAATGAGTAGATAAATTGCTTTTACAACAGCGTTATTGCACCAAACAGATCACAGAAAAGATCAAGAAAAAGTATTTTTTACAAAGTTTTCATTTCATAAAACCAAACAATTCTGTGTGAAAGTTGGCCCACGGCAATGGAGAGGAAATCAATAATCAACCAGGACCACTTGACAGTTTGTTAAGCATAAAACAAGTTCAAACAGTAAATAATAGAACAAAAATATATGTGTTCTCTTCAGTAGCTGATTGTTAACGACCCGGTGAAGACTGACTGCAGCACCAACAGATCCAGCCCTCGGCGCACTCCTCAGGGATTACTGGTTCGAAGAAAATTTAAATCTGCAGCTCCTCGAACTAAACAGAATCTTTTGTAAATCCCCATTGTACCTGAAAGTTTCATTAGCTTGTAGCTGTTTCTCTGATTGCTGAAAAGGTTGCTGTCAGATCAGTGTGTTATTCTGTTCTTGTTTCCTTGGATGCTTTTTTTAGGATCACAAAGAAACAGAAAAAATATGATACAATTTTTTCACCAGGGATGCAAGATAGGGAGCTGACATGCCAGATAGACAGTTCAATACAATATATAGGATTTATTTCACTAGTCCACAGGATCAACAGCCCCTAGAAAGTGCTTGGGGAGGGCAGAGACCGTCCAAAACATAGATGGGAGGTGACTGGATGATTGTTCTGTCAGTCACAGTCAGTACGGTTATACAGTGAAGTTCTTATAGTACATTCCATTTGATCTTAAAGGTCAAAATATTTATCCAGGGGGAGCATTTCCCAGCTGACATTGGGTGAGAGGCAGGGTACACCCAGAACTGGTCACTAGCTGATTGCAGGGCTGTAGAAAAAGATGGACAAATATTCACTCCCACTCTCATCCCCAAAGGCAATTTAGAGTCACCAGTCAACCTAATGAGTATGTTTTGGATCTGGCTGTAGCCCATCTGCTACAAGATTTGACATGCTCTGTGTTCAGAAATGGTCTTTGCATACGTCAATGTTAGGAGTGGTTAATGGAGTCCCTGTTGTCTTTCTGTAACCTAAAACCACTCTGACCATTTTCCTTCAACTTCTGACATCAACATGGCTTTCTAGCCCAGAGCACTGTCCCTAACTGGATGTTTTCTCTTTTTTGTCCCGTTCTGTAAACCCTAGAGATGCTTGTGCTTGGTCTCAGACACTAAAGGCCCATTTACATGTCGATAAAAACAGACAAAAATGGAGAGTTTTGTTGAGATTTTGCCTTTCAATTCACAAGGGGCTGTGTCCGCTGTGCCTGAATCCATAAACTTTGAAACCAGGAGTGAAAAGTTTTGAAAACCTTTTCAAGTGTGCTGGTAACTGTGCTAGGTTTGTTATCTTTTGCAAAAAAATGTGGATTTGCTGCATCAAACCTCTGACCAACAGAGACGCACTCAATATTGTTGTTTGTGAAAAGATGTCTTTTCCAGGAAGTGTAAGGTCCTGTTTACACAGAGATGCTCTCACCAGAAACGCAAAGGTTCTTCCTTTGTGTTTTCAAAAACAATCTGGGTTCACTTGGAGATGCCAAAACAACTGAAAACTCTGTAGTGTGCATGCCAGGCCAGTAGATGGTGATGTAGGTTTGCAGAGAAAAATCAGTGTTACAACAGACGTACGAAGAAGAAAAACTTTTCACAAACAACAGTGTCGATTGGACGTAAGAAGAAGCAAACATTTGTTGTCTGGAAAACAAATCTGTCTGAACAACAAATATGTCTGGATAGTTTTGTCTGGATAACAAGCCAAGCACGATATACAGCATACCTGTTGCTCTGTAGACAGCCAAAGCTGTTGTTGTTCCTGGTATGTGCGCACAGCCTTCATGTAAAAGAGTACTACGCATGCTGTGACATCAGCTTTTCACCCTTAAACTATGAATTCCTTCTACATGGAGCCAGGCCACGATGCATAATCAAAACTTTACACTCTGGACCCTGGTTTCAAAAGTTTGCAAATTCAGGCACTCCAGGCACCATTCTCATGTAAATGGGAGGCGAAAATGTGATGATAACTCTCCATTTTAGGCAAAAAAACGGAGCTGTGTAAACACCAGCTAAAAGGTGCACCCCTTTTACCAACAACTTACAATGCCAACTGCAGGCCTGGCACATATGCCATCATGTTTTCAGCCATTTTCATGGATCCTTGTGAATGTTTTTGAAAACGCAATTGAAAAATCTTTTAATTTCTGATAACAATGTTGTGTAAACAAGCCCCCAGACTGGCCTTTCTGGCACCAGCAATCAGCAAAAATCCCCTTTCTTCTCCCTTCTGATGCTTAGTTTGAACATCAGCAGGTGGTCTGGACTTCGCCTACATGCCTAAATGCATTGAGCTGCTTCCATGTGATTGGTTGATAAGCTATAAAGTGGCCAGCTGGTGGGCACAGGGAGAATATTGGATATTAAACTTAGCTCTCTGATATTAATTTTGAGAAAAGTTGTTTTAAACATTTTATCTACCAGCCGAAGCCTCCAAGACCAAATTCCATATTTAGCAGGAAACATGATTCTGCCTTTAGCCTGCAGAGAGGTGAGAATCATTCAACATCATTAAATAATCAGGGGGCAGGCTCTGATTTCTCCCAGGCAATTAATAGTGCCCAGCACAACCCTGCAAATTACAGCCACAAATCATCTGAACATAACCTGCATGATTATGAAGAGTCCTCTGCAGACACTTTAGTCAACAGGCAGCTCAGAGGTGAAGAGAAGGAGCGAGGAGTGAATGAGTCAGAGCTTTTTTGTTTTCTTGTTTTCTAAACATCCCTCTTTGTGCTGCTGAGTACCGGCTAACCACTGGGTTGCAGGTGGGAGAGATGAATGATGGAGAGCCTAATGCTCAAATGACCTGAGAAGACCATTAGCTCCTAGAGGAAGATGAATTCAGGTAGGAGAGGACATCAGCATTGCTCAGTGCCTGTGACAGCCGCGCGTCTCTCAACTGAGGCGGGCTAATGTGAATGTATCGCTACACGGGAGGTTGACTATTTCATAAATGAAGTTGTCTAATGCCTGGGGCCGTCTGCTTGAGTCATTAGCCTCAGGTTTCCATCACGTTGGGCCCAACAGCCAGAGCCTTCGACGCAGCCTGGGTGGAAAGATGTTAAAATGGACATTTTAATATCACGCTTGATGGGACTCCATGTACAACAGTTTGCTTTCAAGTTGAGTAATTTCACACAGATGTCATTAGTTCTACAGTTCATTACAGGTCAAGTCATTTTCCTGTGTAATCACAGACTGAGCCTGACAGCAGGTGTCAATTATAGATTCTGAATGTGCTGCTGAAAGCCTATTAAGAGTTTGACTAAAAAAAATGAACCACATCATTCAGTCACATAAACACAGCCACTTGTTTTTTACTCCTTCAGGTCAGGAGTCCAAGTGCTGCTGAGTCTGAAAATGAGCCTGAGGAGCCCAAAATAGACTAAAAAGAAACATTGTTTTTTCAGAGTGCATTGCTTTCTGATTGCGAGGCAGAGCAGGTGACAAAAGGAAGAATCACTAGTGAGTTTGCTTACATAACCACATCATGTAAGCACTAAAACTCAAACATCACTGCTACCTATCTACTGAGCATCAGAATCCGAAGGCCACAGCCTAATTGCCCTGCTGCCATCAGGCAAAAGATACAGAAGTATCCGCTGTACCACCAGACTGCAGAGCAGCTTCTTCCCTCAGGCTGTGAGATTATTTAGTGCACTCCCCATGTCTAATAAGTTTATTTTTTCCAACAATCTTAAACCAATCAAGAGGGAACCACAATTAAATTACCTCCCCCAGGGGAGGTTATGCTATTGCCGGGGTCTGTCTGTTTGTTTGTTTGTCTGTTAGCAAGGTTATGCAAAAACTACTGAATGAATTTACATGAAATTTTACCAGATGTGTGGTTTAGTCCAAGGAAGAAGCCAATTTATTTTGGTGCTGATCCCATCCATATTTACATCACAAAAAACATTGAAGTTTATCACAGCAAAACCATATCTTTATGGTATTATGGGAATTGTTGTTAATTTGCAAACTGATCTTTAGTTTTTCAAGCCTATGTCACTACATTTCCTAGCTTCCCCTGCAATGCCAGGGGGGAAGTTCTCCACACCGCTCCGCCTGCACTCACAGCTACTAGTAATATTACTGTGAGCCCAATAACGTTATATGAAAAAAAAAAAGCTCTGCTTGCTCGCACTCCCTCCAGACGTGCCTGTTACACTCAAAACAAGGCTGCTGATAATGTCAATATGGAAATAGTCCGTCATAGCAGAAGTATGTCTGTGTGTGAATGTAAAAACCAAGCCCCCAAACTCTAGAGCAAATGCACCATGCATGGAAGCGTGTTAGGTTTGCTCCGACTGAAAGGCTTGTGGCATCTCCCACTGGAAGCACTGTGCTGGGCACAACATCTGTACAAGCAGCAGCAAAGTGGTTCAGTCAACAAGTTACAAGACCCCCTACTGACTAGGTCACTCTACTGGATAATATTAATATCAAGAATAATCACACTTCTAGCAAATTGATATTTTCCATTCCACAATGTGCGTATAAAACAAATAAAGGACTATATTGTTGGGTGGAAATCACAATTTATCGGTGGAACTGAGCTGCTTGGCGGGGGTCTGGGCTCATGGAGTGCTTTTCTAGTTTTATTATGCAACCTATTGTATAAAGACCAATTCACATCCTTATACCTTGGACTGATATAATAACTTGCTCATGCTTCAGTGAGGGTCTGACAACGCAGAGACACATCATCAAAGCGCAGCTACACAAAAAAAACAATTCAGAGGAAAAAAACACAGGGAGCACATGCAGAGACGGTCTGCATCCACATACATGCAGCCTATACTATTGGCAAAAAGTGGTTTAAACAACTGTTCCTTACTTTGCTAACAAACACACAGTGATTGGAGTGGGTCATCATGGGTCGTCATGGACCCAGATCAGGGAAAAAGGATTTATTAATATTGTGATATTGGTCAGCTAATAATTAAGCTAATTAATGTCTAGGCAGAGGTTTGTGCCTTCTGAGTACTTTTGGTGTTTAGCCTGAAATAACTTTTCCTGCTTACACACCTTAAAGCTGGACTACATTGTTGTTGAGCAAGAGCTTGTTGTGTGATTTTGATTCTGATTATTTGACTGTAGCCTTTATTGGATAAACAGTCTTGGATGTTGCTTTAAAGATTTGCTTCAATGGTCTGCTGAGGATGGTGAGTAATGTTATCTTGTTTTTTCTAAGGTATGCTTGCTAGAGCACTGACAGTAACCTAATGGAAATGCAAATTCTTCATACTATCTGTAATATTTTTTATCAGCTGTTATCAAAGTTGCGAGGCATTACTGTCACTACTGCTGCTTCTATTACTAGCAGTGTGATGAGCAAACTCTCACACTGATTGATTTCATTTTCACCGCAAAGACACCACTCAAGAGGATGATTAAAAGCAGGAAAGCCTGCAGGAAGCCAATGAGGTGCTCTCAGGGACATTTAAAATATAACACAAGGCACGATCACAGAACTTAAATGAATAGACATTTTAAATTCAGTTGTTGGTTATGCTAATTAATCACATGTAATAAAAACAAAAATACCAAACGTAACATGTGCATTGTATTTTAAAACTACCGTATTTTTCTTAAACTGACCTGCATGGGGTTCAGAGGTTACACTGATGATGACACAGAAAAATAAATAATTAATAATGCATGTAATAAGCATATTGTTCTCATATAATGTCAACATCTGTGCAAAAAATCATTGTTAGAAATAATTTAATGTAAAAAAGTAAATACACGGTGTTGTATGTAGCCTATTAAATGCTTAAAATGCATTATTTTTCATTAAATTATAACATTTTTATTACTTTAAAACATTAAATCAAGCAAGTAGCCATAATAATGCTCACCTTTAGGGTTGTGCCCAAGCTAAAACCAATATGTCGACCCAACAGGGGAACTCCCACTTGCATTGCAACAACTCTACCAAGTTATATAGCCTATGTGAGAATATGACCTTAGGTTTTGGATGTGCAACTGAAAGCTTAAAAAGTTCTCTATAAAATCGACCCCAGCAGTCGCTCACATAAATGCTGCTGCTTATGTGTTTTACTTGTGCAGGTCAGGAGTCAAGATGCTGCTCGCTGTGAAAATAAGCCTGAACAGCCAACTGTGGAATAAAATGTATTGCAGTTCTTTCAAAGAGCATCGTCTATGGAAAGCAAAGCTGAGCAGGCTTTAAAAAAAAAGGGGAGGGAGTGTGTGCACTCTGGAGAGAGCACTAACAGTGATGGATTGTTCATAAGGGGGAGGCCGGGACACACAGAGCTCTGCCTCCTGGATGACGGCAAAGGCAGGAATTAGCAGCAGCGAGAGATTAAAGTAATGTTCCTGCTTTGTTCTTGTTGTCTCTCGCTAACAGGTAAGCCACGTTTGCTACCCGTTGCTGACACGGGTGAGACACAAAGATGGATGGCCAGATCTTTATCCACCCCGCAGAGGAGGAAGAGGAGTGTCGGAATGACTGAGTATCAATTCCCCCGGTTCCACCCACCTGAAACCGTGCTGCATGCGCTTGCACTCACAGAGCTCTTAAAAAACGGCGCATTGTGTGGAATTGTCCTACAGTGTGATGACAACATTGCAGATGAAACCCGGCATGCTCGAAGAGGAGAAACTGGCTGTTCGCCAGAGGATGTAGCAGAAATGTCAGGCGAGGAGGAACATTTGAATTCCTAAAGCGAGGAATGAATGTCCCCGCCCGCTTTAGATAATAGGCCAATCAAACATTCATGAGTCCCCGTATCAACCTGCGTGGCAAAGTTGGTGTGCTTGACCTTAAAAGTGATGCTGTATTCCATCAGGGGGGTGCTCGCAGACAGATTTCTGTACATGACCTCACCGCCTCAGAGGGAGCTCAGACACCTGCAGACAGGGACACGCCTGACCACACAGGAACACACTCACTTGTTTGTTTGCGTGTGTGAAAGGCCCTTAATTTGACATCTAGTTAAACCGATCCCTCTCCCTTAAAAAAGCAATCTAGTTCCTTGATTGTCTTCCAGAAACCCGGTGTCTGAAATCTGACTGCCATCTGGTTAGTGAGAAGTGAGAGAAAAAATACGCCAAACAAGATATCTGTTTGACTTTACAGACACGTCATCTGTTTATTTTTCTTCTCAGAAGGAGGGCAGCTCCTGTATTCTATAAATCAATCAGGGCGAAATGAAGTCTTTGCAGGTACAGGACACCTAAATTGTATTTATCTATCCTCTTCTGGTCATTTCTGCAGCCTAGTCTAGCCTGCTCAGCAAAAAAACAAATCAACTGATCAAAGAGTTGCAGGTTGGCAGGAAAGAGGAAACAGTTACATAACTGGAACTACTTTCTGGTGGTTTTATTCCTCTACTGGGTACAAAACTGCCTAATAATTTACAAAAGAAGAAGGACTGAGGGGATTTTTAGGGGGTTGATTTGTAGAAATCCTATAAGTAAGGGATGAGTGTGCAAAAACCTGATCAGTTTATTTTCGAGTCAAATTGAGAAGTTCTGCAAAGTTTGAAGAAAATCCCTCTGAGTGAACTTGAAATGTTGTATTTATAAGGAATGGGTGAGCATTAAACCTGCTGACATTGACTATTGATTCAGCTTTTGACTCTAATTGTCTCTTAACATCTAATCAAATGTCTTCAATTTTCTGTACCACAGTGTTACGAGCCGGGCAGACATTGGTAAAATCTTGCTTCTTCTCAGGACAAATTTTCTCAACTATTTTCAGGTTTGCAGTGCTTGGCAATCAGCGTTGCCACCTCATAGCTAGCCCTTGTGTCATTTTCATTTGACTCACGGGCTCTTGTGAAAAAACGCTGATGTGCCGTTAAAAAAGCTTCCAGTTGTTTCAATTTTTTGCCGCGTTCGGCCCTGGTTAGCTTGTCGTATTTAGCATGTTTTGTCTGTTAGTGCGGCTTGACATTGAATTCCTTGAAAACAGCTAGTCTTGTGGCAAATTAGGCAGACACAGTTGTTTCATATTTCAGCAAAGAAAATGAAATGATGACAAAAGGTCAGGTGTCAAGTGCCACAAGGATGTGGCCACAGCACTACTGCCATCCTCCGGTGAAATGTAAAATAGGTTTTTTGTACAAGACTATTTTATACAACAGTCAACCGTGTAAGAGGGCCACATGTAATTGATTTTAAAACAAGGACTGCGGGCCAGTGAAAATTTAAACATGGGCCGCATTTGGCCCCCGGGCCTGACTTTGGACATGCCAGACTTAGACAGAGGGTATCTATGGTGCACAGTGAACATTCCTTTTGGTCATGTATTAACTGTTTTCATTCTGGGAATATATTTTAACTGTTTCTCTATTGTATTTGGGAAACGCTAAAGACTCCAGCTTTTTAACCTCAGGTAATAATTATGCAAGGAAAGCTGTTTATTTGGTATGGTGGGAGCAAAAAAGGAATTATCTTGAGGGTATGGAAGATGGACTATGTTCCCACCTATGACTTTTTGATGGGCAATATCACCAATGCTCTGTACTCGGATAGACAGATATTTTATAACAAAGACAGAAGAAGCATGTTTGATGAGACTTGGGAAACTCTGCTGAATTTTTCAGAGGTAAAAAAATAAGCTATGATAACCTGTACCTATGCTGCCTGTGTGCAATCGTGTGTAATAATATGATACATTATTCCTTTCATCTCATAGTTATTTATATATATTTATTTGCTTGATTTGTCAATTGATTTTTAGGTATTTTAGGTATAATATCTAGCTGGTGTTCTATTTTGGAAAAGGGTTGATCTTCTCGAGTTTCCACTCTGTTTTTTTTTTGTTCTTATCTTTGTTCTTGTGAAACTAATAAGTATGAATGAATGAATAAATGAATTTACCCCAAAGGGAAGTTGTCTTGCACAAAGAGAATAAAAAAACACAAGCTACATAGGACATCAATGACCACACAGGACAGCACAATAACATTTAACAGTTAGCCAAGAATAAAAATATTATAAAGACAGTAATAATAAATAAGAAAGTAATGAAAAAACATTAAGGAGTCTTAAAAGTGCAGTGTCAACTTCATGTTGTAATATCAGAGTTTATTTAGCAGATGGATGCTGCTGGTATAAAGGATGTGATACCTCTCCAAGTCATTTTTAAGTATTCTTAAAAAAACACTATTCAGAAGAATGGCCAAAAAGGATGTCCAGAGCAAACAACTCTGAGCATTAAGCCCCCTGCCTCAGCTGCTGCCAGCATTGAGGCAATAAAATCTCTCTGGTGAAGGCACACTCCAGCTTCTGATGTAATCACAGGGGTCTAAAGGAAGTCCTGCTGTCCCACAGACTGACATGCCAGTTGAGATCACTGCCAACAGCTTAGCACCGCTGACAATTAGCATCCAAGAGGGATTGTGGGAGATCTTTCAGCACAGAGGGCTTTGTCAACAGCGTTAAAATCCCATCATCCTTTGGCACTTCTGTCATGCCACTCTCAGCTTCCACTTCCTGTTTTTACAATGAAAATAACTCACAGTGGAAGCTGTAGTAAAATGCTACAATAAAAGCAACTCAAGCTAATGGCAGTGCTTGAATCCTCTGATGTGGGTGCTCAAGGTCAAGGTGTTAAAGTGGAAGATGGAAATAAAAGACTGGGAGCTTCTGGAGCTAGTGGTGCCTTTTCTTATTAAAGTGTCATGATGAAGACACTGAATCTCATCAGAATGCACTTTGATCTCCCCCACTTTGATATTTCAATAATAAGCACTGGGATGAAGCTAATTTGATTAAAACATTAAGCATTTTGATTCATCATCTGATTAGAATAAAGATGAATTAAGCACACTGTCCTATCGCCTGCACCATCTATCTGCGCTTTTTCATGCCAATAATTACTGAGGGGTTTGAAATCTGATAACTCTATGTGAAATTTAATTCTCCCACCTTCTTCAGTGAGTTCGCTTTGACTTTACTGTAATGGCCTGCTACATCAAGCACACAGGGCACTTTCACATTAACATTACTCACACCTGTTACGGCTTGAGGCTGAAAAAAAGAATATTGATGCAGATATCTATCTCTGTCCTGGCTTGTGTGATATTCCTGGTGCCAAAAATCAATATTTTGATTAAAAAATGTATGCTGCATGTTGAGGTGACTCATCTCATCACCACTACATGCATGATTCCCCACGGGGACACTTAACATCTAAATGTGTGTGAACAGCTGCGGATTGGCCAAAGAAGGTGGGATAAAAGTCGAAGAAGATGATGAGAACAAGAGCAGGAAAATGTTTGACAGCCCTGAAAGGAATTTTAATGAAAGATGAAGCTGGAAAGAATTTGAGTACAAAAAACTACAAATCCAGCACCTAATCGTTTTAGGGCATTTTTTATCATTATTATGCATCATTATAAATCTAGTAATGCATCACTGATATATATTATAATATTTCTGATGAATAAAATAATTAAACAACCAGTGCTCTGAGAGCACAAATATCCATAAAGGTGTTTCCAGTACTTTCAGTCCAGTTTTTGTAAAAATGTGGAAAGTGCCCTGCAGAGAAAATTCCTACATCAGATTCGGTCATCACCAAAAGCTTTTTCCTTGTGCCATGACCAACAATATCATAAATATCCACGAGGACCTAAAATTATAAGAGAAAATATTGGAAACTGCTCTGTCTCACAGTGCTTTCAAATCCAGTCTCAATACTTTGAGTGAGTCTGCTCGAAGCTCTTACTTAGAAAAGCACAAATCCACGAAAAAGCTTCTCAATTGCACTAACTTTAGTTGCTTTTCACCTTTCGCGTAGCAATCAACAATTTTGCTGCCTGGGAAGTGAGGAGCAAGAAATCCTGCATCAGAGGTGCCCAGACAAAACTGCATGTCCTGAGGCTGAAGTCCTCAATACAGTCAGCATGGGGGTTAAATCCAGCCTGTGCCTTCTGTGTCAGGTCCCGCAGTCTCTCCCTCACTCATCCATTATCTGCACCACTTACCTCCTTCGGGTATATGGAGGCTGGAGCCTGTAGCTGATGATGGGTGAACAGCAGGTACACCCTGGATTGATCAGCAGACAGTTTCAGGGCATCAACCATCAAACATCATGAAGTCATGTGTGCATTAGGCCTAATTTTCTCTGACAAGTCCCAATGAATACAATGAAAATGTATGTCTAAAATGGAACAATAAAGTGTTTTTCCTCTTGTGTGGGTCCTAGGAGGCTCACCTATTCCTAAGAACTGCATGCTGGATGTGTTTACAGACAGCTAGTAACTCACAGATGCCATTTTCAATATCATATGGTGCCATTTTTAATCATTACTAGGCTACAAGTTTGGCATTAACAGAGAATTTGCCATGTTTGGAGGGATGTGGTGTTTACTCATTGTCCATCAGGGGTCACCAAAGTTTAATCAGTGACTGAACTTATCCCCTCTGCTCTATTTGTGTTGTGTTGTGTGTGCATTTTAGGAATTTCCATGCTTATATTTGGCATTTGAAATAAAAACAAGTTACTTGTGCTCTGATGAAAGGATAAGCCCTCAGTAAAAAAATCCCTAATCCAAATTATGCCCTTATGCCCTACTTATAAGTTACATAACCGACCAGATGCCACTGCAAACAAAACAGCAATGCCACCTTCAACAGACCTGGCTCTGTTTATGCAAGCTAGCAGGTAATGACAACAACACCTCTCCTTACAACATGGCCTTTAGCTGCCGCTGCAATCAAAACAGGTTTGCTCCTCGTGTTAATTAGACAAACATGTCTGTACGTTAAGTGTGAAAATCTTTGTACTTATTTTTTGAAAAAATTAGCACTTTGAATTTAATGTTTGTGTCCTTGTCACAGAACTACTAAGTACTGTTCAGTGTTTTTCATACATTGATTTTGCTTTGAATAGCAATGTATAAGAGTCAGGATACTTCAGTAACATGGTTAATGTCATTTACCTGATGCTTACATTTGTTAAAAAGCAATTTCTTTTATGATGCCAATAAATCAGCCACAAGCGTTACAACTTCGATCACTTTCTAAAGATCTTTATTACATTTCTTTTTGCAAAAGTCAGACAAACTTTATCCCACTCTTGTGGAAGTCAGAGCCCTAGTTTGGCACACTAGTCAAAAAGCCAGATTCTGACCCAAACTGAAAAACTAACACTTTTAAAAATGGCCAACAGCAGGACAGAGGGCTCTACTGATGAAATATGAGGCAAACAAGAATGACAGGGACTGACATTTTGACCTGGCGGAAGTCAGACTGATTTTCAACAATGTACCTTTCCTTTAAAAGGGAGACAAGCTTGTTTAGACCACACAGCCTGCAGCTATTTCTCAAAGCGAATGCATCTTCCCTGTCCAATACCTATCCACCTTTCCCCCAATATAAACATGACTAATAATAACCCACCAGATCAAGTCTATGCTTTCCTCAAACTGTTTTAAGTATAATAAACAGCACACTTTATGTGCATGTCAATTCAATTAAGTAATGTACATAATATAAGAATTGTTTTTAAAAATATCTGGTCATGGTCTGCCTCACCCACTCACCTTCTCCAACATAACAAAAAATATTCCTTCTTATCAGCTTGTTCCAAATTTGTAGACAATGTTTCCTTAAGCACACTGTTTAAAAATGTTCCCCCATATGTGAGACACTTCCTGAGCCAGGTGTTTGTTCAGCCCACATATTCTACAGGTTCAGTAAGATGACCAGCTAGGTGAGTGTGTGCAGCCATGATAAACATAAGAGCATAGGGCTAGAAAGCCAAAAACATACTTCCATACTTTCACAGAGAGGTATGGTCTACAAGAACCAGACATGCACTGTGTGTTTACTATCCAGTTGGGAATGGTGTAATGTTTACTCTGAATGGTTATTATGCACAACCATGACTCAACCACATGATTCAAATGCTCACACTGTACCAGTTAAATCAGGGTGGAAGGTTGGCAAATGTTTAATATCTTATATTTGATTTTTTTGCACCACTCAAACACTCGCAGGTCATAAAAAAATCATAAAAGCACATTCCCTGTCGGCTGAAGCTCTGTGTATTCTGCTGTCCATATAATCCCTGATATGAGGGAGGGCTCACAGACATGCTTTTCACACAGGAACAGTTTCTTCCCCCAGGTCGTCACTCTGATGAACACTTAACCTGCCATAAAACAACAACTCGTATACCTCATGTACAACCTGTCATGTCTGTTTCTTCTGTCTATTCTTTGCATATTTATTTATCATCCGTTTCTCTATTGCAAATTGCATATTTTTGCTCTGACATGTATCCAGTGCACTATTTTTAACTTAAATTGTGTATATACTACTTGAGCTCTATTTTTAGACTTTTTTAATATTTAGTGTATTTTCTTCGTGTTTCTTCTATTCATAATTGTACTTAGAGAGTGCAGTTTAAACCGGAGTCAAATTCCTTGTATTCCTGGAAATACTTGGCGAATAAAGCTGATTCTGATTCTGATTTTCTGCATGCCAGCAAAAAAAACTACAGGGATCAGCCTGGAGCTGCTCTCACAGTGCAAGTCAATGTAGTTGCCCCCCCACCACCACCACCAAAAAAAAGAAAATCAAAAGGGGAAGGGATCTGACCTGTTCATGCTGTTATGTTTGCATGTACTGAACAATAATGTATAGTTAGGCTAGAGTTTTAATGACAGTTGTGAGACTCCTAAATCAGGTCAGAACCACCTTAAAATTGCAGCCCAGGATAATAGCTGAGCTTTTATTGTGAAGGGGCAAGTCCAGTCCATGAGTTCCTGCTAAGTGTGGACAACACAGCTGATGGCAATTAGAGGATCCCTTGAGCCAGTGCAGGAATGAGCAGCCACCAACTCAAGCAGAAATGTTTGGAGGAGAAAAGAAGAGTCGAAAAGTGAACAAAAATCATCTCAAGACCTGAAATGCACAAAGCTCTGATGGGAGAGAGAAGAGGACCGAGTTATCTTTGTTGTTTTTGAGGATTTGCATGGTGAGCTCTGTTTATCATACCAAACGCTGGAGAAGCTAATGCTAACAGCTGATTGCTATGCTAGCGGGCTAGCGCTAACCGCGAGTGCTAATGCTAATGCTGTATATTATATGGTATGCTAATGCTAGCTCTGCTAGCCTCGATTGCAAAAAGCCTGACTCATCCACTTACTAAATTCCTTTAGCTACAATTATACGCTAACTGGAAAGAAAGTTAACTTTGTGTCATATGCTGATGTGTTCAGTGCTAAACACATGAATTCATGCATTTTATGTTCAATTACTATTTTGTTTTAAATGCTTTAACTGTGCTTTAGCACTTGAAATAAAAAACTTTATTTAATGTTTCAATCATTTTAACATGTGCTTCATGAAGCTGGTAATAGCCTATTGAGTGATGAATATTTTTGAGGTCATTGCATGGTGCATAGTTTAAAAAGCATTTACATCCATATTTGCTGTGGTCATTTTGCTGTGGTCATTTTGTGGTTTGTATCACACAAAGTGAGGAGTTGGTTTATGTCATATTGTAACCATCAGTTAATTGCTGTATTTCTTCTACAGTGATGTAAAGTTTTTAAGGTTTCAGTTTTTAAGGTTATTCAATAACCATCAAGTTTTGAATTTATAGTATCAAATGTTACTGAGTTTATTTGATCATTTTTATCATTTCTATTGCTCCATTACTTATGGTTATGTTGATAACATAGAGCAACACGATATTTTAATTAGATTATGCTAGCTTTTTTATTATTGGAAATTAGATATTAAGTTTGATTCTGACTTTTTTCTTATAGGTCAGTTTTTTCAGACCCCCCTGAATTTGGAGTTTGGATACCACCAGATTCTGTTGGAAACCTGTGATGGCGTGCTACGACTGATGAACTAAACCCAAAATTACATGCAGGACACAGAAATCAAAGACTTTTTCTACAGTACCAGTACCTGTGTGGTAGCAGCTTGTATTCTGGTGACTGAGGTCAGCAAAGATAAAATATCCACATTGAGTTGAAAAGCCTGTTTTTGTTTTCTACTTTGGTTTCCTGGGTAAAAATTATAAGAATGTGCTGTAAATGATTTTTTTAATTTGTGTTGTGTTAACTGAGCTTTTTTCACCCTTGGACCTAAATTCACTAAATATGAGGATAATCCTTTAAATGCAGACATTGTGTGTGAGTGTTTCTTGTGCTTTCTTGTTTGGTAGACCTTTGCCTCTGCAGTCATTCCTAACATCTTCTGTGATCTGTCTTATGTTAAAGTTCACTTAACACTTTTATGCAAGCCTCAGTAAAGGGTTTTATGACAAATGCCTCTCTCTCCCATGAGAGGTGAGTGTGTTGCAGGAGGTCTTGAGACGATTTCTGTTAACTTTCAACTCTTTTCTCCTCCAAACTTTTCTGCTTGTGTTTGTGTTCGTGCTGTGGCTGAAAATATATTCTAATTGCCATCAGCTGTGCTGTAGAAGCTGAACAGGAACTCACAGGCCGGACTTGCCCCTTCACGATGAAAGCTAAGCTATTAACCTGGGCTACAAAATGACTTTGTATGCATATCTTAAAACAGCCTGTTCTGTGCACGGATAAAACAGAGAGGTTTTTAGATGTGCTAAAATCCCATAACTTAGTGTATTTGAAAGCAAGAAACATGAAAAACAGTATTGGTTTATGACTTGACTGTGGTCACTGGCTTCTTCCGTTGAGAGCTAATTTGTATACAGCTTGATCTACATTTTTTAAAGCTACCTACGTGCGCTGTCTTTATGAAACACTGACATTTTTTTGTTCATTTCTCAAAGTTCAATCACTGATCTTTGTTTACATCTGGGTTAAGGGGCATTTTTGTCAGGTAGACGGTACACTAAGAAAGGGACTTTCTGCTGTGAAAAATTTTGATCGTGATGCCAATCATCAACTGCAATGCATAGAAAATCTTGATTTTTTTTCAAATGTCTTTTTCATTGACCAAAAGAACATACATGAAACATGTAGTCCAGCCTCTAAACTTTAAGATTTTTAAGTAAGTTTAGTTTTAAATTCACAAGATGAAAATCACACAAAGATGAAAACATTTACTCAGTGGAAATGTTCTCTGTAAAGACGGCATTGTTTCAATAAATGTCTCATCCACACAAAGCACTGAAAACGCTGCAGCACATATGCCAGGCCAGTAAGTGGTGCTGTGTCTATGCTGCAGACAAATGCAAGACCAGAGAAGAGACATAGAGCGTGAATGTACATCATAAGTAATGTAAACAAACAGTAGCGTATGCCGTTCTCCATGCCCTTGTTGCTCACAGTGGATGTAAAGAAGCAGAAGATTTTGCCGTTAAAGCCAAAACAAGCTCAGTAGGCCCTGCAGTACGAACATAAGAACATACTCTGCCATTGTTGCTGTTGTCAGGGTTCTCGCAAGTGGTTGTAGCAAGAGATGGGGCTATTACATTATTATTTATGAAGCTATTTATATTTGTCAACCACACAGAAACACAGGGCCATCATTTTCAGATTCAACCTCACTGGGGACCCATTTTCAAAAATGTGCGTTTTCAGACACATGAAACGCTGCTTTCCTGTGGACCTCAACACCTGTGTTTAAAACTTTGTGCAACTACGCCTGAATTCATCTCTGTGTGGATGGCCCCTCAGCTGATAGAAAATACATTTAATAGCGGATATTTCACCAATATTAAGTGGCATAAGGGAGGGATAACTTGATACTTATTCCAAACATACAAATACAAATGAAAAAAAATAGAAATATTGCCTATCTTACACTAATTTTTTAAAAATATTTTTAAAACTAAAGCAGTTCTATGATATTTAAAATGTGACTAAGATATTTTTTGGAGCAGCAGGCCATAAAACTGTTTTTTCGGTCATTACTAGTTTGCCATAAAACAGTACCATGTTTCTGTGGATGCAGCTGAGTGCTGTTTAAAATGTCTGGTCTCTGCAGTCACATGGCACAAATAGTGCTGCTGACTTGGTGAAGAGAGAGGCTGAAAACAGTGCATAGAACTTCACAGATAAACATTTCTTGAGTTCTCTTTTGGCATCAATACTTTAGCTGAGTAATCAATAGCAAAAAAAAAAAGACTTGTGGAAGTATTAATACTCGGTACTGGGTATCTATTCTAAAATCCCGAATGCATCCCTATTTTGGAGGGGAAAGTAATCCCGTTTGGATGTCAGGATGGATCCAGATGTGTGCTAAGGGGAAAACACTGACGCAAGAAACATCTGAATCCAACCAACAAACATGTTTGGAGTTGGAATTTAATCTGAAGGTTAAGAAAATTCAATCGCTAACATCTCAGTGCCTACATCCATTATTTAAACAGCCTTTCTTTGAAAACCTCGGCGGAGACTGGAACAAGACAAATTCAATAAAAAAAGCCCTAATTTGAGTGAAAATCATCAAGGTTATCTGTTTGTAGTCTGACCCAGCATTATCATTTTATTATGTTTTCAGAGCGAGCAGGCCGCTGAGTTTCAAACATGCTCTCTGCATCCTCAGCAGCTCTTTGATAATTCTTTGAATGCATGATTTCCTGTTTGACCTTCAGCAGCCATCCCATCATCCTCACACCAGGCTCTCTATCAGCGCTTCCTTGGGTAATTTCACATGCTCAGTTTCACAGTTCAATGATTTGCACGGTGCAGACAAGCCCTCCAAAGCTAAAGGACCAAAACCTTTCAATTAACCTGAAACCAGAGACTGTCACCTACTGTACCCATCGAAAGTTTGAAATGACGGGGAGAGGCATTAAAACTGAGGGGGAGCAACGTGACGGCGAAAATGTCAAGAAGTTTCACATTTTCTTAAACTGGTGACACCTCCTGCTGGCGTAAAGTGAAATTTGAAACCGCAGCGGAGGATCAGAGAGTGTCAAAGTGGACACAACATTAAAATCTCATCTAAGGACTTGACACAGTAGAGATGAAGCTTAACGCTGACCAACCGAGAAGTCTCCTTTTCTCACAGTCTCTGACAAGGAGCAAATGGAGCAATGCTCTGCGACAATACTGCTCCCTGTACCTTCTCCACGAGGCTGAAAGAGCACAATATTCATCCTTGCTGACAGTTAAATAATAGATGTACCACAAAAAAATGTAATTTTTGCTCCTGAACTCCATCATGCTCATACAACTCTGAATTGGGAATCTCAAGAAAATAGATTATTCTGCCTGCATGTCATGGAGGCATACCAACATGAGTGACACCAAAAGATTCATTTTCTGGTGTGCATTCAGGAAGACGGTGAAATTTATGAAGCGCTGCAGTAGAGGTCTTGAGGGTGGTTATGTCTAAGGCCTCATAAAAAATTTACTTCGTAAAAACAAGAAAGGAAAGGGTATAGGATCGTTTCTTTTCTGCGCCAACGGGCGTCATGAATCTGGCGGACATGTGAGGGAGGAGGAGAGCAGTAAACTGTGATTGCAGCATTCATTTAGAAACAGAGTGGGAATTGGTGAGATTTTATTGATACCAATGCCATGATTAATTCTGCTTTATGATCCATTCTACTAATCAATCCAAACCCCTATCCATATCCACGCATTTAATGATTCTCATGATTTTTTTGTTTGGTAAGAATAGGCTTAAACAGGCTCTCAAAATAGGGATGTTACAAATGCACTTTTTGATATTGAACAATTTGATCGCAGCATTTTAAGTTTTGCTTTGAAGTTTACTTCTCAGTGACAGTTTGGAAACGTCATTTTGGACAATTATTTCTCCCCTTTGAGATAGTAAACGGAATTGTATTTTATATCACTGGAAAGCCTGATTAGTCACCTTTACAACAAGGTACAGCTTGTAAGGATTTTGCATTTGTGAAAATGGGAACACTGCTGGACGTGTGGGTTGCTACCTCAAAATGTTGGCCTAGTGGAAGCTGGTGTTACACAAGCAGAGTGACAGCATTGCTTGGTACCATTTTCAAAATTTAAACCATTATACTGGTGAAAAAATATGTGATGTAGATTTGATCATTACTCTTTTCATGATCACTATCATACAGACCTGAGGACCCTCCATGCAATGAGACGCTGCATCTCAAGGGATTAACCTCTGATAAATTTGTATTCAGCAGAGACAGATATGATGAAGACAGGTCCATGATTGGCCCATGGATCTGTTTCAAGCTTTAGTTCTTACTTTAATCCACTTGTCTCTGCCCACCTTCACCCACACACCAAACACAGCATAGTGTGGATGGCTATTCATCATGAGACTGGGATCCACGATCAAGATTTCCTACTGCTAAACAGAGTTTTTTTTTTTCTAGCTGCCATGATGTAGGGATTTCTAATTGGCTGTATGGATTCATGTTGGGTGTTGGATGTATTTACTTGTATTTATATGTGGATTTATGCATGTATGCACATATATGTGTATCCAGAAAATGAAGAGTTTGTCTTTAGCCCGCTCTGTTGTGAAGTATCTTGAGATAACACTTGTTATGAATTAGCACTATACAAATAAAGATTGACTGATAGATGTTTGCAAACCAGTCAGGTCTTTTTACAGCTCAGTGAATGATGAGAACTGATTCGCAGTTGAGAGGGAGCTGTTCGCGAGCCATTCTTAAATGCACATTGCCCATGCTGCCTTCATGGGTCATCTGTGTGCCCCGTGAGTCCCAAGAAGACCTGTTCTTCTTGCTTGCTAAGATACCACAGGCTCTCTTCCAGACGAAATTTGGCAGTGTTTTGTGGAGTGCTACCCACACCTTAAGCTGTGTTGCTCATTCATAAAATACATAATCCTTACAGACTGTATGCTGTAAAGGTGATGAATAAGGCTTTTCACATATATAACATACAATACCAATTTGTATTATTAAAGAGGAGAAAAAGATCAATCAAATCAAAGTTTCCAAACTGTTTTTGAGGTGTGTAGTTTCCACACATTATCTTCACTTTATGGCTCCACTTTGTGTGTGCCCTCGAGTAAACATGCTGGAATAAGGAAACCCCTGACATCGCTAAATGTTCAAACAAAATGTGTTTTTTGCATTTTAATGTTCCACTGATGGAACATGAGGGGAACATACTTTCCAGCAGAGCACTGTGCGTCAAATTAAACCAAAAATAACATATTTTTAAAGTGCTTTCTAGGAGGAAGAAAACTACTCTGTTGGCTCAGATTATTAAAAAGGTAGCACGCAGGCTAATATCAATAGCCCTGCATTCAGCAAAAGTGCTCCATCAAAGCTCCATCATCATTACACCTGGAGACATTCACATTTATTTCCATGAGGACCTGAAATCTGAGTCAATTCACAGTGTGATGTGGCTTTGGATGCAAGTAAAGGAGCTCATATCCACACACTCACAGAGCTCCTTTCACCAGCGAACTCTGCATGTCCCCCTCTTACTAATATTACCCCTCTGATACTACCTCTAGAGACAGAGCAAATGGGGGGGTCAACTCTTTCCTCCCATTTCTTCTCTGACGTTTACAGAGGAGGCGAAACCTCACAGGGGTGTAAATATTGCTGCAGCATGAATGTAGCTAATGGCTCATGCTGCAAAAAAACAGTACTGTCCATTTGCTCAAATTGGCCGTGAAAAGTGCTTCCAAACTTTGTTGTGAGGCCAGTAAATGAACAATATCAATCAGAAGTTAAAATAGGTGAAATCAGCAGGAGTTGATGAGCTGATATGTGGTTACATTATGAAACAATTAATGCCAGTTTAAAGAAAATGTAGCAGCCATGGGCAACCATTCTTAAGAGGCAGCAAGTCTCCTAAACTTTAATGGAACAGAAAATATCAAGAGTTAAACTATAGATGATGAACTGAAGTGATCATTTTCAGTTATTTAATCAGTTGTAAAATAATCTGAACAAAAATACATCAAGCCAGTATTTTGAGTAAATACAGGGAAATGTGTTAATCTAAGTCTAGCTGCATTTGTTTTGTGGCAAAATGAGAATTAATATGTGGTCCATTTTGTTTGTATGTTGTGTTGGTTATTATGAAAAAAGAAATAAAATGTGTAAAAGGTATGTTGACATACAGCTCTTGTTAATTTGTAAAATGTGTTTAGCTAATTAATATTTTGTTAGAGGCGAATACTATATAAGATTTTTGTTCTTTCTGCTCCTTTCTATTCACATTTGATATTTTGTTTGCTTGAATGTTTTTTAATGACAGAATGACGTAAAGTCCATACTAATCTAAACTAAACTAAACTTTGCTCGACTTGTAAGGGGTGGAGAACAGGTTCCAGTTGGGAAATCCCTCTTGACAAGTTTCATGATTTAATATCTTTTGTGTTTTTGTTTACCTTCCTCAGAGGCAGTCAGCATGAATGACAACAATGACAAAGGAGTTATTATGATAGACAGCAGTGGTCCAAAGTGTGGCTTAAAGAAGTCATACTTTGCCCAAACTTGGATTTATATTCTTGATTTGATGGGTGCTAGAAATGACGAACAGATGCTAAGTTTAAAAAACGAACAAACCAGTTTCCTCATACTGATTACCCCTGATTAAATTCTAAAGGCACTCTGTTGGAGTTCTTGCCACTAGAAGGCTCCGTTACACATGTGGACTCATTTCTGCTTTGAATGGTTGACCGTTAATAATTGATTATTCGATCAGAATTGATAAGATATCATTGACACCAATGCTATTAACAAATCTGTTTATCAATCCAGTTCTTTAATTATTCCAGTTCAGTGTTTGTGTGGGCAAAAGTTCGCCTACATAGCAATATTATATACATATATTATAAACTAGATATATTGGCCAAAGATATCCAGCTATATACGGTATAATAAATGGTATATAGGCTGGAATATCAGTTGAATGTGTAACTCAACTACAATGCTTGAAATTATCACCACTGATCATCATTACCTCTCTGCTTCTGCTGATATTTGTGTGTTTGTTTACTTTATAAAGATTGTTGTTGATTCGAATTCAGATGCAGAGCTAGGAATCTTTTTAAGGATTTATTAACATTGTGAGATAGCTCAGTTTTCCACATTGTCGCTCAATAAGTTCTCAGCTGATTCTCATGTCATTTCCATGGACTGCTGGTCTTGGCACAAAGAAGAGGTGATCAGATTTTGGTGTTGATCTAATCTGAATCCACGATTTTTTAAAGGATTTGTTAACATTGCGATAAGGGGCAGTTTTCCCTCATTTTTCACGATAAGTCACCTAGCAATGTTAAAAACGCCTTCTTTGTGCTCTCTTTCATTGCTGAACTAATAGTTGTTTTGCTTGGTGGTGTTAACAGAAGGATGGGTTTGTATTGGTATCTGCATTGGAATCTGAAAACAATACATCAAATATTAGCAAACTCCAATATCATTTAATAAAGTATCCTCATTTATGTATTTCCTTTCTTTATTAAAGTTTTGATCTATTTATTTGATTCTTTTTTGTGGTTTCAGGCAGCAAACCACTCAGTCGAAAGAATGGTGTCTATCTGCCTGACATGAACACATGGGCAAGGCATAATTTGAGTTCAAATTATAAGTTATAAATCCCTCAAGGGACTTTGTTTGGAGCAGCTTGTACGTAAAAATAAACACTAACCACCATGACACACAAACAGCGGATGAAGCTTAAGAAAACAAGCTTTGGACCATACTCTGAAATAGAGAGATTCAGAAACATTCATATTCTATAAAAGGCGATAAAAGTATCAATAAAAACAAACAGTCTGATAAAGAAATGTGCAATGGCAAGGACAAAAGTCTGAAAGTATAAAAACCAATAAAACCAAAGTATTATAGATCATCTGATTGTAGAGGGGATGATTGATTTAGAATAGCTATTAGCTGGTAAAAGTGAAAGTGGTCAATCAATGTTAAGCTCTGTTCCAGAGACCTCAGTAAATAATATTAATACCTTCAACAAGTTTGAACTGGGTTTTGAATTCCATCCCTACAAGTAGACAAGTACAAGTGAGCAAATTGAATAAAGGCAAACTCTTGGTGTTTTCTATATGTTTATATTATTGATGAACCCCGATGTAAATCTCTTTTGTGGCTCGGTCAAGGTGTTCAAATATTAAGCACATACAGTACTTCTCTCCACCGTGAACAGACTGTTAAACAGAATCTTTGTTATGCTGAGGAGACTGGCAGCATCGCTCATGGCTAACACCCTGCAAGAATCTTCAATGCAGTGGCACTGCTACACCGAATACCACTGCATTGCAATCCTGTGGGATATATGGCTCAAAGGTTTGTCGAGTCAGAAGCACAATAAATGAGCATGATCTCAAACATGATCCCCAAACACCTTCGTATCCTTCCTGATGTTCTGCAAGCCTGGAGCCCAACATCCAAAATGCTCCCTCTCCTGAGTTTGGACACCAAAGACTGATGGGATTAGAAGTGTGTGGGCTGATAGGACTCTGCTCTGATGCTATCCCCTCAGATATACATCATTATAGAGAAGAAGGGGGGGGATCCCACAGGCGCTGGGATTAGCCTGACTTTCACTGCAGGTGATAAGGGAGAGGAGGAGAGGCTGGCAGAGCTACACAACATAATGGGGAGATAGGGGAAGCGAAGATAGGAGGGAGCCCGAGGACCGCACCGCCTGCTGTAATGCGTGTGGTAGGAGAAACAGAGCACTCGAGTATGAGTAACAGCGAACAATAGCCACGGGGAAGGACAACTTTGAGATAGGTGAACATCTCCGACTCAGCGGGCAAACATGCACCGTCTACACCGGGATGTTGGAAATGCGGCAAATTGAAGCGTGGAGCAGATGTAGGAGATTGTTTTGTATGCTTTCTACAATCCAGCGGAGGTTCAGTCCCTGCAGAATTGTGTGCAAAGCTGAAGGTTAGCATGTGAAGTTCAAGGAAACATCCGTGGCCCGTGTGGCTACATGCCAGCTGGTGTTAATGCATTGTAAATGAAGACTTTGTGATGAAGCGATGTCAATGTGTCTGATCCTCCAGCTGAACGTTCACCCTGGAGTTTCAGGAGCTGCACGGAGACGCCAAAGGCCGGTGCAATTCCGCTCTTTCAGCAAGATAAACCATATAGAATAATCCCTCACGTATAGCTCTGGCAAAGGCACCTCGGCTCTCCCTCGCTCACATATCAAACATGTATTCCCTCAGCCCTCCAAATCCCAGCTTAACCCTCACCCCATGAAAAAAACCAGGCGGCTAGTTATCACCGTGGCTCTGACATTAGCATGCACGCCCTCTCTCATTTGGGAGATCTTCTTAAGAGTCAGGGATGATAAAAAGCTTTCCTCTCTACCGCTCTTCCATTCCTGACTTTGACTCACCCTTCCTCAGCCCGGACCTGCCTGCCTCTAACTACCAAGATGAAACGCTTCATTCTCTTCCTTTTTCTCCTCTTCCACCCCTCCTCCTCCTTTTCTATTATCATGCAGTGCTAGCGCAGCCCTGCTTGACATTTTTCTTTTCTCCGGCTCTTCTCCAGTCTCTCAGTCTACACCTGCTGACACTTGAGAAACAACTGCTGTCCTATGCAAAAAAGCAGTCCTATTTCACTGCTATTATATGCCGAGTCACCTCTGTTCTCCTGCTCGTCATTATCATGATTACGACTGTCCTTGTGGTTGTTTCTTTTCATTACACAATGATGAGCTGCTCTGTGTTTATTGATGTTTTACAAGGGTCAAAAGTGCCGGTGGGATCTTAACAGGGGTGAAAAGTAACTAAGTACATTTACTAATGTCTCGATGACTGAGTATTTTCTTGTCTTCTTAACTTTTCTCAGTAGCTCTTTAAGCCTGTACAATTATTGAAGAAATATTTGAACTGAGTATTCTACTTAAAGGGACTGTGAGGAGTTTCTAAGTAATTACAAAAAAGTCTCACTTTTAGATATATGCCTGATCGAAATACACACTTCAAGAGTTTTATAGCATCAAAATAGGTTATCTGTAAATGCTATTCCTTAGCCTTCCGGTTGGGTCGGACAGAGCTGAACTGGCCTGGATACTCAACTTTGGGAACAAGACAATTAAAACTAGAGCAAATTTATATTACACAGACACGTCTTAGAGCACCGGGCTGTAAGTAGTGATATATAGCCGGCTACAAAACTACGATACTAAGTTTTCCAAAATTTGCTTGTTGTCACACATGAAAAACTACCGCTACGTAACTAGAAAGAGATACATTACCTTGTCGCTTTGGATCCTGTAAGTTGTTGAAAAAATAAGTTGTAAAGCAATGCAGAGTTCTGAGCAAGATCCGAGCAACATTCATTAGCATCACAACAAATACGAGCCTTGGATAGCACACGTCTTGTAGTGCGTTCCAGTTGTAGTCAGAAGTAGGAATTTTGAGTCCCAAGTAGGAAACTGCAACTGGAACGTCCCTCAAAGTCAGAGTTTCCTCCTGGGAACGCGGTGAGACCTCGCCACCCCTGAGTTGACAATCAAAGATGGATGCCCCAGTGTGAACAGTTATTTAGCTCCTCTAATAATCAATTTATTTGCACTTCTGACTGGGGTGTGTCACTCTAGATCAGCTGTATACATAGTATTGTTAGACTTATATTTACAAACATGCTGCCATAGTGATAATCACATTCTACATGTGATATTTGTGAACAACAACACAGGGTGTGCTAACAACAGCTAACAATAGCCTGGTAGATCGGCATGTTTTTATCTGACTTCAACTGGAACGCAGATAACTCTGAGATGATGTCACTCACAGTTCCGCGGTTACTGGAACGCAGCACTATGACAGTCACCGCGCGTGCTCATGGGTAGCAGAGTCTTTTACGTTGCCGGTAATAGATTCTCCTCACAGTCCCTTTAACTAAATGTCAAATGGAGAAGCATCTGTGCCGTAACTTAAAAATCAGCTGTTTGTGCAGGGTGCATGTGCACACCACCACGGATGTACTTGTAAGGAGGTCAACAAAACAAAGCATCTCAACAGTCGAAAGAATGGTGTCTATCTGCCTGACATGAACACATGGGCAAGGCAAAACAGGAAACAAAATAAAATGTTGGCATATCCCTTTCACTTTTCTCCAATTTCCTTGGCAGTCTTGGCTGGTTCATGACAGGAAAGTGCTTGGACATGGCCACCCTAATCGTTGTAATTAGAATTAGCAATTATCTGATCAACATGTAAGCCTTAAGAATGATGTTTTATAGGAAATATACATTAAAATTTTGTGTACCATGGAAATGCTACAATGTAGAAATTTAGAACAAATACAAAACTTAAATAATTACCCTTGGCTAGTAACTAGATGGAACTCGGCTGGTATATGGCTTAGAGGGGAAATTGAAGCAGTTGTATCTGCATAACTAGCAATACCATTAGTGATTCTGCTTATTGATTTGATTCTTAATAATTCCTAGATTCCTGCTGTAGTTCTGTGTCAAAAAAGTTGGCCTTTCTTGGTTTGCAATGGTAATATATTTAACAGATGACTCTCTTGATATTCAGGGCTGAACTGCACAGGTATATGCTTCTGCAAGTTCTGTTGAATATTAAGACAAAAGTTTGACCCCTTCTGCCATGATTTTGGTCTTCTCTGTTGTCATTTCCACTGACTGCCTCTGATGATGAGAGCATTTCATTACTTATTTGCAAAGCATGCAGAACAAAAGTGAAGGAAATTGATGAGCAAATACTTTTGATATTGATTTCTTGAGGGAGCTCTCGTCTTAATTTGGACTCCTACCTCTACTTGGGAATTTGGGCAACCAGCAGTACACCTCCAGCTGCAAATTCTAAAAACATAACAACTTGCAAGGAAACACAACAACTTGCAAGGAAACACAATCTTCTAAAGTTAACAGCAGAATTGCTTTTTGGTTTATAAGTACAGTTGTTGGAAAAATGGTATATGTGTGTTGCCGCATTTAAAGGATTTTACAAAACTTCAAATATTTTTTCAATAATGCAGCTTTGTTCAGTTTCTGTTGGACATTCTTGCACAGATGATTAAATACTGTAACACATGTTTCAAAGGATACTCTGTGAGCCTGTCAGTGCCTTGGGATTTTGACAAAATTTTAGATGCGCCTTGGGAAAAAAAGTTTCAAATCCATTGGCCAAAAAAAGTGAACATAGTGAAGTACAGGTGTCTTCAAGCACCTAGCTGCAAACAGACACCAGGAAGTGAATCATTTTGCACCAAGCCACACAGAAATAAAAATAATTTATATTGTTTCCCTCCTTTGAAAAAGAAAGTCAGCAGGGTGTTTTATTGAAAATGAAAACCTATATCACTGCAATCCGTCTGCATGGCTTGACTGTGCAGACTTCACACACAGGCTCTCTGTCTCCCTCACAGCTGTAATCAATGATAAAAGTATGAGGGTGATCACACCAGGGGATGTCACTGAAAAAGTGCTGCCATGAAAATCATTGTGTTCCTGCAGATCAGCATGCCTGTTTGACATTTTTTTGCAACATGGCACTCATAAAATGTGAGAAATTGTCAACTTTTTCACTCAAGATGCGGATCACAGCTCTCATTTATGTCACTTTTAGGCAAAGCAGACAAAAAGGCAGACGGGAGGGGAGACGGATGTGGGTGAGCAAAGAAGAGAGCTCTGTGTTTGTGCTAACACACTATCTGCTAGTCTAATTTGGTTGTGGGTGCTGGTGTGGAGGAGTGGTAAACATACGTGCATATATGTGCTTCTGCCTGCCCTGGTTCGAATGGAGCCTGTGGCCAGTTGCAGAGTAACCCCCCCTACTCTCTTCCCCCCCTTTCGCAAGCCTGCCCACTGCCTCTCTCTCTCCTGAATTAAAGGCACACAAAATAATCCTAAAGAGGCTTTTTTGGCTGTATGGCTGATTATTTGGCAGCGATTTTTTACTCTGAAAGCATTTTAGCCTTGAGTGTGATCAGCCCCTTAGATCTTAAGATGGACACAAAGTTTATCCTTGTGCTTGTGCACTTGGCCACCTGTGTATATCTGGAGGACACACCAGGCATGCAAAAGAACAATCCAGATTTAATATTAATGTGACGGCCATCAATAATCATTATAAACAGCAGATAAGCTCAGACTGATGGCCAATGACAAAAACTGTATACGCCTTACACACGTGGTTTGAAGCATTTACCTCCTTGTTCAGGAGGTGCTACAGTTCAGTTAGTTCCTGTGTTAAGTGGTGACTTTCTGCCAACTGATGAAAACAGAGTGAGTCCTCATGACTGTGTTTATTTGGTTTCGAAACAAACTAATAATTCCCACTAATCCATCATTGTGAGTCATTTTGTGTACAACGTATGGGTTTGTTTGTAGTCGCCCCCTCAACTTGATCCCCACGATGGCCTGTCCTCGACTAAATTGTCCACACAAGACTGGGCCCTGGTACGAAAAGGTTGGGGACCACTGGTCTGGTAAATAAAAGGTAATAAGTTTCAGAACATTAACTGCAGAAACTACAGCTGAATGGTGGCGCAGCGGGCAGTGCTGATGCCAGCAAGAAGGTTGCTTGATGGACTTCCCAGTCTGATGGGGCCTCTTTGCGAGGAGTTTATATGTTCTCCCCTGACATACATGAGCTCTTTATGGCTTTCCTGGTTTCTACCCACAGGCCAAAATCACGCAAGTTAGGAATGATTGTTGAGTACATTTTTCCCTTTTGTGTGACTGTGAAGAGTTCTCTTATACGACATGTCAGACTTTGATTGCTGGCAACTGGCAACCTCAGGGGCTGAAAAATGAATTTTTCTGTTACATGCGTTTTTATTCTATTAAGGATTTTCATTTTGGATAGTCAGGGACATGACTGACAGACACAAGCTTTAAGTCCTGGGGTCTTGAGTCCCCATTGCTTCTCTGTCTGTCAGTAGGTTGATCTAAAATTCAGTTGAGACAGAAAGTACCATACGGCAGCGTCCACAGATTGGCATCCAATGTCACAAAACCTGCCTTGATAATCAAATGGCTGAACTCACATGGATTAATCCAGTTTTTTATACAGTCCTGTCGAGATCTACCATATACCCTGCCCGTGCCTGCCTCTTGCTCATTTAGGGCCTAGGATAGGCTCAAGACAATGACTCTTAGGGGGACATCTGTACTGCTTAAACCTCAGTCTGTGTGCATCACATTAAAATTGCTGAAATGACAGTGTGCCCTGGAAGTTTTACATTTAGTTACCAAAATATTGATACAACAAGGGTATGATGACTGGCTTTCAAGAGTTTGTCCCACCCCTTGTGAATGCAGTGGTCATTTTACATGCCTTTATCTCATCATGGCTCGACCATTGTAACAGCCTTTTTACCTGCCTGAACCAGAAATCAATAGATCAAGTCAAACAGTGCAGCCCTCTGCTGCCAGGCTTTTAAGTGAAACTAGACAACATGGCCACATCAATCCTGCTGAAATGTTTTTACACTCTTTCCCTGTACGTCTTAAAATTGACCCATAAGTACCATATGTGCCAGCATGTACATGGAGATCATCAGGCAGTGTCCTCTGGTCGTTTCTCACAGCAGACACAGGGCATTTTCAGAGAGGACACAAAAATTGCCATTATTATCTACTCGAGGAGATCAGGTTTGCGAAGACAGTGATTGTTTTTTTATCTCTTCTGAGGACAATCTTTGATCAGGGAGACTTGTTATGCTTCATGTTTAATTTTGTTTTAATTATTGCTGTCTATGTGAAGCAATTTACAACTTTTATATTTTGAACAGCACTATATAAACTTAAAAAAATATTATTTTTCTAATTATTGTTGTGAGGAATGACAGGTCACCTTAATATCAATCAATCAGTCATTATTTGTACAGCACCAAATCCTAACAAACACTTTTTACAGGCACTTTACAATAGATCCAGCCAAAGCTAGCTCTTTATTTCATATATGTACATTTATACATACATATATATATATATAAATATATTAAAGAGTTAAATATATACATAACCTTCAATCCAAATCCAATATAATCCAACCATGATTGTGCTCAGTATCCTCTGCCTTGCTTTAAAAGAGGTACTTTTTAGTTAAATTTACACTGATTAATAGAGAGCTTCTTTCATTTGAATTTGAGTTAAATTTTTGAAAGTGGCTGCTCCTGTACTTGAAGAACACATTTCTTTAAAACAGCATGCTACCCCTCTGTCACGTAAAAGTAGGAACAATGATTTTCACAGTCTGGATGATGCAAGTCTTCTATCACCCAGAGCATGATGAAACCAACATAAACAGAGTCAAACTTTCTCATTCTCACCCGTCATGCCATGTTTAGATTTCTGCCCATCCTTCTATATGTTACTCAAGAAAAGCCAGCAGCTAAAAATACATTCCCTTCACGTCACTCTAATGCTTTGATAATGCAATTACGCTGCTCTGTAGCTGAATGGGGAGGGCAAAGGAACATGAAAGAGGGGCTGGGAGCTCGACAGGGTGCCGCAGCTCTGGATTATAAGAGAAAACGTGATAATAAAATGAAATCATCAGACACTCAAGCGATTATGCTAATTAGTTCATTCCGTATTCATCACGGGTTAATCGGCACGTGGGCGAAAGCGGTGGCATTTTCTTGAGTGCAGAAACCTTTGATCTGGCTGGCAGAGAGTTTTCTAACCTCAAGTGTGAAGGCCTGGAGAGGGTCAGGGGTGGGGAATTTAGCGAGTTACGTGGGCAAACAAAAACACAGAAAGCTGTTCGCATTAGCTGTGTTAGCTTAGGCTGAAATCAACCTATCAGGGGGGAATCAGTTGGTTTTTTACTATCATGTGACAGAGGAACTCAAACCATTATTTGTAGGAATGGCAGGGGGGTCGAGGTTTTGGGATCGACTCACTTGTTGGATGAGACTTGTCTGTTTAAAGATTTGATGTTCTCCCCAAGCATGCTTGAGGTCTCTTCTTGTGCTACGGTTTCCCCCTTCTGACCAAAATAGGTTTGTTAGGTTTACTGTGGCTCTTGATTTCCAAAGGTGTGAGTGTGTATGTAATGATCTATCTGTGCGATATGTCAGCAACGTCAAGCCCCCCTTAGCCGGACACACCAGATGGACCATTTAATATATTTCGCAAGTCCATCTGAGCAACAGCCCATAGAAAGTGTTTGGGATTGGACAGAGCCTTTAAAAAGCATATGCAGCAGGTGATTGGACCATTGTTCCTTCAATTGTGCTCATTAAGGCCAATCAGATGATAAAGTAGGTTGGTGCTACTGCTGTACAAAAATGAGTCACCTTTAAAACAATCCCATTGATACATTTTTCAGTGTTGCTATTTGTTTTTCATTTAATAAACAATTGCAGTCCAAAAACAACAAAATTGCAACAAAAGCTGTTAGCATCTATGACAAAACTGCTACCAAAGCTGTTAGCATCTATGCTAATCTGTCTGATTACAGGCAGACATATCCAGCTGCACCAAAAGGTGAACTCATGTTGACTCTATGATATATCTTAGGTTCAAAGTATTGCAAAAAAACCAAAACCCTTAAAATATTTCTGCTAAATCTTGCCTTTCTATGCTTTTAAAGTATTTATGCTCATCTATGTTTTTACTGAAGTGAATGTACTCTGTTTCTTAACTTTGTTGCTTACTCATTTTAATAAATTTAGAAAATTTGTGTTTTTGTCTGTTGGTTTTCTCTTGTCTTGAGCCTAAGATGCTGAACAAAAGGTGAACTTGGTCTTGTTTAAGGGAAAAACATGGAAAGTCCATCTTGCTCTGCTAAACTGAGTTTTGATTATTTAAAGCCAACACCAGATTTACAAGTTGGTGAAACTTCTTAGAGTTCACAGATCTTTAATTGCTCAGCAAAGAACACGTATCGGTCATTTTACTCATGGAGTCCACAGATTAAAAACATCCCAGCATGCAGCATGTTTTTAGAATTCAAAAGGTTCACTGTGCTGCTGCTGTGTGACTGTGTTTGTTGCGGTCAAGCGCACTTTTGAAGAGGAAGAGGTCCTACAAATATCTTAGATGTTTTCTAAATGTGTTTTCTTTTTTAAAAGAATAAAATGATGATTTTATTTTTTTTGTTTTTGTTTCAAAAAGCATTAAAATGATGATTAAAAATGCTGTACAAAGAATAAATCAGCTACAAGTCACCAGTAATAACTTTCACTCTTTGAACTGTTACTCCCCTGGATCTGTGGCGAGCATGATTTGCATATTTTTGTGCAGAAAATAGTAAACTCTGCATGCTTCATATATCATAAATGGCAGCATGCGGTGCTTTAGTTCATGTGACTGACATTGTACATCATAGTTTTCAACTACAACACATACATCAGGACGTTAAAACAAAATATTGTTCCGTCCTACTTAGAAGCATACTTTTTATCCCTGTACATGGATCTGAAGCTCAGATTAATGCCAAAACAAATGTACTGAGAAACACTGGAAAGCTGCTCCTGGACCAACATCAGATCAAACAGGCCTCTTTGGGCTTGTTACGCACATGGAGATGGATGGAAATTGTCATTTAGTATTCACAAAATGAGATTTCAAGTGACCTCTGTGACCTTTGTTGTGCGTTTAGGTGGAGGAGAGGAGGGAGAACGTGAAAGGTCTCATGGATTACTGCCTGTGTGTTGGGAGAGGGGAGCTGGTCCAGGAGCCTCATCACACTGACAGCAGATTAGTGCTTGGCGGCGCCAGAGCAGACGGTGAAAGATTAACTTTGATGTGCGATTCCACGCAGAGCAGCCGCTGGATATCAGCTCACTCCACCAAATGGCCCCTTTACTCTGAGTTTGCAGCGTGTGCATCCTCAGCTGCGGGATCTGAAAAATCAGCTTTTCTTGGAGGCAGAGCATGGTGTCACCAGACTCTAAGTTCACTGTATTTGTGTTCTTGGTAATATTACACTCACAGAACATCTACAGTAACATTCTCTAATGCAAATGGATCTTTAGCCGATTTAGCCACTGGTCATTTACAACTGTATTTACTGTTTTTTCAAGTATTGATTTCTTTAGTTTAAGGGGCACTGAAACAACTCCACACACTTTTTCTCAGCCTGAGGACTAGCACTTTGCTCAAATACAAATATATACTGTCTAATGTGGCTCTGGAGAAACTTTAAGCCTGAGAAAAAACTTCTGATGGTGTCATGACACCAAGCCGGAGTTTAAAACTAGAAGTATGGAGATGGAAAGAAATAAGAGTTCGCCAGACAGAGAGGGTTTCAACAGAGTATACCTCTCAGGAATCTGATACCAGTGAATGCATACACAAACTGGCCACTTTATTAGGTATACCTGTTCAGCTGCTCGTGAACTCAAACAGTTTGCTGTACTCCAGTGGCCTAAACAAACTCAAAACCTACCTTTTTAGTCAAGCTTTTACCTGAATTACCTTTAAGCGTTTTTATTTATTCTACTTACAGCCCACTCTTTTATTGTTATCTTATTTTATCTTATATCTTTTTATCTTTGCTATCTTTCCTTATTTTATGTTCTAGTTTTTCTATCTTATTTTTTATTTTTATTTTTTTAACTTCATTTTAATTTATTATTTATTCTTATTATTTTTTTAAAATTCTTTTATTCAATTTTATTTTATGATATATTTAATTTTACACTTTTAACCTAACCTCCAGTGTTTTCTCATTTTTAAACCTTTAAGATGGCGTTTCCTCAGTATGCACTGGGTACATCAGTGTGCTTTATTATTGTCTTTTATTTATGATGTTTTTCATCAACACTGTTTATGGACTGCGATGTGGGTGGGTTAAAGGGCTGGGTGGAGTGGGTTTGGGTTATATATCCTTATTTTAATTTTTTTTGTCTGTTTATAAAGTTTTATAAAGCACTTTGTGCTACATTTTTTGTATGAAAAGTGCTATATAAATAAAGTTTGATTGATTGATTGATTGATTGAAACAGTCTTCAGATCTCAGTTCAATAGAGTAACTTTGAGAGTTGGTGGAATTGGAGATTTGCACCATGGATGTGCAGACAAAAAAAACTGCAGCAACTGTGTGATGCCATCATGTCAAAATGGATCAAAATCAGAGGATGTTTCCAAAATCTTCTTGAAAATGCGATAAAGAGAGGGCCCACCTGATACCAGCTTACACCTTGCTTATTTATTATCTTGCACTTTATGTTTTATAGTACAGTCAATGTCATTTTAAATGAGAGCATGCTCTCAATGGCATCTCGAGATTTAATAAAGGTTGAATGAATGAGAGCTTGAAGAGCTAAGATTAAAAATATCCCAAAGCTTTGTCCTTGTAACATGACCCTCACAACTTTATGTAAAGGCGTGAAAAATTCCAGACTTTCTATTTCTACCAATTATATAAATGTCAAAGAATAAATGAAAAAGCAGATTATCTTCTGTCAGACCTGATTTTAAATGTCTCGACTAAGAGGTCAGACCCAAAAGGTGATTCAATTTTCAAGACGTAAGACAAAAGCGTGCAGCAGTTCCTCACACTTAAAGCCCAGGATGGAGTAAATGTTTTGATTTTTAAATAATAGAGCACACAGCAGTTGCCCTGATACTGGATTTTTAAACTCTCATACCATCCTGGCTAAAATTGAACAAAACTCATTAAAGCAGGAGAATTTATCCTTTTTGAAGCTGCTCTCTTCTTTTCAGCACTCCTGGCAATTTTTCTGCAGACACTTCTACAGTTAAATGGACCTGACTTGAGCTTGAATAGGGCTTTTCTGGTCTCTTTGACGACTCAAGGCATCTTTACACTGCAGGTCACATCTACCCAGTCACTCTCACATTCATTCACTGATGGTTCAGAAGTAAAAAGTTTTCTATCAGTATTGGCTAACATTCTCTACTACTAACACTGATTTACATACCACTGATGTAGCAGTGGGAGCAACTCGGGGTAACATGCCAAGGACATATCAGAGTGCACTATTAGAATGCCTGGTGTTGCGGTGTTACAGGTGTTACGGTGTGGTGAGTTACCATGCTGTCTGGTGTCCTCTATGGTCCACTGTATACACCGGGAAACATTAAAGCCACTATCTCTCAATGCACGAGTTTGTTGACATTTTTTGTATGTCATACATTGATAAATATTCTCATCTGACTTGTTTATTCGGTTGTTTAGCCTGATAGCTTTCTTCCATAATTGTGAGAAGAGTGTGATTTTTAGTCATGGTAACTGTGGTCATGATGTAATGACTCAAGGACTGCCTCTACAGCCATGTTTCCACTGAGTGGTCTGGTTTGGTTCCATAAAGTTCAGTTCAGTTTTTAGCGGTAAGTCCTGATCTTGATTGTGTTTCCACTGAAAAGTGTGCCTTCACTCAAGGGCGGGGAAGAGAGGGTCCTACCAGCTTCGTCATTGTGTGACTTCAATGCAGCGTGACTCAGTGAAGATGTCTGAAGCAGAGTGCAATAAAAACAATGAGCAATAATGGAGGACTTAGAGCACTCCAGTACTCCATGGAGCCTTGTTTCATGCGGATTTTCTTTACAGCAATGGCAGAGAACAAGTCACATTAAACTTATTTGAAACTTATTTGAGCCTTTAGGGCTGTTTCACACTGGAATTGTTTTACTCACATGATAGCAGTGATGCCTGTTTTCATTCTGGCGTGCATTTTATCAAGTCAGAGCATTCAGACTGAAAGTGCAAGCAGCACCGATCACGATTGTCTCCTGGGAGGAAGAACTCGAGAATAGGAGGCTTGCCTATTTTTTCACAAGCCATGTACATGTTGTGTCCAATATAGAAATAAAATTGCAAATACAGAACCATATTTATCTTAATCCAGCTGGTATGTCAACAATGGTAGAATATATCACAGAAAAGACACAAATGACTCTTCCTGTATGTGACTCAGAGTTGAAGCTTCAGTTTGCCTTCTCTGTGTGATAAAATCCCCTCCTTCATCAGAACACTTTTATTCTGCAGGTTTCCTCAGTCAGTCATTAATCAGGTTTCTTGTCAGGAGATTTATTGTGGTTCTTCCTTAAATTTCAATAAAAGCTCATTATTGGGTAGACATATGTGATGGATCTGTGACAGCAGTGAAATCATGACATTTAGGCACCTGGTGTGAAAGCTGTGGCGGCTTTTGCTAGAGCTGACACACAAATGCATGTGAGCACAATGCTGGCAGTGTGAAATTGAGGTTTGGCATACTTTGTTGCCCTTCAGAGGGATGCCAAAAAAAGTGTGAGGGCATGGCATGGATGTGAGCACAATGCTGGCAGTGTGAAATTGAGGTTTGGCATACTTTGTTGCCCTTCAGAGGGATGCCAAAAAAAGTGTGAGGGCATGGTTGCGTATTTGTGTACCTTTTCTCCTCGTTTGACATCTTCAGTTGCACGCCAAAAATGCAGCGTTTTCGTGACTTAGCCACATACAGCCACATGAAATGATCCAAAGTAAACATGTAAATTTATAGTGTTTTTCCAACCAAAAAGAACTGTGCAATAGGTGTGAAAACCACCTAAAAATAAGATCAACACACACCCAAAACCGAGGGATGGCTTAGTTTTAAGACATCTCAACAATCCTTTCACCTGTTCAATAAGGTGTCTTCATCTGCTGATGTACATGGTTTATATTGGTAGTTCCAGAAAGCACAGAGTAGAAAGCTTATAGGGCTTGTTTTTGCAGAACTCTTTTCCATGAACCAGAAGAACTCTAATGACTAAGAAATAAGTGCTAAAGCCTTTTTATGCAGTGTGTGAGAGTGTAATAGACAGAACAAAGCTAATACTTTAAGACTTAATGCCTATTAGGCCAAATATATCTTCAGAATTGGAGGAAGAAAGAAAGTCTCTGGATAATTCATATTGGGAGGGGAATATCGATTTTCCCTCCTGCTCAACCCAAGAAAACTTCTGGATTCTGTTTGAGTTGCAACTTCAAAACGTCTGTATCAGCTTTTTATAGCACACGGCTGCAGCCCCTCGTCCTTAAATCTGCTTCCTTTACAAACAAAACCACAGTCACATGCACAGAGCTAATTTCTCCTATGGGATAGAGTAACAAGATCCCTAAATGAAAGTGCTACAGATTATTAGTCAGAGCAGATAAAGATGTGATTTCAACTCTGCAGCGAGCGTCTTTGAAACAAACATCAAGGTACAAATTTCAGCCGTTTAGAAAAAAATACAGCCGTGAGTTCAAAGGAGCGCTTCAAAAATCTCTGAGTGAAACTGAGGGGAATAGCGGAGGTTGGGATGAGACAGAGAGAGTGGTGAAGCGTTAAAAATGTGCTGAGCGCTCCCTCTGAAAGTGTGGACAGCAGCCAGACTGGCGACAGCAGCGCACCCAGATAACAGTGAGTACCAGGAACCTCTGAGAACCTTTAGGGGAAGGAGCAACATCTCATTCTAACAGCTGCTGACTGGCCCCCGGGGCGATGAGGAGCTGCCTCGAGCTGCAGCGCAGTGTTAATTTAGTCGATAAAAATATGACTAACTACAACTGCTGCCTGGTGGTTTCATGCCTCCTTGAGTGGAGAACAGTGGAAATATAGTGATGGGTCAAGAAAAAGGGCAGGGGTGGCTGAGTGGCCGTGTGATGCATAGAATTTCTTTAATAAGGGGTAAACATGAGGCCCTTTTAACCTTTCAAGAGGTCATGTTTGCCTAAAACCAGGTTCATATGTACAGTTTTGATGGCTATTGAGTACTTCATAACCAAAGACCTTCTAGTTTTCATATTTATTGTACCCTGATCCAGCTGTGTTCTCTCTCTGTCTGTGGTGCTTTGCTAGTGCTAGGTGTTAGTAGTAGGATATCCCACTGGTAGATCTGTTTAGGGACCAGAGTGAGCCACTTTAGGCAGTAGCTGATTCTGTAAGCATGGGGTGAAGGAGAAGTCCTGGGCTGCAGTCGAATGGCCCCTTTTGCTTCAGAAGGTTCCTAACTGCGTGAAATGATCTAGAATTAGTTTGTGGTAAGAGCTGTTCGAATAGTCTAAATGCTTAGGAAAGATGGCTCAATGCTTGCTTTAGCATCTCCTTTAGCAAAGGATACACCGGACCATCCTTTAAGACTGGCAAAGAGATTATTCTGTCTCCCAATTCTCTGCTGCATAAGAAATATCTGACTGCTACGAAAGTCAACTGAATAATGACAAACAAAGCACACAGACCATGTAATTTACCACTGCTGTTCAATCCTTTCAAAAGTTACTAAAATGGGCCTTAACTTTCCAGTAGTCTGATTCTTTAAAGAGAGCAGGATATGAGACATTTGATATTGATTATGCTTTAAACATGGTTCAGTATTAATAATTTGTACACTATTAGATTGTGGGCTTACAAATGTATGCCTTTCTTTCAATCAGTTACCATCTATATTCATGCACTGACTGGTGTTTATGTTGATAATGAGTGGACAAATTTATTTAAACCCTCAATTCCAACATCGTCCACATGTGGACGTAATTTTTACCGGGTTGTCAATGTTCAAATTGTCTGCAAGAACAACATAGTCATGATACACAAGCACTTCTAAGATGTGCCTTTTGTAGTCCATCTTCTGAAAATTGTAGTTTTGCCGTAGCATTTTAATATCAGTAACGTCCGTAATCGTATGATGACGTAGCGTAGTTAAAACATAGTTGAACTCTCTCTGCACAGCAGTTTTTCTTAACCTCATGACGTTTTCCATCGGGGTTAAGGAAAAGTGGTTAGGAAAGGGCTTGGAAGTGAATATTCAACTGTAGTCCTGGTGATGGTTGTCTTCTGCACAGAAATATTCTTTCTTGCAGAAGAGATACAGCATGTATAACACACTAAAGACCATACAAAACCTGAAACAAATACAACAAGCTTTTTTTTCTGCAAAAGATTGGAAATTAGCACCTGCCATATGGCGGTGTTTCTGAGTAATTTCAATTGCTGGTACTCCAATCTGATCTGCTGGGATCAGAATTAACCAGCTTTTAGTCTGTTCAACACTGACCCATGACCAGCTGGTTCTCAGAACCATAGCTGCTAATTTATAGCACTGCAACTGGAGTGCATCCTCCATCTTTTTTCTAATCAAAGCACAAAGAAAGTCTATTTTTTTTCACTTCATTGAGATTCAAATGCACGTACTTCCTATAATTTTTGCTTTCTAACCCCACTGTTAGCAGCAACTCAGCCCTTTGCTCACATTACCCTGATTGATATTAGAGGTATTGCCGCAAAGAATCTTGAAGGATTGCAGTGCTGTGTCAAATTCACTAACAAATTTACGGAGGAGACATATTGAACACACTAGAGGACATTGAAGTCAGAAAAGCATAATATGAACCTTAAAATAACATAGTGCACCTATTTTAAAGGATTACTAAATCATATATTATAAAAAGGCAACATAATTCTGCAAAAGAGTTTGAAATGTACTGGATCAAAAACAATGTTATGAATATCATAGGTCTCATTCTACACAGAACAAGGTAAAGGAGCTGTGTGCTCAATCAAATAATAATTATACATGAAATAAACAAATCTAATTACTCTTTATTTAACAGGCGGTTTGCTGTTCCTGCACAAACGTGGTTTAGGTTATAATGAGGGTTTTACAAACACTGTCTTTAATAAATGATCCTATTCAACAAAATGAATTATATCAAATTAAATTTTGTTTCTAATTGACATACAGGCATAAAAAAACCTACAAGCAGAGAGAGGCAGAGAGAGAAGTGGGCAAAGAGGGCTGACATTAAAAATACACATGAAGAGATATTTCTACCATTTACACCTCTTTTAAAAACATGAGTGTGATCTTAAATGTGTCCTGGTGGCATTTCAAAGTAGAAGCTTGGTCTGTTTTATTTCAACAGTGCATACTGCATTTTGTTCTGAATAGGTTTCCAGACCAGTCATCCATATAACTTTCAATGTCGTAGAACACCTTTTCTTTGACTCTTTTGAACTTCATTTATTTATATGCACACAATTACACAAAATAAGCCAGCAACAACAATGTACCTTACACATAGTCTGTGCTTATTCTCCATGAAGGAACATCACTGCTGGAAGCCCTTTCAGCAAAAAATTAACTTCAGGCATACTGAAATATCCCTTAAAGCTCATTGTCCTTTACAAATGCACTCTGTTGTCTATATAAAGGTTGTAAAGATTCTTAGAAATAATGACAGTGTCGTCATAGAACAGCACAATGACAGCCACAGATTCCAGTGTCACATAACCAACTGAAGTTACAGTATTGGTGTGGGCAATTCTCAGGTTAATCTAGCCTACTAAAAAACAAGATTAAAGGTTTATGACCAAAATTTGTAGCTTGCTCCATCATATCAAAATTGAACTTAAAATGTATTTGTTTCTAACTCTCTCACATGAACGTTGTCTGCTAGCCATCTTCTTAGTCTGGCTTTTATGCATTTGTTTACTGTTATAAATTTATGGTTTCTACTTATTTTTTATATTTATTTACTGTTTCTTTTAAGTAAATGCATTTTGTTAATTTACCTAGCTTACACTTTATTTTGCCATTTTTATTTTTTATTTTTTGTCACAATTGTTTTGAGTTTTTACATTTAACCTTCGCTTGCTATATTTTATCGACTCATAATTTGGCTAAGTGTGCATTTGTTACCAAGTACATTTTTACTTTATCTGCTATGTTTGATTTTTGATCATTAACAAGGTAGATAGAAGATAAATACTTTTAAAGGAGACATATCATGCTTGTTTCTCCTTTTCACTCTGCCAGACTAGGATGCCTGTAAAGCATTTCTGCCCTCAGTACAAGTCATTTAGTTCCTTCATTGCCCCACAATTGCGTTCTCAAAATCCTCATTTTAGGCCATTATCAAGCTCTTGTTGAAACGCTCGGATCTCAGGCTGCCCTGCAGTAACCTCACAACGTCACAGCCCTTTGTGCTCTGATTGGTCAGTTCTATCAGAGCTGCAGAGGGCGTAGAGCATGGATTAGAGCCAGCCTGTCCTTCTTCTTCTACTGTATTTTCTGGCAGGCTCAAAGTAGCGACCGCGTATTGAGTCCCCCTACAGGCCAGAGCTGGTAATGAGTGACTGTGAGCTAGGGAGCTATATACTGCTGCTGGACGAATGTGTTCCTCGGTGACGGTTTTGTGGCTAACGGACATCACAGAGGACGAGCTGTTTTAGCAGATTACTCCAATAAAAAGAAAGGTACCTCGTGTCGTCACGACGATTTAAATGTCGCGGACATCTCGCAATGACCTATTTTCAGAGGCATCAAATCTCGTTCTAGGATATCAGAAAAAATACAATATCTCATTTTTTGAAAATTAAGAGGGGGTAAGGTCTTGTTTTCAAATTTATTATATTATATGTAAGTATTAAATCATGCATCAGCATGATATGTCTCCTTTAAAGGACAATTCAAGCTTTTCTGGGATATTTTACTTTTGCCTTGTGTATGAAAATTGGTCAGGCATTTGCCAGGTTTTCCAGGACGAGTGGGAACCTTGCATATCTACCTGTGAATATATATAAATGTATATGTATATATGTATACATATATATATACATATATATTTACATTTACACACTGCCAGGTACAAGTCTCCTTTGTTTTTTATGATTTTCAATTTTTCCATATAGCATTCCTGTTGGTCACCTCCATGTTGGTGATTTGGTTTCATAAACTTTTAACCAAGGACGCAACCCTCATGAGTTTGCATCACAGTAATATGTTACAATGGAAATTATACTGCAATATGTCACAGCAGGCAAACGTCACTTTATCTGACCAATCAGAGAGCATTTTCCTCACGTCACACTTCTTGGTCTGGTTCTTCTTGTACCCATGATAACACAAACCAAGCTTGCGGTAGTCATACAATAAAACTACAGATTGGCCCATGATGACAAAAGCAAACAAACTGCAGGTGTAACCCTAAACAAGCTGCCAAAATTAACACAGCTGCAACTGTACCCCTCCCCCACAGCTGCAACCTGCATCATTACTTTTTCCATTTCTCTTCACGACGCCTCGCCTGTCAAATAAAAAAAGACACGAAAAATAATAACCCAGGGCCATGGGCGGAACGACAACGTCAGCACAGAAAGGTCATTTTACCCATGAAAATTGGTCCTGCGTCCACACAATCTATCAGCCATCAACAGGTTTTTATTGCTATGTCTGCTTTCCCAGCAGGAGTGGCTAAATTAAACTGACCCTGGGCCAGCGGGAGAAATAATGTGCACTTAATGACACAACGCCCATTATTTAGAACTCGAGCATCTTTGTCAAGGTGGCGGACAGTCCCACTGATGAATAATGATGTTAACACAGTGAGGACGGGCGGAGTTTGGGCCCCAGCGCGGGCCTCACTGTTAACAATCGTGACTGAATGAAGGTTATTCATTTTAATCACACCACAGCACGCCCTCCCTCCCAACATCCCAGGGGGTTTCTATATTTAAGCACTTTTTCATTCCTTCTCCTCTTTTTGCTTGTCGGTCTTGGCTGATGGCAAAGCAATTGCTTTGTGGGACGTCTGCCCTTGAAGAATCAGACAACAGAAGGAGATATTTATACATACTGTGGATGTGGAGTAAGAGCAAGCTGTATCAAATTCAGCGTTTTCCTCTCTGCCTGTGTAGTGTTAAGAAATCAAATCACTGCCGCCGTTTTTTCTCCGCCGACTGCCTTCTAGCTCTTATTTCCCCCCTCCTTCTTCCTCGCTTTTTTAATGTTTCTCCCCCGAAACAGAAGTGATGTTGGTTTTTGTACCTGTACTCTAAGATTAGCTAGCTTTGTCCTGCGGGGAAAGGGTGGGAAAAAGAGCTGAAACGTTCCTCCCGCATCGCACCCATTCGTTCGCCTGTTTTCTAATTGGACTCCTCCATCTGTTGAGGTCTACAAATTGTCTTCTGGGGACGCTGTAGCTAAAACATCCTATCAAACACTCCAATGCATCAGGGACAGTCTTCTTGGAGCGCTGCCATAGCATTGAAAGAGTATCTGAGTGTGTATGTGCATGTTTGTGTGTGATGTATAATCAGAGGTCCAGCAGCTTTCAGCCTGGAGATAAGTAGATATACAGTATACGCTGAACTCTGATTTCAAGCTGGCAGGATTGGCTACTTGGAAATTAATCTATCCGCCACACGGAGGATCTGTCAGCACCAGTGACATTCTTTAATAAGAATTATTTCACAAGACGACAACGTTGATGGCTGCCTAAAACACACTGTCAGTATTATTGACTGTACGTCACACACAGCTCTGATGAATGTTTGCCCTCTGCAGTCCTCGCTAAGACACATTTTTTTAAAAAGATGATTTGGTGCTTTTTTTCACATGCTTGGAGGCAACACAACCCTTGTTTTAATAGATGATAGAATTGAGAAGTGCAGAAATGTTTGTCATTATGCATCGGCTGGGGTTTACAGAGAGGTTAATGAATTGGTTGTTTCAAATGTGCAAAATAGAGCTATCAAAAGATTAAAAGTCTTGAAAATTATTAATTTTTTGCATTTAATTTAAGATGAACCCAAATAAACTACACCAGATGAACTATTCAATATATTTCCCAAGTCAGTCTGGAAAGCAATCCGTAAAGTGTTTAGAAATGAGCAGAACATTTCTAAAATCATATCTGCTGGGTAATTGGACGATCTTCCACAGGGATGGGAATCTAAAACCAATTCCAGTTGAGAATCGTTAACAGCTCCATCAAAGAATCGATATCATTAATCTTTTTGCTAATCAATTCCCTTATCAATTCCATTCAATTGACAGAGCTCAGAAGTGTCAGAATTGTGGCTTCATTTTAATTACACCTACTGCACAACCTTAAGTGAGTGGAAACACCAGCAACTTGCAGAAGCAGTTATCTTTGCTGTGATGTATGTTTGGCATTGTTGCCACTGAAAATCAGACCATTTGCCCACATGCAAAATTTGCTGGAATTGATAAGGGAATCGTTAAAGAATTGGATCGATTAGCAGAATCGTTAACAGCATTGGTATAGATAAAATCTTATCAATTCCCATTAATTACATTCATTAGAGGCCATTTAGATAATGTAGTAAGTGGGCAGTGGAGTAAAATACAAAACAATAGCCACTTTGAAGAACTTCATCTTGACAAATCATGTCAGAAGTGAACAGAAACATCCTTTTTATCAAGAAATTCATTCAGTGTTGTTTGTTTTTCATTATATGAGGACACGTGGCCTAGATCTGAGAAAACTACAACTGAAGCTGTTAGCATCTATGCTAATCTTTGTACTCTTTCCTGATGCCATTTGCTTGTAGCATCCACCTCGACCTGAATGAATCAGGTGGATCCAGCTGCTGTGCTAGGCTGTTAAATTGGTATCTCAATGCAACATTAGTGTGATCTGAAACACTGACTTAAGCGGGGTCCATGCATAAGGATTTTCTAAATCTGAAGAGATTTTTTTATCTGTTAAAGATCCCATACATGATGCACTGGACAGCTTTGGTCATACTGGGTATGGTGTGCTCCAAAACTCTCAACAATAACACCACACACATAACCATTCTGTCTCACCACTGATGTAGTATCTAGTACTACAAGACAGAAATCTTGCGTGATCTAACAAAAATGAAGAAGAAGCATAACAACAACCATGAACGCTGTCTATGGCAATAGCCAGAAAACACAACACGCAACATGGTAAAGGACATACGAGAAGAGGGAATGATGGTGGTCTTTGGAATATTTTTGATGGAAAATTGGGAACTAAATGAAGAAAAGACGGTGAAAAATCCTGGGGACAGCGTGAACACGTGAGCTGGTCCTTTATGTTTTATGCTTCAGGCCATGCTTGTTTTTATTTGCGCCTGCTTCCTTGTTCCTCGCTAAGCTCACTTCTTTATTGGCTACATAAAATAAAATGGAGTTTCCCCACACACATGAAGATTTTTGGATGTAACTATTGAACAAGTTTAATGGTTACAAATTTCGGCCTGACTTGTTTCAGTGCCGATTATTTAGGACAAATTAACTCTTTACACACCTCAGACTACAGGATAATCTTATAAGCAGATGATAATCAGACATTTGGTCTGATTAAGTTGGGACAAAAAACAGCCTAATAACCTTTATGTTTGCATTTCGCTTTAGAAGTAGAAGGCAGCTTGAAGTTTTTGAGGCCTGCCCCATCTGATATTGGATGAGTGGCTGGGTACACCCTGAATCGGTCTCCAGCCAATCACAGGGCAACACAGAGAGACAGACAATCATTCACATCCATACCTGAGGGCAATTATGAGTCACCATGAGCATGTTCTTGGTCTGTGGGAGGTAGCTGGAGTACCTGAAGAGAACCAACGCAGGTACAGGGAGAACATGAAGACTCGAGATGAGATTTAGACTGCCACTGTCTAAATATATCTGCTTTTATTTTGAAGAGTAATAAGAAAGTTCTGGTAGCCAGTGGCATTAGCCGAACCACGGGGGAAAAACAGGAAATAACAGCAGAGAAGGGAAACAGAAAAGAGTGAAATCATTGATCTAACAGGATGCAGGTTTGACTCATCCGCTGAACTGTGAGGACTTGACCTGAATAAGGAGTAAAATCGTCCTCACTTCAGCCTTGGTCTCCCACTATTATTGCCACAGTATCAAAACAGGTGCTTATGTTGTCTGAACTGACTAATATCATATTAATGTTTGATTTATTTTTGGTATTCTGACAGCCCCAGTCCCTGCAGATGTTGAGTAAACAGAGCAGATTTTCATGTTTTCAGAAAGGGAAATTTTTCTCTGATCCTCTTCCATTTCTCTCTCTGAGTCATTAATGACATGGGAAATTGTGTTCCTGGAGCTTGTCACTCTTTACATCCCATTGACTGGGAGTTGAATACTTGGGAGCGAGCAGTGGGATGTGTGACAGTGTATTTGTGGTGATGATTACAGCCCATTAACTTTGATGGATGTTATTTCTTAGAAAAGACGATGGGAGTTAGGACGAACGGCGATGATGCTTGGTCTTCTTTTTTTCCTGTCACAGAGGTGTGTACACAAAATTGTGCAGAGGAGCCTAACGGAGTGAACTGAGGCACTGTCCATGGAAAATTGATTTTGAGATCCGAATGAGACCACTTCACCTTTGGAGGTAATTGAATGTCACATTACAGAGGCTCATGCTGGATCGGCCTCCCCTGTGACCCCCAGAGGACAGCCAGGATCACAGCATCCAACACCACCACTTAAGCCACCAACAGATACACCAGGAATGTAAATGATGAGATACTGGTGGGTGTTTGTTACCATACATGTCAGTGTGGGCAGGGAAATTAGAGTAAGGCTGCTCTGGAATTGATCATAGTGTCCAGCTTTGTTAGCGCTAACTGTCTATGTGGCTTTTCTCTGTTAGGTCTCTCAGTTGAGAATTTGTTGCAGGTTGGGAAATGTACTTTTTGTCTACAAACCTCTATGTCTGATGAGTTTGAAATCCACAATCCCCTAATTCTTTTTTCGGCTGGAGTTTACTCGAGCATTTGCATTCTAGACATTCAAGTTATGTTAAAAATTTCAACGGAGACCCATTTCCTAATGTGGCTGTCACATCAAAAGCCCTTGAACAACAAATAAAAAGAGTTCTTTTATTTCCAAGAACATTCAGAAGAACTGTAATGGCTGTTCTTTTGACCGCAATTCTCAGCCATAATGCACTTCTGTTAATAAACTGAACTCAAGTAAGGGTCCCAATTCAGATGGGACAAAATAAAGATAACACACTAAAGCATAGTCCAATTATTGATACTCCGGCTTCAATCATCAATATTTTTGTTCCAAAATAAAAAAGGGTGTGAGGATCTCACTCTAATCCTCAGCCCTCTCTCTCCCTCTCCTTCAACTCCTTCCCTCATCTCTCTCCTACGGAGGCGTGGCTCCAGGTGCGCTGCAGCAGACGCACCTGACACGACGACCACAGTTTCCAAAAACAATTTGAAATGTGGACTCGTCAGACCACAGAACACTTTTCCACTTTGCATCAGTCCATCTTAGATGAGCTCAGGCCCAGCAGAGCCGGCGGCGTTTCTGGGTGTTGTTGATAAATGGCTTTGGCTTCGCATAGTAGAGTTTTAACTTGCACTTACAGATGTAGCAACGAACTGTAGTTACTGACAGTGGTTTTCTGAAGTGTTCCTGAGCCCATGTGGTGATATCCTTTACACAGTGATGCCGGTTTTTGATGCAGTACCGCCTGAGGGATCAAAGGTCACAGGCATTCAATGTTGGTTTTTGGCCTTGCCGCTTTTGTGCAGTAATTTCTCCAGATTCTCTGAACCTTTTGATGATATTACGGACCGTAGATGATGAAATCCCTAAATTCTTTGCAATAGCTGGTTGAGAAATGTTGTTCTTAAACTGTTGGACAATTTGCTCACGCATTTGCTCACAAAGTGACTGAGCATTTCAGGGAAGCTGCTTTTATACCCAATCATGGCACCCACCTGTTCCCAATTAGCCTGTTCACCTGTGGGATGTTCCAAATAAGTGTTTGATGAGCATTCCTCAACTTTCTTTTTTGCCACTTGTGCCAGCTTTTTGGGAACATGTTGCAGGCATCAAATTCCAAATGAGCCAATATTTGCAAAAAAGTAACAAAGTTTACCAGTTTGAACGTTAAGTATCTTGTCTTTGCTGTGTATTCAATTGAATATAGGTAAATCATTGTATTCTGTTTTTATTTACAATTTACACAACGTGCCAACTTCCCTGGTTTTGGGTTTTGTAATTCGGTTTGAAGAAAACTGGTCACAACAAGCGAACAGGACCATTTAGAGTTGCTGAAGAATTTATTTGATGACTGTAGGCAGAGGCAGACTAACACTACTCATTGACTCTCAGTGTTTGAGCTAAGCTAATGTGGGGTGAGTGAGTTTTGCCCATCTCTTCCTTGTTACTGCACACAGCAGAAAGAATAGTGTCAGTCTGTTTGTCATGGACTTATGAGTGAGGTAAGACATGAAAACAAAAATGATGGTGCATCCCTTTTAAGGTACAGCACTGCTGGGAGCCCTTTCAGCCTCGATGTACAAAAGTACCACAAAGTACTTCACACAAACCCCGTTTTATAAACAGTGAAATATCCCTTAAAGTGCCAAAACTCTTACAAAGTTTGGCTGCCAAGTGCAGTTGCCTTTTTTTGTCTTCTTTGCCATCTTCGAGTCTGGCCATCCTAAATCCTTCCCTGTGAAGGTAAACAGGGGCCCAGTCGTCCTTGTATTTTCCTGTGAGTGGCCCTTGATGAAAAAGGGCTGAGCCACCCTTATCTAAGTTAGTATGAGACAGCTTTTTCAAAATGATGGCCTCAGCTTTAGAGAAAGTTGCTGTTGTTGGTTTGAAAAAGATCAAGTGTTGAGCGTCAAAGTCTTTTGCTGAGTTTAAGGGGTGCCATGGATCCTGAGTGAGTCTCTGTGTTAACATGCATGCAAGCGTGTGCATGAAAATGAGCCCACCCTAGAATTGATTGCAGTGACTGGCTTCATTAACACTAGCCGTCTGTGTGTCTTTCTTCTCTGCTCATCTCACTCGCTTGTCTTTGCCTTTCAGCCCAGAATGTGTGGCTCATTCAAAATGAGACTAACTCCATTTGTGTGTGGCCGTTATGTAAAGATAAGGCCATGCATGCCAGAAATCTAACTCTTAAGCTCCTCTGCAGGGATTATGGACAATTGGCTAAGGGGAGAAATACAAATAATAATCAGCTGTTTACGCTTTTTCCACTAATACCTTGAAAAATAAGGTAAAACCCCCGCATGGAAATGCAATCCTCAAGCAGCTGAGATGCTCCTGTGTGTGACTCGTGCAGACAGACACACAGGCGAGGAATTCTCCAGGTGGTGAGCTGAACCCACACTTCAATAACAGCCAGACAAACATATCAATCCACTGAAGCTCTCACCTCTCCTTCTAAAGACAGCCAATAATTGTTGCTATTTTTAAGTCAATGAAACTCAGACGGAGCACAGAATGGGATTGGGATTTCTTATTCTGCCTTTTAAATTCTGCACTTCAGTGTGCTTACCTGGTTGGGTCTCGTTAGCTGTTAGCCCTAAATACCTCTTTGAGACTCTATTCATTATGTGGTTTAATGTCTTGCTATATTTTTTTACTTAAGGCTGTCATCTATTACGGCAGGGTATTTCCAGGAACCTCACAACACCATAAGTATACCGACACTGAGGCCATGATACGATATGTATGTATGTGAACATTGGCTACGTTTTTAACATAATTCCTGACAAGTTCTTTTTTTTACTACAACAAGAAAAAAGGACAAGGATAAGCTTTAAGTGAGTCTGCATCTTAAAAAACTTAAATTCAGATCCTCAGAGATGGTAGATCTAAGTTTACATTATTAACATAATCCTATCGATAACGACTGTCAAACACTGAGGCCATATCGATTCAGTAGAATCTGTGTCATTACACGTATCCCTAAAGAGTGTGTGACAATATTTGCCGTATTGAAATGTTGAGCACAGGCCTATCATCTATTACCCCTTCCATTTGTTTTAACCAGGGGTGGACAGTAGCAAAGCAGATTAACTTGGGTCCTGTACTTAAGTACATTTATGAGTATCTGTATTAACTTGAGTTTTTTTTTTGTTATGGAAACTTGTGACTTTCTCTCCACTACATTTTGAATATTGTACTTTTAACGCCACTACATTTCTATGGAGAGTCTCATTAATTGTTACTTTAAATCAAAGCTTTCAAGTTAGTGGAGGACATTTCTTTTCTCTTCTTAAATGCGATTTGTGATTTGTTCAAGTGGTGATGCCTTACCTGTCACCTTGCACATGTGCTACTCAGATCAAGCAGGTAATCACTGAGCTGACTTTGCTCTGATAACAACTTGTCTTGGCAGCTGTGAAGGCTACATCAGACACAGACGACGATTCTACACCAGAGCAACAGTGTAAATTTTGACAGCAGTGTCCTTATTGGTGCAGATTTCAGTAGCTTTTACGCAATGCTATTGTAGCTGATCTGCGGCTCCCTTAAAATGAACAAGCAGCACGTGATTCAAGCAATTTAAAAATATCTGACTAATCATTTGCGGACCTTAATCTCATTGTGATTAGCATCTCAGCAATGACAGCCCTATTACTCAGGGAACACATCACTAAATTTAACATCTAAGTGTTAGCAAATTCAAACTTTCTAATCATCTCCAGGTAAAGAGCCCTTGTGAGGCTGATGGGACTGTCATTATAGTTTTCCAGGCCATGAAATACAGGAAAGGACAAATTAATTATTTGACCTGCTGATAGCGTTAGATTAAATGTTAATGGATCACTAAAGTCATTAAAAGTCATCCTGAGATGGCACATGGATGTGCACACTAAATCTCATGCAAATCAATCCGGCAGTTGTTGAGAAATTTTAATTAGAACAGCTGATCTCAATCTAACTGTGGCAGTAAAGGAAATGTTAATGGATCACTTCAGTCAGACGGGCTTTGTGCTCAGGGGAAATATGACTATCAGTGTCAGATTTAATAGAAATACATTTAGACATGTTGAGATATTATAGCCTTGGCCAAAGTGTAGGGCTGACCAGTGAGGAAGCAGCAGACATTGTCATTCATGAAGCGAGGTAGGAGAGCAGAGAAAGTACTGCGTTTCATCTCTGTGGGGTATAAATCACACTGAGATACAGACAAAAGACAGATCCTGATATGTGCTGCCTTCAACCTGTCATGTGACCGCCCTGGATTTACCACCACAGGTGGGCACGATAAAAGCATCATCACCTTTTTCTTGTAGAGATTTAATGCTAACTGCTCACTGAAACCACGGCCATGAGATGTTGATTTAACACTGCACTAACTCTTTAAGACCATCAGTTTGGGTAATACTATGGCATTATGATCATACATGTGACTGAAATGATTACCAATGTAAAAACCAAAAAGAATCTTTCCAGTGATGACTGGTATAATACCAAAATTTCACACTTTGGCTGGATAGGAATAATATCACACAGAATCACATCCTGTTTTACACTACGTTAGGGCTGAGGATTGAAAACCAATGCTGGTTGAGTATCGATAACAACTCTCTTAAGGAATCGATATCGTACGCTCAAGTTGCTTTTGGTGTGTATTGTTACCTGTCAGGTCTGCGCAGAGGAAATATTACAGTAAATGTTTCATAAAAGAATCATTGTTGTGGTTAATTGTAACAACAGAAAAATTGTCCATTTACCTGGAGGATAGTGAAAGGTGGAAGTCTGAGCAAACTGACAGCACGAAGTAGCTTCTGGTGTATAGATTAGCATAGATGCTAACAGCTTCAGATTAAATAAAAACACTGACAGCATTTCTCCATAGAAAGGACATTTTCACTCAGTGCCCAATATGGTTTACAAGGGTTTGTTCTATGAAGTGGCTTACATTTTGTATTTTACATTCAGCGGTAGCACCCACCTACTACATTATCTGATTGATCCATAATGAACCTGATTGATGGAGCAATCTTCCAATTCCTTCCAGATATGCTTTTTGAAAGATTCTTCCCACTCCATAACACTGTCTATGGGATGTCCATGGGTTAGAAAAATGTATGCTGCAAACTCAATTTAAAGATGGAGACTGCACTGAAATCCTGGAAAAAACATAAAAGATATGACATAAGTAACATAAGACATGCATAATGAAAATTTCTTTCTTTTGAGTTGATGGTCAATTTGGACAGTAGAGAGGATACTTGAATCCTTTTCATAACTGAGGTTTAATTGTGTCAACCATAGCAGCCATTAGCACCTGATGGTTGATTGATCAGAGTAGCAAAACCATTATAAACATCTTTAACTTTTGTAAACAGACTTTTGTCCTGGACTTGGACGGTACAGTCCAGAAACTGCCCCAGGTCTTTTCCTGCATCCTAATCAGCTGAAACAATCAGTCAGAGGTGTCTGAAGGTCTGAACTTGACATTTAATAATGGCTTCTGTGATCGCTGCTTATTATGTCATCAATCCTCCTGAGACTGCACGGAGACAGATAAAGAAGAGGATGTTATCGAGACAGTCGGGGTGACATTGATGCACCTTTACATGTGAAATCAGTTCGAGGTGAAAAAGACAAATATTGTCCCACATGCAGCACATGCCCTGTTTAGTTTGTGTTTGACCAAATGGCCTACATTAGGTGATATATTTGGCTATTTATAGAAGCTGGGCCAGGCAGGAAACAGCTGCCATACGTCAGGGTGACAGGCTGACATCCCTCATCTCAGCAGGACCTCCCTGCCAGCCAGACGGGAGGAGAAGCTCTTTATACCTAAACTCAAATGGGACTGAGCCTCTTATCATTCTCTCTGCATACAGAAACTAATAATCTATGGAGCCTGTGGCAAAGACTCCACAAAGAAACTGGGTTAACTGTGGAGAGTACGGACAGCTTCTCGCTCGGCGGGAACAGAGATCGGTATTCTGTCTTTACAGTTAGGACTCAGAATCTCATTCAAGTGGGATCATTGTTGATCATGAGGAGCTTTCACTGTGGTATCTGGTGCTGTGAACTGGCACACGATTCTTCAGCTCTGACATAAAGTGAGACGGTTCATGAGCAGAGAAGCAGAGCTTTAAGCTGACAAATGGGCTGAATCAATATTCATGACTTTGCCATGAGGACGCTCAGGTTCAGCTGTTATCAATCTGCGATAATACTGCTGACAACAAACACAACTGAAAATGTTTGTCAACTGCTGTTTGTCCATGAAAGAAAAAGAAACAGTAACTACAAAATGAGCAGTGTGGAATTTCAAAATCCAGAAAATTTCAGATTTTTTGAGGTGAAATATGTTTGTTCACCAGGCAATATTATCAAATATGTAGAAAATGTGTTCTCTCAAATTCTTCAAAATTATAGGAAAGTATTATAGTAGATGTGTTTGTAAAGGAGTATCAACTAGAAAAGCTCTCAGTGAGCGCAGACCTCCACCAAGATCCAATACTGGATCACCACGCGGTCCAATATGACGGCCAAGTCTCCACTCATGTCTGTGCATATGAAAAATTCCTCTGCTGGTATGGCAAGGGAAGCTGGGTAATATAGTAACATAGGCTTGAAAAACACTGACATGAGTTTGCCAATAAACTACAGTCACCACAATAACGTACAGGGGGCAGAACCCTCAGAGCTGCAGAGGAGAAATGAATGGGATTTGCCATTATAAAGTATAATGTTTTTTTGTGAGGTCAATCTGGATCAGATCCAGATGAAAATATTTATATATTATCATGTAAATTTTGAAGTGAATTCATCGAGTGATGTCAGAGTTAATAATTTTTCAAATACAACCCAATGTTAAGTCATGGGATTTTTGCAAATTTAGGGCATTTTTTACAGATTAATATGTGGATCACCACCAAAATTTAATGGGTTCTTTTTTGGACCAAACCACACCTCTGGTAAATTTTTCATGTAAATCCATCCAGTAGTCTTTGCGTTATCTTGCTAAGAGACAAACAAACAAACAAACAGACAAACAAACACAGACAGACCCCGGAGAAAACATTACATCCTTAGTTGTCACTGTTTTTAGAATGTATGAGGCCGTTAAGTATCCTTTAAAGCAAAATCAGAAGCACTAAAATCACATTTACATGCTGGCTGAGTCTAGCCAAACTCAGTCTTATGTTGACTTAGTTCTGTGTGGCCTCACTAAGCTTGACTCAGCACAGTTTTCTTATGCATAAGTAAATATTGGTCCAAACGTCGGATCGTGATTGTGGCTTTTAAACTATTCACATTTAATTTAAGGGTTGCAGTTTTTTGGCAAACTACACTCAATGTTTTTGGATTTGTTTGAATAGCTTTGAGCGTCTTTGTTTGGCTAATAATGTCTGACATACCTGACCCTACGTCTACGCTAAAAGTCACATCACAGTTTTGTGTTTTCAGCCCATTACGGATTCTGTTTGATAAATATCTTTATAAAGGTTAGTGTATCTTTTAATTGTTAGAGAAATGGTGAGTTTTGAGATGAATTAATAAACACACTCTGCTTCTCAGCACCGTCACACACAGCACTGAATAAACTCACTTTTACATCCCCTTGTAAATTCTGTCATTCTTTATAGACCTCCCCTGTGAAACATGAACTTGTACTGTTTTAATCAGTGCCTAAAAGAGATTGCAGTATATTTTAGGACTGCAATGACGTCTGCATGGATGCTTGACGTTGCCAGTGGGGAGGAGAGAGAGAGAGAGCTGTATACACAGATTGTGTCAAGCTGTATGCACTTGAAGTAATGTTAGCATCGTGGTTATACGGTTAGAACACAATGATAAAAAACACCAAGGTTGTAGCCACACTGACATCCTCTCCCTGTTTCTGTGCCTTTGAAAAGTGTTCAGGTTTGAAAAAGTTTTACTCTCCTCTGTGATGCTGTAGCAGGCGGGGCTAAAAACTACACCAGTGCAGAGAAACATCCTCAGTAGCACTAAGTGTTTGTAATAGCAAAACCTTAGACTCACATTTAAGAGGAGAAAACTGCAGCAGATCTTTCTCTCGTTCAGTAGAGACCCTTCTCACTGGGGCCATTCCCAAACTGCACGTGGAGGGTTACATTAAAAACAGGCTTTAAGAGGTTTATTAATCGACTCTCAGGTGTCATTTGTGTGTTTGCATATCACAATTACGATCAAATGTTGTTCATCATCCATCCCTTGTAAGGAGGCTGTATGAAGTGTATAACAGGGCTGAACAATATCCTGTTTTATGCATGTGTAATAGTCATATTGTAATACATGTAATATCAGTCACGTGACTCAAAGCATGCCATACAGCTATCTGTGTGTTTCATGGAAACCAAAGTCGTTAGTTTTCCTGCCTCCCTTACTATCTACGATAAAAGTCCGTCTGATGTCACCATCAGTCTGCTAACTTGTGCACCTGTTGATGTCAGTCTGTACAGTTTGTTTCTGCACATAAAGTGTTCTAGCCTTCAGAAAAACTTGTTGCAGATGGCAACACTGTAACACTGTAATGGGTTACCGTGTTAAAAAAAAATCTGATGATCTTTGTAAGTCTTTTATAACTTTGACTATAAAAATACTCTTTGATTTGTCTGTAGTCGCTAAAGAGACTTTTGTGAAAGATCTGCATCTTTGAAAAGGGCCTTAAGTGTAACAGCTACAGACACTTAGCACTGCAACAAAGTTAATAATGTGGGTTGGAAATTTGCAAAGTTTCAGGTTCAATTACAATTATTGCCCCCCCCCCCCCCCCCCAATTATAAATGAGTAAGCAAGAGTTAAAAATTATCGTGCCACATGACTTACTGCACTTGTTCTGTCTTTTTTTCCCCATCTACCATTACTATTAAGTTTAAGAATTTTATACATAACCTCTGTTATCAGGCAGAGCCACCTTGTCAAGCTCAGCAAGGTCCAATAAGAGTCCTTTAGAGCAAGACTGGTATAGCAAGGGAAGCTGGGTAATGAAGTGAAAGATTAGCATTGATGCTAACAGCTTCAGTAGCAGTTTTTTTCAGCTCTGGACCACATTACTTTATAAAATCCATAAAAGCTAATAAAACAACTGAAGCCACTTTTGTTAGAAAGGATGTTTCTGCTTGTTTTACGTCCGCAATGTTCTGGGAAGTGGCTTACGTTTTGTATTTTACATGCGGCAGTAGCACCAGCCTACAACCCTATCTTATTTGTCTATAATGAAGTGATTGATGGACCGATCGTCCAGTCCCCGTCCAATATGCTTTTGAAAACTTCTTCCCATTTCGAACTCTTTCTATGGGCTGTTTCCCAAATGGAGAAGTAGAATATGGTGAGAGGTCCATTTGGTGTGTCTCGTTAATTTCTTAAATGTGTTTTTATGTCTTTTGGGAGCATTTAAGTTTAAAGATTGACTGTGGTGCATGTTGTAAATTCAGTGTGTAATCCTGTTTTAAGATCGAGATCTAAATCTACATCAAAACAATGGAGATTATGAATTTACACATAATCTAACAGAAAACAGTAAAAGTATGAAGAAATGACACTGAAAGCCACAAGATTATGTGTAAGGCCGAAGTAAAGAGGAATGAGAAGGTTTGTGCTGTAGAAACTAACATTCAAATCAAGCTGTTGCATGTCAAGACAGCATTCATCTAAAAAGTCTTATTAAAAATTGCTATATGTGTTGTTTGTATGCAGGGGGAAAAAATGCAATATCAGTTTTTATACTGTAGTTTGCCCTCAAGTAGAATGTTAAAAAGTAAAAAGTGGTCATGTCTATAAAAAGCCCCTGCAAACTCCAAGATCATCTGCTTGGTAGAGGTCAGCAACTTTATAAATATATTCATCTCTAAACAAAATTAAAACAGACTGTTAGTATTCATGCCCTCAAGGAACAAAATGCAAAGATTAGTTTTTTCTCTTAACCATTTTCTTGTTTGGTTTTGCAGTGGAAGTTAAAGGGTTAATATGTGTGCATCAGAGTTTTCGTGTTTCTCTCAGAATCTGTCGTCAAGCCTTCTGTTTGTCTCCGAGATGAAAGTCTGTATTGATTTGAACGCTCACGCAGTATCCTAGGCAGTGACTGTTGTTAACATTACACATTACTATACAATAAAAAGTGTGTCATCATAACATAAATGTATGCTGCGCTGCCTTTAAGTGCAGACACTCTAAATCTAGGGTAACTGTCAGGTTAATGGATTTCTCTCATTCCAGCTGGGTTCATGTTTTGCTGAGAGGCTTTAAAACAGCATAACTTTATTTTTAAAGCTGTTTCCACACTGATATCCCATCACTCCTCAGACAAGGTGTCAGACCAGCAGAAGTTACATGGCTCTTTGATTCCTCGTCTGTTTTGTTCGCAGAGCAGACTGATGATTGCTGTTAGCGATAATCTCGGAGTCTCTGCTGATCACAGATGTTGGCTTGTTGGCTGAGGGGCATTGCTGATAAAGAGACAAATGTCAGGGGGGAGGGATACTCGCACTCTGGCATTATAAGAGCTGGCACCGTTTCAAGATATTGTGTTTGCCATGCCGTCCCATACGCTCCAGAGGAATAAACGGTGCAAAGAGTGATATAAGTCTCCATAGACTCCTCGCAGTGAGGGACAGGGATATCATCACCTTCCTCACAACTTTTTATTCAGACATCTGTGCTGGACAACCAGATTTTGGGGTCAGACACAGGGCAGAAAACAGCTTGGATCTGGGGAATAGGGTGTATGAATGCTAGTCTCATACTAATGTGACAGGGCATCTAAAAATAACAAGAACAACTGCTTCCCCCTCATTTGGCCATCATTATATGCCAGTGTGACGGTGCAGGGAAGTAGAGAAGGAAAATATCAGTGAATCAAAATAATGCAGCATCTAATGATGTGATACACAAGGGTGAGTAAAAACGCTAATGTGGTGTAAGAAACAAAATGTCCAATAACAAAAACGAAATCAAAACACAGGAGACTTTCACTTAAAGGCAGTGATGGGGATGTTACTTTTAAAAAGCAGTATTTGCTCATTTCTCGTTACTTCTTAAAAAAGTACCTTGTTACTTTACTCAGTTACCCTCTATGAAAAGTAACTTTTCAGGTTACTTGTTACTTTTACGTTACTTTTACATTGCTCAACATTGAACAGAACCCCATATCTGTTCCCAAATGTGAAGGCCTACAACAAGTTCTACTACTACAGGGAACTTAACAGTTTGTTCTTTTGTGCTCTTTACAAAATCATGTTACATACTGTGTGGAATGAAAGCTCATACCCAGTGCCCGGTCCACATTTTGTTTCTGAAATAAGCAACTAGGATGATAAAAACAAGCCCAAAATAAGCAACCTCCAGGTATTTCCTTTCCTAATGTGATATATTACTTTTTAAAAAGAGAAACCTACATAAAGTGTGTTAATTTTTTGTCTACATTACATTTCAATTTCACAGTGCCAAGCATCTATTCAAAAAAAGAGCATCACTGATATAAGTAGACCTGGCAACTTTGGCTCTGGCGCATGCGCTATGTGCATGAGTGTGTTTTGGGGCGTGCATGATAACCAGGAAACGAGGAAGTGGACAAACTGCCTACCGTATTCGTACTTTGCTTTATTGTTAGGAGCTGGAAGACAAACAGGGGTATTAACGGAGACAGAAGAGCCCCAAGAAGAAACTTCACGTTCAGAAACAAGCCCAAAAAACGTGACCTGCAGCTGTGACGTTAGAAAAAACAGGCCTTTAGAAGCTTAAAATGAGCAGACTTGGCAACGCTGCTCAGGTCTATGCGAGTAGCTGAGCAGGCAGCTTTGGTGTCAGTCAGATCTGTCTGTGGGAAAGGTAACGTTGCGGCTCATGCAGCGTTTCATTACCACATTTTCAGTAGTAGTGCGGCACTTTACTTTTTATCCACAAAAGTAGTTACGTTACTGTAATGCATAACAAAGTAACGCACAACACACAGCACTGCCTAAAGGGATGAGCGAACGTTTTTTCTATGTCTTGCTTCACTCCTGAGTTAATGACAATCAGATGGACACCATTCTTTTGATTGTGTGTGCAGTAACAAGAATTAGTCAGGCATGCCTACTCCAAACATGCTTTGTGTTGTTGACCTAATTTCAAGCATGTATTTAGGTGGTTTGCGCATGCATCCTTTGGTTTAGTTTAGTAAATTTCTTTTGCAAAATACCTAAAGTGCTAATCTTAGCCTAAAAATAGATAATGTAACATAAGGCAGTAAAAAATAATCAAAACAACCACACAGGACTGTATAGAGATGCTGAAGAGTTTATCGGGTAACTGTAGGCAGAGGCAGGCTAACGTTACCCATTGACTCCCAGTGTCTGTGCTATGCTAATAAGCAGTGGGCGAGCTCAGTCCATTTCTTCCTTGTTACTGCACGCATAATCGAAAAGGTGGAGTCTATCTACTTGTCATGAACTCAGGAGTGAGGCAAGACATGAAAAGAAAAGAATTTTGGGTATCTTTCAAAGCTAACTCAATTCATCATTCCACATCATGCACCCAGGAACAAGAATTTTAAGTGATGAAAAAACTGTCATCTCATGATACCATTGTAGGCCTGGGTCCATTTTATTAGATATAAAACTAACATAGTCCTGTGTTCTCAGCACTCACAGCCTGGGAGGATTTTCAACCTTAGCAACAGCAGATTTTTGTCAATGCTCCAGTGCTCTCAGTTGAAAACAGTTATTTTCTGAGAAAGCACCTCGCTCACACACACAATGGCAGGGGTGAAAACAAGTGGCCTCATATTATGTTGAATTTCTCCTGGTGTGCAGATTCTATCTGTAGTAGGGCATGATTCCTTTACTCTGAGTTCATGTTTTCTCGGTCATGTTTCAGTGAATTAAGGAAAACACAACGCATAGGGAGCATTTTTAAACGGTTTTACAGGTGTTACTGGGAGCTGCAGAAGTCAACTCTTAGTACTTCACAATATTAAGCACTGGTTAGAAGAAACTGAGGCAGAGATCCTGTCACACTGATAAAACACTCCCTATTTACACAAGCCCTGGTTTACAGAGAAGCACTTGGGCACTACAGAAAACACTCCCAACTATCTTTAGTATTTTTTTGTTAGTGCTCAGCCTGGGCCAAAGAATAAAGATAGTTTTGTTTGAAAACAGGAATAATAATGTTATAGACCTGACTGGGATCTGCACAAGGCTTAGGGATCTTGACTCTTCTCACCTGTGAGTGCCACAGCTGATCAGAGCGCTCTGTAAGTTGGGTTGGTAATCAGTTCACACCACCTAATCCTGTACAGATTTGGCTCAAAAAGTTAAAACATATTTGACTGCCTGGGATCGAATCTGTTTGCCCCACATGCTAACAGATGTTTGCGCCAACTAGCCATACTGACTGTCCCAATCTAGCCCAGCTGGTGAAGACTTTGCCCATACTGTGAATCTTGGGTAAAACCGGGCAAAAAGTTCAATCCATGGACTCTCTGATAGGACCAAAGGAGATCTCAGGAACAAACAGGCTTCAGGCGAACTGCTAGCTGATATGCTGTTTAGATGGATGACTGACTCCCAACAGATAAGACGCCCTAGCAGTGAACAATGTATAGACTCACTGTGTCAACAAGAACTATCTGTTTGCAAGAAACACCAGGCTAGAGTTAAAGACCGAGGCCACACAAGAAATCTATAAGCAAATATGACCAGATGAAGGCTAACGTGAAGCAAGCAGATGCCTCTGGAAGGACTCTTGAACAAACCTTAAATCATTCATCCAAATCGACCATATTACAGATGGTACAAAACATGCTAACCATGTTTAATGTTTATACACATTCAATTGATTCTTCCATTTTTTATTAGTTAGCCTATTTAAAAATACTGGTGTTTGTTACTTCAGCCAAGGCGGTTGTGCATTTGCTAGCGGATGCTTGTTTGTTTGTTTGTTTGTTATCAAGATTACACAAAAAATAGAGGATGGAATTTGCTGAACCCAATTTAAAATGTTTAGATTTTGGTGGTGATCCAGATAACAGCAATTAGTGAATGATTGTTTTTTTCTGAATAACTGTCTAATAATGATATCAACATGATTCTGAGTGGTCTGAGTTTTCATGGGCAAGGAATCATATTATAATGCTAATTTGTTGTCTTTTCTTAAAGATGTAACAGAAATATGTGAGCTACCTTGGCAGAGGTTTGGGCTGTCTGAGTGCTTTCTAGTTCTTTATGTATTATGTGATGTCTTGACACCTCTAGCTCTTCACAGCAGTTAGGATACAAATATGTATACATATAGGAACATTGATATTTTCTTTAAACTCAGTACATAATCCTCTGGTGGTTATATTGGATCCTTTAAAGTCAGTGTAGTCAGTATAAACATTTATATACATACTGCATAAATGTAATTTAGATGGATATGCTGATTGTTCTTGGTAGCTAAATGAACTGTGATGTGTTCCAGCTGTGTTGGCTCACGTGTACCTGCGTATATTGAAAATGGCAACTCATAAACTACTTTCTAAGTCTGAGGAAGAGCCATTTGGTGCAAAACTTCACTGATTTTCAAATTAAATTCTTAAAAGGAGCTCTTTTTGGTGTGCAGATCTCTTCATGCTCTTTTATTCTAATGTTTAAACCGTGGTATCATGCATCTTGTAGCTCTTCATAACAACAAAGCGCAACCTGTTGTCTGTGCGCTGATTAGTTCAAGTGTTATACATAGAGTAATAAGTGCAAGGCCAGTGACTTGCATATGCTTAGTCAATTCATTACAGAGAATTTTCTCACAATACTAATGTGACCATGAGGGAATTATGGCTATCATTTCATTCCTCTGTTGTTGCAGCGCTGTGTGGACTTTTTAATTAGTGCTCTGACATTGCAGAAAAACACTTAACAAGAAAACTCAAACAAGTGAAAGGAGATTGAGCAGCTGTTCTTGAAAATTTGTATGTCTGCTGTGTGTGAAAATGTTCTGAATGTAAGAGAAATAAAAAATCATGTTGCAAAGGTGAGGATCGTCTAGTTCAATGTCTGGTTCAAAATTATAACAGAACTTGAATAGTGCACCTAAAAATGTGAATATTGTGAGAAAGTACAGTGTGTGTGTTTGAGGGGGAGGGGTCCAGTTTAGAGTGAATATAGCCCTCTACCAGGAGATTTGAGAGCACTTTATGCTCCTGTCTGCTGACAAGCGTAATGGACATGCTAATTTCTTCTCCGCCAGGACTTGGCACCAGCCCTCAGCACGAGAAGCTGCTTTGCTTGCCATGGCTTTACAGTAGAATAGTGTGACAATGTTAGAAAATTCTTTTTTTTTCTTAAAACAAGAAGAATAGCAGTTGTTTTGGGTGAGGTCGGGGGGAGGGGGGCTTGTTTTTCCTAGATATGACAGTTGTGAGCTTCTGTTGCTAAAAAAGCACTTTGTTTTCACAGCAATATCCTTTCAACAAAGGTTCTTTGTTTATTTATTCATTATAAGCCTTTACACACACAAAGCATATTTTCACTTAAATGTTACCATGAAAATAGCTTTAGAATAGAAAAATGAGCTAAAATTTGCCTAAAAGGCCCTTACACCAGTTATCCTGGCCTGTCCACACCCCCACATGGCTAAAATCCCTCCTGTTTGCTCCACCTGTCCAGAAATGAGTGCTCGAATGGTCTGTTTGAGAATGTTTCCCTGATTATGTCTTTATGTAACCTCCATCAGATGGGCATGTATGTGCAACCACAGTAAACATTAGAGCATCATTTCCTGAGAGGGGTATGGTCAAATCTAGCTCATAGGGATTCACACCTGTTCTGAGCAGATTTCAAACAGAGGGGTTTAGAGGCATGCCAAGGTCCAATCTACTGGGCTTTCCACAAGCACCAGCTGCCAGGCAGGCTCAATTTTACAACAGGCAGGTTCTTTCTTCAAAACATAAATGAGTTTTTGGTTGCATAATTAAAACTCCCATCTCAAATTGTCACCAAGGTTAAAGGATTAAGGAAATCAATCCATATATACTTTGAACTTATATCTCCCTTGACCAGTAACCTCTAGTCCAGTAACTTTGTTCCCAACTTTGTAGGCTTTCCAGGTTTCCCTGTCTGGAGGTTGAGTCAGAGTTAGGCCTGTGCTCAAAATATCGATACAGCAAAATATCATTTCGCACTCCTTTGGGATACGCGTATCGATACGGATTCTACAGAATCGATACGGCCTAAATATTTTGACAGTTGTTGTAAATACACTTTGGCTAATGTTAACAGTGGCACTGTTCAAGGTAGAAGACAAGCTACATAATGAAGCATATGTTCTAAATTTGAACTTAGGTCTACCATCTTTGAGGATCTGAATTTATGTCTCTCAAGTTGTAGAACCACTTAAAACTCATCCTTGTTCTTTTTCTTCTTATAAGAAAAAACTAAACTTGTCATGAATTTTGCATAAAGCATAGTCAGTGTTCACAATTTACGTGTATCGGGATACGTATCGTATCGTGGCCTTAGTACGTATCGTATCGTGAAGTTGCTGGAAATACCCAGTCCTAGTCAGAGTTAGCTTTTAGGTTGTCAAAAATTGATTTACATTTATTAACTTTAACAGTGGCAACACACTGCATGCAAACTTTTGCATACCGGTGTTTATTTTGCACAGCAAATTCTCAAATTTGTATCATGTGGGTCAGGCAATGGGCTTGAGTTTCTTATGATAAAACTTGGGGGGCTCTGTGGAATTGTGGTTCAAAAGCTACTATGATTTTAAAGAGTACTGTTATTTCAAAAGCCAGAAAAAAGAGTAACCAAATTTCTTCTTGCAATGATTCCCCAACTGTCCAAGAACATGATCCGTTGATAGATAGAAAAAGGCATTAATTCTGCTTAACATCACTGTCTCTTTCATTTTTAATTGATGAATTAATTCAACAAAAAATGCACGCTGTAAGTGTTTACTAAATGGCAAAGCAGCATTTTTATTTCATGGGTAAAATTAGGCTTCAGACCAGCAGATGCTCCTGACTGGCTACTTTCTCCCAAGATTAAAATCTTAGACTTTAAAAGTATGTTCTAAAACCATCAGGGACCTGTGTTTGTTTATAAGACAAGAAGAAAGAAAGAAATTCAAAAATCATGTTGCCTTTAAAAGCACAAAAAGGAAATTATTTTGGAGCAAATGATGAATAAGCCTTTCCTATTTAACAACTTGTTGATGTCCCTGTAATATTTGCCTAAAATGCCCTTGTAATGACACCCCATTGTGGGCTATCTAGATCATTGTGTAATTTTCTAGAGATAAACACACATAAAAGCTTCAACTGAGTAATTTTATGGACATATTTATAGCTCTCAACCTTTAACTTAATTCAGTTCCCATTAAGATCACTCTTGAATAAATGAATGCTGGATTTATCAACAGTCCATCTGTTTAACAGAAAATGGGCTTTAACCAGGTCTTAAATGGTAAGTTGTATCACAAATAAGTGCAAAAGCATATTGCTCACTTACTTCTGAGACCCTTTTGAATAACTAAGCATCACTTAAGTCTGCACACATTCTCATGCCTCGATCTCTGGCACAGCCAAGGTCAGAAGCATTTCTTTTCAGTTATCAGTCTATTCATTTGTACAAGCAAACAGATTCTTGTTAACATAATGTTTTATAAACTTTTTACAAATGTCTGACTGGATTAAAGGATGTACAACATAACTGTTATTTTGTTCTGATTGGCACTTTGAAAACGCTTGTTGTTGAAATGTGCTGCACAAAAAAAAAATTCCCTTTCCTTGCATGATAAGTTTTGGAGATCTTAGGTCAAAGGTATAGGTCACATAGGCTCATATTTTCCTTTTTTAACCAAATCAAAGTAAAAATCAGGACACAATATTCAATAATCCAGTAGCAGAACGTTTTTTATTTTATTTCCCTAAAAGTAGCCATTGTTAAGATCTGAGGCTTGTAGAGGATAGAGACAATATGAGTGTGACATCTCAAGACAGCTTTGAGGATCCCAGTGAAACTTTGCACTTTTGACTTTGTCGATGGAAATATGATTGGTTAGACTGTGCACATCAAAGGCCAAGGGTCAAGCTTAAACAGAGTCATGCTTATCATACACTTGTAAATATGATATTAGGAATTTCAGCTAAACTTGACACATTTTTTGTCTCTGACAGAGATATGAAGGGGTTATATCTTAGAGGTCATAGAGTCAAATGTAATCCTGCATGATGTTGATCCCTTCTTGAGAACTCAATACCTCAAAAATGATTTGAAAGATCCTTAAATTTTGGCTTGGGATTTAGGTTTCTTTGTATATTGTGATCAAGTGACTACAGAAGAGCTTCAAATTGTTAGCTAAATGAATTGTTGTTTGTCTTTCTGTAGTCGAAGCAATTCGCTGATTGTGGCTGTTGTGTTGGTTGAATCTTGAGGTTGTTTATATGGTCATAATTTCAAGAGCTGAAGCTTTCCAGCCATGTGCATAGCATGAGTGATGCTGTTACATAGCAGTTGTGTGACTAAACATGATGACAGGAAACAAACAAACGAGTTAATACCTCTGAATTCACAGATTAATTTCCATTGCAAGTAATGTCTTTGTTCACTAGTTAACAGAACTAGAATAAATTTACTGAGCCCTCCTCTGCTGTAGAGCCATTTAAAAATGGCGTCATGATCAATCCTAGCAAGTAATACAAGACCGACTTTGTCTTGTTTTTGCAACATCTGTCTCTTTGTAAACTGCTGTGATTTTCACCTTGCATTGTTGTCCCTGTGCCTTATTCATATTTTTAGGTCTCTTGCTTTTTTATGCTGATATAGACCTATGGGTCCAAAAAAGTGTTACATAAGTGTATAAGTAAACTCAAGCCTTTTTGGGGTAGAGGAAGCTAAAAACAGCAGTGATTTAGCTTACTCAGGCGTATACATTGGAGACGCGGGGAACAGCTAACCTGTCTGTGTCCACAGAAAACTAAATGTGCCTCCCAGCCTCTCTGAAGCGATCTAATCACAGTTACACATTATATCTTGTTTTTAAATCTGAACAAAGGATGTGGTGTGAAAATAACTTGCTGTTGTTTTACAGAGCTTCAAGGCTAAACGTGGGGACTAAGAGATCCCAGAGAAGAAAATAAAGACCTTCAACACTTTGACATTCAAGAAAGAAAATAGACCAGCAGAGAAAGAATTACTGAGAAATAAAATCAGTTGGTAGGTCCAGGGAATTGACAAAGGTCATTGTTTTGTTGTTTACATATTAAAGCTTTCTTTAATTTAGACATGCATGAGGTCAAGACAGACTTGTAAAAGGGACTGTTCCATTCGGTGGTGATGAAAATATATAATATTGATAAAAGCAAAAATCTTTTTTCTGTGCATTTTATTATGTTATAGCTTAACCTTTTAGAAAAAAGGTCTCAGATAGATATTGACAAAACGGCAGCTTTGCCAAGAAATGAGTTTCTGCTGGCAAGAGGCTGACAAAGTTTTAAGAGGTTATGTTTTGCCTTGACTCTGGTTCGTTGATTCAGTTTTGATGACTGCAAGAGTATTTTCACAGTCGCAAATGTTTGAAAAAACATCAGGTTTTTACCTGTTTAGTACCTGTGATCAAACTCTGTTCTTATGCCGGGGTCATACATGACTTTTTTATAGGATGGCAGCACTGTCGGTATGTCAGAGACATACATTTGTTCAGTGTCTGTGCTGAAGAATATGACAAACTACTCGACTGAAACTGACTTCTTTTTTTGATGCCATGTGATTGGCTGATCAGTCATTTTGCATTAAATTGCACCTAATAAAGTAGTAATATTAGAATTTGCTGAAGCTGGGCATGTTGTTTAAAATCAAAACATAAAACCTGCTGATCCTAAACTTGGCCTTTTCTTGAGCCTCATTGCATTATCATTACAGCCCATGGTATTAACTAAAGAGAGACCAACAATATTAAATACATGATAGTTACTGCAAACAGCACACATATATTAGTATGACCTAGACAAGAAATTATAGATGACCTGTTACTATGGACCTGCTAGACTTTACAACATAAATCATATTTTTGAACCAGTTAAACCTGATTTAATAACAGTTGAAACAGATGCTGCTATATTAATCAACATCATTCCTCTCCAGTTTACCATCACTATAGATGTTAATGTTAACATTTGATTGATTGCTCTGTCCATGAATGTTATTGATCATACCTCCACAATAAAAACCTTTTCAACCATATAGACATGGGGACCCTCTTGAACTGAAGGAGCTAACCTTGAATACATTTCTATTCAACAGAGACAAATATGACAAGGATTTATGGTCTGATTATCCATAAATTTGTTGCAATCATAAATTCTTATTTTTAGGCCTTTTTCTCTGCCCCCTCCCCGATTATCATCAGAAAAGACATCACTTCTCACAATTTCTCATTTTCAAAGCACTTTTACAAAATTAAATTGGAGTTCAGCTCAACACCAGTCCTCCTAATAATCAATTCAGATGTTAATGTTAATAACAGAACAACCTCTCTCTCCATAGTTGTTATTGATTGTACTTCTAAATAAAGCTACCTGTACAGCCACAAAGACAAGAGGACCCCCTTGCTGCAGCTCAAGGGGCTGACATACAATACATTTATACTCAGCAGAGACAAATATACCGCCTGGCCACAAAGACAGTTTCCACCTGGATTTAACTCAGCAAAAAGGTGCGAGCCTCCTATTGGAGAATTACTGCATGGGTGATCGTCTTTCAGTAGGAAACAAGTTATTTAACCCCAGCTGATGCAATGAGTAGCTTCTCATTTCTGAAACAATCATGTCAAAGACACATACTGTGGTCGTGGAAAGACGTTAGCCTGCTTAGGAGGAGTCAAATCATTTGCATCAAGCAATGATGGGGGGACAGAGCCTTTTCAGTTGCCGCCACCTCTCTCTGGAACTCACTCCCACAACACATCCGTGACTCCGTGGACCTCACCACCTTCAAAACCAGATTAAAAACACACCTCTTCCGCACTGCCTTCAACCCATAATCCTGTCTTGTCTTAGTCCCTTTTTCATTGCACTAATGTTTTTACCTTGCACTGTCACCATTTTGCTTTTATCTGTTTTCTATTGTACACTTGTTTTTACCTGCACTTTTAACATTTTAATGTAAAGCGACTTTGAGTTTTTGAAAAGCGCTCTATCAATAAAATTTATTATTATTATTATAAGCAGAGAAAACATCTAAGGCGATTGAAGAAACTATTACATCTGAGTTAAGAATTGTCCAACGCATTATTAAAAACTGGAAGGATAGTGGGGACTCATCATCTTCGAGGAAGAAACATGGTTGGAATAAAATCCTAAATGGTCGGGATTGGCGATCACTTAAGCGTTTGGCCAAATCAAAACAATGAAAAACAACAGTAGAACTCAGGAGTATGTTTAATAGTGAAAGTAAGAGATTTCTACATGCACAATGCGAAGGGAACTTAAGACATTGGGACTGAACAGTTGTGTAGCCTTAAGAAAACCACCAATCATTCAGGCTTCAGTTTACTAGGGAGCATAAAGATTGGACTCTGGAGGACTGGAGGAAGGTCATGTGGTCTGATGAGTCCAGATTTACCCTGTTCCAGAGTGATGGGAGCAGCAGGGTAAGAAGAGAGGCAGGTGAAGTGATGTACCCATCGTGCCAAGTAACTACTGTAAAAGTTATGGTCTGTGACAAATCTTGTGACATTGCTTATCGAAACAACGTCACAGCAAATTCATGCTGTAAACAAAGCTAAAGGGGGTCCAGCAAAATATTAGAGCGTGTGACCTTGTTTTTTGGTGGCAACTTTTTTTGGCCAGGCAGTGTGTATCTGAGGACAGATTTATGATCATGGTCCATGGATCTGCCACTATCCTCAATTCTTACTCAGTTCTTCTTATTGGCTCCTCTCAAGATCACCAACGGCTAAACAGTTTTTTTTTGTCTTGCCATTGTTGCTGTAAGCCTCCTACAAATGCACCTTCCTGCAGTTTGCTGCATGTTGGGTTTGGATGCATGTGTAATTCATGTATGGGTCTATGTATGTATGTGTAGCTACAAAATGAGGAGAATGGCTTCAGTCTGTTGTTGTATAGCACCCTGAGATAAGACTTGGTGCAATACAAATGAAGATTGATTGATTGAAATGTGAAGACATCTTTCTGATTAAATGTTAAATGTCACACGGACATGGCGACTGCATGGATTTGACTCTGATCTCTGTGTAAATTAGAGACCAAAGTGAAGACAATCCATCCTGAATGCCGTTGTACATCACTACAAAGTGATGAGGAGGCATTATGTGTGTCTGCATACCAATCTCCATGACCAGACAAGCACTTTCCATCTGTATGTAAATGCTGAGTATGTAAATAAGCCGTGCGACACAATAGCAGCAGATAGCTGTTGGGCTTGGCTTCTTCATTTTCACACTGTTTGATCACATCCCACTCTCTACAATCTGATATCTTGTACAAGAGATCAAGTTTCAGGATAGGACGCTGTCACACTGTGTGCCACATTTCCTCATTGCATTCATTCTCCAGAGCTGGCTCAGGGCTTTCTGCACTGTTAGATTGGATGGAAGCAGAGTCAGGCAGAGCAAATGCTTTCTAACAACAATGAAATCGAGGTGATGTGTTTTCTCACATATCTCCTTATTTCCTAATGCCACGATGCTGCATTCATTCAGACTAACTTTAATCTTGTTCCGGAGGATTCCATTAATCTCGGCCGTTGCTCGCAATACAAAGTAGAAGATAAAAAATGCTGAGCAGAGGAGAAAAACACTGATGCCATATTTTATGTCCTCACACTGCGCTACCCAGGCCTGAGTGCAAAACATGTTAGTCTATTTCCCTATTTAATGCAAGACATTCAGAGAGAATTAATGAAAAGCTCTGCGCGTATGGATGGAACGTTATTGGCGTCGGAGACCCGGATTGTCAAAGAAATCGAATCAAAAAGACAGACAGCCATTTTGTCCTTGCCATATAGATTATTTATCAATCTGACCATCCGCAGTGACGCATGCCTGCTTTAGGAATCAGTTCACACACACAGTATCCTCACATCAACCGAGCAGCTGGACATAATCTCTTTTTCACTTCAGGGTTCACTGACCACAAATACATTTCCTTTTCCACGTTGTGTTATTCAATAAAAAAAAAATAGGTACGGTCATTAAATTGCAATTTGAGTGCAAATGAAAGCCTCTGAACTTTCCAAAGTACATAAATATGATGTCATAAATCTGTAGTATCTGAAGCCTTGTAAAATGTTAATCATTCATCTCACACCTCAACATCAGCCGCTTAAATCTGGAGCTGCCGGAGTGAAACCGGTGCAGCGTGATGGAAACAAAGAGAATATAGAAAATGCCGGAGCTGGAGTGTTTTCAATTCAGCAGGAGTAAAGATAACACATCCGTTTATGGGTGGTAATGAAAAATAGGTTTGAGTCTCAGGTTCTGGGCATAACATTCAGAGATGCTCCATTCAAGATTTTGCTGCCGATACCAATCACTGAGTACTGATGAGTGACACTGTTTAATAGCAACGCCAGAAATTGAACAGATATGAAATCTTGTTTTGAGTTAAAGCTATGGTCTACGATTTGGAAGCTTTGAACATTTTAATAACACCGTTTATAAGGCTGTTATGGTCCTATGGTCCTATCTACACAGTATAAAGACCAAAAAGAACGAAAAAAATCCATTCAGTATATCCGCTGAAAAGCTGCATACTAGCTGACCAATCAAGCCTAGAAGCCTGTAAGGTTCAATTGGTCCGTGAGTCCATCCAATCCCCTGTCTCCCTCACTACGCAGCGTCATGCATAGTGCGTCATGGTCCCGCCTCCTCCCCTCTACCTCCGGTGAGCAGCTAGCAGCGATAGCTACTGAACTATCATGGAGCCGGAGAAGCCTAGCGCCGAAACCGGGAAGCCGCTTCCCTCTCCCGCGGGGCCTAACGGAGCTCTGCCCGCGGGAGAGGCCTGCTAGCGGGCTAACGGCTAACGAATGGCCTCAGCCGGCCGTCAGACCTTCAGCATCGGCCGTTTCGCCCCTGGTTGATCAGGTAATGGCTTTGTTTACTACAGTGGGAGATGTCTGCTGAATAACTCTGGTTAGTCTGTGCCTGGCCTGGCTCATGACTTGTAGCGGAGCGGGTTAGCCTGTTAGCTGCTAATCGTTAGCATTGTAAGCTGAGCTGGGAGGACAGGCCGAGAAAGATAAATCCTCCCCCACAATCGGCTCCGCTCTGGCTGCGCCAGACCTGCATTGCCGCCGGTCCAATTGAAATGGCTACCGCTGTGTGTTACAAGGGGGATGTCTGTCGTGTTCGATACTTTCAGTTGAGCTGAGCTGCTTTTGATTGAGTTTGCTGCTGATATATTATGCTAGTTGCTTGTAGCTCAGTCCGAGGGGGCTTATATGAGGCGACACGAGCTGGGGGCGGGATCTTGGAACACGGAGGGGAGAGATGAGGGAAGGGGGGGCAGGCTGCGGTTTCAAATCGTAGACCACAGCTTTAAGGTGGAGTGTTTGATAGAACGAGCAGCACAAAAATTCAACAACTGTCCTTCAGTTCAACTAAGTCACACAAAGTAAAGATTTATTAATTACTTTTCAGTTCACGCAATAACTGACAGAATGAAGAAAAATATACCAATGAGCTCAAATTCTGCATTAACTCTGGTCTATATATTAACTTTTGATGGCTACTGGAGTATCTTCACAATCGCTAATGTTCAAAAAACATTCTAGTATCCCTGGTCCAGCTGTATCCTCTCTCTGTATGAGACACTGTTGGAGCTCTTGCCTGTTAAAGTCCCCTTTTCCACCAGGTCCAAGTCTGTTTTGTTTTGTTGATTGGTCTTTTCTGTGGTAATAGGTCACTTACGGCCTGACCAAACACATGTAGTTCGGACTAAATGAGATCTGGCTCGTGAAAGCAAACATGAACTCTGGACCAAAGATCCAAACTCTGATCCAGTGTCTTGGTTTGCAAGTTCAGTTCACAGTGGGTGCATGTCATTTGACAAGGGAAGTAAACGAAGAATAAATGCATTATGGGTTGAATTTGGCCAAAAGTCAATACAGTAATTAAGCTAACACAACACTTTCTGAAAAAATTAAGCAGAGTGTGGCTAACATTAGTGTAAGATGAGACTGAATTTTGTTAAGTCTATTTCTTATGACTTTTTTCCCATGGTTAAACATATTGTATTTTTAAATTCATTGGAATTTGATTTGTATTAATATGATTGATTTAATGATGGGTAAACTCTTCCTTAAAGATGCTAACAGTTACCGTTGGCAGAGAGATATTACTTTAAGACATGTGGTGTAAGGGTGATGCTGTATTCATGAAGTCCATGCCGTGCTTTGCCACAAGGTGGGCTTTAAAGCATTATCAAGCTAAGAAAAAGTTGTTCCTGGTTTGTCAACTGTCGAATTATACATGCTTACACTGGCATTACTGCTACAATTTAACATCTACAAATCTGTGCGCAATATGGTTATGCATCGCTCTGGTCAATATGCAATGCCTCCTAATGCAGCCTACATGCAGCTTTCTCTGTATTATATGGATATATTTCTGAACTGCTGCTCAACAATGTCATCACATAAAGGTGTTGTGTATTTCCAGTTCAGAGTCGAGAACAGGCTGGATGGCAGGAATAAGGGTTTGTTGTGTTATTAACGGGCTTTGGTCTGGCTTAAAGATTTGGTTTGAGTGTGGAACTAAGCCTAAAAAATTAAACAACGTTGTGATTTCGTTCTTGAACTGAACAGAGTCTCCGGAGCTTAAGGTGTGAAAAGCAACATTTAGTATTGCTCCGTGCCATATTGTCAACAACTCTGCATTCATTCTAATGTCTGCTCTGCACTGGGCTTGATACCATGGTCCTATAAAACCTGTTATTATTCCCCCAAATTCTGTTTTAGTTTTTCTCATACTCAATGTTTTTTTTAAGAATTTGTTTTTTAGTATTTTATGCAAATTTAATCCTGAGATGCTGTATAAAGTTATGAAATATAATAATCCACTCTTCAGGTGGACCTCACATGTGTCTTCACAGGTCCAGTCAACAGTATGTTGACAAAATTTGCAGAGGATTTGATCACCTGACACAATAATAATCATTGGGTAAGTGCTCTGCCCTGTACATTGGAGTTAGCCGAAAGTTTCCTAGCTTCTTTGCCAACTTGGTTGATATTTCTGGTGGCCACTTTAACATGTTTGCACCGTTAATGGGGGGAGGAAGTGACGTGTGCATTGTCTGCAGCCGTAGTGACCCCCTTGGAGCATTTTCCCTGGGAGACACATTCATTTTAAGTCAGAAAAAAAGCTTTTAAGTAAAATGTCAGCCTTTTCTGTGATATTTTGTTTCTGTGTTCAGTGTCCAATTCAGTGATTCCATCCACGATTCTGTGGTTGCAGATTTTATAGGGCCCTAGATACTCCAAGCCAGTAAGTTCAAAATGCTGATGAATCTGGTATGATGTCACACAGGTAGGTCTGGGGGAATACGCTTTTAGCCTGGTGTCATACAGACAGGAAAAAGGGGGAAGTCTTAAAGCTGCTGATATTTAGTTTTGTACATGGAAGCACAGGCAACACAGAGACAATACATTAAATGGCTCTTTAAATCTATCCAAGAGGACAAGAATCACAAACAATAAAATGAACAAAGGGAAATGAGTCTTACAACACAAAGAGAAAACCAACAAAAGTTTTATCCAAACAACTGTACATAATCAGGTTTTATAACTAAACCTACATTTTCCCTTCCTTGTAGTTGCATTTGAACAAATCATGTGATAACCTTCAGCTCAAAGTTGCATTCAGAGTCAGCATTTACATTTAGAATTACAGCTGGATCTTGAATATTCATAATGCAAATAGTCACCTGCATGAGTCATCTCACTAGCTTTTATCCTGCTGGTCTCTAAATACGTTTGGATCAACATTTTAACAAATGTGACTGAATACAAGCTTTTGTGGATTCTATCAAAGCTGCTTCAAATGAAGGTAAGAATAGCAGAGACAGACAGCGCCTTCAATCCAAAGGTGTTGCAAGCAGTTTAGAAAAGGAAGGGAAATACATGCCCATCCCAAATATATTAAATACAAAAGTACAAGATGCTAGACACAGAAAACAGCAACAAGAAACAAGAAGCTGCTCCAAAGTCAGATTGAATGAGGATTACCACCAGAGATGCAATCTTTTGGGTCCAAGCCCTCTATCAGACGCATGTGATGAAATCAGTGGTTACAGGTGTTAAATCCAATCAGCACATCATGTATTTTTAATGAATACCAGCCATCACAATGAACAGTCAACAATCAATCAGGGAACTATTATTGATACTGTTTACTTTAATGCTCAACTGTGCCATAATAAATGTCTTTCACATCCTGCAGAACAATAAGGGTTCCTCATTCTTCACTTGGCTTAGGTCAGGCCTTAATTTTTTCTTTTTTTGAGAGAGAGAGGGAATAAACTATGGTAATAATCATGGATAACATTAATATAAACTTTTAGCAGGCAAACCTTTTAAATATAATATTTTCAGTACACACACAGTGAGGCTACAACAAACTATATTCTGTGAGCACACATGCACATGCTGGATCAATCTTTCTTTAAAATCACCAGAACAGCAGTTCAAGACACTTTGTGCAGATTACCAAGAAGATGGAGCTTGATGTAAAAAGAAAATCTTATCTGGAGAATTACTGCCCCAGTTTGGAGGACAGATAGAGGGAAGGCTCAGCCTGAGCTTGTTTTGTTCTAAGACATATGCCTGAGTGATGTGCTCACTCAGGTGTCATCCAAAGGCCACTATACAGCTGTGAAACTGTAACATAGCACACCAGATGGACCATTTGATGTATTTCACTTAGTCCATCTAGGAAAGAATATGGGACAGGAAGAAGATTTCAGAAGCATATCCAGCAGATGATTGGATGATTGTTCCGTCACTCAACTTTTATTATGGGCTAATCAGATAATTTCGTAGTCAGGGGCTACAGTGCTGCAGAGTGTACGCCGCTTCAGAAAACAAACCCTCATCAAGATATGTTGGAAATGGTTTGAAAATGTAGCAAGGTATGTAGTGCTGGTATTTGTTTTTCATTTACTAAAGATGTGGTCCAGTTTTGATAGAACTGCAACAGAAGCTGTTAGCATCTATGCTAATCTCTGTATGAGCAATCACTTTCTGTAAAGGTCTGAAAGATTTATCGTTTTCAGATCAAAATCGCAATTTCAGGCGACGCAATAATGTGATCACCAAAGCTACAATTTTTTGCAGAACTCCCGACTGACCCAGGATCTGTTGTGTCAACTATTTCCCACATACTTACAAATTTGCAGGCAGATTGCATTTACAGAAGCCTGTCATGTTGCTCTAACAATGTGTAATGTACTTTTGATAATTGATTTCCTTATTGTTAGCATAGTAAATTTTGCACTATAGCTTGATTTGAAGAAAATCATGAAACAAATTGAAATTCTAATATCTGACAAAATAATCGCAATTAGATCTTTTCCTAAAATCGTTCAGCCCTACTTCCTGCTGTCATTCTGCTCCTCTTCCTGCTGCAAAGCACTCTGATTGGGCAGTTCCAGGGATGCTCACAACCGCAGATTGGAGCTTGGCAATATGGATCTACCTGATCACAGCCATTATATCAGGCCAATTCATCTGTACTGCAAGGTTAGAAACAATTCCAACAGGCAGAAGAACACTGCATTTTTAAATTTGCCAAACACCGACTTCTTGAGTGAAATAGAAAGCGCTCTGAAATTTTTCACCTAATTTCACCATCAACCCAACACTGTTTCAAGGCTTGTTTTTATGTAAATCTCACACAATTACATAAAATAGCTGTGTAAATTACCTTACTGGTAGTCTCAGCAGGTTCTCCTTAAGGGTAATGGACAGTCACTTCAGTGACTATTCTCGAGAACCTGTTTCAACACAACTTAAAAAGACTGAACTATTCCTTTAATGATTTTTATGCTTGAGAAGCCTAATAGAACTGCTTAAATGAAAAACTGAGCAACTATGATTGTTGGATTGTACTTTTGATTTATGCACATAAAAAGCCTGCATCTAATTGAGGAAAGCTCCTTTAAAAACCTGCAATAACTGCAGCAGCAGAAAATAACATTACAATGTAATTTTTCCCAACAGTGTTCGGTCCTAATTGGAATCAATCAGATCTCCTCCATTCCCGTCTGAGTTTCATTTCCATTCAGATTTTGTCTCTCCACATCGATCTTAATCTCTCCTGAAGACGGCGGCCTGTTCCTGCCCCCCTCTCTTTCCTCTCCTCCATGTCTCAGCCATTTGCATGAGCAGACAGAAACTCGGAGCGAACACATCTCAGTGCCATGTCCCCCTCATTAAGTCACCTGTCACTTCAGCACCATTATACCAGCCGGGTGTTAGCATCCCCTCTCTTCACCAATAAAGCACCTGGAGGGGCGCTGCGAGCCTGCAGGCTAATGGCAGCCTACACATCTCCCAGCAGCCACTTCTGCTTCACACAGTAATACATCACATCCCTCATAATGGATTGCTGATTTTCATAATGTGCATAACATACACAATGCCAAGTGGTGTAATGTATCCGAGTGAACACAAAAATTACACCCTTTGCAGTACATAATCAAACACCAAATGTTCTCACTGACTGTCTTGCTCGATGGAAAAAAAAAAAGTGAAAATCCTCTGCATCGCCTGCCAGGGGCACGCTAACTTATCCCACCACACGAGGAGTACTATTTCATCAAGCATGCGTTTGTTATCTCCTGGGTACAGATACAGCACAGGCCCTCCAGATTGTTCCTGTGTATTTCAATTACATCTGACACGCAGCGAAGGGTTTGGACTTGAAACAGCTTTGATCAGCAACACAGGCGTGCACGAAGGCGACGCTCTGCATTGTATGCCGTGATCGCCACGGGGTGGAGGTGTCAGAAGTCAGGAGCATGATAATGGTAATACTCGGGCTGGTTTATGGGCCCTACAGTGACCTTATGTCTGTTAACCTTGGCTTCTCTGTCTTATAAATCCTAAGCAGAGAGGTTTATAGGGCTCACTTGTCAAGCCTTTTCAGCCGCATTTGGTGGGTGGAGCAGCAGTCCCGACAAACGACATGATGATAAATCCAACATGTGTACAGTGAGTGTAATGTACAGCTGTATGTATTTGACCCTGGACAATGTGCTAAGTGGACATCACAACAAATCTGTAATTACAGCAATCAGTCCCAGGGTGATGGATAGGGCTGGGAAATATTGACCAAAAATCAAGACCACAATGGAAACACGTGGTACAAATCCCGTTTACTTCTTTTCTGTAAATGCATAACAATGGTTTTACAATAACAAAAATACAAACTTTGACATGATTTAAGACAAAAAATTATGCTGATACGTGTTTGATAATACACAAAATACAAATACATCACCTATAAACAGCTGTAAATGTATTTTTTCTCTATTTTGAAAAGTGAAAAAAAGGTCTGAAATGTACAAAAAAAGGTAAGATAAGGGGACGCATGTCATGATTTTTTTTTGTCAATATTCCCAAATTCATGATTGCCAATACAACAGCTATCAATCTATCAGTCTTAACTTGTATTGATCTCAAGGCAACTTACAACACTATGTTCTTCATTTTGTAGAACACACATATAAAGACACACACACACACACACACACACACACACACACACACACACACACACACACACACACACACACACATATGTATATATGTATACACAAATTCATATAGCATGTATATACACATAAATACAACCAGAGATGCATCCATCCAGGCAGAGGCAAAAGAAGTAGAAACAAGAGTTTATGAAAGTGACAAACCCATGGATGCCAAGATCATAAATCTGTCCCCATCATATTTGTCTCTGCTGAATATAGAGTCATCAATCAATCTTTATTTGTACAGCACCATATTTGTTTATTGAAAAGAAATTTATTAGAGGCAAGCCCCTTGAGATGTGGCATCTCATTTTCAAGAGGGACCTCAAGTCTAAATGGTTGTTGAGATAATTACTACTGAGAGATCGATGTAATACTAAAATCAATATCTATAATGAATATAATCTGAGGGGGAATGATACTATAAATAAGTTATTTTGTTGTCAAGAATACCCCGTCACCTGCACCACCTCCTGTTCCTCTCACTGTGTCTATGTCTTAAAGAAAAAGATGTGAACAAGGAAGACTATGTTTAAATATTATATCTCTATCTTTAAATGATACCAGGGGTGTAGAAAATATTGATGCAGGATATTTTGTAGTTCAAAATGGTACTGATCATATTAGTGAAAAATCAAATTTTATACCCAGTACTGAAAATAAATTTGAGGCATTTGTTTTGTAGTTTTGTGCAGCCTCAGGCTGCAGCAGACATTTAATAATTTGACTCTCCTGCTCTCTTTCACATTTACTGTGACTTTTTCTGTCACAGACACAGAGGATAAAGTTTGTAATGTTGCAGGGATTAATAGAAACTATTTTCATATTCTTCATGCTTTAAAATGTATAGGAAAGACTTTTTGACAAGAAACACTGTGATGTATTGTTCTGTTTATTGGATCGACATATATCATGACATATTCTATCATCATGTAATGTGATAAGTATGTCATCAAAAGTTTCCTGCCAGTAACTTCCCTTAAATGATACTGCATTTTTTTTCAGTATAGACCTTCCAGTTTTATTTACTCTACTAATATTACAGTAACTTTTCAAGATCAACACCCACTGACCACTTTCTCTAGGTAAACAATCTTTGTACCAGCTAGTCCTCCTTCTGCCATCAGAGCTGGCATAATTGTTTCTGGCATATATTCAGAAAAGTCCTGGAAACACTCCTTGGATGGGTTTTTTACAATATGTGTTAGATAAAGAACATCAGTTCCTGTTACCATCTCAAATCACTCTGGCCATTCTCATAAGAAATCTGGCATCAACAAGGCGTTTTCACCCAGAGAACTACAGCTCACTGGATATTTACTCTTTTTTGGATCATTTTCTGTAACCCTAAGAAATGGTTGTGTGTGAATATCTCAGCATGGTGGCCGTTCCTGAAGCACTTTAATCCCCTTTCTTCATCGCTCTGATGCTCTGTTTGAACTCCACAGGTCATCTTGACCATGTCCACAGGTCTGAATGCATGTAGTTGCTGCCATGTGATTGCCAGACAAGATTTTTGTTATTATGAGCATTTTAAAGGGTGTACCTAATAAAGTTGCAGGAGAATGTATCCATATCTGCTTTGGTCACATTTTAGACATTTTATGCCATGTGAAAATTAAGTCTGGTTTTGCATGACATTATTTTTTTTTCACAAATATCACGCCAGAGTTTGTATAACTTATATTTTAGTTTTAATTATTGTCAAGTAAAGATTTTTGTTATAGAAAAAAGGCTGTTGCTAAACATTTTAAGTGTTTTTGTTGATTAAATTAAGACTGCATCAATATCAAACTTGTATCAGTATAGTTTTATTTTACTGATAATAATAATTACCCTTAAATCGACAAAAAATAACAATCACAATTGGCTGTATGGATAGTATACTAAATGAATGTTATCATCTTCATCAGGCCCAAATCATTTTAAACGGTATTAAATGTGAAAAATCTTTTTACTGGAAAAAAGACCTGCTATTTATTTATATTTTCAATCACCATCAACATATAAATGACATGAAAAACATCATCTTCATCCTTGTTTTTTTTTTTTTTTTTTACATATTAATAAGTCTTAAAACACAGCTCTCCTCACGTGCCTTTGACTGTCAGTTTAATGTCAGTGCATGTTTTTGTGCTCTACAGCCACCATTTATATAAATTTAAACATGTATTTTTTTTCAAATGTCATGTTTGTGTTGCTTTAAATTAGGGGTGTGTAATATGACGATATTAAATTGTTAAGGATTATAACGATTTAATATCGTCATAAAGCAGAAAGATCGTCAGATCGTCTGTGTGGGCGCAGAGACTTTGACACGCACCCGACTAGCCAATCGGAGCGCATTATGCGCAGTGCATGGTAGTGTCTCCTGTTTGGTTATGTAGCGTGAAGCCATGGCAGAAAGAGGAAAAGAGATAAAAGCTTAAAGATGTCTGAACAAAAATCTGTTCTAAAGCAGCTGTATTATTCACTCAGATTATAGACATTGCAGTTAGAAAACATTTGTTTTGAACTGTTGCACTTTAAGAGATAATGTTGATATTGTTGTTCATTATTTTTTATGTTTACATTTATTGCACATTTTTATAAAAACTGCACTATCTAAATTAAAACCTGTTCAGAAAGTTTCTTTGGCTTTAAATGTCCTTTTTTTAGGGTTTTACATGTTTTATATGTTATACAAAGGGAAAAAATGGTCAAACATGCAAATTAGTCTAGAAAAATCAATGTAAAAAAGAATTGTGATAAAATCGTGATCGTGATTTTATTTTTAAAAAATCGTGATGATATTTTTGCCATATCACCCATCCCTTCCATAAATGTTAAAGTGTGATGTTTGTTTTTATTGAGTGTGAGTCACACTTGCATGAAACATGCTATACAAACAAATTTGCATTGAATTGAACATATATATATATCAAGACAGCCTTATTTCCCAGCCCTAGCTTTACTTGGAGGCAGCTGCTGAGAGGACATTAATAAAACAAACAGGAGTAAAGAGAGTGTTAGTGTCAGAGGTCTCTGCTGTCTAACAAAGGTAATGTGTTTGTGTCCAGCTGAACGTGCGCGTGTGCCGCTATGCCAGACTAAACCCTGTCCCCCCTGCTCCTCTTCCCTTGTGGGTTGCGCTTGACTTGCACCGTTTTCACAGCTGCTCTCAGCAGTGCACTCCATTACACCTTAAATCACTTAAAAGATCTGAAGCACCAAAAACTCCCTCTGCAGCTAATTCACCCTGACTGTGAGGATCATCCAGAGAAAACAAGAGCAAGAAAACACTGCAGCTTCTGATTCCAGCTTAATAAAGTGCACTGCTATCTTTAAATTGGAATCTATGGCCGCCTTAAATGCACAATATTAAATCAGGTGGGTAAATTGTTCTCGCTGATGTTTGTGCAGCTTAAAAGATGTAATATATTACACCACAGTTAGGAAAATACTGATGCTCTGAGATATCCTGGGATTTGATGGCGCGGTAGTGCATCAATTTTTAAAGTCTTGTATTAATATTTGATTCGTTCATACAAATAGAGGATTCAAGACACATATAGAGAAATATTTTAAAGTGTTTTTTGTTTGAATCTCAACTCTTAAATTTTACAGCTCACGAAAATCCAAAATCCACTGAGTATCAAAATAAGTCTTGAAACTTATAGTGAACAACAATACTGCATTAATCTGAGGGAGAAATGTGTTGATATTAATTGAGAAATATGGATATTTATGCAGGGATCAGCAGTGTTGCTTCACAGCAAGAGGATTCCTGGTTCAGACCTTGGCCAGGGCCTCTGTGTTGAGTTAGTATGTATATTGTCTATCTATATCACTCTCATGTGCATGCGTGGGCTCTCTCTTCGTGTGTCTTCCTCCATGGATCATTAAAATAGTTGTTAGATTAATAGTGACTCTAAAATGCCGGTTGGTGTCAAACTGATGTGTCTCTCTCAGATTAGCCGGCCAGATTTTCAACATCAAATCTATTTTTTTAAGATTATTTCTTGGGCATTTTGTGTCTTTATTGTGAGGAGAGAGTGACTAGGAGTGGATAGGCTTGGTTGCTTACCAAATATTTAAGACCTTTTTAGAGGGCAGTTGCATGTTGGTAACCCCAAAGAAACATTTTTAGGAGATTAACCGGATGCTGGTATTTCTCATTAAAGTTACAGATTAATACAAGTGTTGATTCTTAAAATTCTGGCTCCCAAAATCTCTATGAAGAATAAAAAATATCAGTCAAATTTGAAAATACTACAATTGTGATATATGAAAATGATACCGATACTGCTATGGATGTTTGAAATACTTATGAATTGTATTGTATTTATTGTCAACATATTTGCACTTGGTAAACTGGCGCCAAAACAATCAACATATAATTAGAATGCATTTTTTTTTAAGTCAGGAGGAATAAAATACGATAAAAACTAGGTAGAAAATAGTGCAAAATTGTCCTGGGTGAATATACAAATGCACAAAATATACAATAGGCACAAAAACACAACCCAACAATATACAGAAACGGTGTGGTGAAAGAGCTGAATATATGAGCACTGAACTTCTAAACAGTAAAAATTCGGCCAACATTGAAACTGCTGTTGTTTTATTATCACTTTGAATATGCAATCCACTCGAGTGCTAACATTTACTCATGTTTGATCATGAAAATGCATCACAATTTACATTCAAAAACTCCACCGAATTAGCAGTTAGCTTTGCCCAAAGCTAACATACAGTTGATTTGACTCAACAGATACACATCTGCAACTGACATATGTTCATTCCTCATCATTTGGCAATAATGATGGTTGACTCATGCATCTGTGCATCCCCACTTTTTACCATGGCAGAATTTTGCTCTTTAAAAGACTTTGATGGAAGAAAAACCTATAAATTGACTTGTTTATGTTATGAAAATACATCACAATAAATCATACATCACCTCTGTGTTTTATATTATTTATTTTACCTTTATTTAACCAGGTTAGTCCCATTGAGATCAGCACCTGTGTAAGTGGTAAGTTGGGTATTTATAGGGCCTTAGACCACACTGGCTCTTAACTGATCATTTTTACTGGTCTCAGTGCATGAATAGGTCTAGCTGATCTGGACCCACCCGGCTGTCCATCACCATAAGCTTTCCTTTCTTTTCTCATCTGCATGAGTGCACTCTTCAAGTGTCCAGTGCCTATGTGTTTTTATGTATCATTTTTTAAACACTTTTTCAGTGTTGATACTGCATTTTGTTGCCAAATGTTTGTGACTGCCACACCCAAATTTAACCAAACTAAAGCTGCATTTACATCAAGCAGTCCAGTTCAGCGTGGCTTGGTACAACACACATTTACTGGTGTTTCCACGGTTGGATAAGGAGAAAAGGTATTCATATAAGCCACAGGTGCCGTCCCACTTTTTGGCACTCCTCTAAAAGCGTGCTGAGCGTAGCAAACTGACTCTAAAAGATGAAGCTAAAAGTGCTGCAGTCATTTGATTGGTCACAAAAGCGGTCAAATCTTGCCTGACAGCAGCAAAAATGAAATCACGTACCTGGCCATGTTCACATAAGCTGTTGATAAAATGATTTGTTGGCAGCCGTTAATTTAAAGAATGCCCACACGAAACAATGCTCCATGGAGTACAAGAGTGCTGGGGGTCCTCCATCACTGCTCTTTGTTCACAGTCATGCTCTACCACTTCACTGTGTCACTCAGCTATGACGTCACGCACTACGTAGAATGCAACCCTCTCCTCCAGGCTCACATGCCCGCCGTCAAGTAAAGGTACAGCTTACCACTTTAAATCGTACCCAAGTGTTCTGAACTCAACAAGGCCAATAACAAACTAGCTAAATGTTTCCTCAGTTCCTACACTGATTCTTCAATAGTCACTTCTGTCAGAGACCATGTGATCATTTTCTGTACAATTTAAAGGTGCTATGAGGAGAATCTATTACCGGCGACATTAAGACTCTGCTACCCATGAGCACGCGCGGCGACAGTCGTAATGCTGTGTTCGAGTAACCTCGGAACTGGGAGTGACATCATCTCCGACTTATCAGCGTTCCAGTTGAAGTCAGAAAAAAACATGCCGATCTACCAGGCTATTGTTAGCTGTTGTTAGCACGCCCTGCGTTGTTGTTCACAAATATCACATGAAGAATGTGATTATCACTATGGCAGCATTTTTGTAAATATAAGTCTAACAATACTATGTATACAGCTGATTTAGAGCGACACACCCCAGTCAGAAGTGCAAATAAATTGATTATTACAGGAGTTAAATAACTGTTCACACTGGGGGCATCCATCTTCGATTGTCAACTCGAGGGTGGCTAGGGTGGCGAGGTTTCGCCGAGTTCCCAGTAGAAAATTCAGACTTCGGGGGACGAATCAGTGCAGTTTTCTACTCGGAACTCAAAATTCCTACTTCTGACTACAACTGGAACGCACCAAAGACGTGACTGAAGCCAAAGAGTGTGTTTGTTGTGATAAATGCAGCTCGGACCTTCCTCAGAACTCTGCATTGCTTTACAACTTCTTTTTTCAACAACTTAAAGGATGCAAAGTGACGAGGTAATGTATCTCTTTCTAGTTACGTAGCGGTAGTTTTTTATGTGTGACAACAAACAATTTTTGGAAAACTTATTATCGTAGTTGTAGCCGGCTATATATCGCTACTTACAGCCCGGTGCTCTAAGACGTGTAATATAAATAATAAACTAATATAAATTTGCTCTAGTTTTAATTATCTTGTTCCCAAAGTTGAGTATCCAGGCCAGTCCAGTCCTGTTCGACCTGACTGGAAGGCTAAGGAATAGCATTTATAGATAACCTACTTTGATGCTATAAAACTCATCTTAAAGTGTGTATTTCGATCAGACATATATCTAAAAGTGAGACTTTTTTGTAATTACTTAGAAACTCCTCACAGTCTCTTTAAGATGAAGCTTTAACCTACAGTTTCTTGCAAAATATTGTTTTCTGTTTCAATATCTTTAGTACAGGATTATTTTTCATCAGTCTATATGAATTAAATATGGAAGCACACTGCATTCACTGGATGAAAAGTAAATGAGTCACTGGATCTCGTAATAATGAGTTGTGGAAAGGTGCCACATTGGCCACTGCTTCACTCAGAATCACTGATTTATTTTTGTGTCTATGAGTAAATTAATAAGTGTTTCTTTGTATTTGTAATTGCATTAATGACTGTAGCTTTGTTACCTTTTGCCATCTGACGTTGTTACCATGGCAACAGAAAGGTTGACATTGTCCTACCTCCGCTGTACTGCTTCAGCATTAGGATTCTTAAGAGGTGTCGTACAGTTCTCTGAGGCACTACCAAACCCAACTGGATGCATTTCAAATACATGAATTTGAATCTGTGAAGCATCCCATGTTGGTTCAACTGCTCCTGCAGAAAGACGGCGCCATCCAGCACCCCAGACTGGGCTTTCCACCTTAACAATCCAAGAGACTTGAGATGCCTGCGCAATGTTGACATACTAATATTCACACCAACCTCATTTTAAAAACCTGTGTCTTGAACTGAGAAGATGGTAATAGCATATTAACCGCGATAGTCTCATTATTGCCACTGTTAGAGGATTTACCTATTTCCCTTCCTTCATCTTTTCTCATGATGACGAGGTCATGATCTTGTAATTGTAAAATCTTTCTTGTAATTATAGGATATTTTCTCGTAATTACGAGAATCCTGAATCTTTGGCTTTGACATTCAGTGCTTGAATTGAAACTAAGCACTGAATTCTCTGTTACGATTCAGTTCAGTAGGTACTAAATGTACTTGTGTCATTACAACAATGGCACAGAATTTCAATACCCATCCCTATGTACTGAAATGTGTGTTAAATCAGCTGCTCCTTGCCAGCACACAGCCCTACCACGGATAAGAAACATATACATTACAGTCTGGCCCTCAGTTGTTGGCAGCGCTCTGACAGAGGTACAGTAGTCTTCACTGGTACCCAAACGCAGCCTCAGAGATTAGCAACAATAAATAAGGAGGGATAAGTGGGTCTCGTCCTGTGTTTGGTGGCACAGAGCTGTAGACACGCAGAGGTGTGACACGCAGCTGCACACAGCTATTGATTCTCCGCTGGTCTCCAGGCACCCTTCCTTTTCATTCAGGCTGCCTGCCAAGTGCCTCTGAACAGGAGCCCTGCTCCCCCAATGTCTGCACGTCTGCTTAAGCACAATCAATGGGCCATCAGCAGGGGAGGCTACGCAAGCCTCTGTCTTTGCTTCCACAGGGTGTGAGGCAGGGAAATTGAAAATATATGTAGTGGAAACGCATCATGATACCATGCAGGAAAAGGCATCATTGACTATCAGACTGAAATCAAATGCTTTCAAACGCTTCAAATGGAAGTTAGAGGCACAGCACAGAGCACGTTTAAAGAGCTTATTTGCAAGCCAAGAAAAAGACTTCATTTCAAATGTGACTCAAAAAGCTATCTGTCGAGTGAGGATCGATCTGTCTTCATGCTGAGACTGGAAACAAACCATAGGAAAAGCTCATCTCACCTGATCAGATAGAAAGTGAAGGTTACAATGCACCAACACAACAACACATCAGTGTGTTCAGTACACAGTGACACGCACAGTTTAGCTCTGCTGCCGGTGTGAGATATGTTTTTTAAAGGCACCACTGAAGACAATGATGGATTATGAGAAAAAGAGGACTCTGTCTCTCAGTGATGGGTATTCAGCCTCTCCTGCGGTGGTCTGCTCTGCAGCATTCTGCACCACTGCAAGGCTTTACTTTAGGTTGCAAATCTGTCAGGCCTGCTGTCATAGTTCACAATGGAGCGACAGAGACGTCCCCATTACCAAGGACGTTAGCTTTAGTTCTCTTTGAGGTGAACATCTTTTTAAAATCCATCTACAGAGACATGAAGAGGAGATCCAGAGCTCAATGCATTGATATCTTTATTGGTCTCAAAAGATAAATAAAGTCATCATGTTACATAAGTGGTCTTTAATCAGCGCTTTAAATCCAAATGAAGAACATGGCTGTGTTGGATCTGAGGTGGCAGCTTCAATCAGAGGATTGTGTAAATTACTAATGACTGCGGGTGAGTGATGGTTTGACTGGTGTTGAGGCAGAGGCAGAAGAAGCTTTGAATGCTTTTAACGCTGGCAACACACTAGACCAGCAATTGCAGCCCACAGGCTACCTTTTTGTTGATAATGAAAGATTAACATGAATTCTACATTCTTTACTGTGCACTTGTTCTACCATAAGCACCTGCGTAGAAGCATGGCGCAGCAGCTATAAAAATTCACTATATCCACTTATCATTTTACAAAAAAAGCTATAAGAGTCATACATAGGTTTGGATATTGAGAACAGAATAATTCACTTTTTTAAGGTCAAAACTAGTAGTTCCATCATAGTGTTTCCACTCACGATAACATGTATGCCAAAAGTTTCAACCATTTGTGAAGATCATTATGATGAACATACCTCTAAGTTCCATGATATTTTTGTTTGCCATAGATCTTCTTATCAGCAACAATTCAAAACCACAGTGAAAAATGCCATAAGCTTTCACTCGATGGAACAAGCATCATGTTAACTTCCTGGTTGGCCAACAAAATCTGTCATCTCAATCCCATCACAATCAACAGAGCTATTCTTTTGCATTTTGTTCTTCTTTTGTGTTTGAATGTGGAGATATACTGATGTCAGCTTTCTAAGACGCAGATCAAGTTGTAACAATGGTTGACCACGGCCAACCGGAGACCCTGAGATTCACTGGAAGTCCAAAAACCTTAGCATTTCTGATGATCTCTGAAAAGCCTTTCATAGAAAAAAAATCATTGGAGTGGTTGGTCTAGATTTAGTATACTTAGGACAACTTGACCAATGAGGATTTCTAATTCATCTATTGTTTTGTATTTCGTCACTTCTGCACATCACATTCTGTTTCCGTTTCCCCTTTAGTTGCATTTTCAGTAAATCAGACTGTAGTACTTTGACTGTTCTCACTCTCTGTTGGTTATCCAGGTATAAACTCTGCTTTGCAACAAAAACAAACAAACAAGAGAATGACGGGAGAGATCTTGCCTGATAAAAGGATAAAATGGAGTTGCTGCCATGTTTGTGAGCTGTAAAAGTACGCAGATTCTGGTCTGCTTACTCTCATTGGCTCTAGCAAGGAATTTTTCTGAGGAAATCCATTCTGGATCACAAAAAACATCTTTGATATTTACTTACATATTTGTTTTGACTGAAATATGAGTTAAAATTCTCTTACAGACACACTAGACTTGAAAACTATTCGGCAAATGATCGGTTGCAACAAGCCTCAAATGAGGTCATTCATTCAAAAAAGGTTAAGAGGAGTAAATCATACACAAAAACATGACTGAAAAGCTTCAGTATGCAGCCCGCCTAACATGAAAATCCACAAAGGCAGCATAATTCGCAGCATGGTGCCTAATAACAGTCATTATGAAAATAAATTATACTATTAATCACAGTTATAATGATATAAACATGTAGCCTGCAGAGCTAAAGCAGGTGCAGAAAGGCTGCAGTGCTGCGGAAGTACGGGCAGACAAAGACAAGAAGGGAGGGTATCAAACACAAGGACAGAGGGGATGCATGATTCTTCTCTTTGTGCAGGCATCTAAAATGCAAAGATTTTCAAACTTGTCTGTAAATGATACCAGTACTGATAGATATGCATATAAATTAGTTAACTTCATGTAATTTATTTGGATAACACATTTATGTATATTCAACAGCTTCTTTCGCCTTTTTAGAGCAACAAACAGCATCGTAACAATCTGCTGACAGACAGTAAGATGTGAGAAACATTTCTTTGTGGAGCTTATGCTTTCAAATTATTAAACAACAGGTTTTTAGAAACTCTAAAAGCACAATGATGGTGCGTCTGATTATATACTATGTTTTCTTTTAAGATCAAATTTAAAGGGTCTTTCTGATCAGTACAAAAACAAAACTACTGTAAGTAAAAATTAACTAATACTATCAGTAGTATGCTACCGGTATCAGCAGATACACAACTTTCTGGTAATATTTAGCCAAATTTTTTTTGCATCAAGATTGTGGAGTTTTTTGCATAAATTGAGAGAACAAACTCCCAAAATAGGGAGGCTTTTCTGTCAGCAGGTAAGTAAATCAGTGTTTTAGCTTTTAAAGAGCAGGTGAAGCTTGGTTTTACTGTAACTGTCAGAAATACTTTTTAACACCTAATGTTGGTGTAATCAAAATAAAACTAGTTCAAGTCATTTCTATAACTATATCAGTAATGGCCAAACTATAGCTATGAAATATTGGCATATCAGATATTGGCAGAAACCAAAATTATGCATCCCTACAAATAACATTTTGAACTACAGAGCACCTGTTTTCAACACAGTGTGAATTCAACTCTTTATCATATGCAAAATTACTGATATTTTAGGGTTATTTTACAGATACATGTCAGTCCAGGATGATAAATATTAAATCAACCCATAACAGAATCTGAAGTTGCATTATTCTCCAAAGAGAGGGAAAACAGCTTAGTCACAAAAATGTATTTGTACATGGAAGTTGACAAAAAACTTTACATTTCAGTGGATAACTGACATGTTGCTGTATTTTTAGAGTTGGGTTTTCTGAGATTCATTCCAACTGTAAACACATTAACCACAGCGATTTTGATCAGCTCTGACCTTGTAAGAAAGAAAGTCTGGGAAACTAAGCTTCACATTGCTGCAGATGGGGCCAAGAGCTCAATGTCGTGAATTGAATTTAAACCAACTTCGTTAAAACAATATCAGAGTGTTTGTACACTTTCACCTGAAGTGAAATAGAACCAAAACAAAAGGCATAAAAGAGAAGCATAACAAATGTGTTAAGTACAGTGAGCAATGATCCAAACTCTGTTCTTAGCTTACTCTCCTACAAATCATAAAGTAACAGATGTCTTGGCCCCATCTTCAGCAATGTATTGCCTAACTTCTGTACCAGTTCTGTCCTAGCAGGGACAGAGCTGGTAAAATTGCTGTGGGTAATGTATTTCCAATCCAAGATACCTCATACAGCTCTACTTTGAAAATACAAACACTACATCTTTTGTCAAATATTTAATAAAGGCAGTTTAATTCATCACACCATCTAGAATTCAGTACGTCACAGATAAACAAGGAAAAACTATTTTAGGCCTTTCATTTCAGAAATCAAATTCAAGACATTTGAAGACTTAAAAACAGGGGTGGGCAACTGCGAGCAACATGCTTTCTCAATGTGACCCACCAGTCTGTTTAAAATGAAATGTACATATATGAAGAAAACATGATAAAATTAAAATGGAAATATGTCAAAGAAAAAAGAGCTATAAGCTGCTTTGGTAGTCTGGTTTAGCTTAGCTCAATTTCTTCTAAAATTAAAGGTGTTTCCAGGGTTTCTGGTTTTGCAGAGTGGTAAGCAACCAGGCCCGTCCCATACATACTTCTGCTGGTCTGGATTTGACTCTGGCCTGAGGTCCATTTTCAGAATTTCCTGCCCCTTCTAACAACCCTATCTCCTGTCTCTTCCCCAGTAATAAGAGCAGAAAATTGCAAAAAATAAAAAAATAAAAATAATAAAATAAAAATAAGGGTAAAAAAGTGTTTCCACTGTCTAATGTAGGAAAAGGTTACCTAAATAACCAATCAGTGCAATCCCTCTTTTTAGGCACTCTCTTGTTTGGGTGCAGAGTGTACCACACTGATCCCAAAGGATGGAGCTAAAAACGCTGCAGTCTGTTGATTAGTCACAAAAATCGTCACTTCCTGTGCAACAGCAGGTAAAATGAAAGCAACACACAGCACTATTATTAAATCATCTTTAAATCATCTGTGATAAAGAGCCCGGAGCAGTGATCAGGGTTGCACTCCTTCCTTGCCGCTGTTGGAAAGGAAGAAGTTCAGAGGGAGTGACCATCATTTTCCGGCTAAAACCTCCGCCCCCAGGGGAGGGTACAGCTTGCAGTGGAAGTGAGATCAGGGCCTATCGCTCCAAACCGTACCAAAATGTACAGAACCATGTCTGACTGCTCAGTGGAAACTTGGCTATATTTGGCTTTAATACTTCCTGTGAAGAATCCTTTTATGCAATTGTCCAACTAAAAATAAGAATTCAAGTTTAATATTTTATGCTCTGTTGCTTGCCAAAAAAAGTTGCTGTAACTGGTTTAAATTCTGTGTTTGTCTAACTAGATTAAGTACTACTACTTGCATTTGGGTTAAAATATATACTAGATTAATTTAAAAAAAACTTTTGTAAGCTATGTAATGTACCTTTTGTTAAAGGTTCCATGTCCTGGTAGATCTGACTGTTAACATTATGTCTTGGTGTCTCTTAAGCAAGAATGTGGTTTAATTTTGAAGAAAAAGGAAATTTCATCACTGTAGAAGATCAGATTAGGGTAGGGCGTCCAAACCAATAACTCACAAGGAATTGATATCATTAGTCTTTTTTGTTTTCCAATGTTCTTATCAATTTCTTCTGCATGCTTAATCAATTTACACACTCTAATCAGAGGCAATCAGCAGGAAATTATCAAGTCAAAACTCAAGGGGACAAGGGGCAAAGTGGTCTTCCAAACTGAAGCAGGAATTGAGAAAGGAATCAATAAAGAACTGGATCAGCAAGTAGAGCTGTTAACAGCACTGATATCAATTACATCGTATCTACTCTTTTCCTTAAACTAGATGCAGCTCGTTTTCCCTCTCCTTTGGAAATGCTTTGACCTGAGGGGTTGAGAGGTGAGCTCTGTTGTTCTAACAATAATTTATGGGAGAAGGAAAGAGGCATTAGAGGCCGTGGAACTTTCAAACGATCATGTCAAGTAGAAAACACACATGTAGATGGAGGCTGTATAAACATGGCATAATAAACACCAGGAAGTAAAAAGAGGACATTTTCTCTAATGAGAAATAGTCTGTTTCTCTGTGAACTAAGAGTTTAGTTAAAGATACCATGTTTTTCACCTCAAGCCCCTGATAACAACGCTGATTTTGCAAGACAAGGGGCATTTAACTATTCTAATTGTAATTTTAGCTCAAAGGTATCCTAAAAATCGTGACGATTTGGCCCTCAGGCAGTGATTATAATGTAAATGTGGCCCTCTTGGTGACCGAAGTTTCCCATCCCTGCTTTTAAAAGGAAACGCCAACTTTTTTTTTCAGATTTTCATGTCATGCCGCACTCCTGAGTACATGAAAAGCAGAAAGACACAATTTTTTCATCAACACAGTAACAAGGAAGAGACGGGTAGAGTTTGCCCACCAGTACTTGGTCTAAAACACTGTGAGTCAATGGGTAGCATTAGCCTGCCTCTGTCCACAGTCATCAAATAAACTCTTCAGCAGCTATAAATAGTCCTGTGTGCTTGTTGTGACTCATTTTTTTTACTGTGTTATGTTACATGATCGATTTTTAAACTATGATTGGCACCTTATGTACTTTATGGAAGAAATACATCCGTGTATTATTCTGCTGACCTACATACTAGTACTTCCGCTCTTTCAAAAATTACATTAAGAGCTAATATTAGTCTAGAAATAGATTACATCATGTAAATGTAAAAAAATAAATAAATAAATACCAACAAGCTCACAGGATGGCTTAGAGTTGCTGAAAATATATCTGATGACTGTTGGCAGAGGCAAGCTAACACTGCCCATTAACTCCCAGTGTTTGAGCTAAGCTAATTTGATGTGGGCAATTTTTGCCAGTCTCTTTTTGTTACTGCATGCAGAGTGGACAGTATGCTGTCTGCTTGCTTGTCATGGACTCGGGAGTGTGACAAGACAAGAAAACAAAAATGTTGGCATATCCCTTTAAAAGAATGTGCAGGAATCCTGTATGTATTTGCAGTAAAAATCTCCAGAATTCTTCAAACCTGCAAATACTAACGTTACACCAGTGGTTATATGCACTCTTAATGAAAAGTCAAGCATACAACTCAATTAGTGCAATGAGGCAGCGGCCTATCCAGCTCAACCCAAAATTCTGAGAGAAAACAGGATCTGAATCTTCTTTCATCTTGAGCAAACATGTACAGCCATTCACAAACAGACAACGGCACACAGAGGGCCACACAAACACACAGCCAGGGGCTATTTGTTTTTCAGTGTTACATGTGTGATATTGTGACTTTTTAATTAAAATACATCATCCCAACACAACCTCAGTTGTGTCATTAGTGAAGAAGAGGGCATGAAGTCTCACAATAACTGCACCAGCCTCTTTATGCAGCAGCATGAATATAAAACAAGAGAAACTCAATCCTGCGTAATCTCAAAGATAAATTGTTCTCCTGCTGTAGGACATTTAAGGAGCAAAATGCCGACTCTACTTCAGCCATTAGACACGCTATAGAAACCAAATACCAGCCACTGCGCTCGCTGACGTAACTTTTCAGCACCTTGGAGAGCGCCCCAGCCAAGACTATCTGAGCTGAAATGAAAGCGGTAATAATAACAATACTAATAATAACCCACATCGTGCAGCAGAGCGGCTGAGTGCACTCATCAATACAAATTAATTTGATGTAATCGTCTTAACCACGTTTAATTATTTTATGCTACATCAGCACAAAGTACAGCTGAGGTTGTTCATGAGCATGAAATTAGCATTCAAATATTTACAGTAGCTCGTTAAAGAAGGAGAGGAGGGGTGAGCGAGGGTGAGAGGCAGAGGAGAAAGAGAGAGATGAGAGCGGGATGGGAAACATTGAACAAAAAATGTCTTTCTTTTTCCATCATGTTGCCAGAATAATAAACCCTGATGTGTTTATAGTAAAAATCAAATCATACTGATAACGGATTGAGAACATAGCAACAAAGATGTGATCGAAGCCCAAAAGTGGGGACAGTTTTTGGTGCCAATTTCAGAAAAGCATTCAAAGTCTGACACTTTTCTGCAAAATGATCAAATCTTCAGTATTTTTAATCTATGGTAATGTAAAAAAAAGACTTCAAACTTAACATTTTATCAGCAAAATGATCCAGTTTTGTTCCAACATTTGAAAACTGTTGGGCATGTTTGCAGACTTGGAGGAGAGAGTAGGGGAGGACACACTGCAAACCGGCCACAGGCTGGATTGAGCCCGGGCCAGCAGAAGCATGTAAATGGGTCGTGCCTGGTTGCTTACTACTGTGCCAAAACAGCACCTCAACCGGAAGAATTTAAACTGTTAATTTTCTGTTAATCTGTTAATCTTTTAAAATAAAATAAAAGCTGATCAGTTGATCAAAATTAATACCTGTAAACACTGATACCTTCCACCGATCAGCTGTGGATTAACCTCATGTTTGCTCTTAAATGTCATCTGCCTGTCTGCTGAAATTCAAGCAGGGACCAGCAGCTAAAAAGCTAATCATCGAAGTCAAACAAGCAACACGTGCCTCCAAAACAAGTGTACAACAGTGTTTAGTGAGGTCCTGTCTAAAACAGTGTGATGCGTTCAGGGTGGCTCAGTAAAATGCATATTTGACAAAGCAAAAACATGTGTTTAAATGTATATTACAGAGTTGGAGATTTAGATTTTTCCTGAACCTTGTCTTCTTAAGTGAACACATTTTATCAATGAGATCATATTTTTAAGTGTGTTGCCTTTAATTCATTAAACCATTTACACTGTTGTGCTTGTTGGGCTGAATTAATAGTTTTAGTCAGTCTCTCAAGAATTTTGTTTATTAACATGATGAAAACAAGTGAATAATGAGTATTTTTATTGTGTAATTCAGACATCCATACAGTAGGATAATTGTTTCATTGTTTCTTAAGATCTTTTTGTTTGGCTTTGTTGAGCAAACCAAAACATGAAACATGATTGGTATCCACTAATCTCACAAACTGGTGATTGGTACTGGCCAAGAAAAGCCTGATTGCGCATCCCTAATAAATACCCCTTACAAAGAAAAAACTGTTAACTCCACAATATCATATTTTTTCCAAATAAATCAACCTGTGATCAATGAGGATTCTACTGTGAGAGGGTCTTGCTGAATACAACATTTTTACTGAGCACTAGCTTGAGAGTCGCATATATTTCTTTTAATCATCGCCAACATGAGTTATATTGATTCAAACAACATAGTATTGACCCATCATTCCTTTGAAAATTTGTCAACATATCTCACAAATCCAATATACTGCCCTGAGGGAGGGAAAAATGTTTGTATGCCTCATGTTTGTATCTCATAAAGAATCCCACATATTTCTATAACAGCCCATGAGCTCGTGTTCAGCCTGTAAATCCAGCTCCTTTCTGCCCTAAAGGTCTCCTGCAAGGTAGATTTTTTTAACAGACCTCTGCTCTGACAGCTGATTGGCTGGTGTATGTCTGTCCATAGCAGTAACCTTTCCAAGTGAGCGCATCAAATAGAGACCCTCGAAAACAGGCGGGGAGGGGGCTCAACCTCAAAGGCTGCCTGTGTGATGCAGGCTCATTGATAGGCAGTGAACATGGCAGAGAATGACACACACACACACACAAACACAGGCTTTATAAAGCTGAATCTTCCTGCCCTTTCATTGGCTGAGCACGGCTCCAGGCCGTAAATATGCCCAGTAAACGCACACCTGTGGCCGCGCAACAATTAGCTCCAACAGCGGTCCAAGCATGATGCTAATTAGCCTCAGTTTCCTGTGCTTGGCTAATTTGACAGCTCTCCAAGAGCGAGGAATAGAAAAGAAGACCTGCGTAATTGACGTTCAGCTGAATCTAATGATGTTTTTTCTTGTGGCAAAGTTATAAAATGACATCCAATGAAAGAAAAGAATAAGACTGTGAGTACTGATCAGAAGCAGTGGCTCTCAACTGGTTTACTGGGGTTAAATTGGGATGTAAAGGGAGTAGTAAAATTTATTTTAATCAACCTTGCCTTGATAATGAGTGAATTTTGGAAAATCTGGAAAGCAACCAATATTTACCTAAGCAGCACAATATTGTTGGCATGCGTTGGCAGGTTAAAGCTCTGAAGTAGATTATTGCCAAGAGTCTGGCATTTACATTTTTATGTTCCTTGAGTTTCTATTTGCATCTCTATTTTTACTTTTACTATTCGATACCCCTGATTTCTTAGATAAATTACATTGTTTATATATCCTTTTTGTTGTTGTTGTGCCTGTATCTAGGGATGGGAATCAAAAACCAATTCCAGTTTAGATCCATAACATTCCCCTCAAGGTGTCAACTTCATTCATCTTTCTGCTAAATGATTCACTTGTCATTTCCTTCCACTGTGTTCTGCATGCTTTATAAATCAAGAGTGTCACACTCTCATCAGAGGCAGTCAGCAGAAATTATCACAAGGAAGTAAAAAATGGGATCATGGCAGACAAGGGCAGACAAGGCTCTGACAGGATAAAAAAATGAAAGCATGCACAGGAGCCATTCCAGTGCTAAGGGACACATAAAGTCTAAATTTCCATGTGCACATATGAGGCAAGAGAGAGAAAACGCTCATTAAACATTACATAAACAGCCATGTGACCAAGATAAACCACACAAAGCTAGACATCAAGTCCTAAAACAAAAACCAACTAAGTACTGAGATCAATGTAGGAAATTAAAGTTGCAACTAGGGGTGCAATGATCAATCGATCTGGATTGATACATTGATTGGTTAAGCAATGATCCAATCACATCCATGGAAACTCAAAACATCAATTAACATCATCACCTTTAATATACGCCTTTATTATGAAATCCTGACTGGACATGCATGTCACAGTTTCCATCCAACCACGCGTCGTTCTGAAGTTTCCAGGCTCTCAAGTCTCACACATTCAGCGTATGAGACACACATTTGAACCTTTTCAGACTCTCACACGCCACACCTGATAATTCTCCTGCTTTAAAATATGTTGTGTAGCACCCACCGAGTAACACTGCTGTATGCAAACGTGTAGCAAGACGCCAGTCAGAAAATAGCTTGGCTGTGTCCGGGTAAGATACGGTCGATTTGACAGCAGAGGATGCAAACTGCACACGAGTGCACCGAGTTACCTCATCGTGTGATTTTGTAGCGTACTGACCAATGAAATAACATAAAGTTAGAAAGGAAAACAGAGACAGTTTAGTGTCATTCCTCTTCCACATCGACTACTAAACAGTGAAACAAAGTCTGATCACACTGACATACAAACTGTGGTTACCAGGCATACAATTAAACAAAATCTTCAATGGTGAGTTTTCAAGTAAAGTTAATAGTTCTAATGTTGAACATGAGAAATGTTTGGATTCAATTAAAATCAAGACCACACATTTTAGGTTGATGGAGCATGGTCAAATGTTAGAGGTCAATAGTAAAAAAAATAATAATAATAATTCAGTAATTTGTATTATAATGTTGCATCATTACTTGATATAATATAAAAACATTACAATATAACAATCAGACCCATAACGTAATTGTGGGGGGGAAAAAGCACCTTACCTGAATTAATCCAATTTTAATTACAAAACATGATTAGATCATACAGATGGTTAAAATCCTCTTTAAACTATCATACCCAAAGGTCAGCACATTTTCACATTTCAGTAATAAAACTATAAAAACTGCTTTGTATTTCTTTCTTGCTTTAGGAAAAAGTAGCTGATTATGTTCAGTGAGTATATCATATCTTAAATCATTCGAAGGCCCCTGAATCGTATCGCATCAAGATCGAATCATGACAGACTTTATGATATCGGCAAATATCATATTGTTGTCCAAAGAATCGATGTTGTATCGTATCGTCATGAAACTGGTGATTTACACCCCTAGTTGCAACTCATTTCACAAATTGACTCACTAATTTTCAGCACAACATTGAGAGAAGAAAAACAAGGCATTTTATTCATCACTATAAACAATTGTGAGGCCACATCAGAGAACACATTCAGACCGCATGCCTACCTAAGAAGTTAATTTGGCATCTCCCTATTGCATCAGCTTTTGGTGGAAGAGCCCTAACCTGGCACACTGGATTACAGTTCAATATATTTCTCTAGTTCATGTGCCCACAGAAAGTGTTTGGAGAGGGCAGAATCTTTCACAAGCATATTTGGCAGATGACTGGAAGATCAGTCAATGTTTGTTACAAGCCAATCATATTAGGCTGGAGGTTCTGCACTACAGTCACTTTATAAAAGAAGAGGAGCACAAAAATCTTTACTGGAGAGAGGTTTGTAGTGTGGTTTGTCTTTTATTTAATAAAGAAATGTGGTCCAGATCTGATAAATCTGTTACTGAAGCTGTTAGCATCCATGCTAATCTGTGTGAGTGTTTTTTTTTGGGCCACTCACAATCATGGTAGATTGGGGGTCGGCAAGACGGATCTGTCTGATTGCAGACAATTAATCAGGCTGATCCAGCTGCTGTGCAAGGTGAGAGACTACATGCTTTAGCCCAAAAATATCAGTATTGGCAAAAATTAATTCTGAAATTTGGCATTTCTGATTTTGACAAATATCTAGTATTGTGCACCCCTAGTTCTTGCCATAAATGTGGAAGCTTTTCACTGAATTCACAGCATAATCATCAGCTATCTATCAAGAGAGTGCATTAGGCTTTTGCAGCTTGGTTCCACCGTTAATATCGAAAATACACTTCAGACATCCTGCAAATGATATTCAAATCATTTGTTTTGACAACTTAATGTCTGTTTGACATAGAATCAATCCATCTTTAATGGTGGATCTAAATGTTGTTTCTCTTTTTCGAAGTCTGCTTTAAAAAACAAAGTGTGACTATAAGAGGAACAGGTTGTGTACAAGTCAAACCACATGTTTGATTCATGTCTTAAGTGGCCTCTCTTTTTAACCTACTCTATTATCCTGCCTCTTTGTGAATCTATGAGAGTTTTTTCAAGGTCTACTCTACAACATTTTTCATTCCATGAACTAGATTGGCTTGAAATTTAGAAAAATTTGGGTCACAATTTCTCATCTAGACAGCGGTGGCTCCTCAAGGATAAATAACACCGGTGTAAAGCAGTGCTTTTCAACTGGCAGACTAAGAATAAAGACTGGGTCACAGAGCTTTCTCACTCAGTTAAGTGTGTGCCTGTCGAAGTCAACAGGGTAAAGAACTTTGACAGGAATCCATACCTTTCATTTTTTGTCTGTTTTGCCTTGTTGACAATGTGAATGTGTTTGTTTTCTTGGGAGTTCGACTGATTTTTCACATGACGGTGTCTTTATCTCTCAGTTCTCTTGAAAACAATTGAAATTTATGGAGTCTCAATACTATCAGCCCAATATTGGTACAGATAGATAAAGGCTTAAAAGTTACTTAAGTTATAATATAGATAAGTGTAAACATTCTGAGCAACATTTAAAGTAGATATGTTGGACTTATATATCTGCACAATGCACATTAGGCACATACAGCATGTTTATGTTCCATGATGTTGTTGTTTCTGCTTCTGTTGAACTAACACAGGAAGACTTACAGCTAAAGCCTTGCACAGGAGACTTATTATTTTCAATTAAGGAAATTGTGCATTGATTTTTGGCTAGAATTGCTTTGGGAATATCAGCATATCTGTAAGCTTAATAGCAAAAATCCATCAGTGTGACTCCTGAAAGTTTACACTTTATCACAGCAAACAGAGCTAAATAAATCAAATGCTAGCGTCTCCTCTGAGGGCATCTGTAATGATTTTTCCGGACAATTTTTTTGCTCTGTCCAATCTACGGTCCTAGATGAAATATTTATCATTTAAATTACTTTTCCTTTTCCTAATTTGGGTCACAATTTCTAAATGAGGAAGTGGCGGAGGGTCCTCATGGACTAAATAGTTTTCAAAACACTGATGCAGCACAGTCGTCAGAACCCAAGAGACTGTCCCAGCCTGTTTTCAGCAGCTGGAAAATGTGCCTAGACTCTAATATGTATTGAGACTTATTTATCGTGCTATTCTGGGATAAGAAACTTGGATTTCACATGAAAAAGAACAAACTTTTACTAGTTAAGGACAATGTTATCAGCACAATATTGGTTTAATTTTTTATTAAAGGGCCAAACTGCCAAGTTTATCAATGACTAAGCTTGAGTTGCTGTTTTTTTGGTGAAATTGGATTTAATTTCTGATTTGATCCTCAAGGAAAAACCATCGAGAAACACTGGTGTCAAGCAGCGGTTCTCAAAGTCTCAAATGTCTCTGATATAATATTGTTGAGAAAAATCCACGATGTACACAATATGCAATAATGTGTTTTCATGTGATTTCAGCATTTTCACGATGAGTGTTTAGTAGGAATGTCCAACATTCAAGTTCACTGTGTCGATATTTCAGAATCCATGACCTTTATCCATGACAGTTTACCTTTGAAACCAGATGTAAACACAAAAATAACATTTCATTCCCTAATAAGGATGATGTTGGTTTTAAAATGTTGATATTCAGTGAAAATTAGGGTGAAACATTTCGGTATATGTTCACTGTGCAGATACACTGTATATGGCTTATATTATCTGTAAATATTTGCAGTGTTTTAAATCTGCAGATACAACACATAACTTTTTACACTACTATCTGCTAATACTGATATTGTGTTGATAATACCGAGTATCTCTCATGTGAATATCTAAAGATCTCTAGAAATAAGTCCAAACTTACCAGGAATGCACCACATAGGCACAGCATTGACAGAGAGCAGCTTAAAAATCTGACAGCACTATAAACAGTTGAACCAAAATGACCAATAATAACAGCAAGCACATTGACCTGCACTGAAAGTCAACATAAATCAGGGTTTTGTTTTCAGGGTTAAAATATATATGTTGAACATGTTGTTCATATAAACCAGAGATTTTTGTATTCCACATTTTAATGCTATTTTTTTCACTGTGTTTGTAAAATGTTGTGGTGAGCTACACTAGTGTGCCTTAAATCAAGTCTTCTGTCCAACCATAGCTATTACAAATAACTCCTTTTGGGTGCATCATTATTTGCTGTACAACTGCAGTTCTGTCATTGTCAACCATCTCTATACAGCTGTCAGGAGAACACTGTCTTTAGCCAATAACAGAACTAGAAGGTTGAACTAGACTTTTTCTTTCTTCTATTTAAAAGCTCCCCTATTTTTATTAAATGTGGCCAAGATTAAATGAGTTTGTGTTTTTACTGTGACTAAAGTTTCAAAATAGTTTTTACATATTTATTGGATATCTACTTCAAAAGAAGTACAGCTCTATGTCTGTTTAAATCGGGTTTGAGATAAACTTCTACAAAGCAGAAAGAAATTTCAACACCTGTTTAAAAGGCCATTAGCATAATTCTGAATATGGTGTGTCTTGAGATTCTGGCTTGAATTTAACTGTTCCTCTGGAAAGAGACAATGATGCTAACAGCTAAGTAACAAAAGGCTTAAAGCTGCTTACATTAACAAAGTAAAGTATATAATTTATGCATTGGCTAAAATGGACTTGTCATCATTTGTGTTTTGGACATCAGCAATAGTCTAACATCATGCATCCCTGAAATTTCAATTATAGAGTGAAAAATGTGGAAACTAAATGAAAACATGCATGGTCTCTTGCAGCTTCTGCCATCATGTACTCCCAAATGTTTGTCCTGCCCTTGCTTTGTGTAACCACGTGTTTTGTTGCATTTCATGGCCAAACTGCCACATTTATGATCAAATGAATCTGAATTTTTGATTTTCTGGAACTTTGTGCCTCTTATTTTTTTCAAGAGGTAGAAACTCTGTGGCCAGACCACTTGAAAACCACTGGAGAAAAAGACAAGACGTGATGACTTAAAGGCTTCATATAGAGCCACCTACCCCAGTGTTGTCATGGTGACAATGGTGTACCAAAACGCAGCAGGGATACTGGTGAACTTGCTGGCCGTGGAGCCTTTCTCTGCATAAAACATGACCGTGGCAAAGATAATGATGGCCATGGTGAGGGAGAAGAGGAGGAAGCCCAGCTCGGAGGCGCAGCTCTTCAGAGTGTAACCCAGGATGCGCAGTCCCGCGGAGTGCCGGGAGAACTTGAAAATCCGAAAGACCCGGAAGACTCTGAGTGTGACGAAGGCGCCGCTCACCTGGTCGTTGTCGGTCATGACCAGGCCGATGTAGTAAGGCATGATGGCCACCACGTCGATGACGCTCATCACACTTTTCATGAACTTGTAGCGGCTCGGAGCGGCGATCAGACGCAGGAGGTACTCGACGGTGAAGATCATGACGCACGCCGTGTCCAAACAAAAGAAAGCCAGCGCGTAACGGTCCCCGCAGGACACCTCCTTCGACCTGTTGGGCAGGGTCCCGCAGGGCACCGTCTCCACCACATTGGCCATCACGGATATGGCGATGAAGAAGCCCGTGACGTAGTAGAAGACCAGCGCTAAGGTGCTGGTGTGAGGGTTTTCAAACGCGCGCCACAGAAACTCCCGGTACGTCAGGTTAACGGGCGTGACGTCATTGTTCATGTCCGTATCCTCGTCGTCTTGAAGCCTTTCTGCATTTTCGCGCCTCCGGTCCTTGTACTCCTCATAGCAGCAGTCTCCAATTATCTCAGGGATGATACCGAAGAACGCCAGCTCCTCGTCGTACGCGGATATGCACTCCTGGCGCGGGTAGTGCAGCTTCCCCGTGCGGTAAAAATTTAGGATATGCCGAAAAATGTCAGGGTCACGATCGAAAAAGTACTCATTTGTCTCCTCGTGGAAGAAGAAGTCCCTCTCCGTGCTCCCCAGCAGAGTGTCCGGGTACCTCTCCAAAGTGGTCCGCCACGTCTGGAACTTGGTGCCGCTCACGTTGAGGATGATGAGTCCGTCCTGGGCTTTCCGCTTGTCTTGAGGGGGCATGGGCATGGGGGTGCTCGCCACGGGCATCCATCCTATGGCCGCCGCTCGGGCGAACGGGAGCCATGCCGCTACACCTGCTGCCATGCTGACCTGTGGTGTCTGATACGAGCCTGGTCCGCTTTCTCACAGTGCTACGGCTCGGAGATGAATCGCATCTGCAGGAGACACAGTATAAAACACTGGTAAAGGTTTTCAAGCATCTCAACAAAGAGGAAACTGACTTCTATGGACACTGCGCATTGCACTCACTCTCCAGCCACTTTGCGGCAGAATATAAATTGGATTCCCCACCAAAAAAGCGGCACCAATGAATGCGCAAAAACACTTGTTCCATTGATAAATACGCACCTTAGTCTTCAAACTGCATCCACTGTGAGTTTAACAGAACCCCCTTGCGATTTCGCCTCCCATCTATCTGTCACTGCAGCTGCACGGTAGAGGAGGTAAACCGGGCAGAAATAACGTCGCATCAACAAGTTAAACAATCCAGCTCCTCAGCACCGAGCGGTCATTCGTCCGAGCGCGGTCTCCCTCTCCTCTCCATCCGCAAGGCAGCGGCGCTCACTTTACATGCGTTTTTTTTTACCCCTCTCTCCGTTGCAGCTACACTCCTCAATAAACTCCTGTTTCTCTCGTCGACTGCAAGACCACCCTCCCCCCCTCTTTTTCCTCACCAGCCCCGACTGTCGAGAGAGGAGAAGAGAGAGAAAATCATATGCAGAAAGAGAGAGGGAGAGAGAGAGAGGAGTGGTCCTATCTGCACCCAGAAATGCCGCTGCTGCTTCACTGTGGGGGGATTAATCGATGCGTAACGATGCTCTAAGTAGGCGGCATCTCCAAAAGCTTCAGGTTGATGCACGTATGTTTGTGTTTGCTCCTCGCGCACACCTTCACAGCATCACTTCCAAAACATGTGTGATGCTGAACACACCAGGAGGGAACCAAAAAGGGGCTTATCTGGATTTATTCACAGACATTAATACACAAAGTTCTTGGAAGTTGTCAGCCTTTCATTTATTTAATCCAAAGTCAGGGGTGGTTCTAGTCATTTGAAAGCCCCGGGCAGAGACCAGCATTAGCCCCCCTCCCCATTTAAGTAAAAACAAATAAACCATGTAAACAAAAATGTTGATGTGCTCTTGAAGGCAGAAACTCAGTTCTCTTTAGAAATATTTGTAGCCAAAAGAGAGAGAGCATTTTCTCTTTTTAAAAACTGATGTTGAAATTAAAAAAAAAAAGTTTGAACAAGTGGGAGATAATTCTGACATACTTGATGGACTGTTTTTCAGACCCTTGGGATACATTTTAAGTCTAACTGGGTAACATCCCTGTTTGGATGGCCGGGAAAACAACATGAGAGGTGATTAATAGAATGTTCCAGCGATCATAGGGATGGGAATCAAAAAGCAATTCCAGTTCAGTGTCTATAACAACTACACTTTTAAAAATATCAGAGTAATTCATGTTAAATACTGGCTGATAATTGGAGTGATTTCATGGTGATGTCAGTTTTTCAGAGTTGCATTAATTGAATTGAGACTAAGGGCGTTTTCACACCAACCACATTTAGTGCGCACCAAAGAAGTTTTGGCCCAGGGTTTGGTACGTTAGTGTCAATGTGAATGCAACCACCGCCCTTTGGTGCGCACCAAATCAGCCGGTCCGAGACCTCCATGAAGGGGTGGTCTCGATCCGCTCCATCTCTCTACATTTGGTGCGGTTTCACTGGTGTGAAACAAAGTGGTCCGAACCAATCTACTTTTGATGCATTACTTCCTGTTAATCCCGCGGTTGAATCTTTTGCTTACTCAATTTGTCGATTTGTTTATTCTGGTTGAGGATTACGATGATTTACGAGGCTCCAGAAGGTCGCTGATGCCGTCTCAAACACGATAAAAAAAAACACATTTGAAGGAAAATGTAGAAGAGAGCGAAACGTAAACATTGACTGTCTGGTGTAGGAAATGGTTACCATGGTAGCCTCTTCTTCATTCTCCTCCATGCACAGGGAGAACATGCAAACTTCACGCAGAAAAGCCCTGAACAGCACTACAGCGTTAATTTTTTTTTTGATCCTATTTTTTATCAAAAAACTTTTTATCCCCTGATGAAAACTAGACAGTAACTAATAAAAGCAAGCACACAAGGACGAAAACTAAAACTAAATTAACTGGCATTTTCATCAACAATAAAAGCTAGACAAAAATGTTTGACAGAGTCTTTATCCAATAAGACCTAATATAATCATGTAGAAAGAAGAGAGAAGGTAGAAATACATCCCATCACAGCTACTTTGGTTGTGTGGAAAGTTGGGGAGCGATACAATCAGAGCTGCTCTCTTCTTGAACTGATATATTCATGTAGAGCAGGTTCACTGTTGATAACGCCTTATACTTTACACATCATATTTTAGTCGACTAAATTTACAGTAGATTTCATCGACTAAAATCTTATAAAATTTCATTTACTAAAACTAGTCCAAAATTTAAAAAATAGGATGGTTAAATTATGACTAAAAATAAAAGACATTTTAGGCAAAATACTTAAAATAAATCAAAACTGCTGTCAAAATTAACACTGGTGCACTACTTGCAGCACCACCATGCTGCCCACTCTGGCACAGGGATAATGATAAATAACGGTAGTGTTAAAAAAATCACAGTTAGTTATTGTGAATTCATATATATATATATACATATAGATGCTGTTCAGATCTGATAAAAACACATCTGAAGCTGTTCGTAAGGTATTTTTTCATGCTTGTAGCTCCCACCTCTTCCTGCTCTTAAGGACTTTCAAAGCACAAGCGCTGTACTTTGGAGCTTGGCAAAATGGATCTGTTTGATTACAAACATTGAAACAGGCAGATCCAGCTGCACTGCAAGGTCATATTTATTTGCTTTGATCAGCTGTTGTTATATTTGTCTCAATTTGACATGTTGGTGTGCTTCTTAGTTAGTTAAAATTACTCTGTACAGCAAAAACTAAAACAGATAATACAACAATATATCAGTAATCACTGATTAAAAATATTAAAAGGCATACATATATATATATATATATATATATATATATATATATATATATATATATATATATATATATATATATATATATATATATATACATAGTTTAGCATGTCTTATCTAAAACAACAGCTACGTACCTTTTGTCCCTCAGGCCATCAGGCTGTACAAGTCTTCAGTAGAGGGGAGGAGGAGTAACAGGAAGACTGAGGGCAGGAAGGAGCAGTAGCCAACCTGTAACTATATATGTTTTTATATTTATCTATATTTGGTTTATATCTATCTTTTTTATATCTTCTTATCTGTTAGACTGAACTGCTACTGCAATCCCAATTGCAGGGAGTTTTTCAAATGAATTTATAGAGTTCAATCTAATCTAATGTAATCTATTATTTGTGATGTTTGGCAATATTGTTTTTAAAAAATTCATACAAATAAAGTTTATTGACTTAAATTGAGAGAGGGAGAGCAAAAACTGTCAGTTTCATCTAGTTGCCCAAATATTGTCAAACATTGTAAGCCTATGTTGGCAATTTACACCTAAATCTCGAGGTTCCTTGGAGCATGTGCCCCGGGCAACTGCCTTTCTTTGCCTGATAGCTAAGCCAACTGTGTCCACAATGCTGCAACTCAAGTCTCAGGTCTAATATTACTCATAGTAGAGAGGGATTCAGTGATTTCACTGTTTGTCTTCAGTATTAGAACTCTTGTAAAATTTCCATGCACATAGACAGAGAAAAAGACGTATTGATTGTAATATTTAGACTTAAATGGACTTCACGAGAATTAAATAGAGGACTTAAGATCAGCAACAAATCGAGATCGATAATGTTTCCTGGATCGCGTGGTTCTGTGATGCCATTCAGAGGACTTACACAGCTTAAAAGGTCAACATCATCGGGCTACACTGCCGTCCTGACATTTTCCAAAATAACCATAATCAATGAAATGTCTCTTGTGCTCTATAACACAACACTGACATCTCAGAGGGGAGGCAGCTGTGTCCACTGTGAGGCATGCATGGATCACATTCAGCTTCAAATCTACGTCCAAGGGCAGCAGGAGCACAGTCCTACTAAGGCTGGAGCAGCTTTAACCCCATTTTCTGCCTTTTCTTTTTTTTTTTTTTTTTTTTCAGCACCATGGACAGCGCCAGAGCCCTCGACATCCCTGCTGATGTCGCCACACCAGCTCGTGCCTCTTTGTGTGTGAGAGCGAGTGCCTGTTGCAGTTTCACACCAGGGTGTTTGACACTGTACTCTGTTAGCTACAAATCTTCTGCAGCTTGGGTTAAGCACACAGGAGGTTCAGAGTCATGCTTAAGCACACACAGTTGCTGAGCTTCCAGAAAATGGACCATCTCTTTGACCGTTAAGTTACAGTCCCAGCCCTCAGACCAAATGAGGGGCTGATTCATCCTCTTCGGAAATGTCACCCTTGCTTTTGCTCCATTTTAAGCTCTGTGTTGCAGTTTGCAACAAGTAAGAGGCACGTAAGTGTCTTTAGGATAGTCATTCTGTAAATTTGAGGTTGTTCTGCAATGAATATGATCTAAAAGTCAGTGATGGCATTAGGCCTTGGGGAAAAAATGACATATTAAAGCTTTATTGATATGTAGTATATAAAAGATTTATAAGTGCTCAAGGCTGTAGTACCCAGAGTGTCCACTTAGGGTTGGCTGCTGTAACTTGACACCTTAATTATTGGTTTGGGGTAAAACGCACTACATAAGATTCCAGCTTTCAGCTCTTTAGGGGCCTCTATTGTCATTGAGTGTAGCTGCAGTCGTACACCAACACACGTTTGTTGGCATACAGAAGGAGGAGAAGCGAGCCAACAGGTTGTCCCAAGAGAAATAAACCATGTGGACTGACAAGGTCCAGTCTGATCATGTTTCTATTGAAATAAATCATCATGTTCTAACATGTCCAACTATAACAGGGGAAAATCACAATTGGTCGGACATCCCTCCTCCATGCAACCAAAACTTCTTTCAGCTCACGCCGAGTAAACGCCGGGCCAATGTTTATCCCTGTCCGGACATTTAGCTTGTTACTCTCCAGGTTTCCTTTTTTCGTCTCCTCCGATAAAGCATTCTTTTCTTCAGGTTTGTGGCTACTTTTGACATGAACAACTCTACATTTAGCTTTCTTCTTCTTCTTGTTTACACTGCATGGCATCCAGCATCAGAGGAGCAATACCGCCACCTACTATGCAGGAGTGTGAGCTAGAGGTCCCTATTTCCATTAGGAAAATAAGTGTTTATTTACTTTATTAAAATTCTGTTCATTAAATCTGTTTTAAGAATTTAAAAACTGCTTTATATTCTCCTTTTAACAATGTTTAGCTTTAGCCTTGATGAGGAAGTGACATATGACGTAAAGCAGTCAAAGCAGTAAAAATGTTTCGTTTTTTAGTGAGGAAATGTATCCATCATCTACATCAAAGTTACTTAGTGCCAGTGAAGGTGATACAGACCCCCTTCAGACCATGACAGAGGTGTCATTAAACCTGTTGTAAGGTGATGATGTTCTTTTTTTCCTTTTTTTTATTGAGCATTTATCAAGGCTTTGGAAACGCAGAGTCAGCATTGGTCAGATGGCCTTCAATCCTGCCTAAACAAGGCCTCTCTGTGAGGAGATGGCGCTAAAGTTTGGTTGAGATAGCACATGCAACATGGCAGCGTCCATTAGAGGGCATCAAAGGCTCCTATGACATTTTACAGTATATGAGTATAATGCAAACTAACAGTTATAGTTCACTGCTACCAAACACAGTATGCAATGGGTGCTGCATACTGCATTCATCAGTATTATGTAGTAGTTTGCTATGAAATGCTTTGAAATGTCTAAAGTCGTGAGTATGATCAGAAGTGTGCTCGGTATTTACTTCAAAGATGAAATGTGGATCAGTGTAATCAGCCCTGATTGACTTGAAATGGGTCCATGGTGTACCTCTCCTTTCACCCATTAACAGCTGGGATTGGCAGCAGCTTCCTGGGTCCCTGCATGGGACGAGTGCTATAGATAATGGATGTATGTAACAACAGAACAATGGTGCAAGAATAACAGAGGATATCATTTTAAATCAAGGCTGGTAAAGTGAAGGCAGCTGCTGTGGTACTCTGTATATGTTTTTGATTACACTGGCATCAGAGCAGCCCCTCTTAGCTCGCCAACACTCAATATTTGGAAAAAAAAAAAGAATCACAACATCCCTACGCAAAGTGTCATCTGATGGACACATTCAAAGTGGCACCCGTCGGACCTGTTGTGCCCTTTTGCTTTTCCTGATCTCCAGCCAGCGCTCTTCATCCACACCCTCCCTCTGGTCGCCTCTGGCACGATGCAGTCTTTTTGTAAGATGAATGCACGAGATTGTCAGAAGCCCCATTAGTGTATGCTGAGCATGTCAGAGCACGCTCAGTTTGAGCAGTCAGGCCCAGAGGCTATGTATTCATCAGGGCATTTAAATATTCCAGCGGTTGCCAAATGGCACCAAACGCAGACCTCCCAGCAGAGCGTGATGCCAGTCTCACCGCAGAGCGAGTCAGAGCACAGATAGCTGCTGTGGTTTCACTTAAAAGGTAGTCAAAGTGCTCGTTTAGCATCCATATATCCTGTAATTTAGGTAAAGCACAGCAATTTGTCACAAAATGTATTTCTAACAAACTCGGTAATTTGCTTTTTAAAGAGTAACAGTGTGCAGCAGTTTGATTTAATTGTTCACCTTTTTGCCCAAAATAGAAACATTCATAAATATGAAATCATTATTCCCCTGTTAGACTAAACATTTCAAATGGATATTTTTATCCTCTTAGCATTAAACTGTCAGTGGGTCTTTCTGCAAACATCTTTTAATTCAGCACTCAGCCAAACATCATTTCAATCAACATAAATGAAATGGGAATTAACAAAAGTGTCTCAGCCTACTTTGTTTGTATGATGGCCCTAAAGTGGAAGACACAAAAACAAAGGAGAAATCACAACAACAACCAAACAGCCCGATAAAGAAACAAGAGTACACTTACAAATAAAAAAAATTGTAAAACATAAAAAGGCATCAAATAAAGTTTAAGATTTATCATGCTGTCATATTTTTGGTTGTGTTTGGATTTGTTTTTATGTAAATTCATTTGATGTTGTGTTGTTGTTTTTATCAGTTGTTTTGTTTTAACTTTTCTTTCCAAAGGTGTTTTTCTTTCTGTTTTTATGTGTTCAAACTGCTACTCAGTTTTGATTAGTTATTTTTTCTTTTTTGCTTTTGTGTTTGCATTTTTTCCTGTATTTTTTTCCTGTGTTTATTTATTTTATTTTATGGTTTTACATTCAGATTTTTATTTTCAGATTTTGTTTCCTTTTTGGTTGGTGGGATTTGATTCTTCTTATGCTTCCTGTTTTCCTTCATTTTCTGACTTTTTTAAATTTTAGGTAGCATATCCGTATTTTGGTTAAACATATATATACATATAAAGTTTTTGTCAAATATCCTAATTTAAGGTGTGTTTTCATAATAGTTATGTCGTCTAATCTGTAACTGCATAGTATGAGTTGGTTTGTTTTCCTTTGTTGCATTTTTGGGTTTGTGTAGTAGTGTTATTTTCTGTTGATATGTCTTGACGTTATTATTTTTTGCTTGTTGTGTTTTTTTTTTATTGTTTTCCATTCTGACTTGTTGCAATTTTTTTGTTTTGTTTGTTTGGATTTCTGTCATTTTTTGATTTGTGCTGTTTTGAACTTGTTGGTGGTTCTTACATTTTTGTGTTTTTCTTCATTTGTAAAGTTTTTTAAAGTTGTTTTGTTGCTTTGATTGACATAGTTTTGATTGTTGCATTTTACAAACTGTTTGTTGTGGTGTTTTTATATTTTGTTTCATCTTTTTTTTGCTCTTTACTAAAGTGTTTTGCTTTATCACTGTGCATTTTTGTTACAGTTTTGTTCTTGAGTTTCCTTTTAGAGATGCGTTGTTTGTTGATGGGTTTTTATCATTTGCTGTTGTTCTCATTGTTGTTGTGATTATTGTCTTAAACAAAAAGGCTTTTATACTTAGCATTTGCCCTGGCTCATTTTTTTAATTGACATCAATATAAACTAAACTGATATGAATTTGATTGTCTTACCTTTTATCTAATTTAAAAATGAATCAGTTGCCTTAAAAACTGAATATATTTCCCAGCCCTATGCGTCACTGTGAGGCTCCTACTGCATGACAACACTGATTAAAGAAGAACAATTAAAGCATGTGTAAGTACAACAAAAGAGATGTTTTATGCTCTGTGGTTAGTGTTTTGCTAAGACAGCCACACTGACGTCATCCCAGGTGCTGACATACTTCACTAACACGCTCCATCTCAGGAAGTTCCAAGGTCACTCAGATGATTGGTGTTGACACAGAGCCGTGCTGATGATTTAATTGCATCGTCTGTGTGTTTATGGATTTACTCTTTGGATCCGATAATTAGCATGCGTCCTTAACAAGGTTGAACAACTCATCTGCTGATTTTGTGATATTTGGCATGGACATTAGTTATTTTTTTGTGAACCGATTAGTGAATAAAGTAAAAAGAAAAAGGAAAATGTGCTTCTCTCTGCTTCTGGTGAAAGTATTCTGCTGTTCAGTCCAGCCAGATTGTGCCGTCTGACATTTTGAACTTGTTCCACTCAAGTGATGCTGTAGCATTGGGATTAGGTTGTGTAACAGGATACATTTTGTAAACAGGTCCTTAAGTACGCTTAGTGTCGCAACGCAAAGGCATGCAACCAAAACAAATACACACACAGGCTGTCCTTTAGTAATGAAGAATCACACAAACACAGCCTGCTTTTTTTTTTGGAGCTGTTCAAAATCTCTCGCTTTCTCACCCTGTTGTTGTGGCTCACTCTCAGCTGTTTAGGATATTCTATATTTAGTTGGGCCCAGCTGACTGATTGAGGTGATTAAACAGATGAGTCCCTCTCACTGGAGACGTGCCAGAGTTTGTTAAAGGGGGCAGATGCCATTTGATCTGGGTCATCAGTACAGAAAGTGAAAATTTAACCTACTGAAGCAAATTTGTAGAAGTCTTGGCTGAAGCCCAAGGGCAAAAGCCCCCCTGGCAGGACAAAGTTGCGGTCTTGGGCAAGTGAAAATGAAGCCAATGAGAAATTGCCTAAAAATTGCAGTTCCTTGAGTGTTCACTTGAGGCTCGCTGCAGAAGCGCCAGAAGTCACATAGACACTCCATGTTAAAATGCTAACTAAGCAGAATTTGACATATCTCAAGATACAATATATAAGGATGGGATAGCTTACCTCTTTATTTCCTTATTCTGTGCAGGTATGATGTTTCCAGTAACTGGTCTGTTTGAATTTATTAGGGATAAAAACCAATATCTACTGGCATGGCCAAAACTTTCATAATCTAGGGACATCACAAATGGATAAATCTAGCTACTCCCCAACTGAGGTCAAATTTTAAATTGAGTCTAAAGTGAATAAGCACCCGCAAAACGGTCAATATTGGCTTTTTTGTTGTCTGACATTATCAGTATGTAAAATTTAAGAACCTTTTTTTGTTGTTTGTTTTTTATAGAAAAGTCATTCTCATGCTTAGATTAATGTGAGCAGCACATTGGTCCTTTTCTCAGTTAAGTTTTCATAAAGTGCTGAACAAAATTTTTAGACCACCTGACATGACAATGAGAAATCATAAATATTTTGGAAATCTTTTAAAAGTTGTTTAAAACGTATAATGTTCTTGTAGCTGTTATACATTTTGAACAGAAATTAGGAATTCTAAACTGAATTCACCTTTTATAGTCAACTCTAAGACCGGTCACTGAGCTCAGAGAAATCAGAATTTAGAGTAACTGCAAGTAAAAAACTATAATTCAACAAATCAATCAAGATACAGTATCATAATGCTCTAGTCGAAAATAGGGGTGTTGCAGCCTAGACAGAGCACTTGACTGGGATTTCAGGCTTCTGTTACTAACAAAATAAAGAAATTGTCTGACTGGCTTGTAAATATGATGCCTTCTATTTGTCAGTCTGAGGCTGAAGACCCACTTTTGCACCGTTTCCTTGTTTGCTCAAGCTTCATCCAATATTTATTGCAGTCTATGGATGAACTAGAAAAGTCCCCTTACTGGAGACATGCCAAGAAGCAAATGGGGCAGACAGCGTTTAATACAGGACATCAATACTGACTGTCAAATTTTTGAACTTACTGACACAAGGTTGGAGAAGCAACTGGCTGAGGTCTGAGCAAAAGCAAATGTATGACTGAGGTTGTTTAAAAATGTGCTAGAGAAACAAAATTCAATTGACAATTCAATCTGAAGTGGCTCCAATACCCCAACATGAGGAAAAATCCATTCTCTCCTTGTGTTGCTTAAAGTTTCTTAAAGTAAGTGTGAGTACTCACAGTACAATATCTTACTTAAGTGATTTCTTTCGTGGATGTGCAACCTAAACAAGATGGGAGATAATCTGAGCCAGGTGTTTGCTCAGTCCACAGCTGACTTCAATGAAAGTGATGTCTGTTTAGTTACAGTAAACATCAGAGCCCAGTCCTGAAAAAGCAAAGACACATCCACTTCTTAAGAGGGGTGCTGTTAAACACAGCTCATGAACACTAAAACAGTCTACTTTGAGCACAGCTGAAACAAAAGAGATTGTTGGCATTTTGGGGGCAAGGACCTTCAAAAATATGTTCTAGAGACATCTGACACAAGCTCAAATTTGTTGAAGAGGAGCAAAACATCAGGCCTTGGTTCCAGAGTATTATCAGCATGAAATATGGTCTGTATCTTGAAATAAAAGCATGTTGTTTTGGTAGCATTTTTTCAATACTGCTGCTTCTGCCAATTGTTGTCGTCAGAGAACAGTTTTTATATTGGCAACATTTTTCATATTTTGAATGTTATGTCAAGACAAAGTATTAGGGATGCATGATAGGATTTTTGGCAATATCCGACATGCCTGAATTTTTTAATTTATTATTACTGATACTGATATTGATGCCAATATTTCTGGTCAAGAGTTCAAGTGCTGTCCTTAACAAAAATTGACTTTTTCTTCCAGTGTTACAGCATATGTTTGGAATATAAATTAGGAATAGATGTAAAACAAGAAAAGCAGCATTTAAATGAAACCCTTGATTTTTAAATGTACCCATGCAGTGCTGAAAATGTGCATCAATATTGTACATTTGTGTTTAATATGCCCATATTTCAGCCAATATATGGCCGATATATAGGTTGAAAATATCTGCAAAAATGCCAATATTGGCCAATACGATACTTAGCTTTTAAAGGCTGATATTGTCTGATACCTATATCAAACCTGTAGTTTATGCATCCCTGAAAAGTAATTGCATTCATAATTATAAAAATTAAGGTGGTATTTCATTAAACATGACAATGTCTGGAGGTTTTTTTTCTCAAGCTCTGCTCCAAATTTAGTTCTAGTGTTTTGAGGAAAGCTAATAGGCCATTAAATATATTTTTTTAATTCTTATCATAATGTCACTTTTGTGATGCCCAAGGGATTTTATCCAGCCAGGGGCTGCTGCTGACAAATTCCTGAACATTTGTAGGTTTAGGCCAGAAGAAAGACAAGCAGAATGAATCATATACTGAGCCAATGTTTGCTTCAGTGCTTTTAAAGAAAATCATACAGGCTGATGCTCTGCCTGTCTGCACTGGGACAGGGTTTAACCTCGTAATAAACTTTATTTTTATGGAGCATTTCAACGAGATGCAAAGTTCTTGACATGCGATAAAAGGGTAATAAATTAAAAGTCAATAGGACGAGCTGTGAGAGCTCCTGAAGAGGAGACGAGAAAAAGGTTAGAGACGAATAAAACAGGCAAATTACACGTGCTGGCCTATTTCAGGCCTGGAAACACCCTGGTATGTTTTATGGCACACCGCTAATGAAGTCATGAATCGTCCTCCTGACCTCTGGGTACAATGACACGCTGATATCCTCAGGTGAACAGCAGCACCGCTGCATCGCTCTGACCACGTCATCTCCCTCAGCCGCCTCCACCTCCCCTCGCCTCTAATGAGTTATTGACCCCCTGCGGATGTGTAAAATAGAATAGGTCTTCTTGTTTCTTTATTGCACATAGCAGCTGGTGTGTTTGTGTCTGCATCTCTCTGCGTCCATGTGGTGCGTGTGTGTAAGCATGCATGCACTCATGTGTGAAGCTATTTATATGCGCCTGTTCAGGGAAAGGGAGTCGCCCGGAGAGGACTTCTGATGTTTGTGCTGGAGGACTGTATGACTCGTTTTATCCCTGTCAGGATTGCTGGGATAATCTGTAATTTAACAACTGTCGCTTGTCAAAAAAGCTACAAATAGGCTGTATTGGTAAGTGTGGTTCACAGCACTTAGACATAATGCTACCTGCTTTTTTCAAGCATTAAAGATTTATGATTTTTTTTTACTCTGCTGCATCATAAGACTGCTTTATTTATCTAAGACCACTTTTACAGCAGTGGATATGATAAAAAAAAACAACAACAATACAACCTGCTAAATGTATTCCAATGAAACCTGAACAGCACATAGCTTAATCACTGTAGCTGTAATACAGGCATGTTCAACAATCACATCACAAGATGCAAATGTCAGTGGGCTCAAAGCCGACATTCTTCTGTGTGGTTTGATCAAAACTACAACTGCCAGTTCTCTTGTTTCCTTGACTAATCTACAATCTTTTCTTGTGAAGATGGGTGGTTGTGAAAAACATAAATAAAAACAGAATACAATGATTTGCAAATCCTTTTCTAATTATAACCATCTGAATGGGCTGCAAAGACAATACATATAAGGTTCAAACTGATAAACTTGATTGTTCTATTAAAAAAATAATCACTTATTTTGAATTTGATACCTGCAAAATGTTCCAAAACAGCTGTGACAGGGGCATGCTTACTGCTCTGTTATTTCACCTTTTCCACCTTGGAATCTCAGAACACTAGTTGTTCAAGCTTTGTTGTAGGAATTCTTTCCCATTACTGCTTGATGTACAACTTAAGTTGCTCAACAGTCCTGGTCTCCATCGCTTTATTATGTGCTTCACACATTTTCAGTGACAGGTCTGGACTGCAGGCAGGCCAGTCTAGTACCCAAGCTCTATTCCTATGAAGCCTGTCTCTGAATGTCTGGCTGAAATAAGCAGGGACATCCCTGAAAAGATGTTGTTTGCGTGGTAGCATATGTTGCTCCTAAACCTGTACGTACCTTTCAGCATTAACGGTGCCTCCACAAATGTGCAAGTTACCCATGACATGGGCACCAACACACCCCAACACCATCACAGATACTGACTTTGAACTTTGCACCAGTAATAACCTCGATTTCCTCATTAGCCAACAGGGAAAGACTTTCATGATTTTTAAAAGCATTTTGAAATGTGGACCACAGCTCACTTTCCCACTTTGCATCAGTCCATCTCAGATGAGCTCAGGATCAGAGAATCTGTCAGCATTTCTGGGTGGTGTTGATAAATGGCTCCAGCTTTGCTCTGTTTGAACTTGCACTTGTAGACATAGTGGAAAAGAGTGTTAACTGACAATGGTTTTCTGAAGTGTTTCTGAGCTCATGTGGTGAAATCCTTTTCAGAATGATTCTTCAGTGACGGCCAGAATAGACAGCTGTGTGAGGCTGCATGAGCCTAAAGAGATGTCTGCTGTCTACCTGCAAACTCATTATCAAAATAAGAAAATCAAGTTTTTAGATGACTCATTTCATTACATGTGTGTTTCAGTCCCTTAGCGATCTCCCTGCCCAGGGCGGAATGTCTGTTACGCATGCTCAGATCACAGAACTGCACTAAAAAATGAGCTTTTCCGAGCCAAATAAATGAAAATCCTTAAGGGCACTCAGGCCAGCGCCCAAGCATTCCTAATTTGCGTAACGTAAGCATGTTCATAACCTGATTCTTCACAAACGGACTCAAATATTCTCTTTATTTATCTATGTTTATATTGTTTTGTTATGGTTTCTCGACCCCATTTCTCTTTGTAGATCAAGTTCATATTTTGCCTTTATTATTTTCTCAGAAGGCAGCAGGATGTTTCATTTACATGTGAAAACCCAGAAGAAAATCTCCTGGAGCAGGATACCCCCAAACCCCCCTACAGGGCTCTGGTTTCCAAACCTTCTGCCCCACCTGGTATTTTTCTCACCAACAGCCACTGCTGGTCCTAAATGCAGTGGTGCCTGAGAGGTCAAAGGTCATAGGCATTCAATCATGGTTTTGGCCTTGCTACTTGAATGCAGATATTTCTCTGAAGTCTCTTAATGTTTTGGTGATGTTAAGAACTTTAGAAGATGAAATCCCTGACTAACCTTTTTCTTAAACTGTTGGACTGTTTGTTCTTCACAAAGTGATGAACCTCATCCAACGTTTGCTTGTGAATGACGGGGTCTATGAGGATGCTCCCTCTGAATCAACTCATGGCACTCACATGTTTCCAACTAGCTTGCCCACCAAGTAGAAATTTTTCAAAGAGGTATTTGTTTTTAGCATTTCATCAGTCTTTTGTTGCCCCTGTCCCAGCTTATTTTGAGCATGTTGCTGGCATCAAATACAAAATGAGTGAATACGTTAAAGAAAACGATTAAGTCTAACAGTTTGAACATTCACCGTCTTGTCTTTGAAGTGTATTTAACTCAATATAGGTTGACATCAATTTGCAATTCATTGTATTCAGCTCTAATTGATGTTTTACACTATATCCCAAATTCATTAGAATTGGGTTTGTAGAAATAACCACTTCTTTGAGGTATATTCTGGACATGGAACAATCAGCTGGTGTGCCACCCCCGGTGCATTTTTAATTGTTTTCACCACCCTCCTTCACACTGAGTCTATAGGGAAGCTCTTGTCATGTGGAGAGGAGGTGTAGAAGGGGATTAGTGGAGAAAGGGAGGTGTCTGTCACAGTGAATGTTTGTGCCTATAGCTAAAGCACATACACACTGCAGCATGTGTCTAAAGCTCGGAGAACTCCTCGAGTACAGTACATCACTGCCTGATCGACCGCCAGTCCCTTAACTACCACTGCACGCAGGCATGTGGGCTGGAAAATGTAAAAGTTTGGCCCTGAAGCTAAACTGAACTATACTTCCCCTCTCCTTGGCTTGTCAGTTGAACCTTGGGAGTGTTTCTTTCGGCCTTGTTGCAGTGCAGAGGAAATACAGATGTGAGCGTATCTCTCAGTGTGTAATTAAAAACTAGGAGACAGCATGGCGCCGCACTTTCAAAGCCCCGTTAAAATAGTAATTCTTTTTCCAAGGACGGAGCATTGTTTAGCCGCCTCATCTGTTGAGCACAGGCGCGAAGAGGTGCTGAGCAGATGCTCTGTGAACATCTAAGACTTTAACAGGTTCATGCTGTGTGTGCAGCCGCAGCCTAAAAATGAAATTAAAGCTGCAGCAAGTGTTGAAATCCTTTTTGTTCCAGCTGCTTCTTTGCACCAAGGTGATGGTGAGGGATCCAGAAAGCAGTTGTAAAGTCCAGCTTTGGATCTGATCAGATATTTAGCAGCACATTCAGGGTTCATTGTCTATCATTGATGCTCATAAATTTGTATGATGGTTATATCGGAGCTGATGGGGCTGTGTCCAAGATAGAAAAAAATATTATCTAATCTACTTCAGCATTGGAATTGCATTTGTTTGGCAGATGTGAGGTACTGTTTCATTGGATGGTGTTCAGACTTTCATTGCCATTTCAGCTGATTGATACTTGAATGCCGCTGGCTTTAATGCTCTTGGCTCCAGCGTAAATGTTCAATCTATTTTTTGGATCTGCTTTGTGTTGTCTTTTTAGACAATTTGACCAGGGTGAGAGTCTATAAATCGTAACGCACATGGGCTGTCAGTGTTCTCTGTCACACTCCCTGAACTTCCCTCTAATCCCTAAAGATACATTAAACTTGTTTTTATCTTTTTCTCACAGTGTGATTGGGATTAACTTTAATTCCTAGATCACCCTCCCCATCATTTGCCTGAGAGTTAAAGGGTCAGGAGAGGTTGGGCCTTGGTTGCAGGATTTTTTTGTCTGGGCTTTAGTAGTGTGGGCTTCTCCTGACGTCATTTACCGGTTCTTGGCATGAGCCGGCCCGGCCAGTGACATTTGCTTTCCCACCATGTGGCCCCTGTTCTTTGAGGCCAGATGGCAGATGATGCCTCCAAAGCAGACGACACACAAACACTCATGAGGCCGTACCCGCACACACAGTTGCATTTACATAAGCATGCACACACCCACACAGGGCTGCATCTACTACTGGGGACACAGAGGTCTGAACCCCCACTATCATATTAGCCCCAAAATATATGAAAAAATGACATGACTGCTGAAAATGACTTGTACAACAACCAACTGTGAGTCTTTAGTTGGTGGGTAACTGACAAGTGGGCAACTCATGGCTAGCCAGGCCCATCACATGCTCACTAGAGACTTTACATCAAGATCAGTATTCCAGCAGAAGTATGATGTAAGGTCTTTGAGCCTTAGTGCCACACAGCCAAGGTCAGAGCAGAGGTACAGTGCTGGGTTTTCAGGTTGTCTATTTGGACGTGTATGTTTGTGTATCCACACAGGACATGGTCTTGAGAATGAAACATCTTTTAAAGCCTTTGAGGGGCTTTATTGGAGCTTAGACTTGACCACCAAGTCTAAGTGGCGTACTGAGTAGATTTTTGGAGTCATAGGTCAAGTTTATGGAGCCTTGTGGTCATGTGGTTCATCAAATTTGTCCCAAATTTCTGTTGTGATTTTGTATCTACAAAACGCCTTCATCATGGGTCCAAGGCATTTTGTAGACGCAACATCAAAAGAATGCTTTGAGGGATTTTCTTCAAACTTTGCACAAATATTCACAATGATATGGGATTGATATGATACAATTTTGAAGATCAGGGTCAAAAGCCATGGAGCTTCCTGGCCATTCTTTTCTTCTGGCTGGTAGTTATTGTGGTATTTAGCAGTAAAGAACCTAAAATATTGAATTTCCTGACACTTTTTAAATAACTGTGGCTCAAGCGTGATTTATTTTGAAAGGGTTGACCAGATCTTCACACATTCATCTTTGTAGCTTGACTGCGTAGACATAACATGAACCACTTTGATAACATAAAATATAACCATGGATAAACTCACTGCTTTACCTTGTTCTCAAGCACTCTTCCACTTGTGCTTTGGGCATAATTGTAAAGGTATTTATTTGATATTACGTGTGTAACTGGAGGACATTTGAGACATAAGAAAAATCTAAACTTCTGGTTGCTTGGAGCCTAGCTTCAGCCACCAGCACTGCCATACACCAAAGAGGGCCATCTGCTCCGTCAAAGCTGGAGAAAGACTCCGGGCACATACAAGATCAACAGCCAGCCGCCTCACCACAGCATCTGACTGGCAGCTGCAGGATCCGGGAAAGCAGCTGAAATTCCCACCTAACATAGAAACAATATCACTCCAGCCAGACATGATCATCACCTCAGAGGCTTCCAAGAACCTGATCATGCTTGAGCTCACAGTGCCCCGGGAAGAGTGCATAGAAGTAGCCAACAAGAAGAAACATACCAAGTACCAGGGCCTGGCGGAGGAGAGAAGGGGCAGAGGCTGAAGAACTTTCTACGAGCCCATAGAGGTCGGCTGAAGGGGCTTTGAAGGCTGCTTATTCTGCAAAGTAACTTGCCTGGACATCATCAGAGCTGCCGAGAAGAGGGACCAGCCACTCTGTATGTGAAGCAACAGAGAAAGGCAGCTTTGGCTGAAAAGGGCTGATCCATTGATCGCTACTGGGACGCAAGTGGGAGCCTGATCAACCCTTGCTGGGTGTGTGATGTTGCAATACCCAAAACACAATATGACCCCCTGGATAAATCAGTGAGGATGCATCCCATTAAATCCAGGAGATGTTACTTGCATATTGACATGATGACCAGATCCTCAGATTTTCATCTACACAGCCTTTACAGTCTGTCAACTATGTGATGAACACAAAATACAACCATAGATAAACTCACTGCTATACAAGCACTTTTCAACTTGTACTTTGGACACAATTGTAAAAAGAACTATTTGGTGCTATGTGTGTAACTCAGTCTTTCTCAAATAGTGGGGCGGGCCCTCCTGGGGGGGGGCGGGGTGAGATGCCAGGGAGGGCGCATGTTACACTGGGAAACATGGTTTTTGGGCCATACTAGAATAAAGTGTAATTGTACATCCACTTCAGTAGGTGGCAGTGTCGCTGTCATTGTCAGGGCGTGAGCAGGGAGTATTATCTCTACGGTGGATGTTTTTTTTTTTTGCACCGAGCATGCTCAAACACAGCACAGAGCAGGAAATACGAAGAGCAGTTAACAAACCCTCGAGAGACAGCATGGAAAAATATGTTATGGGAGTGAAACGAAAGGCAGAGAGAGGCGGAGATAATGATACAAACGAAAGTCTCCTGAAAGCCAAGACGAGAAAAAATGTCAAAGCGTACGTAGCGTTTGGCTTCATTGTGACTACGGTGGGAAATGAGGAAAGTCCGGTGTGTTTACTCAGTAAAGACACTGTGCATTGCTTAACAGTTAAGCAATATTCAGCATGTTTTCGATGAAAATACTCCAGCAACTTATCAGCGTGACTGGGGTATAATGTCTGTAAGTGCCATTAGTAATGAGTAATTTGTTTGGCTTCATGCTGTCCGCCGCCAACATTTTTAGACACAATAAACACACCGGTCTTTCTTCGTCTCCCACCGTGGTCACAGTGAAGCCAAGCGCTACGAACACTTCGTCATATTTCCTCGTCTCGGCTTTCAGAAGACTTCGGTTTAGTTTAGTCAAAAATGTTTATAATTTAAATACAGACTTATTTATTTTTTCGAATTTCAGGCAAATGATGCACTTCAAATCTTTTCTTTTACCTACTAAAAACACTGTTAATAAAGGTATTCTATGTCGTAAGTTGATCTATATTTCTCCCTTTTTTGTTTTTTGTATTATCTTATGTTAATAGATATACTATGTTATGCAGAGGTGTGCTTATAACATTTATTTTAGACAAATAATACTATTTATAGGCGCGGTGGAGAGTGGGGGGGGGGGGGGCGCGCAAAATGTTTTCTTCTTCCTAGGTGGGGCTTAACAGAAAACAATTGAGAAGCACTGGTGTAACTGAAGGACAGTTGGGACACAAAGGCACTAAATTTCCTGAGGTGGAGGGATTAAATATTTAGAAAAGAAGTAAAAAAATACCTATCAGTAGTTAACAGGATAATCAGATCAGCTCAGGTTCATGATCAGTGGATTAAACACACAACGTCAGCTCCGTACAAATGCAGTTATTACTGTGTTTTCCAATACTCTCAAATGGTGTACAGTTTAGTTAGCTGTTCACTGGTGACTTTCGGACAAGTTGGCTACTAAATGTCACTGTTGAGCAGCTGATAAATAGATTGAGACCCCATGAACATATGAAAGAAATATTTCAAAAATACATCAACTATAATTGATATCTCATCAAAGGTGCAGGCAATGCCCACATGTTGTGGATATTGCAATAAATATCACATTGTGGCCTCTATTCTTAAAGGTGTAGTCAGCGATCTTCTAATCTTCTAATCTAGTGCAGTATTTGTCAAAATCACCGTATTTCTCCTCTCCATCCACAAGATGTCCCCACTGACAGCTCCTTGAAAAAAAAAGTCCAGTTTCAATACACAGCCTTGGCTCTGAATTTCAGCAGGTAAATACTGTGGCTCAGGCCGAGTTACCAAAACAGGGTAAACCCCTACATCCAGGGAGCGATCATACTCATGCACAGATCAGACAGAGGGGGGAGGGGGAGTAGTCGGTTGCATAGCGTGCACAGTTAGCGTAAGAGAGAGATACAATAGGTGCAGTAGCAATGGCTGAAAAACAGCCCAAAAGAAAAAGGTCAGAGGGGTGAAAAGTGAAAAAGTAGGGCTATGACCATGAAAGAGCGAAGACCCGGGTCAACATTGGTGTTGCTTTCCGACGGTGGAGGGAACTCCGTGAACTGAAAGACCTGAAAACGGGCACAGATGTTGCCGTCTTTCTGCTGGATAGGTAAGCAACATTAGCTTTGTGGTGCTTCACATAACAGTAACAGCTGTCAGGCATTCATCTGATTGTCTAATCTGCCAGAATGTACTGTTGTCGTGATGTTATCAATATTGTCAGTCGAGTTGTCTGACAAGTCGGGGTTACCTTAGCCATGTTGGTCAGCTACGCAGTTTCTACAGTCGTTTCCATGACAATGCATGTCCATCAGCTTTTAGGGGTGGAGCCAGGGGTGAGGTATGAAGGGAGAGGCGGGTCTTAATTCATTTATCAACAACCTCTCCACTCGCTTTCTCCCACATCGCTCACTACACCTTTAAGTTGTAGGAAATACCCAGCCCAAGCCTTTAGTTTTTTTTACGTGTGTTAAGGCAATTCACGGTATCAAGACTTCTACAGCTCTTTGCATCGACAGCAACAGTAGCTGCCTGAAACAGCTGGTTCCCCAAGCTCCTCTCTCCCAAGTAGACCTGCTAGTGTGAAGTCCTGCCATTGAAATAATAGTAGTTCAAGACCACCGGCACTGGGTGGCAACAGAAAAAATGCAGAGTCTTAAAAATGTCTTTGTATGTGTGTGTGTAAGTGAGGCCATGTGCTTTGTGTGAATTACAAAGGACAGGGGTGGGGAAAGTTGAAAATTTTTGTTTTCAGTTTTTCTACTTTTCATTTGTTTTGTTTCCTCATTAATATGTGAAGCACTTTGTGCTACAAAAGCTTTTATGGAACGTGCTATTCAAATAAGGTTTAATTCATTGATTGATTGAAAAATGGCGATTAATCATGCTGAGATGATCAATAACCAGAAAATTGACCTGTCAACTAATAAGAACAGACTAGGACGATATGAGGGAGGGGCTTTCAAGTAACAGGGATCCCTGCTGGATCAGAGTACTTCAGGTGCTTCCACATTTGGTACATTTGATTTGGACCAAAAGAACTCCAGTTCACTTTTATGGAAAGTTTGTTCTATTAGGGTGGTGTGAGAGCTCACACAGACTCTGGTGCTGACCAATGGACAGAACTCTGGTCCACCAAAAAACAGGGATTTTTGTTTGCTTTCAAGCAGAGTGGTGATCAGTAATGACCACTCAGAAGCTTTATCAAAATCAGATTTTGGTGAACAGTGCAATATTGCTAAAATCCCGAATACAGGCCTGCATATACACACACAAGCCCAAATACTGCTCACAATCAAGTTTCCCTTCACTCAGCAGAGAAAGGGGCAAAGCAACAGATCGATTTGTCACCCAAAATAATTTATAAAGTCCTGATGGAATGCCAGAAAGTAAACTTGGGGAAAAGTGGATGTATTATGATTGGAGCCAGGGAGATCGATGCTCCCCTCTCTCTGTGAGGCTCAGCTTGTTTGTTCAGGGTGAAATATCATCATGAAGGCACAGCACGCTGCTCCTTCCACCTCCTCTTTATCCCTGCTGCAAAATTTGTTTCTCCTCTCATGTCCCCTCCTTTTGTTTTCTGCTTGTAACCCTGCCTAAGCCCCATAAGAAGGAATCATCACTCATCTGTGAAAAAAGAGAGCAAAAACAAGTGAGCTTAGATTTGTCATTGAGCCAGATCTCCCGTGATGTTGTCCACAGGCGCGGGGAGAAATGGGTTGCAAAGCAGCACAAACACTTTGTGGGGTGAATGTAAGTGTGAACTATTAACCCCGCTCGCAGGAGGTAAATCAATTTTCTCCCTTTGAAGGTTTTATCAATCATAGGCATCGCAGCTTGAAGGGAGACTAAATGAAGGAGGGCTTTCTCTAAATGCATCATATCGGTAAGCCACGATAAGCATCAACACTTTAATCTAAAGCTTCTTTCAGACGCTTTTGTAAAATCACTTGTGCTGTACTCAGAGGCACACAGAGCACAGAGACAGAGGATATTATTATATGGACAGAGAAGCAATGACAGCGAATGCACATGGTGATCAATCCATTAGAGAGCCCCGTGCAAGCTGCTTCTCTGAGCATATTTCATTATTTCCACATTCGCTTCCCACTGCTTGTGTTGTGTAACTCACCAGACTATAAATGAACAATTATTTTCTATGGGGAATTGAGCCCGAGCAATTCCAAATTTGACCAAACGAATGCACACTGCATCACATATGGGGCCTATGCTTTTCAACAACCACAGAAGAAGGAGAAGGGATTCATTTTTGAGGAATGTGCTTTTTCTCTTCTGAAAGCTACAGGATGTAACACTGCTACGAAGACTATTGGTTAAAGGTTCAATCAGTGATATAAATACACTCATACAGCCAAACTAATTTATCATACTCCTTGCACAACTTAAATACAGTCCCCTGTGGTCTAAAGGAAACATCTGTGACACTTTTTGGTTGAAATTTAATATATCATACCTATAGGAGATATTTCAGTCAGTGACAAGCAGTTCTAAAAATCCTTACTTGCAATGGTTGGTCTTGGCGAGTGTTTAATTGACTGGAAATCAGCCAATTTTGATCCTTGCCTTTCTCTTCTTTTAGTTGGTGCCCTAACAGTAACATGTATTTTACAAAACCCCAATTCTGATGAAGTTGGGACGTTGCCTGAAAAGTAAATCAAGTGATTTGCAAATCCTTGTGGACCTACATTCGACTGCATACACTGCAAAGAACATACATTTCATGATCAACTAACTTCATTGGTTTTTAGCAAATATTAACTCATTTTGTTTTTAATCCTTGCAACATTTTCAAAAAAAGCTGGGACAGGGGCAATAAAAGACTGGACAAGTTGATGAATGCTCATAAAACACCTGTTTGAACATTCCAAAGATGAACAGGTTGATTGGAAACAGCTGAGTGTCATGACTTGGTATAAAGGGAGCACCCCAAAAGGTTCAGTTGTTCACAAGGATGAGCTGAGGTTCACCACTATGTGAACAAATGCATAAGCAAATAGTCCAATAGTTTAAGAACAATGCCTCTCAACATACAAATGTACGGAATTAAAGGATGTCCTAATTTTACAGTCCATAATATCATCAAAAGATTTAGAGAATCCAGAGAAATCTGTTTAAATATGAGGAAAGGGAAACAACCAACACTGAATGCCCTTGACCTTTGTTCCCTTGGGCAGCACAGCATTAAAAAACATTCAAGGATATTATTGTGTGGGCTCTGCAACCCTCTGGAAACCATTGTCAGCTCTGCAGTCTGTCACTACATCTACAAGTACAAGTTGAAACTGTACCATGAAGCCAAATCCATAAACTTGCTTTAGCATGATGCTTTTTATTGCCTACAGACTTTTTATAATCTGCGTTAGCTGCTTATTTTATCTACATACTTATTTTATAATTCATTAAACTATTTTTAAAAACTGCTGTTCTTACTCTCTTCACTGATTTTCATTGTTTAAGCCCTGTTTTTACCTTTCATGTTTTAATATATACCATTTTTTATACCTTTTTTAACCGTCATTTTTTATTGTATTTTATATATTAATGTATTTTTTTTTATCATTTATCCAACCTCTATCTACCCTCGTCTTTTCCATCTTCCTGAAATGATGTCATCATCTATCATCAGTTCAGCTATGTATCTATAAATCTATTATCTTTTTATTGTCCTATTGTCTCTTTATCTTTATATATAAAACAAACCAACTTGTTCTTCTTATGTACGTGTTGACATATTAAGCTGTACTGGTTTAGTATATTCCTAAAGTACTTCAGCTGCTGTATTTTCTTTCCTATTCTTACTTTCACTAACCTGACCCTCTGTGCCCTTTCCTTTGACCTTTTTGGTCTGTTTGACCTGGTTGTTGATTTTATTGTACCCAGAGTTCTGCCTTTTTTTGTTTTTGTTTTGTCTTAAAGTTTTTAAAGGTGCTGTATAAATCAAGTTATTATTATTACTATTATTATTATTATGATTGTTAATATCATTATTATTATTATTATTGTTGTTGTTAATATCATTATAGACTAGAAAAGCCCTCAGAGAGTGCAGACCTCCACCAGCGCCACAGTCCTCACTCATATTGTGATTTTCACCATAAATATTAGTCCTACCTTTATTTCATCTCAATATTTAGATTCCTTGACCATGAAAACTACCATTAGCAATTGGATTCATAATAATATCTTTTTAAGTTTAGTAGTTATTCACAAAAATCACATTATCATCATGGCGGTTTTATGCTGATCCGGATCACTCCCAAAATCGAATTATTTGTTCCTTGTCCCAATACGGACATTTCCTGAAAATTTTATTGAACTCCATTCATAACTTTTTGAGTAATGTTGCTGAAAGAAAAACAACATACAAACATAGACACAAACAAACGCAGAAGCATACCAACAAAAAAACAAACAAACTGATGCCAGCAATAACATTAACTCCTTGGTGGAGGTAATCAACAACACCCAGAAATGCCCCAAGCTTCTCTTGGTCCGAGCTTATCTTGGAGCTTATCTGAGGTGGACTGATGCAAAGTAGAAAAGTGTGCTTTGGTTTGATGAGTCTACATTTCAAATTGCTTTTGTAATTTTGGAAGTCATCCCCCTCTTGGTTAATGAGGCAATCAAGAGTATTATTTGTGCAAAAGTCCAAAGCCAGTGTCTGTGATGGTATATGAGAGTGTGTTAGCGCAGATGTCATGGGTAACTTGCACAGCCATGAAGGCACCACTAAGGCTGAAAGATACATACAGGTTTGGAGCAACATATGTTGCCATCCAAGCGTCTTTTTCAGGGACGTCCTTGCTTACATCAGCAAAACAATGTCAAGATACATTCTGCACACGTCACACCAGTGTGGCTTCATAGTAAAAGAGTGTGAGTAGCAGACTGCTCTGCCTGCAGTCCAGACCTGTCTCCCACTGAAAATCTGTGTTGCATTATAATGCACAAAATACAACAATGGAGACTCCAGACTGTTGAGTAACTGAAGTTGTATGTCAAGCAAACATGGGAAAGAATTCCACTTACAAAGCCTCAAAAGTCAGTTCCAAAACACTTATTGTGTGTTGTCAAAAGAAAGATGATGTAACACGGTGGTAAGCATTCCCCTGTCCCATGCAGAGAATATTTGCAAAAAAACAATAAAATCATCAGTTTGAACATTAAATATTTGGTCTTTGTGGTGCATTTAATTGAATATAGCTTGGAAAGGATTTGCAGTCATTGTATTCTAACTTCATAGAAATTAACGTTTGAACAAAGGCTCACAGTAATGTCACTATGAGACTAAGATCTTGAAATGGCTGGCACACAAAAAAGACCTAGCTTGCTCATTTCACCTTCGTTAGGTCTATGGAAACGTCATGTAAAGCCCCAGTCACATTCCCGTTTCTCATGGCGATTGTTCACGATTGTCATAATCCTGATAAAACGTGCTTTGGTCGTGGTGCATGCACTACTTGGTCTGGATCAGCATTGTATAGTCGTGGATGAACGGCAGGGAACGTGGAAGGGCCCCGACAGTTTTGAACTGTTCAAAACTGTGGTCAAATGGGCACTAAAAGTCCCTGTTCTCCGTTGAACTGTTCACACAAACAATGGATCTTTTTAGGACCAGATGCATGATGCTTGAATATTATACATGTTAGAGGGATGAATGCGCTATAATTTCATAAAAATTCGTAGATCGTGTAGTCTGAACCCTGCATTAAGGAGGTGAAGATTCAGATTTTATAGCTCACATTGGACGATGTCTTTTTGTAGAGGAGTGGCTGCTCCCTCTGTACAGAGGTATGTGTGGATACGGAGTCTGAGCCAGTAGCGTGACATGAGGGGCTTCACTGAAACAGAGCTCATCCTCTATTGTTTGGTCCATTTGTTCACACTGGATCTTGCTCCCTCCCCCACGCGCGGATTTACGATGTCTATCTAATTAATGATGTAAAAGTTGGCTGAAATGCAACATGACCATTGAGAGTGAAGTCCTTTTGAAAAACATCAGACAAGTATCTGACTGAGGTGGCTGGTATGGAGGGCTGGAAAGCAACAAGGCACAGCCCACATAAAAGCTTCTGCCGGTTCAGATTCCAATGTCAGGTGCGTCCCCCTGCTCTTTCTCGCCCCCCTCCACTGTCTTTCTGTCCTATCAATAAAGGCACAAAAATGCACAAAAAATAATCTTTAACAAAAGGTATCTGACTTAGAACCATGTACGAATGTGGCTTGGATCTGATTTGGAAAAATTAGACATGCGCCATTCAGACTGTCATTAAAAGATCCGATGTGCATCACAAATGGGCAAAAAATCTGGGTTTGGGCCACTTTTGCCTGCAGTGTAAACATATCCATAGAGCCAAACTGAATCATTAATTTAATAATCATTATGGAATTGAATCGACAGACAAGTATAGATGCACAGCCCTAATAAAATGGTGTCTTTTATCACACTTCTTCCTAGTTTTCATACAGTGTAAAAGGATCCTATGGTTTAAGAGAAAAAAATGTAACGGTATTATTTTCCAGAATACATTAATAAGGAAATGTCATAATCAGCACTTATGGCGTTGAGCTTTTAATGTAAAAATAACAGCAGTTCAATGAGGCTGTGTGTCATAAACTCAATAGAAATTCCATTGAGCACTCAATTGTCTTCCCCTCTAAAGAAAATCTTTATGTGGAGCCGCTTGATACAAAGATAATGATGTATTTCAGAGCTGCAGAATGAGCAATATAGCAAATGAACAGTTGAGCTGCAATGAATAACGAGATAACCTGCCTATTAAAGATAAAGGGGAGGTGTCGAGGTCATCAGTGCCTGAGCAGCTGCTATTGGACCACACTTCAATTTAAGTGTGGGAGGATCGTCCTTTGAGGGTTTGGTAATTAATCAAAGCGCCCCCCCCATTTAAAATTCGACTATTTCACGTTCAATTTTATCTGCTCACATCCCACGTGAGAGGCCCTTGTGTGATGTGAGCCCATATCTTAATTACTCTCAGATCACTGATACCCCCCCGCACGAACGCACTCCTGGTATCTCTTAAGGAGACAGAAAATCATTTTACAGCTGAGCAGATAAGTCCCCGTGCTCCCTTTAACAGCCCCCCTAGCCAAAGCACATCTGACAGTGTTGTAATGACAGACAGGCGGCGAAGTGGCCTTGTTCCGATAATTCCTCGGGTACATACTCGTAATGAGACCCCCACACCCATAATGGATTTCAAATTGAGCCTTTGCGAAAATATTATAATTCCACAGCAGACACACATCGTTATGATATTAATGGCTGCTGCATCGGGCTGAACTTTTTCAACTTGAGTGAAGGATCATTATCGGCTGTGTTTGGACACCCGGTACGTGCGTTTGTGAGCATCCACTGATGATGTTTTCTGCTTTTCCGCTGCCCAACACTAAAGCCACTAATCACTGCGTCTAATCTCATGTCTACTTAAAGCACCGTTTGATCAGATTTGGTTGCCTGCAACAAAAAAACAGTCCAGTGGATCCCCTCCCTTTTGAGTTCACATCAGTCACCCCCGAAGCGTTCAAGATGTCATGCAGCTGCTTCCCTCTACCTCTTTTTTCTCTTTGGTTCTGCTGCTGTAATGAACTCCCCTTTTAAAATGATCAGAGGAGTACTGTTAAAAGTTAATCCATCAAAGTTTTAATGTATGTTTGATGGCTAATTAAAGATTTGTGCACCCACAGGGAGCCGCCGCAGCGTAGCTGCAGAAGTGATTGCAAAGGTATAGTGTTTAATCTCATGAATATGTAAGTGGAAAAAGAGAAAGTTTGGACAGGGATTATTATTGAAATCCCACAAAAACACTGTCAAGAGTTGGACTCTCAGTGAAGCGCCTGGAGCTGCTTGTCAGATTTTTTGATGGTGAGTGGAACATACAAGCTGTAGAATGACACAATCCAAGCTGTCTTTTGATGCTATAAATAATTGTTAATGCTTCTTTCTATAAATAAACCTGCCATATTAGAGTGCATTATTTTGATATGCTAAGCCAGGGGTTTCTTTATCTTCCTGGGAAAGAAAAGCGCCAGAGGGCAACGCTGGGGCTTTGAGCAATAGCTCAGGGCCCATACTGGCAACACACGCCTGTGGATAAATTAAACAAGACACTCAAATGAATAAGAGGTGAAGGACCCAGACTGAACTGCTGATATTTAAGAAATTTTAACTTCTGACAGTCATTTCAGACTGGATACGTGTTGGCTGTGTGACAGCTCAATTAAAGTATCAGTGATTTGGGGTTCGAGACCAGCTCTGGCTCTCATATGACAATTTGTTCTTGTGCTTGACGTTTAGCCCTAAGTTATTCCCACTGCATCAGTTGCATGTAAATGGGTATATAAGAGTGTGGGTGTGTTAGGAAATACTGATTAGGGGTGGAAATCTCCAGTGGCTCCAATATATGATTACTTGAGTCTTGATTTTTTGCAATAATTTACAAAATGCTAAGTACAGCAATATGTAACATTTTGACCCTTTATTGTCTGCCTGAACATTCAAAAAAGAGGGAAAAAAGATCGAATTCTATAAAATAAATATAGAAATGTTACTTACTATATTCATGCCACTTCAATTTAATAAAAAACAGAAGTACAACTCAAAGATTGATGCCCTTGTGTAGCCAACTGATGCAACCCACTCTGTTGTTCAGGCTCTTTTTTTTCTTTTCAATGTTTAGCTTTACTGCTCTGAAGGGCTGAAGTGCTGCTGTTGTTGAAGTAACACAGAAGAGATGGCAAACAGCATGTAACAAAAGGCCTTGTTTTCCACAAAATGATAAGGTCACAGTCTTTCTCCAAAGACTTAATAATGGATTGAGCTATTTTCTTAGATCACTCAGAACTGTCAGGCAGCTTTGATAAGCAAAGCAGGTCAAGTTTCAGCTGTTTTATCAGTAGCATTAGCTTAGCATTAGCTTCACTGCCCTGGGCTTTCAATGTTTCTGGGTGGTACAAGATGAGGTGAGCCTTATGTCCAGTGTATTTTATTCTATTGCATCTTGATGTGTCATGTCCATACCTTATGTCCCTTTTGAAAGTCCTAAAGAAGTCAACACGGCAGATTTAAATGTGATGATGTGTTCCTCTTGTCTCTCTCTCTTGTACAGCCATGATTTTTATTCTCGTGCACATAACTGTGGTCTGATCTTGCTAAACAGCTCCATTGTGTGGAGTTCTCAAGTATTTTTGTTTATTTCTTATGAACCTCATTAAATATTGGAAATTAATTCAATTAAAATTAAATCAAAAATGTCAATACATGGCATACATGCTGTACAGAATACTAGAAAATTATATGAGCATTAGTGATTATGAAAATACCCTTGTATCAATCCAAAATAAATTTAAGAACCAGAGTTAGGGCAAATGATGGGCTCTTAAACCAGAATGAATTTATTTGATCGCAAATGTTACAAAATGCATAGCTTTTTGTAAGACTTTCAGTATTAAACTGCTGATGAAACAATAGAAGGATGTCAAAGAGTAGGTTTATTTGGGAGGACCAAGGTATGAGACGTTTCAGACAGCTACTGCCATTATATACAGGGAGAGAGGGCAAAATTTGGTTGCTTGTGGACACTTTGTCCTGTGCATAAAGGTACTCTATCATGAGGAGGAGACATTAAAAAGAAAAAAAAGTCTGTCATGGGATCTTCAAGCTTTTTGAACACGTTCATTACACCAAAAGTCACTGTCTGGCTCAAAATTAGTTCTAACTAAAGTGGCAGCACAGAGTTGCAGCCAACAGCACGCAGCACACGAGTGCCTGGTGTAAAAGTTGAAGGTTAATGTAAATCTGAGCTGACACTTGCTGCAACTAACATGAATCTCGTGTGTTATAACTGGGATCTGCCTCTGCAGATGTGATTGCATGTAAGCAATCAGATTTCACTGTGCCTCTGTGAGCCCTCTGTCTAAATGAGAGCAGTCAAACCCACATTTTATGACAATTTAAGGCTCTCATTATGACTGAGCTTACTACGATGAGTATAAACATCATTAGAGCGGACATCACCGCATAAAGCTACACAAACATTCACCTGCACCAGATTGGTTTCTCCCACTGGCGAATGAACCAGCACGCAGTTGCCTAATCACCTCCTTTCACTCCTTCAGCTTGTTACTGGCTAATCATGCTCATTTAAATGGCTCACATGTGTAATTACCGCTGCCGAGCAGTCCCAGGCCTAACAGGTCAGCTAGCTTAGAGGGCCAAGCCCATTACAGGGATGTTAAGTTATGATCACAGCTGTAGGCCAGCTGTAGTAATACAACCCCCGGGAACAAATGCCAGCCTCTTCTCATTGGGAAAATAAAGTGTTTGTTTAACATAGAATGAGGTATGTGGAGAGTGTAGCTTTGATTAGCATAAATGACTATAACTCATTTATGGCTCATCAGCGGCAGTGCTTCCCAACGAGACCATTTCAGTGCGACTCCGCAGGCTCTAATGATGAAAACACTGACTTGTGTTTTTCTTCTCACAACATAAAAAGCCCAAAAGTGATGATGAAAGTTAATGATGGCCACGAAGAGCAGAAGGATCACCAGGTTGATTGTAAATCATTTCACTCCTCTCTTAACCATTTGGTAGACCACATTTTGAATCTCTGTATCTCATTGATAAATACGTTTCATTTGTATAAATCTAATTAATGCTTTTCTTCTCCATGGCTGTATTATGCAATGGCGAAAAAATGACCTGCTATCATTGTATTTAGAAAGTCAGAGGCTTTTAAAGAGCCTGTATCTTTGTCAGACTCATACATTTAGTTTTAGTTTATTATACAGTTAGTAATTTCATTAAAATCTGGTGTTCAAAAACATATGTTATCTCCTGTCTACTCCACACACCAGCTATATGCACAGGTCAGCCATAACATTACCACCTCCATTTACCTGAACACAACAAACTGAGATGCAATGTGTGTTCTTCTGTGTAACATCTTCAGTTTGAGCAACAGCACAACTAGAGCCTTTTCAAAATCAACTGAGGCTCTGTTTACACAGAGACACCATCAACTAAAATGCAACGGCTTTCCCTTTGAGTATTTAAATTCATCATAAGGAGATGCTAGAAATGAATGAAACAACTCTACTGTGCATGCAAGTCCAGTAAATGGCGATGTAGGTTTGCAGAGAAACAGCGCTGCTGAAACACAAAGAAGAAAAACTCTTCACAAGCAACAATAGCGAATGGACGCACGAAGACACAGGAGTTTTTGCCTGCACAGCAAATTTGTGTGGACAACAAATCTGTTTAGATAACAAACCGAACATGGTAAGCAGGGCACATGGTACTCAATAGACAGACAAAGATGTTGTTGTTTCTGGTATGCGCCCTTACCCTTCATGTGAAAGAGTACTGCGCATGCAGTGATGTCAACGTTTCACCCTGAAATGCTCCAACTTTGGTTTACAAGCCTGTGGCCAGTCTGCAGAGTGTCTTCCCCTACTCTCTCAACCCCTTTCACTAGCCTATCCACTGTCATTTTCTCCTATCAACAAAGGCACAAAATGCCCAAAATATATATTACCATTATAAATGTTTAGACATAAAGAGAATAAGTTTCAGACACTGTAATGTGCAACAATTTATACATAGAAAAGACAAGATATGCAAAAAAGCATAACCTAGAAGAATTTATATCTGTTTTATGTTTTGCCTTGTTATGTGTGCAAACATAATCATTTATCATTTTAGTGACTCATTAAACTGCACTGACAAGGCCTGGTTGAACTGTTTTTCTTCATGAACACAAAAAGTTTGCATTCAGATTTGTCAGCAGTTCTTTGTCATGTTGCATCGTTAAATAAAATTATTGTCATTGTGAGCTGGATTTATTGGTAATTACCACCACGAAGGAGGTTATGAGTCTCAGTTTTTCAGTTTGTCTGTGGGAAAGATAACTCAGAAAATTTTCAACAGATTTATTGCATATGAAAAAATCAGTTGACTTTGGTGGTGATCAGAATATTGATATAGATCCAAGCTTTTTTTAAAGGGTTTGTTAACATTCCTTAAGAAGAGGATGAGGTGTAGAGGTAGGTTTAAAGGGCAATGAGAAGGAGGTGTAAGAGGTTGGATGTTCATGGCTGAGGAAGGACTTTATGAGTGTCTTCTAAAAAGACCCAAGAATCGATCCTTCAGAGAAGGCTCTTTCTCTACTGAGCCTCTGCAAGCTGACCCTCAAGGTTTGTGAGTCTCTCTATGAGCTTGTTTGTCAGCTCAGCTCTCTATTTCTCCTTCTCCTCCAGAGTCCACTTGGTGGTGTTAATGGACTCATAGAGGGAGGTCTTCCCCTGCTTCCAGTCAAGCTGTTATTTTTTGTCCGACTCCTTTTTGACTTCAACCTGGAGCTTCATATTTATGTTTTTATATTCATGCATTTAACGTTCCTAAGTATAAAGACTACTGTTTGACTTCAACCTGGAGCTTCATATTTATGCTTTTATATTCATGCATTTTACGTTCCTAAGTATAAAGTATGCACTCTTTGGACATTTTTTTTTTTTTTTTTAACCAGGCAGTATGACAGAAAACATGTCCATGTCACACAGTTCATTTGCACTTTGGCAGTGGCTTCATTTTTTTCACACTGGGGGTTGTCACTTAGGCCTGGTACACACATTAAGAATGCCAAAATCTAAACCAATTTTGAAACAGTGAGTGGCCACACACATGAAGACGAAGAATGAATGCTTTGTTCTTGTAGTGCGTGTTGTGCCACACTAAGAAAGATATAGCACATTCCACGCTAACTGACTCACTCACCAAAAATCAGAGCCTATTCTCATGCAGCTTGTAATCTTGCATGACCAAAAAAGATGGCAAACTCCAGAGATGTAAATTTAGATCTATGCAGAAGTGCAAAAAGCTGTAGCCAGGATGTCCACTTGGGGCTGGCTGCAGTAGCATGACACCTAAATGATTGTATGTGGGCAAAATACTTTTTTTTAACTGCCTTAATACACATCTTTACAGCCTGGTTCCTCAGTCTAAATACAAAATGCATTGATTTTCTCTCTCTGTGAGTGGGGTAAATTTTATTTTGCTATTAGATCAGATGGCCTTAAGTCCTGCCTAAACACAGCCTTTGTCTCTGGAATAACCTTGATCTTATTTTTGGTTGAGATATACTGTGGAAATTTACTATTTTGTTAGTTTTTGGTATATTCAGACCTTTTTTAAAGTAACCTGCTTATGGCAACAATATTTCAATCCCTTAGCCTATAATTTGACACATATGGTCTTTTCTTCTATCAGGCTTTGGTTCACAAATCACCTATGACCTGAAGTCATAAATGTCAGTACTAGATGTTTTTTCATAGAGTTGAGAGAGTGGGGGACACATAGATATTCAGAGGTCCAGATGTCCTGACCTTGTCCAACCCTAACTTTCCCCATCTCAGATATCAACTGTTTATGTCAAACGTTCCTGAGATGTCTGCGACTGTTAGATTATGTTTCTCACACCCACTTTACCATCAGAACTTATACATAGCACACACAGGTCTTACCTTGTAGAAACACACACATGCACACACATACACACTTGTACCTCAATGTAAACACACACACACACGCTCACACTCCCAGGTCTTCAAAATTATTTGGTTCTATGATGAGTGTCAGACTTTCTTCTCCTCAGCTGACGGACCGCCCATCGCTGATCATTTGATTGTCTCCATTCTTTCAAGATTGTAATTTTTTTCTGTTTTGTAACAAAGACTCACAAAAGGAAGTTTTTGGTTCGAGATCCTTCATTTCACCTTTTTGGGGAACATAGACAAGTTTTTTTTTTCCACAACAGATGGCACAAGCAATATTTCTGCATCCATTAAAGGGCATCAACAGCACCCCAAAAGCTTCTATGACACGACTTTGTCCAATTCTTTAATAGTTTATGGCTGAAACATGACTTTACTGTAACAAATATGGTGGACAATATCAGGGGAATTGCAAAGCTATATGCAGCTAGTGGTTTGCACCCTGTTACATCCTATGTGACATCCATCGAGCTTCTCTTCTTATCAGTATGTTAAAGGTTATTTACAGATTACGCTGTATAGACAGACTACATTGCCACCTATCAACAAGTTGGTCCTCCATTTCTTAACTTGATGCCTTGCTTTTACTCTTGTTGCCATGGCTACGTTTGCTTCTTGCTTCAGCCAGCTTGCTTGCTCTCTAATTGGGTTTGTCTTGGTCCTTGTGAGAAAACATAAAGGACATGTTTGGTTGTCCTTGGTGCACTTCACACAGGGGGATTTCTGGTCATAAATATTGAGCACATCTAATATTGATGGCTTCAACTCAGGGTGGCCCTCATTGTCCTTTGAGAGAATAAATTGGCTCTTAACACACCTCACATCACAGGATAATCACTGCGGATCATCTTTTGGACCAACAGACAATTCTGACTTTGGTCAGAGCAGGGGATCCAAGCCAAAACTCTGGCTGATTGTAATGTGGTTAGTACCCCACTTTAGTCAGAAGGGTTAAATGTTACCTTTACTGCTTCTTTTTGTGTTTTAATGTTGACTTAAAGCAGTGATTATCAACTGGAAGCCTGATGGCCACACAAACCCCCCCTACAGCTTCCTATCTGGCCCCCAGAGCAAATCTGAAAGTCTGAAAATGTTAGATATAACAATGCAGTGGTTTTGAGAGTACATTTTTGTTGCTACATCCAAATAACTCAATTAATCTTTATAACTATGGACTAGTAACTATGAATGGAACTCCCAATACAAGTGCAAGGGAAATATTTCAATCAGAAGACCTCATGAAACATCTGGAAGCCATTGTTAGCCAATATGTAACCAGTGGAACAAGTATATCAAGATTCAAAACTGGTGATGGGAAACCTGACATCCTCAAAAAGTAGAAAGTATCTTTGTTGTCCCACGTGACTGGCTGTTGTATGGGGGACATGGACTGATGGAAGTTTGCTGTTATTTGGCTGGATCTCAGCAGGTACTTGGCTGTGAGAGGAAAACTGAAATCGCAGCATCTTTATGTCAGTAAGACCTATATACATTTATATTAATACATTGTTTTTAGAATATGGCCCCAATAACATCTGTCAAGAAAAAATGTGGCCATCTTCCAAATGTAGTTAATGATCCCTGACTTGAGTTTTGCATGTGGCAATGTTATTACCATTGACTCTTCTGTGAATTTGATTATAAAGGCTCTTTTGGTAACCAAAATGCTGTTATCACCTAGACTTGGTACAATATTTCCCACCGTCTATGGTTCTGTAGTGGATCAACCTCAATTTTATTAAAAACATCAGTGGCCTTATTGTCATGTGCATATTTTGGGCCTCTCTTTATAAATAACACTTAAAGCAGGAGCTTACAATTACGCTTTTATTGCCAGCATGTCCTGTTAGACTAAATACTTGAAATCCAGCATAAAAGACATGAATTAATCTGGTTTACTTGAATGGGAAAATAAAGCTTGTGTAACAAGCATTATATAGAAGTGAGTGGCAGCTTGTCTCTTGGCCCAGGTGTGTTAGAGAAAGACAGAAAGCGAGGGAGAGACAGAGGGGGAAACATATGTGCCTATGTGCTGATGTGTATGCCCATGTGTGCACGTGTTGTTTATGTGTTCGTGGATTTGTTACTTGAACGAGGAGAGGGGGGGAATACAATTTTGTCTGTTGTGATCCAGTCCCAGCTGTGTCTCATTAACTGCTGTCATTTTAATCCTCTTAGTCAAATCCCATAATTTTGTCCATCAACAAAAACATAAGCAACAGGGCAGTGATTAAGCAACCCAGTCACAGCCAAAGTGTAGATCAAGTCAGCACTACTTCACTTACATCAACCACGGTGTTATGTAAAACAATCGGGAGGCCTTTTTCTTTAAATTTTAATCGACTTCTTGGTGCAAAGCTAAGTTAATCTGGTTTGGACTCTGCAGAATTCCGGGAGCTGAAAGGATTTGTTGTTTTGTAGCTTTGCTCTGTTCATCTGCGGATTTCTCTGGGGAGGATGAGCAGCCCGGTTACATTACGCACCACTCTGGATTCCTGCAGTCAAATTCTAGTTTACCCATGTGAATTTTATTTGAAAATGTATGACTGATTCAGACTGTGGCTCCCTGTGGCCGACAGTCCTCTCCCCTCCGCGATGAAAGATATTTTCTTCTCTTTCCCCACACTGACAGCTGGTGTGTGTGCTCTCCAACGGCAACACTCCTCAGCTCAGACTAGCTCTATGTATAGATCGCCATCATCGAAAAGCCTATTTCAGCGCCTCCCCCTGCTATGAATATATGTGCAACATTCTGCCGGGCTTTATTTTCAGAGCAATTATCTCTCTTTCTCTCTCCAAATGAGTCTGGTAATGCTGCAATGCGCAAGCTCCTCAGGGTGCATAAAATCCAACTTCTCTAATGATGGGAACTTCACATGATTGTCCAAACTGCAAATAAATAATGACTGTCCAGGATATTTCAAAACAAGCTTACAGAAAAAGAGCAAAAGCGTTGGCACTCTGAGTTTTTAGAAAGTTCTTTATGAAGTAAGTATTTGTGTGTCTTTCAAGTAAACTGAGTCTACATCAGGACATAACAGATGATTAAAGCAGGCGTTTGAGTACTGTTGAGATATCATTAGGGCTGGGAAATATGGCCTGAAACAAAACTCAATTTACTATTTTTTAACAATTTTGTCCCTCTAAAAAATACATCTCAAACAAATATTACAGACATCAAGTTTTGCCTTTATGTTATCAAAATACATTCAAAAACTTAACAGAATGTCCCTCTAATAGTTAAAGTGCATATCATAAAATATTGAGATTGTAGTTTGAATGTCAGCCTGCTTGTCTACACTTCCAAAGTATATTAACACTGAAGTCTCTGATGAGTATTTAAAATCATTAAAATAATTCAAGCCTATGCATGTGCTTGTGCAAGCCTGACAGGGTCTACTGTTATGAAAATGGTAAATTTTCAGTATTTATAATTTCCAACATTGCAAGAAATAACAAAAATCAGGACAAAAAAATCTTGATTTTTAATTTTTTAGTCTTCTGCAGAAAATGATTCCAATGACTCTAATGATGCCATTTAGTAAATATAGATTTCCCAGCCCTAGATATCATAGAAATTAAACGTATTTGACAAACCATTACAAACAGATACCAACAAATCAGAGGAGAAGGTAAAGATAACATTTTGTGCAAGCAGATTTTATAAAATACACCAAAAAGCAGTCTTGCCGGTAGTGCTTCACAATATATTGTTTTAACACAAAGTTTGCATACAAACAGTCACATTGTAGGCTGTGCAATTTTTGTTATTTGAGTAAAAACACATCATGTTGCTGTTTCAGTTCAGTTCAGACAACTTTTTTTATTCCACAAGTCAAAACCAACAATTATATATTTTTCCAGACCTTCTTTAATAAGGGTTCATCTAAAAATCACTAACAGTGGGCTTGTCAAAAGGATGGACCATGGTGCATGCAGTTTATGTGTTACCTGCATATAAAAGGAAAGATCTAAAACCCCAATGACACTGAAGTAGGGTCGCTGTGTCACGTGTAAATAAACAGGATTCAGTGATTTGCAGATCCTTTACCAATGTCAAGGACGCTGTGTCCTCGGGGCTGAAGAGGAAAAGAACTATCCAGAACGTTATCAGCAAAAAGTTCCAAAGCCAGCATCTTTGATGGGAATTTGTTAGTGCCCATGGCATGGGTAACTTGCACATTTGTGGAGGCACTATTAATGCTTAAAGTTACATGCAGGCTTTGGAGTAACATTTGCTGCCATCTAAGTGACATCTTTTTCTGGAACATCACTACTTCTACAAGACAAACTCTTGAATGAAAAATGAGAAGCTTTGTGTTGTATATTTTCAGGGTGATCTCGGCTCCTTGATCTCTCACTCAAATCAGTGCAGCTGCTCATGTGTTCTTCACATTGACTGATAATCATGGAAATTTCTGATGTTTTTTTTCTATTTTTTGAGGTTTGGTGATGATGATGGGGGTAAGATTGTGTGATGCTAAATGTCTTTTTAACATACCCTGATGTATCACTGTTGTATGTACGGACCCCAGGAAGACTAGTTGCTGCCTTGGTAGCAACTGATGAGGAAAATGTGTGGAGAATTATGAACCCAGGCTGCTGAGCAACTGAAGTCTCACATCAAGCAAAAATGAGAAAGAATTCAACCTCCAAAGCTTCAACAAGTAGTGTCCTCAATTTCTTAAACGCTAGTAGCAAAAATGCTCGTGTCCCACCTTTTTGGGAACACATTGTGGGCGTTGCATTAAAAATGAGCACATATTTGCAAAAACAATTAAGTCAATCAATTTGAATAGTATACATCTTGTCTTTGTGGTTTATTATACTGAAATTAGGACAAAAAGAATTCTGTTCTTATTTATGTTTACACAATATCCCAGCTTCATTGATATTTAGCTCTGTATAAAAAAGTCTGGTCCAAGCTACACACAGTGGGCAATACTTCAGTGCTTCTTCACACTGATCATGTGACAACAAGATATAAAAGCAGCCTTATTTGAAGTGTCCAGTAAAAAGAAATAGGAAGATCACACCTAGTAAGGTGTAACACTGTAATGATGACCAGTCCAGCTCTATGTATAGATCCCCATCACTGAAACTCCTCTTCCCATGCCTCTCACAGCTATAAATAAACGTGCAACATTCTGCTGTGCTTTATTTCCAGTGCAATTACCTCTTTTTTCTCCAAATGAGTCCAATAATGCTGCAATGCGCAAGCTCTTCAGGGTACATAAAATCCAACTTCTTTCGTGATGAGAAACTCAACATGATTGTCCAAATGTCAAGCTGTCCCCCGAGAGGCATTGTAATGTACACAGAGCTTGTGGTTGGTTTTAATTGTGACATTTATGAGACGTAAGAGAGCAACATTTGTGCTCCTTTTCTTTTGTGCCAAAGCTACCCCGAGGATCCTTTTCTCTTTTTTCCACGAGAGTGAATCGTCCATTAATTGTGGGTACAACTGGTGAATCGATCTGTCAGGTAGTATTTTCCCTGGCTGCAAATTAGTTTCCCTGGAAGCTGTTAGACTTAGCAACAAGAGGCTCGCAGTACGTCTCTGCCTGGTGTATTTTAATACCACATTGTGTTACCTTAGCTTCCCATGATGCCTATAAAGTTCAAATCAACACACTGCAATTACCATCTATTCCTCAGTGTGCGGCTGCCCGGTGTGGCTGCCTCCACCAGGAGAGTTAGGACAAGCTTCACTGCTTTATTCTTCCGTATGTCATCCTGGGCTGCAAAACAAGATTAAATTGGTTCTGCTCAACTATTTGCTGTCAGGTAAAAGTAGATGGTTCAGCCTCAGAGAGAAAGGTATCCTGTGAATCTGCGACCAAACGCTCACTCACGCAGACAACAGAGGGGCGTGTGCATGTGCATGCAGATTCACACTCACCATCTCTCGCTCATAAACAAAGAAACTCAAAGGCAGGTTCAGAGATGCACAGACAAGCACACACTGAGAGATGCTCGCGCACGCACACACACATACACACACAAGGCGAAAACACAGACCACACAGTCAAACATTAGTGGCATGTCAGAAGTCTGTCATCTCTTGTTTGGAAGATGTGAAGGCGTGGGCCGGATTTGTGACCTTTGTTGTGACTGTGAGGCGTGTTCCTCCCTCTTTGGAGAAGATGATTAATTTCTGTTATTTACATTACTGCCCTGAAGGCTCCTCAATAGGCCTCACACATTTGTCATTTCCAGTGCACTGTTTTTCAAATGGAAATGAAATAGAATCTACAGCCTCCTGGGCCCGCCGAGCCGAGCCTCTTTAAAGCTAGAGAAGGCGCAGGGAAAAAACTGTATTTGCTCATAATAAAACAGCCGTGTCAACATGGCGCTGCTGCAGTCACACAGTGCAGGAGCTTTTTGGCTTCAGTAAACAACAAAATAATCTCTGCAGGGCTGCGAGGTGTGATGCTCTTACCATTCCCACACTGCTCTTGTTAATTAGAGCTCTGATTGGATGGGCACAGTCCATAAAGCAGCCATAACACTGGTTCATTCCAGCTGCGGAATCTGCACCACCTTTTTTAGCATTGCTTTATAGCCTGCAGGAGCCATGACATCCCCAGATGTCTGTCTGTGTATTCCCAAACCAACACAGCAAGCACACATACACATCTTAGCAAAAAAAAAACACCTAGTGAATTAATGTTCACCCTGTTCTCACTTCCTCTTCTTTCTCTTCTTCTCAACAGTTCTGGGCACATTTCTCTCACCTCCTGGGAGCGAGTCAGGGCGATGGAGTAAAATAAAAGTAAGAGGAAGAAACAGGGAGTTAAAGGGAAGTGAGAAAGACTTGAAGGTGTCCTGAGAGCGCTTTGCTTTATGGAGAACGCTGCGGCTAATCCTCAGAGTGTCACTTCACTCTACGCATTCTAAATAAGTACCTGTTTTGTGAGGTAAGTACAGACACTTGCAAAGATGTGACTATCTCTCCCTGTATCCCCCTTCTCACGCTCATGCAGCGTTGGAAAAGAAAAACACATACCCTTTAGCTCGAGGGTGAAGCACAGGCATGTGGTACCAGTGTAGTACAGGACAGGTACTAACACCCCTACAAAACAGTCACGCAATGCTAGGGATGTAACTGTTACTGATAAAATAAGAAACTGCAGGAAAATGTCTGATGGTAAGCATTACTGTTCTCTGTTTAAAATACCATTAAAACTGTGTTTGATTACCTCACTTTGTCAATGAGTCACGATGATTCTACTTATTGCCTGAAAAGCAAAAACTAAGTGTCTCTGTTCCTGCACAGACACTGAACTAGAGATTTTGTTCCTCTTGGAATGGACAAAGTCTGAAGTCTGGTCACCCTCTCTGCAGAAAATGCAGAAAAAAAAAACCTTGGTAAGGGAGGCAGGGAAGAACTACAAACACTCCCACAGCAGCATCTGAGGGGAGAGGATGGATTGTGGAGAAAGACCTCAGTAAAAAAACAGAGAGGTGAAGAGTGTCAAGATCTGCCCACAGTTAGTTTAGAAATTTAAAATTTTTTTTCGACTAAATAAAACTTTGTTAAATTATTTCAGTGTGTGTTTCAGAAATTTTTGAACAATTTGAGCACACTGCAATGATATTGCGATAATAAAGACAGCTGTGATAGTTTTGGTCACAATAACCATGATGTGAAATTTCACACTGTTACATCCCTACCCAACAGCAATCCAATTCAGTGTCATTCATTAAGTGTCAGAGGCAAAGATGCTCAGCGCTCTCTGCCTTCTCGTCTCTGTTATCTGCTCATTATAAATCTCTTGCTAAAGGCTCCGGCATGGCAGCTGGGGTTGGTAATTTTGGAAAACTAGCATGAATTTGAATGTTGCATCTCCTCAGGACTCTGTCTAGCCCCTCCCACCCCTCCTCCAAAATGCCCCCCCCCCGCTCACATGCACGCACACAGCTGATATATCCAGAAGACTGATTCAACTCCAAACCCTCAGCTAAACGTGTTTGTTTTACTCTACACCAAGTCATGTCTCAGTCAGCAGTAAGAAAACCAAAACATTATCATAGTAAAGTAAAAAAAAACAAACACGGAAAGTTACTTAGTATTCACAACCCAATGTTGATCGGGGTATACATAGTCCCTCTGCCATTCTCCACATAGCTGTCAATTCTCCTACCGTATTTTCCGTATTTTATCCTCTTCCCGCTGTCCTCCTGTATCAGTATTCTCCTGTAAATCTCCCGTGTGATGATATAATAAAAACATTCCTCTGCCTCTCCAAACTGAGCTCTGTCTCTAGCCTGAATGGGGCGGTAATGCTCCAAAATGATGCATGCCAACCGCCGTAAAACCGAAGAAGAAAAAGCCTTGCGAGAACATCCACCTGCAGTAGCCTGGGTGGCAGCTATCGCGAGATTAGAGCAGCAGAACAAACTTACAAAAACAAAGTGTTTATTATAGTTTTCTTGTACATCTGTCTTAAAATGTGAGGGATACTGGAGCTTGGTTTGGGTTGTGGGACGGCTCCTAGCAGGCTTTCCTTATTTTCAAAGACAAAACTTGAAAGGTAAGCATTCTCCAGCGAATCTGATCCCTCTCAGCTCGGCTACATGCACCGAGTCTGTGCACGCCGGCAAAATGTACGCAGCAGGCGGGCAGAATGGCAACGAGATTTGATTGGTTTAAAAAAAGGTGTCACGGCATGATAATTATCTCCGCCAAGGAGGTTATGTTTTCGGGAGAGTCTGTCTGTCTGTCTGTCTGTCTGTCTGTCTGTCTGTCTGTCTGTCTGTCTGTCTGTCTGTCTGTCTGTCTGTCTGTCTGTCTGTCTGTCTGTCTGTCTGTCTGTCCGTCCGTCCGTCCGTCCGTCTGTCTGTAAACAAAATAACTCAAAAAGTTATGGATGGATTTGGATGAAACTTTCAGGAAATGTTCAGCATGGGAAAAGGAAGAACTGATTCGATTTTGGTGTTGATCCGGATCAGCATCTAGCGGCCATGGCGAAAAACGGGATTTCTGTGAATAACTACTGAACTAAAATAGATATCATTATGAATCCAGTTGCTAATGGTATGTTTTCATGATCAAGGAATCTAAATATTTCCTTGAAATAAAGGTTGGGCTAATTTTAATGGTCAAAATGACAATATGGCTGAGGACTGTGGCGCTGGCGGAGGTCTGCGCTCTCCGAATGCTTTTCTAGTTGGTTGGTGTTTTCCCTGTTTTACTCCTGCTGTAGATATCGGACATTTTTCGCTCTGTTTTAAGAACACATTATGAGTTGACTGCCATGGGGTCATAAAGACCATTTTAACTAGTATTACAAAAAGTGTATCTAAATCAGATTACCAACCTCAGCTTTAAGCTGCCTCATGTCAGCAAGCCCAGTGCGGAGCACACACATTAGAATGAATGCAGAGTTATTGACAAGATGACATCAAGTTCATCATCATCATCATCATTTCTTTATTTAATATCGAAATTCCATTGTGAGGGTGCTCTCATTTCCAATGGCGTCGAGAGTACATAAAAACAGTAATTCAATCAATCAATCTGTGCGCCAATTCATAGCAAGCATTATTTCAATACACTTTATAATAGAGCATGAAGTTCTTCATTTTATGGATACACATATATGCATAGATACATATATACATATAAAGATAAACATATACAAATATATATACATCCAACACCCAACATGAATCCATATAGCCAGTCACTGATCCCTCCAAGTTTAGCTGAAGTAAACCAATTACTAAATGTCAGAGGCAAAGATGATGAACCCTCTCTGCCTTGTCTTCTTTGTTATCTAATCATCTTTGCTCCCTTGGTGTAGAATTGGTCATGACAGGAAAACAAGGCATTATCCTATCAGCTGAAACAATGAGCATTATTCCAGCTCTTTGTTTATCTGAAAAGCATTCATTAAGGGCCAGCTGAGGCACTGGCACTGCTTCAAAGCATAATTTTAGCTAGTCTTCTGTAATAGAGCACTTCAACAGCAAGAAGAAAAAGTCAGAGACATCAAGACCTCTCCCTCTCTTCTCTCTTTGCAGTTCTAGCAGTTGCCTAAGAAGTTTCATCCCCAGTCTAACATGATTTGAATGAAAGTAGAGTTGATGACAAGATGGCACAAAGCAAGGCTGAACTGACCCATTACTACAGAGTTGACATGAATCAATCAGAGCTGACTGGGCCCACATGAAGAAGAGTGCCTTGGAGAGGCAGGAGCTCTTCCAGAGATTTTGAGACATACAGGAAGAAAACAAGAGCATAATTTTGAATTTTAGATTGTTAACAAACTCTCAGTCAAAACGAAACCTAAACCTGAGCAAAATATGAGCCAAAGATCAAAGTCTAAAAGGCACATCATGTTCTTACCTCTCTATTAATCACCTTTATTACCAGCCTGTACATGATTCCATGTATCTACTAATGGATGATAAAAAATAATTAACAACTATTTAATTATAAATCCTTCATGACTCAATTTATCAAAAGTCTCTGGAACATTGCATGATTTTTAAAAAAAATTGAAAGTCAAATCTCAGAGTGTTTCAATCCTTGACAGGATAAAAGATATGGTATTTATTATTATCATAGGGGGGATATAATTGACCAAACTTTCTTTGAGGAGCATAGATTAACACTGTGTGCCTAAAACCTCCTTTCTCTATTTTTAATCTTTACCTTTTTTAATCAAAACTGTCTTGTCAGTATTGAGGTTTTATAAATTTCATACAAGTTTGAAGTTCCCCAAATAATTTGTAGTCAGTATGAAAACAGTAAATTCATTCAGAACTGGATTTTTTTTTCTTTCATTTCATAGCAATTTTGAAGATAAGGGGTTGTGCCCGACAGTGAAGATAGGCAAATAAAACGTTTTGCTATTTTTCATCTCAAGGCCTTCAGCTGTCTGTCTTAACAAATTGTTGAGAGTTTTGGCACGAACTTGAATACGCCGCACTACTGCCAAGCAGAAAAATAACTTTTATTTTAAATTAGTCTTTTTGAATCTGTTTTTTTTCTTTTGCTAAGAACAAGGTGATTAGGACAAGGTATTTTATCAGGTTAAATAAGAATTCATGTCAACATTGTATAAAAAAACACTTTCATATAAATGGTGTCCAAACTCATATTTATATATTTATATGAGATTTTTTATTATATTTATATATAAATAGAGAGAGAGAGAGAAAGAAAGAGAGAGAGAGATTTATTTTGTGATTTGGAAATTTAAAAAAATGTATCATACGAACTTGAATCACAAAGTTAAACATTTAAGGAGCTTTTAGGCTACTCACTGCCTTTGCTGTAGTTCTTTCACATGACACTTTTATGTCTACAACATGTTGCAATAGTAATTTCTTAACCTTATTGAAAGCATTGATTAAATATAGCCTAGTTGAAGTAAATATGTGTCAATGCCAACCAAATATTACTTTAGATAAGTTTGGGACAAACTTCCAAAAAGGAAATATAACAGAACACTGTTTTATTCCTAAATTATAATAAAGGATGGGAAATATCTCAGGTAAAAAAGAAAGAAAGAAAGAAAGAAAGAAAACGTCATGTGTTGAAAGTTCTCTCTGAACATGTAATATGGAGGCAATCATTATACAAATAAAAATGTAACTCATTTAACACAAAATACGACACGTCACCTTTTAACCTGATAATAAAACAATAAATCAAGCAAAGTAACTGTTCTGTTGCTTGTGGCTACCAGAACAAGCTGTTATCACGGAAGAGTTGCAATATAAAGCCAATACAAAATCAAGCAGAGGGTCTTATTGAAGATTATCTGTCTGCTGCCTCTCGCCAAGATTCTCTCGGCGCATGCTCAGACTTTGCTCCGACGTTAGCACTCAGTTGGAAGTCACCAGTTAACATGTTAACAAGTTCAGTCAAAACACCAGTTGCTTGAGGCGATTTGACTGAAGTAGCGTTGAAAAAACAACGGTTTTAAGCGAGTTTCTGGCTCAATATCACAGTTATTTGTCTTGAATACATTGATGAAAGCTCACTACGTGGGGGCAGGAAGTGGAGTACGTAAAAAAAATAAACATTCAACGTACCTGTTTGAGGCAACGCCATGGTTCCTCCAGGCGTCATTCCGGACAATATGAAAGAAGTCCGACATTTAAACAGGTGAGCTTTCTTTCTTTATCCTAGCAGTCATTTTAAAGTTTATCTACGTTTTTAGGAATGAGGGTTTTAGTCTGCTGTGCACTCCAGTTCAGACTTTACAGACCAACAAAGAGGTCTACTTGTGATAAATGCTTGTTGTGCATGTGAAATAGATGGTTTATGTTTCTTTCCCCCACTTGTTACGCTTTGAAAAAACTTTTGCGATATGACTAAACACATGTAACCCATGGCTTAATTGTACTAATCCAGTTTAAATATCTGTAATGAAAATAAAAGAAAATGTAGTTTATTTTTTTCATTTAACCAAGTGTCCAGATAATCACAACAGCAATTACATAGGCTATTTTATTTTAAGAGCACTTTTCTGAAACTCAAAGATACTTTTTGATTAAAGTAAAAAAAAAAAACAGTTAAAAAATTATAGCAAACATAAAAACCCGATAAGATCATTCAAAATGTGTACACATTGATACACACTCTGACACAGAGAGCAAAATCATGCATTTCAAAGGTTGTATGTGGAGATGAGTCTTGAGTAAATGGGTCAGTGCAGTCTAGTATATGAGGGGGGAGAGAGTTCCAGAGGGAGGGGGCACTGATGGAGAAGACTCTGTCTACCCAGGTTCGGTGCTTGGTTTGAGGAGTGGAGTGAGGATTGCGTCAGAGGTCACAGACCGTGTGTGACTGTGGAGGAGGTCCACAATCCATGAGACCCACTGAAATACTACAGTAAGCCCCATCAGTGTGTCCAAAATCAATAGGAGCAAAGTCAATCAGTCAGTCATTCAACCAATCATCATTTGTATTGTGCCAATTCATAACAACATTCTTCCAAGACACCTTACAAAAGAGTAGGTTGACGCCATTCTGTTCAAATTGCTGTTTCATCTGAGGTAGGGCTGGGCGATTTTACCTAATCTTAATATCACGATTAATTGAAGGTCTTACCTCGATTATGATTAATGAAAGATTATTTTATGCAATGCTGGAAAAAATGAGTGGTGATACTGGTGGCCGTCAACACGGTCTCCCTGCAGTATTCACACTAAACTTCTTTCTGCTCAGTGTCCTCTTCACGGAATCCAAAATGTGCCCAAACAATGGAGTCAGTAGTTTTCTTGGATACAAGTTCCCCTGATAGATTGGCGCTTGTCTCCTCCATGTTGGTGGCGCGTCTTTTTGCTCTTAGCAAAATTGAACGAAGACTGTATGGAAGGGACGCAAAAACAATCAACATGAGTAAAATTACTTTGATTACAGGGTCTAAATATCGATTTCATTTATTTTTTGATTAATTGCCCATCCCTAATCTGAGGCTGCATTATCGTGACACAATGTTTGTTAATTTCGTCAGAGGCTGTTTGTGTGGTGGAATATTTGACGGCCAATCAGCTGAGCCACTCATCTTCAACACCTTTGGCAGCTCACATATGAAGCAAGTGATTTATCTTTTTTGTTTATCTATCTTCTTTTTTTTTTTTTTATGAATTTTTTGGGCATTATGTGCCTTTATCGGTAGGAGAGATACAGTGGATAGGCTTGTGAAAGAGGGTGAGAGAGTAGGGGAAGACACTCTGCAAACTGGTCACAAGCGGGACTCGAACCTGGACCGGCAGAAGCAAGCATGGGGAGCCTGGTTGCTAACCACTCCGCCAAACCAGGACCCCAAGTGATTTATCATTTTGTATTTTGTGCCTCCTATCCTCTGTCCTCATATCTCTTCCTAGTTTCTCTAAATCAGTTCCTTGTTGGGAGAAACTGAGATGCAAGGAAATGATGCCAATGAAGGAAGTAGGGTGGACAAAATTACGGACTGAGAAGTACCCCTGTATGATCAGAGAACAAAGAGAGCCTAAATATGAGCAGAATACACTCGTTTCTGTTATTCTTGTTAATTGACAAATTTGCATAATTTCTAATTTAAAATACTGTCTCTGTATTAACTTTGAGATTATATAGAAATCAAAGTACCTGAAGTGGATGAATTAATTATATCTAATTTAGAAATCTATTTACCATTATCCTAATCTCATTGTAGTTTGTTAAAATATTTGACGTCTCCCTTCTTTTTGTTGTTAAGATAAAATCATTCACACATTTGCAAAGAAAATAAAATGTTTGACTGGCTCAACATAAGTTGTTCTATGAGCCAGAAGCAATTACAGCAAAACTTTTTCACTGTCTACATGCTTTATTTTAAAGTCAGTTTCTTGCCTTTGAACCACTGAATACTATTTTGACAGAACCTCTCAGTTTCCTGACAGCTATCATAGAGTTCATACAAAGAGGAATACTAAAAAAGCTTCACTGGCCGCTGCGTAGAGGCCAACTTTCATAATCAAAGCAGAAGTCCTCAAGCCAGAGTGTGATTTCACGGTGCCCATGCTCAATTCTGTTTCACTGACTGAAGACAGTGAGTGCTCTGTATAGTTGAGAGTTACTATGAGTCTGCACTTCTTTATTTTACATGTGGTCATTTGACCTTTTGCCCCCATCATTAACAGTTAGTTATGACACCAATGAGCAGGCATTAATGTCAGGCTCAGTTACACCAAAAGTATTTGCTCACCTGCCCTGACTTGCATATGAACTTAAGTGACATCCCGTTCCTAATCCATAGGGTTCAATATGACGTCTGTCCACCCTTTGTAGCTATAACACCTTTCACTCTTCTGGGAAGACTGTCCAAAAGGTTTAGGAGTGTGTTTGTGGGATATTGACCATTTTTCCAGAAGCACATTTGTGAGGTCACACACTGATGTTGGACAAGAAGGCCTGGCTCTCAGTCTCCACTCTAATTCATCAAGAGGTGTTATATCGGGTTGATGTCAGGACTCTGTGCAGGCCAGTCAAGTTGATCCACACCAGACTCTGTCATCCATGTCTTTAAAGCAATATTCCGGGATGGAACAAGTTGGGTCCTATCACAAGGTTTAGGGCAGAAATTACCCCTACAGCAGTGTTTCTGTGCAGCAGAAGCCCAGGGCGCCCGCACCAAACCCCCCATCCCTGCTCCAAGCCTGCTGGCTTGCCGATTTCCTCTGCACTCAGACGGGGCCATATTTTACTTGACCAAAAACACAAATAAACGGACTCCCACCGAAAAAATCTGATATCGGTCTGCCTTCACGCTTTATTTAGAACATTTTCAGCACGTTACTTTCACACAAAAACACTGCTAAATAAGGCTGTAGTTCTCATCGTGGCGTAAAATGGCCTCCGCTGCAGATCCGCAGCGCCTCGTAGCCAGCTATACACACAGCCAGGCGCTGTGGCGCCCTGGGCTTCTGCTGCACAGAAACACTGCTGTAGGGGTAATTTCTGCCCTAAACCTTGTGATAGGACCCAACTTGTTCCATCCCGGAATATTGCTTGAAGGACCTTCTTTTTGCTCTGGTGCACAGTCATGTTGGAAGAGGAGGGGACAGCTCCAAACTGTTCCAACAAAGTTGGGAGCGTGGAATTGTCCAAAATGTTTTGGTACGCTGAAGCATTCAGAGTTCCTCTCATTGGAACTAAGGGGCCAAGCCCAGCTTCTGAAAAACACCCCCGCACCATAATCCCCCCTCCACCAAACTTTACACTTGGCACAATGCGGTCGGACAAGTATCGTGATCCTGGCAACCGCCAAACCCAGACTCATCCATCAGATTGCCAGGGAGAAGCGCGATTCGTCACTCCAGAGAACATGTCTCCACTGCTCTAGAGTCCAGTGGCGGCATGCTTTACACCGGTGATGTGAGGCTTGGATGCAGCTGCTCGGCCATGGAAACCCATTCCATTAAGCTCTCTGCACTGTTCTTGAGCTAATCTGAAGACCACATGAAGTTTGGAGGTCTGTAGTAATTGAGTCTGTAGAAAGTTGGCAACCTCTTTGCACTATGTGCCTCAGCAGCTGCTGACCCCGCTCCACCAGTTTACTTGGCCTACTATTTTGTGGCTGAGTTGCTGTCGTTTTCAAACACTTCCATGTTCTTATAATACAGCTGACAGTTGACTGTAGAATATTTAAGAGCGAGGAAATTTCATGACTGGATTTGTTGCACAGGTGGCATCCTATCACAGTTCCACTCTGGAATTGACTGAGCTCCTGAGAGCAACCTGTTCTTTCACAAATGTTTGTAAAAGCAGTCTGCATGCCAAGGTGCTTGATTTTGTACACCTGTGGCCATGGAAGTGATTGGAACACCTGATTCTGAGTATTTGGATGGGTGAGCGAATACTTTTGGCAATATGGTGTATTTCAGTTGTAAGGCACAACAGTAAACAATTTACATTGAAGCAATAATTTAAAAGCAAACTAACTTATTTCAATAAGCATATTTTATTTGTTTAGCACTTTTATCAACAGCTTTAAAAAGTACTTTAATGTAAGAAATTGGAAAAATAGAAAATAAAGCATAAGAACCAAGGGACAAAATAAACTATTCAACAACAAAGCACAAATGAAAGCAACGGGGAAGAAAAAAAAAACACCAACTAAAACGAAAAAGTGTAAATGACCCAAGCATAATAATATGATGATGAGCAATAAATAGAAATTAAGAGCTGTAAAACAACAATACAGACATAACAAATAGAACTTAAACTTTTAGAAGAGCTAACATTAAAACAATGAAAGAGTAGAATAACCTTCAACCCCAATTCTAATGAAGTTGGAATGTTGTGTGAAATGTAAATAATAACACAATATAATGTTTGCATATCCTTGACCTATGCATAGTACATATACATATGTTTTAAAACAACCAACTCAGCTGTTTAATGTTAATGTTGGAAACAGAATCATGTCATGATTTGATGTAAATGTCACTGTGTGATATCAAAAACTATAGTATAGTAACTAAAGCATCCTGCAGCCTTCAACAGATGATCATGTGATTGATTTTCTGTGATGATGTCCTAATTATTTCACGTCACCAGTTTTGTCACCTAATCTTCACAATGAGTCAAATCTTCCATCCCTCCTCCTTTATCTCTGCTCTTGAGTAATGGCATGTGTCCTGTGTGATGGTGATATGGGATGTATGGTGTCCATTAAACGTTAATGACATTCCAGGACATGATGTCCTCATGAGCCTGCAGCAAACCCCCCACCCTCACATACACACTAAAGACAACATGCTTAATTAAATGCAAGGGGGCCAAGATGGGCCTACATGGCACTAATGTGGCCTGGACCTATATGGTAATGTAATATGCATGTTAATAAAGATGCATAAAGTTTAAAGATTCTAAATAATGTAAGCAACACATTATTAATCATGACTTCGAACGCATCTGGAAGACAGAGTGCCTGCAGCGCGTGCACTCTGCAGCTATCCTCTTGATGTGTGTTAGTGTCTGTGTGTGCGTTTGGTCCGCTCATGTGGGCGTTTTAATCTATGTACACCTTGCGACACAAAGGGTGATGCATTGTATTCCACTTTCTCATACGGCAGTCAAAAGTGACATTCCCAGCATCAATTTGCTGCGGCACATTTATTGTGATTCCTCTCATTTTTCAGCCCCGCAGACAGCCCGCTATTCAGTCGCCACATTCAGAGGGGACTGACTGTATAATAATCAAACTTTGATAAAACTAGCCGTGGCTCTCCCAGGGATGCATGCATTAAAGCCAGCCCTGCTAGTCAGGAGGACACAAAAGGAGAAAATGCAGAGAGGGATTGGAAATCAGAGGGATATCACAGCTGCAGGGCCAGGACCGTGAATTTCAACAGGACATGGTGTGCTGTTGGCTTTGGAGGAAAACTAGCAAGATCAGAGAGATAGCCCCTGTGTCTGCAGCTTTCCTACAGTCAGACTGCATGACAGACACCACATCCCAGCATGCACTGCTGCCTGCTTTATTAAGATTCATCAATTAAGCCCAGCACTTGTTTAGGCTGTAAACAGTCCGTCTGCTCTAATATTTGGAAACATGTCCCTCTCTCAAAGCTCAAAGGGCCACGTATTATTTAGCTTGGCCTGATGCTGTGATGAATTAGTGAATTTCTGTGGGTGTGCTCTGAATTCTATTATGCTAATATTAACAGGCAGCCCATCTGCAAGGGGCATCAAATAGGATGTATTTCTGTTCAGCCAAGCTTTCTCTACCCACTGGAACATGGATTTAACCACCTGTGTGCATATTCTAATACATGATGATTTTCCTGGAAGCACCGTGGCCTTGACTGAGGAAATACTCTCTAACCGGAGCTGGCACACTCACTGAGATGTGAAAAGCAGTGCAGGTGGTGCCCAATGACCCACAGGCCCCCATCATCTGTGGGTTAAGAGCTGATTGAGACCAATGACTTTGACTCGTACAGTAAGAGGGAACAAAAAAGTTATGCCTCCATTTCAAATCAGCTTGAGTTCCAGCCCACACACCGGACATGCTTCATTGATCTGAGAAATTACAGGATACACCCCTTCCAATTCCGCCATCACTGGACCAGACTGTTGCAGGCTTTTGAAACAATTACCCCAAGGGGACGAGAGTAACCTTGTTTATAGCTCATTGAGCATCCACAGTTCCAATTTGGCGCAGGTAATTACAACATCGTTATCTTCTCCTAAATCTTCACCCAAGGTGTTTTCACCTAAAGCTACTTTTGGCTCTGGTGTTCGCCTCATGGACGCTGATTGAAACAAACACAGCATCAGTTTCCCAGAGCGTTTCTTGGACAGGCTTGCGTTGGGTCTCCAGGTGTTGTTGACCCAGCGCAGCCCGCTCACCCAGAACACATCAGTCACACTAGCACACATCTGTCGCACAGGTCTAACCCACTCCATCACAGTCCTGGCTGCTCCCTCCTTTTCAACGTCTTACCCTGCTCGAAGAGGGCAAACAAATCTTGTGATTTGCCTCTAATCTGCAGTCCCCCCCCAGCGTGGGCCACCGTACACCCAGCGCATCAAGGACAAGCACTCCGCAGGGGGGCTATCCATTAGCACAGCATCCTGCTTCTACCATAGTGTGATAGGGACAGGGCAGAGGGATACGCTCCAATTAGAGCAGGAGACATGGGGACTTTGCCCCTGACATGTCCCCGCTGCTCCACAAAAGAAGTGAGAGCACACCTTTCTCATGCAGAAAGGAGGCTTTTCCTCCTGCCGTTCCTCCTTGCCTCAGGCTGTTGCTGTTCACTCCCCTCATGACGCCAAACCAGTTTGCGTCACGCTGCTTCTCTTCTGTGTGTGGGGCTGTTTTTGTTGTGTGAGCCTGTTTGTACAAACGGTTGGTCAAGCTTTAGTCTGCGTGGATGTCTGAGAGAGAAACTGTGTGGGATCATGTGCACTGGTGCCTAGGGTGGTCTTTAGCATGCGCCTCTCGTCTGAGGCTTCCATCAACAGAAATCCATCCCTCTTTATAGTGCGGCTGGTTTGGCTCGCCTTCTCTTGATTGCATAGGTTGGTCCAGCTTCATGCTCTTTGCATTTGCATGCTGCATGACCACAATCTGCTGACACCCAAGTGAAACTTCTTTCCATTCCCCCTCTTTTGTAATTTGCGACCAATTTGCAGCCGTAGTCCATCCCATTTTTTAATCAGGATTTGTGTACTTGAGAGGTTGGAGACACAGAAGCAAGCATAGCAACAACTCTGTGGTATGAATATTTCATCTTTGTTCTATATGAATAAAACACAACATGGTCCTGATTGAACCTCAGGACGGCATACCTTTCACCGCTCCCGTGTGGATCCGTCCATTCCAAAGGAGAGAGATGAGCACTCAGATATGAATGAGCTTTTCCATTATAAGACGCCTCCCACTGAATCTAAACTTCACCAATAGCCTGCAAACCCAGTGGCAGCCTTCGCAATAATAAACACGGAGAAATCCAGTGTATTTGCTTGATTATGCGCTGTATCAACTATGCATGAAGCAATTACATAGCAGGGCCTTGGGGCTCGGATGGAAACCAAATGGATGAATTCCTACAACGATCCCTCCCTCCCTCTTCTCTACATGTCCATTCATTAATCCAGCTCGGCTGCCATTTGTCTGTGCAAACATTCGTTTAGTTGTTTGTTTGCCTGTTCACTCAGCTGTAGAAGTTTTTTTCTCTTTCTTTTATTTGCCTCCAGAAACACTGGTGTCTTGGGGCCCAATCTGCTGGGATTTCCATCAGAGCTGAAGAGATGTGCTGCACTGGAAAAGAAAAGGTCAGAGGTAAGAGAAGCGGGCCTGCAGACAAGGCTTTTGTTTGGGCTGGGTGGTATGAACTGAACATCATTTCAAAGCATGTTTTGCTGTTTTTGGAAACAGTAATACAATCCGGTATGACAAAATAAAAAGAGATCCAGCATTATCTGCATCTTTGAATGCTTCATCAAGGGATGCAAATGTTGGATTTTTGCCCTTACTGGATATGCACATATTTCTAAACTCATTATTGACAATGACAGCATCATTTCTTTCAGTTCACTAAATATTTATTGCTTTCAATCAGGGCCTGACCGATATGGATTTTTTAGGCCGATGCCGATACCGATACTTGTCAGAAAAAAATACCGATTACCGATTAATCGGCCGATATTTTTATATAAATATGTGTATATATGTATATATACATATATATATGTATATATATACATATATACATACATACATACATACATATATATGTATATATATATATATATATATATATATATATATATATATATATAGTATTTGTTATACTTTACCTTATAAAGAGTCATTCTGTATCTTGTACTTCTTGTTGATGAAAATTAGATGAAGATTATAATAAAGATAGAAGAACTTTTTAAAAAGTTGTAAACAGGAAAGAAACAAAAACACTTAAGGTAACATTCTTTTCATAGGCATCTTTTATTTTCCTCCTCTGCAGCTTTCAGGTACAATTTAAAAGAGTGTGTTAAACTGAGGCAAAGTCCTGCAAAATAAAACAAATTACCTTTTTAAAAGTGTAAATTTATATATAGATTGTTCATGAACTATTTGTCACATCTGCCTTTTAGTCCTCATTAGTGTATCAGAAGCAGGTTTTAGTTCAGGTAAAACCACTTTTTATCGTAAACATGAGGTAATGTGAGGAAATCAAAATATTTTGTGGGACACCGCACATATTTCACAAACTTATTTAAACAGCCTGATTAAAGTCCCCAGGCATGATGAAGTCTACCCTTTAGATGAGTCTGCTGATGACGTCTGTGACGTCAGCTAGCTAACACTAGCACAGATAACTCGCTAGCTAGTTAGCTTAGCTGCCGTGTTGGGAACAAGCGGATAAAAGCCAGATTTCCATCATAATCACAATAAAACAGTCATGGCAAGACTGATCCACTGCCACCAGGAGGTCCAATTCATCAGTATTGAGAACGACAGAGGTGGCGTCGGTCAGAAAACTGTTTGGCGGTGCCCGGTCTGTCTGTGAAGCTGCTTTGGTAGCCGATCTAGCAGAGAGACTGGTAATCTCTCTGTGTCCAGCAGCAGCGGAACTTTGTGCACGCAGCACCGCTGAAAGTGGCTCGTCATGTCGGACTTTCAGGCTTAAAAGAGCAACTCTGTGTGAGTGTAGGCAAGTCATCCACACACACACAGCATCAGCAGAGAGCTAACAAGAGCCGCCACCAACGCGCGTCGCAGTCGTCTTCTTCATCATTCTGCACGGCTTGGACACCGAACAGCGTTTACTGTTTTATGAGAAATTAAGAATATATTGCGTAATATTGGCAAAACTCTGGCAGATGTTGAATACTTTCAGAAGGGCTATAATCGGCCGATTAAATCGGCCAGCCGATAAATCGGTCGGGCCCTACTTTCAATGTGACAGTCTAGTTGTGTCAGGAAAAGTTTAAAATCAAGGAAAACAGTAACCCTTTGAAAAATGTAAATGTTGATTTTGAAATTATCCCATTCAATAATGACATTGTGCATTTTGCGAATATCACAGCTGATATGTGTCATATACATGGCCCATGTGTACAGCTAATATTTCAGCTGTAAATATGCAAACACATCAATATTGACCAATACTGAAATTTAGGTTTTTAGATACTTGGTGTTTGACAATATTCTCAGTAGGCTTGTCACGATACCAGAAATTTAGTAGTCGATACCAATACCACTTAAATTCTACGATATTCGATACCACTCGATACCATGGTAAAAATAAAAAAAACTCCTGTAGTTCAACATACACTCCTTTATTTGAACAAAGTGAACAACAAACAATATTATGCTTAAATTGAAAGCGTCCATTCTTGTTGGCTGTGTATATTGATGCTGGCTTTGCCCGGCCTGTCCATGTCACTGTCCTCCTCTGGTTTATACTGTGAAAAGAAGATTAAGATTTGGGTATAACTTAATGATTGTATGAGAACAGCAGAGGCAATACTAACACACACACACACACACACACACACACACACACACACACACAGAGGGAGCAGCAATTTACTGACATGGTGGTGAAACTTTTTTAAAACCTTTTTATATGGCAGTGCCTATTGCATTTACTACCGTTACCATATTGATGATCTTATTTTGCTTACTTTATTACTAGGACCAAATAATATCATACTTGGATACTAAGATAATTTAACTAGCTAATGTACATTTCTGTAACATATGAAAGCATTCCCTACACCTGCTTCCTCTACTCACTGTCAGTGTTTCCTGTTCTACTCTCTGCAATCAAATTAAATGTAAAGTTATTGGATGTGAAAAGTATGTGAACAAAAAACACATGATTTTGGGCAAGTAGCCTCCATATTGATTTACGTTCTGAACCAGCCTTTACATGGAGCCATAATCAAAGTAGCTTATTTACTAGCCCATATCTCAGTTATTGATCACATTAGCTGCTTCTGTTGATGTATCATCAGTGTCATCCTGTTGCACAGACCGGATGTTTTTAGCATTGACGACGTGCTATCATAGTAAGCTACGTGCTACGCTAACTCCGTTTGACATCAGACTCACTGCACTGTGTTTTCTTTTCGTCCCTTCTTGTAGTGACCACACACTTGGGACACTCTCTGCCATTTCTTCTGCTGACTCTCTCCTTTCTCTCCCTCTCTTTTCTCTTCCTTCATGATTTTACAAGCCGCGCAGCAGCGGAGGTAGCAGGCGTGTTGCGCCACAGATATGTCAATCCGTGTCAAACACCGTGCACTGTATAGTAGTCCAGATAAATATTTTATATCTATATATTTAAATATTAAACGAGGCTTCGAGGCACACAATTTGCCCCAGAATTATCAAATAATCGAATTATTCAGATTATCCGAGGAATCTTTTCAGCCCTAAACTTCACATAACTATTATGCGGGACAGACCAGGCTGGACATAACGCTAATGTTACTTTGCCATGCAGCTCATTTACTATGGGCTGGGCTCATCTCATCATTGTAACGTAATTAGATATGAGCAACAGTGATAACGCGTGAATTCAAATGCACTCACTTTGAATTCTCTGTACAAGTCTGGATGCTTGTCTTTTAAATGTTTCGTTGTCTCCAGAGTTGAGCTGGACATACACTGTGAGATTTCAAAACAGTGGTCACTCAAATTTTGAGTCGTACAAGTCGTACAAGTGGCTCTGAAGTCAGTCATCTATGCATCACATAATATAAAGGAGCAGAAGAGAGATGGGAATTGATAAGGTTTTATTGATACTCATGTCATTATGACTCTGCTTTTTGATCCAATATCTTAGCAATTCCCTTATCAGTTCTTGAACCCTCTGTCTGGGCAAAAGTCTTCCTGCAAAGTTTTTCTTCTGCCAAAACGTCAAACACAAGACACCACTGATAGTCAGTGCTGCGTTTCAGAGTTTATGCTTCTGCAAGCTGCTGGTTTTCCTCCCGCTACACATAGTGCATTAGTGTATTTTCGTCAAAGATTGTGATTGTTTATTATACTGGTGTGGAGGCTTTCACTGAGCAGCTGCAGGCTGGACAAGTTGCCCACCATTTGCTCTGCCGAAAACGTTCGCGTTCATTCTTAACTGATTGTCATGTTGTTGTTTTTCAAGATAATAACACAAAGGTAAAGTTGTTTTTTAAATGAGTGCTCGGGCAAGAAATTATTACTTGTGGGCCAGATTTAGCCCATGGGCTGCATTTTTCCAAATCCTGCTCAAGGCTTTAGAGTTTTGCAAGGATGATGTATTGCAATAGGCCAACACGGAAGTTAGCATTGGGCTAGTTCACTCAACTGCAAGCCTAATACAGACCTTTGGAATTTTGACTGAGTTTTGGATCATGCTGATAGTAACCAAAAGCATATATGTTCTGTTTTTTTGTGATAATATTAACAAATTAACCAACTACTCATGTTTTAAGCTTAAATGTAATTGGGTAGAGTAAAAAGCTGTTATTAAGCTACTACGGAACTACAACATGGCCGTTGGACTTAGAAGCAAGTGTAATATTTCTGTTGTATGACATAGTTGGTGTGTATGCCTGTGGCAGCATTGCATTAGCTATTGAATATTAAAAAAACAACAGAAATGCTTGCAGTTGGGTGCCTGGCCATTTTTGTAGTTCTTGTTAGCATTTAGTTAGCAGCAATTGTTTTAGACACACAAACAGCAGTTTGTTTTTTTTAAGACTCAAAAGCAGGTTACATCAGATACATTTTTTAAATTTCCCATTAAACATTAAAATCTCATGTGTGAACCTTACTTTAGGCATTTAATCAGTATTCGAAATTACATGTGGCTTGAGAGTCAGGAGGTGCTAAATGCTTCCTCACTGTGCTTAAACTAGACTGAGTTGCAAATATCCACACCGTGACAGCCAAATACTGGTAACAATACTTAAACCAGTTTACCACCTAGCACTATCTTGTGGTTAGGGAATAAGTGAGACACATAATAGATCATTGGAGGCTTGGATTGATTAGTATTTCCAAAGGGGCAGGGGGGGTGGAAGAATCAAATTGGGGGAAGGAGGGAGGCTGGATGAGAAAAATAAGAGAGCAGGAGTCAGCATGATAGGGACCAGGCAGAGAATGAGATTTTTTCCCTGAGAGCACTAACTTCAACAGCTTTTGAGGGCATGCCTTTACACAGTTTTACTCTTAACATAATCCAGATTTCTGTGAGTGAGTATCCGAGTAAGAGCGAGAATGGGGATGAAGATGTAAGGAGACAGAAGATCACCCTGTCACACCCTCTCCTCCCTGAAAGGGGTATTAATAAGCCATCAACCATTTCACTAAGTCCAACATGTCTGATGGCTTCCAGGGTTAAGCTGCACATGTATTAGCACGTTTGAAATTAATCCGGAGCACTGATTTACACTTTAGGTGTAACAAAAAAAAGCGTTTTTGCTTGTTTGTTTCCGATTTGTAAGTGCCTGTGTGCTCCTCTGCCTCCTATTCTTCCATCTGTGTTTTTTTTAATCCCATTCTCTTCCTCTAATCCATCTTTCTTCCTCTCTTCCTCCCACACTCCTCTACCCTCTCTGCCCTGTCACTCCCCCCCCACCCTCTTTCCTATCTCCCCCTCCTCTCTCTCTGCTTTCCTGCTCTATCGCTGCTGTCTGCAAAGCGACGAGCTGCATCTTCCACGCGGTTGTGATTCACTTGGCAGCCGCTCCAGATAAACATGTTGTGGTGGACAGACGCCTGGGTCCCGGTCCGGAGGAGCGGAGACTGGGTGAGGGTGAGGGTGAGGGTGAGGTGAGGTGGAGGCGGAGGGGGGAGACAGACTGACGTGGGTGGGCCCCGACCTCGGTCCCAGCGTCATCACAGGCAGCAGCGGGTAGCACCGGCCACTTGGCCAGATGGTCCCGGAGTCGTGCTCTCGCCACTGTTCATCAAACACACCGCTCGCTCTGTCTTGCATCGCCATGGCCCCCAGCATCATGTCACAGTGGAACCAGAGAAAATTAGCACCTAATTATAGGCTCCTCTCTGTGAAGGATGGTGCTGGTGGTGTGTGTCAGCTTGCGGAGGCTGGGTGGTTGACTCACTGTGGGGACCCGGGATTGCAGATCACGCAGAGGACATACATAACGCACACACCCATACACACATGCAGGCCATTTAGGCGAAACAAGTGGTTCCACACATATGCAGAGGAGCACAGACCAGTTAAAAGGCTACAGCTCCCCTCTTTCTTGATGATTTGTGCCTCAGCAGGGTCTGCCCCCTCCCCCGCATGTGAGGATGCCACAACAGAAACCACTTGTGTTCCATCGCTGATCCAACAGGATTAATTACACGCACAATGGAAGCTGATTCCTCTGGTTTCTTTGCTCTGCAGGCTCCCTTGTGTAAAGGATGTGTAGTTAATCTTCACTGGGAACAATGGAGATTTTGTTCTGGTGTGTTTGGTTGAGTTGTATCTAGAGAGGAGCTTGACTTTGCTGCCATCTTGTGATTGCATCTGGACAAGAACAGGATTCAAATGGAAGGACTGGAGGAACAACCTTGACTTCTTTGTAGGTGCAATGCTGATGAGTTGTATAACATCCTTGAGAGCAAGTGTCCAAACCATGAACTGGCAAGTTCCAAAAGATTATTAAAGTTTGGTTCCCACACGGATTTGAAGAATCTGCTTTGATTGATACATAATGACAACTAGATTATGCACATAGGGCCAGCAGACATTGCCCTCATTTGCTTCACTATATTCTCCACCTCATGGTTTCATTAGGAAAAATATTGATCCAGTCTTCTTTAGGCACCTTCCAAGCTCCTAAAATGTTAATTATCTTCATACACTTTGGTCTTGTTTTGTGTCTAAAAGTTAAAATGAACTGATATTATCTCATCTCTGCTGCTTCAAGGGGTAATTCTCATTTTAACAACGTACCATCCAGCAGTAGCCTGGGCCAACCACGGCCCCCTGAAACCTTTTTCCACCCAAAAAGTCTTTTACAGTTTGAAACTGCTTGCCTTGTTGTTTTGAATTTTTAATAATTCAGAGTGTCGTAACAATTTCTGGACTGTTTTTTGTAAGTCTTATAAGCTGAAAAGGTATATACGATTGTTGCATTGGTCCATATGAGACCCTTGGTGAAAAAAGTATGGAGAAAAGATAATTGACGCTGTAGATTGTGGAATGTAAAATCCTGTTTATGTGTTGTATGAATGTTGCCTGTATGTTTTTTTGTCTATTAGGGGTAAGAATTAAGACCATGTTCCTGTTAAGAGCTGCTTCAAGTGAGTTTGAGAAATCCGTAACATTAGCTGTTTCATTGACTTTCCCCTTGCAATGACTTCAACGTAGTTCTGCTTGTCATACAAAACATGCTACACTCTCTCAAGAGGCAGTCAGAATAAATGAAAATTGCTTTCAGTCGGCTTGAATATTAGTGAAATTGACCGATCAGCACAACACGCAATGTCTGAAGCTGTATGGGTTGGAACACCTGAAACTGGCTGAATTTTTTGACACAACTTGGTGTTACATGAGGAGTGTCATGTGCTTTGCAATGTTGGCACAGAAAATCTAAACAGGCCCTCCAATGCTACACAGAAAATCTAGTGGGGTTCACAGGGAATTTATGAGTTTGATAGATATTAGAATTACTGGCATCAGTAGAATCCTATCTATTTCCATCCCTGCTAACATTGCTGCTAGATCTACGAGCAGAACAGCAGGAAACGAGTGCTTGTACTGAGATTAGCATAGATGCTAACAGCTTCAGTGGCCGTTTAATCATATCTTGAGCACATTTCTTTAAATAAAAAACAGAAATGACAGAAATGATACTGTAGCTGCACTTCCAACATGATTCAAAGACAGTTATGGCTCTCGTTTTGTACTTGAAACCAAGATAGTAGCAATTGTCTACTTCATTATCTTATGATTATAATTAATGCAATTGATGGAAGAATCATCAAATACCTGCTGGATGTGCAATTGAAAGGTTCTGTCCATTCTCAAACACTTTCGATGGCTCTTTTTGAGATGGACAAGTGAAATATATTACACAGTCTACCTGGTGTGTCAGGTTAGCAGTTAGCACAAATAGCAAGACAGAAGTAGAAGTACTCACGGTGGACATGGGACAGGCCGTCTTTAAAAAGGTCATGTTATGCTTTTCTGTTTGTGCCCTCTAGCATGTTCAACCTGTCTTCTCATTGTCATAATGTTCTTCTGTGAAGAAGATATGAAGCCTGCAGCATCAGGGTTTCTCCATTCATATTTACGGCACCAGCAGCTGCTTGAAACAGCTTGTTTCCTTGAGCCTACCAAGTACGCATACAAGTGTGAGGCCTACCATTGTTTCGTCAACAAAATAAGCCCTTTGGCTCTTGGTAGCAAGCCAAATGCAGAGTGTAGACATTAGAATGAACATAGAGTTGTTGAAAATATGTTGCAGAGCAGCACAGAACTGACCAGTTATCACAGAATGAACCTGCAAACCAATCAAGTCAACCTGGGCTGTAATGGAGAAAGAAGCCCTCAATAGACCGGTGCTGTAACCCGATAGGAAGCTTTATTTTAAAACATGAGATGCTGCAGCTTGGTGCATTAAAAAGAGAGATCTGCCAATGAGCTCTCTCATAGTCATACTGTCTCTCTCTCAGAAGTTTTACATACGGCTGAGAAACGGAAATGGTCTGCAAATATACTTTAACAGCTGTCAGTATACCTGAGTGGCTCACTTGGGAATCGTCTATGTGCAGGAAACCCTGCAGAAGCTGTCAGGTGTTCCCCTCATGTGAAAAACGTAAAAGCCATTTGGGCAATTAAAGAGCTGGTCAGATACTCAACTGAGCCTGACAGAAAATATCCTGGCAGGAGCTCAGACAAGGAAGCAGCAGAGGCCTGTGATAATTCTGAGACAGAATCATTTATATAAAAACTGTTTCCTCTTCAGGTGGGAAGGGTTCTTCAAATATTGTGAGACATAAAAGCAGTCATTTTTGTCTGAAAAGTTAGCAATAAAATCTTTATTAGGGCAGCAAAGACTTACCAAAAATAGGTTAATATAACAAAAAATCATTCTTAAACCATACAAAACCATGTTGAATCACACTTTATCATTGCTGAGAACTCCAGTATCTCCTAACATTCATATATTATGCCATTCCTTTACAACACTAGAACAGTTATGGGAAGTTTCATGGCCCGAGCAAAACATTAAACCAACACTGCTCAGAGACTCCACACCTCGCTGTCACATCACTCTGACTGTGAGCACAATCTTGTAAAGTGTAACATCTAAAGTTAATACAAAACTTTGGCACATCAGGTATTCTGTCATCTAGAAAACTGTAAGCAGATGTCCTTGCAGGATTTTTAGTGCGTGTCGAGTATGCTGTAATGCGCTGAAGAGCAGCGCCAGAAGAGGAGTCGTGGGCAGTTTGATTGACATGATGAGACAAGGGTGGCGGGTCAGGGTTGGAGAAGGGCTGGCACATTGGTCCAGTTTATTTTAAGGAAGGACCACTTTGTAAGGGCTCCCGGGGACGTTGTCGTCGCCCCACTTGACGATGACGGTGTAGCTGCCCTTGTCCTTGATGGTGTAGGTGACGTTGTAGAGCTTGTTGCCCATGTGCTTCACATACACATCCTCGCAGGGAGCGTGAGGTCCGTGTACTCCCACCATCAGCATGTTGGTGCCTAAACAGAGCAGAAGCAGAGGGGTTTAAATTGATGAAGTTTAAAAAAGTTTTACAAATGATTGTGACTGTGCTGGCCGAAAGCTACCCCAAGAAGAACTTTTAATACAGCCAATAGATTGGAATATCGCTCAAAGTGACAAACCCCACCGAGAGCCGCTACCTAATCACACAGTTCACTCTGCTCTAACTCTTTGTTTTGCTCCTTCAACTTTACTCCAGCTTGTTTACTCTGTTTTCAGCATCAGCTTTGATAAGATGTATTCAACCTGCCAACCACCAAACGTCAGACAGATTTTGCAGCCACCTCTAAAAAGGCTGATATTTCCCTCAGGGTTCGCTGCAGACAAACAAGAACTAAAAGTAGAGTGAATGCTGGTCTTGGTCAATTAATCAGAAACATGACTTCAAATGAATGCTTGTAAAAAGACTTATAATGTGCTGATGTTTACAGCTTGTTCGGCTGTCAGAAAGTGCCTAAAAAATCAATTTAAGTTTAAGGAGTAATTAAACCCCAGAGTTTTGGCTGAGGTGCGTCTACACTGGAATTTCAACAAACAAACATCTAAAGGAGTTGGGAGGAGTGATGCTCGCTTGCTCTTTCAACCACAACCTCTTAAATCCTTTTTCACTTTAAGTCATCGGCCATAATTTCATGAACATACATTGCAGACAAACACCAAAACAACCTGGATGTAAATAGAGTTGCACAATATTCTGATTCTACAAACTCATTATTGCCACTAATGTTACTTAACTTTGATAAACTGACTTGTTGCTTTCGATATGATGGTCTTTTGTGTAAGGAGCTCTTTTAAAACAACAATGTCAATTGAGCTCTTGAAAAATGAAGCTTATCATCATGGCATGGGTATTTATGTATTTAACTGATATGAATGACCAATTTCCAAATTTCAGTATCGGCCAAAACTGATATCTACCTTTTTTGTCAGTATCAAATGATATCCTCCTCCTGTTTGTATCTTCTCAACTTTGTTTTAAGGTTTTCATAGTTTAATGCAGCCTCAAGCCAAAAAAACCCTCCTTAACCTACAATCCTATTGTCACAGTTTCACAGTAACTATGATTAGTTGAGTCTTTGGTTTACCGTGTATTTTTATTTACAACAGAGGATTTCAATAGGGCAAAAATGATAAATGGACTCATAGAAGACTAGGGCTGAGTTTTTCCAGCAAACTCATGATATGATCTAATCCTAATACAGAGTCCATAATGTGATATTTATGACAATATGTGCACATTATGGATGTTGACTACACCATTTCTAGAAAATTTTTTTGTTACCTTTTTTGTAACAAAAAAAAAGGACAATTTTTAAAGGATGCTACAACTTAATCTAAATTTCAGGTCGTCAGAGATCTTCGTGGCAATGTAATATTTAGAACATGCGCTGCATCATTAAAGGAAAAGTTCGGTTCCTGCAGCTTTTACATTGTTTATAGAATGAAGAACAACAATATACTCACCCAGAAGGCTTTCCTGATGCAAACGGTGCTTCGGGAGATATTTAGATCCAAAATCGAGCAGCGGACATCGATATAATGGTAGCCTGTAGGGCATGGATCGCCGCTCCTAAAAACTGCATTAATCGTCCAAAAACTCATGTTTTTCACCAATATTCCATCATGATACGTTCCGGATGATCCACCATTGCAGTCTGTGTCTCTCTACACAGCACTGTGTGGCTGAACTGACGAGTTTGTTTACGTGCCCTTCACGCATGCGCAGTGCGGCTCATTGTTTCAGGGGAAGACCGGCAGCTACAAATCGACTTTCTTCTTCCAGTTTTGTGCAAAATGGACGAATGTCTATGGGATGAAGATGTTGTGGAGGAGGACTTTGAATATGATGGACGTCCTTACAGTTTGGAGCCACAGTATACAGATATACAGATAAGGAAGCGATCGCAACGCTCCAGAGAGTACTGCGCATGCGCAAAGGGCATGTAAACAGCTCGTCAGTTCAGAGGTTAGTTCAGCCACACAGCGCTGTGTGGAGAGACACAGGCTGCAATGGCCGTCCTTTCGGAGCAAATCATGATGGAATATTGGTGAAAAACATGAGTTTTTGGACAATTAATGCAGTTTTTAGGAGCGGCGATCTATGCCCTACAGGCTACCATTATATTGGTGTCTGCTGCTCGATTTTGGATCTAAATATCTCCCGAAGCACCGTTTGCATCAGGAAAGCCTTCTGGGTGAGTATATTGTTGTTCTTCATTCTATAAACAATGTAAAAGCTGCAGGAACCGAACTTTTCCTTTAATAGTTGCTTCGACTGCCAACCAATGCATATTTTACAAAAGCTGACAATGAATTGTGTATCAATACGGGAATCTGCAAGAGTAGTTGACGGTATACTACCACATCAACTTTTTAAGCACAATCCTACAGAAGACACACTATTGTTTTTAAATCTGGCTCCTATAGCCTATGCCAGGGGAAATCTAGCCTCTGTGCGAATGTTAGTTGATGGTCAAGGGGGTGCTTCAAGAAAATAGGATAGAGAATTAATGGTTTATGTATCACAGAGAAATGATTAGTGAGCTATTGGTGTGTTGATCTAGAGCAAACAGAGTATTTTGTCATAAAAATATTTTGGGTAATTTAAGTTAAAACCACTATGCTACCACAGTCCTCGTTTTTTAATGTGCAACTGAGGAGTTAAATAAACAAACAGTGGTCTATTGGTCTGGAGAAGACACACTCAAGTACGTTTTCAACACTGTTTTGCAAAAAAAAAGGCTTATTTGGTGTTTCAGGTGAACAAACTGCCCACCAACTATCCTGTAGTGTTTTAACAAAATCTCTGATTGGTGGAGCTCTCTGTCTGCTGCAAATTTTGTCTGTATGCTGTAGAGCTGTAAAGTCCAAGTCGACTGGTCGACTTATTGGTCGATGCGTACTCAGTCGACCAAAATTCTGATTGGTCGACCAAATGCATCAATTTATATTTTCCCCTGCAGTATATGGTTCATTTTATCAGGAGAAATGTATCAAGTGAACCGTTTCACAGGTAACAGCCTGTCTTTTAATGTATTTATCATTCATTTCAATATCAACATTATATTAAGAAATTTTAAATATTCTAGTCTAATAATCCTTTATTCGTTTTATAGCTGCATGCCGCTGCTGCATGCGCTCTGCCCAACTGCAGCGGCGGCAACCCTCAGTCCGCGCTGGATTGTATGCCTCATATAAATATCCAAATGCAAAAACGACATCACAGATGGAATTGTCAATTTTATTTCTGAGGGTATGAGGCCCATTGGTGTCATGGAAGGTCAAGAAAAACATTGGAACCTGGATATTCAGTGCCAGTGCGCCACACAATTACGCACGCACATACGGCAAAATACGAGGGAGAAAAAAAGAGAAAGTTTCTGAGTTAATAGATAAAGATAACAGATGTGGATGTCTCTTCGAATGGAGTCCTATATGACAGTGACTGCCCATTTCATTGATGAAAACTGGAAAGCAAAGAGTCTTCTGCTTGAGAGAGGTAAAAAAGGAGAGGCGGACACGGGAAGAAGCATCGCTGCGGATTATATGAACTTGCCGATGCCTCAAAGGTCGAGCAGAAAAAAAAGTGTCTGTTGTAGTGAACAACGTGGCTAATATGGAACTCTGTATGGAAACACTTAAGGAGTCCCATGAATGGTTTAAGATGCAGGGCATTTGGAGGTGCGCCGGTCACGCCGGGCACACTCCCGCCGTGGCTGCAGCGCGTCATGTTCTGGCGCATTTTAATAAGGGGCAAAAAGCCAAAACTGGGCTAAAGCAGAAGCAGGTGCTGATATAAGTTTAATTCAGCAGCAGCACGTCATTTTGTGGCGCATTTTAAAAAGGAACACAAAGCAGAAAAACTGGGCTAAAACAGAAGCAGGTGCTGATATAAGTTTTACTGAGCCGCTGTCCGCTGCATTATATTTTAATCTGACATTGTTTTTTTGGTTGTAGTAACTCTTTAATCTGTTTTGTCTATATCACATCAGTCGTTTTTTATCGTCTTACCTGCTTTGCTGCAGTCCACTGTGAAGTTGTTCTTCTGCCCGACCATAGCCTTGGACAGCCCTGCACCACGACAGACCACCTTGCTGGCATCAGATGTGAGTTTTGCTGAAGTAGTGGCAGTGGAGCTGAAGGCCCCGCCCATCTTTGAGGACTTGGTAACTGTTTCCACCAGGACAGAGGAGGTCTCATGGAGGCTGTGTCCCCCTGATAGCCTGGCGCCTGTCCGCGAGGGAGAAACAGAAAGAGAGAGCAAGAGGTTATCTTATGTCATCACGGCTCGGTCCAGACTTTATATAACACACTTAGAATCCACAAAGATATGAGGGAAGCAATCACGCTGCTGCTTGTGGAAAGTGTTCACAGGAAATTTCAAGAAAGCAAACTACTGCCAGAAGTTTAATAAGGAAACAGTTCACGGCGCTTTGAGATAAAATAAACTTCTCGGACAACTTCTTCGAACTGTTCCTCATTCTCATGCCACAATTATTTTGTAAAAGCTGCATTTGTATGCACCAAGCAGTGACAGGACTATATCTGTGTGGTGCCAGAGACGCAGAGCTTTTATGTAAGATGTACTCTAAGCAGTATGAACAATGATGACATAACGTTTCCCTGACTTCCACCCTGTTTTCAGAAGAACACTTGTTTCATAATCGAGGCACTTGTCATCTGAGAACGACAGATCAGATGGGAGAACGACTGTGGAGCAGACCTGTGATTTTAGCTTTGAAAGGGCTGCCCACGATGTGCTGGGGTCCTCCGTATTTCACTGTGATGAGATAGTTGCCGGGTGCCATGGGTGTGTAGGTAATCTTGTAGCCTTCGGGACACTCCCTGCAGTCCATTTTGACCTTGGATGGACCATCGATGTTGACGGATAGGGCGCCAGAGCCAGCATTACAGGTGTTGACCACAAACTCCAGAGGTACTCCTGAAAGAAAGAGGATGATGAGGATGCTTATTCCTTAAACTTGAATCTTTCAAACTTCACCTAATGTCTAGAAAATGTGGGACATGCTTCTCGGTTATGCCTGGCTATTGGGGACTTTTTCCTTACCTGAGATACTTATCGTTCAAATTTAAACATATAGTAAAGTTCATGTTATGATGTTTAATTAAAATTATTTGTAACATCAAGTAAAATATCTCCAACTATACAATAATAGATGGAAACAGAGTTTATCTCATGTTTTAAGATATTCTAATTATTTCAGTGCATAGACTCTCCCAGTTCAAGCTCCTGATGGTTACACATAGGGCAGGGCGATATGAAGGAAATTTTTTTTTCTTTTACACAAAATTATATTTCTGATTTTAAAAAGGTTTTTGCCTCTCATAGAACAAAAACCTACGACTGACATTAAAATTACACTAAACAAGTAAAGTTCCTGCTTAATAAGAATACTGTTTGTCATAAAAGTGAACTAAAATCTAAGAATTAAAGTACATATATAATCGTATCATGTTAAGATGTACAGACACTGTTTAGTTTGGATGTGGGCTGAACTATTGTCAACTATTGATCTCCCTTTGATCATGATTAATTTCTTTAATGAAAAAAAAGGTAAAGATGTCTGCAAAAATAGTAGACCCTATCATTATACTGTTGTGTCTCTGTTGGGAGGAAACATGGGGGAAGTTGCTGTCTTCTGGAGTTCAGGGGAGCATTAAAGATGCAGTATTTTGCAGAAAAAATATTTTTATTTCCTTTACAACAAAAAACTTGAATTAGTTGTTCTGATTGGTATCTGGCCCTGGCCTCCCTAAACGTCATTGCTGCACAAATCTCCTGTTTTAAAAAGCTTTTAGGAAACCAAAAATGCTAATCAATCAGTTGTTGAATATTGTATTGTCCTAAGTACACATTATTTGGTTGTGCTTTAATTTTGTTAAAAGTTTCAAAAACTGACTCACCAACATTGAAGGTGACCAATAACAGTGCTTCATAAAAAATCTTAAAAATGGAGATAGGAGATTTGTGCCAAACAGCAAAGACTTAATATTTACCCAAATTCATTTTAAAAACTTGAAAAAGGCATTCACTTGCTTCACAAAAGTCAGCACACCGAAAAGTCCCCAATACTCGGGCATGACCGGCTTCAGTGGTGGCATCATTACCTGTGGTCCCTCCCTGCAGTCCGGGGCCATGTGCTGTCACCATGCCCGGGTCTGCGATCAGCCCTGGGTCTCCCACTCGCACTTTAAAAGGACTTCCAGGAATGTGGCATCCATTGAACTTGACATCTATGGAGTGAACGCCGTTCTCCCGTGGAATGAAACGGATTGCATTTTTGTCTGAACACAACACAAACAGGAATGTTATTGAACTGTTACTCATAAATGTTTGTAGATGCAGAGAGAGGCTGAATTCTCCTCCCTCTGACGTCGACTTTGTACTATAAAGGTTTAGGCATACCGCTGTCGAGATCAGTGACATAGCATTCCTCAGAAGAGCCAGAGGGGGTGTGGACTTTGGCGTCAACCACACCTCGAGCCCCGTTGCGCTGCACCATGAAGGATGCCTCCTGGTTTACCTTCAAGTCCTTCTCCTACAAAAGACAGTGTATAATATGCTTAGAATAAATTTGTAATGTGTGTGTGTGTGTGTGTGTGTGTGGCCGTAACCCCGAGGGAAACAGTGTGTCTGACAAGTGTGTGACTCATGCCTGAACGAGAATAGATCCAGCACTCGGGTGTGAGAGGCAGAGGGGTCGGAGGTTATAGCGAGGCGTTTAGTGTTTTTGCCCTACAGGCGGACAAGCGGTCCTACCAGACATGAGAGCTAGCGTGACATTTTAAACGTTTGTCTGATATTGCACTTCACCTGGCTTCTCGCAGTGGGGAAAGCACTCTGATGTGGCATTTCGGTTCGCTTAAAAAACATATTTCAGCATTGTTGGCAGCCGTAATGGAAACTGAAAGCAAATAAAACAAGCATGCACGAAGTGAGGAGACCGGCATCGAGAGCTGTCACAGGTTTGTCTACCGGAGTTCCTCTTCTCCGGCTCAGTCTTTTCTTCTCCCTCTCTCCTTTCTCCCAGACAGAAACACAATCTGACTGCCCACACATAGCACAGCTTGTGTTGCCCCACATTAGCGGAGGACAGTTAATCCAGCCCTTCATCACCGGCCAGCATCACAGTATTATAGTCATGGATACAGCTCCAACACTGGCATTCAATTACACTTCAAGGGCAAAGTGCTATCAGACAGAAATATCGGCCATCGCTCAAACATTATGTCGCTTGCAATCTGTTATTCATCCCTGGTTTATTGTGTGCATGTGTCTGTCTGTTTCAAGCACCAAATTAACGTGGATTTGTCAACACTGCATGTGTGATGATACCTGAAGACTTGTGACAGTGAGCCTGCGGGCCTCGTCTGACAGTGTAGCAATCGGGACGATGAATGGGCTGTCAGGGATGTGCTCGTTGTTGAATTTGATTGACACCTCGTAGTCACCTGGGAAGCGGATAGGTTATTTAGTTACACCAGGAAACATGGAGAAAGTGATGAACATTACAGGGTTCAAACATTTTAAAAAAGTTAAACATTAAATACTCTACCACTTGTGAGGGATTCTAGTTCTACCTGGTTCTTTAACGATGTAGGAGACACCACAGGAACCATCTTTTCTGTCCTCAAAGGAAATTTCAGCCTTGCTTGGGCCTTCCACAGCAATGGATAAACCACCAGCACCAGCTTCTCTGGTCCAGATACTGAACTCGGCTAGAGAGGGAGAAGCAAAGCAAACTCAGAAGGATGTTTTCAATAGGGCTGCCCTAAACAGCTCATTTGCTGCTGATACCTATCACCTTCAAATGAGATCAGTGGATACCAATCACCGATCGCCAAAACCAATCATGTTGTGTGCCTCTTCACTTAATAGCCATTTTACTGCTGAGGCATTGAATGCATCACCTAGCACTCATTTAAAGGATGAGACCAGAAAATCAAAGCCAAATAGAGTGGTGCAGGTGATGTGTTTTTGTAGAAATGTACCGGTTTCTTCGAATATCCTTTAAATTTCACACTGTGGCCTGGGTCATTGCTGATATTAAGCTCTGTGGCTAAAAATAATTTATTTAAACGCTTTTTTCCTCAGGATGAGCTTCAAGAACATTATTGGCCAGAGTGAAAAACTATTATCAAGCTATTGTGAAAGAACATCATGGTGGTTTGACTTGAAGTAGCTACCACACTTCCAGCATTTATAGTCATTCTGTAACCTTTTGTTTGAGAATTCCCTCTTGATTAAATGACCTTATCAAATTTGTACTCATTGCTGCAGCTATACTGTGTGTATGAATTATTGTTTATAAAAGTTGGTAAGAAATGACTGCATTAGGATCCCCAGCCATGTTTGTATTCCTTGTTAGCAGTCTGTAAGAGCAAATGCCTTTATAAAACACAATAATGCTTCAATATTCAAAGTAGGGCAATGTGATATGCATTAATGTTGCAAAATAAAATATTTAAATCTCTTCTGCATCATCACAGACCTAATTTCAAGTGTTTATATGAAAGGCTATTCTAAAATCCCATATAGGATGCTTCAGTTGATGCTTAAATGCTATCTCCTCCTTTTTGAAATCATTCTTGCACCACTCAGTAGTATTTTTTTTAATAATGATGTATGAAATTCATCATGAAACTTCAAATTCATCATGGACTTTATAACCTTATTCACACATGCTGAAAACCATAAAATTATCCTGAAAGTACCTGGGTGTGCTGTATTTTTGAGAATGAAAACCACTGTATGCTATTTATCCCTTTAATAATATTTTGGCATTTTGTACAGGAAGATTTGGCTGAGCATCAGCATATTTTTGACATTTCTTTACTGAAAATAATATGGAACACCATTTAACTTAAGAATTATGAGTTAAGATTTTTTTTATCCATATTGCTCTGCCATAATTTCATCTTTCCTTCTTGTGTTCTGTCGAGGGACTATGGATGTAAATCAGCTTTAGTACATGTTCCATTTACAGTAAAAAATCTCAAATTTAGTCAAATTTTACATTTCCAGTCATGTTCTAAACAGTATTTGCAGAAAAAACAAAGTCTTCATCCACACAGTGACTTACATGCTGCTCCAGCCACGCCTCTCTCCAGGCCAGGTCCTCCTGCTCGGACCTTGTGTGCTCCTCCCTCCCCCATGGGTCCCACAGTGAACTGGAAGGGGCTTCCAGGGACGTGTTGGCCTCTGTATTTAACATTAACAGTGTGAGGTCCGATCTCCTGGGGGATGAAGCGCACGCTGTAGGTGCTGCTCCCTCCGTCCACAATGTCAGCGTCCATGGTTTTCCCTCCAGGGCTCGTCACCTGAGCCGTCATGGCCTGAGAGCCGGTCTCAACTGGAGCAGCACAGAGGAGGTACTTAGCTACAATCAAGACTTTGGCAGAGGAGATGTATCATTTTTCACATTTTCAAAATTGGATTTCAAACACTCACTCATTTCAGGTCTGGCAGTGATGCCAGCAAAGCTGGTGAGGCTTTCTCTGCCCAGAAAATCTCCAAACACATCTCTGAAGGGGCTTCCTCTTCCGCCCACCTGGGTGCTCTCCTCCACTCGTACCTCCCTCTTGGTTTCCCCGCCGCGGGTTTTGCTGATCTCTGTGCGCTCAGTGCGGGTGTAGGTGTGGCTGCTGCGGGTGAACGTTCTGGTCAGCCTCTCTTGAGCTGAAACCATCTGGAACCAGTTTCCTATAGTGAGGAGAGAGCGGAGAGAATTAAATGTGAGTGTTCAGTGGGTTCATTTATGTGAGGATGGATGAACACTGGCCTTTGAGTACCTCTGTCTGGCTTATGTGCTTACCTGGGATCTTAAGGTTAAGGCCACATGTGCTGCCCACTGAAGCAATAGAAGATGCCTGTCTCTTTCTGGTTATACTCTCCTTCATCCTTCCCTCTCCTGTTACCTTCACTGTGAAAGGACTCCCTGAAGGGCAAAAGTACAAAAAGTTAACAAAATGTTATAAAATCTACTTCAGCAGACATGTTTTTTTTTAAGGTTGATGACCTCGCATGGGCTGATTCATTTCACCATGAGCATTTATCTGACCAAAACCTCAGTGGTTGAACTCAAGTGCCTGTTAGATTACAGGGAACAAAGTCTGATGAATCTTATTCTCTAAAGATATGATATGATATTAGGCACCAGTATACATCATAACCAGAACTATTCAGTCACTTTAACTTGTATTCCTTTACTAAACACCTCTTAGATGAAAGAGGGCAGAACCTTTAAAAAAACTGAGAGGTTCTTTAACAAATAGAGGTTTTTCTCATTTCCTGTTGTTAGCACTACTAAACAACTCTTTTCAGTTACCACCTTCCTCTCCTTAATGGACACTGATTTGTCCAACCTGGGAGCCTGAAGCCCATTGACAGACATGAAACCTGGCAAATTCAGCTGCTTTACTGCTGAAGTGCCGCCCAGCTCCTGGGTGCTGCCTGTTTGTTGTCTTCAACTGATGGTCTTTCCACTCCATGAAGGACATTTTGCAAAAATGAAAGACAGACTCTCTGTTATGTCTGTAAAGAACTGATGTAGGCAGGGAACAAAGTATTTAGAGCAGATTTGCTCAGGGGAGAGAAAAAGACAACCCAATTTGAGGTCCTCTTAAAGGCACATAATTTGGGTTTAACAAGTAAGCTTTGTTAACTGTTGTAATATACAAGAAAAGATATTAATTATGCATTGTACTTTTATCAACAGTTTATGTAAATTTGTTGTGTGGTACATGCTGGTCAGCTCTAAATTAAATGTTATGTGCAGTAAAACAAGATTAAAAACTACTTATTGTGCTGCAGAAGCTTAATTAAGTTCTGAAAATACATTAGACTAGCAATCTAATGCACCAATTACCTTGTTACCTATTAGGTTAACCTTAAGGTGAGGTGCATTTCTTGCTCCCATAGTTCAATGTATGTCTGAAGCATCAGTTAATCAGCTCTCTCATTGGTTGACTACGGCCCTACTATTTGTATATAATGTAAAAAGAAGACACCAACCTGGGATGTGCTTCTCAGCAAACTTGATGTTAACAGTGTAACTCCCAGGCTCTGTTGGACAGTAGGTGACCCTACACGTCCCGTCCTCCATGTCCTCACAGTTGATATCCACTTTGCTCGGACCCTCAACCGACAATGCAAGACCTCCATAACCTATAATGGCAAATAAGAAGTGTAAGATTCCTGCTGCATTTGTATTTCTCTGTCTGTTCTTTCAACAGTAAAGCCCACTGTATTTGAGGCTTACCTGCATTCCTTGTATCCACAAAGAACTCTGCCATTTCAAAAGTGTGTGCCTCCACCAGGCCTTTCCCGAAGGCCTTCACTCTGCTGGCCTCGCCGATCTCTGACTGACCGACCATGATCTTAAAAGGGCTGTTGGCCACGTGCATGCCGTTCTTCCTCACGCTCACTTCATGCTCGCCAACTTCCTTAGGAGTGAAAGAGATGCCTGGAAGGAAGATAAGGGAAAGTTTGGTTAAAAAACTGCAAATGAATATATATTGAATTTTACAGCTTCTTATCAGTTCTGCTCTTTTCTGATATACTGCAAATCTGTAAAGTGATATCTCACCGAGGTGTCTGTTGGGCAGTCTCTTGAGCAGGCAGGGCTCCTCGTTGCCTGATGGGGCTCTGATACTGGCAGATAGAGAGCTCAGATCAGTCTCAGCGATCTTCAGGGACACGTCAGCCGCTGTGCCAACGTTCAGCTGGGATGTTCTGGTTATGGAGTCATCCCCTATACATAAAAAAAGCAATTTAGATGTTTGTCAGCTGTAAAACCTGATTTATAATATAGACATTTCCTATAAAATATACATCAACCGTTTAAAAGAAGTCTGGAATGATTTATTTACCAACCTGTGATCTTAGCAGTAAAAGGACTGCCGGGAATGTGCTTGTTGTCAAACTTGACGATGATGTTATAGTCTCCAGGAGCTGTGGGCAGGTAGGACACAGTGCAGGTCCCGTCTTTGTTGTCCTTACATGTGATCTCAGCTTTAGAGGGGCCCTCTACTGCCAGGGAAAGACCACCTGAGAGAGTAAAAACATGCACATATTTTAATGCGCTGTAGTGTTGAGTCGACAGCAGTGTGCCAGAAAAAATAAAAACCACACATCTGCAATGCAAAAGAGACTTTTGCTGCAAAAGAAGTGTTTGTTACCTTCCCCTGCATTCTTGGTGACGACAGTGAAAGTGGCAGCTTTGTTGACCATGCCATAACTCAGACCTGGACCATAGGCAGTCACCACTGCACTGTTTACAGCATCCACAAAGAACTGCAGAGGGCTACCTGTGGGCAATGATGGAAAGCAGTGTTGGGAATAAGAATTCATTAAGAAACAATGCACTGCAAGCAATTCTTCTTGTCTGTTTTTTTTCGAATGTCTCAATTCCCATTGGGGACGAATGTAATAAGCCAACTAAATACTTAAAGTCAGAAATATTGGTAGTACAAACATGAGAAATACTCGTCGTTTGGACCTCAAGCTGGAAGTTGCCAACAAATTGTACTTAGACGACATCTTGTCACTGCTAGAACTCCAGTTGCCTGCCAGAAAGTGACTTTTATCGCAATAAGTGCTATCAGATTGCCAAAGTTCTGTGCTTTTTCAGCTGTGCCAGCCAGCCAAATCAGGAAATAAACATGAGCTTCTTCTTGAGTCCCAAAAGCAGTGGCACAGAGAGGTAACAAGTTTTAAAATTGCTCAAAAAGTGTCTGCAGACATGAATTAAAGCTTCTTGTAAAGTCTGGAGAAGTGAAATGAGGCATTTCAGAGGCAAGCAGTCTCTACTTTGTGAAAGGTAAAGTAACAATCTTTGTGTTTTCTTCAATCATCCAGCCAAAATGTAGTAAATGCAATCCAGAGTAGATAAATTCTATAAACAGAAGTTTTTTCCTAGTGAAGAAAAGTTTGTTCCGTCTCTTATTTTATTTTGGCTACTTTAGAGACAGTAGAAAGCATTCACATGGCAAGTAGTGCAATATGAGGTCTGCTAAGGCTGCTTGATTATGGCAATTGAAAACAGCGTAATTGAGATTACATTTTGATTAACTGTCCAGCTCTACTGCATGATCATTTTATTTATAACATTGATGGACTTTACATCAGGCACATCAGCCAACTTAAGGAAAATGACCTTTTCCATACTGTGTGGGAATTGTACCCCATAACTTTTTACATTGACATTTTTTGGATGATGCCTGCTGCATCCATGTTCACCCAGCATTTCAGTAAACTAATTTTCATCATTGCTAACTGGTTTTCTTAACTTCAAGTCCCAATATGACTTCCCTGCTTCACTGAGACCTCATGACTGAAGCAGCCCATAGTCTTGTGGTTAAATCTGTTCCCTATGTCACTGGCTGTTGGCCACATGGGCTGCCAGACATCAAACTGACTCATGGCTCCTTTTCTCCCTGCCAGCTTCCAGTTTTCAAATCTGTTTGGTCTGTCAAGTGAAGGCATAAGAGGTCTAAATTTTCATCTTTTAATATTCACATAAAGTCTTAAAGTTTTCCATTCATCAGACCAAGCTTGCATTCCGAGGAAAATATTGTTTCCATTGTAACCTGTGCTTTACCACTCATTGATACTGATCTAGTTAGTTACTACACTCTTGCTGACAAAATGCTCTACAACCCAGATGTAAACAATGGTTAGCTGTTACCTTAAAACATCTTAAAGACAGAGTTTGACATCTAGAAAATTAAGATAAGAGGTAGACAAGCTGTGTGAAGTCATACTTGCTTCTTACTAATCGACTTAGTCGGGGAAACTGCAATATCCCAGAACTTAAAACAACTATTTTTGTTCGAGAAAAAGACTTATATCATGCTGAAATAGGTATACACTAGTATTGTGCGATTAAATGATTCATTTAAGGAGGCAGTTGTAGTTATTTCCACTTGTTTCCATTCATAAAATGGAGGGAAGGGGAGGAGATGGCAGCAGAAGACAAAGACTACGTAACTTAATACTGTAGCTAACCAGCTGTTATCGATAGTGTGTGGCTACTCATACAACCCAACTCGTTCCAGAGAAGGTGATTGATGAAACTGAGATACTCTGCCACCCACAGTTTCATTTTCACTGAAGTGTTTTGGATTAAGCCTCAGAAGAGCAGGTTTGTGGGCCCTTAGTCTGTCATAGAAGTATTTTTTAGTTAATATGCATTAAATTATTTTGTTTACAATAATGTGAAGCAAGAGTCTGACATTGTGACGGCCCTAAACAACGTTAATGTCCAGTCACATTCTGTACATGCATGTAGACGATGACCTTCAAAGTCCGACTGTGATGTTAGCCAAACTCCACTTGACAAACAAATTTCACGTTGATTACTGCTGACACTGGTGTCCCTATCTGTAAACTGTGCTAATTTTTCACTGTTCTCTCAGAATGTTTCCCTGACATTAGATCAGCCGGCTAAAAGCAATAAGGCCTTACATTCCTAGAGAAAAATACCACATCATGACTTCCTATCTCTGTATTCTGTCTTCTCTGACCTGGAATGTGGTTGCCTTCATATTTGATGTCCATCTCGTGCAGCCCCCTCTCCGTGGGCTGGTACTTGATTGTGATGGTGCCGTCCTTATTGTCAGTGATGTGTGGACGACTTGTCTTGCCTGAAGGCATCCGCACCTCACCTAGACAAAACAGCAGTTTGGTCAAACTTCAGTGACCTATATAAGACTTTTTTATAGGTGTGAGTGTCACTCCTGTTTGAGCTTTTTTGTCACACCTGTGATTTCTCCTTGGTGTGGTGTGAAGGGGACGAGGAAGTTAACGGGACGGAAGAGAGGATCCACAGTGTCGCTTGGGACAACTGGCTCATTTGTGGCCTGTCAATACAGAGAGAAAGGACGTTGTTGGTTTCGTATTTTAAAAAGACAAAAATGCACAACAACACCAGTGCTTTAAATTCTCCTCACCATCACATTGAAGGGGCTCTTAGGGATGTTCTGACCCCCAAAGCGGATAGTAATAACATATTTTCCAGGTTCTGGGGCAGTGTAGTAAATGTCAAAGGTCCCATCATGATTCTCCACCACATCCATGTCTACCTCCATCCCCTGTGGGGTGAGCACCTTACAGGTCACCTTGCCTTTCCCGGCAGCCTTTGCATCCACAGTGATTACTGTATCCTCTGAGGTCTGCAGCTTCTGAAGACTCGCTGTGGAGGGATGAATAAACATGAGCATGAAATTCCACTCCCTGTATATTTGGACATCAATAATTTACTGTATGTCTATTTTACTTTGAGAGATTGCTGCTAAAACTGAGACAGTTGTCTGATCCCAGCAAAAGAAGTTCTTAATTACAACTGGCAGGAAAATGCAAAGACTATAAAAGACTGAATAAGTTTTTTTGTCTTTCCTACTCCCTTCTGTGCATGCTATCTTAAATATCAAAGTTCTTGAAGACGTAATTCATTGTCTTAGCTGTAATTTCATGTTTGATATTTTTGATGATTATTTTATTTATTTTTCCAAAAAGGCAAATATTTTGAGACTCGAGGTTCCCATTTTTAGTAAAACTGCCAAGAACGTTATTTGTTTTCAACAGTGTTATGCTAGGTTACTAATAAATATGATCTGTCCAATTCTGCCCAACTTTGCCTGGTTTGAAAACTACCTTTCATTACAATATAGACAGTATCAGTACCTCTTTAAGGTAGGTGGGACCATCATAGCATGGCTGTGTGACAATATCATGGCAACCTCACAACAATCAAGGAGGAAACAGAGGCGATAGAGCTACCCGCCCCTTTTTGGCTTTTTTATTTTATTTTAGGTGATAAATTTTGTTCTAAAGACAGTTGGAAGCAACTCTCAACTCTGGCTGAGAATTAAGAAAAACTCCCTAAAGGGATCGATATCTTCAGTGTTTTTGCTTTTCAATTCCCTATTAATTGTTTTTGCTTTGTTCTGCATGCTTTGCAAATCAAGGACTTCACGCTTTCATCAGAGGCAGCCAGCAGAGATGGTTTGAAAGAATCTAAAAATCATTAAAGACATGGGGCAGAAGTTTTTTTAAAAACCTTAATTTCCAACAGTAAGGTGCATACTGCACTACTTTCAGTAAACGGAAAGACCAAAACTTGCAGATGCATTTAACTTCAGTACGCAGCACAGCATCAAATAGATGCATCCAGGAGTGTCGTGTTTGACACTGTTGCCACTGGAAACCTCTGTAACCAACTTTATTCCGCACAAAAAATCATCAAGGATTGATAAGCAGTATTGTGGAAGAATTTAATCGATTAGCAGAATCGTTACAGAACTGAATCCATAAGCAGAATTGTTGATGGCACTGGTATCAATAACATCGTATCAATTCCCATCTCTATGGTGCTAAGTAGGATCCTAAATGGAAAAGCCAAAACAACTGAGTAAAGATTGGAGCTCTGGGCTTTCATTTCTTACTCTAACTCAGCTCAGCTCAGTATACTGTAAGGGTTGTTTTGTGAGTCTAAAAGGGTGTTTCACAATACATTTATTTTTCTTAAATATTCTGAACACTCCATTTTACCTGCTGTTTAGCTGGATCATAATGATCAATATTTATTACAAACAAAGATTAACTCAGTGATGCTCCTTTTAGTTTCACCACAGGTACTTGTCTGTTTTCAGTACAGAAGAAGGAGCAAGAGTACAAAAAAGACCCCAGAGCTCACCATAGCATCTTGATTTATCATCTCATAAAAAGGATTTATCTTAATCATTTCTCTACGAATGGTTTCTTGGAGGCCTTGAGTCTCCAAGACGCTCTGTATGATTATGTAACAATGCAGCTCAACAAATGAGGCTGTGATACTCACACACGCCATGTCCTCCAATGGAGACTGGAAGGAAGGGAAAAAGCAAGTTTGAATACAAATGCAGTACAGTATTTGTGTTTTTCAGATTATTCATGGATTTATGCTGATTTTCTTACCTGTGACGCGACACTTGCTGGCGTCTCCTGTGGGAAGAGACTGGATGCGGTACGGGGAATAAGGGATCTCATCTCCTCCATATTTAATGGTGATGGTGTAAGGGCCTGTGGAGTCAGGCACGTAGGAGACAGTGTAGGTGCCGTCCCTGTTGTCCTGGATGGTTGCATTTTTGGGCTTGCCCTCCGGGTCCTGTCACAAACCACAGCTTCTCATTTTAGATGGTGGCTCATACTTCAGAAATGACAGTGTTAAGAGGAGCGATACCCACCAGAATCTGCACCGTGAGCAGCCCCTCTCCAGCATCACGAGCATCGATGGTGAACTCGACCGGCAGGCTCGCAGACACACCTTTCTTGTCCAGGCCAGGGCCACTCGCGCGTACCTTGCTGGCATCGTGCCCAGGCTGAGACATTACCTTGAAGGGACTGTGGAAGAAGGAGGAAATGTCAAGAGTAATTACCAAACCCAGTTCAACAAAAGAGAGGAGTGGGAACAGTGAAATTGCTGAACTCCACAGCTCTTTTCAAAGGAAGGCAGAGACAGAGCAGAGCTTTAATTAAGACATGTCTGCTCATACCGCCCGGCTTGAATCCTCACCATACCTGTGTGGGACCTCCTGATCTGCATATTTGACAGCTACAGTGTAAGGGCCGTCCTGGGCAGGGGTGTAGTGAACTGTGTGGGTGCCATCACCGTTATTCTTCACACCAGCTGGCTCCACAGTACCTGCATAGTAGACAGCATTGAGGCCATTAGACAATTTGTTACCTTAAAGGCTAGCCAAGTGTGTGAGTTTCCATTAAGTGTGTTTACATGCACACTAATGAAATTATTATCATCTGATTCCTGGTATAAAGGTATTACTAAAGTCACGTAAACAGTGTAATCCAATCGCCTTTGACAGATAAAGAGGAATACAGGATTATGAGAAATCTGATTAGCACATAAAGCTGTTTGTCCATTAATCTTTTTATTTAGTGCATGTGTTCAGCTTAGTCTAGTGTAATTCATTATAGTACAACTTCATATGTCGTTGAAAATACACAGACAGAAGTGGAAGACAGCAAACAACAAATATGGCAGGAGCAGCTTAGTGTGCATCAAAACATTCTAATTTTCATCAGCATGTTCTTACCTGATGGGCCATAGAGTTTGACATCCAGCGGCGCCTGTCCAGCCTGCCTGCAGTCTACTGTAAACGTCTGAGGAACGTGGGCTCTCACTCCGGCTCCCAATCCTGGACCTGAGCACTTCACCTTGCTGGGGTCCACAGGGTCCTTGACAGGGACGCGGAATGGACTGCCGGGGATCGGCTGACCTCCATAATTTATGTTGACGTCATAGTCTCCAGGAGTGAAGGGGATATACTCCACACTGCAGCTTCCATCTTTGTTGTCCTTGCAAGATATTTTTGCCTCTGAGGCCCCCTCAATGGTCAGGCCCAGACCTCCAGTACCAGCACCCCTGTGAGAGAAGTTAGCATCTTTAATTTACTGGAAAAAGTTTGAGCTCAGCTCTCCAAAGTTTCTCTTTGAAATTTAACCGATAATACCTGGTTTCCACTGTGAAGCAGTTAGGCTTGTTGGTAATTCCTCCCTCCAGACCTGGTCCGAATGCACGAACCCGAGTTGGATCACAACCTTCCACAACACTCACTCTGAAGGGGCTCTTTGGTGCGGGAGCATCATCATACAGCACTTCAATCAGATGAATTCCTGTGCAAAAGAAACCATAGTTCAATGACTGACGTCATCCCATTCCCATGTTAGCTAGGGATGGAAATTGTAAATCAGTTCCAGTTGAGAAGTTGTTTCAGCTAATCCAAAGCATCAATATCATTTGCCTCTATTCTTTACGATTGTTTTGAGTCCCTCTACTGTTTAGTGTGCCTTGGAAAGATAGGATGTGCTGACATGTGGTTTTCAACACAAACAAAAACAAGATTTATGAAAGTAAGAATATAAACGTCAATAGGCTCATGGGTTTGACATCACTGACACAGTAAACCTTAGTAAAAGCCTTTTTTCTACACAGGAAGTCCACGAGAATCAACATTGGAATTAATCTAGAACTACGATTCAATAATGTCATGAAATTTTTTACAAAGCTTTCCATTCCTTTTTACACATCTTTAGTAGAGAATTCCTTTCCTTACACCACCCAGGATGAAAATCTACAAAAAGAATATGTTGTACTGCGTTATGTCAGCTTTGTAGTAGAGCGCCTAACAGCATTAATCTGCGATTTGCCCCTTTTTTCTTGCTGTTTGTTTCTTTCCTTTCTCTGATTGTAGGCTGTAGAAGTGGTACACCTCACTGGTTAGTGTTTACAAGTGAATAACAGCTGCACATCCAACAGTTATTTTACATCTCAATGTCAAACTGGTTACAACATATAGATGGAAACTGAGACGGTCAACTTATCCATGGCATGCCGCAGTAGACTGACTCTATTGCCCAACTTAAGTGTGTGATGTCATCTGAAAGCTGTGACTTCTAAGCAAGACAAATCCCCCTTTTAGGAAGACAAACATTTGTTTATTTATAAAGGACCCCACCTAGAGCCCTGGTGAACACACAAGCCGTTACATCTGTTCCCTCTTCATTATTCTGTTACAACATTTGTCTGACAGAGCCCTCTCCGTAGGCCCATACACCCCGATTCCCAGCCGCACCGCTGTGATATTAGAGCACGTCTAGTGGTGGAGAAGTGCTCTGTGATTTCTTTGCTTTGTGTTATAGGTCTCTATTAATATCCCCTGTCACTCCCCTGCTGTATAGCTTGTGTGCAGGCAGCCTTCAGCACACATACCTGCCTGGTTAAGAGCCTCTGTTCCAGAGCACCCTATTTATAAAACAGAGCCAGTCTGCCTCCCTGCTCTCTGCCCCTCACATCATTGCTCCAATGCATCATTCTGTATTTATACCCCTCTCTCGTTCTTTCTTTTCTATCTCTCCAGCTTTTATTTCCAAATAGCAGCAGCACCTGTTAGTGACTGCTCATCTGTCTTGCTCAGAAAGCTTGTCTGCGTATACTTTTTTGTTGTGCAGTGTATTTTTTAAAATGATGTAACTTTTCATAAATCTTGAATGCATTATTGTCACATAATGCCTCTTAACTTTGTTACTCTTCATTCTGAGTGAAGTTATTCTTATTTTTCATGGAGATAATGGCACTAACACTCCTTTCTTACCGTCTTCAAATGCTGTGTACTCCACTCGGTAGGTGCCGTCTCCCTTGTCAGTGATGTAGGTGTCTGTGTTGGCGCCGGAGGGATTGATAACGTGAACCTTCACGTGATTACCTCCAGCCTTGTTGAGGGCTCGGGCATCAACAATGAAGTGGGTTGTGACTTCTCTGAGGACCCCTAGAAAGTACAAAAAAAGCTCTTCTGGTGAATTGTTTACAAAGACAAACAAGACCAAGAGGGCTCTGTCATCATAAGGACTGACATTTTAAGTTTTCAAAGGCAGATTTAGGAGCTTCTGTTGAGCCTGGATAAAGTAGTGTTACAGGTCTGTTTGTTCCAAGCCAGACATGTGGGAGGATACTAAGAGATCTAACTCTATTCAATGGATCAAAGAAATGTCAGGTAATCTGACTTCAAGAAAGGCCTTATGTTTTTCTGAGTTGTGAACCTTTAATTGGCCACAGTAATCTCACGGTTTTGTATTTCTCCCTGTAAATATGCAATTTTCTAGGTATCTGTTGTATATTCAAAGACTTGTGCATTATTAGACAGTACACCTCTCTCATGGCCTTATATTTAGGGTAGGGTGCAAGGAAGTGGAGCTATGTCAAAACCTGTTGGATGTCCCAATGAGGACAGAGTCTGTACTGTTCTGGGAGCCAGCTCTTTTTGTGATGACCCATCTCTATAGCCAATCGGTAGAGTCTGAACTTGTCAGGGCTTTCCTCAGTTAAGGATCTTTTACAGTGCTCAGGTAATCTGCCAGTTTTTATTCTCTGGCAAAAGCTACAAGTCTGCAGCTTCATTGATAAGCTTTATAACTACCTCTCTAGAAGAATCAAGCCAAATATTTTGATGAAATACCTCTTGGCTCAACTCCTGGCCCATAGACGTGCACTCCGCTGGTGTCCACAGAGGGCTCCACCTGCAGCTTTTTGGGAAACTGGGGAATCACATGACCACCATACTTAATGGTGATTGTATGGGTGCCATGGAAGGGTGGGATGTAGGTGACGGAGAAGGTCCCCTCAGCAGTTTTCTGGATGTGCACCTCAGCTTTGACCCCGGTTTCTGACACGATCTCGATGGTGAGCTCAGCATCGCCGGCTCTCGTGCAGTCCACAGTAAAGGTTGCTGGCTCTCCTGCCTTGGCCCTCTCCAGACCGGGTCCACTCGCTGTTACCTTGCTGGGGTCCAGGGCTGGACGCACTTGAGCTTTGAATGGAGAGCTGGGGATGTGCTTCTCTGCAAACAAGATGTTGATGGCGTACTCTCCAGGCTCGGTGGGGAGGTAGTTGACTGAGCACGTGCCATCGCCATTGTCCTGGCATTCAATCTTTGCCTCGCAGGGACCCTCAACAGTCAGACCAAGCCCACCTGCCCCAGCCCCCTTCGTGTCGATCGTGAAGGGAGCTGGTTTACCAACAATGCCTCCCTTCAGGCCTGGGCCGTAGGCACGCACCTGTGATAAAAAAGGACAGCTCAGTTTTTTGTTTGAGAAATTACCATCTTTTACTTGGAGACTATAGACTATTGCCAAATCTGAAATTTGAGTGGATTATTGGGCAAGATGTTATAGCGACATCTGGAACATTGGTAAACTGGTTGGAAAGGAGTAAAATATGTGACAGTTCAGCTTTAAGATAGCATCCACCATTAAGTCAAATATATCTCGTTTTTTGTTTTAGAGTTATTAATAAAATAATACTGTCTGTAGAGGGGTGACACGGTGGAACAGCAGGTTAGTGTTGATGCCTCAGAGCAAGACAGTTGCTAGTTGCTAGTAGTCCTTTCTGTGTGGAATGTGCATGTCTTCCCTGTGCGTTTGTGGGTTTACTATGGATATTCCAGTTTCCCCCCCCTACCAGCCAGAGATGCTTTCTTAGCTGGTCCCTCAAATTGCCTGTAGTTGTTGATGAATCTAAGAATGGTGGTCTGTCTCTCTGGCTCAGTGATCAGCTGGAAACCAGTCCAGAGTGTACCCTGCCTCTCGCCCAATACCAGCTTGAACAGGCTCCAGCCCCCCTGAAACATTTTCCCAAAAGTGTGTTACGTGACACAGATTCCTCTAATGGCTCATTGTACCTGCACTACACTATCATAAATTATTGTCGTACCTTAAAAATGGATTCTGCTGCTAAAAGACAGATATTTAAAAATGCAGTTTCAGAATCACAGAGGAATGACAGATGAGGATGGTGCTGTGAAAGCCAACTGCAAACAGAATAAGACATTCTGCAAAGGCATTAAGTGTGGTGCTAAGGCTCTGAGTACTAGCACAAAATGTCTCTTGTTTACTTTTATCACCCCAATGTGTTAAGAAGATTAGTAATTTTTGATCTGCACTTTTATTAGCTGTCTGTGGTGTTTTTTCCCCTGTGAAGCAGGTGTGAAACAGGTGTTATTTGGATTAAAAATACTGTTATAGTATAAGTCACTGTCACTGTGTAAATGATGTAAAGCTCTGCAGCTATGATATTTATAAACTTGTGGTGCGGACTGATGTAAGAGTAACTGTAGCTTAATTAGTGAATTGTATTAGGAATAGGAATCAGCATCCAATTCCAGTTAAGAATCAATCACATCTCCCTCAAGGAACCAATATTTGGCATGCTCTTTATCAGCTCCCTTTTCAACTCCTTCTACTTTGTTTTACATTCCTTACAAATAAAATACATCACACTCTCATCAGAGGCAGTCAACAGTAATGACAAATAATCAAAAAAACATAGCAGACTGTGGTCCAAACTGTGGTGTTAAAATCAGGAGAGAGATGTTGGACATTGTTGCCACTGTAAAATATATCTAGGCCAACATTTGCCCTCACAGAAAACCAGTAGGAATCAAATCAATAAGCTGAATCATTAAAGGCAGTATCAACGAATTTGTATCAACTACAACTGTTCTGCCATGGTGAGTAAAGCAGCACAGCAAGAAAAGAACTTCCAGGATTATAATGAAAGTGCGCATTCCACCTCTAAAACAAGATGAATTTACCCCTGGTGATTTCATGCATTAAACCCAAAGTGAAATGTTTTTGAGTTTCCACTAACTTAAACCAGACAAAACATCTTTGGAGGGGTAAACAGCTAAAAGGGAATGGACCTAATAAACAATGAATTCAACAGTAGCTGCTAACATTAACACTCCCTCGGAAAGGGTAACTACATCCAACTTTCATGAACTTTACCTTGGAGGGATCGGCAGGCATGACTGCTTCAACCCCAAAGGGACTTCCCATCACTGGGTTGCCATCGTAGCTGACATCAACCTTGTACTGCCCCTCCTCTGGGGGAATATACTTGACACTGTGAGTGCCTTTAGCTTTATCTGATTCCAGCTTGCACGGGATTGGCCGGCCAGAGGGTGAGGTCATCTTCACACCTACGTTGCCCTGCCCACCGGCGCCCTTTGTGTTAACTGTGAACTCCTGATCCTTCCCGACCTCCACTTCTGCAGAATAGATTAGCATTTAACACTTTAAGAGCTGCAATTTCACACAATGGAACAAAAATATCTAGAACTAGTTTCATGTCACTTACTGTTTTCTAATCCCTCCACCTTCACTTTCCCGATATCAAGAGGTGGAGCCACCGTGATGTGGAAGGGGCTCTTAGGAATGGGATCCCCTCCATGAGTGACAGAAATTGCCATGTTCCCCTGAAAAGCACAAAAGTAAGAATGAATATGGATTAAATTGGAGGCGTTTTCATGAATAATCCCTGCGTCCTGCTGTGATGTTAATGGACTTCAAACAGAGGCGTGCTGTACCTGCTGAAGAGCGGTGTACTTGACAGTGTAGGAGTAATCATGGTTATCGATGATCTCAAAGTCACGAACTGCCTCTCCGGGGCCCGATGCTGCGAAATGCACCTCAGGCTTGGCCTTGCCAGCTCCCTTTGTGTAGATGGTGAAGTGTGTTGGAGTGCCCACCTCCACACCTGATAAACACACACGTGTTAGTGCTACCGATCCTGGTCTGATCAAAGCATGTGAATGACATTAAAGTGTGAGAGTGGGTGTTTGTTTCAGATGCAAATGTTGGTGAATTTAGTATGTCAGGTTTTATACCATCTCGAGGTAATGCTGGCAGCTATGTTGGATATAGTCTTAACCCTTTAACTACCAGCTCAACTGTTTGGCAGTATAGAGACTGAGGTTTAAAAATTCAGGAATATTTAATGTGCTAAAAAAACCCACAATGTCATTTTTTTGTTTCTATCAAAGATTTAGGATGCATACAAATCTGCAAGAAAACCAAAAGAACTGTTATTTTCTTTGTGGCAGATTTAAAGGTTTAAAAAGCTTGAAGCTATTAATAATAATAATAATATATCAAATTTTTATAGCTCTTTTCAAAAGACTTAGACGTTTTACAACAAAAAACAAAACAAACAAAAAACCTATGTGTGGTTTGGGGTCGTATGCATTTGTGAACAGGTAGGTTTTGAGTGATTGAATGACAGCAGAGAGTCCGAGTTTCTAATGTGGAGGGGGATTGAGTTCCTGAGGGTTGGGGTGGCGATGGTGAAAGCTCGATCCCTCTATTATTGAATACTTAACTATTTACTGTTTTATATATGTCATTCATCAAAAATATTTAATTTGTGTGTTTGTCAAACTCGATATCTATTCTGTTATTTTGATTGCTATTTAACTTACAAACATTGCTGCCTTTTCTAATTGATTTTGTCCCAAATATTTGTGCATTTTGATGTCATCACATAATCAACTGTTAGCTTTTTAAACTTTCAAATCCCACACCAAGGAAATATCAGGTTTTTGTTTTGTTTGTACTTTTCAATGCTCTCTGAAATGTTAACGAAAACAAACAGTGATTTGATTTGTTCTGTTTTTTAAAAACATTGAATATCCCTGACTTTATTGATGACTTCTGCCATACAGCTGAGCTTGTAGTTAAAGGGTTAAGCCTCAAAATGTGCATTAGTTTTTGTCTTATTATCGACACTTTGAGTTTTAATCTAGTCAAGCACACAAAACCATTTTGGTTTAGTTTTAGTGAAGAAGTCCGAACAATTCAGTCTTCAAGATTCAAAAAAATGGAAGAAGCACTGTATTATCTTTATGCTTTAGGTATCATCAGATAATAGCTTAAAAAACTAAAACACTTTTGAAGCTATTCTTTGTGTGTTCACTGATCATCACAAACTGTGGTACGGAAAACATCACAGCCTCAGAAAGATAAGAAAGAAAAAACAAAATACCCCGTTTGCCCCTTGTGGCTGACAACATTATGAGCATTAGGAGGAAGCCAAGCCTACATACTGTTCAGAAAAACATAAAAATATCAAACTAATAATCTTTAAATTAGACCAAAGTATTTGCATTATTTAATTTGCTTAGTCTGTCGCCACAGGGTCCGTCAAGACACAACTGGCCCTGTACAAAGACAGCTGATGAACCCTAAATTACAGACGTCTTTTCAGCACATAAAAAATATGACTGTTGCTATGGCCACTCTCCTCGAGACACACTGACTGGGCTGGTCACTCTCTCAGACTGGGTGTGTGATTCAGCTAAAAGTTTTGCATGAGGAATCTGCCTGGCGAGGCAAGGTTAAAGGTCAGGCTGTCGATGAGTGAATACCCGCAAGAGCTAATGAGGACAAGTAAGGGTCACTGAGTTCTGTCTGCTCGCGGCTGTCAAAAAGTAGATTTGAATATATTAAATAAAATCATGAGAAAGTTCTTGATGGATAGTTAACGGTATGTCTTTGTTGATCAGCTGTTATCTGCTTTATTTTATGAGGGGTTCAGGTTTTTATAGAAAAAGTAAGGGGGGTATTTCATTGTAAAAAGGATGGAACCATTTCTACGATATAGATGTGCTTCTTGCTGAAATTTTGATTCTTTATTCTACATTCACGAGCCCGCCTGCAAAATTCTATTCTTCTCAGTGTGATAGGTCTATGCTCAAAATACCGATACGGCAAAACATCATATCCAGGCCTGTCACGATAATCAATAAATCAATTAACCAAACGATAAATAAAAACGTCCTCGGTTAGTTTGCCGGCCTCGATAAACTGACATGTGCGTGCATGTTTGTTTTCCTCCTCTCTTTCTACCAAAGAGGCTGAATGAGAAGATGGCTCACTCTGTCCATCTTTCTTAACATCGGGGTGCATCAGTTCTATAGCGGATTTAGCAGATTTATAGCGGAGTGGGCATTTGTCAGACATGTAATCTTTGGGGGGGAGGCAGGGCAGGACGCGCGTACACTCAGAGGGAGCTGAAGTGAGCGTCCTGAGGAGTAACGTGAAACAAACGCTAATATGAATGATGGCACGAAAGATACAGTTCTTAAGCAGGCTGCCACAGCCCCAGTGTGGGAGTATTTTGGTTTTAAACAGAATGAACAAGGTGTGAGCTCATGAACACGGACGAGCTGATATGTCTGATTTGTTTAAAGTAGCGGCGACGAAGAAGGGGAGGTGCAGTGGAGCCTCTGTCCTTGACAGTGCTGACTGTGGCATTTGGTCTGCAAAGTAAATATAAATAAAAGCGCAAAATGGTGCACGCTCACAGACTGTGTTGTTCGCTACATTGCAAAAGAAATGCAGCCCTTCAATACGGTTGAAAAGCCAGCAATGACAGTAGCAATTGACTGGGAGAACATTCATGTCAAAAACAATACAGGAACTGTTTAAACTACATTTTATTTATTGTTTTTATTCTTGTGTGTGTTTTTATTGGAGTTTCATGTTTTCATCACAGAGGCAGGATCTATTTCTTATTGTTTTTGATGAGTATAATTGTTTTTATTTACATGCAATTTTTTCTAAAAGGGAGTCCATTTCATTTTCATTGTTTTTTTTTCTCTTTTTTTGTTTGTTAAATTTTTTGTATTGTTTGTTTCATTTATTCTATTTAAAAGATCTTGACCTTCCAATTACAGTTAAGTACTCTTAAGAAATTAAGGTTTCTTGCTTTTGATATGGTGTACTCACTTTATTATAACATTTATTATAATTACATTAATGGAAAATGAAAAAATAAATAAATAATAATATTGACAATAATATCGTTTATCGTCAATCATTTTTGGCACAATTATCATCCAGCAAAATTTGTTATCGTGACAGGCCTAGTCATATCAATATGCACTCTTTTGGTATATATGTATCGATAAGGATTCAACAGAACTGATACGGCCTCAATGTTTTGACAGTTGTTGTTAGGACACTTAGAGTAGAAATCAAGTTAGATGATGAAACACATGTTACAATTTTAAACTTCGGTCTGCCGTCTTTGAGGACCTGAATGTAAGTTTCTTAAGTTGTAGAATAATTTTAAACTCATCCTTGTTCTTTGTCTCTGTGAAATAAAAACAAAACTTGTTGAAAGTTAGCATCCAATTCCAGTTAAGAATCAAACTTCTCGAATCAACCTTTGAAAAACCCAGCCCTATAGTCCGACATATTCAAACATGTTAAAAATAGCCCTTCATGGCATATTTTGTCATATTTTCTTATCACAAATTTAACACCTATACCCTCATTTGTTTTTAACCTGGTTCTCACCTGTCTTGTTGATTCCAGGGCCCTCTGCTCTCACTTTGCCCGCATCATGGGAAGGATCCACTTTGACTTTGAACGGACTGACGGGTATTTCCTGACAAATTAACCATAAAACAGTCATAAAAAATGAACTTGGCAGAAAATATGATCTTAATAAACTCATCCAGTCGCTGTCATCCTACCTGGTCTGCAAACAGCACCATGATGGTGTATTTTCCTGCAGCGGGGGGAGTGTACTTGACAGTGAAGGTGTCATTGTCATTCTTGATGATGTCAAAGTCGATGTCTGCCTCAGCAGGGCCAACCACCCCGGGGGCACACTTGATTCCAATGCTGATGTCCCCTAATGGTGCATAGAAATGAGCACAGTTCAGAGAGGTCAGACAGAAGCAGATGATCTGAATAAATAGAAGCTGTCACTCCAATGCCTGGAGCTTCATTTCAAGAACATTTCAAAAAACTTCCACTTTACTTTGCTGGCTAAACTTACCAGAATGATTCATACTTTCTTATTCTCTTCTGTATGGTTTCCAGCGCTCAAATGATACAGCACTAATTTCTTTATAAGTCAGCTGAGTCCACAAATGCTCACCTTGACCTGCCTCGCTGCAGTCCACTGTGAAGTACGTCGGCTCATTAGCCTTGAGACCGGTCTTCTCCACTCCAGGCCCGTAGACTTTGACTTTGTCTGGATGAGAGCCCTCTCCGACCAGCACCTAATGAATTCACAGCACACTTGAGGCAGAGGCAATCGGTTGAAGCAGAACAAGTGCAGTCCTCTTCTTTTCTGAAGTGTCATTAAATTAAGTTGGTGTAATCCAAAGTGCAGCACTTTGATTTCTGAGAGTGTTTGTGTGTTTACTGTCATGCGTCTTACTCTGAAGGGGCTGTTGGGCACGTTGACCTCGCCCCAGGTGATGATGATGGTGTGTTTGATGGGCTTGACAGGAGTGTACACACACAGGAAGGTGCCATCTCCCTTGTCAGTAATCTTGATGTTGATGGTGGTGCCTTCGGCGTCCTGTGTGGATAAAAAAGCATGTCAGCTCCCGTCTGTGGGGCCACACATGCAGTATAAATGATGTGCTTCATAAATAAACAATGAAAGGCTGCATACCTGCGCGTAGATCTTGAGGTGACCCTTCCCTGCCATGCGGGCGTCGATGGTGAATTCAGTCTGTTTGTTCACAATGACGCCAGTTGGCTGCAGGCCTGGACCAAAAGCTTTCACCTGAAATATTAAAGTCCTGGTTTATTTTTCACTCTTGAGTACAATTCTTTACCATTAAAACTAGTTGTAAACTAACCAGAGTCCATTATCTGCCTTAAATCAGCTTCATATAGATTGATGACTGCTAAGCGACCCACTATGTTCAAAAAGACCTTCTATTTTTCATGTACATATTTAACATACTCCTGATTTAGCTGTTATGTTTTCTGTGATTGAGCTCCTTCCCCTTTAATGCTCTCTTCCCCTCTTGGGCCAAGTCTTCTCTGACTGGCTGACAGGTCAACTCTGAGGTAATTGGTCAGTTCAGCGCTACTTGGCACCATTTTGTCAACAACCCTGCCTTCATTCTACCCCATCTGCTCTGACATGGTTGCTACAGCTAGCCAGAGGGACTAAACTGAGCACCAAACAAAAGAAGGGTGTCACTCCGTCAGGTCTGGAGCAAGACAGTGACTTGTTTTAGGCAGATACTGGACAGTCCTAATGCCACAGGCTTATTGTATTAGTCATAAATGTGCTCTATCATGCAAAGGAGACATTTTAAACAGGGCTAAAAAAACAAAGAGCATAATATTGGCTTATTAAAGTTTGTGCTATATGTTAATTCTTTAAATGTCCCTTAAAATATCTGTTTGACAATACCTGTTAGTACTGAAAAGCACCAATGCTTTGAGTGAACTATATGATCTGCTCACAAGAGATGAAAAAATCAATCAAATTGTTCATTCACATTGTCTTAATTAGCTATGCCTTTAGGCTATTAAGACTATGTGCATGCTTGGGCTCCAACAAATGACTTTATGATGGTCGACTAGTAGCTGAATAATTAGACAGTCTACTAACCGGATAATACATTGCACTGTTACTTAATTGCTCTAATTTAGGTATTAGTTCCTAAATTTTCAAATTCATGCCTTTAAATCTTAATTCAAGCAAAGTTAGTGTATTGCTTTTAACATAACTAGCTTAATTACTTATTATGAATAACCTAACGAAATATATATGTGATTTTGTTCCAATGTAAACCCAAATAGTTTTATCAGCATAGTTTGAGTTTGCTCCCCTGCTCATTGGTAAGGATGGATGGAGAAAAAAGAGAACTGAATGTCCCTGAGTAGGCCTTAGAAGTGTCAGGCTCTGTCAGCTGTAAGGTTGTCACAGTGAGTTTTACACAATAACCAAAACACTGGCACACCTGTTGCCTACTACCATTCAATGTCTTTTAAACAGAATTTGTAGATCTGCGTGCATTTCTGAGCCCTTGCTGGCTGAATTTAGTCAAAAAATAACGTTTGAAATTGATCTTAATCAATGTCACTGACAGCACAATGGCACAACAGGTAGTGCTGATGCTTAACAGCAAGATAGTTGCTGAATCAACCCCAAAGTCAGAAGGGGCCTTTCTTTTTGGAATTTGCCTGTTTGCTAGTTTTTTTTGAAGGAGTTAGTTTCCTTAAGCAGACCACAAGCATGCTTGCTAGGTTAACTGGTGATCTACATTGCCACTAGGTTTAGAGTTGTTCCAATGCGATACCAGTGTTTTGGCATTGCTCCGATACTGCAGAAAAACACTGGTATCTGTATCTGAGAGTACTGGAGTCCAGGCATCATCTGTTACCATGTAATTTGTTCAATTAGTAATCTATCTGCAGTTTAGCACCATTAAAACAGTAGTGCTGTTCTGAAACCTGCAGGGACCTGGAGGAATTGATCCTGTGACAAAGGCACAACAGACGCGTGTGTCAGAGCCAGTTGACGCAAGGCTTGGAGCAAGGCTAACTAGCATGATCATGCTGCATCAATGCTGCATTTATTCATGTTTTACAAAGGGTTTTACCTGAGCCAGGCCTTACCACAATGATAATCATATCACAGTCACGCAGGCGTTATATGACTTTTTTTTATAACATACTGGTGTTGGATTGGTACTCGGTATTGGCCGATACCCACAGCACAAGTATCGGTATCAGCATCAAGAGGAAAAGAATTATATCAGAACATCTCTAACTAGGTGTGAGTGTCTGATTTTTGTCTTTACATGTCAAGCCTGGGATTCCAATGTCACGGGGGTAGGCTCCAGTCTGACACCATACGGATTAAAGTAGAAAAATAAAGGATGTATGTATGGAGGAACAAATCTCTCTTGAGTAGGTCCCTAAGGGTTCGACTACTCTTGGGAGGGGGCTCCAAGGTGAAAAGGTAGGGAACTTTTGCTGCAGGGATAAAGTATTCTCAGTTGAGGGGCTGAAAATGTAAAAGAACTTCCATGGCCTTGGCCTCATAAAATGTTCTTTTTTAATGAAAAAAATATTCTTCAAGTGCTGACATGCCCCACTAATATGCAAGGACTGCTTTTCAGATCTTACAGATAGTCCTTTTATATAAACCTCATGCTGTAGCTAGGTGTCTACATGAATGTGATAGTGTCAGGTACATTAATGAGTGTGATACATGAGTGTGAGTTGCATTTTAATGAACGGGGAACTGAGAGAGCAATCTGAAGCTACAAGGAAAAGCATAACAGATGTTTGAATTAAGATGTGTGAGCAATTATTAAAACTCCATATACATCAAGATTTAAGCCAGGCTCCTGTGTCTGTATTCTGCTCAGTGCAGGAGTTCTAACATGTAGCAGTTAGCACTGTTATCCCTGAAGTTAGCAACAACTTCAGCTGTGGTGCAGACAAATGAGTCTCCCCTGTGTTCTCTGGCTATTGTGGGTAATGTAAGGCAGTGACTTATAACTCCTTTACTCAATCTAGAGTTTATAACTCTTAGGTTGTGCTGTTGAATGTTGTTTTTCTGTCACATTGAGGTTGCTGCTATGATGATTCCTCCATTTTGAATTTGTTATTTAGTTACTTTGATTGATGTTCTTAACTTTTTTCAAAATATTTGAAAGAGGACTGATATGGTTCAGTCTTTATTAGAATTTAAAAACCTTAAACATTGCTATTTTAAAGAGATTCAAGAATTGATCCATGGCAGAATGATTATGTTTAGTATACTGTAATAAATGGAAAATTGCTCTTATAATTTATTTGCTTTAAAACACATAAAACCTATTCACCAACATGGAAAGAGACCAATTAGACTGTTGTCATGAAAATGGAGATGTGAGGATTTGGCATGACATTGACATTTTAAGTGCAGCATAAAGCTCAGTCAGAGGGGATTACCTTCTCGGGGAAGACATCATTAGCTGCAGGGAGGATGTGGGCGATGAAGGGACTGTCCTTGATGTCCTCGTCGTCACAGATGACGTGAACAGCATAGTCACCAGGCTCAGTGGGCCAATAGCGCACATCACAGGAGCCGTCACCCTTGTCGTCACACTCAATTTTAGCCTGTGATGGGCCTTCGATGGAGAAGCCTGCACATCACAAGAAAATTAACGCTTAGCTCTCTGGTTTAAAATACAAGAAGAACCCACTCCTCTTTGTTTGACCTGCATGTGGCTCACCTAGAGTCCCAACTTCAGTGCCAATGGCCTCTACAACAAAGTCAGCAGATTTTCCAACCATGCCAGTCTTGAGACCAGGACCCCAGGCCCTCACCTTCTGAAAACCTGCTTCTGGTCCTACCTCCACCTCAAAGGGGCTGCAGCACAAAAGAATACTCAATGCAGCTTGGTGTGAGAGCTGTTGTGTTTTATTAATGAATGGCTAAGAGCAGCTATAGGAGTGTACCTGCGTTGGATGGGCTGGCCTCCCCAGGTGATGTTGACTGTGTATTTACCTGGCTTCAGGGGCAGATATTCACACTCATACACACCGTCTCCTGCATCTCGCACCTTTACTTTCTCCTCTGCTCCAGCTGAGGATGAATAATACAGACAGTATGGATTATTTTCATCTCAAAGGAATATTTTTTCCTTTATTTTGTTGTGTGCTTCATCATATGTCTATTTTAAAGCTTCCTTTAGTCAAAACCCAAACAGAAGATGGTTCTAAAAATGCAAGAGGATGAGTGATGCTGAGGGGAGGGATGTCTGACTCACTTGGTCCTTTGACTGAGACGTTGAGAGTCCCGCTGCCAGCTCCTTTGGTGAAGACTTTGAAGTCTGCAACCTCCTTTACTCTCACGCCTTTAGGCTGAAGGCCTCTGCCTGTAGCTCTGCAGGCGTTTGGGTTCACAGCTGAAACGAATAACAACAAGTGTGAAAGAGAAATATTTAGCAAAGTGAAGCAGCTGAGCAGTAGCCAGCAGAGGACGGCGATGTTAGTAGCATAGAAGAGAAAACATTCAATTCACGAGGGATTCCTTTAAGGCTGACTGACAGAACCTGCAAATGAGAATGATGCTTTCTGACGCACATACAGCACAAAGTGCAGACTGTTGAAAATAATATTGATACATTTGAGAGCACTGAGGGAGCTTCTGACAACATTTCACTCACTCTGAAATGTTGACTGCAGGCTTTGACTGAATGCTGGCTGATGCAAATCCAGACAAGATAAAACAAACATGTCAACTGCACAAGCTAAGATACTTAACAGAACAAAGTCGACAGAAATGCAGAATGGGACAATACAGAGACTGTAGCCAAGGTTAGACTACACGTTTAATGGCTTAACCCGACAGTCTTACAGTTTTGGGACGGGTTCACTGTGTCAGTGTGTCAGTGAGTGACAATCAGGTCACATTTGAAAGACCTCCAGGAAGGAAAGTCCAACTGCTGTGTCTTTCAATTTGTTTGATGTCAATGACTCTGAACCATGAAAGCACAGAGGCAGACAACATGAGCAAATATAAACCAAGCTACAAACTCAACTGTTGAAATATGAGGCCAAAATGGCAATGCAAGAGGCTGCAGTTCCTCAAATGTCCACTAGAGACTGGCTGCAGAAGCAATGGAAAACACAAAGTCCAAGTTCAAAAGAATATATCTACAGCCAAATTTAAGCCCTGTTCACAGCAGGGCTTTGTTCAAATAGTCATATCTTCATGCTCTCACTTGTCAAGGGGGGAATTTTTATAACAAGCCCCCTTTGATTTAATTAAGATGTAAAATTTTTAGGGGCATGGTTACATGACTCAACCCTGCATGGTAATAATTATATCTTTTTTTGTGGCACTCTTCAAAAATCAAGTTACAAAGTGCTTTACAAGAACAGCAAAAATTAAAACAAAATGATAACAGTGTTGTTTTCCATCACACAAGGGGAAAACAAACTTTTTAAGCATTTTTGGGTCTTAAATTTAGAAAATCATATTCTGCACTTGAAGACTTTTTAAGGATCTGCAGAAACCATGGACACAGCTCAGTTTCAGCGCACTGTGATTGACCAAAATGACACAGTCACAATCCTCACTGTCAAAAAAAATCATGTAGTCTGACCTTGGCATATTTGACAACATTGCATTCTATCCCTCTGAACATAAACTAAACCATCAAGCTGCAAGATGCAAGAAGATGTAGCAGGCGACCAAGCATGGCCCTCAGTTGCAGAGCCCTAATCTCATAGATCAGAGAGACTGGCGTCTGCAGGACGCAGCATAAAGAGAGTTTTTTGGGGGATCTGGCTGAGCATAGGGCACAGGCTCCCTCCAGCAGGCCATACTAACTTGGGCGACCAGGTTTTGTGGGGGGTAACCCCTGTCCGCCTTTCGCTCCAGGAGGGGTGAGCACTGACTGAGGGACTATCTGCAGGGGAGCTCCCTTTGAAGGAGCAATTTGTGGAGCTAAAAACAACAGATAAGGAGGGTTATGGTCTGAAGTTGGTGGCTGTTCCCAGGGAAAACAAAGATGACAGTAAATTGTGACAAATGAATTACTATGACTCTAACAGCACTCTAAGAAATCAAATTTGCCCGACAGTTATTTAAGGCAGACAGATGGCTCACCCTCTGCAATGTTGACAGCAAAAGGGCTCTTGGGGATCTCGTGGCCTGCAAACAGGACGTGGATCTTGTGTGGTCCCTCCATCACAGGGCGGTAAGTACAACGGAAAACACTGTCCCCTTTATTCTCCAGGATTAGCTCCACGGTGTCCTTTTTGCCCTGAGGGTCTTCGATGACCACACTAACATCACCGTTACCGGCGCCTGAATGTGACCAGAATAACAGTCAGTTATCTCAGGTAAAACATGAAGCCTTGCAGCTGTTTTCAAAGTAGAACAGTTGGATTTTCTATACTAACCAGCTGTGTAGATGTCAAAGTAGGTGGGCTTGTTGGCCACATTGCCTGTTGCGTCCAGACCTGGTCCCCTAGCATGGACTTTGTTGGGGTCTCCAATGTCTTTTGCTACATTAACAGTGTATGGACTTTTGTCGATGTCCTGACCAGCAAACAGGACTTTCACCTAAAAGGGAAAAGTAAGACAAACTTGAGTCACTTTGAATGTAACATGCTTTGTGTAAATAAACATATTGAGAAGAGTTGAGGGCATAAAGAAACAAAGTGATTTGGACAATTCAGATTGCTGTTTTTGGTACAAGTAATATCATATGGTCTGTTTGTACATCAAGAAATCTGTTAAGTCACTTTTCATGATCCATTGCTGCTTTATTTCTTTTACTGTTAATGACCAATACGTGACATAAAAATCACCACAACAGTGCAATTGCCAGTGGAGGGCAAACACAGCTGTGTCAGAGTGTATATAGCTTGCTGGGTCAGCTTTTAGACAGCTGGAGAAAACGTCATAAACTTAACATTGTGTCAGTTGTCTTTTTAAGAATGGGTCAAGAACAATCTTGTTTTAAAATCTAAATTAGGTTTGGACAACCCATTTTGTCTTCTTTTTTAAAAACAAGGTGTGTGTCATACAGTATGCCTCTACTTAGTCTGTTGTTAGTTTAAATGGTGCAGAGGTGGGTAGCTTGGCAGTAATGTCTTTATGCTTCTTATACTAAGGCTTCTATTAACAATTTAGAAAGCTGTGGTTCACTTCTGGTTTAGATAGGTAAAAGGGGTTCAGAGATTTTCCTCTCATAAGAGTATGTATAAAATGTGCCATGAGAATTCGTACTATATCAGACCTATATAAAGATCCTCTTTGTCCACACTTTTTAACAGGTTACATAAAACAGCTTTATCATTTTATTTTGTTTGTACTCTTTGTAAGTAAGCACATATAAAACAGTCTTTGTAACATTATTTGGGTAATTGACACAATACAAGGTTTATTTAGGAGTAAAAATCTTTAGGAACAAGTCAACATGAGATAAATGGCATTTAAAGCATTTAAAGCTTATAAAAAAGAGAAAAAATAACTTGAAATATTACATAGTAAACATCAGAGCACACTGCTAGAGAGCCAAAACCACATTCAGACAAGCGAGATGGTCAGAGTCATCCCATTTGGATTTACTTTAAAACAGCCTATCATGAGCAGTGCTGCCAAAATATATGAGTGGATTTTCTGGCATCTTTTGGAAAACTTTAAAAATGTTTTCTGAGGACACTTGGGACTAATTTGTAGACTTTTTGATCATGTGTAAAAAATGAGACGTTTAAATGATTTAATGTTTCGCTAACTTAAAAACACTCTATACAAATTGCTTTTACTACTGTTAAGCCAAGTAAGTAACTTTAACATTGCCGTACATCAGCTACTCTTTAAAATCACACTATCCAACAGTGATCAGCTAAAATTAACCTCGAGCTTACCTTGTGGACACCTTCAACTTTAGGAACATAGGTGACAGTGTAGGTTCTGTTTTTGTCTTTGTTGGGTTTAACTTTAGCCTAGAGAAAAAGGAGAAAAAAAGTTAGAAGTGATGATCTAGGTGCTGCATTTTGAATTGGAGAAGGAATATCTGAGTAGCAAAGCACTCCACGGTCTATGAAATGCAACATACCTCCTCTTTGTGCCCCTCAGGATCCTCCACATAGACCAGGACTTCTCCACTGCCAGCCTCCAGAGTCTCCACTGTGAACACTGCAGGCTTCAGCACCTTGTTGCCATGAGGTTCAATACCTATAATGTAAACAGAGTATTTATGAGATTTTTCTGCTTTTTGAGCTGGAGTGGACTGTTCATATGTTTAAGGCCCCTCTCCTGATACCCACCAGGGCCATACGCTTTAGCCTTGTCTGGGAAAAGCTGTTTGGGCTTCAGAGGAGCTCCAGGCTTCAGCTTCGCCTTGGGAAACTGAGACAGGTAAGTCATCACCGAGTGCTCGTCCACATCTGGATCTACGATTTCCTCAGGGGCAATCACCTATAGCACATAAAGACAACAAGCACAACAGAGGTTTAGGAATTTAATAAGGAAATATAAAGGACATAAATAACTTCCTGCAACAACCTTGACCACAAAACACTATCTCTTGATTACTGTTTAGAGTGACTGTATCCTCATTTAGTATAGGGAACAGTTGTTCCTAATACTATTTCCCCTTATTAAGCAAAGTGCAACAGGATTAAAACAGGATTAAATTTATTTCTTCCAAACCTCTGACTCCTCTCTCTCTCTTTTAGTGCTTGTTTGCCTGGCTATCACACAGTGGCACAAAGCCATGCTCCACGCTGGTTAAATTTAACCCCAGGACAGCAGGGTTAAGGATTGTTGCCTTCAATAAGCCAGGCAAGGGAGGGGGATTTATCCTGAGCCAGACCTCTCCCACATCTCCTTAACACCAACACACAAGAATCTAGCCCCCCCTCAGCCCTGCAGAACCATGACATACACCCAGCGGCTATCCCACCAATGCTAAGCCTGGTGGAGAATAGCTAACCCGGTGTCTTAGACAAACAAGTAAACAAGAGGCATAGTGCACATTACATGACGGAGACTCAGAGTCACACAAATGGGGTTGGAAATATCACACTCTGTTTCTTTTCACATTGTTATTCTGAGCGGCGTGTGCATATTTACACCTCTATTTCATCGACAGCCTCTTTAAGTGTTAAAAAATCTCTCAGATCCACACATTCAAAAACACACTAAATACTACTCTACAAACTCGCTTACTAAGAGCTACACTGGCGTAAATGGAAATATTAGATGTGAGCAGGGAAATAAATATTTCATGACAACCCTCCAGCTTGATTTCTCTGCAAAAACAGTCTCATATCATGCGCAGCACTGCCCGTTTTCAGCCCAGTGCAGCCTCACAGGAGTATGTACATGTGGGGAGGCATGTTTGGATTTGCTAATTCATCTTAGCTTTTGCTTTAAAATACTTGGATCTTGGAGGATAAGAAGCTGCTTTACAGATCAGAAAATAGAGGCCTGCTGTTTTCACTGGCATTGGTTGTTCTTTCAAAGTTGAGATTACATTGGTTTAGGAACAGCGTATTCACCATTAACTACATGATTCACCATCTGTTTTAAGCATGCTAATTAGCTGCAACCATAGCTTCCTAAAGTCATTTTAGAGCTCATTTGTACCCTATTCTACATGCTCACATGCTGTAAAAGTGTGATGAGTAGGCTCCGAGGAGGCTCCAGATGTACTGCAGGTAAATTGTGAGAAGTCTTTCACAATTATATATATATATATATTTATTAAATTGAAAATATGCTTAAAGTGATCATAACATACTTGACTCATATTGACATTTCAAAGAGTAGCAATTTAACATGCTGCATTTGCCCGTTTTATCAAAACTAGGAGTCTATGTAGTAATTATCTGTATTTAAAAAAAAATCTCTCTCTCTTGGGCTAGAGCATATTTAACTTAAGAAATCCTGTAACATGGTAGTAACAAACAGTTTCCCCTTAGAAGAGTATTATATGCACCCATTGCATTTTTACTGTAAAAGCACTGTTCTACTAACTATTGTTTTGTTCACACATATGAAGTATATAAAGGACATCTGTTTATTCTGTTCATAGCCTCTGGACCCAAAGCAACCAAATTTGATTCTATTAAATATATACTTGTAGAGTTTAAATGACAATGAAGGAATATTGAATCTTAAGTAAATATTCTCAGAACATCAGAATAAGCTACTCCCTCTGCATGCATGATTTGTTAACATTAGTTTATAAGAGTGAGGTACACAAAGGTGCATAATACAAACTTAACAGATTCATTGCCATGGCAACTGAACGCAGACTAACCTACCAGCAAAACTGTGTGCTTACACATAAACAAGCTCGTAAATAAAAGAGGTGACCAGTGTCTCATGCATCTTACCTGAGGCACGCCCAGCCAATCGTCAGCCTGCTGCATGGCCTCTCTAGCATTCTGCACCGGCTTGTTCGGGTCCCACTCTGCCCAATCAGGACACAAACCTAACAGACCGAGAACAGGGTTATAATTCTGCACCATGAATTCAGACAGCGTTCCACAGCGGTTTCTCTAACAAGGCCACGAGGGCCGTTACTACTATCTGTCTAACACCTCCAGCTACAGCATGTCATGACCTTTACCCACACACTTTGCTGCCACGTATGAAGAAAATGAAGTTCTCTCGCCTGTTTAAAATAAACAACCTCCAGACGCTCTAAACACTTTCACTGAAGCTAATGCTAACCTCCCGCAGGCAGCTAATGCCTAAATTGGATTAGTGTTGGCGATGAAGTGGCTGCTCACTTAGAAGGCCTGCACAAGCGCCTCATTGAGTACTATTATCCGTTTAATGGAGACACAGGACAACAGAATTAGAGGGGTGGGGTTGTATCACAGAAGAAAAGAAGCCTTAATGTGAGTGATATGTCATTTGGGAGGGAGCAGGGTGGGACGTTTGTGATGTTTTTATTATGGATTAATGCATTTTAAAGCTGTGACGCTCACAAATGAAGCATGGCTGTAATACCCAGAGAGGCTGACGTGTACAACAGTTGTGTAAGAACAAGGGGGAAAGACTGCTGATTTTGGTGTTCCTTAATTATTCTGGCAGTCCTTCATTTTCTTCTGATGTTCATAAACAGAAACTTGTTCCTATTAAAATAAGAAAATGTCCACCCGACACTGGAGCTATGTGCCTGTCAAAACAGTGCTGGTTAGATCCTGATCTAGACATTTGAAAAGTTTTTCACAGCTGTATTTCAACTAGTGACAGAAAATGCAGGAGGTTTATAAGATCTGTCGATACATATGGTCATATGAGACATACAGTAAATAGACAATGTTGACAATTGTTAATAATGATACAGATTATCCATCCATGAATTATGAAATTTGCTCTCCCTTTTGAGGTTGTTCACCCTGGAATGGTTCCTAGCCAATTACAGGGCCAACATAGACACAGTCACTCATTCATACACACAATTTAAGGGCAATGCAAGGTCATCTTGTTTGTTGTCCTGATATTTTCTTACACCCCTGCCAAGAACATTATCAATAGGGGAGTGACAAAATTGTGATTTCAAATTGGATTTCTTAAAAGAGATATCAACATAGTAGCAGATGCAAGCTCAAAACAACCACTGTACTCTCCCATCCAACAACATTTGTGACCTCAGAATCTGATTTGTACCCTATTTTCCTTGAATGAAGGGCCTACAACTCACTGCCAAACTTCCATAGTGTTACATGCAGGCAGACAAGGGGCTCTGACAGTGTGGGAAGGACAGGATTCTACTGTTTAAGGCTCTCCCTTTGACTCAATAGGCTGCATCACCTAGTACTTTAACCTGTAATCATTTAAAATTTTGTTGTTATATTTGTGAAATTATGATTTTCTCTTTCTATATTCTTCTTTTGTGTTTATTTTCCACTGATCTTTATTGTGTTGCTTTGCTTTTTCTGGCCTATTATTTCTTTATTCAATTATTTTCACTGTTATTTCATTGCATATGTCCCCTCTGCCAAGGAAATTATTTTTTTTTGCGGGCATTCGTCCGTTGGTATGTTTGTCTTGACAAATTTTGATTACATTTTAGGGAATGTCACCAATGGCACAAGGAAAGGGTGAACACATTTTTGTGATGATCTAAATCTGAATGCAGAGCCAGGATTTTTTTTAATGATTTGTTAGCATTGCGAGAAAGGGAAGTTCATTTCACATTTTTGCTAATAATTTGACTATGTAAGTTGGCAGAGTTCTGTGGTCTCGGAGCTTTTCTTGTACTGGTTAGCACCAGACAAAAGTATCTTGTCAACATCCTACCATTTGTGGATCAATTTTTCTTATCTTTTGAAATGTGCTTTACGGTGCATTTACATGTGTCTATAAGATACAGCATAAATAAAGTTTGACCAATTCTTGAACCTGTTGCCAACTCAAGTATACAGAGATGTAGCCAGTGCTATTGTACAATTCAGACTGTCCATTTTCTCAAAAGAAAAAGAGTAAAGAGCCCAGAATAAAGGTCTTTACTAAATTTACTAAAATTACAATAAGAGAAATGATGTTTCTAGTATTGAGACACCCATTTCTTATTTCAATACAATACTAATTATTAACATAAAAGATATTGCTGTATGTTTATTTTTTCCATATTTCTAAGCCTTAGTTTCAGCACAGCAAAGGTTTTGTCATCACCCTTCTCTCTAGTATTAGCTGATGAAACAGCAGCACCTTGTATGGCCAGTGTTGCAGCTCTGTGTTTGAAAGATGTGTCTCCTCAGATCAATGCCTCTTGTAAACACAGTCCAACACACTGCTCTACTTTCTCTTTCTCCTCCTCTACCTTTCCTCTTTAAAGCAGAGCTAGAAAAAAAAATCACTCTGATGTTCATTGTGGATGCAGAAGCTTGAACTGGCAGCGCCTCAAACTCTGGCCTTGTGGTCTTTGGATCTGCGGCTTAGGCACCTCCCTGTGACAGATCACTCTGCATTTTGATGTGAGGCCAAGCATCCCCCCTAGACAGAAGCAGAGGAATGGTGCCCAAATTTGGGGCTGTTGTGTGGCAGCGGGGCTATAAACACTAAAGCCGGGCTGGGGGCCGCAGGGCTTGAAACGGCGAGAGTGAAAGCTTCAGTCATTGTTGGACAGCTGAAGGGGACGTCCTCCAGCCTTTAGCAGCCCACTGACACTACCTGGTCTCCAGAGTGAGCTTACTCAGGCTGACGTCTGAATCTTAATCTGGTTGGGTGTCAGGATATTATTGTTACCTTCAACTAAATGATGAAGAGATGAAAGCTTAGTGGTGATGTCTGCACACCCTGTGTGATGTGGCCTTTATATCTGTTCACTTCTACATTACCTTTGTTAAAGCACTTACTCCCTTATTTAAAGCTTAAGTCAATGCAAATAAACCTCATTTATCACTTTATAGCTTCTTTAGTCCATGCACTTACACCTCTGTTTATTTATACACTGCTTTAATCCATGAACATATACTTCCATTCATTTGTACTTTACATATTCAGGGCTCAAATACTTGAGTTAATTTTTAAACAAACTTAGTATATGCATTTGACTTCTGTTTATTTTGGCACTAATTTGCTCACAGCTCTGTTTATACACTGTTGTAGTCTTTTCCCATATACTCTTGCTCATTTATACACTAATTTATTCTGTGCACATCAACTTCTGTACATTTATTCACAAGTCCATGCACAAATACTTCTGTTCATTTAAACACTACTTTAGCTTAAGTACATTAACACCTATTTATTCATACACTACTTGAGTCTGGGAATATATGACTTTGTTAATTTATACCTTACTTTTATCATGTTCATTAACTTCTGTTTTCATCATGAGATACCTTCCTTTATGTTAATTTCTGTGCTTTATCGTTACAGTTCTTTGCCATCTTGCTTTTTTTGTGTATTTCTTGCCTTTGCTTTGGTGGAAATAGATAGATAAATCCTATCTATCTATCTGTCTGTCTGTCTAAGGATGGCTGAACATTTAGTAGGAACAAAAAAAAAGAGAAAGTCATAGTTCGTTGTGACATTAAATTGTTTCAATAGTTTTCAAAGTTTTTGCACAAGGCATACCCGAGATCAAACTAAAATCTCAAGGTACACCATATTTACACCACAAAAAAGCCCCTTTAACACATGTAACTTCTTTTTGCTGTTGCCTGATTTGACATCTTCCCTGCTGAAAAAAGGCATTAAAAGCCCCCATACAACCCCAAAGACAGGTAACAGCTAAACTAAGATAAAAACATGGTTTACCTGAGAAAGAAACTAACTATAATTGCTCTGCATTTACTGAGCACAATTTCATATCAGCTGCAATAATTAAAAGTTTGTCCGTCTTTTAAACTGTACTTGATAGGGAATTGGGATATGTCTGAGTCAATCCATCAGAGCTCCTGCCCCTTTACGGATCTCTTCCTGTTGTGGGCTTAGTCCAGTCTGATTGGTTGATCCGTCTGCTCAGAGGTAATTGATCAGTTCAGTGCTGCTCTGTGCCAATGACAAAACACTGGTGTGACATAACAGTGGTAGGTCTATTCAAGGGGGGTGGAGGAACAAGCCATTTCAAGCAGCAAAGAGGTGGAGAGGAAGAAGCCCCAATACCACAGACCTTTCTTTTTCTGCAAAAGAAGTGTTTTATACCACTGAGGAGTAACATTAAACACACTTCTGAGTGTATAAAACTAAAAGCAGCATAGTTAAGGCTCTTAATAAAAAGAGGATGAAGCTTTTCCTAAAAAAAAACTGTTTTGGTGCTTATAGAGGTCTATCCCTACAACGTGTCAGGTTTGACAGTTAACATTTTGATTGACAATATGTTAAGCTGCAGCAAGTGCTTCTTTAACGCTATATTTAATATATGTTCACAACAAGTTTCTGAAGTCCCTTTATAGACAAAACTGGGGCAAAAGAAAGTGAAATTTACTCCAAAAAACTAAGCCAGAGCATTGTCACAAATGAAATCTGAACTAAACTAACTTACTAACTTTGTTCTTCCTTCATCTAAAAACTTCAATGCTTATTAAATAACATCAGCTTGTCTTAATATTTGGAGTTCCTCTTTAAACCAAAATAAAAATAAAGACTTTATAAAAATCTCAGCCTATCATAACCTTGGTATGTGTTTGTATGTGTGTTTATACCAGAATATGTGCGTCACTCCCTTACACTCCCTTATTTCTAAATGGGGAGCGAAGGAGACAAACCCTCCAGAGGAGGTGATTGAGTTTCTGACACACTGACTGACACATGCCTGACCCCGGCCGCCATAGCAACCGAGGAAAACGTCCGCACACAAGAAGCCTTTTTTAACATTCAAAGCATGCACTCTGACTCAGCACTGGCTCTCACCAGGGGCACAGTTGTCCACCAGAGCTCCCAGGGCTTTTCCATCCCGCCAGTCACGGTTGAAGTTGTTGATGGGCAGCTGGGGCACCTTGTTCTGAATCCAGCCCAACAAGCGCTGTTTGGGGGTCAGCTTCTTAGTCTCCTCGTCATCCTCGTCATCCCACATGGGCATGGAGATAGAGTAGTGGAGGATGAGGGTCCAGATAAGACCCAGAATCAGCTTTAGATTCCCATCCACGATGGCTTTGCTATCTGTAGTTGGACAGTGGAGAGAAGAGGAAACAGGAGGATTTCAAACTTTGGTAAAGTTTCTCTCAAGCACCAAATCCAAGTAAATTTGTTAACTCACTAATGTTGATTGTTTATGGGTCATACAAATTCATTCTGTGCATTGAATCAAAATCAGTATCTGACAACTTTGTTTATCCCAAAGGTGTTTTGCACACAGTGGTTCCTAAGAAAGAGATTGGAACCCTTTCGCCTTAAAGAAACAGACACATATTCTGTCCACTTTACTGAAAATGTCATTGTGATTAATGAAGATATATGTTGACATGAAAGTGCAGTGTAAATAATTCTTCAAATGTACCTCACTTCCAGTGGATTGCAGTAGAAAACAGCACTTTCTAAGATTTATGTTCTTTTCCGATGTACTAGCACCATGGTTGGGAAAGCCCCTCAGTAACTGTGCATAGCTGTGAACAACAACATAAACTTTAACCACCTATATGGATAACGGGGGTCTCCACCCTCTGGCATTGTTATTTTGGGGGTCAGAGGCTGAGGATTTCAGAAACCTTTTGCCCATAAGCCCATTAATAAATTTACAAGGAAACTTGCAGACAAGAGTCTGTCAAAAGAGATGTTAAAAGACATTCTAACTGGCACTTGATGGCCTTATTTAGCCCTGTAGGTAAATGAAGCACACAAGACTAATTTGTCACAGCCTAAGAACAAAATAATTGGATAAATAAAGAAATGAAAAGGCATCATCAGATGCACTGCATTTTAAATTTCAAATTTACATGAAAAGAATGTGCTAGAAGGCCAATGGCATAAGAGCAACAAACAGCATAAACCATGGTGAGGTTAAATACAAAGACATAAACAGAGTTGGATATAGTAACAATACTGTGCATAATGCAATTAATTATTTTAAGTGACAAGTTCAATAGTCTGAGCGTGAGAATGGAACATTTAGAGTCTCAGTTTGCATTTCCGCCTTCAGTTTTCATTTTGGCATACTTGTTATTAAGTCTGGGCATTCAGACAGCCAGCTTAAGCACTGTATCTCACACCAAGATATGTGCTTCACACATGTTGAGAACCTAAAAAACAGGGTTCACCTGTTTGTACTATGAACCAAACTTATACCTCGGCTAAAAAAACAACAAGAAATTGATAAACATAGAGACATATACAGTATACCTTGTTTTAGCAAATATAAATGTCCACAATGGTAAAATATGCCAATGAAAAGGTAAACACAGTATGGTTACACCTCAGGTCCGTGCAGTAAAGTAAAAACCCAGTTTGGCCTTTATGTGGAAAAACTCCCTTTTTATTGAACTTTTATTGAAATTATGTAAAGACCAACTGTAGAGTACTACATTATGTTTATATAGATAAGGTTTCTAAAGGGTTCAACCCCTGTTATGTGTTTGGCAAAAATGACTTTCATGGCATTCAACCTAGTGCAAAGAAAAGGTATACTTCATTTGTGTTTATGATATTGTAATTTATTCTTGAACACATGCCTGAAGCCTTTCCCTGTCTATGTTATTTTAAGAATTCAGAATCAAAATCATTAAAAGCATTTAAAGAACTTTTCCTGAAAGGCCATTATTAAGGTAAAATTAGAAATCAAGACGGGGCTCTGACAGCAGTGGAAAAACAGCCAAATAACAGTATATATGTACCTGGTATTCAAGCCAGTGGGCCATAAGCCAGATCTAACATGCACTGCAGCTAACACACATTAAGTCCTAACACTGTGAGAGGGCATTAAAGTGAAGCCAGAGGTTAGGATGTGGTCACGTTGGGAAATTGTTCCTTTAATGGCCTGAACCACCTGTGTCAGCTACAAAGAACAAAAGCCTCTCTGCTGGATTTTGGAGCTGACTTTAGCACTACTGTAAAGGCTATTCTAGTCTTTTGAACAATCAAACCAGCACGTAACCCTCCTCTCCCTCTGTTGTTGCCCCATCTTTTACAAAATAGTTGCTCAGACAGTCTGTTTGAAGACATTTCATGATGTCAGACACCCTCTGAGCCTGGTGTTGATTCAGCTCAAAAGTGGCTTCAGTGGAAAGAACATGTCTTGACATGTAGCCACAGTAAATATAAGAGTGCATCACTGGAAAGTAGGGCTTGGCAATATATCAATTAAATCATTTATCTTATTATTGTCTGCATAAGCTTTAAAATCAAAATTCAAGATTATTTTTGTGAACTTAATCATACTCCAAACATAAGCTGTTCCAATGTTTGAAAAAATAAATACTGAAAATGTTCTGTTTTCATGATGAGAGGTCCTCATCAGGTTTTGCACAAGCACATGTTTAGGTCTTTATTTGTTTCTTAATGAGATTAGATATTGATCAGAATTTAATGTTAATATTCCATAAAAAAAACTCTTCTTACAGTGTTGTTTATGTGGTCATGCCTCACTATGTCCGAACTACGTAATCAACATTCTATGGTAAAATACAGCATATGTTTAACTGTAAGAGGGAAAGTCTGTTTAGGTTTTGAATATATTTTGATAACATAAAGGCAAAAACTGATTTATGTAATACTTGTATCACTTGTGCTTTTTTATGAAATTCAAATTCAAACCGAGGATTTTAATTTTAGGTTATATCGCCAAGCCCTACAGGACAGCTAAAGTCATATCTACTCTCAGATACAGCTCATGAGGATTTACACTTTAACAGCCTGTTCTGAGCAGGGATGAAACTGAGGGGTTTATAGGCATGCCAAAATCAAACATCTGAGAGGACTTTTGGCAGGAAAGTTTATAGGTATAGGTTACAGGGACATTCAAGCCCAGTGTAAGCTTGCTGAAATGTAGTAAAACACAGGACCTTTAATACTAGACTTAGCATTAGCATCACACTTTACACTGGGAATCAAACACGGTAACCAAAACGTCTGTATGTGCCAAAAATCATATCAGCAGAAATGATAAAACCTATGACCATTAGAGTGTTACATGTTACAAATGATCTCTTGTTTGCTGTTCTGCTGAGATGTCCTAGCTATTCTGGGCTGAAATATAAACAATGATGATTGACTGCTGAGGAGACAAGAATCTAATGCTCCTCGCTGCTTCCCCGGAGCCCCTTTTCTCTCAGACAGCTGTCTGGCTGAGGACCCCTGACAATCTGTCATCCAGTCACAATGCGACTGTGCAGACAGTGACAGCTGAGGATATGTGGAAGTGGATCCCTCTCTGCATAAATACCACTCGGATTTCAATTACCTCCCAAACTTGTAGCGCTTGAGTGCGATAAATCACGCAGAGGCAGATTAGATCCTTTGACAGCGTGCATGCAGCTCATTTCCCGACTTTCTCATAGGAGAAGTCGTCAAGTAAGCCATTTTAAATCCACTCTAATTTGGACATTTTAGCCATTTAAGCCAAAGAACCTCGAAGGAGAGCTGGACTTTAATGTTTCATCGACTACGCTCCTGTTAATTCAGTAAGACCATAGTAACAGAGGCGCTGTGGTGCCAGTTGTTTATCACAGGGCAGTTTTATCGAGCCTGATTCTCTTTTCACGGGTCACAGCCTCCTATCAGAGCGTGATGTTTGATGTGTCACGCTTTGACTGGCGCAGGCAGGTGGCACAATGTGGCACAGTATGGTTTTGATCTTGTGACACATGCGCTGCTAAGCCTGTTGGGATTCTTTTTTAGTGTCTCTGGGTCACTGTGATGAGACGGGGACATTATCTTTAAGAGGGCTGCATTGACCCACTTGAGCTGCACGGAGAGAGGAAGGGTGTTAGGAAGTGAAACAGCAGGACTTCTGTTATCACGCCCTGTTTCTGTCAAAACCGTCTGACCTAGTCAGCTTGTGTACACCTGGGACAACTGTTCCAGACACACACTAACATATTTAATCTTAAACACGCTCACACTTTTAGGTGATGGCTGTGGTTTTGACCTTAGCCCCCCTGAGATTTACCATTGAGAAGCTCCAGCTACGAAATTACAAAAATCCAGAAGAGATGGACACACTATGGCCTTCACAGTCTGGCGGCCAAAGCCTCAGCCACACAGGGAATTTCACCCGAGTGTGTGGCAGCATCGTTAGTCACGGAAACAGAGAAATACTTTGTCAAAATGTTAATAACTTTTCTCCTGTATGAGCTGCTGAGTTGTCTGCATGTGCATAATGAAGCCATAACTCATCATCTTAAAATACCCATTCTCTCGGTAATAGGTTTCTCCTTGGAAATCCCAAAAAGGTAGCATTCTGGTGGAGGAAAGTCTGCCTCTGGTGACTTTGTGGATGTGACAGATATCCACAACAATTTACTGAAGCTTCAGCTTTCTGTTCCACAGTCTGATCCCCCCCTTTCCCAAATCCCAGCGGAGTTAATCCTCACCTCACAGGAGTTTCTGCCGACTCCGTGTGCACAGCAATAGGCTGTCAACGTGGAGCCCCAGTGAGTTGTTCAGACCTCTGACCTTTAGAGGAAGAGTGTGTAAGTGCGCTTGTCCACTTGTGTTTGTGTGCGTGTGACCATGCTGTCCACATATATATAAATTGCTTCATTCCCATTAGCACAGTCCTTCTGAATTTCCAGCCTGAGTTGCTGTTGCAGGAGAAAGTTTAAAGCCCCTGTGAGGAGTTTTTAGGAAGTTTGGAAACAAACTAAAAGCAAAGCTGATTCTCTTCCCTGAACTGCAAAGGCACAAAAGTCCATTAGCATAAAGATTGGCTATCACTGCATAGTCATTTTTACCTCTGCCATGGAAGTTCTGCTTTTACTGGCATTTGTTTGTTTGTGAGCAGCATAACTCAGAAAGTGAAAATTGGATTTTGATGAAATCTTCAGGGAATGTTGGTCATGACAGACGGGAAGTGAGTAGATTTTGGTGGTGATCGGAACCAGGATGCAGATTCAGAATTTTTTTAAAGTATGTGTTTTAACAGTGTGAGTTTTCCCACATATTTGACATGACCTCACCAGACAATTTTGGAAATGCCTCGATGGGGTTTTTGCTCTCAGAACTCTTCTAGTTCATACATCACACGTCTGCGTTTCAGGGTAGGTGTCAAAGAGATCAACAGAACGCAGCAGAAACACCGCCCACACCTCTTATCCCCTCTCTCCTTTTCCCATGACAAAGCTTTTGATTGAGTTGCAGAAAATGCATATTAAAGGCTCCTGTGAGGGACTTTTAGTTTGTGTTGATTCTGGTACCCCCTCTGGATGAACCCATACTCCCCCATGTCTTCTGCTTTTGTCCTGCGTGTTTGCAAGAAAGTTTTTCAGTTGACTGTTAGCTGTTTCATTCGTTGAGGAGCTTTGCAGTGGAAAATGTGCCACATCTCTTAGTGTTAAAATGTAAATGGAACCAAATTTTAGATGCATAACAAAAATGATCAATATAATGTTATGAGCATTTTGTCATGTTAAATGTTATTGTTGGAAACAGGAAGGGAGGGCCTGTCATTCAGTGCTGCTGTTCTTTTTCTGTATTTCATTTTTTTTTTCCTATTTGTAATAGACTTGAATTAATCTTAGACTGTTCTGCCATTGCCAAAACTCCCCCTGAAGAACCTTCCTGTATCAGTGGCCAAGCAAGGCATGTCCAAGTTGTGTCTGCCTCCTTTAACCGTCACCATCTTATTTTACATTGAGGACTCTCAAAAACTGCATTCTTCAGGCATATTTACAAACAGAAAGAAATTACATGATGAGGGAGGAAAGCTTTAACCTTTTAACTCCCAGATCAACTGCCTGGTTGACCAAACTTTAAGTAACTGTATTTTATTCATTAATGCAAGGAAATTCTTCAACCTCATAAGGCTATCTATATAGGGGGTTAAACATAATGCTACAAAAACATTACGGGGGGAAACATAATGAGGGGAATTTCTCATATAGGGAAACCTAGCATTAAAATAAAACCGGTCATAAATACCACAAATGGCTGGCATGAAATGAATATGACATCCAAAAAGTAATGTGTTTCTCGAAAAGGGCATTTTACTTGATTTAGTCCTCTTTTTACTTTAACAGTGTAATTACTTCTTTGACTATCAACTCCCAGCTCAATCATTTCACAGAGGTTAATGATTTATAAATATTTTGGACATAAAAAAACAATTAATCGTTGCATTAGTGCCCCAATTTATCAAAAAATACATTTCTATGGCTGCTTTTTTTGTGGAAGTTGAAGGGTTAAGTGGACTTCCTGGTTCACACAGCCTTCCCATGAATGCTTGAAATTAGCTCACTTTGCAAACTAAGAGGTCCATTCATGAACGCTTTTCTACCATATTTTGTAAAATTAATCTATGAAACAAGAATGCTGCTTTACTGTTAAGTAAATATGTGTTATTGAGTGCAACCTTTGCTTCTGGCTTATGATCTCTGCTATTGTTATGGTTGAGAGCCTCCTGGTGGTGATTTTTTACATTCTGTAAATTCAAGTGTTTTTTTTTTTATCCGACACCTACCGCTTCATCAATTTCAGGCACCTTCCATATCAACATAAAAATGTACTACCTGCAAGTGATGATAATTGCTTTGGTTGGCTATATATGTTTTCAATATTCATTTTAATCTGTTCTTTAACATTGGGGGTTGTGATTAGCAGGCTTAAGTGGGCATAATATTTCAAGTCAGTTAAACTTACTCTTGCTAGGGCTGAACGATTTTAGGAAAAGATTGAATTGCGATTTTTCTGGCAGATATTGCGATTTCAATTCGATTCACGATTTTCTACAAATCAAGCTTTGGGGTATTCACATGTAGGGCTGAACGATTTTAGGAAAAGATCTAATTTCAATTTGTACTGGCAGATATTGCAATTCACGATTTTTTTTTTCAAATCAAACTTCAGTGCAAAATTCACTTTGTTTACAGTACAGACAACAGTCAGGAAATAAATGATGAAAAACACTTAACACATTATTCACCTTCAATAGTGATGATAAATAATCTGTTTTCATTAACTTCTACTCCTAAACAGAGGCTTTGTGTTGTTGACGTGCTTACCAGCACTTTTAACATATAGATTGTCTACAAATTTGTAAAACAGTATGTGTATAATACTTGACACAACAGATCCTGAGTCAGTCAGGAGTACTGCAAAAAATTGCTGCTTTGGCGATCACAAAATTGCACTGTCTAAAATTGCGATTTCGATCTGAAAACGATAAATTGTTCAGCCCTAACTCTTGCTACTCTTTTTGTTGTTGTTTGGTATCTTACTTTGTATCATTGCATGTCGTCATAGACTGTAAAACTAAGCCCTTAAAGAGCCATGTGCCACTAGTGGTGTCTGTAGCTTCAGTAAATGGCTATTACCTTGCTGCAACAATGACCTTTAACTTGGATGCACAGCTTTTTGCCTAGATAACAGAAATACAGTTGTTGGAAGGTTGTGTAAGGAAACCTAAGGTTCCTCACAGGAGCTTTGAGCACACTCTGGTGTCACCAGGCCTTGGCCCTGGCACCACCTGATGACCTCAGTGGCACTTCTGCAGTCACTTTCCAATAAGTAGTTGACCTCAGCTCAGCAGCTCTTTGGAGGTCTGTGAACGCCTCTTCTGACAGGCTGATAGCATACCAACAGAGCGGCTACAGAATGTGTAAGTGTTTGTGAAGAGATCTGCATCTCATTAGTCTGTGTCAACTATTTCATTACAATTTTCTGACTGTATTTTTTTATTTCTGCATATGATGACTGTTTTGACTCAAGCTGTTAGAGCTCATGCTGCCACGTGAAGGAGCTCTCTGGTGCCAAGGGCCAAGAGGGCCCGTAGAGGTTAGCAAGTGCTAGCTAAGGTATGATAACCATATTTCATGTTTGAATCAATCAGTGATTATTGGACAACAGAAGTACACAATCCATTCAATTTTGCTTCAGTTAGATATAGCTTATTTCAGAGTATAAACCTTAAAACTACATAAACTAGGAGCTAACAGCCTTGAGAGTATCCCCAACCCCCCATCCACAGTGGCCAAGGTTCAAGTCTTGCTTGGAACCCTATTCCCCACTTTCTTTCCTTATTTTTCAAATTCATCTATTGTTCTATTCTCTCTCAAAAAAACCCAAAAATGAAATAGAAGATTTTTTTTTAAGTAATGTGTTAATGCCAAGTTGAATCAACCGTTTCGCTGACATGTCAGATTTCATAGCTTAGCCATGACCGCCCAAATAAAGTCAAGAGGCCAAAGAGAAAAGGAGAAAACCAGTGAACTTTCTAGGGCACATCTAAACCCAATGACAACCAATGACACCATCACTATCAAACATATAAGTGTTGAGTTTACAGGGATGAGCTCAGTAATTTTGAATGGGGGTCATTTGCAGTTCATGTTGACTGTATATATAGCCACTCTGGCTAGCTTTACCCCTGTACGGAGGAACTTATGTAGCTATGAGATGTGTTTGAGTGTTCAGATTCACTGAGGGTCCTCCGCCTGCTACTGATGTAACACGTTAAGATCAACTTCATGTGTTGTATGATGGATGTTTTCAATGTCTGTCCGTCTGAAACTTAGCTAATGCCGATTCCTGCTTCTGTTAACCACTGGTTTTCACAAAGCTGTTAGCACCCAACTGATTTCATATTAAAATAGATATATCATGGCTGATCCAAAAAACAAACACATTGTGCTCATCATTAAGCAAAATCTTCCAATTATAATGTGTAGCATGACCAGAAGGCACTGGAACCAAGCAAATCTGACTACATGAGCACATCCACAGTGTAGCTCTGTTTGTTAAGAGCTCCAAGTACCTTAGTGAATTAAAAAACAGTTCACAAAGAGTGTTTGTACATTATAGCTGACATATTCACAAAGCTAGTGTTCTGCTAGCATGCGTCTTTGTTTTGGTACTTCTGCACATGACATTGCCTACACACGCCCTTCCGGCTAGAGCAGGGATCATCAACAAGGCCAAGCAAGACAGGGCAGTTGTCTACATTTTTGACAATAGCTCAACCAACAGTGTTGGAAACGCCTTGATGGAGGTTTGTGCTCTCTGGTCTAGTTCTTGATTAAACTGTTTTAATAGCAGCTTTTTTCAGCATTTATCACACATCCATAGAGACTTAAACATGAAGAAATCCTGAACCACTATACTTTTGTCCTCACAATTTAAGAAACAAATTAAATTCTGGAGGCAAACACAAGGTTGTGGGGGGCCTGGTGTGTCACTGGGGCCTCCAGTTGATGAACACTGGTCAATAAAATTGGCCTTGCAAGTAGAGTTGTTGTATATGTGTCAAGCACAGTGTAAATTCTGCACTTAATTGTTAACTGCAGAATTGTTTTAAATAGTTTTTGTTGCAACCAAAATCAATTACTCTGGGCTCTTGGCCCCCATGTTAGCAATGCATATCCTGGCTTTTCTTCAAGCCTTTCTAAAGCCCGAACCTTTCCTTACAGAGCAGAGCATACCATAATGTATTTAACAGTATCACCAACCTTGTGTATTCTACTTCAGGATGCAATACTATCCCTTTAATAAATCACATCTAGGTGGGGCCCCCAGGCCTCTCAGGGACCCAGTCATTTCTGTGAAAGGCCCTGCTTGGACAGACTCACTATGACTCACCTATAGAGACCAGCTTGATGTGCTCTCTGTCCAGGAACTCCAGCGCGACAGAAACATTTTCCAGTTTCATCTGCCTGAAGTTTGGCCTGGTGTGGTGCTTTCTGTACATTTTCTTCTGGCTCAAAACTTCCAAGAGTGAAATCAGCTTGAGGCCGTCGCTGAAATCCCTCTGCAGGTCGGTGATGGTCTTATTGACGCACTTGAGATGCTCGTTGCACCACCTGGTGAAGGTGTTCTGCTGGATCTTCTTCCATGGCGCGTCCTCGGCCAGGTCCTTCTCCGTGGCTGGCATGTCGTCGTCCTCCTCTTCCCCGAAGTCGGTGCCCTGGTAGTACTGCGGAGGAGGCAGCTGCTCCTCGTTGTAGTTGTTGCTCATCATGGTGGCCCTTTCGTCGTCCGTTTTTATACCTGGGTGGCACTCACGGCAGCCGCAGAAAACTTTTCGCAGGTGGGTGAGGAGCGCGCGCTCGCAGAGGGAACTTGGAGAGGTCTCGCGGAGGTTTTTCGGAGGTACTTGTGAAGATGAGCGCGCGTGGCAGGACAGTGATGGATTATTTTATCCGATAGGCAATGAGCAGGGCAGCGTGGTGGTCCGCTTTGCTTTAATTGGCACCCTCTTGGCAAAGTCTCTCCTGTCTTTATGGCCTCGAGAAGAAGTTTTGAAAAATGGCGCTCAGAGCTGGAGCAGCAGTGTGAGCCTGGACTCTTTGGAGTGTGTAACTTGACTGCTGGGAGTGGAAAGAGTTTGGTTTATAAAGGAGCCTGGGCCGCGTCACTCAGCCTCTGTGATCATAGTCTATTTACTCATCCATAAAGGATAACAGGGGAGTAGGGGTCGGTTTACACAGAAGGAGGAGGAGGGGGCAGTGATTGGACAGACCCTCGGCAGGCAGAGTATCATCTGTATTTTTAGACGCTCCTATTTGGGAGTCTGGGGGCTGAACGATTGTTGAGAATTTGTGTCACGCTCAGGGTCCAAGTGGCTGAACAATTGAGCTAAGAAAAGAAGGTGAGAGGTGCACTAGGCCTCTATGTGTCAATAAGAGGTCTTTTTACTCTGGATTATTGTCATAAAGTGGATTTTTAGCCCATAAAATTCTTTCAAAGAGGCTCCAGAGAGGAACATTTTGAGCATGAGGTAACAGATAAAGATGAAGCAACTGCATTATGTGTGTTTGGCTGCTATCTGCCACCCATAAGTGCAATGCAATTCTAAGAAGAGCAGGAAAGAATAATATCACCAATATTGGGATTACAGGATTTTAAATCAGTGTGTTTGAATTTAACATCATAGACGATTAGGCTATAGACCATTTTAACGGTGCTAAAATTCCTCTAAAATAGATCTTAAAACCAGTCATGGATAGCCTTGGGGTAAATTTACTCAGGAGGCATTCTGTACTGTCCACTTTTTGGTCAGTATTTTGTTTGAATATTATTATTTTTGGACAACTTTTTACTTTTACTCCCCAACACTTTATATGCAGATTGTATTTTGAACACGTCTCACTACATGTTCTTGTTACTTTAGTTCAGCAGACTGATTCTCTTCTCCTTTTAACACTTAATTCAAGAGACAGTGAGAACTGCAAGAACAATCTCCTAACGCAGAAGTGGGCAACTGGCAGCCCAGGTGCCACTTTTGGGCCTCCACCTCACATAGTGTTGCCCGTCAATCATTTCCAAAGGAAAGCTCAAATTGTAAATATAAAGAAAAATTCAACAACTGCTAAATATGATTCATCATGAGTCACCAGTACTATAATGGTCAAATTAGGGTCAGTATAAATTGCTTTATGTTTTGTTTTTTGCAAGTCAGAAGACTTTACTTTGCTATGATTGTGTCGCTAAATACTTTATTGAGGCATTAAAATAGAATATACAGTGTAAGTAAAAACAAACTTTATTTGAAAACAATGATTGAGGTTATATATTTGTGCTTTATACATTGGTAAACATTCATTTTTTGTGGCCCTTGTGGTAATAAAAGTTGCCCAGCCCGTTTTAACTTGCCACACCAGATGAATCATTCAATATAGTTAATGAGTTTATCTGATCAACAGCTCACAGAAAATGTTTGGACGTGAGCATAATGTTTCAAAAGCATATCCTGCACGTAACTGGTTTATCATTTAGTCAGTCTCATTTATTACAGGCTTGTCACGTGCTGTATTGGAGGACGCTGATGCCGCTGTGTAGAGTACAAATGTTAACCACTTCTCATAACTAACTCTCGCCAAAACATGCCAAAACAAATATCCTTTCCATAGAGAAGTTTGGATTGTTGTTTTTTATTTAATAAAGAAATGCGATCAAAATTTGATAAAATTGTTACTGTGGGTGTAGGCATCAATGCTAATTTCTATAAGTGCAGTCACTTCCTGCTGTCGTCTCGTCTTTTAACTCCCACCTCTTCCTGCTTTCAAGGACGCTGATTGTGCTGTGTGCAGGTATAGGTCCAAAAATGCAGAAGTGAGTTAACATTTAGCATCTCCTGATTCTCAAGCCTGAAACAATAGATGATCAAGAATGTCAGTTTTGGATAAATGTCTGAAATAAGGTTTGTGATGAACACATGCATAGAAGACTTTAATGTTTTACCAGGAATAATAAAATGCAAATGATATTATCCACTTTTGAATTTTAAAGCATTGTTGTGTGTTTAAAAGAACAGTAGCTAACGATCTGTTCACAAGGACCACTAAATTGTGCAGAGCCCCAACAGCAGCTCTGATTTTTTTTAATAATCAATAATTTATGCAGTGCTGCAACAGCCATGAGGACCAACATGATCTGGCCATTTTGATAAGGAGGAAATTCTCCAGCAGGAGGTTACAGTGCAGTGTTTACCATAACTGCTTCTACTTGGAATTGCCATGTTGTAGTTCCATAGTACCTAAATATTAGCTTTTTACTCTCACTGTTTACATTTAGATTAAAAAGTGGTGAAAAGTGGGTTTATGTCGAAATAATCACAAGGAACAGAACAGTGCGGTGCTAATTCTTCGTTGACCTAAAAAATACTTAAGTTTGCACCACTCTTTTGTCATAAATTGGAGTTTGGTAAAATGCATCTGTCTGGTTACAGACACTGAATCAGATTCAGCTGCACAGCAAGGTGAACACCTACACCAATAAACAAAACAGAATTTTTACTTTTTTTACAGGGATTATTCACATAGATTTATAAAAATGATTTTTGCTTTTTTTGTCAAAGAAAACAGCAAAATCTCCTCATAGGACCCTAAATCAAACTATTTTTGGGGTGCTGTTCAGCCTTCAATTGAAAGGATAAAACTGGTAAGATTTGTTAAAGTAAAAATACATAGTGTGAACTAATGTGTAGAAAAGGGACCCCAAGCCAGATTGAACTGTACCACCCACATCAAGAACTAGAAAGCACTTGAAGGATTGCTCATATATTGCTGTTACATCTACAAGCAATATTTCCATGATGAAGTTCCCATCCTGACGTGATTCCTTGACCCTGAAAAAACACACCTAGCACTCAGAATCATGTTGATGGCATTATTACTTTGATATTTATCGAGCAAAAACTTTTGTTTGCTAATGATGGTCATCTGGATCACCACCAAAATCTAATTATTTTTAAGTTGGGCCATTACCAACGTCTCTGGGAAATTTCAGCAAAATCTGACCTATAGGTTTTGCGTAGTCTTGCTAAACAAACAAATAAACAAACAAACAAACAAACATAAGCCAGCAAAAACATAACCGCCTCAGCGGAGGTAGTAACACCTTGGGTACATGGTTCTTGCAGATGTTGCTGGAAGGCTGTAATTGTCCTGTAGTCACCAAAGCTTTGAGAAATAAAACAAGTACCAGAACTTGTCATTGGTCCCATTGGTAGCCATAAAGTGATTATTAGCTTATGGTATTGAACTAACTTTGCTATTTTATTTGATTTCCTATGAGTTTTTGGGTCAGCTAGTTTTATGGATAATCAATTTTCAAATGTATACTGTGGTTTTATTATTCTATTACTTACATTATCATAATAAATGAATACTATTTAAATTATCATTTGGGCAATAAGTCATTTGAGCAGTTGGAGGCTGAACTACAGTATACTTTATTAATTGTTAAAAAAAAGGCATTTTTGTATGTTTTTCATCTTAATAGGCTGCAGCAGATTTAACTTTCACTTTAAGTTTGAGCACCTTTGAGTTAACTAAAAGTCATTCTGCAAATCAAATCCACACTTTTATAATTAGTTGTTTTAATATCCATAGGGCATTTTGATAACACAACAAAATGTCCTCCTCTTGAATTGACTGGAAACAAATTGGAGTCACCTCTATCTCTGTGCAGTGACAGCATGACAGCAGCTATGATTGGAGATGAGGCCTTGTGTTGAAATACACAGAGAAAGTTGTCAGTTTGTGTAAACAGAGCATCTTATACAAAATGAGTCACTTCAGAGGAAAAATGTGTCTGCTGCAGGTTCAGAGACTGCAGAGGTGATGTGACTCAGCACTCTGTGACATGGCAGCCAGTGACAGCAGATGCCAGGACCCTTCTCGACCGAGTCATGGGAGGTAAGAATAACTGTGACACGCGCAACAGGCATTCTCAGGATACTCTGTGTGAACACCGTGGCCAGGGGTCCCAATGTTTATCTACCAGGGTGTAGTCAGACCCTATACAGGTCCCTTCAGTCAGCTGTTTCTGTTATTCCTGGTACAATTCTGACAAATACTGATAATGCTGTAAACCGATTCTATTTAATGCTTCTGAGCAATCAGCAGCTGAGACCAGGGGTGTTTAATTTTAATAGTCTGTTTGATTCCATCCATATATAACATCTCAAGCTTTAAAAGACTTCCTTGTGACTGAGAGACTAAAATATAGTTTTTTAAAAGTCAAGGGCCAAGGTTGCAGAGCCTCACTTTAATCAGTGGCTTATGAACTTGATATTTCAAGAACTAAGGTTTCTGTTAACTTTTACCCTTGAGTTGCGTTCACGCTGATTGCAACTTGGGCCTTCTGGGTGAAAATCAATGTACAGATGCAATGGGGCGGAGCCAGTCCTCCCATGATGCAATAGACGCAATCTGGGTGACTTGGCCATGCTACCAGGTCACTTTGGACGTGTGACCAGATCTCGTCACTCAGTCGCAAGTGTTGAAAAACCGTAACTTTTCAGGTGATGCTCTGTGTGACTGTGCCGCAACAGCTAATGAGCTCAATGTTGGTGTGTGATGACCCCAGGCACAGACTGGTTTTACTTTTTTTACTTTACTTTTGCTGGCACACAGAGTGACAGTCCATGACAGTGTGGAAACATTATTTAGTGAGTACATTAGTCCCACCTTATTTAGCAGAAGCGGTCATTCTCTGCAGTCCTGTCCTTCCTCATCTGCATCAGCTGCAGTGTTTACTGATGGTAGATGAGGCAAAAGCATACAGTGAAAAAATGAGCAGGCATAGCATCACTGAGCTACGTGACAGTAAGACTTGAGTGGGTGACGCAATCTCGACGCCAAGTGGCATTCAGTGTTTATATGCCTTTATGTCCACTCTGACTTAGGAATTTAATTTTTAGATTTTGGTGTGATAGGTCAAATGTCAAGGGCATTGAGCCTCACAATCTCCCGTAGCTTGTATACATGGTACCTTATACAAGGACTTGCACAAATATCCACTCTTTTTCAAAGTGGAATTAACCTAACTTGACACATCAGATGGACGGTTCAATATATGAAACTAGTTCATCTGGGAAGGAGCCTGTTGTAAGTGTTTGGTAATAGGCAATTCTTGGAACAAACTCTCGCCAAAACATGTCGCAGGAGGAGCAAAAACATCCTCTCCAGAGGGAAATTTGTAGTGTTGTAGTTTGTTTTTCATTCAATGAAGAATGAAAAAGAATTCCTACACAGCTACTGAAGCTGTTAGCATCTTTGCTAATTTCTGTATGTGCAGTCACTTCCTGCTGTCATATCTGTAGCTCCCACATCTTCCTGCTCTACAGAATGCTGGTACGGCTATAGATTGGAGCTTGGCTCAGCGCTGTCTGATTACAAACTGAATCAGGCTGGTCCATCTGCACTTCATGTTTAGAAGTTGTCTTGAAATCATAAAATTCTCCTTTTCGATTAAATATCAAACGTAAGATAGTCTATTTAAGTAACTTAGCTCTTACGTAGCATTAGCCTGAACACTAGCTAGGCAGCATCTCAGTCGGTGCTAAGGGCATTCACAACAATCACAACATTTTGACACTCTTCTTGGTATCTCCTCTTTTTTACTGACTGCATTATAGAAAGAAACCCTTCCACTTTTTTCTCAGACCTAATCAAAATACTTTTCTGTTTTTTGTTCATTAGAAAACTCAGTTTGACAAAAAAAATGTGACTGCTTCAAGGTGCTATGAGGAGAATCTACTACCGGCGACATAAAGACTCTGCTACCCATGAGCACACGCGGCGACCGTCGTAATGCTGCGTTCCAGTAACCTCGGAACTGGGAGTGACATCTTCTCCGACTTATCGGCGTTCCAGTTGAAGTTGGAAAAAACATGCCGATCTACCAGGCTATTGTTAGCTGTTGTTAGCACGCCCTGCGTTGTTGTTCACAAATATCACATGAAGAATGTGATTATCACTATGGCAGCATTTTTGTAAATATAAGTCTAACAGTACTATGTATACAGCTGATCTAGAGCGACACACCCCAGTCAGAAGTGCAAATAAATTGATTATTACAGGAGCTAAATAACTGTTCACACTGGGGGCATCCACCTTCGATTGTCAACTCAGGGGATGGCGAGGTTTCACCAAGTTCCCAGTCGGAAATTCAGACTTTGGGGGAAGTTCCACTTGCAATTTCCTATTCAGAACCCGGAAATTCCTACTTCTGACTACAACTGGAACGCACCAAAAGACGTGACCCAAGCCAAAGCGTGTGTTTGTTGTGATGCTAATAAAATGTAGCTCGGACCTTCCTCAGAACTCTGCGTTGCTTTACAACTTCTTTTTTCAACAACTTACAGGATGCAATGGTAATGTATCTCTTTCTAGTCACGTAGCGGTAGTTTTTAATGTGTGACAACAAGTAATTTTTGGAAAACTTAGTATCGTAGTTTTGTAGCCAGCTATATATTGCTACTTACAGCCCGGTGCTCTGAGACATGTCCGAATAATATAAATTTGCTCTAGTTTTAATTGTCTTGTTCCCAAAGTTGAGTATCCAGGCCAGTCCAGCCCTGTCCTGACCCGACCGCGAAGCTAAGGAATAGCATTTATAGATAATCTATTTTGATGCTATAAAACTCATCTTAAAGTGTGTATTTCGATCAGGCATATATCTAAAAGTGAGACTTTTTCGTAATTACTTAGAAACTCCTCACAGTCCCTTTAAGAACTCCATATGAAATAGTCTGGAATTTTAGTCTTACAAACAGATCCTTCCTTTATATGGTGTCTTTTTGATAATACTAATGTGCTTTTTCACCTCATTATATAATATTCAGCAGATCAAACTTAGTTTAAAGAATAACCTCAGTGCTGTACATCTGTTAACCTGGACACTGCTGACTAGACTCTGTAACCCCTGAAGTTTGCCCATGGCCGCTCTAACAGACAGATTTCCTCCTGATTTAATTAGCTTTCCCCCGATAGTCTGTCAGTTGAACAGATTAAATACTGAAGAGGAGATTTCGAGTGAGGCTGTCGGACAGATCGACCTGAGGCCAAGGACAGGCTTATTAAGACCCAACGGTGATCTGAGGCTGACAGCTCGGCCATGAAAACACTTTTGATTTATTTAGTTAAACTTCAACTCCGGACAAGATGGAAACATAGTTTTGAATTTGTAGGAAATATCTGCAGACTTTGAATCTAATTTACCATTGATTCATAATGTGGTCAAACGGCACGATTTACTGCATAATTATGGCCCAACCAGACAGAAGCAGGGTTGGAGACTGCCACAAAAATCAGTCATTTCATCTGGTGTATAGTTTTATGGTGACCTACAACACAAGATGAAAGTCCAGCATGTTTGATTTTTCTCCTGCCTCCTGCGATTTGTTCCATCGACCAATGAGAGCTGTAAGAGCCAGAGGCATGTGTGACAATCATGGATGTAAACAAACCCAGGTTGTTGCCTTGACAGGTACAAGAAAAAGTTTGTAAAGCTCTGAAGGCAACATCTCTGCCTTTATGATGTGTTGCAGAGGAGCTACCACCAGAATGTGAAAAAGAAAAGTTGGAGAGAATCAGCAGAGGCACCTTAGCACCTCAGGGAGTGACAGCCTGGATTTATCATCAAGCTAACAGCTAACATTCATTCATCACAACTTTTAAAAGACAAATGAAGGCACACTACTCTAAACACAAAAAAAACCCTCAACATCAGATGTGACAGAGGATAGAGCTGGGAAATAAAACCCTGTTTTTCTTTGGCTATGGTGATTTTCCAAAGTTACTAGCCATTTAGATCTTTTGCTAGCTAGGATCCTGTTGTTGAGAAATGATTCTCCAAAATCACAGTGCTAATACTTATATCTGATATACACAGAGAGGTACTTTGAAACAGGTTTGTCCTGCAGTATGTCAGAGCTTTTCACCCCTGCAGAGGGACAACTACGCTACTGCACTTCTAAAATATGGTTCGTTTGTGTGTCACATTTGTGTTTGTGCAGCTCGGCAAACAGTCTAAGATGGTGTGTCAGTGCAGGAAAACACACAAGTACACAGAGCTTAGGGAAACAAGGATACAAGAAAGTTTATTTGTCGCTCAGTGAAATTAAATTGTGGCTCCAAAACAAAACAAACAAAAAACCATTAGACAAGGAGGAGTGAAGATGGTGCACTTAGCAATCTCACAGCCCGAGGGAAGAAGCTTTTCCACAGCCTGGAGGGGCAACCGCAAATACTTCTGTATCTGATGGCGACAGGGTGAACAGGCTAAAGCTGGGGTGGGTGTTGTCCTCAATGACTGGTGTGTTCTCCTTTTTTTAGTAGCTGAAATGAGTTTTTATGAATAGAAGCTACTTCAGAAACACTGGTGCAAACAACCAAACGTAGTTAGAGTGAGGCATGTAAAAAAGAACTGTCTTGACATGTTTTTTCCAGCAATAATTTAATCTTGGTCATTGTGGGATTTTTTTCTGTAAGATAAAAGGCAATAATTACCTCCTTGGGTCATCTGTCTGTGAGTATTTGGATTTTGATGAAGTTTCCAGGAAATGCTGGTCATGGTAGAACAAAGAGGAAACTGGATTTTGGAGACAATCCAAACATGTATGACAAACCAGAAATGTTCCTGTCCCTTGTTAATGCTGTAAGATGCAGCAATTCTCCCTATTTTTCATGAATAACTCAAAAAGTTCCCTGGATCTGAATCCAGATACATATCTAGGAATATTTTAAATGTATGTTAACAGTGCATGAACAGGCAGTTTCCCACATTTTTTATAATAGCTCATAAATAATATAAGAAATGTTGTGGTAGAGGTTTGTGCTTTCTGAGCTCTTTCGGTTGTATTTATTTTTACAGCCCTAAATAGAGTGTATGAATACAGTTTCAGTGATACATTTAATGCTTATTTTCATACATGAGTTAAATGTTCTGTTCAGATTTTCATAGAATTTCCAGGGAATGTTTGTCAAGACACGAAGTGATTAAACTAAGGTGATTATCTGAGCATGGATGTGGGTACAGAAAATTTTCCAAGGATTTTATTAATGTTGCAAGATAGAACAGTTTTTCACATTTTCTCCAATAACTCTATTTTCCCAGTCCTACACAAAGTTCATTTGCCAGTGGTACATTTAATATCAGTTGATTGGTCCATCACACTGGTCCATAACTGTTTTTCCTTGTAAGTCACCAAAAGTGTTTTCAAAGTGTTTCTACTTCAAGATTGTTTTAAATAGAATATTTCTGAATAGATTCTAAGAGTGCTACTTCTACTTGTGCTTGAGTGAAACTTTTATGAAGTTGGTTTCCCTTTATCTTATATTTTCTAATCCTTATTTTAACCCTGAGTTTATATCACTCAGCCCTGACAGGAGGCACTGACTTTGCTGCTAACTGTGGCCGCTGACCAGGTCTGCACGTTCAGCTACTTTTAAATAATTACTCGTTAATCTCAGTAAAGCATGAGTCACTGCGGTAATGAGCACCGTTAGGCATCCCTCGTTTTTCACCTTTGACACGGCAGTTCCCGTAAAGAATACATGTCTGTGGACTTATGTCACGTCTCTGGAGTGAGGGTTATTAATACACATACAACCCGTGTAATGTGACCCCAGCAGGGGGGCTGTTCTCACTCGGTCCAACTGCTGGCGATTTCATGAATGGGACTCCATGATACCCCAAACACCCCCTCCGACCCTGTGATTGCCTGTGAGGCCACCTGCCGAGAAAAGAAGGCTCTCAGACATCATGCGGTGTGAGTATATTTATTTTCTCGAGTCATTTACAGTACAAAATAGACCTCCAGGTAACAAAATAGCCACAACTATATTGAAAACAACGATGATATCAATATGCAAAGCAACAAGCAGAGGAACGCTGTGATATAGAAGCTTGTGGAAGGCTGATAAAGTTTCATGAATGATCAAAATAACGCTCTGTTCTGACAACATTCACATATATGCACCATTGCAGTAAACAGAAGGTTGAGTTTCTATTGCAAACAGATCATTCCTTTAAGACAGTGACAACATCTGCAGTCCTATGGCACACACTGTCATTGTGTATGTTCATATGCCGAAATAGCATTTTCAGGAATTGCTTATTAAAGAGTAACTAAATCCCAGGAACAACTCTTCCATATGTGACAGAAAATTTAGTCATATTGTTGATTAGAAGTGGTCCAATCCCAATGATCAAGTTTAAATTATTTAATTTTGTTTAGTGTAAGAGATATGCTGAATGACTGCCCTCTGCAGGCTCAAACCAAGGAACTTCAGATGGCGTGTGATGCTAGCCATCATTACCACAGTTTAATTAGAAAGAACTTAGTGAGCTCAAACCTCTGCCAAAGTAGCTCATATATTGCTTTTACATCCATAAGCAACAGTTTCATGATAAAGTCACCATCAAAATATGACTCCTTGACCCTGACCACCATACCTAGCACTCAGAATCATGTTGTTATCATTATTAGTTAGACAGTTATTGAGCAAAAACTATTGTTTTGCTAATGGCAGTTATCTGGATCACCACCGAAATCTAATTATTTTTAAGTTGGGCCAACACCTCCTGAAAATTTCAGGAAAACCTGTGCCGTAGTTTTTGCTTAATCTTGCTAACAAGGAAACATACCAAAAATGATTGAAATGCATGTTGTGTTTTTTTAAATTAATAAGAACACACTTGTCTTTTCCAGCCTTATATGTTTCGCCATTTAGAATATCTATTCTTACACATCCAGATGATTATAAAGGGACAGATTTCCCATCATTACATCTTTGTTTTTTAAGGTAGGCTCACCTCAGCCAAAACTCTGGGGTTTGGTTACTCTTTCCATACTTATTATTTAATGGAAAAATGTTACAGATAAGATTGGAAGATTTTCTTTATAAATGAAAAAACTTTAAAGAAAAAACAGAAATCTTATTGTTCTCTCAGGCAACTAAGGTCAAACGCAATCAAAATGCATGCAATGACTTCTCAACCTTTAAACAAAGAGGTACATAAAATGGTATATCGATGTGAGCAGTTCCTCTTATAAACATCACCATAAATAAACATTTACACAGCTTATAATTTGGCTATCAAATATACGATGCTCTTTCAAAATAGAATCAACTTTCTACAAAGCTAGTACAAATGGATTTAAGAAATATTTTTCTCCTATTGAAGTACGGTATGTCACACCTATTTACATGATTAATAAAAAGAAACAGAACAAACAAAAGTTTTCTTTTTGTGCTTCTAAGTATTTTTTAGCATGCTGTTTTCAATTTGAAAGTATTCTCACAACACAAAAATTAAACATTTAACAAATGTAAACAATAATCAGTCCTACTTGACATAGATTTTTTGTTCATGATGCAGAAACAAACTACAGTTTTCTGACACATTATATATACATATTTAGAACCATTTCCATCTTCTCAAATGCCCACATAAAAAACTAAACAAGATTTTTTCACCTTAGTTTGTGGTTTGATATCGTGTCAGTATCTCCATGAATCATAACAGGAAAACAACCTTCAGTCATGTTCTTGAGAAAAACATACTCTATTTACAGTTAAATCTTTATCACTCTGAATTTTAAGACAACATAATAGCTTAATTTAACCATCCTTTATATTTGCTCCCAAAGTTGATGAAATATGTTTATAAACTCATAAACAAAACAACAGGAAGTTGAAGTATTCTTTTGAATGAAAATAACAAAATGCCCTATGAAAAGAAGCCATTTACATTCTGCTCATGGAGAAAACCCACTTCTTTATATCAGTATCCAATTATTCCACTTATTCTGATATTAACAGTTCTGAAACATAAGCAGAGTCAAATCATGCTTACATTTGCTTTTAAGGTGGTTGAAATACATTAATAAATCCATGAAATAATAACAGGCAGTTGCAGTATCTCCAGGGTAATAAAAAACCCAAACACTTTAAAAGAAGCCAGCTACTTTCTGCTCATGAGGAGCATCTACTTCTTTACATAAAAATCCATTTTATCCCTGGTTAAAAACCTTAAATAGAGTTAAATCATGCTAACATTTGTTCCCAAAGTTGTTCAAATACATTAACAACAAGTTAAAAATATAGCAAATAGTACTGTAAAAGTAATAATGCAGAGCATGGATATTAAACTGAACTCTGAGTGTAAAATGAAGCAGAAGCATTGCTCTGCCTCCCTGACATCTTCTCTAACCAATAATTAAATGGGACGGAGAGACTTGTCTTTTCATAGTCAGACAAAAGACAAGAGTTGAAGTGGCAGAGCCTGGAGCAAAGAGCAAAACCTAAAAAAAGAGAAACACTGTGAAGAAGAGAAGCTGCGGCCTTTAAGGGTGACACTGGGTTAAACATCAGTTTAATAAACAGAGTTTGGACTGACAGGAGGTCAGTTAGCCATTCCTGTTTTCCTTACAAAGTCTGTAATTGCTGGTTAGAGTAGAGGGAATTGGATCGACATCAAAGGGTCTTATTTTGACAGGATAAAGCTTTTTGTATGGGGCGTGTCCATTTACATTTCGCCATTTAGGTGGCCCACTGCCCCGGTGCAAACCCTGGCACCAAGCACAAACAGGACAGCTCTCGTTTCTTTTTTAGACCAGGCGCATCCACCAGCTCAGGTATGAGCAGACTTTTTTTGCAATTTGATGGGTACATCAAGTGATGCATAAATAAATAGCTGTAAAAAGTTAATTGATCAATACATGTAAATATTTAAACTCAAATGCAACCTGCTTTAATTGATCCAACCAAACACAGAATTAAAGCCGCTTTGTGTCGTTAAAACATACTTTGCATAAATATGTATATTTGTTTTGGCAAAATCAGTTCCAACTAATTGCAGCTGCGTTTATAGAAATATTGCCATATTGAATTCCAACATGTCAAAATCCGTCAAGTTTTCTGTATGAACAGACATTTGTTTAAGATTTTCAGCTGATTGATGGGCTTATTTTGGCTCCCAGGCCATATGTTACAGGTGCCATCTGGTGCTGATATGAACAAAGAGAGTTTAGATTTTAAGTCTTAATTAGAAATGGGGATCAAGATCCAGGTCTAACAAGTTGAGAAATTGATATCACTTGCCCTTAGACATAATGATTGTCTTATCAATGCCTTCCACTTAGCTCTGCCTGCCTTGCAAAACAATAATAACCCACTGTTGCAGAAGACAGTGCAAGCTACAACTGCAGAAAATAAATACTAGGTGTGGCCTCAATAACAAAAGATGAGGCTAGTGGTGCAACATACAGTATCCATTGCTGGGTTATTATACATGTAGCTGGAAAGACCAGCAACATGCTAAAGTTTTGTTAACTCAGCTTAGCATTTAATACCAGTGCTATTTGTTTGACATCTCTGATACAGAAGACCTGTGTTGGTGTACTTCTTTCCACACAGAAAATTGACAAGAATCAATAATGGCAAGGCAGTGGAACAACTTGCAGAAGTCATAGTATATAAGATATTTCTATGAATGATCAAAGTTAGATTTCACTGAAGCATTCCCACAACATCGAAATAGCCATGGTGAAAACTTTTGCATGAGGCACAAAAGTGTATCCTCATAAATAAGCAAAATCCCTTGACATGCAGAAATGATCAGGCAAGAGCTACATTAACTAATGGTCTGTGTGCTCAGCATTAAATAAAGGTAGGCTCTAGAAATTTCTTTTTTCCTCAGCAGTATTTCTTGATGTTTTCTGTAAGGTAGGCATTATGAGCACTGGACAGTCAATGTCTGTGGGGTAAATGATTGAGGCCAGTCTTTTACATAAGAAAATATATAAGTCCGTTTCAAATGACACTACCATCACTGCTCACATACACAAAGTAACATACAGATGTTTGTAATTTCTATCTTGCTGAGTTTCTCTTCAAAAAGTTCCGCCATTATAGTTGCTTCTGCATCTCAGGAGTGCTTGATATTTGGTAGGAACAACATTGCACCGACAGTTTCAAGTGGATTTGCTCCGTTTGGTCTGTATTCGTAATATTAATGAAAACATGCAGAAATACGGATGAAATTAACAAGAGCACGAACAGAAGGCTCAGTCTGTATCCGGATCCATATTTAACGTTGAGCACAGTCGGGCCTTCAGTGGTTCTCAAAGTCATGTAATAGATAGATTATAGTTTGAACTTTGTTGCATGAGAGTGTGTGAACATGTGTGCTTTTACATGTTTGTGTGTTTATTAATCAAAGTGCACTCTGAAGTGGGCATGCACAGAGGACAGCTTGAAAACAAACATCTATATAGCCTGTTCTCCAAATATAAGAATCATTAAATGCAATAGACTGTAGCTGTTTGACCAGATTTTTGTGGTCTAAGGTGCAATATTTATACATCCTTAAGAGAGGAACGCTCCAGCTTTGCACTTGACCACTCCTTATTTTTAGACAAATGCTGCCCTGGGTGCTAAAGGAAGCAAAGGTTGATTTTGTATTTAAAAGCCATGAGTGCCAGATGTAAAAATAACATCTTTGTCAGGTGGGGGAAAAAATTAGATAGCTAAGTCAGGTGCCAAGAGGCTTTGCACCAAACAATTGGTCCTGAAGGGGTGAGTTGCAAGATATTTGATAGAAGATAAAAAGCAACAACATATTTAAAATAGACTAATTACAATTATCATATCTCTAAAAAACAAAATCTGCTTTTATATTCATATTTAGAGGAATTTTGTACACCCTCTAAAGATTTCAGTGCTTTAAAAGCCAGACTTCATGTTTTATATTTTATCAAAGACAACATTTAACTAACAAATACATAAATAAATTATTGAGAACCATTAGGTGCACTTAAAACACCAGCCCATCCTTTATACACAGCTAAAAGAGAGAAACATAAAATCCACAGACACAGAGAGGGAATGACGCAGCACTAGCAGACATAAAGTGGAGTGAGATCAGTCCTCGTGTGGGCTCTCAGCAGGCCGACTCATCATCACAGCCGTCCTCAATCTCATTTCACACTGAGCGTTTCATTCTCAGTCTGTGCGTGCATGTAGTACCTTCTCAATTGAGACACAATCTTCCGTACATTTTCTACGATGCAGTTGTCACTTCTGTCACATTTAGAGTATTCCAGTTCAGTCTGTAGACGTGGCTGGAGACAACAACAGCTGGTCTGAAGCAGACGTCTGTCCCTGCACAGTTGTTGTCCATCCAATCAACATCGGACGAAAGCTCTCAACAAGCTAGTCATCATTAGCAGCACTGCTGTGGCTGCAGTGATGGTCAAAATGGAGTTCCAACCTACCTCACTCCCCTGAGGGAAGACAAGAAGACAGTAGTGTTAAAGGTGCATCGAGGCAATTGATCCAGAAATAAACATTTGTAGGCTGTAATACAATAGTTTGACTGTTCAGGAATTACACTTATTTGCCATGGAGAGTAAAATGAAAAGATTTTTAATCCTCATGTCGGAACATAAAGGTGACAAAAAAACAAACCACTAGCCTTGCCTGAGCTAACAAATAAGCATGCTGTTACTATTATCCTAATGACAGGAATGAAATATAAAAATTCCTGTGGGTGATTTGTTTTATGTACTGCATCTGTTTATTATTCAAACTACAGCTCATTTTGTCTCATTTTGTCAACCTCCACTGCTCATGGTGACATCTTTAAGGGCCTGTGTCCATAGGCAGATCTTTTTTGAAATTAAAAACAAGTGTAATCCAGCATTCGCAGCAACCTGAACGGAAAAATGCTCTCAGCTTGGCTTTCAGTTTAAAATAGCTCAAATTCTGAGCTTGTCAGTGTCACTCACTGCCCAATCAAAATCAAGATGGAGAGACTTCTGCTGTTGGCTTTGTCAACAATAATGGCAGAGTGAAAACAGGCTGTTTCATATTCAGAGGAGAACTCTCTCCTGGTCCCCAGCTTCTATGCATGGTAGTAGGACATGATATCTCTACTTTCTGGTCCTGTTTTCAGGTTGATATTTCAGTGAAAACAGGAAAATATGATGCACAAAGACTGATTTGAAATGGCCTTACAGGTGTTGCTGAGAGACAAGGGAGTCAACTCGTTATCTGGCAACATTAAGCGCAAACAAAAGGCGCCTATTTGCTCTCAGACACTGAGGCTGAGAGCACTTCCAACTGAAAATCACTTCCTATGGACACAAGCCTGAACTCTTGAAAAGACTTAGTGTTTATCCAGCAATTAGCTAACTATCATACACAAAGAAATTAAAAAAAATATATCCCAGAGATTGGAAATGTTCATTCTTCCAGTAAATTATGCAAACATGATAAAGTAGGTAAATTTATTAGCTGTTACATGAAGAGGTATTTTTATCTCTTAACAAAGCAAAGGTAGCTGCTTTGATTTATTTTGCTTGACATGGACGAGAATAGAATGTATTGTATAATTTGAAGTAAAAATGCAGATCTATTTCTTTGACATGCATGTGCACTATAACATGTCAGGACAAACATTAATATTGGCACAGATGCAGGCCTCAGGTTGCAGACAGCATCACACCCTGATCCAAAAGCCCTGAGGCCAACTCAGCTACATGCAACATTTCCTGGCAGTTACTTCTTGGCTAAAGCTGAAATCAGGCATTGGAATAATTATTTTCATATAAATTATTACAAGATATTTCAAAAAATGTCCTCAGAGATTTTCTTTTTGGTGCCTTTTGATTTTTTTTTTCACTCTAAGTTGCCAAACTGCCCACCCGCCCCAGGTCCATCATCAGTGTTTCATATTTGTGTCTGCTTTCTTTTGCTGCAGGGTTTCTCCAGGCAAATAACAATTATTTTGATTCTTTTGAGACATTTCTATGACAGCGACAAATCTAAGTAGATAATCATTATTGTCATTAAAGGGTCAGTTCATCCAAATAACATGAAAACAAGTCTCCTTATCTCTTGAAGTATAATACCATAAAAAAGAAAGATGCATGCAAGGGTTAATTGTGCCTTCACTAACAACAAATTGGATAATAATTAAATTAAATTAATATACTCATAAATCAATAAACAGAGATACTTTCCAGAGTAATCTTCACATTTCATATTTCACAATCACAGGTTTCATTGATACACATGTATGTTTACAAATGCAATTTATAGTCTTCTTTAGAGCTGCTCAACTCTACTTGGTTTTGGTACCAGACACTTTGTTTTTCATTACAGTATACTTTGATAGATATCCCTGTCTCAGTGAAATGATACTCTTGTGTGAAACCTTTTAGGGTTGGTGCCAAAAAGAACCAGCTATAATTTCAAATGTAAAACCAAGACAAAAAGAGTGTAGTTGAGGAGACCCGACCTGATATCATGAATTGGAGCATGGCACTCTAGTCTATCTACATGATGAAATATGAGTTGGGTCAATAAAAGTTTGTTTCCACTACTATTTTTATATAAAATCAGGGATTGTACTTGAATGCTTTGCTTGTTTTTGTTATTTCCTCTAGTAAAGTTCTATAGCCTGAATTACAGTTGGATTCATCTGATTCAATGTCTGTAATCAAACAGATCGATTTTGCCAAGCTCCTGTTTACAAAAACTTTCCCAGACCAACGCAGCACAGCCCAATCAGAGTCTTTTATAGCAGGAAGAGGATGGAGCTACTAGCTGGAAGACTGCAGGAAGAAACTGCATAGATACTATCAGCTATAGTAGTAGTTTTGTCAGATTGGATTGCAGTCCTTTATTGAATGTAAAACAAACAACAAATTTGAAAATTTACTGGAAAGAGAAGATATTTTTCCCCGACTATTTTTTGATGAGAGTTTGTTCTATGAAGTTGCTCAGGTTTGATACTCTATACTGCAGCAGAAGCACCAGCAATGATTGTCATTGACTGAATGATGGACCATCACCTGCCAGACATGCTTTGTAAGGTTCTGCCTATTACTAAAAACTTTATATGGTCTGTTCCCAAAATCGACGAGTGAAATATAATGGTGTGTCCATCTAGTGTGTCAGTTAAGAAGTTCTAACCAAGTTTAGCCAATGCTATAGCCTAGCATCAAGACACTGCAAATCACTGAATGGTGCAGCAACATTAAGGCCCAAAGAATGAGGTCAGCAGGCTACTTGAATATACTGAATGACCAGGTTATGCCTTCAATGGATTATTTTTCCCCTAATGGCACGGACATGTTCCAAGATGACAATGCCAGGATTCATTGTGCTCAAATTGTGAAAGAGTGGTTTAGGGAGCAAAATACATCATTTTCACACATGGATTGGCCACCACAGAGTCCAGTCCTAAACCCCATTGAGAATCTTTGGAATGTGCTGGAGAAGGCTTTTGCAGTGGTCAGACTCTCCCATCATCAGGACAAGATCTTGGTGAAAGTTTATGCAACACTGGATGGAAATAAATGTTGTGACATTGCAGAAGGTTATCAAAACAATGACACAGCGAATGTGTGCTGTAATCAAAGCTGAAGAATCTGGGAAAGAGCCCATAGAAAGTGCTTGGGGGTGGACAGAACCTTTCAGAAGCATATCCAGCAGGTGATTGGACAGTCAATCCATCAATCAACATTTACTATGGGCCAGTCATATGATGCAGTACACAAGCGCTTCTGTGTTACAGAATGTGAGCCTCTTTGTAAAACAAACTCAGGTAAAAACATGCAGTGTTTTCTGCATTTTTTACCTAATAAAGGAGTGCAGTAACAATCTGATAAAACTGCTACTTAAGCTGTTAGCATCTATGCTAATCTCCGGGAGTGCAGTCACTATCTGCAGTTGTTTCACATGTTTCTTTTAGCTCTTTCTGCTCTAAAAGACATCTGCTGCTTTGGGCCAAGCATGAACATTGTAGGTTGGTGTTCTGCATGATGGATCAGCATGATTACAGACACTGCATCAGGCCAGTCCAGCTACTGTGCAAAGTTATAGCATCTGATATAAGGATTACATCATGGTTGTCCTTGGCTCTGTGCTGCTGTATGATTTCACAGTCTCTTCACTTCACAAACGTATTTTGTTGCCCTTCTTTCGACTGTCTCTTGAACAAAACTTGTGTCCTTACTGTGATAAAAAGCGACAGGCCTACAGCGAAATATAAAATTGCAGAGATGTTCTTCATTGCTGTTGTGTGCTGGTCTCTGTAGTTGTGCGCCTCCATTCCATGATGTGCAGGACAATGACAATGTCTTGGTTGAAAAGGTACCATCAAAGTACAAACATTAATGGAAAACAGCATGTCCAATACCAAAACCCAGTACAGCGAAGTTCATATTGTCATGGGAGTATCATGTTATTAGGGTGAACTGACTCTTTGATCTGTGTGTAAGAACCATACACAGCATCACACATCAGATAGAGATAAGCTCCTCTCATACCTTGCCCTCTGGGACGCCAGCTCCGACAACCAGCACCAGACCACAGCCACTATTACAATCATTCCTATGAAGGGGATGGAGAGAACAGGGTGCTCAGACGAATGGATGAATCTCTGAGGAGGAAAATACAAACAAACACAAGGACAATGGGAATGAAGGGGATGAATGAATGGATGGATTGTGGTTTAAATCATATAAAAACACATAAAAATGGCATGACAACAAAATAAATGGACCCCCACAAATCAAATTAAAGAGTGACATGGCTGTGGTATAAAAGGGTAGGGTTATGATGGAGTGATTTCCACTTCCCATTAAACAAACTATGCATAACTTTATGGTGACATACACATCAACTCGATGTGAGTATGTGTGAACGGTTCTGTGTGGCATTTACTGCCTGCGTGTGATGTTATGTCCACAAGAAAAGAAAGACGTACAGCATGAATGTTGTGACAAGTGTATGGTGATATTTTGTCTCTCTATCCTCACATTATTGTTCTGTTTATATATATTTAGTTTAATTTGTTGTCTCACAGGCTGAGAAGTCATGGACATTCAGAGAACAAGGACAGAATCAGCGACAGGCACGGGCAGACAGTTTGACATGACGTAGGCTGTTGTAGACAAAAGACAGACTGGAGCTCTGACTACATAAGACAAAGAAACACATAAGCTAATATAAGGTCACCACAGTGTATCCAAACCTAACTACTTTTGCATGTAAGATTTTTTTTTTTCATTTGATCAGACTGAAGAGCCCGTGTGATGCTTATTTAAGTTTTATATGACCCTTGGTATGTTTTATATGCCTCTTCTGCATGATACATTACTTCTATGCACAAGACAAAAAGCCTGCAGTATTAAGTCTTCTCTATCTCCTGCTCTCTGCAGTGTCAGTAGCTGCCTAAGGGCCTGTGTCAACAGGTGCAGGAAGTGCTTGTTTTTCATTTAAGTCCAATGCGACCAAGCATCTTTCCCATGAGAAAAGTTTAACTTCTTAGAGTGCATTACACTTGCCGTTGTCTCCTGTCTCTTGCTGAACAATTAAAATCAAGGGCACAGGACTCCTGCTGTCTGCTTTGTTAACAAGAGTGGCAGAGGTGAAAGTGAGCTTCCTTGTTACCAGAGGGAAGCTGATTCCTGTTCTTCAGCAACCAACATTGGTAGAACAGGATGTGTTGACTCTGTCTTCACGTTTTCTGGGCAGTATTTTTGTTTGTTTTTTGTTTGTTTTTTTGAAGTAGAAGGAATTAAGTCACACGTGAAGTAATTTTAAACAACCCTATCGCTGTTACTGAGAGACATGGGAGTCGAGTCTTGTTACCTGGCACTATTAAGCACCAGCAAGCTGTGTTCTGAAACTGAGGCTGAGAGCGTTTCCAATTGGAAAACCACTTCCTATGGGCACAGGCCCTCTAATGGCTCATTCCCCTGGCTGTCTACATTATTTTATTGGCAGTTAAATCCAATAGCTCTGGCTGGCAAGCCCAGTGTAGAGCGTAGACTTTAGAATTAATGCAGAGTCATTGACAACATGGCAACAATCAGCTCTGGACTGACCAATCACCACAGAGTAGACAGGTCAACTAATCAGACCTCTGGGTATTATTGGATATATTTTTTACAATTGATGCTCTGTTGTATTAAGACTTTGTGCATGGTGTTGCAGTGAGTCTTGAATTGGCACTGCACTGAGTGTAGGGAGAGGCTGTATGTGGCCCGCATGTGTAGCATAAAATAAGTTGTAGCTGTTCCTGCACTAAGAAAGTGTCATTTCCAAGTGAAATTATTTCTTTTACTCGTTCTAGGAGAAGTACATTTATAGTCTATGACAGTATTTTACATCAGCCGTTTACATGGTTATTAAACAGAACTTATGTTCATTTATGAAGATCATGTTGCTGAACACGTCCTGAAAGTATCATAAACTTTTTATGAGCCAGCTTTGCTTTTTGCCGAGGGAAATGGCACAAGACTAATGTCGGGCTAGTCTACAAAATACTTCATCCCTGCAGAACATTATTTGAAATCACAGCTGTCTGAGGTGTTCGGTGCATTTGACTGTTACACTGTTTGGCTGAAAACCTTCACAGAAAAGTAAGTAATTACAGCAGCCAGTGAGGGAAACATCTTTTCATGCTGTTGCTTTTGAAGTCGAAACTTTGTGTGGATTTATGCAAAGCCATAAATTCACTGAAAGTTCCTTTTTATTTAGAGGGGACGGAAAAATCTTGGAGTAAGAAAAGACATAAGAAAAGATAGGCACTTCGTTTTCCATTAAACAGAAGCTGACATCTAAATTTAATGACAGATCAGGTGTTTGGCTCACTTGATGCCAGACTGCCTTTCGGCAGGTCCAATGTTTTTGTCGGCTGACAGTATGAGGACTGCTGTTGTCACTGAGAAGTTAAACACAGACATGGTGGAGGGAGAGATGTTCTCCAGCCGAAAGAACAGTAAATACTGATATGGGCTGACAGGCCAGATCAACTCATATCCAAACATACATTTCTACAGTATGAGACACATAAATAGTGAGCTCAACAGACACAGGGTACAGCAGGTGTGATGTGAGGTGTGTAATTTGTTAGTTGACAGTGTGGCTGCAGGGCTAGAGCACTGCACATCTTTAATCATGTAGAGAAAACATGGTTGGAAATGCTTTAAAGTACTTCATGAATGAGATTACTGCATCAACTGGATATTAATATGGACAAGGTGACACTGCACTCTTTCACTGTACAAAAATAAATACTCCTATAATGGGAGCATCATTTGAATATTCCTACCTTTAACTGAGGCACACAGTTAATTAACTATTAAAAGTGAAAGGCTTCTCAGGTTGGTGAAGTTCACAGCACAGGAGATTTGTGTGTACTTAACAAGATTGTCTGAATAAACTTCAATAAACTTGAAACTTGAAACTTACTTAAAAAAAGGAATTTTTCCAGAAAGTTTGAAAATGTTAATTTCTGTTAAATTTTGTTGTTTGTTTTCCTTTGCTACTCTACTCTGCTAAAGCAACAAAGAAACATGCAGGAGCCACACATGTAGATGTGCAGATCATGACATTAGAAAAAAATAAATAATCCGAAATAAAAATCACCAGCTCAGCTTTAATTAGCTCGATAACTATAATGTCAGAATTCAGGTTTGACAGATCAACTTAACATGCATTGTAACTCTATAGTTAGACTTTCTGTATGTCCCACATGTTCACATAAAGGAAGGGGAGTTATAATAATTTTGCCTCACTTTGGGGTGACTGTTGTTTTGTCCATATTAATATACAGTCTGTAGTCCATATTTATAATTGCAAGAAATGGGACATAATGCACAGCTAACCCTACAAATTCAGTATTCATCTCCAGTATTAAATCAGTTTCTCTTTTAATGATTCCAGCTGTATACTACCAGATTATTTATGACTGGCCCTTACCTGAGCCCCCTCTGAAAGCTTCTCCAGCTCTGCCTTGCAGCGCTGCAGCTCCTCCTCCAGCTCTGCTCTCTCCCTCTGGCTGCTGTCGTAAAGTACCTGAAGCTCCTGCAGCTCCATCTTCAGACCGTCACACTGCAAGACACACCAAGTACATTTACAGTCTTAAGATAAAGTCTTTTATATTAATAGCTTTTTTTCATTTAAGGCTTGTTTTGAGTTTGTTTGTCTTCATTGTGACAGGATAGTGGCTGGAGTTGAAAACTGAGTGAGATGATCATAGACTTTTAAAAGTACTGAATAAAATCTGCATGTATTCAGCCCAATGGTCCCTGGAAAGGCTTTTTAAAGGAAATGGTAAATGCTCAAGCTTGTATATTTCTTTTCTAGTCATCTGACTACTTCAACGCACTTTCTGCACCACATTTAACACTCAACCCAGTTTCCTCATCGTCTACCAACATCGTGTCCTATCCGAGCTACTTAGAGCATCTTTTAAACAGCTGGTTCAATTGCCTGCCTGACACCGATTTGCTGTGAACAGTATTTTTTGCTGTACATTGAAGTTACCTTAAAACTCTGAACACTTGTGTCCTGGTTTTGGGTCGGTCTGCAAGGTGCAGGGTTGAAGCTAGCCCTGCAGAGCAGATGGACCTGCCTGATTCATTGTCTGAAATCCTGCACATCCGTCTTGCCAACTTCCCTTGTCCAACGACTTAAGTCCGCTGAATGCTTAATTGCCCAATCAGAGAAGTGAGGCGGGAGTTGCGGACTTGACGATAATAGGAAGTGACTGCATGTGTGAAAACAATGGCGGCTTCTGAAGCAGTCTCAATATCTGAAATCAATTTGTTCTTTGAAAGAGGAGAAATGAAGGTCACTTGAAGCTTGTCTTACAATAAATCATGTTTTAAGCTCTGCTCCCGACGGAGGATCAATGCTAGGAAACTGGAAGAGAGCAGGGAAATTCTCCACAGACATGCCTAGTCTATGGTTTTCGTGGTTATAGTGATACCTGGCGAAATATACTCTCCTCAGAAGTTTACTGGGAAAACTTGGTAGGGATTGTCATTGACGAGGTTGGAGTCACATATAAGTGTTAAATGATACACTTGTGTGTTATAATTTATTGTAAGATGATAGTCTAAGGTAGGTTAAGCTAATGGCTAACAACAGTGTGAGCTGCCACGTCATACTAAGACCACGAGTGGATCAAAAAATGTTCAGCAGTACTACTAGTAGACTGTTTTGGGTCAACAAGTACTACAAGTAGACTAAAAAAACTGTTCACTAGTACTAATATGTACACTAGTAAGCCTTGTATGCTAATAAGGGGCAGGAAAAAGCAAATTCAGGCTTCCCATTAGTTTTCAAAAATATTACAACCAATCAGGGTGCTGGATTTGGATACAATCCCTCCTACTTCATTTGCAATAGGTTAGGGCTGGGCGATATGGCCTAGAAATAAAACCCCCGATTTTTTTCCATAACACTCGATTTACGATTTTAACTGATTTTTCCGTCCTTAAAAGAAAAAAACTCCCAGTGACATAAAAATGAAACAAATCAAGGTTTGCCTTTATGTTGTCTAAATGTTTCCCTCTTAAAGTCAAAGGCTGGGTCGTAAAAGGTTGATTATGTAGTATAAACAGAGGCAGATTTGTCTACATAAACACTAAAAGGCTGAGGTATTTTTACAGTATTTGCATGAAACTCTCTGATCAATATTTAATCTACTTAAATGACAAATACAAGCCTATGAAAGCTCTTGTGCAAACCCTACAAGGCAGACCATCATGAAAATTGTATTTTTTTTTTTTCAAAAATTGCTACTTACAATTGGACTAGGGCAGTGGTTCTCAAATGAGGGTACGTGGAGGTATTGCAGGGAGTACGTGAAGCTTTTCAAAATATCTTTAAAAAATCAGTAGGCTTATCCAAACCGAATAACACTAACTCTGGAGATGTCCTAAAAGAGGTAACGTTAATTATCTTTTGTGAGCAAATCTTTGTTTATTAAGTTAATTTATTTTTTAAACAAAATACAATGTATTTATAAATAAGTTAAAGATGTATTTCTGTGAACACATTTTTGTTATTTATTTATATTTTTTATTTTGTACCATTACAGAGACCAATATAAATTAGCAGCGTTTTGCATATTTGAGTTTTGACGGTACCACCTTCCTGGTGGTCACCGTCTTCTGTTTTTCTTTTTTGTTTCTACATGCAATGTTTGCAATATGAATGTATTTGTCAGGTTCACTGACATAAGTTGTTTGGCTTTAATAAATCAGACACTTATTTTTACAGCACTGTACCTCTTTTTTCTTCCAAAAATGTTTTGCCCTAGTCAGGGGGTACTTGACTCAAAATATATTTCTAAGGGGGTACATCACTGAAAAAAGTTTGAGAAACACTGGACTAAGGCAAGAAAAAAATCTCGATTTTTAATTTTTAAAATCTTCTGCAGAAAATAATTCAAATTAATCGATGTAAAAGATTTATCGCCCAGCTCTACAATAGGATTACTAGAATTACAAGGGAGTCTCTTGGCTTTACTAATACTAGCATTAGTAATATAAAAAAAGGTCTACTAGTGGACTGTTTTGCATTACTGAAAAGGTCTACTTGCGCACTAGGGCACCAAAAAACTTTACTAGTCAAACAATTTTTTTGTTTTCTGTTACTGCAAGAGCTTTCTTACAGATGCATTGTACTGGATTATCATCATTTGATGTGCTAAAAAAATCTCTGGATGTATAAAGAGTGCATCAGATGAGGATAAAACTTCAAGAAAATACAAAAATCTATAGGACCCCATCTTCTTTGATGCTAAATAATTTAATAAACCACAAAAAAGTTTGGTCCAACAGGCCAGTTAAACATAAATAATGCTCCAAGTTATTCATACCGCCCATACTTTAAAAAGAGTCGACTATTAAAAGAAATCACCCTCATTAAAATGTGTGCTCATAAATAAAATTCATTAAAATAAATCATTTAGCAGGTTGTAAGCATGTTTATTTCTGTTGTAACAACTGGCTTTTAACATTGGGTATGTAAAATTCTTCTGGTGCTTTTTCAGACAACCTTTATCGGACATTCAAGGAACTGCAGTTTTATTTCTCTTCTACTTTGGTTTCAATTATTAATAATTAAAGACTTCCACTTGGAGAGAAACGTGTTATTGAAGAGGTCACATGCTGGGACTTGAACCCGGGTCATCCACTTCAAGGACTTCAACTTCTATTCATGAGGAGTTCAGATATAGCCATCAGACTCCTGGAGCACCAAGTGTTTTATTTTTAAGGAGCCCATGATGACTAAAAATGCTTGACCCAAATCTGTCCATGTTTTATTCATACTTGTACAGTACAAATCCATCATACCTCTCTCTGAACCTGTGAGGCCTTCTCCTCCGCCTGCTTCAGCTGGTCCCTCAGGGAGAAGATCTCCCCTATGCCTCCATTCCAGCCGGTCGGTGTCACAGGCTTTCCGTCGAATGAAATGTTCTTCTGGATGGAGGCGTCCACCAGGCGACAGTTCTCAGACTGGGCCATGGTCATGTAGCTCTCTGTCATCACCTCATCCGAGCCCGTCTCCGTCTCCTTCCCCTCTGTGCCTTCTCCTGCGTCCTCCTCCTTCAGTGACAGGTATACACTGGAGCTGGATGAGAGATAAAACAGGGACGAATAATAACACGCTCAAATAAAAAAGGTCTTGAAAGCTCAGATATTACCTCTAAAGCACTGTCATGTTTATGATCAAAGCAGAGGAATGGTGTCTTGCTATTTTATGTAAGAAGTGGAGGGCTAGTAAGCATTTCTTTTGCTTTGTGTCAGAAATAGCATGCAGAGATTTCATTACAGCAGCACAAAGTCTGACAACTTCAGGTCCAATTAGTTTTCCTCTCGACTTACTAATTGTTTGGTCCAAAAATAAAAAATCCTGTCATGATTTCTTTTGCAAGCTTTTTCTCACCAATAGTCCTAAAACAAACCAAGCTTTATCAGATGAATTTAGAGGATGCTTTAAAGGTCCAGTGTGTATTATTAAATGCTAAATGAAAAAAATATAAAATAACAGACTTGGTAAAAATGGAATATATTATTTTAAAGTATATTTAAAGTAGTTTCTAATCAGCCTTAAATAATTAATGTTTTGTTTTCGTTACCTTAGAAAAAGTCATTTATATCAATCTAGGAGTGGGTCGCCCGTTTATGGGGAGCTCCATCTTGCGTCGCCATCTTCTCCACCGTAACCCAGAACGGACAAAAATACGCTTTCGCGTTTTTTTTTACGTCTACCGGAAATGCACAGTTGTGAAATAGACGAAGAAGAAGAGAGTGATTACCAAGCAGCTGTGCTAATACAAACAAATATGGAGGACCACACGTACAATTTGCCAGCAGAGGAGCATGAAACTTTGTCAAAGAAACGAAAACGGGATCAAGCCAAACGCAATCGGGACAGACTGAGACATAAAAAACAGGGTCAACATCGGCGCTGCCTTTCCCAGATGGAAGTCCCTGAAGGATAAGTTTGCAGACAGACGCAGAAGTTGCCTGTTTTTTGCTGGACAGGTAAGACTAAGTGTCGAATTGTACTCTTATATGGAGCCGAATTTATTTGTTTACTTTTGGGAGAAGTCGGAGTAAGACGCAGAGAATGTATCTGCTATGAGAGGCTTATTTCACGGCCACAAGCAACTTTATGTGGACAGAAAACATAGGCTGATAACTAAGCTATATAGCGCTGTTGATGAGACAAAGATAAAGATTTTCACGGTACTCCTTAATTTTATTGTTTGCTCATAATTTGTTATTTAGGAGCACATGTACACATTGGTACGGTGTATATTTTAGGACATCCTCGGTCTCTGGAAAACCTCTGTGTCATTTCTCAGACCAAACGGCATCAGAAAAACCCCCCTCAATAAAACCTCCGTCAGATAATACGGCCTCAGGCTTCAAAATGAAAGTCATCAGACAAAATACTGGAAAAACGGACTCAAATAAAAAACAGCCTCAGGTCGTAACAATATCATTATCATCGTAATATCTTATATATCAAGTTGTCTTGAGACGGCATTCAGCTAAAAATCAGCTACTAGCAAACTTCCCATTTTCAAAATAAAAGCATTCTTCATTATCTCCTATTAGTTCTTTAACGCTTTTGTAAATTACGCTCTTGTTTTGGAGCTGACCAGAAGTTTCTTCGATAGCATACTGGCCCGCTTAACAGAATGTCCGAAATACCGAAATGAAATTTGTATCTGTGCAAATTACCTCAAATTACCACATTTTGGTATTCTACGTGGTGACTTTCTCGCCTAAAATACTCTCTGAACTTTCAAATGTGGTGAATCAACAGAGATATTTGGTTGCTTGGTAGCTGGAAACACTCGTTGACGACGCCATGTTGAAAAACGCTTTTAGTGCTTGGAGGGCCACCGTAGCTCAGGGGTTCTCCGAAAGGGAGTGGGGATCGCCGGAGTGCTGCAATCTCAAACCTCACCTTTAGATGTCGCTAAAAACTACACACTGGACCTTTAAAGGACGTTTTTTTTTTTTTTTTTTTAAAGTATATTTTTTGGGCATTTTGTGCCTTTATTGATGGGAAAGAGACAGTGGATAGGCTTGTGAAAGGGGGTGAGAGAGTAGGGGAAGACACTCTGCAAACTGGTCACAGGCGGGATTCGAACCTGGACCGGCAGAAGCAAATACATGGGGTGCCTGGTTGCTAACCACTCCACCAAACCAGCACCCCAGGACGTTCATTTTGACAAAGAATTATTTATCATTAACAATTTAAAGATAAGGCATCTGGAGTTTTTGCTCTCAAATATCTGTATTGATAAAAATGATGTATCATATGCTATATGTATGAATATACTTTGTTTAAAACCAACATTACCCAAGATCTTGATACAGAGAATTTACAGCTGTTATTTTTATAGCTTTAACAAAAGTGCTATCTTTGTAGTGGCCGTCATGATGGAGCTGCCATGACGGACATAGCATGTAAATGGTTGTCTTAGAAACAAACACTGGATGTCAGGTCAGAGACTGCTGTATTGGAAAGCTGGAACTGCAACTAGAAGTGATCATTTTGTTTCTGCATTTTATCCTTTGTTTCTTTTTGTTATACTCTCTTGAGATGCACCATGGTTATTCTCTTCCTAATGGAATGCATTTTGTTGGCCTCTCATTGCTGAACTCCAGCAGTCTAACAGTATTTCCATACTTGGCTTTTTCTACATCAAGGGGAAAGATGCTGCTCAGCTCTCACCACCTTCACAGCTTTGTGTAATTTTATGTGGACTGAGGACTCTTGAAAAATAAAGTTTAAATAATGAGGTGTATAGGCAAACCTGTGATAGATTGCTCTTGATCCAAGAGAGATTTTCTCATAATGAGGGGAAGAAAGTGTTAGTGACAGTGAGTGATGCTAGAACATTTCACAAAAAGCTCACAGTGAAAACCAAAAGGGTTCTTTAAATAGCTTTACCCCATCATCTATTAAAATGTCTCATTTTTCTTGTCATCAATAATCATTTAAGTAAAATATTTTATTGTAAATATACATATCTTTTGTTTTTACCCAAGCTTTTAGGACACTTTTCCTAAAATATTGCAGATTTGCATTGTTGGAAATACACCTGTGTTTATCAGTATTTCTCACAGTGGGACCAGTTGTCACTGGGGAGGGGTCCACAATTGAAATAGTTGAGCTCTGCATGATGATGTCATGATAAAACAGTACATGCTGCTGGGAAGTACTAGTAAAGCAATGAAAAAAAATGTTGGGGGGACTTTGAGATGACCTCAGGCTAACATGTGGCTATATCATAGGTAGCTAACCTTGCAGTGCAGTTGGATCCACCTCCAATCTACCACAGTTGTGGGCAGCCCAAAGTGGCACAGCCCAATCAAAGTCCTTTAGAGCAGTAAGAGGTGGGAGCAAGATGTGAGAAACAGAGATAAACTCAGAGGCTTGAACTGCATTTCTTTATTTAGTGGAAACAAATAACACTGAAAGCATTTCTCTATAGAGAGAATATTTTTGCTCTACTTTGAACATGTTTTGGTGAGAGTTTGTCCTACAAAGTGAACTTACATTTTGTATTTCACACCACAGCAGTAGCACCTGCTTACTACATCATCTGATGAGCCCATAATGAATCAGATTGACAGCGATCATTCAGTCACCTGCCAGCTAGGCTTTTTAAAGGCCCTGCCTGTTCCTAAACACTTTGTATAATCTGTTGCCCTGATGGATTAGTGAAATATAGCGAATGGTTCATCTGGTGTCAGGTTATAAGGTAACACCAAACCCCAAAGAAAACAGAGGATAAAAAAGAGAAAATGATCAAACAGTAGCCATATGGCCCTCTTTGCTTCACTTGTACAACAGACAATTTGGCTGCTATTTTTTAATCCTAAAATCATCAATGCTTCATGCTGCAGTATAACCTTTAGTTTATCAGTTCTATACTTCTCAATTAAACAGTTATACAGAAAATATGGTTGCAAAGGACCGATGGACAGTTTGTTTATTGTTCATATTTTTAACTAAAGGGTATGGTCAGGGATAGGTCTGAAGGAGGAGGAGGAGTTATAATATATTTCATAAAATATCACAATATATTTCATCTGCCAAAGGGGAAGGTGAAGAAAAAGTATGGACCCACATGTTAAATGGACGAAGCACATTTGCCTTAGCACTAAAGTCTTGACTCGTATAATTGTGTATGATCACATGTAATTAATTGTGTTTTGATTTCATGGCCTTGTTTAAAATGCTTTTTAAGTCCTACGTAAAGCTCTTTGAATTCCCTGGTGTCCATGAGGTACTTTTTATATGACCTTACTTTCCCTTGCCTGACCTTTTATGAAGCAAGAACATTGGTGTACTTTTAAGTAAATATAGACTATGGAGTGGAGTTTATATGAACAAGAGTTCTAAATATAAAATCACATGTCAGCAGCAGAGGTGGGGGAAGCTGACTAAACATCTATTCACATCCTTGTTTGACTGATTGGTTTTTTTTAGCAAAAGTGATGAATTTGATACATTTTTTGTCCATCATTTAGTGTCTTCTGAGCCTTAAAATGAAACTCAAGACAGGCCAAACCAGTCCTACAATGCCCTTTAATATCTTAACATCATTAATAACTATCTTAAAACCCTTTTTCCTTTGGCCTTACTCGATTTTATGACTGTAAATTTATGGATTAATTTCCTGAATTTATTATCCTCTCTTTCCCCTCTATTTCCATTTTTATGCCTCTGCGGCGGAAGTATTCTTCTGAACATATTCAGATGAGGGAGAAGTCCACGCAGACGTAATGATGAAAGTATTAGATTTTGCTTGTTGAAGTTTAAAGGTCGCTGTGATCTCCCAGAAAAACGTACTTTCCTATATCATAGTCTAATTATGAAAATACTTAACACATTCTCTTGGGGGAAGTAATAAATTGATGACAGTATCATTCGATGAAAGGTCAGCTTCTCTGAGCTGTTTGTTTATTTAAATCCCCATTAGTGACTCTGTTGTAATCTACTCTTCCAGGGGTCTTCTTGTCCCCATCTCTGGGTTCAGTTTCACAGTCTTCCGTGGGGACTTACTTTTGAAATGTAAACTGTGATAGGGCTAATCAGGGGGGCTGTAATTCTACCTGTCCTTTTCTTCCTCCCAGAAAAGTATGTGTAACTTCTGTTTTAAATGAGCTATAAATAAAGTTTGCCATGTTTTCAATGCATCACAAGATCGTCCTCAACAGATGGAGTTCACTCAGCTCTCCATCTGTTGAGGAGGAGCGTGTGATGTGTTCAGTCCATAGACTGCAGAGATTATTAGACAAAGTCTGAGTGACGTAAGTCATGTGGTTACTGAAGGGGCTTTTAAGTTCAACCTGCAGCAGTCCGTGCACTGAAAAGGCTGCCGTTGTTGATCTGGCCCCCTCATGAATCAGACCAGTCAAGACATGGACGTGTCGTCATTTCACCTCTGGCTATTGAGGACGTGTCCAGCGTATGATGTGGGCTTCATAGATATCTGGACATCTTTTTGGGTGGTGCAGCTCTTTTGTTTAGAAACATGGCAGAGTTTATTTACCTGAAATCATGACCTCTCAGAGTTGAGACCAGTTAGAAGAGCTGCAGTCCTCGATGCTAATCTGTGCTTGCTTTGGGGAAGTTTTCCTGCCATTACCGCTACATCATTTCCGATAATGATGAATGTAACAATTTTTTTTTCTTTTTCTTTTTTTTTTTTTTTTACATTTTTGGGCATTTTGTGCCTTTATTGATAGGAGAGAGACAGTGGATAGGCTTGTGAAAGGGGGAGAGAGAGCAGGGGAAGACACTCTGCAAGCTGGTCACAGGCGGGATTCGAACCTGGACTGGCAGAAGCATGTACATGGGGTGCTAACCACTACGCCAAACCAGCACCCCAGAATATAACAATTATTCATAGAAGATGTCTCTGTTACCTCACCCAAACCTTTCAGAACTGTTAATACAAAAACAAAAACAAGGATAGTCAATCATAAAAATCTTGTTGAAATTACAACCTTAAATGTAGAAACCGTAAAGCACACGATAATAAAATGTGTCTGTATAATATCAGATCAGTGTCATCCAAATCTTCACTGGTGAAGACTCCTATATCAGAAAATTGCATGCATTTATTTTGTTTAACTAAAACATGGCAGTGCCAGGATGAATGTCAGTTTTGCCAGGCTGCAGTTGTGATATAGCGGCTATTCATTGTTCTTGAGCCCTTATCAACCCTAGACCAAATTACATCTCTGTTTAGACCTGTGCTCTTAGTTTATCTCATATTGAATTAAAATCTGCCAGCCAGTCTTATTTGTGATAATTAACTATCCTCCAGGCCCTTATTCTAAAGTTTTATCAGAATCTCCGAGCTTTTATAAGACTTAGTCTTTGTTCTCATAAAATAATTATTGTATTTTATTTTAATATCATGTTTGCAAAGAAAGTAATAGGCTCAGCTCTGCTTTCATGTCCTTAATAGACTCAGTTGTTTTTTTCTCAGGCTGTTTGTGAAGCTACCCATTGTTTTAACCACGCTCGCAAACTTGTTCTGGCACACAGCCTGTTAGTGTAATTTTGTACTAAAAGTCTTTCCTGAAAATCATTTGCTACCTGATCATTTCTTAGTAACTTTTATAATCCTTTTAAAGGATTTTGCTTTTTGTAATAAATCCATGAAGAGTAGAATTCTGTGCATTGGGGCTTTAGCTAAATTTTAAAAGGCCATTTCTGCTGCTGTAAATTTAGTGTCTTGGCCAATGAGAACTATTTTGTTACCTATAGGCTCTTCCTGTTGGATCAGCTTGTCATTAACACTGCTAATTTGCTAAATTTCGGACTCAATTGCAGCATACCATAAATTAGAGAGACATGGACTTCTCTCTGTACCTGTTTTGCTCGATCTCAGTGCAGCTTTTGACAGCATAGATCAAAATGTTCTTCTTTAGAGATTAGAGGAATTACTCAGGATTATAGTGACTGCTTTTAATTGGTTAAAGGCCTAGTTATCTGACCGATATCAATTTGTACACCTGAGCAACAAGTCCTCTGTGTACACCAAAGTCTGTGCTAGGTCCCAAATTGTTTGGGGGGATATAAATAAATGCAGACTCACTCACATCCCACAATGGTTGGTGAAGGCTTAAAATTGTCCAGTGTGTAGCAAGTCTTAGGGTTTTGAAGGATAGACTGTTTTCAAGTTGGATGTAGTTTGAAATTTCAGTCTCAAAATTCTTGTACATAGATATTTCTGTCAACAACTAATCAATTCTGTGACACATAATTGCAGCACTTCAGTGTAATCCCCTTGTATGATATTACACTTTGGCTGCCGTGATTCAACAGGTGCTCAGTCAGTTGTAAAGGTTGTAAATAAGACATAACAGGTCTGACTGTGACGAGGTGTAGTATTCCCTAGGGTGTTCCCTCCAGCTGATCCTGTAAACCCAGCTGATGAGTGAGCTGGGCTATCATTGACCTCTTACCATGTCCTCTGTCTGTGCAGCAGCTGCAGCTTCTCAGTGATGCGTCTGTTGTCCTCCTTCAGGGTCTGACACTCCTCCTTCAGCATACGGCACTCCTCCTTCAACAGGTCCACGTCACCTACCGGAACAAAAGAGACGATGACAGAGCATGTTGGTAAGTTCCCTGTGTCATACTGCCCATGGTGGACAAAGCACACAACTTCAACATCTTTAGTCAGTAAAGATAGCGCTGGTCAATTATAATTAAAATACAAGTGATGGGGCTCTGTTAGATTATTACCTGGGTTAACAAACCAGAGTATTTACTTAAAAAAATGCATTACATTCTGCCATGCCCCACTGGTTTGTAAAAAATGTTTTTTTTTCAACTCACATGCCACAGATTGATGAATATACAGCTCCAAATAGTAGGTACAAGAGAAGGAACAAATAAAAATACTTAAAGACCAGTGAAGCGTCAGCCTTGATCTACACAGTCAGAAAATATCTCTTTTTTTCAAACAGCCATTTCTGTGAGTGCATGACCTCTTGAACTATGGAGTTGTTCCACTTTGATATGTATCCCACAGTAATTTGCACAGTGAGGCAACCACTTGCAATTAAACCACTCGGAAGTAACAGCCTTTCTCATTAGATTTTAGCAAAGAAGAAAATGTCTCAGTTAAATTTCGAGATGAAGTTACAAGTGAAATGAGCAGTTTATTAATTAGTGGAGTCAAAAGTACAACAGGACTATTTTTCTTTGTAGGAAAGTGACAAGTTCACCAAAAATGACAACCAAGTGAAGTACAGATACTCAAATGCTAAAACTTGGCACAGTACCCTAGTACAATATGTTTAGTTCACTTCCATCAACCATTTCTTGGAGCTAACCAACACTGACATTACACTGACATGTTAGATGTATTTAGTAATAATGATCAATCATTAAAGTAATTTTTGTGACAACTCTGCTGTATTAATTTAAGGTTCATTATGAATGAAAAGCTTAATACTGCTCTGACAGCCTGTAGTTACAAAACTACAACAGCTGGAGTCCTTGCTTTTTTGTTTTGATTACCTCCGTCTAGGAGGTTATGTTTTCGGGAGAGTTTGATTGTCTGTCCGTCTGTCTGTCTGTCTGTCCGTCCGTCCGTCCATCTGTCTGTCCGTCTGTAAACAAAATAACTCAAAAAGAAATGGATGGATTTTGATGAAATTTTCAGGAAATGTTAAGCATGGGAAAAGGAAGAACTGATTCGATTTTGGTGTTGATCAGGATCAGCGTCTGGCCACCATGGCAAAAAATGTGATTTCTGTGAATAACTACTGAACTAAAATAGATATTATTATGAATCCAATGGCTAATGGTATGTGTTCATGGTCAAGGAATCTAAATATTCGATGAAATAAAGGTAGGACTAATATTTATGGTCAAAATCACAATATGGCTGAGGACTGTGGCACTGGCAGATGTCTGCGCTCTCCGAGTGCTTTTCTAGTTTACATTTGTGCTTAAAATGTCTGGACTAACGTTTAAGTGGACAAAAGGCTAAATGTTTTCACTCAAAAGCTAAAAAGGAAGCACTTTATGCCCCTTCAGTCTTCACTTAAAGGGATATTTCAGTATTTTTTAAGTTGTGTGCTTGACATTCGTCAGTGAAGCGTCTGAAAGGGCTCCCAGCTCCCTTTACTTTGTAAAGCGGGTCCAAATACACCAGTGACCTCCTTATACCATATGAACCATCCAGATTGCTCAGGTCGTCTGGTACAGGTCTGCTGTCTGTGGCCAGAGTCATATCCACACATCTGGAACAAACTTCCAGAAAACTGCAGGTCTGCTGAAACTTCTTTTAAATTAAGGTTAAAGACTCATTTGTTTACAGCTGCCTTTGATTAAATTGTATTTCCTAGTTTTTCATGACTGTTTCAAAATCAGCACTGCACTGTAACAATGTTTGGCACTATTTTAGGATGAAGCAAATGGTTATTGTTTGTTCTTCTGCATGTGTGCATTGATTTAGCCTACAGAATCTTGTTCTGAAGAATTTTTTCTTCAGTTTACTTCATTGCACTAAGGTAACTTGATGCAGTAAAAGGAACATCGACGTCACTTGTGTCAAAATCTCTCACTTTTTGTGCAGAATAAGTTCCCTCTGCGTTTTGTCTTTCTGATTCTATAAAGCAAAACAGCAGATCAACAGAATCAATGTGCACAGATGGAAGAACACAGCTGTTTGCTGAATTATAAAATGGTGCAAAACATGGAGACTTCCTGGTGGAAAATAAAGCGCTCGCTCTGAAAATACAGATTGACACTGAGTCGACAGGGTGGGTTTTGTTAGTTGGTGGCAAGAGAGGTAGGCAGAGAAAAGTGTTATTCAGTATATTGAATTATCACAATTGCTAAAACTGCAGCGGCACAGCAGTAGGTGCATGTGCCTCACAGTCAGGAAGTTGCAGGTTCGATCAATGGGCTGGGCAAGATCTTTCTGTGTGGAGTTTGCATCTTGCATGCATGGGTTCTCTTCGAGCACTCTGGCTTTCTTCTAAAGACTAAAAACATGCTAATTAGGTTGATTGGCAAACCCAGTTACCCATAGGTATGAGTGTGAGCTTGAATGGTTGTCCGTGTACTCCGGTTCTTGCCTAATGTCAGCTGGGATAGGCAACCCCCAAAGGGAAAGGCGTTATAAAAAATGGATGAAGGTGCTTATGCCTATGATTATATAGCATTATAGCTGCCTTATAAAGATGCTTATAAAATGTTAATAATGCAATAGTAAGGGCAGCTGCTGTGGCCAAATTACTGAAAAATATCTCTGTTTTGGATTGTTAGACAAGATAAGTTGTTAAACAATTTAAATTATTTAGCTTTGAGACATGAATCCATAACACCCTTATCTGTTTTAAGACTGAACAGAATCTCCAGGACTGGTTTTTAATGGGGCATACAAGCATCCCCCCACAGTATCAAATTACAGTAAACCCTTAAAGGGGGTGCAAACATTTGACTTCCATTGAAATTAAAAGTTTTGTGATGTTAGGAAGGAGCAGCAAAGTGAGATAATATGACCGCCCCTCCTCCCCCAGTCCCACCCCAGGCTCAGCTGCAGAGCCCAGAGATGACATCATATGTCAGAAGTATGCATCCCTCCTCGCAATGACCTCACCCCCCTGGTATCCTAAATTCACACACACAAGCACACACTCCTGCGTCACACCCCTCGCAACCCTCAGCAAGCACATTTGTAATCTGTAATATTTATTAAATCCTACAAATGATTTATGTCCCTGACTGCGGGATGCTAACACGATGTGAGCTTGGAATAAGGGCATCCATAACAGCATGCTGTGTTTTCACAATATCAGCCACAAAGAATGATCACGGCCTATTTGTGCAAGTTGTAAGTGGGGTTGTTTGAGCAGAACAAGCATAGACAGCAGTTGTTTGTACTTGTTGAGTTTCTTTCTCAAAACAAAGATGTGTGAAGAAGAGGTACAAAAATAAGGCCAATTGTGATTTAACATTGATGAACTGTGAGCAGTGATGGACAGTTAGAATAAATATTCTTGAGTTCAGAAGATTTTGTTCTTTGGACTTATCTGCCTTTGTTGAGAGGAAAGGACATTGGACAGAGAGTGGGGGTAGGGGGGCATTGGAGTCCACAGGCTTTATGTAAACTCAGTTGAGCTATTGAGGTCATCTTCCTCTATACAGGTGGTTCAAGGACACAACGCCCAGGCCATTAATGAGCTCTGTACTTAAAGGGATATGCCAACTTTTTGTTTCTTTTGATTTCTTGCCTCACTCTTGAGTCCATGACAAGCAGATAGATACTATTCTTTCGACTGTGCATAGTTACAAGGAAGAGACAGGCAGAGCTTGCCCACTGCTAATTAGTTTAGCTCAATCAATGGGTAGCGTTAGCCTGCGTCTGCCTACAGTCATCAGGTAAACTCTTCAGCAACTCTAAATGGTGCTGTGTGCTTGATGTGACTTTTTTTTTTACCATATGATACATTATGATACGTTATCTATATTTTGACTAAGATTAGCACTTAATGCACTTTTGGGAAGAAATACACATGAAAATAAACCACAGGATGCACACATAAACCACCGCGGACATGCTTGTAAGTAGGCCACCCACTTAAAGCACTGAACTATCCTCTTTAGAGGGGTAGTGTGTGAGGTAGATGGCATGAGCCTGAATGCGTGCCATGGTGTCACAGCACAGTGCTCTCTCTGCTCTGAAAAATTCAAGACTGACTCTAATGTTACACATTGGTGTACATGGTGCCACTTTCTCTGCATAATTATGAGAAGTCTGGGTGAAAATAAGCCCCAAAACACCACAGAGTCATCACGTGCTACATGTCACATCAACTTACTTTTCCACTACGAAGCCCCTTCTGATCAGACACTATTTTGAGTATCTGTACTTCACTTGAGTTTATTACTTTCTATTTTTTCTGGAAATATGACAATTTTTCTTTATTATATTACAAAAGTAAATTGTATTTTCGACCTTAGTTCCTAACCTTGCACAGCAGCTGGACTGACCTGATTGTTTCTCTGAAAGGCAGATTCATCCTCGCAACAGTTCAGAGCAGTTTTACCGAACATTTGAAAATTCCTGGATCTATTATGAATGTTTTATGGTAGGCTTGCTGTACAGCTGTATGATTTTGGTTTTCTTTTAATCTTACCAAATCACTGCCTGTGCCACTTGTTACTGTCCGAAGGGGAGGTATTTTAATAAACCTTTTCAGGCTTCTAACCTCATTTGCACAGTGTTTTACTTTAATATTTGGTTGTTTTATATATGTTTTTTGAATGTGCAGTAAACTAAACTATACTTAACTATATATTCATGGATTTCATGCACCGTGAAAATATGTCCAGAGATTTCTTTTCAAAAAAGAAGTGTGAATACCTCAGTATTCAGTGTTTTTATGTACAAATACTTTAATAATGTAACTCAAGTAATAATATGACTTAGGAGTTTAACCTTTGACTCAAGTAAGGAAGCTGCTGTCTACCACTGACTGTTGGTGAGACAAAGATATAACAGAGGAGACATTTGTGCAAAATACCTACAACCTTCACCTGTTCTATTGTTTGTTCTGTTCTCTTACATCTTCCCTAAGAAGCCTTTGTCATATTTTTCTCCCCTCCTTCTCCTCTTTCCTCACCCTCTCTCCTCTCAGCCTCCCTGCGCTGGCTCTTCATGCTGATCTCGGCCCTCAGAGTGGTGATCTCCAGCTCGTACTCCTGCGTCTCCTCACTTAGGCGCTGCAGCTCGGCCCGCCGGCGACAGAGCTCTTCCTGGAGCGAGGCGATGTCATTCTCCCTCTCTGCAGCCGCCTCCTCCGCCGCCTGTTGCAGCAGGAGCACCTCCTCCTGAGCTACACGAAGCTCCTCCTGGGCCTCGGCCAGCTCGCTCTCCTTCTCCTCCTCCAGGCTGTCCATCTCCTCCTGCACTGAGCGGAGCTGGGCTGTGGGGAGAAGAGAAGGGGGTCAAACTTTCCTTGAGTGGTATGTGTGGGTTAGTCTGCGGCACCACTGTCGGTGTATACATGAGTTGGTGTGTTTGTGCATGAATGATATTACCTGAGGTTTCACACAGGTGGGCCTGTTTATGTGTGGGTGATGGGACTGTGCATATGTGTGTTTGTGTGGTGTGTGCTGTATGTGTGGGAACTGTTTGTAAGAGGAGCTGATGTAACTGGGTGTAACAGCCTCTTTTAGGGTCAGATCAGATTTATAGTTAATTCAGGATTTGAGGAAACTGAAATCTCCCCCTCAATCAAATACCAACCAAAAGTGTGATAAAACATGTTCGAAACAAACAACACATAAGAGAGGATGTGAGCTCAGTGAAGAGACCCCTAATTTCAATTATATTCAGAACCCTACTGACAGGTTACATCATCCACCACATAGCTCTTAGCTGCCACAGCATCACCGCCTCCAACACTCCCAGGCTCCATACAGCCAAGCTCACGATGCTACCCACTCAACCATATGGTCCCTCCTTGGCCCTCCACCCTAACAGTGTTGTCTGATGGGCTATAAGAGCCAGGACGTCAACAGGGTGTCAAGTAGAAACCTCCCTTCTTGGTGTTTTGTCCATTTTGTCCCATGACAGCTCCAGAAGGCTGAACAGCGAGCTCCAGCACCTCAGAGCCACTCCTCCTCCATCTTGGATCTCACTACCCACAGATACAGATACGCTGACACTCTAGGTCTTACCTTTTTTACCACATGGAGGGCAAAGCCCTATCAGCATTTTGGGCCACAAGAGACAAGTGAATATCATGAAAAGGACTAAGTCTTGTCAATGTAAATATCAATGCATCATGAGAGAAATAAGTATTTCCAAAACTGTTTGCATTGTCCTTCCCCAGGGGTGCACTGATGCCAGTTTTTTCAGTCCTAATACAAGGTATTACATTTGAGTACTCATCAGTAGCTTGTACAAAACAAACACAAAAAACACCTCTTTAGTCTGGTTTTTACTTGAATTTAATGTTCTCATCTTAATCTGTTTTAGTAGTTTATGTTTGATCTTATTCTGTTTTAACTTCAGAGTTCAATCTAAGCAGTTTATCATCTTGTTTTATTGTTTTTCCCCGAGTTCTTCTGAAGTTCTTCTATATTTTATGATAATGGTACAAATATGTTCCTGTTTATTCTAGTGTCCGTAGTCATGATGCATTTCATAATACTGTATATGGATTGCGAGGTGGGTGGGTTGGGTCACACTTCTGTTGATCATTTAATTTATCTGTCTGTTTTTAAAACACCTTATGCAACACTGTCTCATTGCAACATTAAAAAAAGCTTTCTAGATCAAGTTTGATTGAAGATTAATATTACAGCTCATTAAATAAATCAGGAAGTTTTTTTCTCTGCATTTTCCTCATTCCTCTTTTACAAGATTTATTAGTGCTAGGTTTACAGTCTGGCTGACATCACCAAATGTGTTCTGATCTGATTTACATTCACTTCAAAAACCAGGTCATAAGACCAGCTTACCCTTAACAACTGCAATCACAGGAGCACCCTGATTTCAGCAGGATTCTGAAGATTTTACTTAGACTTTGAATGTTTGTCTGCAACTTTTAGATCACAATAAAAATTGTTCAGTTTAAGGCAAACTTTAGCAGACCCCTGTTCAGGGTCATTCGGCTGGATGATCATTTGCTGGTAAATGCAGTCAGGTTAAAGCAACAGGAAGAGATCGCTCAGATCCATTTTCTATTTACTTTACCTTGAGTGTCCTACCTTTACTTTCTCGCCGCCCTTTACAAGCCGATCCACTGTCCCTCTCTCACCCGTCAATAAAGGCACAAAATGCCTCAAAAAATCTTTAAAAAGAAAATTTCTCGCTTTCAAACTTAAAAAATTGAGAGAACTTATTAGATGTTTTGAGGTCATAGGGTCAAGGTGAAAGTCACTGAATCCCTTTGTCACCCTCTGCTGTAAATAAGCTCTGCTTATCTGTCCTTTCTGACTTAAAATATGGTTTAATATGCGGAGGTCAAAGGCTAGAAGGTGTCATGTTCAATCCCTACTTGTGAAGCTGATACCTTAACGACACTTTGAAGGACTTTCCTCGTCGTCTGCCAAAATGTCCACTTTGACTCATGCTGATGAGATTTTAAACATCCTTGGGCCTCATTATCACCTCTTTAAAGATTCAGACAGCTGTATTTATCCCAAACAGGCAATTCAGCTTACACCTTCCAAGCTCCTGAAGACAACAGTTAAAGAAATTAAACACCACCACAGCATTTATGTGGCCAAATTGACTTGTCAGTAACAGATTCATCACCTGGTCACCTATGAATAAAAAGCGTTTACAATTTATGAATAATAACAAGCACATAGTTGCATATGTTTGCAGATGCTTTAATCAGACACCAGCATGTAATAGTCCAATAGTTGAAGGAATAAAAGAGTGAGAATTGTTCTCCTTGATGAGGTGAGGTAGTACCCCCTGAGAGGGCATTACGGGGTCCAGTTGGTCCATTATCTGGTTGGTCTGACTTTTGAGTGTTTGGAGTCAAGAGCTCTGTGAGAGGGTCCTGTCAGACTTCACACTAATATCATCCCTAACTCAAAACTGAACTGATTACATTTCAGAGGCACAAAATCAAAGAACAAGCTCATAGTTTCACATATTCAGCCCTTCTCTATGTGATTTCTAAGGGTCATATAATCAGTAAACACTCAAACAAACCTTGACTCACCCTGCACTTTCACTGTTTGGTGCTTATACATCTTGCAGCACAACACTTGGATATAGAGTTTAAAGACACTAAAATGCCATGTGGAGACTTTTTGTTTACTTCTTTCTTTCTTTCTTCCTCGGGCAGTTGTTTTTAGTAAGAGCCATCATTGAACCCTGGATTGAACAGTACTTGTTTGATATTTGCTGTTGTTTGACACTTGAAGTAGCAATTATTCTCCAGGAAGATAATGCTGCTAAATCAATAAGCCAGATGATTACATGCATCCATAATGCTGTTGTCAATAACATCCTCTTATATTTTAGTGCTGACAGTCTGAAAATGTTCGACAGAGAACAAGTGGAACAATGGAAACCTATACTGTGATGTGCATGAAGTCTTTCTGGTTTATAAGGACACAATGTCCTTCACCGTCAGCTCACATAGTCACAGAAGACATACCAGATATCTATCGACTGCTCTTTGTTTATTTGTTGTGTGAAATTGATTAAAGCTGGGATGTTATTTTCTGTTTTCCTCTGCATTTTAGCGTGGTATTCAGGCTGCATGGCTGCAGACCGAAAAGCTCTGCAGGGAGTTGTTTAATCAGGCAAATAAATCACTGGCTGCCCACTGCCCTCGCTGGAGGAGACTGCCACCTCACGCTACCTCAGCAGAGTCACAAACATCATCAGAGACCCCTCACACCCAGACCGACACCCTTTAAAACTGCTGCTCTCCGGAAGGCGCTACAGGTCAGCCAAAACACGAACCTCAAGAGTCAGAGACAGCTTCTTTCCTCAGGCTGTATCCACAGTATTCAGGATTAAACACTGAGGCTCTTTGTCTCTTAAACTTGCCGTTATCTACTTCCACATCCATGTGCAAAACTTCATTTGGTTATTAAAGTGGTATTCTATGATATTTATCATTCGTATTCTCTGAGCAGTGACTTTGTTCTTGCAAAAACTAGAACTGCAATCCTTTAATAACTAAAGGGAGGAATCCTCCAGGTCAAAGATGGCGGTGTACAGGTTAGATATTGTCCCTCTATTCTCTGGCTTAAATTCTAGTATAACATCAAGAGGTGTTTTGGGTGGCTGGGAAGGAAACTGAGCAAAATGACATTGAATAAAGTTAAAATAGAGGAAGAATTGTTTTTTGGAAGATCAAACTTACTTCTGATATGCTCAACTGACATACAAATATTATCTTTATATAACAGCTTTATCCTCAAAATTCCCTTTCTGAGCCATTGATCAAATGCATTATTAATAAAGGAGGGCTGAATGACGTGGTTGGCTGTAATCGGGGCAAAGATACGCAAAGAAACCAAACCATAGGGCTTTCTAAATTGAGACCACAGTTTCAAAGAACTCAGAACCGCAGGTCTGAGGGGGGTGTAGCGGACTTGACAAACATAGAAGGCAGACAGTGCGATAAGTGCGCAGGAATTAGATTCAATTTGTAAGCAGGAGTTTGGGGGCTGGATGTGACAAGTAACCAGTACAATAAGCCTTTAATATTCGCAGACCAAGAATGTATTTGAAAATTTGGCGAAACCATCCTGCCCCTTTGTTTCAACCTTTGTGAAAAAGGTTTTGAGAGCCGAGCTGTTTTATTATTCCAAATAATTGAGGTGATAAGGCTGTCGATCTTTTTGATATGGACTTTTGTAAGGAAGCACAGAATGCACTGAGTATATGAACCTTGGAAGAACATTCATTTTAGAAGTACTGATTCTGCCAGCCAAGGATAAGGACATGGTGGCCCAACGAAGGAGGTCCTTGCAGGTTCAATCTAAGTGCAATTAAATTGGCTTTTATCCGCTGGGAAAAGGGTTTTGTAACATAAACATCAAGATAACTCGATTAATTATTTGTAATTTAAAGGGTAAAGCTTGAAGGCACATACAGCTGGCAGTACAGAATTGCAAATCAGTTTAAGAATGAGTTTAAAATGATAATGAAAGCATTTAAACTCTAAGTTCAGAGGCTTCACATGTTGTGTTTGTTGTGCCATTACCTTGTAGATTCTGAATCTGGCGTGTGAAAGCTTCAGCCTGATGTGCACTGGCCAGACGCTCGTCCTCCAGCAGACCTGAGGTGAGGACAGGAGAGGTGAGAAGTGGGGAGGAGAGATGAGGTGAGGAGCGGAGAACGGATGAGAGAAGAGATAAGAGAAAAATGTCACTTCAGCAGGCTGTTAGAAAGATGACAACCCGATAAGTTGTTCAACCTTGAGACACAACCCAGTGTTGGAGGCTGTGTGTGCATAATGTGAGCTGGACAGGTTAAAAATTGTATGTTCATAAATCATATAAATTTATAAGTTGTTAGATTTATTCCCCAAAAAAGAATAGAAAATGTTCTGTTGTTTTTAGAATATCTCAGAATATCTCTTCTCTTCTTTCAATTTGTATACACATATAAGTCTGTCTCATTTATTTCTCCTGATAAAATATTCACGTGTGATTTTGAAACACTTACAGCTGCTAGATGAGCACACTGATTTCTTAAAGCTAGATCATTTTGAGAATCAGTTAACCCAATTCAAAACAAAAATGAGAATATTAAGTTTAAAGAAGGAGTCTAAAGGAACTTTACATCCACGCAACTGAAATATCTTCAGTCACGGTGATGTTTGTAGGTCATTCCTCTCCGGGATAATGTCGTGCAAACATTCACTCTTCTAGTGCCACCATGAGGCCAAAACTTTTAGTCATCCAATTTTTATTGAGTATCTGAAAAACAGCCAATATCCACACAATCCAAGCTGCTCTCTTATTGATGCCAAAGATGCAAGGTTAATTATGTGTTTTCTATTATGTAAATGCAATTACTGTTAATGTAAAGGGGATTATAGCATTCAATCACTGTGCCAGTAAAACATCCTCTCAAAATAAGTCTTTAAAATTGCTGTAAAATGACCTTTATAAATAAAGTGTAAAAATACAATTAGTTCTTGAAGAAAGGACTTGTGAACATAAGACCTGATAAGATCTTCTCTGTTTAAAGCAAAAAAAAACTTTTTCCAGATCAAAATTAAAATTATAGTACTTGCAAAGTCAGCCTAGTGCTGTTCTAACTTTAAACAGGCCTAATGATGTCCGTTCCTTTTCCACAGTGCATTTTAATCGTGTGCTTCAATCATGATATAACTCTGGCAGCAGTTCTATCAATAGAATAGTGAATAAGTGTGTACATAAGTTCAACACCAGCCCCCAGCCACAAGAAAAGGCCAGTTAGCCCACCCCAGTGCTGTTTGAAACTTTGGCTGTAGCTGAATTCAACAACCAAAGAGAAAAAGACAAAATATGTTTCCTTCTCCCTGCTGAGAATCATAACACAATCAAGTCATCCAAGGTGCTCTGCCAAGGTGGAAAACATAAAGTCCCTTTAAGTGTTTTTTACTGCAGCCTTCAGTGGATATGAACCTCAGACACTTAACTGCATCTCTCCAGACTTTTTGTTTGTCATAATAACACTGAAAAACTCAATCTCACTTGGCCTCCAAGCCAAAAAAATTACCATAGATCAGTGCTTCTTAAACAGAGGGGTGCAAACCCCAAGGGTGGAGGGGTGCACCTTGCCTGGCCCAGGCTCCCTTGAATTCAGATTAGCCTCCTCAGGTGCAAACCTAGAATCCTGAATTGTGACCAGCCATTTACCTCTTCAAATGTGAAGATAGATGATAAATTTAGATTTTAATTTTGCAACTGTGGCCTCACATTTATAGTTAGGTTGGAGTTTAAATATAAATAATCTATGTTAGAATTTGAAAAAGCTAAAATTAGTGGATATAGAACATAGCACATAAATATCACTTATTAATATTTATGCAACAGCAATTAATGGAGAATGTAATACTTACATAACTAATTTTATGTTGATATATCTTAACTGCAACCTGTGTGTTATGTTTCTCATAGTTTTATATGCCCCTCAGTGTGTTCATCATGCCCGCACCCCACCCCCGAATTAACCTATCAGTTTAACTTTTGGCTCGAGATAGCAAGCCCAGTGCTGAACATTAGAATGGAAAATGAACACAATGTTTTTGACAACAGAGCTTCCTTGAACCAACCTTTAACCACAGAGTTGAGACTGGGCTCACATGGATAGAGGGGACCTTAAATAAGCTCTGACAGAGCATCTCAGATGGAAAGAGAATTCTGTTGGATCAGGAGTACTCAGTGTATGAAAAGTAGTATATCAGGAGTTGTAAATATATTCTAGCAGTCATTAAAAATCAATATATTTGTCAAAAATAGCAACTGACAGAAAACAAAAAATGACTATTGCTTCAGTGTGGTGATCATCAACAGGCCTCCCACTGCTTCCCATCTGGCTCCCAGAGTTTTATCAAATTCTGATAATGTGGTTTAAAGGATATCTCCTGTTCATTCTGTACCTACAGTTACCCCAAAACAGTTGTGATTGAAACAGGTTTATCAGAAATGACTTCCTGTTTGATTTGTTTTATAAAAATCCACCTGTCAGCTATCATTGGCCAGCACTCAACCAGGAGTATAAGAACTGAAGAACCCAACCCAGAGACGGAAAAAAAATGGACAGCTCCAGAATGAAGTAGCCAGGATGTACTAAGTGGCCTCCTTTAGTTTGTAGCTGTTTGGGTGAAGAGACTCATCTAACAAAGGCTAAGAACTATTTATTTAAAGAAAAAATATTTAAAAATAGTGTGTTAATTTCACCAGAATTTTATTTTACTTCGTATTCCAAGGAACAAACCAGCCCTTGTACAAGTGTTAGAGGTACCAGTTCACTTTCTTGCCACTCATGCGAGACCCGAAACTCTCATTTTTGAAGCCCCTTACTCTGCACATCTTTGTTAGTGCATGGTCTTGTTTACCATACCTGGTTGGTGTGTGTTTAGCATATTAAAAAGTAGAATATAAAATACATTTCCTCTTAGGGGTTTGAAAAGTTGCACAAGAACTTTTTAATACCATAAGCTCCCCGATAAAAGTACAAGAACTCCCTTCAAGCTTGTTCATTGGAAGGATTCGTCTCTTATATAATATATTAATCAGCTTTTTGAGTTCATTCGAGTGTATTCATCTTTCTCCTATCAACATTTTCCAAACTTGATGCCTTAAACTTTATGACACTCGGTCCTCGTTCACTGTTTGTTGTCCTGCTCCATATCTCCATGGCTGATTAAACTTAGTCATAGATAGTTTTTACAAACAGCTCACCTTACGTCATTATCAGACCATGTTCTCTCCAAACCCCTGCACCCCCCGCCCACTAACAGCTGCCAGCAGACTGAGCAGCTGACTCTTCCCACTGGGACTCCTGCTCTTTCTCTATAGGACACTCGGTCTTGAAGCTTCCCTCAGCATGCGCTCAGTCGTCTGAGGAATGCCTCTGCCTCTGCCAGACGAACAACTGAGCTCAGGACGCCATGTCTTTAAGTATGACACTCAATCATATACACACTCTCATAAAAACACACGCACACACACGTACACACAGTGAGCTCACAGAGGCCTCATACCCAAGGCCTTACTCACTGCCACCGTCCCTGAACGTTAAGCTCATCATTTCTAAGGTATGAGGTGATGCTCCATTTAGCGCCCATGAGGACTTGACCGTGTCAGTGACTGCGCATAAACATTTATGCTTCTGCATGTTCGGCTGGATTGTGATAGACGGAGATGTCTCAGGTGGAGTGTCAGTCTGTTCAGGTAGAGGACACACAGGTTTTATCCTGAGCTCATGTTTAGGACAAGGAGAACATTTTAATCACTCTGAGTTATTCTGGTTCTGTTTGTATTATATGGATTTGACAACTTTGTTTTGGCCTCACCCCTGAGTCCATAACAAGCTGATAGACACTATTAATTCAGCTGTGCATGCAGTAACAAGGAAAAGACAGACAAAGCCCGCCCTTCACTAATTAGCTTGGTTCAAACACTGGGGGTCAATGGGAAGTGTTAGCCTGCCTCTGCCTACAGCCATTAGATAAACTCTTCAGCAACTCTTAAAGGCCCCATGTGCTTGTTGTGAGTTGTTTTTATTCCATGTTATGTTATGTTACCTTTTTTGACGAAGATTAGCACTTTGTGTAATTTTGGAAGAAATACAAAACTAAGCCACAGGGCGCATGTCCAAACCACAGTGGAATTACTTGTACGTAGGTTAACAAGCTTTGACTGGTGTCTGCTTGTCACGGAGTGAGACAAGACGCAAAGAGCAAAAATGTTGCATATAAACAGTTGAGATGTTTCCAGAATATTTCCACTAATATTTAATTGATAGAGAGAGATTGCTCCTGATGGCAGAGCGGTTTTCAATGCTGTGGGATATTTTAATCTGGTTAACTTTGAATTTTGGATCTTTTTCTCAAGGTTCAATGCAAGGATGCACAACATTGGATTTTTGCTGATTTCCAAAAACTGAAACCAACATTTATAATTTGTAAAGAACACTCTAAAGTAGAAATGGCACAGCCTTTGTGAAAGTCTATTAGTTTTGCTAACATATATAAGAAATGCCAAATAACATACAGAACTAGAAAAGCACTCGGAGAGCGCAGACCTCCGCCAAGCAGCACAGTTCCCAGATGGTGATCTGGACCAACACCAAAATTAAATCACTTCTTCCTTTTCCCATGCTGAACATTTCCTGAAAATTTCATCAAAATTCATCCATAACTTTTGTTATTTTGTTCACAGACAGACGGACAGACAAACAAACAAAGTCTCCCGAAAACAAAACCTCCGAGGTAACTATAGTACATAAAGGATTTGTAAATACAAATTCAGTGCCTCTTTAGTGGGTACACCCATGTTACTGCTTGCTGATTCAAAAAGCCAATTAGCCAGTCACAAGGGAAAAACCCAATTCATATGGACAACAGACTGGACTGGTCTATGAACACAGAGCTGGCTCTTCTCCCTCAGGAGGTTCAGGGGTCCGATTTCAGGTCCGGGGCCTGAAACTGGCGTACGCCTTTTCCCACGCAAAGTTTGTGATCTATAAAAGAAAAACCTGACGGTAAAATGTGCGCACCGGTAAGCAAACTCTGGACTAGGCGTACGTACATTTTGGAGGCATGGGAAACTGGCGACACAGACGGTGAAGTGGTGAACTGAAGCCTCCAGATACATGTTGATGTCTCTCCAACGTTTTATTTCACTAGATATCAAACTTTGCTGACAGATCCAAGTCATCATAAGCATTCAAACTAACTGTTTTATTTAGGCTTTAAATAACGTGTGTAATTGGCCGTTTCCTATAAGTCACTTTCATTATGAAAATATACAAAAAAAAAAAAATGGAAAAAAAAAAAGTCCGCCACATACATATTTCTTCAGCGCTGTCTCGCCTTCATTATCCTGACGGACCTCACAGGACCGGACGCTAATGTTTTCATTGATGTAGAGTTAAAAATTAGACTAACACAGAAACCTCAGAGCCACCAGTTTTCATTAATATCTGTAAATTTCGCGCATTTATTACCAAGTGCGGTTTTTAGTTGTAATAAAGATGCCTGCGTCAAGACGCACAAAGCGCACGGAGACACGGTGGTGGCTTCTCCTCCTCCATCAGCACATCTTCATCAGCTGCACATATTTATTCTGTAAATAATCTAAGTGTGGTGATTAAATCAGGGAATCTCTGACATGATCATTCGGACTACATATCCTCATAAATAGAACAGAGTTTCCCAGGAAAAAAATGTGGCCAAAAATTAACATTTTTTTGTTTGTCGATCAAAACTTTGATTAATAATAATACTGAGGTAGGGAGACTGCTGACTGACGCGTGCTCTCAGAAAGTATGTAAAGAAGTCAGTGTGGGTCCCGTTAACATGGAAACATTGCAGATATACTCGTGCGTAATGAAGAAGGTGGGTGTTTTGGCCCCATGGATGCATGACGCAGTGACGTGGTGTCATTCTCTGATTTTTGTGAAGTCTGTGATCCACTGCTGCAGCAAACTACCGAAGAAGGATGAAGTATTCCTCCTCTTCGCCTCGACTTTTAGATCCGACCACTTCTTTTTGATCTCCGACACTGTCCTCTCTGTTGCACTTGCTGCATTAACAGCAGCAGCGACGGACAGCCACTCACTGCTCTTTCTTTTGTTGGAGATTCCTGTCCTGTGAGACAAGAATAAAATACCTTTCCGGCCATCCACCTCATCAATGAGGACTCCAATCTCCGTCTCTGAGAAATTCAGTTTTATGGTTTTCCTTTCGGTCACCATTGTCACACGTAAAGCGTATGATCGAAAGGCTTATTTATATACCCAAATATTCAAGAGGTGCTTTGCATTGACCATTTATGGTTAATTATGGGCATGCGAGGGGCGGGATTTGCAGCTTTTCCACGTGCGCACTTCTCCAGATGGATTCTGATTTATAAATGGAAAATTGCGTGCAAGTGTGCGTGCGAACAGTTTTATAAATCTGAATTTTTTTGTGTGCATCCCATTTCCGGGTTTTTGGCGCACGTACACTTTTAGTAAGGATTCCACGCACTCTTTTATAAATGAGACCCCAGGTCTTTCTGCGACATCTGTTCTGTTGTTGCCAGTGTTCTATTCTGTGGTGCAGCATGACTGATAGGAACACCATGAGCCTGGTGCAGAAGGCTGGCTCTGTGCTTGGCAGGAGTTTGGACTCACTTGGGACTGTAGTAGAGAGCAACACGCAGCACAATGATGACCATTCTGGACAATAACCATCTCCCCCAAGCAGCAGCAATGGGAGGCTCATCTCACTGCACTGCACGGCTGAGTGGTTCAGGCTTTGTTCCCATCAAACTGATAAACACCCTGGACAAAGGTAGAAGTTCATGACTTGGACTGTTTATTACCCCTACATATGCTCTGGATACCTGAATTTCCCCAAGGGGCTGAATAAAGTATCTATCTATGTAGCAGTGGGCAAGATGAAGCTCAAACTGAGCATCAAAATGGAGAAAAAAGGTGATTTAAGAGACTTTATATGTAACTTGTCTGAGCATGATTCAAACTTGCCACCCCTGTCCGAACCTTTTGTTGGTTGGGGCTTTTCTGTCCATTCTTCTGAGCACTCTTGCACCCTCCCACTGACCAATAACATGCTCATGTGATTTTCTGGTGGCTCTACTGACAAATATTTCGTTTGATATTTGGGTATCTCATAATTCAAGCTTTAACCTTTGAGAGCAAACTTGGTGGCACATACTCCTGCAGAGATTTCTTTTCTTACCTCACGGTCAGCCTGCTACAAACTTTGCTGCCATGTATTTGCATACACACCTGTTTGTTTACAGTTGGAGCTGTATCGCTGCTCACTTTGCATTTTCCTCATATTTATGCAAGAGAAGCTGTAACAAGCAAGCCTGAGAATATGGCCGGCATATGTCTGCATGCCTTTATTTGCTGTAAAATCCAGCAAAATAACAATCAACACTCCGTGGAGGAGGTAATGAATTTCCCCTGACTGCCGCTGCACAGGCAAAGCAGATTACAGTTATGGCTAATTGTGCTGCGATGAATTTGCTGCAGTTCCACTAAAGAGCTGGGGGGATTTTCAAAGCTGCAGCTGAGCTTTTGAGCTGATGCTTTTTGAAGTTTGAGGGAAAGCTGTGGCTTCTTTATATTTTTTTTTTGCCCAAACTAGTGGGATTTGCACCTTTTGGAGGGATAAGGAAATAGAGTGGGGTTGACAAATAACAGAATTACCCTTTAACCTGCTGGAAAAGTGGCTAAGGATGTGAGTTTTTAGAGCGTTGAGAATGTGTTTGCCCTCAGTGACAAAGATCACAATTCAGGTCAGATGTTTGCGAGTAAATAATGAATAAAAGATCGTGATGGAGGCATATGAATGATTCAGCCGGTTCAATTATGAATAACAGAGTCAGCGGTGGCGGTGTCATCGAGGGTTGCAGGTCTCACCTTGCAGCTCGTGAAAAGCCTCCTGGTGTTTGTTGGAGGTCTCTCTAGCGTCATCCAGCTCCAGAAGCAGCTGCAGCACCTGGGCCCTCAGCTCCTCCAGCTCCTGCTCCTCAGTCAGTGGCTCCTGCTCACTCCTCCTCTTCTCCTCGCCTTCCCCTTCTTCCTCCTTCAGCTTCTTCTCCTCCCCTTCCTCCTCCTGAACTCCCTCCTGGTCCATCTCCTCCTTCTCGTTGTTCTCCAGGATGCCTCTCTCCTTGGCGGTGATCTCGTTGTCCATGGTGGGGCTGCTCTCGGCTTTTAGATCACAGGGGTCATCTGAAAGAGAGATGATACCAGAAAAATGAGGCTTGACAGAGGGGGACAGATTTACAGGTGACAAACCTCCCTGTCATCTCCGAAAGTGCTCTATGCACACCACAGATGCTGCTTTCTTTTGAATCAACAGCACCATCTTGTGATTAAAGTTACACTGGATCCTTTGTACACCAGAGTTTATTCCACTCATGTACTTCCATCTCTCCCTAATTTGAAAAACACGGATTTCATGTACTGACAGCCTCTCTTATGTAATCAGAGATTTTGATGGAAAAGAAACAAGCAATCCACTCCTCTGGGAATACATACAGCCAGATGATTCGCCTAAAAATGTCAAACTGTCTTGTGCGTCAGTGCTTTAAAGTTGTTTTATAAGACATAATTACAGTAAAACACTTGTTGACGTCCATTAGTTTGGGTTTAAAGCAGAGCGAGGAAAGATTATGGAAAGGGCATCTTTCAAAAAGAGATTTGCTTTACATCAGGAGTTTGTATCCAGTGTTTCAGCTTGTAACCCTCAACGCAGTACTGCTGTATACTTGGACCCTTCTCTCCCTTAGGATAAGAGCATGTTATGCTGTGACAGCCACACACACACCAACTAGCTTTATTTTACACTGTAAAAGAACAAAAAAAATAGTGCATCAGCCAAAACCTGTAAGTATTTTTATTTGCCATTTGCTTGTAAAAGGGTGGCCAAGCAGGTAGGGCATGTGCCTAACAGCAAGAAGGTTCCTGGTTCGGTTCCAGGGGCCTTTCTGTGTGAAGTTTGCATGTTCTTCCCGTGCATGCGTGGGTTCCCTGCGGGTACTCGGGCTTCCTCCCACAGACCAAAAACACGCTCATTAGGTTGATTGGTGACTCTAAATTGCCCTCAGGTATGAGTGTGAGCGTGAATGATTGACCGTCTCTCTATGCTGCCCTGTGATCAACTGCCAACTAGTTCAGTTAGGCTGTAGCCCCCCCCCCCTTCCCCCCAGACTTCCAAAAGGGATAAAGGGGTATAGAAAATGAATGGATGAATGAATATAAATATATATATATATATATATATATATATATATATATATATATATATATATAAATGTATGTATATGTGTGTACAGAAATATACACACAGAAGCTTAAATTATTAAGACATGTTTATTGTATGTTTTAATAATAAAGTCATATGCATCCTCTTTCCTTAATTTGGATATTATTATAGGAAGTCATTTTCAATCACTGTTTTTTTGGAGATATTTTGGAAAGGTTTGGGGAGTATCATTTTTAGTTTTCTTCCAAATCAGGCAGAATTTTTCAAGATCTCTGTTAAGTTTTCAGGAGGATCATGAGTTGCATTTACTTGTTTGTGCAGGTCCTCAGTTCCTCAATCTTTTTCCTCTGAATGACCTCTCATTGAGCCTCATCTGTCCTCAGATTTCATGGGGTATGAACCCTTCATTTTGTCGCAACACTTAAAAACTGAAAAACATTCTAATCATGATCTTGAATTCGACAAGGCAGGTCAAAATCTAAGTTACTGAAAAAGTTATTCAAAAAGTTGTTTGAGAATAAATCAACTGAGAAATAGATGAATGGACAATAGGCCAAAGAAATTAAATGAACAGAATAGAACCTGTACTGAAGCAAATTTATATCAAGCTGTTTTAAAAGCTGAGCAAACAAACCGATGAGGCCTCAGGTGTGCAGATTAAGTATTAATCCTCCGCTCTGAATGCAAATATCTGGCCAGCAGATGGAGTCAGTCAGCCGACACAGTGCAGAGAAGAGGAGGGGAGGAGGAGGTGGGCCTGTATGCTGTAACCATCACAATGACTCACCACTCAGCAATGCACCTCAGAGTTCACAATAACACACAATGCTGCTGCTCATAGTAAAAGAGATGACAAACACACGCCCCTGTCATTTCACACCACACGCTTTTTGTTTTGCTTTCCTCGACAGCTGATGTTAATGTGGTCCTGCGAAGCCAAGAGACTTGTTGTAAACAAAGGTAGAAATACTCAGATGCCCTCGATGTGACAAATGCTGCGTGCTGGAGCTGCAGAGACAAACAACGAGTGGGTCAGAGAGCTGCAAGGGAGGCTGTTGATCACAGCACAGCAAGATCTGACAATGTCTCCTAGATTAGAGAGACCTCTTAATTTAGTTTTTTAATTAACAGGATTTCTGATTTGAGTCAGGAAATATCACAGTCTTATTTTATGTGTACATCAAAGACCCTTTCTACTTCAGAAAGGAGTGGGTCCAGGGTCTTGATTTAGGGGGCCACAGCTGGGGCTCAGTCTTGAGTAAGGTTGGTGTTGGTGAGCACACATGTGATTGAATTTCTCTTCATGGACTACACAGTAAAATCTGCACAGATAAATTAACACCATCAAAGTTGATATTTACACTTAAGAAGTGTCTATATCAGTTCAAACCACAAAGTGTTGCTTTTACGCCTTTTGTAAAGTTGGCATTTTAACTCTCATCAAGTGTTGACTCTGTTTGGAGTTTAATTAACAGTGGGACAATTTTTCAGTCATGAAGTGTTAGGAATGGACTCCCTCAGAGTAACTTAAGCCGTAACAGTATATAAACTCTGCAAAGTGTAAACATTGCTGTATTTATTTACTGTTTGCTAGTTAGGAAAATTAGCTGAACTACAGATACCGATTTTAGTTAGAGGACATATATATAAAAACAAAATATTTGCACTGCCATTTTCATGATGCAAATTTGTGTTGGACTTGGTACTTGTCCATTGACAGGAGAGGGGCAGGATACTTAACTCTACAATTTCACTTACTCAGAGGTCAGAGTGAAAAGTTCAGAGCTACAGTTAATACCCATGGATTTTATTTACCAAAACATGATATCTACACTTGCTTTCGACACCCACTTTTTTCAACTTATGAGAAATTCAAGGATTTTACTCCACCATGAGTATAATTGACCCATAACCTGCTGAAATGTTGCCAAGACCAACACTTTCTTCTTAATTTCCTGTGACTGCTCTGACTGCTATTAGATGAATATTCAATCATGTGTTTCTGTTTTTACTGTAGAGTTCAAAAAAACAACAGATATAGACCTTCACAACTGAATTCTATGAAGACTCTAGAAGAGGAGAGCATCCAAAATTCATACATTGATTTGGGCCAACTAGTACCAAAATTGGTAGTCCATTCCCATCATTTATTACAAGTAAAATGTGAGTTAACAAATGGTAGAACATCAACAAAGAATATTGTCCTTTAAACATTAAATGCAACAAAACATACTTAAAGCCCACACAAACAAACAAAACTGATGACTATAACTGTATTTGCATCTCTGAAAAAATTAAACAAATGATCATTGGTCTTGGAGGGGGGTCCTCAGATTTTAAGGAGGGCCCAGGCCACCACTGGTCATTCATTTGGATACACCCCTGGCTCTAGTTGTTTGCTGTAGCAATACATTGTAGGGAATATTAGACAAAACCAGGATGACATTCTAGTCTATTTGGTGAAAGAAGGGGTGTATTTAAGTCCAATTCAAAGCAAAACTCTATCTCAGAATAACATTAAATCAACCTTCTTACAGATTTAAGGCCAGGTAGTGACACCAAATGGGCTAGTAGTTGAACAATCCCTTCATCCATCCATCCAGTATTTTTATAGCTTAACCCTTTTGGGGTCACCTAGAGCTGGAGCCTATCCCAGCTGACATTGGACAAGAGGCGGGGTACACCCTGGACAGGAGCATCCACACTCACACCCACACCCAGGGGCAATGCACTGTCACCTGCTGGCCTAATGAACCTGTTTACAGTCAGTGTGAGGAGGCCAGAAAGCCACACATGCACGAGTAGAACATGCAAACACCACACAGAAAAACCTTGGCTGACCTGAGTTCAAATCAACAACATTCTTTCTGTGAGCCATGCACAGTACCTACTTCAATTATGCATAATGAAAAATATTTTATTAGTTTTAAAATGTAAATAAAACCCTCTGTATAAGAACCAAACATCTTCATTTTTCTGTATAAACTGCCTCTTTAGTCTTAGCTATGTGACGTCCAGTGCTGCTGCAGCCGGCCCCTAGTGGACACTTAGTGAACTGCGGTTTGTAACACACCCTCATTGGCCTCATTATTTAACACTGAGGTTACCAGTAGGCTGTAACCCAGAAAATTCTGCTGACATCTCCCACTCTGAGCTGCTATCATCACCCTCCCTTTTCACAAAAAAATGGTGCCCTCCAGGGTCAAGTCCATCCCAGAAATAAATTGATATGTTGCATCACAGATTCATGTGGCAGTGGTCTCAGAGTGCCTGAAGATTGATGTTTGGACTCAGACAGCAGTGTGAGGATGAGAGAGAGGACAGGAGAGGAATAGTGTTTGCTGAGAGACAGAAACCAAGTGATGTGAGGAGAGGAGAGGTGCAGCAGGGGACAGAGCTGAGCATTAACTAAAGATCTACCTAATTAGGAGTGATGCTCACTGGGGTAATCTAGGCTCAGGGGATGCTCCCATTTCTTCTGGTAATTATTTCTCAGCCTTGTTGTTCACCCACTCTGAAGCAACTATTTCCATCACATGCAAGCTTGTTTTTTTTATTAAATCTGCATGGCATTAGCATCCTTAATGCTTCCTGTCTCTTAATATGGTAAATGCGGACAATGTAGCCCCTCGAGAGGAAAGTGAGATTGTTCATGCAGGCTATGTTGTCATTAAATTTTGATGCAGCTGTAATGAGAAAGTCATAAAGAAGAGAGATAGCACTGCGTGGCAGGAAGAGAGCAGGAGAGAGCAGGGGCTGCTTCTATAGCCAGCGGCAGCTAAAGGCCATCAAGAGACAAAAAGACTTCTCTCTGGATATCACTCATTTCCAAATCCTTCGGTCTGCCTGCCTCACAGTAATAACTCTGAAACTTTGTCCAAGTGATTTTAGGTCTTTGTTATGGAGATGCACACCCAGACTAGGGGTGGATAAATGGTGGACCAAGAGCAACACTTAGCCCCCCTTCATGATCCAATGCAAGCTTAAGTCAAATTTAAATGTTTACAGGTTCTTCCCTAAAGTAAACTTGACAATAACTTCCATTTACATAGTTCATATAAAACATGGTGCACAAAGATGGTCCAGAAAATTATTCAGAATATTGCCAAAGGCCTGAGCTGTGTTTGAAATCATCCACTCATTCACTCACTCACTGTTCCCTATGAAGTGTAAATGAAATGGTGAACTACATAGGGAATGACCAAACGACTTTGTATACTACACTGAAATTAACTAAAGGTCATAGCGTCAGTAGATGAGCCAGATATGCTTGGGACGGAAGTGGATGCGTCACGAATCACGTAAATCAACCGGGCACTGAGGAGGGTAAGTAGCAAATTTTGCAGCTGTTTACAACCATTAAAAGACATTTAAAAAAAAAGCTATGCCACAGCATGTTAAAGACACTTTAGGTTTCTTACATTTATAAATGAAAGCAGCCCCAATTTGGGCCTTAGCAGCCTTCTTTCTCTTCTTCTCTGGAAAAACACAACCACATTGCATTGTGGTATACGGGAGTACAATATAGGGTACATTGTATCTAAACTCACATTTGCTGTGTATTGTGGGTATTTTGCATTGCATTATATAGTGAATGAAAGTAACTGCTGAGAATTCAAACGACACTACAAAATGGTGAACACACTATTTAGTGCACTATGTCCACTATATACATTGTCAGAGTCCCCACATGTCCAGAAAATTTTAAAAGTCTGGAAAACTGATTACTAACTTTCCTGTTGTGAAAAACATGGAGGGAAAGAGAAAGACAGAATGTCCTGCACACTCTTGCCCTGTCCTGGAAAATACTTGAGAATTTCCTATTTTTCTGTCAGTTTCCCAAAACAGATGGTATTATCATTTGAGAGGGTTTAATGATGTAATGATAATGTCAAACAGTGATGGTGGTTTACTGAAAAAAGTATTCATACAGTATAAATGTCTATCTATCTATCTATCTATCTATCTATCTATCTATCTATCTATCTATCTATCTATCTATCTATCTATCTATCTATCTATCTATCTATCTATCTATCTATCTATCTATCTATCTATCTATCTATCTATCTATCTATCTATCTATCTATCTATCTAACTGTCTGTCTGTCTGTCTGTCTGTCTGTCTGTCTGTCTGTCTGTCTGTCTGTCTATCTATCTGTCTTTCTATCTGTCTTTCTATCTATCTATATATGCATAGATAGATAGATAGATAGATAGATAGATAGATAGATAGATAGATAGATAGATAGATAGATAGATAGATAGATAGATAGATAGATAGATAGATATTTATGTTTATATTTATATTTATATTTATATTTATATTTATATAGACATATATACATGGGCCAGATGTGGCCATCAAACAGGTCGGGTTGATCTGGCACTGTATAGTTAGAGAGATGTATCCATCCAGGCGGAGTCAAAGCAGCTAAAACCACATTTGTCTCTGCTGCACATACACTCAGTCAATCAAAGTTAGTATCAGTATTGTATTGAATAATGGAATGAGGCTGAAGGAATGTCCAAATACTTGTAACTGGAGTACCTAAAGCTTTGTTGGTCCACAGCAGCAGGCCGTCATGTTTATGTTCATAACTTTCAGTGCTGTACATCTGCAGGTGTACATTTCTCTATGATCAATTTCTTATCTTTACAAATGTGTAAAAGGTCATGGATAGTTCAAGGATTGCACATCTTTTAAATCAGTTAGCTTGGTGGTCAGGCACTGTGTGCTTTTCACATACCAGCTAAACTGAATACGTCCATGAAAAGATCCTGAGAAAAAAGTAGTGTCCCTGGTGTTGTTATCCTCCTGTAATATGGACTCATGCTTCATTATGTAAGACAACATAAGGCCTGATTTAAGCATTGTTTTCCTGACAATGTTAAACCAAACGGAGCAGCTGTGTGGATGCTGCTGTAGCTGTGGTACTTGTTTGCATTACAAGCAGGAAGTACCTCAAACACCTGTCACTTTAGTTTCCTCTGCACTGCAAGGGTAACTTCTTCCTTTTTAATTCAGTACAAACTTCATTCGATACACACACCTCATCTTATCTGCTGATTTTGGGACAGAGTGCCTCTTGTATTTTCCTGACTTGTGGCAGGACATTACACCAGAGGGAGGGTGTAAAAATGAAGAGTGTCAGCTTGTAATTATATTATAGATGTCTAATTATGGCATTTTTACAATTACTTTGATTGTTATTAGGTTCATCATTAAATCACTTTGTGAAGAGAGGCAGCAAATCCTGCAAGTTGTTTTACATTTTTCGACTGCAAACTCATTAAAAATCAGAGTGGCCTCATTTAAGACAGATGTTTTACCACTTTTATGAACCAGCAGCTGTCTTTTTCGGTTTCCCCACTGCATGTTGTTATCTTGACTCAGCTCGACTTTACTTGGTTGGTTCAGTTTTCCATTAGGGATTGTACCTGCTGCATGGAGCAAGCTGAGCTGAAAATAATGATGCTTTTCCATTTGTGTTATCTGTTCAGTTCACCTCAGCACTTGTAGGGTTGGAAACCTGCTTCATTTTCCTTTGCTGCCCCCTTTAAGGAAGGCAGGGTCTTCAAAACATAGCTGTGCAAAAGTACTGTGGCATTCTCACAAGAGTAGAGAAGGTGATAGAGCTGCCTGAACTATGTGGCTTTTTTATTAGGTCAATTTTGTTCCAAATATGGCTGCAAGCAGAAAAACACTGATCCAAAGCATGGATCGGACAGCAAGAGTTGTTTCATTTCCATGTCAGATAAACTCAACTTGTGGCGATACTCCGACCATTCAGAGGTCAGCTGTGTTTCCACTAAACATTTAGTCTCAGATCTGTTTTGCTTGGAACCCTGCAGGAAGAGAAATGAAAACTAGGGCTGGGTATTGATTCAGATTTTCTGGATCGATTCGATTCGATATTACAAGGTCTCAAATCGATTCGATTCACGATTAAATTTGATATTTATTCAGTCTGTGATATCTTCGTTAAAATAGTGCTGTAAATTTAAAAAGTGACCTTTTGACCTGGTACATCATTAAAAATTGTTTTAACATGAAGAATTAAACCCAAAGCAGTTACATTAATTATATTTTAATGATATGCATTAATGCATGTTCTGCATGTTACTTGTTTTTTGTCCGACTTGTATTTTCCTTTGTACTTTTTAAATCTAAAATACTGTACATCCAAACATCAACTTTTAAACTTACCAGTGGTGCCCATATAGTGCTTCCACCATGTTTGTTTGTAGTAGCATCTCATGAGATCTTGTTCATTAGAAAGCAACGCTAAACGCTGATCACATGACACTAGCAGGGTTGATACCACAGGCTGCTTCTCTGCACTTCCAAAGAAGAAAAAACTACCCAAGTTAAAAGATCGATCTTTGGATTTTATGGATCGATTATGAACCAGTTAAAGGAAAATTGATTTAAATCTATTGAATCGATTTTTTTTTTTAACCCAGCCCTAATGGAAACTGAGTCCAGCTGATAACTTCGTAGTGGAAAAGGCTCAAATACATGATGTGGGACACCACTAACCACTGAACAGTAGAAGTACCACCAAAAGTCAAGGTATCTGACATTGAAATGAAACACCACTAGTTGTCTGCCCCAGTATTCTGTATGATTTCTCAAACTTTCTTCGTCTTAAACCTATAAAGCCAATTGTATCATATTTGATACATACTTTTATAATACCTCTAACTATGATCAACAAATTACAAAAAAAAAACATCTGAATACAATCAGATAAATGATAAAAATATCCTCAAATGGATTATCAGTCGCCAAAAACACCCAATGTATCAAATGAGATACAAAAAAATCTACATGTTGAATATAATGGACATTTTTATATTTTTAGGATTTTAGCAGAAAGTGGAACAAACATTTCGGCTCAAAAAAATTAGAATGTTCTGGCTATAGTCTATGGTCTTGGGCCTTAAAGGGTTAAATAGTATGCTGTTTTGCAGCTTGAAACCATCTTTGGAATGAAATTCATCTCTTTGCTGGGACAGAAATGTGGTGGCAGCAGCTCCATTGCCTCAGTTTGTTTTGTTGTTGTGAGGATGCCTGTGTCGTCTCCTACAGCCAGGCTTTGATGACCGTTCATACCTTAAAGATGTACATTGTCATGGAAACAAACTAATTAGTAATCATTGCGGGTTGAGCAGAGTATTTTGCATTATTTTAGATGTGTTTTTTGGGCTTGTTGGCCTTAGAAAGAATGGTAAAAGGCAGGGAGAGACACAGTAAATAGGCCTCACGTCAGATTTGAACCTACATGAGATGAAAGCCTTAGCGTATAGTAAGTTCATGGTTGAAATCCACTCCGTCATACCAGCAATTGTGCTCCTCACTTAAATTAAAGTGAGAGCTGTTTGGTTTGCATGAAGGTATGAGTCACAGGAATAGTTTTGTCTCATAATGATAGTAATAATAATCTTGTCTTGGTGATCACAAAGCCAAAATTGCAATTATATTTTCAAATTGGATTTGAAATGAAATGTATCAGGCTGCTCTAATTTCTACAGTCTTTAATAAGATTTAATATCCGTTTTGATTAAAAAGAGGAAAGGAACATGATGCCAAACTTAATAAAGGATATGAGTATGATATGACAGCTTTAAGACTGATTACTGCAGACCTTAAGTCAATCTTCTTTGCCAGGAAATTTGGTCAAAAATCCCAAAGACGGGGTGCTGGTTTGGCGGAGTGGTTAGCAACCAGGCACCCCATGAACTTGCTTCTGCCGGTCCAGGTTCGAATCCCGCCTGTGACCAGTTTGCAGAATGTCTTCCCCTACTCTCTCACTCCCTTTCACAAGCCTATCCACTGTCTCTCTCCTATCAATGAAGGCACAAAATGCCCAAAATATACATTAAAAAAAAAAATCCCAAAGACTTTAAGTGCATGGAACCTGCATTATAAAATAAACATATTTTAGGACATTTCTCCACGCCCCAATCTGCCCAGAATCTGAACTACTGATGCCAAAACTTTATGAAACTGTCACAGTCTATATCAGTCTAATATCTGGTGACATTATGGGGTTAATGCATTCGTTACACTTGGTGTGTTTGTGCAGGGCATGAGAAAAATTCACAGACAAATCCAGTCAGCACTTATGTTCTCATGAACCATCATAACTTCCCCCGACAGCCTCAGTGAAACAAAATTAGCTTCTACCTCATTTCATCCTAAAATTCCTTTGTGCTCATAAGTCAGCCTACTTTGCATTTCCCAGCAGCTTGTTAGTCATTTCAGAGCGTAAAAAAGCTTTATCACTTCACCTTGTGAGTGAGTGTCAAACGCGTCAGGCAGCACAATCAAGGAGCCGGTGTTCCAGCTGCAGGGAGAGGACACCTTTATCTGGCCACTGCACATTCCCTCCTTAATCACATTGCAGCAAAACATGTAGAGGAGGATGTGACTGCAAACATTGTTCCACTTTAGAGACGAGACAACAAGCAGGCTGAGTGTTCTCTGTCAGCGTCACAGGAGGAGCTGCAAGAGATTAAATTAAAACATTAATGTGGCCACACTTAGCTCTTTGTTTCACTCCTGGTTTTGGAGCTCGGTGATGGAGGAGGGAGTGTAATGAAATTTGCACTTTGCAAATTGAGGAGCAGGGTGCTGATTTTAGCAGAACGGGGCATGCTGGGATATGGGACTCAGAGCCTGTCTAACTAACACAGAAGCAGGTCTCTTGCTGGTGCTTGAAATAATTTTTAATACTTGAATTAAATGATGATGTTTCAAGGTATGTAATACAGCTGAAGAATATATCTGTTTTAATCCTGAATCAGTTACAATGTGTGGATAAGCAACAGTAGCAGCGAAGGACGTGCAATGTCAGACTCATGACTCGGTGCAATCTGCTGGATAATCAGATTTTATTATCAGCAGGCTGACTGAGAGTTCGGACCACAGTTCTTCACAAAACAATTCACAAACTACAAACACTGTTCATTACAGATGCAGCAGTGTTACAGTTCACAGAGTGCCCCTGTTAAAGGGATATGCCAACATTGTTTTGTTTTCGTGTCTTGCCTCACTTCTGAGTCCATGACAAGCAGATAGACACCATTCCTTTGTCTGCGTGTGCAGTAACAAGGAAAAGATGGGCAGAGCTCTCCCACTATGAATTAGCTGAGCTCAGACACTGGTAATCAATGAGTAGCGTTAGCCTACCTATGCCTACAGTTGTCAGAAAACTCTTCAGCAACTCTTGACAGTTCTGTATGCTTGTTGTGACTTGTTTTTTTTTAACAACCTTATTTACTATGTTACGTTAGCTATTTTTAGACTGAGATCAGCACTTAATGTAAAATTCACAAGAAATACAGGGTGTCCATAAAGTCTCTTTACAAAAATATATTATAAAGGCTGATGAGATGTCTTAACCAGATATTGTTTTTATTCACATTAAAATTTTGTGTTACATATATTCTGTTAATGAAAACAAAACTGTTAAATGAACCCCTATAAAATGTCTACTCCTCAAGTGAAGGTGCAATGTGTATCCTGATGTATTGAGACAATCGTATGTGCAGACTCGGTGAACTACAGTATGAGTATGAAAGAGATCCACCATCACATCCTTCATCTTGTGCCTGGCACAAGAAATTTATGGAGACATGGACAGTGTTGGATAAAGGGAGGAGTAGGCAACCAAGAACCAAGAGGAAAACATCAATCCTGTAAGACAAGCCTTTCCTTCCATTAACAGAATATCTGAAACACACAATTTTAATGTGAATAACAACTTTGATAAACACTGATTAAAATAGGTGGTTAAGGTTGGTGAAGATATCTCATCAACTGCCTTTGTGATATTTTTTTTAATTGTAAAGAGACTTTATGGACACCCTGTACATACAAACTGGCGAATGCTCAAACCACCATGGACATGCTTTGGTTTGTTGACCTGCTGTACGACTTTCAGGTATTTTTTTCTTTCTTTAGCCTTTATTTTGATTCTGATTATAAGAAGAAGAATCCCTCATGGGAAAAGTACTCTCTGTTGAAACATGCTACACACATAGGTAAATACACATATTTTTCCTTCCTTTTGCATTTGCATCAGTTGGCATCATGAGCATGTTGGTGTTGATACAGTACTTTCCTGTATGTGGCCTGTGTTGCTGGAGGACACCACTAGAAGGTGCAAAAGACCTCAGGCTGTATAAAACTGCCTGCTGTGATAGAATTTAACTGTAAAATGCTGTAGTTCTGTAACCTGTCACACCAGAAGGACCGTTTAATGTTTTTCACTAGTCTGGGAAAAAGCCCATAGAAAGTGTTTGGTCGGAACCTTTCAGAAACATATCCACCAGGTGACTGGACACTCGTTCTATCAATCAGCTTTTATCATGAGCAAATCAGATAATGTCATAGGTGGGAGGTACTGTGGAACAAAATGTAAGCCACTTGGTAAAATAAACTCTGGTCAAAACATGTCAGAAGTGGAGTTAAAATATCCTCACTACAGGGAGGATTTGATGTTGATATTAGTTTTTCCTTTAATAAAGAATTACGGTCATGATCTAATAAAACTGTTGCTGAAGATAGCATCTAAGCTAATGCCTGTACATGCAGTCACTTCCTGCTGTCGTCTCACTCTGTTGTGCCACTTTGGGCTACTTAAAAATGTTGTCAATTGAAGCTTAGCAAGACCACAACAGATTACACACATTGAATCTGGCTGATTCAAGGTTAATAGTTCTGAGAGAAAAGGAAAAAATAAACAGCAATAAGCAATCTCATCATTAACCACATTTTGTTAGCATCTGATGACCAGTGTCCAGACCTCCCCATCAGCAACATCTCCATTTCTTTAGTATTTTCCTCTGATTCGAATGTCATAACTGTCTCAGTGTTAAGGTCTAATGAGTGTCTGTGTTAACTGATGACTTTCGGTAAATTGTGCTGATGGATGTTGTAGTTAAAGCATTGGCAAAACAGAGGATGAACACTATATTGCTTCATTGTAATCAAAGGGTACACCCTCTTCATTGTTCTACTAATAGGTAGTCTTATGTAAGAAATACAGCTAACGAACCCTAGCTACACACCCACAGATAAAGTCAAATATGATGCAATTGAAGGTCATAAATTTACATTTTCCTGACGGAGTTCTGCCTTTTTTCTGCCTTTGTTTTGTCTATTAAAGCTCTTTGTAAGCATCTGTTTTTAGGTGCTATTCAAATACAGTTATTATTATTATTACTGTTTTTATCATTAATCTCAAAACCTAGAATGAGCACCATTTCTTTCCAGGTAATAGAGCAAGAAGTTTTGATTAAAAATACGCTTTTCATTCTCTCTTCTATTGAAGTTATATGTTTGTAAATTTGACCGGTCAGGTTTGAATTTTGGACCAATTTTTAGCAAGTTTTACATGTGGTTTTTTTGCATATTATTGTGGTTGAATATTCCCTAAATCATAGTATTCTGTCTGATTTTATTACACAATTGATATGAATTAACTTGAATAGACCAGTTAGATTGCAAAACATGTTAAAAGAGCTTTAGTGCATTAATATAAATATGGTGTGCCACAAAATGTAGGCTTGATTAAGTTTTACCCAGGCAAATAACAACTAAAAACCCTTTTAAATCCTTCTCCTGGTTCATTAATAGGGATGGGACTCAAAAACCAATTCCAATTAAGATTCAATAACAACTCCCTTAAGGAATCATATCATCAGTGTAATTTGAGTTTTAGAATAAACATGATCAGGAAATAAATTCTGATTAAAAGCTTCTTTCATTGAATTATTGGAAGGGTAAAATTAAAAATGTATCGATAATTGTCTCTCTGGAAATGGAGATAAAATTAGTATGCCATATGGTTTATAGCACAATATCAGCTGTTTTAATATGATGTTGAAGTGAAATAACCGTGTCTGACTCTGTTTGTTTGAATGCATTATCTATACAAGCTAAAAGATGTTTGATTAGTGCATGAGAAGTGCTTGAATTTGACCTTTGAAAAACTGTGTAAACCCAGGAAAGGGCTTCAAACACTGGTGAGATTCTGCAGCACTGCATATAATAATATGCAGAAACAGAGTTAGTCTCACTCTGTGAAAGTGCAGATAATGAAAACCTTAAACTAAGGTGTGCCGGCAGAGGGGTTACTTTACCATCAGCACTTTTAACACTTCTTATCTCCATTTTTTTTTGCAGGTACTACATTTTAAATTCTCGTACAAAGCACTTTCTCAGTGAACTGTTTAAAGTTGGAATCATTATTCTCCACTCTCTCTCTCTCTGCCTGTTAGTTAAAAACTCCACTTTTATGAGATGGAGGCAAACATCTGGAGCCTGTTCAGCAGTGAAGACAGGAGCTCTGGCTCGGTGAAGCAGGAGCTGGAGGCTGTCTACAGGTGTTCACTGATGGATGTGTGCGCTGACTCAAGCTTGTAACGTGGATTAGGAGGACAGGTGGTGGGGCTGATGCTGGTTGAGTCACTGATGTGTGTGCCATTCATGTGTCTGAACTGTGCGTGAATACTTTTGTGTAGGGCTGGGTGATATATCAGATATTTATGGCTTCAATTTCTAACTTTTCCACCTTGAAATAGTAGTTTGACTGCTGTTTTTACAGTGTTAAAACTTATAAGAGGATGGGCAGTGCATCTATCATAATCTTTCATCTGTGTTTGCCCCTACTCTTCGACTTGGCTGTCATATGTAGTTCTACCAAGATCGACTTACTGGCTTCTTTTTTTGCTGAAGACTGATGTGTGTGAACTAGTGCTGTGTAGTCAACAATCTCCATTTTAAGCTGATATTTCATTTCATATACTATATTGTCCCCTTGGGGAAATTTGTCATGGGCTCCCTGCTGGTTCTGCAGTCGTAAAAGAGCGGCACAAATCACATAACACAAACACTACAGTCACAACACCTCACAATCACATCCAAAACATCCCTATTGCACAGTACCAGTAATTTGAATAAATACATTAAACCAGTGTGAAGGCCAAGGAGCCAAGAGAGATTAAAACTACATCTGTTCATTCATAATCTTAGCAGATGTTGGGATAAAAGAGTGTTTAAAACGTTTAAGCCTGCAGCGGGGGACTCTGAATCTCCTCCTTGAAGGTAGCAGGTGATACTCTGTGTGGAGAACATGGGTTTGGTCGGACAAAATGTTTCGTGCTTGTGTCATGATGGATTGTTCAAAGATAGTCTGAGGAGAAGCGTGATTTTTAACATTCATAATTTTCATTGCTTGTTGTACCAGACGGTTTAACTGTGTCTTCAGCTGTACGGACAAGTTACCGTACCAGGCTGTGATATGCTGTAAGATTGACTTTGAAACTATTTCAAAGTAGAAAAGTTACACACTGTTGCTTCTAGATCATTGGAAATTATTGTTTTGAACAAGATAAAGGGTAAGGCATCTATCTGATGTGCATTCTTCACTCATTATTAATGACGTAAGCATATCGTAAGTAACTGCAGAGCTTGAGCTGAAAGTGCATATTTGTAATGATTTAACTGAGTTCTGCTCAGTGGTGATGCTGCATGTGTGTATGAGTATTTGTCAGTATGTGTGTTTCAGTCTTGCATAAGTCTGTTTGAATTCTCAAAGGAAACTTTATTGGGTCATCACTCTGTGTCCCTATTTAACTCGTGCAATGTGAGCACATCAGTTCTGATTTGGTCGTGTGTTGTAAACAAACAGTTGCACAGTGTGAGCTGATATTTCCTCATGACTTCCATACAGTCGTCTTAAAATGATCAGTGTACAGTGTATGCAAAATCTGTTTAATTTTAAGACAGCCCTGGTTTTTAATTCATGTTAGATTATAACCAGAACATCTGTTGTTTGTCGTATAAAGGAGGATGAAGCACATCATGCCAATCAGCTCTTGAGCAGTCCGATGAATTTGCGACATATTCGATTTTCAGATGGTTTGACTGCATCTACTCTAAAATCCCCAAAGAAACAAGGATAGTAACAAAATGTGGATATCTCAATATACTGTTGTCTATGGAAAGTCATTTGGGCATTAACTGATATGTGTGATACCAATTGTAGTCCAGCTCTACTAGTACTCAAATTTGGACAAGTGTGCTTAGACCTTATTGTTACACAAAATCATCTACTAGTAGACAATTTTGTGTTACTAGTAGTACAAGTAGACTTTGAAAATGTTACTAGAAAAGCTTAAAGCAAGAGGTCTATGATTAGCCCATGGATCTGTCACTAGCTTTAGTTCTTACTTTAGTCCACTTGTCTCTGCCCATCTCCCTTAATTCAACCGCGCATCCAACACAGCATGCGTGTGGATGGCCGTTTATCGTGAGACTGGAATCCACATTCAAGATTTCCTGCTGCGAAACAGGTTTTGTCTTGACCCCATTATAGATTTATGTGTGCCAAAAACCTTTACTTGTAAAAAATTTTTATTTCTAAAACCACTAGAAACTCAAAATATCTCACTAGTTGTCCTCATAGACTGTTTTTAGCCTACTAGTAATACTAGTAAAGTCGAAGGTACTAGTAGACCTAATGCAAATGAAGTTGGAGGGATTGTAACCACATCCAGCACCTTGATTGGTTGTTATATTCTCTAAAGCCAATGAGAAGCCTGTATTTGCTTATCCCGCCCCCTTATATAAGGCTAACTGGTAGTACTAGTAAACATTATTAAGTCTACTTGTAGTACTAGTAGATCCAAAATGGTTACTAGAAGAACTAGTAAACTTTTCAATCTACTTGTTTTACCAACAGTGACACTTTTTGCTTCACTATTTAAGTCTACTCATGCAGACAAGACAAATTAGCTCAGGCATTAAATGCTGTAGTGTGCGCCGATGTTTTTCCTTTATATTGTTTGAATTCAAATAAACATTAAACAATTAATTGCAATTCATGATCCTAACAAGCTGTATCTCATCATACAGGAGACCAATAAGGCTATTTAATGATATTAAATACAATACAAAATTGTGTTCTTATAGGGGAGAAATAATTGGCCCAAATTATGTTTCCAAGCTTTTTTTGAGGAGTAGCCTATGAATGAATGAGCTGGAAAATATGCACAGAACTTCAGGAAATATTTTTAGAATGAAGCAGCTAATTTTCTCTTTGTGAGCACTCTGATGCAATAGTAACCTCGGCAGGTGTGGCTTGATCAAGGATTACCTCCTGAAGAGGGCGGGGCTTAACAAAGTGTCGATTGTATTTGCTGTTGATGCAACACTGCCATAACATAGTGTTTTGGTTGTGTATGTATTTACGCCATGCAAAAGGAAAAAGCTTATGGTAGGAGGTGACTTTGGACCCTGCCTGTCGGAATATTCTCATAAACTTTTAAACATTTGTCGACACTTCACCCTGATTTCACATATCTTGTGTGAGCACACGGGTCATGCCGACCTAACGTGGACACAGACAGTGTGTGCTGGTCATGCAATCTTAACACTTTAAGGCCCAAGACCATAGATTATAGCCAGAAAATTCTTATTTTTTGGTGCTGAAATGTTTGTTTCACTTTCTGCTAAAATCCTAAAAATATCAAAATGTCCATAAAATTCAACATATAGATTTTTCGTATCTCATTTGATACATAAGGTGTTTTTGGCAACTGATAATCCATTTGAGGACATTTTTATCATTTATCTGGTTGTATTCAGATGTTTTTTTGTAATTTATTGATCATATTGAGTTGATAGAGGTATTATAGAAGTATGTATCAAATATGATACAATTCATCATTTCAGAGTTTGTAAATCTGGAGAGAGAGAGAGAGAGATTTATATTTATATATAGATATATTTACCTGTTTACTGTTTCTGCTGGGTTATGCACATATATACGTGATCTACATGTTCAAGCCACTTTCATTAAGTAACGATATGTTTGCAGAGGATCTCTGCGGCTGTGTAGGAGTCCATGCATAATGCACACCACCCCCTCCTACCCCAGCTTTGAAGCCAGCCTAGCACTGATGTTGTAGCTTTTCCCTGCACTGGCACACTTCCCCAGCATCACATAACACTATGTGAGCGAGCGGGAGAGAGAGAGAGGAGGGAGTCAAAGAACAAGTAGAGAGGCTGCATTAAAGCGAGAAAAAGACAATAAAGGAGATGCAAAGGAAGGAAGAGGATTGTGGCATGGCCCGGGGCGACACGAGCTGCTTCCTTCTTGAAATGAGCAGGTGGAACTGTAAAGCGGTTCAATGCCATGGTGACCCCTGCGCACCACATGGAAAGTCACTGTGGTGATTAAGCTTTGTTTTTGGTTCACACTTTTCTTTCCATGGAAACGGTTTGTGTTGCTGCTGAGAGAAGCTCAGTGATCTTATCTGATCAGAGCAAGGCCACCTTAGCATGAAATGTGCTGACTTTAGACTTGTCCATGTTATGTCAGCAAAAAATATGATGTCAAATGTTTGTTAACTACTATTTTTCATCATAAAATGAGGTACTAACTGCTTAATGATAAAGTTTTAGAATGTAAGACTCAGGAAAAAAAAGTGTTAAATTTTTGTGAACCATACAAGATCAGACTCAGATTTTAGAGGTGGGTCCTTCTTCATTCAGTATTTATATACATGATTTATTTAGAACCATTAACGATGCACAATTTCACTTCTATACTGAAGAAACATTTTGCAATACCTCCTTGTTTTCTCTAGAAAGTGCAATAATTAAGTTGTATTTCCAGATAAATCTCTGTACGTTAAAACTTGTGCCTAATGCCAATTTAAAAATATATGATTTCAAGGTCTAAATCATAAGTTTGTGATGGTATTCGGTTTGTAAATAAAGAAGCGATTGAGTGTGTTCAAAGCTATAAATACCTTGGTTTGTGCTGGAAGAATATCTGACAGACAGCATATTGAATGTCTGACAAATAACCGATGGTACTGAAACAGTTTTCTTCTTTTGAAACAATCACTGTTTTCCTTTCGTTATATAAGAAGAAAATGACTCAAGCAACATTTAAATATGTTAATGTTATTATGGTTACATTTTGTACATGCACACTTCATCTTCTTCACAGAAAATTTTGTGTATCATGCTGATTGGCATGTCTCTGGTTTGGGCTTTGGTACACATCATTGTGTCTTGTATGAGAGAAAGTGCTGATCTTCTTAATAAGATAGGACATTGATGCATACAGTATTCCTCTAACAGGCGATGTTACGTGAATGCCTTCTTATGTCTTATGCTGACTCATAAAACTGTAGCTTTTAACTTCGGTCTTTTGGTTTTATCATGTTTGTGATACCGCCAACTTGTTCTGCCTGTATTCATCGTCTTGGTTTGAACCTTAAATTAGAGCATTTTATTAGTTTGTGAGATTTGAGTTTTTAAATAAGCTTGTACACTAGATGCACCATTCAAAACATCTCACTAATCCATCTGGGAGAGAGCCCGTACAAAGTGTTTGGGGAGGGTAGAAACTTCCCGAAGCATATCTGACTGCTGGTGGGATTGTTCCAGCAAAAAATATTTATTACAGGCCAATCAGATAATGCAGAGCCCGGGTGCTACTGCACTACAGTACATGGGCCACTTTGTAAAGTTAGCTCTTGTCCAAACGTGAGCTTTAGAGCGACGTGTTTGGACAAATATTCTTTCTGTTAAAAAAAATGGTGGTATTATTATTTGTTTTTCGTTTAATCAAGACATGGGGTCACAATCTGATAAAACTGTTACTGAAGCTGTTGGCATGTTTGCTAATTTCTCACCCGTCTCTCTCACCTCTTCCTGCTCTAAAAGACTCTGATTGGACCGTTCTGCTTTGAGCCGAGCACAAACGCTGTAGTTTGGAGCTTGGCAAGGTGGACCTGTATGATTTCAGATATTGAATCAGGCTGGTTCAGCTGCTGCACAAGGTCAGATTTCAAAACCAAAAGTCAGGATTATTTGATCAGTGTTCACATTTTTTACTGCTGAATGCTGCTGATTTGTTGGTTGTGAAATCCTATTGGTCCTTGTTATTTGTGTAACACTTCTTTTGCTGCTGTCTTGGCCAGGACTCCCTTGTGAAAAAGATTTCTGTATCTCAATGGGAAAGCTCCTGGTTAAATTACGGTAAAATTAAAAAAAAACATACGTAAAGTAAAAGATCAAATATGAAAAAAAGTAAGTCATAACATTAAAAATGCAAAAGAAAATAGACTAACATGGTCTGTTGGACAAGGATTGTTTAATCTTTTCACCAAATAATGACAAAATATTGATACAAGTAACAGTAATTTTTGTAAAAGAGAATCAATAATGCTATCGATGATCACTGCTGGGAAACTGGGAGAATGTTAAAATCCTCCATGGATGATGCTGAGTAGTCTATGGTGGTCATGGTTGTTCAGGCCTGCATGGAAAAAAAATGCTGTCCTCAGAAGTTGGTGGGGATTGTTGTTGATGGGTTCATGTCACATTTAAGTGGTAAATCGGTGTGGTATGATTTAATATAAGATAATAGTCTAAGGACTGATATGTAGTTTAAGCTAACGGCTAACAACAGGGTCTATCTGCTGCGTCATACTGTGGCTTGATATGATTGGTCTGTGATGACTGTGACTGGCAGAACGATCTTTCAATCACCAGCTGCAGTTGTTTTTCAAAGTACTGCCCTATGAAAACATTTTCAAATGAGTCTTCCTCAGATGGACTCGTGAATTATTTCTGTGGCGTATATATGGAATTATCCGTCTGGCGTTTAAGGTGAAATTCTGCAAACTCAGGGGATTTTTTTGCCAGTTAGACATCTTCTTTGTGATTGCTGCAGCTATGCCAAAATAAACGAGATGTGCCTCGCCTGCTGGTTGCATGAGTAACATGTAATCAAATGTGCACTATGTCACATGTTTGCTGTCTTTCTGGCTTGACCGGCTCACAGTAGTCCGGTTCTTTTGTTGATACAGCTCTGTTACCACCTCTGGAGATGGAGCAAAGAGATCAGCCTGTTCCCCTTGTTTTCTCTCTGTGACATTCCCAGGAGAGGCAAAGCATCACAAGGGTGTAAATATAATGGCTTGAAACAGCAGTGTGAAGAGGATTAGTGTTACATCTCACTATTGGTTCCTTTGCAGTTTAATAACATTGGCTTAGAGCAGCAACTCCAGTACAAAGCTTAAAGCATTGGAATATTGTAAAGCAGAAGACATAGTGCTGAACTGTGCTGATCTAAACAATTACCACAGAGTAGATTGGTCAACCAATCAGAACAGACTGGACTCACATGGGGAAGGGAGCCTTAAGGTGACAGGAAAGTTGTAAAGTTGTGTTGATAACTCAACATAAGTCCTGTGGCACCCCTGAACAACATTGAGCGTCAGCAAAGCATTTAAAGACTGCTAGACCAACTAATGACACTCCATTGTAATTCTTTTATTCAGTTTGCCTGTAAGATAATCAGTTTGTTTCAAGCAACAGCATGAATATTTTACCATTTAGCTCATTGAGTTTGCGTAAAAAAGGGGGGAAATATTTTGACACAGTGATGACTAAACCAGTACTGCATGGAAATACACACTTTAAGATGAGTTTTATAGCATCAAAATAGGTTATCTATAAATGCTATTCCTTAGCTTCGCGGTCAGGTCGGACAGGGCTGGACTGGCCTGGATACTCAACTTTGGGAACAAGACAATTAAAACTAGAGCAAATTTATATTATTCGGACACGTCTTAGAGCACCGGGCTGTAAGTAGCGATATATAGCCGGCTACAAAACTAAGATACTACGTTTTCCAAAAATTGCTTGTTGTCACACATCAAAAACTACCAATATGTACCTTGGGTCACGTCTTTTGGTGCATTCCAGTAGTAGTCAGAAGTAGGAATTTCCGAGTTTCAAGTAGGAAACTGCAACTGGAACGTCCCCCGAAGTCGGAATTTCCTACTGGGAACTCGGTGAAACCTAGCCACCCCCGAGTTGACAATCGAAAATGGATGTCCCCAGTGTGAACAGTTATTTAGCTCCTGTAATAATCAATTTATTTGCACTTCTGACTGGGGTGTGTCGCTCTAGATCAGCTGTATACATAGTATTGTTAGACTTATATTTACAAAAATGCTGCCATAGTGATAATCACATTCTTCATACAACAACGCAGGGCGTGCTAACAACAGCTAACAATAGCCTGGTAGATCGGCATGTTTTTTTCCAACTTCAACTGGAACGCCGATAAGTCAGAGATGATGTCACTCCCAGTTCCGAGGTTACTGGAACGCAGCATTATGACAGTCGCTGCGCATGCTCATGGGTAGCAGAATCTTAATGTCGCCAGTAATAAATTCTCCTCATAGCACCTCTAAAATTAATTACACTACAGGAGTCTTGTGTTCAATCCATACACTGGAAAAGAATTTGTGACTTCAGCTGTTTAAATGTAATAGGAACCTTTGGAACACTGTTGATCTCTAAGGGATGCTACCATATTGCAAGTGTCAAGTAAATAGGGTTTTCTCTTTTCTACTTACAGACGGAGATGCCATTGAGGCAGGACTCCAGGCTATCTAAGCAAGAGCGATGCTGTATCTATGAAATTGTAAACACTATAAATCCCTAATAAAAGAAAAAGAGGTGAGATACGAAAAATATCAACCACCTCACAGTGAGAGCACATAGATGTGTTGTCTATTTAGGCTGAAGCTGTTTTTTAACCAGGTTGTAAAGATCTGTAGAAAGGTCATTAAAATGTTGTTTCCTCTCACACAGTCATTAAGGTGTCAGCTTTCTGCAGCCAATCTCAAGTGGACACTCACTGTACTTGAGCTTTTTGACTATTCCCCATGGGCATCCATTTTCAGCCCTGGGGGTTGCTGAGCACAAACAGTGGTGCAGAGAAGAGATCAAGAACGTCGAAGTGATTTGGCATTTAGTACTTCCTGGTGCCAAACCCTCCAGAGGAAATGGAATTTACTCTTATGCATGTGTTCACCACAAATAAGGTTTGTGGTGAACACATGCACAAGAGATTTTTAATGTCTAATGGATCTGATGTCTCATGCTTTTAAATCTTAAACCATTACTGAGTGTTTAAAACTAAATATGCTAACAAACTGCTAACAAGGGCTACAAGAGTGCCTGGAGACTTGATGGCTCAGAATTTCTGATTTTTTTCTAACTTCAATTTTTTTAGACATTGTTGCCACAGTCATGAGGACCAACTTAATCAGGTCACTCGATGATGATAAAACTCTCAAACAAGAAGTCACAATAAGATGTATACACCAGAAACATTGTTGGTGCCTTTAAGTGGAACTGCCATGCTGTAGTTCCATAGTAGCTTAATGATAGTTTTCACTCTCGCTGATGAAGCTTAAAAATTTGAGAAAAGTAGGTTTATTGTTAAAGATTATCACAAAATGCAGGTCATAATTATTTTGACTGTTACAGAGCAGCCACAGGCTTTTGGTAGACTTGCAGTCGAGGGAACCACCACAACACTAACTTCTGGATCGGCCATCAGAATGCTACCTTTGCACTGCTCAAGACATAAAGCTACTGCAAATGCAATATTGGAGTATTTGAAAGAATGGAAGTGTAAGGACTTTTTTCTGACTTCAAGCTGGAATGGTTTTAACTTTGCTGTCCAAAACTAGTCCCAAGATGAAGACTAAATCTAAAATATCCACCACAGCTTCAAATATCGACAGCGGGTAAGATCTGACCTACAATCGTAGATGTCTCGAGAGGTTAAAGTGAGTTTATCTGTGCCTCTGTCTTTGCACTTTGAGCTCTAAAACTCCAGGGGAAAGCCATGAAAACACTGTAACAGAAGAGGCAAAGAAAAGAAACAGGATCCTCAAGCAGCAAAGAGCAAAACCGACTTAATTAGCCGCTCTGTTATTTAAATGCAGAATCCATGTTTGTGCTTTCAAAGGGAAATACAGGAAAGTGGGTCAACGCCATAGAGATGCAATGTAGAATCAGGCGCTGTAATTTGGCCTCATTAGATAAGCAAGCATTTAAAGGCTATGTCAGTTTGTGGGTAGTGCAGGTGATAGATTCACGGGAATGCTTTTTGTTTTGCACTATGAAAGGTGCATGTGTTTGATGAGTATGATGCCACTGAGCGACATGAAAACTGATGTGGTGATAATCCATTTGATCTCAAATCAGTGATCTCCACCTAAAAGCAGCCCCTCCGGAAGGTTTGACACCACTTAAATCACAGAGTGGAGGAGGGGGGGCACCACAGCTCAGCATGTAGTTGCCAAATTCAAAAAAGGGATAAAGACCCGGAGCGAGCAGGAGAGGAGGAGAGAGAGCACTAATGATAGGGTGACAATGCCAAGTATTTCTGAGAGGGAGGAGAAAGTTTGAAAAGATCCATAGAGTAGCTTCAGAAAGGAGCCCCATGAGTTCACAAAAGTTTGGGGGATTTTTTTTTTTCCACCAGGCAGAAGGAGAAAGGAGGCACATAGGTTCATGTGCACAGTGGAGTCAAGCTATAGCATGAACTTTAGAAAGAGGTTCAAAGGAAGTATCAGCCTCAGGCTTGTATACTGTCAACAGGGAAAATTGGTTTTCTTAACTGACATGTCCACCTGGTGAGGCTTGGCATGAATCTGGTGAATGTAGTGATCAGAGATGGGAATCGAAAGCTAATTGGAAGACTTGATATCATTAGTGTTTATACTTATTAACTCCTTCAACTAAGTTATGGATGCCTTGCAAATCAAATATGAAAAAACATGAATCTCTGCACATTTCACACAACATTGTTGGCTTCCTTTTGGGAAAAAAAGACAGATGCTGCCTTTTTGTCCATTGTTATGACTGCTGCCAGACTTAACTCTTAAGTTTATGCAGTAGTTGCCACTGGTGTACTTTGAGAATTTGGCTTGGTTTATTTGAGTGTAAGTAGAATCAGTGTTGTGGAGTATGCTCCTGATGTATGATTCAGTCTGATCTGAGTTAAAAGTATAAATGCAAGAAAATAAGAATTTCCTACTGCATTAGTTAGTCTAGAAAGTGCAGAGATCTAATAGTAATAATTAAGATTTAATAAGATCAGACTCACATGTTATCTGCTCTTTGAAGCAGACAATACCACATCAGTTTTCTTCAATGCATGTATACCCATTGACAGTCATTTTTTGTGGCTTGAACGTCTGTTTTTTAATCTGAAACACTAAAGGTCTGATGGAGAAGAATGGAGAAAGGGTGGTGCAGAAACACGTCAGCTTTGAGGGGCTTTTGGAGCTGAGAGAGAAGGAGCTGGAATGCCTGAGTGTAGAAAAGCATGCAGAATTTGTTTTCCCTCAGCTCCATGACGGGCCATGTTAAACTCTGAGAGTTTCACATTCTTCTTTCTCACAGATCCAGAGGAATCTGGCTGCAGCCCTCTACCGTCTTTACAGAGCAAATTAGCCACACAAAGACGGATAATTATTATCTGTTGATTAAGGGAAATTTCTACAAATGCATGTAGTTTTTACATCTACAAAAATATGTTAACATGCTTTTCTTAAGGGGACTGTGAGGAGTTTCTAAGTAATTACAAAAAAGTCTCACTTTTAGATATATACCTGATCGAAATACACACTTTAAGATGAGTTTTATAGCATCTAAATAGGTTATCTATTAATGCTATTATTTAGCCTTCCAGTCGAGTCAGACAGGGCTGGACTGGCCTGGATACTCAACTTCGGGAACAAGACAATTAAAACTAGAGCAAATTTATATTATTCGGACTCGTCTTAGAGCACCGGGCTGTACGTAGAGATATATAGCCGGCTACAAAACTACGATACTAAGTTTTCCAAAATTTGCTTGTTGTCACACATCAAAAACTACCGCAACGTAACTAGACAGAGATACATTACCTCATCGGTTTGCATCCTGAAAGTTGTTGAAAAAAGAAGTTGTAAAGCAATGCAGAGTTCTGAGGAATGTCAGAGCTGCATCATTAGCATCGCAACAAACAAGCTCACGTCTTTTGGTGCGTTCCAGTTGTAGTCAGAAGAAGAATTTCCGAGTTCTGAGTAGGAAACTGCAACTGAAACATCCCCCGAAGTTGGAATTGCCTACTGGGAACTTGGTGAAACCTCACCACCCCCGAGCTGACAATCGAATATGGATGCCCCCAGTGTGAACAGTTATTTGGCTCCTGTAATAAACGATTTATTTGCACTTCTGACTGGGGTGTGTCGCTCTAGATCAGCTGTATACATAGTATTGTTAGACTTATTTTTACAAAAATGCTGCCATAGTGATAATCACATTCTTCATTTGATATTTGTGAACAACAGCGCAGGGCGTGCTAACAACAGCTAACAATAGCCTGGTAGATCAGCATGTTTTTTTCCGACTTCAACTGGAACGCCGATAAGTCAAAGATGATGTCACTCCCAGTTATTACTGACATTACAGCATGAGCGCGTGCTCATGGGTAGCAGAGTCTTTATGTCGCCGGTAATAGATTCTCCTCATAGCACCTTTAAAAGGATAGTTCAGTATTTTTAAAGTTGGGCTGTATGAGGTACTCGACAATAGTGAAGTGGCTGAAATGGCCTGGAGCAGTACTTCACCTTTAAGGAGAACGAGCTGAGACTGCACAGCTGTTGAAAGGTACTGTAATTTTTCTGAAGTGACTTTTACTGTTGATGCACAGGGTAACCTTTATGACTTACAGAATAAATGAGCACAGGTAGACAAATACAAAGGCATTTGCTGCATCATAACAACCAAAAAGCACTCGGAGAGCGCAAAGCTCTACCAGTGTAGATCACATAACAGCACATATATGCTTTTACAACTATAAGAAATAGTTCCATGATAAATTTGCCATCATAATGTGATTCATTGACCCTGAAAACTTTCATGTAGCACTCAGAAACATGTTGATATCTTTACTAGCTAGACAGTTATTGGGCAAAAACGATCATCCACGAATGGCTGTAATTTGGATCACCACCAAAATCTAATTATTTTTAAGTTGGGCCATTACCAACGTCCCCTGAAAATTTCAGCAAAACCTGTGCAGTAGTCTTGCTCACAAACAAACTTACAGGACCATAAACATTAGCTCCTTGGTGGAAGTAAAAATAGTGTAAAACACAGAGACTTACTGGAGGAAAATAAAGAATTCTGAACTCAATCATACATTCAGCACAACATAGTTTTGTGGCTTGTTATTATTTACACACACAATTAAGCCAAATAACTGTAGCCATCAACAGCAGTTTACCTTACCGGTACTCTCAGCAAGTTCTTTTTAAAGCTGCAGCACATACTCAAATATCCTTTTAGCAAGAGTTTTGTCCATGGATTTCTCTCATGCATGATTTTTATCTGCATAATTAGCTTTATTTTTCTAATGTATTTTGGAAAACTGGAAGTAACCTCCTGATAGTATCTTAAAGTACTTTTACAGCAGAAGAAGCTTCACAGTAAAGCCTGCGACAAAAGTGCGGAGGTCCGCTGTTTGCAGATCCTCCATCTACAAAGTTTGTCTGAGACAGCAACTTTGCTGTTTATCAGTTTCAGAGAGCAAAGAGGAATCCTGTTCGTGCTCCCAAGGGACGTATCGCTGCAGAAGTGAGTTTCACATCGTGAGGGCAAAACAGCAGAGAGGAAAGATAGCGGCAGAGGACAGAGGAGAGATGCAGTGTGGGCCGAGGCTCTGGCAGGTGCAAAGGTTTATGTGTCTCTGCGTGCGCGTGCGTGCCGGTCGGTGTGTGTTGGAGGGTGTGTGTGGGCGCCGAGGAGAGTAGAGGATTGAGATGGAGAGAGGGGGAAGAGATATTGAGTGGGAAAGCAAAGAGGACAGAGTGAGATCTGGTCTGCGACTCGTGTTAGTGGGAGGAACAATATGGTGAGCCGATGGCTGAGAGAAACACAGCCGGCTTTAAAATGTCAAATCAGCCTCTGATGCTGTTTTCCTGATCACGTGTTCATGTTCCTGCATCTGCATGTGGTAGATTTAGCTGCAGATTTTAACAGCATCTCCTGCAGTGCAGCGTGAAATTGAGCATTGAAAATAAAAGCCTTGAAATAACTACAGCTCAGAACAAAGCCATTGTTTGTAGTGCAGAACAAAAGGCAGCTTAGTTTGAAGAACCCACACTGTCTGCTAGAACTGACCTCAGCCAGGACAGAACAAATGCACTTTAATCCATTTATAACCCAAAATCACTCAAATAGAGAGGAGTCACCGGCAGCCATCGCTCCATCCACTCTCCTTTTTTCTCTGTGTCAGTCCTTATTATGGTCAATCAGCCAGCATTCACGCTACATTTAAGCAGACACTTGCCATCACTTGATGCTGGATTTCCGGCTTTAAAAGTGTGCCTCAGGCTGTGATGAAAGGAACGAGGTCCCCTAAGTTAAAACAACAGGAACAAGCTTGTTAGGGAGGAGGAGTTTCTTCTGAGACTGAATCCATGTTGGTCAACACTCTGGCTTCAACATAGTAAAAGTGATGAGGGAAGCTGCTCTCTGATCAAAGAGGTTTATTAAGTCTGGATGTAATTTATAGCACAAAAAAGGATCAAGAAGCAACTCTCCAAAATGCAGTATGTTAAATTCTTTAGTCAGGGGGGTTTCAGCTAAACAAGACAACAACACAATAAGAACAAACACAGAGAGTGACCCACAGTCAAACCATCCACCTTCTCTGCTGTTGCTTAGACTGAGGATTATTTTCATCTTGAAGTGCTGAGGTATTTTCAACACTGTCGGAACAGTTATTGTCGAAAAGTAGAAAACTTCCCAATCTCACATTGAAATAAAGCCTGGATCCAGATTCAGATCAACACCAAAATTACATCAGAGCTCCCTTCTGCAATGATCAACATGATCTGAAATTGTAATCAAAATCCATTGACAAAAATCCTGAATCCACAACTGGTTTTTCATCAGGTCAAAAATCTGTCCATTTTTTGAACATCTTGCAAACAGACAAATGGCCAACCAGACAAATAACAGCAAAAGCACTCTTTGAGATGTAAACAGAAAACCAGAGTTTTAGTTCCACTGAAAACATTGCATAATGAGAGGAATACTTTTAGGAAAGGACTGGCCTTAGCATGACTGAGGAAGTTATGTTTTAAACATCTTATGAAGTGGATTTTTGAAACAGAAGCAGCTCACAGAGGGACATTTTTTTGGCTGACTAGAGTTGTTATTTCTAATAGAGAAGTAACTGTGAATTTTGATGAATGACTACTGATCCCCATTAAACTTTTTAACATCAATTTACAGAGATTGTAGATGAACTTACAGGAAAATGTTTGATGTCAGACTGGACAAACAGAGGTTAAAGTGGTCAAAGCAGGAATGAGATACAGAAACAGAATGGCAGCAAGAGCAGGTCCTGTTTACCTGTTCAGCAGCCTTTTGCTCACGACTGTTTGTTCCCATGGCAACGATAAACAACCTTGTCTGTCTTGGCAGTGGTCAGTGTGAAAAGACGCAGTCATAAAAATGAAAAAAAATTTCTCTTTGAAAACTTGAGGAAATTAGCCTCACAGTCTCATTGAGGTGCATGCTGGTACTAGCCAGTTATGCTGCTTGTAATCTTAATACTTCATTAATTACCCAGAGTTAAAAGAAGTGGAACAGTGCCCACAGCGATGCCCACTGCTGACCCCAGCATGCTGCACAGTTGAACCCATCATCCAGTCTTAATTCAGAACCAAATATATATTGCCTGTTTCATTTCTAAAGACTGACATTGTAGAAAACAAAGGCTTTAGACTTCGCCAAGGAACTGATGTTTGTCTGTCTGACTGTTGGGAAGATAACTCCAAACATACAAACAGATTTGATGAAAAGAGAATTTTCTTAATAAATGATTTGTTAACATTGTGAGGTGAGGCAGTTTTCTATATTTTCTCTAATAACTCAGTAAGTTTGCCATGGATTTCGGATGATATTCTCAAAGAATGCTGATCATGGCACAAGCAGGAAGTGCTGCAGTTTTGGTGGTGATCCAATTTTTGATGTGGATCAAGGAAGTTTTTTCATGTATTTGTTAACAGTTGGAGGTATGACATGTTTGCACATTTTTGACCATAACTTGCCTGGCATTGTTGGAATAACCTTGGTGGGATTTGTGCTCTCCAGGCATTTCCAGGATTCAACTCAAATTCACCCACTGTACTTTTAACTTCTTTGAAGTCTAAAAACATTTTTCTGATCTGTCTGCTGATGTCAAGCACATAATGTATTGTAATACATTTTGATTTAAGGGTCTCTTCTAACAGAAAGAGCTTTGATCGAGAATTGTGATTTGATCTGAATCAAAAATGTATTCTTTATCAAATTGTCACATTCAAAATCAAGTGGAGGGACAGAGAAAGAGTCAATCTCTTCACAATGTCAACAATTCCAATTACGAAGTCCAGGAGCAGTATCTATCAAACTTTATTTGTATAGCACTTTTCATACGTCCTGTAGCACAAAGTGCTCTACATAAAAAAGATTAAACAGAATAAATAAAAAAACAGAGAGAACTGAATACAATGAAAAGTACAATACTCCACCCACCCTCGTAATCCATACACAGCATGCACACTCACTACACAAAGACACAGAAACAGAATTAGAGGACTGAGGACAAGCTATCTTGAATTAAAACTGAGGAAACACAAGGGAAAATAAAAATTAAGTAAATACATTTTTAAATAATAAGATAGTGAAATGAGATAACCAAAAAAACCAAATGCATATTAATATCTACTGAAGTATGATAGTGGAAAGAAAATCAGTGAACAAAGAATGAAGTAATAAAATAATTACCAACTTAATAACTTTGTTTTTGTGCCATACATTCCTTGAAAATGAAATCAAAGTCCTTTGAGAGCTTTTGAGTTTTCTTGAGCAGACAGACAAAACTCTGAAAAAAACACAACCTCCTTAGCAGCAGTCATACAAAAATTGATTTCCATTTTCCAAAAGCATTGACATATTGTCACTTTAAAAGTTCAATTTTAGGATAGTGCTGCACAGGAAAAAGGAAGCCAGATCCTCTCAGCGCGACCGCCGGTCGGAGAGGGGCCTCTGACCCTGTGCATGTCCGAGCACCAATAAACATCCTCCTCATAGAGCCCCACACTGAGCTGCTCTGTCTGAATGCCCATTCAAAAAACACACGCTTGTCCTCTCTGACAGACACAAAATAACATTCCAGGCATTCTTCCTCAACTGTTGCACACTTACACTCTCACCACGCAGATTCTGTAGAATAAAGTGGAACGAAGTTACCAAACAAGCAGCTGCAAACCGCTGGGCTGTGCACAGTCCAGAATTAATCAGAAGACAATCTGAGCATTAACGATTTAAAAGCTCCAAATGACAAACATATGCAGCAAATCAAACGCAGCCCACATTCATGATGATATCTCTGCTTCCTCCTGCCAGACACCCATTACCTGGCAGCTTGGATCCTCCGTCAAACGTCCACAAATGCCACAGCTGACAGAAATGCCCACTCAGTCAGCCAGTCTGTCAGCTCCTAATAAAGACAAGCCTCCACTCTAATCTCCACACCTTCCTACCTCCAGACCACCTCTCTCTCCATCTCCTCCGCCTCCTCAGTTCATCCCATCCCACCTCCAGTAAACACAGATAAACATCGACCCTCCTCTACCTTTTTTTTTTTGTGCCTGATCACTTCTGATCTGTAGTGCAGGGCTAAAAATAGCCTCACTGCATCCAAGCAAACATAAACACACACAGCGACAGAACACACACAGCGGCAGCAGCAGCACAGACCTGTAGAGTCCAAAGCCTCCTCGATGAGTGGAGGTAAACGCAGTCCATCCATAGCCCCCCTGAAAGCTGCAGCAAAGAGGGAGAGACAAGAGGAAGAGAGTGGGCGAGAGAGGGTCAGAGGCTCCACACGCCCACCTCAGCTGCAGGGAGAAAACGAGAGAGAGAGTAGGGGGGGAGAGAGAGAGAGAGAGAGAGAGAGAAACTACTCAGCGCAGTACTCGCACACACACACAGGCGTCAAATGAGCACCAACACACACAAACAAGCTGTACCTCGGGAGAATTTGGGAGGATCTGGGGAGCTGAAGGGCTGAGCTCTGAGCGTGGGAGAGATGCCGAGAGGAGACGAGGGGAGGAGCGGAGGGGAAGATGCTGTTTTCCAGGCGGCGATCTCCGACTCCTTGCACACACAGATCCTTCTCTCTCTCTCACACACTCTCTCTCCCTCTTTTTGCCCGGCTTACTCTCTGGTAACTATTTTTGCACCCTCCTTTTAAGTTCTTCCCTCTTGTCAGTGCCTCTTCTTCCTCTTTCCCCATCGCTCAGGGAAACACAGCAAAAGCTCACAGCCGTTTAATCCAATCTTTAGATGAGTTATAACAAGGATAATAAAAAAATGAAGGTGATAGAGCTGCCAACTCCTATGAGGCTTTCTGTCACATTGAGGAGATAAGAAAAGAAGCATGCTCTAAATACTGGTGCTGTTTAATCTGATCTTTAGACAAGTTTAAAGATCCTGTGAGGCAGTTTGGGATGAGTTATATTCTACTGCCCCCTGTGGATAAGGCTAAAGGTGCTTGTTTTGTTTGTTGTATCTGCCCAAATTGGCTTGACCCTGCACTGTTTCAACACTATCCTTTTTTTGTCTATTGGCAGGGTTATCAGCAAAGCAGTGCCAAACCATTGTGCCATCCGTACAACAAACAACAAGAAAATAGAGGTGATAGAGCTGCCAACCCCTATATGGCTTCCTGTCTCATCGAGGAAATAAACTTTGACTCAGGGATGGTTGCAAGAAACATGCTCTGAGCACTGGTGCTGGTTAATCTGTTGTTTAGAAGAGTTTGAAGATCCTTTTGGGTTGAGTTAATTCTAGTGCCCACTGTGGACAAGACTAATCGTGCCTTTTCATTTGTAGTATCTGCCCAACTTGGTTTGACCCTGCACTGTTTGGACACTATCATCTTTGTTTTCTATAGGCAGGATTTTCATAGCAAAGCTGTGCCAAACTATTGTGCCATCCGTACAACAAAGAACAAGGAAATAGAGGTGATAGAGCTGCCAACCCCTGTGAAGCTTTTGTCACATTGAGCTGATAAACTTTGGCCCATGGACTGTTGCACGGAGCAAAACAAAATTCTGTCCAAAGCAGAGGAAGGTTTTAGAAGTCATGCAGCATTACAGAGCCAAGAATGGGAGGTGCTTCATTGCCATAGCAGACACCCCAGACTCATGCCAAAGCTCTGACCATTCAGAGGTCAGCATTGTCTCCACAGCACATAAAGTTTCTTGGAACCCACTGTGAGGTGATTTGGAAAACTGCCAGGTTCAATGTATAGTCTCCAATGGAAAACCAAAACAATCAAGTTAGGTTGACCTGATACCAAATTACTTTATTTTCATTGCACAGTAGCCCTATTTACAGTCTTGTTTCAAAACCCAATTTCTACACCTATGCGTTTTCCCCTCTACTTTAACATGGCACAAGCAGAAAGACTGGAGGAGCCGACCTTATCCTGGCTGAGGCTCATGATACTGACCCGGGCCAGTCATGGAGCGCAGCCCTGTGTACATGTGTCTGCCTTGATAAAATTTGAAGAATTGTTTTTAGCTTTACATAGTGTGTTTAGCATGTCTCCTCTGCAGGATAGAGTACTTCTACAGACAAGACAGTAGCTTCCTAAAACTGCTTAAAAAATAGATCTTACAGTTTGACACACTACCATTGTTTTGTCAGAAGCTTAAGCCCTTCGGCTTTTTCAGTGGAAAGCATAGACTATATAATGGATCCAGAGTTGTTGAAAACATGATGGAGAGCAGCATTGAACTGATCAGTTACGTCAGAGTCCAGAGTCAACCAATCATAGCAGACTGGGACCACGTGAGGACATTAGGAAGAGGGCCTTAAGGTTACAGGAGCTTCAACAGAGCATCTCAGACAGACTGAGAATACAGGTGGATCAGGGTACTCTGTATAGAGTACTAGGGTGTTTTTATAAAGAGTCATTTAAACAAAATCAAATATTTTTGAAATGTGAAACATGCTTTTGGCAGTATCATCTCAACTTGAGAGGGATGGTCATTATGCGCGAAGTGGGACTCACTGGTTGATTCATACAGTCACATCATACAGGAATGATCTTAGTTAAAAAATCAGGTTCATGTCACTTTTGCCTGCAGTTTGAATTTAAAGTAAAGCTTATTGTATGAACCTCTCATAATAAAAAGGTACGTACAGTATTTAACTGTGTGAATGTTTGGACTCTGCAATTTAAATCACAGATACAAAACCATGACATATGCTGCATGTATGCTCCATGTAGGAGAACAAAATAAGCCAACACATAAGAAAACCTTCACACAAACGAAGAAGAGGAACATAAGTATTCAGATTGGTGCGTCGTTTTAATATTGTGTGAGACTGTATTAGGTGATAAATAATTTCATAAGCTCAATCCAAAAGTGTGAAGCTGTTGGCAGAAAACAGTGCGTGTCCTGTGGATGGTGATGCTATTGACTGCCAAATACTAAATATATTTATTTTGATGCCTCCTCGCTGCTGACAGCTCAGCAGCTTCTGTTTTTGGGTTATCCTTCTGTCCTCTGTCTTTTTGGGCTTTTTCCATGAGCTGGATATCTTAAATATGCCTTTAAAAGGAATGTCTTTAACCTTCCACTAGTGGCCAATCTAACTTAAGAATGAATGATTTCGATTTTAGAGGTCAAATGTCAAAGATGAAGCTCATTGGGACTCATGTTGATCATTTGTTTGTGATCGTAATATCACAAATGTTTGGGAATGTTTTCTTTTTTGCTCAGATTTTCTTTGACTTCGAGGTGAATGTATTAGCTCAAGCATGCTTCAAGAGATTCTCTTTAAGTAATTTGACTCTGTGAGTAATCGATTAGATTTTGGAGGTCATACATCAGAGTTGAAGGTCATTGTGCCTTATCCCTTAAATGTGAATGCAATATAAAAGAAAGAAAAATAAGAAAAGAAAATATTGATACACCATGTTTTGCAATATTTTACAGTGCAATAATGTATTGATATTCTGTTAAACAGTATTGATATTTTTAAGTCTTAATTTGATAGAAAATGTTGACATTTTTTCCTACCTACTGTTCAGCCATTTGACCCTCCATCCCTCTGTTAGATATTTTAATGTTTTTTTGTCATAGAGATAATAAAGTTTGTACATGTTGCAGGGACTATGCGTTATATAGATAATGCTGATTACTAACTAATTTTTTTGTACGTGTTTGCTTTAAGTCATTAATACAATTGAAGTCTTTCAAAAATAGGAATTAATTATGATAAATAAATCAAGATGCATGGCACAATAAGTTAATCCCGTTACTGTAGGCCCCCTACAGATGCAACTTCCTGTAGTTTGGTTGGCCCAGTGCTGCACCCATGAAGGATTCATGTTGGGTTTTGGATATGTTTGTATATGTGTATATTTTTATATTTACATACTGTATGTATCAATGCATATATGTGTATCTGTAAAGTTCAATTTTTTTTCTATCGTAAAGTGTTGTGAGAAAACACTTGTTATAAGATGTCACTATACAAATAAAGATTTACTGATAATCAGTAGCTTGTAAGCACAATTATTTATAGGATTTCCTTTAAACGTTGCAAATCCATCCACTCTGACTCCAGGATTGATTTGTTAGATGTTAGAAAACAGGGATGTTAATTTATAAGATTTTAACGACCCTGTTAATCGACCCAATTCTTTAACGATTCCCTTATTGATTCCTGTAGATTTTCCGTGTGGGCAAATGTTGGTCTGTAGATTTTTAGTGTCAACAATGTCAAACAGACATCAGCACAGATAACTGCTTCTGTGAGTTGTTGGTGTTTCCACTCACTTCAGGTTGTGCAGCAGGCACCTTTTGTAAAAAAATTAAGCCACAATTGTGACGCATCTGAACCCTGTCAGTGGAAGGAATTGATAAGGGAATTGATGAGCAAAAAGACTCATGATATTGATTCTTTGATGGAGCTGTTAACGATTCTCAACTGGAATCGGTTTTCGATTTCCATCCCAAGAAAACATGTTTCTAATATTTAGGTCATATGACCTCGTGTTTATCCCTTGATTGTAAATGAAGCTTAGCAAAAGTTCAGTTAGGAAGACTATCTCTTCACGCATGCGCCTTTGAACCACTATCCTCCTGCTCCAAAACTCATTATCCTTTTCATCCAATCACAATCAGCCACAATCTCTCTATATCCAATCAGCCTTTAGCTGTCAAATTTTAAAGTACTCACTCTCTCTGTTCACCCAGCTGTCATTCAACCCGAGAAGTTCTTCCAACCCACCTCCACCCCTCTCACCACCTCATCGGGATACTGGTCATCTTCTACGAAATCTTCAACCTTCTCACCACCACAAGTGTCTAGGCTCCGGGGAAGTCGTCTTTCATGGGAAGCTTCTAATCCATCCTGCAGCTTCCTAAGATGTTTTACTTCCTGTGGGGTCTAAGCGCCAAAGACTATTTCTGTGCACCATAAATTCATTCTGTCTTTTCATTATTAGTCTATCCTAATTGAAATGCATTATTTTGAGAAAGCTTAAAAGAATTTTCTTTTAGCTCTGGAGGAATGTCAACCCCAACTTGAGGATACATTTATTATCTTCTAGAGGTCAAACGTCACTGTCATTGGAACTCATGATCAGAGCATTATCTTAAGGGCACTGTAAGTTATTCTCTTGAAGTGTTTCACAAATATCCACTCTGACCAAAGCTTGAGCTGAGTGGATGTTGGAGGTCAAAAATAAACTTATCAGGCCTCACATTGATCCAGCTCATCTAAAGTCTCTATGTACCACAAAACCACAGAGACCCCTCCAGCCCCTCTTCTTCACCACTTTTGTCCTGCTACAGTATGGTAGTTGTATACATTGCAGAGGCATAAAGCTGCCAGTCGGTCGCTCCACCCATGTTTCTGTAACTGTGCCGACCTCTGAACCGAAGACTGCTCTCTGGCCAGAAGTTCTTCTCTTTGCCTCTGCGTCCTCCTTTCGATGAGCTCCTCATCTGTAAACTCTGGCTCGAAACTGTAAGGACACCCATCATATTCAAAGTTCTCGTCGATAGATATTTGTCCATTTTGCACAAAACTGGAAGAAGGAAGTTGTTGGGTAGCCGCAGGTCGCCCCTGAAACAATGAGCCGTACTGCGCATGCGTGGCAGCCGTAAAGAAAGTTTTCAGTTCAGAGGTCAGCACAGTCACAAAACATGGGTGGAGCGACGCCGGACTGACCATGATGAAATATTGGTGAAATAAATGAGTTTTTGGACGATTAATGCAGTTTTAGGAGCAGCGCTACATGCCCCGTGTGCTACCATTATACGGATGTCAGCCGTTCGATTTTGGATCTAAATATCTCCCGAAGCACTGTTTGGATCAGGAAAGCCTTCTGGGTAGGTATATTGTTCTACTTCATTCTATAGACAATGTGAAAGCTGTAGAAACCAAACTTATCCTTTAAGTAGTTTCCTGATTAACAAGCTGATGAATCAAATAATTGCTGTGATAGCTGCAAGCAGATGAAAAATGACTTCATCAGATTTTACAGAACACAAACCAGCTCCAGCTTTCCTTCTTACATCCTTGACTTTTCATTCTTAATTTCCTGCACACACACACAAGCACACATTCTTCTGAAGACTCTAGTATAAGAGAGGGGCGAGGGGCCCCAAGCAAAGTGAATTTACCTATAATGAGATCCAGACAGGCTTTTGTGCTGGATGCTGACGGCTACCTCTGTGGATTACAAATCATTTCCCCTCCATTGTTCATTTCCTCTCCTCTTCTGTCTCTCTTTACTGCTAACGAACAGACGCTCTTAAACTATAAACAGCATCTCAAACAGCCCTGTCTTTCAGTTTCACCACTCCCCCTTCACTCTCTCACCTTATCTCTCACCTCTCTCTGTGTTTAAGCCGCTATCACATCTGGCAACTCGTGTGCGTTACTCAGGCAGCCAGAAATGTGAGGTGTGCCGTGAAACAGGCTGGAAATATGTCAGCATACGGCGAGACAGAGGAAAAAGGAGGGCCAGGCTTACCGGTTTGCTGGCCCAGCAGGAGGATGTTCCTATCACAGCACTGTCAGAGAGCAGGAAGTTCTCTGCAGACACACAAACACACAGTGTCGACTTATGCACACACATTTAAATATAGAGGCTGCTGAAATCTGAAAGAGGAAACGTTAAAGGCAGAAGTTTGTTCACAGGAAATAGAAAACAGTATAGAGTCTGAGGCACCAGGCTATACTATTGCCATGTCGGTTTTGGTAGATCAGTAGTGGCTTTGCTCACTGAGTAATAGCTTAAAGTTGAGCACCTGTGATATATTTGGCATACATATCAATATTTATTTGTGGAGTTCTTGCAAGCTTTTTGCAAGTTATAGGTGAATTCAGCTTGAAATGCCTCATTGATATTCAAAATTTTTGTCCTATGACAAGAAATTTTTCAGTTTCCAACAAGTTTTTTAAAGATTTTAAAATGTGTTTGTTTTTCCGACAGGTGGTCCAATGAACTTGTTAAGCACTGTCTCTGCATTGGCTTCATAAATTGTTTAGAAAAGATTTAAAGGTCATTTTATTTATTTTAGGTCTCTTAGTTGTCTTGCTCTTTCTTGTTTATCCAATTCACTTTTGTCCTATGAGTCCAGTAAAACCCTCAGGTTTGGAAGTCAATCAAACAATCAACTGATCTTTATTTGTATAGCCCCAATTCATACCAGGTGTTGTCTCAAGACACTTTTCATTTTATAGCTACACATACAGTCCTGCCCAGTATTATTGGCACCACTTCATTATTTTCATCACTTTAACAATATCTTCTGAAAATAAATAAATAAATTGAAATGTACAAAATTTATGTCATCAGGATCTTTTAAGTGAAGGTCCAAAACACTTTAACAAAAAAAAAACATTTTTAAAAGTTACATATTGTAATTTCAAAGAGGGAACTGAAAAAAAGCATGTGCAGCAATAATGGCACCCCTCTTCAGTATGTTGTTGCACACCCTTTGACCCTGATGACAGCCTCCAAATGTTTCTTGTAGCCATCTACCAGCTTCTTGCACTTCTCAGCTGGTATTTTCTCCCACTCTTTCTATGAAAATTGTTCAAGCTCTTGAACATTTGCAGGTTTCTTTTCCCCAATGGCAGATTTCAGCCATACCAAAGATTTTCAATCAGATTAAGATCAGGACTCATTGCTGGCCATTTTAAAACAGGCCATTTTTTTCCTTTTCAACTATTCCTGCCTGCTTTTGGATGTGTGCTTTGGGTATTTGTCTTGCTGGAGGGCCCAGCATCTTCAACTCAAACCAAGTTTTCTTACACTGGATCAGACATTTTGCTCTAAAATTTCTTGATAATTCTCTGATTTGATGATTCCTGTGATACGGTCAAGGCCTCCAGTAACCGATGCAGCAAAGCAGCCCCAAACCATTATGGCACCTCCACCATGCTAAATTGTTGGTAGAGTGTTCTTTTCCTTGTAGGCTTCAAATGGTTGCAATTAAGACTGCCTATTCTAAATATGACTGCATGATCATAGTAGCTAATGACATATAATTTACAAAACTTAATATGTGAACATTAGTTCTGCCAAGTTTGAGTCTGATAAAGTGATGCAGAGCAAAGTTAGAGAGGTTTGTAAAGAAGCTGTTTGTACTGTCACATTGTGTACATAAACTTCATAGGTGTCAATAATGATGAGCAGGACTACATGCATAGTTACATATACATGTATAAAATACATATATGCATAGACATAAATCCATCATGAGTAGCAGGCCAACCAAACTACAGGAAGGTGCATCTGTAGGGGGGTTTACAGTAACAACGGCAAGAAAAACCTGTTTAGCAGATGGAGCTCCCGTCTCATGTTGAACAGCCATCAAACAAAAGCTGTGTTTGGTGTGTGGGTGAGGGAAGTTAGGTGGGCAGAGACAAGTAGACTAAAGTAAGAATTGAAACCAGGTAGTGGTCCTTCATTGTTCCCAAAGTGAAAACTAAAACATGGTCATTATTATGGCCCTCGTCTGTGGGACAGTCAACCTGGAGACCTGGGAGCAGCACCTACTGTTCATATTTTAAAAGCAGACTCAAGACCTACCTAGCTTGGCTTTTAACTGACTGTTTTTCTTATTATTTCATCCTATTTAATTATGTATTTTAATTCTATCAATCTGTTTCATTTCTCAATTTCGGTTTCTGATTTACGGTTTCAGAATTGCATTCTTTGTCAGTCAGCTTTCTTTTCATTAGCAGATTTTATTACACATTTGGTGTTTGGCTCATTTGACCATGTGTTTATATCACATTTGTATTTTATTTATGAAGTTATTTTATTTCCTTCTTTAGTATTTCTATTTCATTTATAATGATTGATTATGATTTTTGTGTTGTTTTTTTTCGCATTGTGTCATTTTATTCTTCACTCCTGTATTTCCTCATTTTTAATTCAAGATAGCGTTTCCTCAGTCCTCTAATTCTTTTTTCTTTGTAATATCCACTTCATGTCTTTGAGTGTGTGTTCCAGTGAGAGTGTGTGCTGTATTTGGTGAGGGTGGTTAAGGTCTTTTTCCCCCTTCTGTTCAATATTATACTTTCCTTTTTTTTATTTAGTTTTTTATTTGTTATCACCTCTTTGTGCTACAAGACTAGATGTGAAAAATGTGACACAAATAAAGTTTGATTGATTGATTGTACATGTAATCCCCAAAAATGTCTTTATTTTTGTGTAATGATTATCTATGTTTTGGAGAGAAAAAAATACCTGTATCACTCATTGAAGGATCAAATATTATACAGTGTGTGTGTCACAGTAAGGGGAACAGACAAATCTGGTTCAGGAGAGACTTGGTGTTCTTCACAATGAAAATAAAACTGAGTCCGAGTTTGATATAATCACCAAACTGTATCAGGGATTGGCAAAAACCAGTCTCATGCACCACCGCGTGCACTTGTCTGTACAATGCAAGTTATTTTCAGTCCAGTGAGGGACAAACAGTACAAGTTTTCAAAGGCTGATGTCCACTTGTAAACACTGTCTTCACTTCCTTGAGCAGCCTCTCACATGCAGCTGTTAACCCCACACATGAGGTCATCGAGGACTAAGGCATTTTTACACTCCAAGTCTTCCCACAGTCCCCTCACAACAAACAAAAACAGCTCCCTACACACACTCTGACATGCACACAGAGGAGTGGAGAGCTCCAGAGTGGAGAAGGTTGGCTGACAAGGTGCTGATAATGAGCTGACAATGTCTGGCTTCAATCCACCGTGTCAGAGCAGTGTGGCAGTTTTCAGAGCAGAACGGGGACTGGAGGAATGCAGTCAGACATTAAAGTAATTCTCACTGTTTGTTTGAGAGCACTTGCTGGACCAAATCGGATATGTTTAAATGCAGTGGGACGACTCACAAAGACTGAGACAGGAGTACCAAATCCTGTCATCAGGTTTTATTGCTTTATTTTAGATTGCAAATCAAATGTTAAGAATCTCATGAATCATCAAAATTTCACCGCCTACCAGCTGCAAGGACCTATTGCCATCAGAACTGCTTTAATTATTCATGGCAGAGATTCAGCAAGGTGCTAGAAATATTTTCATTGCCGCAGATTTGTCAGCTTCACATCCATGATTCTCATCTCTCTAACCAGTACATCCAAAAAGTCCTCTGTTAGATTGAGATCTGGTGCCTGGAGGCCACTGGAGTAGTTTTGAGTGGCTCCTGGTGTAGTCCTCAGCAGCTGGAGATCATCTGCTTCAAGATTTGACATGTGCATTAGAAATGGTCTTCTACATATATCAGGTCAGGCAACTGTAACCTAGCTATTTTTTTTATTTCATACACATGCACACTGTATCTTTACACATTTATAAGGTTGTGAAGTTCAGTGCCCATCTGCACAGCTCTTCACCATGGCTTTTGCATGTATTGTTGGGTTGTGTTTTTGTTCCTTTTTGTACCTAATGTTTTGGAAACATCTTCAGGGAATACTGGTCATGGCGCAGGGGAGAGGTGATAGTTAGTCTTAATGTGGGTCTAGGATTTTTTCTAGGATCTGTTAACAGCGCAAGATAGGGCAGTTTTCTACAGTTTTAAAGGTGTAGTCAGCGATGTGGGAGAAAACGAGTGGAGAGGTTGTTTATAAACGAATTTAGACCCGCCTCTCCCTTCATACCTCACCCCTGGCTCCACCCCCGAAAGCTGATGGACGAGCATCGTCATGGAAACGTCCGTAGAAACTGCGTAGCAGACCACCGTAGCTAAGGTAACCCCGACTCGTCAGACAAATCGACTGACAATATTGATAACATCAAGACAACAGTACATTCTGACAGATTAGACAATAAGATGAATGCCTAACGGCTGTTACTGTTATGTGAAGCACCACAAAGCTAATGTTGCTTACCTATCCAGCAGAAAGACGGCGACATCCACATCTGTTTTTAGGTCTTTCAATTGGCGGAGTTCCCTCCACCGTCAGAAAGCAACACCAATGTTGACCCAGGTCTTCGCTCTTTCATGGTCATAGCCCTTCTTTTTCACTTTCTGCTCCTCTGACCTTTTTCTTTTGGACTGTTTTTCAGCCATTGCTACTGCACATATTGTATCTCTCTCTAACGCTAACTGCACAGCCCCCCCCCCCCCCCCCCCCCCATCTGATCTGTGCATGAGTATGATCGCCACCTGGATGTGTGTGTGTGTGGGAGGGGGGGGTGCCCTGTTTTGGTGACTCGGCCCGAGCCACAGTATTTACCTGCTGAAATTCAGAGCCAAAGCTGTGTATTGAAACCGGACTTTTTTTTTCAACATGCTGTCAGTGGGGACATCTTGTGGATGGAGAGGAGAAACACGGTGAATTTGACAAATACTGCATTAAATTAGAAGATCGCTGACTACACCTTTAATAGTAATTGAAAGGGTGTACTCAGTAAAAAGCCAGCAAGTCTGATGATTTGTCCCTACGTTTTTCAGTTACTGCTTAATATGAAAGATTTTTTGAAAATGCCAGACTCCTCATGTTTATTTCATTTCCAGCAGTTCAGCAATCAGTCTGGACAAAAGCATCTCAGCCTGAGAGTGACATCAGGGGAAAATGGCTGCCCTGGCTGGTATGAGTTTAGCGCACAAGTACTCCACACTCTGTCAGAGGCTTTATTGTCTGAAATCATTACTCACCCCTGAGTTATTTATAAATATGTATCTATGAAAAGGGATAAAAATTCAACTTTGAAAAGCATACAAGTGCCATGTGACTGCATCCGATCCCCCTGCAGTTGGAGTGTGTTAAGAGTGTGAGGTGATGAGCTGTTAGTTCTGTTACAGAGAGTCGTCCCACAGAGTGTGAGGTCACATGAAGGGAATCCATCCACTCCACTCATACTGTGGTCTTTGTTTTTGTCATATGCTACACGCCCACGGCTACAGTTCAGACTTCAGGAATGTAAGCGTGTAATTGACATGAAGCACAAATGACACACACAATAGGCCAACAGTTTCTGTCAGTATTAGCAAAGCATTTCTGAGGCTTTACAGTCACCGTGCTGCCTTCTTCTGACCCTGAATGAAGAGATTTGGTTTAAATGGGATTGTTTGTCAAGGGTTTATACAAAAATGTGCATCATGATAATGAGTTTTTGTGGAATTCCAACAATCTCCGGGTGTCAGCTACAGCTCAAGATGACTTTACCCAGTCCTTGATGGTTAATCATTTCAGTGACTTGGTAATCATTTGTTTTGATATTTTCTTGGCATTCTGGGTCACGGAATACAGAAGGTACCCTCTGACATTTTTGAAAACTTTTTTGATAGTTTCATACAAAAATGTGTCCATGACCAGTCTACTCTAAAGCCCAACATGAGTAAAATCACTCCTTTTCCTCTTTTAGTCGTCCATCTTTCAAAAATGTGTGGTCAAACAGTCTTTTTAAATGGTATTTCCTTTAATGATATCATTAGGAAAAATGTCACTTTCCCCAACTGAGAAGCGGACCTTAAACTACATGTTTGCTTAATCCACAAGCAGCCCCTCTGTGACATGGCATAGCATGTCACAGGAGACATTTGAGCCTGGTATTTAAATGCTGAAGCAATACAGAGTGCTTGAGAGGGACACAGTCAGACATAGCTCATTCATATTTACATTATACAAAAATGGACATGGAGGAAAACTGAGAGTTTTAGGCCGCATCCGCACGAACCAAACCGAGGTCTAAATGCATAAGTTTTTTGCTAAATCTGCGTATCATCCATACGAAGACGGCGTTTTGGGGGTCTGTATACGATCGTTTTTGAAACCAGGTTCCAGAGTGGAAAGATTTTGAAATGTCGTATACGCAGCTCCGTGATTACTGGCTCTCCGCAAGTTTTCAGATACGCTTACGTCATAGTTTCATATCCTCATTGACACGCATGCGCCACACGCGGCAACGACAATGGCGGCGTACGTGTAGCATATGTGCAGATGAAGCTAGTGACCCTACTATCCCTGTCAGCAAAATCTCCTTCTTCTCAATCACCACCAAGTTGAATAAACAATTTTCGAGGACACATTACGGCACTTTATGATCACTTTATCACAATCTCTGTTTACAACTTTTGCCGCAAGTGCGCATGCCCACTGTTTTTTCGTCTGTTTTCGCTTGTTTCCGTCATATCGTTACAGCGGCCCTAGAGGTCTGGCATGTGTTTTACAGCGTTTTGATGCGTATTGAGTGCATTCATATAGACGCACACATTTTCTGAGACGCCTTCGTCTTTATGACGATCGTTTTGGAAACTGTTAGGCGTTTTGTCTTCGTGTGGATGGGGCCTTCGTTGTGTTTGCATCTTCTTTGCACAAGAACGGTGTCCTTAGTGCCTGTTAACTTTTGAAACTGGAGTCCAGAGTGAAAAGTTTGAAAACATTTTCATCTCCGTGTAAACAGGAATCTCCATTGTCATGGCCAACTGCTGATCAGCATGTGTGCTACTAACTCTGCTTGGTTAAAAATAAGAATCAAGCTCAATTAAATAAAATAAATGAAAAATAATTAGAAGACCCTAAAAATAACCTCAAGAAGTCCAGTAAAAAAGAAAACGTATATTTTAAAATGGCAAAATAACCACTGTGTTTAACTTACACATAAGCATGGTCTGCAACCGAATCAAATAAATTATAAACAAATTGGAGTAGGCTTCATGTATCGGAGTGCTTATATCAGAGGTTTTAGATGCAGGCCGATATAATCCGATCTGATATTGGACCTCGAAGACCTTGATATTTTACGTGGAATTTCCATGATGTAAAAAAAGTAAAGACCTGAAGGGGGATTTCATGGAGCATCATCTGTACTTTAGAACAGCCTCGACTGTCTTTTATTTAGAAGTTTCAAGTATTAGTTGGCTGGATGAATTAATTAAACCGCAGTGCAGTCTCACAAGTTGCCTAAATATCTCAAAGATGTCCAGGTGCAGCTGGGAGGAAGGGCTTCTGCCTTGGGGACCTCAGATCTTCTCCTCACAGATGATTCATCTGTTTCATCTGGCCTCTCCAGCAGTGAACTGCCAGCAGACACCAGGTCAGCTGCAGCCAAGTGCAAAGCTGTCAGCATCAGGGTCAGTGCCTCTAAGTCAGAGGTCATTATTCTCTGTTGAAGATGGTGAATTGCTCCCTCTGGATCTGTAGAGCAGGGTTTCCCACACATAGATGATACCTGTGGGGGCCATCTCAGGCATTTTGACAGACCACCAAAGTATTTTTCCAACCACTTTCTTTGAAAATCCAGATGGAATTACGATCCCAACACAAGAGAGAAACAGTCACTCCTGCCTTTCTCCTCCCCACCCAGAAGCACTCAGCATATCCCATTGCCACGATAGCGATGGAAACTGGTAATAGCACTGCTGCAAAACTGAAACATCACTTGAAAACTGACTTTCTGTTCCCTCAGTTGCCCTCTTGGTGCTGCTACTGTTGACTACATGTGCCTGCACTGGATTATTTATTTATTTAAATAGCTGTGTATTGTGTATGTATTTTACACAGTACATTGTCAGGGATGGGGAGACTGTTTTTTGCACTTTATTTTTATTTCTTTTTGCTATGCAGTGTTTGATTGCTCTGAGCATAATCTTGTTGTGTGTATTATGGCAATGGCAATAAATAAATGAATTGAATTGAACTGAGAAGCTCTCTGATTCTTTTCTCTTATGGGTGATAAAAAATGGCCAAATGTGATACAATATCTCCTTATAAATTTTATTTATTTATTTTTTTAAAAGGTTGATTATGTTGCAATTAAAAAGTCTCATGATGCTCCTCCTTTTAACAAATTTACCGTAGAAGCCCCAGGAACATATCATTAAAGCCTAAACTTGAAAACTGTAAGTAAACTGGAGATAAAACAATGACAGGATGTCACTCTGGTAGGTGTTAAACATGCCACCTCCTGTAAAATGGAGCACTTCTGTGAAGAAGACATAAAGATAAATAAGGATAGGTGATAAAATATTTCTTATAACCATTGATTACTGTTACATACTTTGTTTTTAAGTCATTTAAGAACTTGCTTTGCCATGTTTGTATCTCTTAGTATTATGAGGCATTAAAATATAACACATAGTATTAGTAAAATAATATATTTGGAAACAATGAAGAGGGTCACACATTTGTGCTTTAAAAACTGGTCAACATTCAGTCTTTTGCTGGATTGAAATAATCTTAAATTGGCTTTATTTTTGTGTTAAATTGTGAATATTTCATTGTGTTTGAGTTAAAATATACTGATGTTGGTATATTCCTTTTTTTATAAGGAATATATTTATTTATATTTTCTATTCTTTTTTATTTATACATTTCTTTAATCATTGAGAGTGCCCAATAATATGTTATAGTGTGGCCTTCAGGTACTATAAAAAGTATGCGGTCCTCTTTGTAATCAAAATTTCCCACCCCTGACCTATGCATTTCATGCCTTAATTTTTTTATTTATCTTATTTTATTATATATCATCTTACTGATTTACCTGTACAGCACTTTGGCTTATCGAGCTTATTTTGAAAGTGCTATAAATGAAGTTGTACTGTATTATTTTAAAATGAAGATGGCAGGAACAAAATGCACACAACAGGGTCAACTTAAATAAAGGAGCAAAAAGAATGAAGGTGGTAGTTAGGAAATATCTGAAGTATTATATGAACCATAGTACATCAGTACAGGTAAAAGTTCAGTAATGTACATATTAGTATCATTAATGAAGAAGACTGTTTTAATAATGAGATGAAGAGGTGAATAACACCTCTTCATCTGTCTCTTTTATGACAGCTTGTATGAATGTTGTGGGTATGTGTGTGTGGGCGCAGGTGTGTGTGTGTGCGTATGTTGATGTTCGCAAGTGTGTGTCTGGATATGTCTCTTTATTTGTGGGAGGGGATAGCCGGGCTTCCTGTTTTTACGTTGTTTTTAGCCTCTGTGAGGCACTTTTTGTTGCTTTTAAGTATGAAAAGTGCCTTATAAATAAAGTTTGATTTGATTTGATTTGAATAAATATATGACAAATCACATGAGGAAGAAGAGAACATTACAGTACATAAAGGACTTATAAAAAAATAGTAAGATAATACATGAAAAGGTGGAAAAACTAGACTGAGAATGATGATAAATAAGTGAAGGGGGTAAGAGCAGCAGCGATTACAGCTATATTTAAATCTCAGCTCATATTATTTGAAGATATCTCTATATGACTTTCTTTTTATCATTTCAGCCCTAATAGCCTTAAAAAGAAATATAAACAAACCTGAAGTTTGTCAAACAGCTTTTAAAATGTGAGGTGACTTCGTGTCATGTGCAGTCAGCAATGTGCTTTTAATAGCAGATCTGAGGTGGCGGATCACATGCACACAGGAGGAACAGATGGTCAAAAGGGCGCCAAAAGCTCATTTTGTACCAGGACACCACAGTGGTTTAATCAGGCCTGGTTTGTAATACTCCTTAAATCAGTAGAGACCTTATCAGATACACATATGGACCCACATTAGACACCACAAATGGCATATGGGCACAGGGAGTCACAGAAGTAGAGATATCACCATCTTGGCAATGCTTTTCTCATAAATAACATTTTCAGTGTTTAGGCAAAAGTGCCATATGTTGTGAAATCTCCTGAGTTAGTTACAGTGTTTGTGACAGCTGACTGCTTGTCCAGCTGTGTGGTCAAAGAGCATGATCCTCGCTACAACCATTCAGTTGATATAATTTGCTGGTTTGATGCTCCAGAGAGGGATAAACAGGCTGTGTAATTACTCTGCTGTGACAGTGTATCATTGTCACCGTCAGCTGGCCATGTAATGGAATCTCAGGGATATAAAACACACTGATTCACCCCACAATTCACTTTACACCACCAGGCTGCCAGGCTCTTAACTCCCAGCATCACTGTGGCGCTCTGCGGTTGCCTGGCAACTAACGGAAATTGGAGGTGCCTTTGAATAAGGGCATTTTTAAGAGGTGATTTATACAAGGACCTTGATGATAAATGTCGTCATAAATCTGGAACCTTCCCCAGGTCGTTTTTTAGGTCTACGTCATAGGAAGTTCTAATTCTGGTCACGGACTCAGCAGACGCAGAGCTGCAGATCTGGTGGATGTAGAAGAGAGGGGCTCTTTTGAGAGTGCAGGGAACATTTTAATGATACAGTGCAAAAATAAAAAAACAGAGGAAGGGAGCATGGCCTGTTTCCATGACATCGTAAACAGGAAATGGGAAGGGTCCAGTGTGGCCAGAGCAGACGAAATCAGCATGGAAGTTGCCAGAGAGGTCAGAACTTTCCCATGATCCACTTTAAGTTACTAAAACACACAATTATTAAAAACAATGAAACACACCCAAGCCTCAATAACGAACTGCAAATCTGACGTCCTTAAATCTAATCCTACTGACAGATTTCCCACATTTTCTCACTATAATAGTTTGTGTGCTGTTCAGTGCTGTTTTTTTTGGTAGGTTAATCTTAGGGGTGCACATTATTGGATTTTGCCTACAACCTTACTTTATGTGATAGTTAGAGAGTTTGCTTCGGATTGTTGAGACTTGTTGCTTTGCATGAACTTGATGGTACAGTTTCAAATTCTGCCAAAGTGTACAGCTGATAACCTGGCTGTAAAATCAACACAAATAATTATTTCTGCCAATATCAACACTTAACTTTTTTCATAATTATGCTTTGAATATCAAGTAATCTTTACTTATTAATGATGTGCCTTAATTTATAATTTAAGAAAAACATTTTTTTTTTTTACTTTTTGCTAAGTTTAATGAAAAGATATACATTGTGTAATGTCCCTTTACAAAGATTAACTGGTTAATTAGTCACTTGGTCTGTCAGGTGGTTGTTTGGTTCATTGGTTTGTCAAATAGTGGCTGGTTAATAGGTTGGTCAGTCAGGTTGGTAGATTGATTTGTTGGTTGGCTTAGCAGTTGGTTTGTAAGTTAGTTGGTTAGTTGGTCAGTCAGTCAGTCAGTCTGATGGTTGTTTGGTTGGTCAGTCAATTAGTCATTGGTTAATTGGTTGTTTTTTAAGGCTGATGGTAGTTGGTTGGGTGATTGATGTGTTAGTTTTCTGAGCAGTTGCCTGGTTGGTTATTCAGTAGGTTGAATGGTTGTTTGGGTATTTGGTTGGTCTTTTGCTTGGTTGGTTGGTGTTGGGAGGTTAGTTTGCTGGCTGGTCTGTCAGGTGGTTGTTTGGTTCATTGGTTTGTCAAATAGTGGTTGGTTAATAGGTTGGTCAGTCAGGTTGGTAGACTGATTTGTTGGTTGGCTTAGCAGTTGTTTTGTAAGTTAGTTGGTTTGTTGGTCAGTCAGTAGGTCAGACGTTTGTTTGATTAGTTGGCTGGGCAATTGGCCTGTTGCTCAGTCAGGTTGTTGGTCTTAGTTGGTAGTTTAGGTACTAGCTTGGCTGTTTTGGGTGAGTTGTTGATCTGTACTTGTAGTACTTGGCTTGTCAGTCAGTTGATCTGATGATTGGTTGGTTGGTTGGTTGGTTGGTTGGTTCATCAGTCAACGAGCCAGTCAGTCAGTCAGGTACTTGGTTTGTTTGAATGGTTGGTCAGTTGGTCAGTCATGTGGATAGTTGGTTGGGTTCATGGGTGATTGTTGTTTGGTTGGTCATTCAGTTGTCCTGGTGATTGTTATGTTAGTTTTTTGTTTGGTTGGTCAGTTAGTCTGCCAGGTAGTTGATGGTTAATAGTTTGGCTGGTAGGTTGGGCAGTTGGTTAGTTTGTTGGTCATATAGTGACTTGGTTGGTGGGTCTCAGTTGAGAAAGTGGTTGGATGGAAATGTGGTTGTGTGGTTGGTTGGTTGGTTGGTTGGTTGGTTGTTTACTCTGTCAGTCAATCAGTTGGTCCAGTGGTTGTATTGTTGATTATTTGGTTGGTTGGTTTGATCATTTAGTCAGTCAGGTGGTGAGATGAATGGATGGTTGGTAGTTTGGTTGATCGGTTTGTTGGTCAATCATTTGGTCCAGTGGTTGTGTAGTTGTTTGTTTGTTTAATTAGTCAGTCATTCAGGCGTTCCCATGGTTGCTTGATTGGTTAGCTGGTCAGTTGTTCTGTGATTGTCTGGTTTGTTTTTTGGTTAGTTGGATAGATAGCTAGTTGGTTTAGGGGTTTCTTGGTCAGCCAAGCTTATGGTTAGAAGGTTGGTTGATTGTTAGTTAAGAGGTTGATTGTTAGAATGTAAGGCAAATAATGTAGACTTGTGTATGGAATTAATTTATAATGTACTTTATTTATTTAGACTACATTCATCATAATCAATCAATCACTCAATCAGTCTTTATTTGTATAGCGCCAATTCATAAGTAGTGTTATCTCAAGACACTTTACAACAGAGCATAAAACTCTTCATTTTATGGATACACATATATGCATAGATACATGCATACATATAAAATACACATATACGTATATATGCAAATATATACATCCAACACCAACATGAATCCATGTAGCCAATTATGAATCCCTCCATCATGGCGGAAAGAAAAAACCTTCTGTTAAGCAGCAGGAAATCTTGAATGTGGATCGCAGTCTCATGATGAACAGCAAATCCACGCAATGCTGTGTTGGGTGTGTGGGTGAAGGAAGGGAGGGAAGAGGAGACAAGTGGACTACCGTAAGAACTAAAGTTAGCGACAGATCCATGAACCATAGACCTGTCGTCGTCTAATTTGTTTCTGTTGAAAACAAATTTACAAGAGGTTTCATGGAAGAAACAATTGACAATATTGTTCTACACAACATTTGTCAGTCACCACCCCGAAAAAAAGGCCTCTCTGATTATTCTGCACCACCCAGGGAACAATTTGGAAAATCAGAAACTGAAAAAACTACCACCCTGTGCTTTATGATCTGCCATATGATCTAATCCATCCATAACCTCCAACAATCCACCATCTGTTTTTAAAATGTTTCCAGTTTGAATGCATTTCTCTCAAATTACATCCCTCTCCACAAATGAAACTCTGCTACACTAATAAAGTTTGACTTGATTTGACTCCTTCCTTTTGGGGATTTTCCTCTTTTTACCCCTTTAGTATCAGCGATGGCGGTCCTCCTGGTGGCTCCTCCATGCTGGTCCCATCATCTTCTCCACTGCAGTCACCATGCCAACATCAGAGAGGAGGAGGCCTTTTCTGCGGGGCCCAAAGAGACTCGATGAGGTCCTGGGATAATTAGCAGCTCATTATGGAGCCCGGTGAATAGAGCGACGAGCTGAAGGAGCCACGAGGGAGAGAGCGATGGAAAACACACCGGATCTGAGCGCACATCAAAGGGAAGCGTTCACTTTTCAGATCACATAATAAAGAGGGAAGGAGGGGGACTGAGAGAAAAGGAAATGCTGCCCTCCATTCACACCTACAAATATAGCTCATAATCCCCGTTTTTAAGCCTGTGTGTGCGTGAGAGGGTGTGTGGGTGGCTGTGTGCCTGTGTGTGTCAGTCATCATCTTTGCGTCACAGCAATCAGAGTGTTTATTTGCTCCCCCAGAGGCCTTAGCTGCTCCACAAATGCGTGAAACACAGTCAGTCCTCCCACGCAAACACACGCAGGCATATGTGCACACCACTCATGATAATGATTTAAAATTTAAGCTCTCATAAAGTACAGGAACACTGTGTGAGCACCAGAGATCTCCAGTTAAGCTATCTGTCTGTCATCCACGCTCCTGTTCCTGTATCTCGCTGTGCGCCCCTGCGTCTGTTTTGCATGCAGCCAGGCTCCAGTCACGCAGACTAAACCATCCACACCGCCGTGCCAGGTGACCCATATTGCAGAGCGGCTGAGTGTAACGGGGCATGAGCTGCTTTTTTTGTGTGTGGATCCTGAAACGCCACAGAAATGTGGACTCTGCTCTGTGCATGTGACTTGCTTGTTATTTGATGGCAGTATTTTGCATGCAATTTAGGTTAGGGGATGATAATTCATGTACAGATTAGGGATGTGCCATTTTCTTGTTTTTAAGTAAGGAAGCAACCACTCAAATGACCAATCAATCAAATAGGGATGCACATTGTTATCCATTTGTTATCCATTTGATATCACTATCATCAGATACACATCATGTTCAAAGCGAAAAGTATTCAGGGTATGTTAAGTCAGAGAGAGGGAAAAAAACATTTAAAGGGACTATGAGGAGTTTCTAAGTAATTACAAAAAAGTCTCACTTTTAGATAAATGCTGGATCAAAATACACACTTTAAGATGAGTTTTATAGCTTCAAAATAGTTTATATATTAATGCTATTCCTTAGCCTTCCGGTTGGGTCAGACAGATTGGCCTGGATACTCAATTACGGGAATAAGACAATTTAAACTGGAGCAAATTTATATAATTCGGACACGTCTTAGAGCACCGGGCTGTAAGTAGCCATATATAGCCGGCTACAAAGCTACGATACTAAGTTTTCCAAAAATTGCTTGTTGTCACACATCAAAAACTACCGCTACTTAACTAGAAAGAGATACATTACCTCGTCGCTTTGCATCCTGTAAGTTGTTGAAAAAATAAGTTTTAAAGCATTGCAGAGTTCTGAGGAAGGTCCAGGCTACAACACAACAAACACACGCTTTGGCTTCAGTCACCTCTTTTGGTGCGTTCCAGTTGTAGTCAGAAGTAGGAATTTCCTACTGGGAACTCGGTGAAACCTCGCCACCCCCGAGTTGACAATCGAATATGGATGCCCCCAGTGTGAACAGTTATTTAGCTCCTGTAATAATCAATTTATTTGAACTTATGACTGGGGTGTGTCGCTCTAGATCAGCTGTATACATAGTATTGTTAGACTTGTATTTACAAAAATGCTGCCATAGTGATAATCACATTCTTCATGTGATATTTGTGAACAACAACGCAGGGCGTGCTAACAACAGCTAACAATAGCCTGGTAGATCAGCATGTTTTTTTCCGACTTCAACTGGAACGCCGATAAGTCGGAGATGATGTCACTCCCATTTCCGAGGTTACTGGAACGCAGCATTAAGACAGTCGCCGCGCGTGCTCATGGGTAGCAGAGTCTTTACGTTGCCGGTAATAGATTCTCCTCACAGTCCCTTTAAGGAGATTGTTTTATTTTAAGAATTGTAAAAGTGAGAACTACTAGGAAAAGCTTTTGTGTATCTGTGTACGGTGTGTAACTTTGCAAATGTCTGAGTGATGAATTCAACCAATGTAGAAACAAAGAGCAGCTTAAGAAAAAGCATAAAAATGTGATTTTTAAAAGGAGCAGGGATGAGACTGTACAAAGATCACTGAAGGCTGACTTAGTTTTTTGTTTCTTCCTTTTCTTTAGTTTTCTTTATTCCTCTGCTTATGACTTGTGTTGTGCTATTACTGTGTGGTTTATTAAGTTTTTTTAATAATTGTATTATTGTTATTTATTTATTTATTTATTTATTTATTTATGTTTTTATTTATTTTATTTATTTATTATTGACTACATGTGTAAGGTGCAGGGATAGGACCAGAAAAGGTTCGACTTCCTTCTACTCCTTTTTGAGCATGCACATGACAAACTTATTTCGTGTATTGGTTGTTTTGTTTTTTTCCGTATTTAGTTATTGGTTTTTGTTCAAAAAAAAAAGATGAAGATAATACTTTCAAAAGCTACATATCAATATCAGCAAATATGAAAATTTCTTCATGCATTTTGGCTGGTATATCGGTGTAAGTTTATGGAGTTTTTGCACATTAGTTTTTATTTCAAAGAGTTCTGTCAAAGTTTAGGTCATTGCTGACCCCCACACCCCCTACACTCAATATGAGCTGCTCCCATTAGGACGGCCCTACATGGTCCGAATGAAATACAAGAGGAGATACCCCAATAAGTACCAGAAGTCATTTATTCCAATACCTGTGAACTTTTTTAAAGTAATACACCATTTTTTTTCTTTTTATGTCTTGTCTCATATCTGAGTCCATGACAAGCAGATAGACACCATGGCTGCACATGTTACAACAGGACAAAAGCTCACCCTCTGCAAATTGGCTGAGCTCAAACACTGGGAGTCAGTGGGTAGCGTTTGCCTGCCTCTGCCTACAGTCATCAGATAGAATCTTTGGCAACCTTAAACAGTCTTGTGTGCGTGGTGATGTGTTTTTTTGCTATGTTATGTAATGTTATCTATTTTTCAAATTTGATCAGCACTTTATATAATTTTCAAAAAAAAGAAATACGCAAGTACATGCATAAGCCATCGTGGATGTGCTTTGTTTCGTTGTCTTACTTGGAAGCACCTTCGTGTATCATGTCGGTTGTCGCTATTGTTGTGCTTTTTGTTTATCATAAATAAATAAATAAATAAATTGAAAAGTCCAGCCTGCTCTCTTGTTAATGCCTTCGGATAACACTTTTAACTAGAAGTGTACTCGAAGAGCACAGACCTCCGCCAGCACCACAGTCTTCTCCCATATTGTGATTTTTACCATTAATATTAGTCCTATATTTATTTCATGTAAATATTTAGATTCCTTGACCATGAAAACATACCATTAGCAATTGTTTTATAATTACCTTCGCCAAGGTTATGTTTTTTGGAAGAGTTTGTCTGTCTGTGAACAAAATAACTCAAAAACTTGTGGTTGTATTTTGATGAAATTTTCAGGAAATGTTCAGCATAGGAAAAGGAAGAACTGATTCAATTTTGGTGTTGATCCGGATCAGCGTCTGGCCGCCATGGCGAAAAATGTGATTTCTGTGAGTAACTACTGAACTAAAATAGATATCATTATGAATCCACTTGCTAATGGGATGTTTTCATGGTCAAGGAATCGAAATATTTAGATGAAATAAAGGTAGGACTAATATTTATGGTCAAAATCACAATATGGCTGAGGCTCTCCGAGTGCTTTTCTAGTGAGATCTATTTTAGTTCAGTTAGTAGTTAGAAATCGCATTTTTCGTCATGGCGGATTCAGACAGTGATCCGGATCAACACCAAAATTCAATCAGTTCTTCCTTTTCCCATGCTGAACATTTCCTGAAAATTTCATCAAAATCCATCCATTACTTTTTGAGTTATTTTGTTCACAGACAGACAAACAGACTCTCCCGAAAACATAACCTCCTGGTGGAGGAAATTAATTGGTACTATAAAAATAAAGATTAATTGATTTATTGATGGATTTTTTGATTGGTTTTAAAAAGGGGGGCTATTTCTGTGAACTGATTGTTCAGTATTTGTAGTTTTCTGTTAAAAAAGACAATTGCATCTGATAGAAATAGTTATAAAAACAGTTATTTTCATATTCATGTATGGATATTGGTATCAGCCTACCTAAATCTAATCCTATAGTGTGTCCCCGCAACCAACCATCGGACCAGCTCACTGACCAACCAAAAGCATTCTGATCATTTTGATCAAACAACTGACCACCAGTCAACCAGCCAAGAAACAATCACAGTCCAAAAAGATCGACCATCAAATTTCATCTATTTGCACAAATGTAAGGATTTCAAGGGACTTTTTCCATGTTGAAAATACATTTATTCTGTCATAGACTCCTGGTTGTTTTGCAGCATAAAGAGTGGTGCATGGATAAAGTAACTTAGCAAACCAAGATGACAGTATTGTACGGATTCCCTCTTCAAACAGACAAGTACTTTTCAGGAGGATTTGGGTGATTGTTGATAGTACGATGTGGGGCAAAGGACATGGAAATCATTATGCTCATCGAGATAATGTTCTCAGTAGATTCTGATGAAGTGTTGGTGATGGCACAACAGAGAAGTGATTTTGGTTCCTTAAATCTTGTTTGAAAATATAAATATATATTGAAGCTTCTTTAAATCCTGATACACTCCCGGCCCTAGGTTAGGATAATTCATTATTTATTGTGCAGCTGTGTAACGCTGTGGATGTGCCTAAATTTAATCCATCTCTCTCATCTTCAGCATCATGGGCACCAAGAAGAAAAAACTCCACCCTGATGTGAAGCACAGCGGTCCACAGAAGGCATTCCTGATCACAGCATGAAACACGGCCTGGCCTACTTTTTAATGGAAATGTACGGAAGCATGCAGCCGTAGAGCCGTGCAAAATTATGTGCAAAAGCTCAACTTTCAGTGTTTGTTTGTTTCAACAGCAGAGGGCGCCACTCCATAACTTTACCAATGATGTGACTGTCACAGGAGAGCTCTGGTCCTCTTTGGTGTTTCTATTATTTAAAAATAGGGTTTGAGTAGTTTCTCACAGAATTTGAATTAGTAATTTTATTTGAAACGTGCATAAAAGATGGTTGCAGTTTTCAAGCACAGCGTCTCTGTTGCATCTTCGCCATAGTCTCTGCTTTGTCAAAAGTGCAGCACCTACGCCCTCAAGTGGTGTTGAGGAGGGAGAGTCTGTAGTAAGGAGGGAACAAAAGTGAGGGTTGTTTTTATATTAACAGACTGTGACTCATTAGTGACGGTATGCTTATTCAGACTCTCGAAGGGTTGGTTGTTTTGCTGCAAATAGCTCCAGGGAATAAAGAAAAAAAAAAAGCTGTAGTTTAAGTAAGGTAAGAAGGCTTCTTGAACGTAGTTTCAGGTAGATAGTGAACTTTAGACGTGTGTGTTTTTCTCTGATTTCTCTTTTGTCCTGTTTGATTTACGGTCAGCAGCATCAGTGGCATTCAAAGTAAGGGTCTCGAGGACAGTGGTGTGCACACACTTTTTCAAGGACAGGGGCGAAAAAAGGGCACATTCAACCCATCCTCACCACTGAAGTGGGCCATAAGTTTCATGCATTTTCAAGGACATTTAAGACATGTTTATCTGTAATACAAGTGGCCCATTATAAAGCCATTAAACAGACTACTCAAGTTAGTTTGTGGTTAGGATCAGCATCTTCAAGATTTGTGTGGATTCAATGTTGGACCGTGATGAACACACACAAATAAACAAATAAATCCTGAGTCTTCCTCAAGAACATTTCAATTAAGTAGATGCCATTTCCTGTCTTCTAGTGCATTTAACACCATATTAGCATCAGATAATGCAGACTGGTTTTGTGAGCTATAGCTTGACACAATATCAAAAACAGGGCCAACATAAAAGACACAGTGACAGCAGTGTTTCATCATATTTCTTGATCCTAATTGTTTCTGGACTGTATTGTGTTTTTCCACCCAAGGGAGCAGTTAAGTGTGATTTGACAACCAAATGGGCAAATTAGCATGTTTTAGTTGGCTCAAAAGAAGACACTTTAGAGCTTGTTTTGCCCCCCATGAGGGCACTTAAGCATTTTGGCACGATAGCAAGTAATAGCATGTGACTTGGCCTGTACAAGACCGAAATGACGGTTTAGTCAATTTTGACTTAAAAATGTTCTTATGAGTCTTTAAATATAAACTCGTGTTTGACCTTTTTTTTTTTCCAGTGTCTGAAATGGAAAAAAAGTCATATGTTAGCCTTTGTGTTTTTTCAAATCCTGAGCACAGGGAAAAAGGCTTAGAAGTCCGTTTTTATCCCAAATATGACCAAACCTTCTGCACCGGAATGTTTCTAAACCTGTTTTACACCCAAAAAGTCATGTTTGAGCCTTTTTTTTTTTCAAAGTCCGAAATGAAAAAAAAGTCATATGTTAGCCTTTGTGTTTTTTCAAATCCTGAGCTCAGAGAAAAAGACTTTTAAGTCCAATTTTTAGGCCAAAAATTACCAAACCTTCTGCACCAGCATGTTTCTCAGCCTGTTTTAAGCCTAAAAACTGGTGTTTGAGCAGATTTTTTTTCAGAGTTTGAAATGGAAAAAAAGTCATATGTTAGCCTTTGTATTTTGTCAAATCCTGAGCTCAGAGAAAAAGGCTTATGAGTCCATTTGTACGCCAAATATGACAAAACCTTCTTCACCAGCATGTTTCTCGAGCTGTTTTACACCCAAAAAGTCATGTTTGAGCTGTTTTTTTTCAGAGTCTGAAATGAAAAAAAAGTCATATGTTAGCCTTTGTGTTTTTTTTTCAAATCCTGAGCTCAGAGAAAAAGGCTTATAAGTCCATTTGTAAGCCAAATGTGACCAAACCATCTTCACCAACATGTTTCTCAGCCTGTTTTACACCCAAAAGTCATGTTTGAGCCTTTTTTTTTCAGAGTCCGAAATGTAAAGATGTCATATGTTAGCCTTTGTGTTTTTTCAAATCCTGAGCTCAGAGAAAAAGGCTTGGAAGTCCATTTTTATCCCAAATATGACCAAAACTTCTTCACCAGCATGTTTCTTAACCTGTTTTACACCTGAAGAGTCATGTTTGAGCCTTTTTTTTTCAGAGTCCGAAATGGAAAAAATATCATATGTTAGCTTTTGTGTTTTTTCAAATCCTGAGCTCAGAGAAAAAGGCTTGGAAGTCCAATTTTATCCCAAATATGACCAAACCATCTGCACTAGGATGTTTCTTAACCTGTTTTACACCCAAAAAGTCATGTTTGAGCCTTTTTTTTTCAGAGTCCGAAATGTAAAGATGTCATATGTTAGCCTTTGTGTTTTTTCAAATCCTGAGCTCAGGGAAAAAGGCTTGGAAGTCCATTTGTAAGCCAAATATGACCAAACCTTCTGCACCAGCATGTTTCTTGAGCTGTTTTACACCTAAAAAGTCATGTTTTAGCCTTTTTTTTCAGAGTCCAAAATGGAAAAAAAGTCATATGTTAGCCTTCATGTTTTTTCAAATCCTGAGCTCAGGGAAAAAGGCTTGGAAGTCCATTTGTAAGCCAAATATGACCAAACCTTCTGCACCGGCATGTTTCTCAGCGTGTTTTACACCCAAAAAGTCATGTTTGAGCCTTTTTTTTGTTTTTTTTTTGTTTTTTTTAACACTTTGTTTATTGGTTTTCAAATATAAACATATGAAATAGACAAACAGTAAAACAAACAAAACAAACAAAGCTGCCAGCGCTAACAAGTAAAAAAAGAGATACATACAAAGATATAAATAGACATGTCAGTCCATTACATTAACGTAAGAGTCCAGACGAGAGGCCATACAGTCAGAGAGAAAGTCCGTAAAACTTGAGGTCAGGGGCGATCAAAGAAGGGCAACGAGTGATTTGTCAAGGCACCAGATGATAAGTATATACATATAAAAAAAAAAAGAAAAGGATCCAGATCCACACAGTCAGTCCTGAGGTTGCTGTCTGCCCCTTTGAATATAATCAATAAAAGGGCCCCAAATGTCCAAGAACCTGTGGCGAGTGTCCGACAAAGAGTACCGGATCTCCTCCAGGTATATACAAGAAACCATGTCATTCAACCATTTTTTGTAGCATGGAGGAGAAACCGATTTCCACTCCCTCAGAACAACTCGTTTTGCAACAATCATTCCAAATGCAAGGGCTTGTTGAAGTGGTGAGGGAAGGGTGAGAGAAAAATTTGAACAACCAAGTATCACAATAAGACTGTCAGGAATTAGCTGAATAGCATACAAATCACTGTACAATTGAAAAATGTCTACCCAAAAATTCCTAAGTTTAGGGCAGGACCAAAAAAGGTGCGCCAAGGACCCATCAGCAGATCTACATTTATCACAAGTGGGAGAAATGGAGGGAAAAATCCTGTTCAGTTTGGTCTTAGAAAAATGTAATCGATGAATGACTTTAAACTGAATACATTGAAGTCTGGCATTAATTGAGCAAGATTTGATTCTTGCCAGTCCCTGAACCCATAAGTTATCTGAAATAACCTCACCTATATCCATAACCCAGGTGTCTTTAATGTGCAGAGAAGGGGTTGCCAAGCTGAAAAGATTAACAAATTGTGAAATCAAGTGTTTAGAGGTGGGTGGTTTTGACAGAAGTTCAAAAAAACTGTGTTGTTCGGGGATCAAAGTAAAGTGTGGGATAGACTGCCTGACTAAATTTCTGACTTGTAGGTACCTGAAAAAATGACTCGCGGGGAGTCCAAATTTCATCTGTAGCTGAGCAAACGAAGCAAATTTTTTGTTAATATAGGTAGGTCTTTGATGGCACATAAACCTTTGTCTGACCACTGAGTGAAAGCAGCATCCATCGTGCCTGGTATAAAACAAGGATTGTTGCAGATAGGAGACTAGATCGAAAGTGCGGGGAGGTTCAGCACACCCTTAATCTGTTTCAAAATCTTGACTGAATTGCGCAAGATGAAATCATCTTTCAAACGTCTAGGAGGTAGATTCAGCTTGGTGTACAAGATAGCTGCTAAGGAGGCACCTGCAAGTAGTGAAGCGGAGTGAGTTTCAATTTGAGGCCAACTGGGAGAAAGGGGATCAGCCTGCCCAGATGCAGCCATAGAATGGCTTCAGAAAACCCAAGCTCTGGCGTTGCAGGCCCAATAATAATGACGTAGAACTGGGAGGCCAAGACCTCCTTCAGCTGTAGATTTCTGTAGGTGCGCCTTTGCGATACGTGAAGGTTTTCCTGCCCAAATAAATGGAATGATGACAGAGTCTAACATCTTAAAGAATGAAGTTGTGAGAAATATAGGTATATTTTGAAACAGATACATGAATTTGGGGAGGATTACCATCTTGACGATATTGACACGCCCGATCAAGGAGAGGGGGAGGAGATTCCATTTGTCTATCATAATTCTGAGCTTGCTGACCAACTCCATAAAGTTCAGTTTGAAAAGGAGCTTTGGGTTCCTGGTGATGTTAATTCCAAGGTACACAAAGTGATCAGTGGAAATTTTAAATGGCAAGTCATTAAGAAAGGTAAAATCAAGCCCGTCCAACAACGGCATAAACAGACTTTTCTGCCAGTTAATTGTAAAGCCCGAAAGCTGGCCGAAATGTTTTATAAGATTTAAGAGTGGAGGAAGGGAGATCCTATAATCTGACAAGGTCAAAATCACATCATCTGCGTACAGGCCAATGGGGCTGCTGATCACGTCACCACACATGCCTGCAATCTGAGGGTTAGTACGGATGGAGATAGCAAGAGGCTCTAGGGCAAGCGCAAAAAGCATGGGTGAGAGGCAACATCCTTGCCTGGTTCCACGGTGCAACAAAAAAGGAGATGATCTGTCATGGTTAGTCAAAACTGAGGATTTGGGATGGGCATATAGCATTTTTAGTAGTGTCATGAATTTATCACCAAATCCAAACTTCTTAAGAGTTGCAAACATGTATTTCCACTCAATTTGGTCGAACGCCTGCTGAACATCCAGTGAAATCACTGCAGCGCGAGACTGGGTGTTAGAATACATAACGTTCAGCAGACGACGGGTGTTGGAGAAAGAGAATCTATCCGGAATGAAGCCCGTTTGATCGGGATGAATTAAAGTACTAATGTGTTTGTTAAACCGATTAGTCATAACTTTAGCAACAATCTTCTGATCGCTATTAAGCAAGCTTAAAGGGCGATAAGACGAAACATCAGTACCATCTCTATCTTTTTTCAGCAGTAAACATATATGAGCATCATACAGAGTGTTAGGAAAAATTCCAGCTTTAACAGAACAATTAACCATCCGAAGGAGAAGGGGGGAGATAGTGTCTATGTGTTTTTTATAAAATTCTATTCCGAAACCATCAGGGCGACGGGCTTTACCATTAGGAAAAGAACGAATGGCCGTTTTAATTTCTTCTAGAGTAAATTCAGTGTCAAGTTCCTGTCTAGCAACGTCACTGAGAGTTGGAATGTTCATCGAGTCGAGGAAGTCATTAAGTTCAGCATCAGTGGCTTTGGACTTAGAAGTATACAACTGGCAGAAAAAGTCCCAAAAAGTCATGTTTGAGTCTTTTTTTTTCAGAGTCCAAAATGGAAAAAAAGTCATATGTTAGCCTTTGTGTTTTTTCAAATCCTGAGCTCAGAGAAGAAGGTTTGTAAGTCCATTTGTAAGCCAAATATGACCAAACCTTCTTCACCGGCATTTTTCTTGAGCTGTTTTACACCCAAAAAGTCATGTTTGAGCCTTTTTTTTTCAGAGTCTGAAATGGAAAAAAAGTCATATGTTAGCCTTTGTGTTGTTTCTAATCCTAAGCTCAGAGAAAAAGGCTTATAAGTCCATTGTTAAATCAAATATGACCGAACCATCTGCACCGGCATGTTTCTTGAGCTGTTTTACACCCAAAAAGTCATGTTTGAGCTGGTTTTTTTCAGAGTCTGAAATGAAAAAAAAAGTCATATGTTAGCCTTTGTGTTTTTTTTTCAAATCCTGAGCTCAGAGAAAAAGGCTTATAAGTCCATTTGTAAGCCAAATGTGACCAAACCATCTTCACCAACATGTTTCTCAGCCTGTTTTACACCCAAAAAGTCATGTTTGAGCCTTTTTTTTTCAGAGTCCGAAATGGAAAAAAGTCATATGTTAACCTTTGTGTTGTTTCTAATCCTAAGCTCAGAGAAAAAGGCTTAAAAGTCCATTGTTAACCCAAATATGACCGAACCACCTGCACCGGCATGTTTCTTGAGCTGTTTTACACCCAAAAAGTCATGTTTGAGCTGGTTTTTTTAAGAGTCTGAAATGAAAAAAAAGTCATATGTTATCCTTTGTGTTTTTTCAAATCCTGAGCTCAGAGAAAAAGGCTTAAAAGTGCATTTTTGAGCCAAATATGACCAAACCTTCTGCACCAGCATGTTTCTTGAGCTGTTTTACACCTAAAAAGTCATGTTTGAGCCTTTTTTTTTCAGAGTTGTGAATGGAAAAAAAGTCATATGTTAGCCTTTGTGTTTTTTCAACTCCTGAGCTGAGGGAAAAAGGCTTGGAAGTCCATTTGTAAGCCAAATGTGACCAAACCTTCTTCACCAGGATGTTTCTCAGCCTGTTTTACACCTAAAAAGTCACGTTTGAGCCTTTTTTTTTTCAGAGTTAGGAATGGAAAAAAAGTCATATGCTAGCCTTTGTGTTTTTTCAACTCCTGAGCTGAGGGAAAAAGGCTTGGAAGTCCATTTGTAAGCCAAATATGACCAAACCTTCTTCACCAGGATGTTTCTCAGCCTGTTTTACACCTAAAAAGTCACGTTTGAGCCTTTTTTTTTTCAGAGTTAGGAATGGAAAAAAAGTCATATGCTAGCCTTTGTGTTTTTTCAACTCCTGAGCTGAGGGAAAAAGGCTTCTAAGTCCATTTGTAAGCCAAATATGACCAAACCTTCTGCACCAGGATGTTTTTCAGCCTGTTTTACACCCAAAAAGTCATGTTTGAGCAGATTTTTTTTTCAGAGTTTGAAATGAAAAAAAAGTCATATGTTAGCCTTTGTGTTTTTTCAAATCCTGAGCTCAGAGAAAAAGGCTTATAAGTCCATTTTTATCCCAAATATGACCAAACCTTCTGCACCGGCATGTTTCTCAGCCTGTTTTACACCCAAAAAAAGTCATGTCTGACCTCTTTGTTTCAGAGTCCAAAATGGAAAAAAAAGTCATATGTTAGCCTTTGTGTTTTTTCAAATCCTGAGCTCAGAGATGAAGGGCTTATGAGTCAATTTTTAAGCCAAATATGACCAAACCTTCTGCACCAGCATGTTTCTTGACCTGTTTTACACATAAAAAGTCATGTTTGAGCCTTTTTTTTTCAGAGTTAGGAATGGAAAAAAAGTCATGTGTTAGCCTTTGTGTTTTTTCAAATCCTGAGCTCAGGGAAAAAGGCTTTGAAGTCCATTTTTATCCCAAATATGACCAAACCATCTGCACTAGGATGTTTCTTAACCTGTTTTACACCCAAAAAGTCATGTTTGAGCCTTTTTTTTTCAGAGTCCGAAATGGAAAAAAAAGTCATATGTTAGCCTTTGTGTTTTTTCAAATCCTGAGTTCAGAGAAAAAGGCTTGGAAGTCCATTTTTAAGCCAAATATGACCAAACCTTCTTCACCAGCATGTTTCTGAACCTGTTTCACACATAAAAAGTCATGTTTGAGCCTTTTTTTTCAGAGTTAGGAATGGAAAAAAGTCATATGTTAGCCTTTGTGTTTTGTCAAATCCTGAGCTTAGGGAAAAAGGCTTTGAAGTCCATTTTTATCCCAAATATGACCAAACCATCTGCACTAGGATGTTTCTTAACCTGTTTTACACCCAAAAAGTCATATTTGAGCCTTTTCTTTTCAGAGTCCGAAATGGAAAAAAAGTCATATGTTAGCCTTTGTGTGTTGTCAAATCCTGAGCTCAGAGAAAAAGGCTTATAAGTCCATTTTTATCCCAAATATGACCAAATCTTCTGCACCGGCATGTTTCTTGAGCTGTTTTACACCCAAAAAGTCATGTTTGAGCTGGTTTTTTTCAGAGTCTGAAATGAAAAAAAAGTCATATGTTAGCCTTTGTGTTTTTTCAAATCCTGAGCCCAGAGAAAAAGGCTTAGAAGTCCATTTGTAAGCCAAATATGACCAAACCTTCTGCACCAGCATGTTTCTCAGCGTGTTTTACACCCAAAAAGTCATGTTTGAGCCTTTTTTTTTCAGAGTCCAAAATGGAAAAAAAGTCATATGTTAGCCTTTGTGTTTTTTTCAAATCCTGAGCTCAGGGAAAAAGGCTTATAAGTCCATTTGTAAGCCAAATATGACCAAACCTTCTGCACCAGGATGTTTCTCAGCGTGTTTTACACCCAAAAACTCATGTCTGAGTCTTTTTTTTTCAGAGTCCAAAATGGAAAAAAAGTCATATGTTAACCTTTGTGTTGTTTCTAATCCTAAGCTCAGAGAAAAAGGCTTATAAGTCCATTGTTAACCCAAATATTACCAAACCATCTGCACCGGCATGTTTCTTGAGCTGTTTTACACCCAAAAAGTCATGTTTGAGTCTTTTTTTTTTCCCAGAGTCTGAAATGTGAAAAAAGTCATATGTTATCCTTTGTGTTTTTTCAAATCCTGAGCTCAGTGAAAAAGGCTTATAAGTCCATTTGTAAGCCAAATATGACCAAACCATCTGCACTAGGATGTTTCTTAACCGCTTTTACACCCAAAAACTCATGTTTGATGTTTTTTTTTTTTCCCAGAGTCTGAAATGTGAAAAAAGTCATATGGTAGCCTTTGTGTTTTTTTTTTCAAATCCTGAGCTCAGGGGAAAAGGCTTATAAGTGCATTTTTTAAGCCAAATATGACCAAACCCTCTGCACCAGGATGTTTCTTGAGCTGGTTTACACCCAAAAAAAGTCATGTCTGACCTCTTTGTTTCAGAGTCCGAAATGGGAAAAAAAAAAGTCATATGTTATCCTTTGTGTTTTTTCAAATCCTGAGCTCAGAGAAAAAAGCTTATAGGTCCATTTGTATGCCAAATATGACCAAACGTTCTGCACCAGGATGTTTCTTGAGCTGGTTTACACCCAAAAAGTCATGTTTGAGCAGATTTTTTTTCAGAGTCCGAAATGGAAAAAAAGTCATATGTTAGCCTTTGTGTTTTTTCAAATCCTGAGCTCAGAGAAAAAGGCTTATAAGTGCATTTTTGATCCAAATATGACCAAACGTTCTGCACCAGGATGTTTCTTGAGCTGGTTTACACCCAAAAAGTCATGTTTGAGCAGATTTTTTTTCAGAGTCCGAAATGGAAAAAAAGTCATATGTTAGCCTTTGTGTTTTTTCAAATCCTGAGCTCAGAGAAAAAGGCTTATAAGTGCATTTTTGATCCAAATATGACCAAACCTTCTGCACCGGCATGTTTCTCAGCCTGTTTTACACCCAAAAAAAGTCATGTCTGACCTTTTTTATTTCAGAGTCCAAAAAGGAAAAAAGTCATATGTTAGCCTTTGTGTTTTTTCAAATCCTGAGCTCAGAGAAAAAGGCTTATAAGTGCATTTTTAAGCCAAATATGACCAAACCTTCTGCACCAGCATGTTTCTTGAGCTGATTTACACCTAAAAAGTCATGTTTGAGCCTTTTTTTTTTCAGAGACTGAAATGGAAAAAAAGTCATATGTTAGCCTTTGTGTTTTTTCAAATCCTGAGCTCAGAGAAAAAGGCTTCTAAGTCCATTTTTAAGCCAAATATGACCAAACCTTCTGCACCAGGATGTTTCTCAGCCTGTTTTACACCCAAAAAGTCATGTTTGGGCAGATTTTTTTTCAGAGTCCAAAATGGAAAAAAAGTCATATGTTAGCCTTTGTGTTTTGTCAAATCCTGAGCTCAGAGAAAAAGGCGTATAGGTCCATTTTTAAGCCAAATATGACCAAACCTTCTGCACCAGCATGTTTCTCAATCTGTTTTACACCCAAAAAAAGTCATGTCTGACCTCTTTGTTTCAGAGTCCGAAATGGGAAAAAAAAAGTCATATGTTAGCCTTTGTGTTTTTTCAAATCCTGAGCTCAGAGAAAAAAGCTTATAGGTCCATTTGTATGCCAAATATGACCAAACCTTCTGCACCAGGATGTTTCTTGAGCTGGTTTACACCCAAAAAGTCATGTTTGAGTAGATTTTTTTTCAGAGTCCGCAATGGAAAAAAAGTCATATGTTAGCCTTTGTGTTTTTTCAAATCCTGAGCTCAGAGAAAAAGGCTTATAAGTGCATTTTTGATCCAAATATGACCAAACCTTCTGCACCAGCATGTTTCTCAGCCTGTTTTACACCCAAAAAAAGTCATGTCTGACCTTTTTTATTTCAGAGTCTGGAAAAAAAGTCATATGTTAGCCTTTGTGTTTTTCAAATCCTGAGCTCAGAGAAAAAGGCTTGGAAGTCCAATTTTATCCCAAATATGACCAAACCATCCGCACTAGGATGTTTCTTAACCTGTTTTACACCCAAAAAGTCATGTTTGAGTCTTTTTTTTTCAGAGTCCAAAATGGAAAAAATGTCATATGTTAGCCTTTGTGTTTTTTCAAATCCTGAGCTCAGAGAAAAAGGCGTATAGGTCCATTTTTAAGCCAAATATGACCAAACCATCTGCACTAGGATGTTTCTTAACCGCTTTTACACCCAAAAACTCATGTTTGATGTTTTTTTTTTTTCCCAGAGTCTGAAATGTGAAAAAAGTCATATGGTAGCCTTTGTGTTTTTTTTTTCAAATCCTGAGCTCAGGGGAAAAGGCTTATAAGTGCATTTTTTAAGCCAAATATGACCAAACCCTCTGCACCAGGATGTTTCTTGAGCTGGTTTTACACCCAAAAAAGTCATGTCTGACCTCTTTGTCTGAGAGTCCGAAATGGGAAAAAAAAAAGTCATATGTTATCCTTTGTGTTTTTTCAAATCCTGAGCTCAGAGAAAAAAGCTTATAGGTCCATTTGTATGCCAAATATGACCAAACGTTCTGCACCAGGATGTTTCTTGAGCTGGTTTACACCCAAAAAGTCATGTTTGAGCAGATTTTTTTTCAGAGTCCGAAATGGAAAAAAAGTCATATGTTAGCCTTTGTGTTTTTTCAAATCCTGAGCTCAGGGAAAAAGGCTTGGAAGTCCAATTTTATCCCAAATATGACCAAACCATCTGCACTAGGATGTTTCTTAACCTGTTTTACACCCAAAAAGTCATGTTTGAGTCTTTTTTTTTCAGAGTCCGAAATGGAAAAAAGTCATATGTTAGCCTTTGTGTTTTTTCAAATCCTGAGCTCAGGGAAAAAGGCTTATAAGTCCATTTTTATCCCAAATATGACCAAACCTTCTGCACCGGCATGTTTCTAAACCTGTTTTACACCTAAAGAGTCATGTTTGAGCCTTTTTTTTTCAGAGTTTGAAATGAAAAAAAAGTCATATGTTAGCCTTTGTGTTTTTTCAAATCCTGAGCTCAGAGAAAAAGGCTTAGAAGTCCATTTTTATGCCAAATATGACCAACCCATCTGCACCAGCATGTTGCTCAACATGTTTTACTCCTATAAAGTCATGTTTGAGCCTTTTTTTTTCAGAGTCCGCAATGGAAAAAAAGTCATATGTTATCCTTTGTGTTTTTTCAAATCCTGAGCTCAGAGAAAAAGACTTTTAAGTCCAATTTTTAAGCCAAATATGACCAAACCTTCTTCACCAGCATGTTTCTCAATCTGTTTTACACCCAAAAAAAGTCATGTCTGACCTCTTTGTTTCAGAGTCCAAAATGGAAAAAAAAGTCATATGTTAGCCTTTGTGTTTTTTCAAATCCTGAGCTCAGAGATGAAGGGCTTATGAGTCAATTTTTAAGCCAAATATGACCAAACCTTCTGCACCAGCATGTTTCTTGACCTGTTTTACACATAAAAAGTCATGTTTGAGCCTTTTTTTTTCAGAGTTAGGAATGGAAAAAAAAAAGTCATGTGTTAGCCTTTGTGTTTTTTCAAATCCTGAGCTCAGGGAAAAAGGCTTTGAAGTCCATTTTTATCCCAAATATGACCAAACCATCTGCACTAGGATGTTTCTTAACCTGTTTTACACCCAAAAAGTCATGTTTGAGCCTTTTTTTTTCAGAGTCCGAAATGGAAAAAAAGTCATATGTTAGCCTTTGTGGTTTTTCAAATCCTGAGTTCAGAGAAAAAGGCTTGGAAGTCCATTTTTAAGCCAAATATGACCAAACCTTCTTCACCAGCATGTTTCTGAACCTGTTTCACACATAAAAAGTCATGTTTGAGCCTTTTTTTTCAGAGTTAGGAATGGAAAAAAGTCATATGTTAGCCTTTGTGTTTTGTCAAATCCTGAGCTTAGGGAAAAAGGCTTTGAAGTCCATTTTTATCCCAAATATGACCAAACCATCTGCACTAGGATGTTTCTTAACCTGTTTTACACCCAAAAAGTCATATTTGAGCCTTTTCTTTTCAGAGTCCGAAATGGAAAAAAAGTCATATGTTAGCCTTTGTGTGTTGTCAAATCCTGAGCTCAGAGAAAAAGGCTTATAAGTCCATTTTTATCCCAAATATGACCAAATCTTCTGCACCGGCATGTTTCTTGAGCTGTTTTACACCCAAAAAGTCATGTTTGAGCTGGTTTTTTTCAGAGTCTGAAATGAAAAAAAAGTCATATGTTAGCCTTTGTGTTTTTTCAAATCCTGAGCCCAGAGAAAAAGGCTTAGAAGTCCATTTGTAAGCCAAATATGACCAAACCTTCTGCACCAGCATGTTTCTTGAGCTGTTTTACACCTAAAAAGTCATGTTTGAGCTGGTTTTTTTCAGAGTCCAAAATGGAAAAAAAGTCATATGTTAGCCTTTGTGTTTTTTTCAAATCCTGAGCTCAGGGAAAAAGGCTTATAAGTCCATTTGTAAGCCAAATATGACCAAACCTTCTGCACCAGGATGTTTCTTGAGCTGTTTTACACCCAAAAAGTCATCATTTGAGCCTTTTTTTTTCAGAGTCCAAATGGAAAAAGTCATATGTTAACCTTTGTGTGTTTCAAATCCTGAAGCTCAGAGAAAAAGGCTTATAAGTCCATTGTTATCCAAATATGACCAAACCATCTGCACCGGCATGTTTCTTGAGCTGTTTTACACCCAAAAAGTCATGTTTGATGTTTTTTTTTTTTTTCAGAGTCTGAAATGGAAAAAAGTCATATGTTATCCTTTGTGTTTTTTTCAAATCCTGAGCTCAGGAAAAGGCTTATAAGTCCATTTGTAAGCCAAATATGACCAGACCGTCTGCACTAGCATGTTTCTCGGACTGTTTTACACCCAAAAAGTCATGTTTTATTTAATTTTTTTGTGAGTCTGAAATGGAAAAAAAGTCATATGTTAGCCTTTGTGTTTTTTCAAATCCTGAGCTCAGAGAAAAAGGCTCACAAGTCCATTTTTAAGCCAAATATGACCAAACAGTCTGCACCAGGATGTTTCTTGAGCTGGTTTACACCCAAAAAGTCATGTCTGACCTCTTTTTTCAGAGTCCAAATGGAAAAAAGTCATATGTTATCCTTTGTGTTGTTTCAAATCCTAAGCTCAGAGAAAAAGGCTTATAAGTCCATTTGTATGCCCAAATATGACCAAACGTTCTGCACCAGGATGTTTCTTGAGCTGGTTTACACCCAAAAAGTCATGTTTGAGCAGATTTTTTTTCAGAGTCCGAAATGGAAAAAAAGTCATATGTTAGCCTTTGTGTTTTTTCAAATCCTGAGCTCAGAGAAAAAGGCTTATAAGTGCATTTTTGATCCAAATATGACCAAACCTTCTGCACCGGCATGTTTCTTGAGCTGGTTTACACCCAAAAGTCATGTTTGATGTTTTTTTTTTTTTCAGAGTCTGAAATGGAAAAAAGTCATATGTTAGCCTTTGTGTTTTTTTTCAAATCCTGAGCTCAGAGAAAAGGCTTATAAGTGCATTTTGATCCAAATATGACCAAACCTTCTGCACCGGCATGTTTCTCAGCCTGTTTTACACCCAAAAAAAGTCATGTCTGACCTTTTTTATTTCAGAGTCCAAAAAGGAAAAATGTCATATGTTAGCCTTTGTGTTTTTTCAAATCCTGAGCTCAGAGAAAAAGGCTTATAAGTGCATTTTTAAGCCAAATATGACCAAACCTTCTGCACCAGCATGTTTCTTGAGCTGATTTACACCTAAAAAGTCATGTTTGAGCCTTTTTTTTTTCAGAGACTGAAATGGAAAAAAAGTCATATGTTAGCCTTTGTGTTTTTTCAAATCCTGAGCTCAGAGAAAAAGGCTTCTAAGTCCATTTTTAAGCCAAATATGACCAAACCTTCTGCACCAGGATGTTTCTTGAGCTGGTTTACACCCAAAAAGTCATGTTTGGGCAGATTTTATTTCAGAGTCCAAAATGGAAAAAAAGTCATATGTTAGCCTTTGTGTTTTGTCAAATCCTGAGCTCAGAGAAAAAGGCGTATAGGTCCATTTTTAAGCCAAATATGACCAAACCTTCTGCACCAGCATGTTTCTCAATCTGTTTTACACCCAAAAAAAGTCATGTCTGACCTCTTTGTTTCAGAGTCCGAAATGGGAAAAAAAAAGTCATATGTTATCCTTTGTGTTGTTTCAAATCCTGAGCTCAGAGAAAAAAGCTTATAGGTCCATTTGTATGCCAAATATGACCAAACCTTCTGCACCAGGATGTTTCTTGAGCTGGTTTACACTCAAAAAGTCATGTTTGAGTAGATTTTTTTTCAGAGTCCGCAATGGAAAAAAAGTCATATGTTAGCCTTTGTGTTTTTTCAAATCCTGAGCTCAGAGAAAAAGGCTTATAAGTGCATTTTTGATCCAAATATGACCAAACCTTCTGCACCAGCATGTTTCTCAGCCTGTTTTACACCCAAAAAAAGTCATGTCTGACCTTTTTTATTTCAGAGTCCAAAAAGGAAAAAAGTCATATGTTAGCCTTTGTGTTTTTTCAAATCCTGAGCTCAGGGAAAAAGGCTTATAAGTCCCATTTTATCCCAAATATGAACAAACCATGTGCACTAGGATGTTTCTTAACCTGTTTTACACCCAAAAAGTCATGTTTGAGTCTTTTTTTTTCAGAGTCCAAAATGGAAAAAATGTCATATATTAGCCTTTGTGTTTTTTCAAATCCTGAGCTCAGAGAAAAAGGCGTATAGGTCCATTTTTAAGCCAAATATGACCAAACCTTCTTCACCAGCATGTTTCTTAACCTGTTTTACACCCAAAAAGTCATGTTTGAGTCTTTTTTTTTCAGAGTCCAAAATGGAAAAAATGTCATATTTTAGCCTTTGTGTTTTTTCAAATCCTGAGCTCAGAGAAAAAGGCGTATAAGTCCAATTTTATCCCAAATATGACCAAACCATCTGCACTAGGATGTTTCTTAACCTGTTTTACACCCAAAAGTCATGTTTGAGCCTTTTCTTTTCAGAGTCCCAAATGGAAAAAAAGTCATATGTTAGCCTTTGTGTTTTTTCAAATCCTGAGCTCAGAGAAAAAGACTTATAAGTCAATTTTCAAGCCAAATATGACCAAACCTTCTGCACCAGGATGTTTCTCAGCCTGTTTTACACCCAAAAAGTCATGTTTGAACAGATTTTTTTTCAGAGTCCAAAATGAAAAAAACATCATATGTTAGCCTTTGTGTTTTTTTCAAATCCTGAGCTCAGAGAAAAAGACTTATAAGTCAATTTTCAAGCCAAATATGACCAAACCTTCTGCACCAGGATGTTTCTCAGCCTGTTTTACACCTAAAAAGTCATGTTTGAGCAGATTTTTTTCAGAGTCCATAATGGAAAAAAAGTCATATGTTAGCCTTTGTGTTTTTTCAAATCCTGAGCTCAGGGAAAAAGGCTTGGAAGTCCAATTTTATCCCAAATATGACCAAACCATCTGCACTAGGATGTTTCTTAACCTGTTTTACACCCAAAAAGTCATGTTTGAGTCTTTTTTTTTCAGAGTCCAAAATAGAAAAAAAGTCATATGTTAGCCTTTGTGTTTTTTCAAATCCTGAGCTCAGGGAAAAAGGCTTGGAAGTCCATTTGTAAGCCAAATATGACCAAATCTTCTGCACCAGGATGTTTCTTAACCTGTTTTACACCCAAAAAGTCATGTTTGAGTCTTTTTTTTTCAGAGTCCGAAATGGAAAAAAGTCATATGTTAGCCTTTGTGTTTTTTCAAATCCTGAGCTCAGGGAAAAAGGCTTATAAGTCCATTTGTAAGCCAAATATGACCAAACCTTCTGCACCAGGATGTTTCTCAGCGTGTTTTACACCCAAAAACTCATGTCTGAGTCTTTTTTTTTCAGAGTCCAAAATGGAAAAAAAGTCATATGTTAACCTTTGTGTTGTTTCTAATCCTAAGCTCAGAGAAAAAGGCTTATAAGTCCATTGTTAACCCAAATATTACCAAACCATCTGCACCGGCATGTTTCTTGAGCTGTTTTACACCCAAAAAGTCATGTTTGATGTTTTTTTTTTTTCCCAGAGTCTGAAATGTGAAAAAAGTCATATGTTATCCTTTGTGTTTTTTCAAATCCTGAGCTCAGTGAAAAAGGCTTATAAGTCCATTTGTAAGCCAAATATGACCAAACCATCTGCACTAGGATGTTTCTTAACCGCTTTTACACCCAAAAACTCATGTTTGATGTTTTTTTTTTTTCCCAGAGTCTGAAATGTGAAAAAAGTCATATGGTAGCCTTTGTGTTTTTTTTTTCAAATCCTGAGCTCAGGGGAAAAGGCTTATAAGTGCATTTTTTAAGCCAAATATGACCAAACCCTCTGCACCAGGATGTTTCTTGAGCTGGTTTACACCCAAAAAAAGTCATGTCTGACCTCTTTGTTTCAGAGTCCGAAATGGGAAAAAAAAAAGTCATATGTTATCCTTTGTGTTTTTTCAAATCCTGAGCTCAGAGAAAAAAGCTTATAGGTCCATTTGTATGCCAAATATGACCAAACGTTCTGCACCAGGATGTTTCTTGAGCTGGTTTACACCCAAAAAGTCATGTTTGAGCAGATTTTTTTTCAGAGTCCGAAATGGAAAAAAAGTCATATGTTAGCCTTTGTGTTTTTTCAAATCCTGAGCTCAGAGAAAAAGGCTTATAAGTGCATTTTTGATCCAAATATGACCAAACGTTCTGCACCAGGATGTTTCTTGAGCTGGTTTACACCCAAAAAGTCATGTTTGAGCAGATTTTTTTTCAGAGTCCGAAATGGAAAAAAAGTCATATGTTAGCCTTTGTGTTTTTTCAAATCCTGAGCTCAGAGAAAAAGGCTTATAAGTGCATTTTTGATCCAAATATGACCAAACCTTCTGCACCGGCATGTTTCTCAGCCTGTTTTACACCCAAAAAAAGTCATGTCTGACCTTTTTTATTTCAGAGTCCAAAAAGGAAAAAAGTCATATGTTAGCCTTTGTGTTTTTTCAAATCCTGAGCTCAGAGAAAAAGGCTTATAAGTGCATTTTTAAGCCAAATATGACCAAACCTTCTGCACCAGCATGTTTCTTGAGCTGATTTACACCTAAAAAGTCATGTTTGAGCCTTTTTTTTTTCAGAGACTGAAATGGAAAAAAAGTCATATGTTAGCCTTTGTGTTTTTTCAAATCCTGAGCTCAGAGAAAAAGGCTTCTAAGTCCATTTTTAAGCCAAATATGACCAAACCTTCTGCACCAGGATGTTTCTCAGCCTGTTTTACACCCAAAAGTCATGTTTGGGCAGATTTTATTTCAGAGTCCAAAATGGAAAAAAAGTCATATGTTAGCCTTTGTGTTTTGTCAAATCCTGAGCTCAGAGAAAAAGGCGTATAGGTCCATTTTTAAGCCAAATATGACCAAACCTTCTGCACCAGCATGTTTCTCAATCTGTTTTACACCCAAAAAAAGTCATGTCTGACCTCTTTGTTTCAGAGTCCGAAATGGGAAAAAAAAAGTCATATGTTATCCTTTGTGTTGTTTCAAATCCTGAGCTCAGAGAAAAAAGCTTATAGGTCCATTTGTATGCCAAATATGACCAAACCTTCTGCACCAGGATGTTTCTTGAGCTGGTTTACACCCAAAAAGTCATGTTTGAGTAGATTTTTTTTCAGAGTCCGCAATGGAAAAAAAGTCATATGTTAGCCTTTGTGTTTTTTCAAATCCTGAGCTCAGAGAAAAAGGCTTATAAGTGCATTTTTGATCCAAATATGACCAAACCTTCTGCACCAGCATGTTTCTCAGCCTGTTTTACACCCAAAAAAAGTCATGTCTGACCTTTTTTATTTCAGAGTCCAAAAAGGAAAAAAGTCATATGTTAGCCTTTGTGTTTTTTCAAATCCTGAGCTCAGGGAAAAAGGCTTGGAAGTCCAATTTTATCCCAAATATGACCAAACCATCTGCACTAGGATGTTTCTTAACCTGTTTTACACCCAAAAAGTCATGTTTGAGTCTTTTTTTTTCAGAGTCCAAAATGGAAAAAATGTCATATGTTAGCCTTTGTGTTTTTTCAAATCCTGAGCTCAGAGAAAAAGGCGTATAGGTCCATTTTTAAGCCAAATATGACCAAACCTTCTTCACCAGCATGTTTCTTAACCTGTTTTACACCCAAAAAGTCATGTTTGAGCCTTTTTGTGTTCAGAGTTTGAAATGAAAAAAAAGTCATATGTTAGCCTTTGTGTTTTTTCAAATCCTGAGCTCAGAGAAAAAGACTTATAAGTCAATTTTCAAGCCAAATATGACCAAACCTTCTGCACCAGGATGTTTCTCAGCCTGTTTTACACCCAAAAAGTCATGTTTGAACAGATTTTTTTTCAGAGTCCAAAATGAAAAAAATATCATATGTTAGCCTTTGTGTTTTTTTCAAATCCTGAGCTCAGAGAAAAAGGCTTATAAGTCCATTTTTAAGCCAAATATGACCAAACCTTCTGCATCAGCATGTTTCTCAGCCTGTTTTACACCCAAAAAGTCATGTTTGAGCAGATTTTTTTCAGAGTCCATAATGGAAAAAAAGTCATATGTTAGCCTTTGTGTTTTTTCAAATCCTGAGCTCAGGGAAAAAGGCTTACAAGCCCATTTTTATCCCAAATATGACCAAACCATCTGCACTAGGATGTTTCTTAACCTGTTTTACACCCAAAAAGTCATGTTTGAGTCTTTTTTTTTCAGAGTCCGAAATGGAAAAAAGTCATATGTTAGCCTTTGTGTTTTTTCAAATCCTGAGCTCAGGGAAAAAGGCTTGGAAGTCCATTTGTAAGCCAAATATGACCAAACCTTCTGCACCAGCATGTTTCTCAGCCTGTTTTAAACCCAAAAAGTCATGTTTGAGTCTTTTTTTTTCAGAGTCTGAAATGAAAAAAAAGTCATATGTTAGCCTTTGTGTTTTTTCAAATCCTGAGCTCAGGGAAAAAGGCTTGGAAGTCCATTTTTATGCCAAATATGACCAAACCATCTGCACTAGGATGTTTCTTAACCTGTTTTACACCCAAAAAGTCATGTTTGAGCCTTTTTTTTTTCAGAGTCCAAAATGGAAAAAAAGTCATATGTTAGCCTTTGTGTTTTTTCAAATCCTGAGCTCAGAGAAAAAGGCGTATAGGTCCATTTTTAAGCCAAATATGACCAAACCATCTGCACTAGGATGTTTCTTAACCTGTTTTACACCCAAAAAGTCATGTTTGAGCCTTTTTTTTTCAGAGTCCAAAATGGAAAAAAAGTCATATGTTAGCCTTTGTGTTTTTTCAAATCCTGAGCTCAGGGAAAAAGGCTTATAAGTCCATTTTTAAGCCAAATATGACCAAACCTTCTGCATCAGCATGTTTCTCAGCCTGTTTTACACCCAAAAAGTCATGTTTGAGCCTTTTTTTTTCAGAGTCTGAAATGGAAAAAAAGTCATATGTTAGCCTTTGTGTTTTTTCAAATCCTGAGCACAGGGAAAAAGGCTTACAAGTCCATTTTTAAGCCAAATATGACCAAACCTTCTGCACTAGGATGTTTCTTAACCTGTTTTACACCCAAAAAGTCATGTTTGAGCCTTTTTGTGTTCAGAGTTTGAAATGAAAAAAAAGTCATATGTTAGCCTTTGTGTTTTTTCAAATCCTGAGCTCAGAGAAAAAGACTTATAAGTCAATTTTCAAGCCAAATATGACCAAACCTTCTGCACCAGGATGTTTCTCAGCCTGTTTTACACCCAAAAAGTCATGTTTGAGCCTTTTTTTTTTCAGAGTCTGAAATGGAAAAAAAAGTCATATGTTAGCCTTTGTGTTTTTTCAAATCCTGAGCTCAGGGAAAAAGGCTTATAAGTCCATTTGTAAGCCAAATGTGACCAAACCTTCTGCACCAGGATGTTTCTCAGCCTGTTTTACACCCAAAAAGTCATGTTTGAGCCTTTTTTTTTTCAGAGTCCAAAATGGAAAAAAAGTCATATGTTAGCCTTTGTGTTTTTTCAAATCCTGAGCACAGGGAAAAAGGCTTACAAGTCCATTTTTAAGCCAAATATGACCAAACCTTCTTCACCAGCATGTTTCTCAAGCTGTTTTACACCTAAAAAGTCATGTTTTAGCCTTTTTTTTTTCAGAGTTTGAAATGAAAAAAAAAGTCATATGTTAGCCTTTGTGTTTTTTCAAATCCTGAGCTCAGGGAAAAAGGCTTATAAGTCAATTTTCAAGCCAAATATGACCAAACCTTCTGCACCAGGATGTTTCTCAGCCTGTTTTACACCCAAAAAGTCATGTTTGAGCGGATTTTTTTTCAGAGTCCAAAATAGAAAAAAAGTCATATGTTAGCCTTTGTGTTTTTTCAAATCCTGAGCTCAGGGAAAAAGGCTTGGAAGTCCATTTGTAAGCCAAATATGACCAAATCTTCTGCACCAGGATGTTTCTTAACCTGTTTTACACCCAAAAAGTCATGTTTGAGCCTTTTTTTTTTCAGAGTCCAAAATGGAAAAAAAGTCATATGTTAGCCTTTGTGTTTTTTCAAATCCTGAGCACAGGGAAAAAGGCTTACAAGTCCATTTTTAAGCCAAATATGACCAAACCTTCTGCACCAGCATGTTTCTCGAGCTGTTTTACACCTAAAAACTCATGTCTGACCTTTTTTTTTTTCAGAGTCTGAAATGAAAAAAAAGTCATATGTTAGCCTTTGTGTTTTTTCAAATCCTGAGCACAGGGAAAAAGGCTTACAAGTCCATTTTTAAGCCAAATATGACCAAACCTTCTGCACCAGCATGTTTCTCGAGCTGTTTTACACCTAAAAAGTCATGTTTGAGCAGATTTTTTTCAGAGTCTGAAATGGAAAAAAAGTCATATGTTAGCCTTTGTGTTTTTTCAAATCCTGAGCTCAGGGAAAAAGGCTTAGAAGTCCATTTTTAAGCCAAATATGACCAAACCTTCTGCATCAGCATGTTTCTCAGCCTGTTTTACACCCAAAAAGTCATGTTTTAGCCTTTTTTTTTCAGAGTTTGAAATGAAAAAAAAGTCATATGTTAGCCTTTGTGTTTTTTCAAATCCTGAGCTCAGGGAAAAAGGCTTAGAAGTCCATTTTTAAGCCAAATATGACCAAACCTTCTTCACCAACATGTTTCTCGAGCTGTTTTACACCTAAAAAGTCATGTTTGGGCAGATTTTTTTTCAGAGTCTGAAATGGAAAAAAAGTCATATGTTAGCCTTTGTGTTTTTTCAAATCCTGAGCTCAGAGAAAAAGGCTTATAAGTCAATTTTCAAGCCAAATATGACCAAACCTTCTGCACCAGGATGTTTCTCAGCCTGTTTTACACCCAAAAAGTCATGTTTGAACAGATTTTTTTTCAGAGTCCAAAATAGAAAAAAAGTCATATGTTAGCCTTTGTGTTTTTTCAAATCCTGAGCTCAGGGAAAAAGGCTTGGAAGTCCATTTGTAAGCCAAATATGACCAAACCTTCTGCACCAGGATGTTTCTCAGCCTGTTTTACACCCCAAAACTCATGTCTGACCTTTTTTTTTTTCAGAGTCTGAAATGAAAAAAAAGTCATATGTTAGCCTTTGTGTTTTTTCAAATCCTGAGCACAGGGAAAAAGGCTTACAAGTCCATTTTTAAGCCAAATATGACCAAACCTTCTGCACCAGCATGTTTCTCGAGCTGTTTTACACCTAAAAAGTCATGTTTGACCTTTTTTTTTTTCAGAGTCTGAAATGGAAAAAAAGTCATATGTTAGCCTTTGTGTTTTTTCAAATCCTGATCACAGGGAAAAAGGCTTAGAAGTCCAATTTTATCCCAAATATGACCAAACCTTCTGCACCAGCATGTTTCTCGAGCTGTTTTACACCTAAAAAGTCATGTTTGAGCAGATTTTTTTCAGAGTCTGAAATGGAAAAAAAGTCATATGTTAGCCTTTGTGTTTTTTCAAATCCTGAGCTCAGGGAAAAAGGCTTAGAAGTCCAATTTTATCCCAAATATGACCAAACCTTCTGCATCAGCATGTTTCTCAGCCTGTTTTACACCCAAAAAGTCATGTTTTAGCCTTTTTTTTTCAGAGTTTGAAATGAAAAAAAAGTCATATGTTAGCCTTTGTGTTTTTTCAAATCCTGAGCTCAGGGAAAAAGGCTTAGAAGTCCATTTTTAAGCCAAATATGACCAAACCTTCTTCACCAACATGTTTCTCGAGCTGTTTTACACCTAAAAAGTCATGTTTGGGCAGATTTTTTTTCAGAGTCTGAAATGGAAAAAAAGTCATATGTTAGCCTTTGTGTTTTTTCAAATCCTGAGCTCAGGGAAAAAGGCTTATAAGTCCAATTTTAATGCCAAAAATGACCAAACCATCTGCACTAGGATGTTTCTTAACCTGTTTTACACCCAAAAAGTCATGTTTGGGCAGATTTTTTTTCAGAGTCCGAAATGGAAAAAAAAGTCATATGTTAGCCTTTGTGTTTTTTTAAATCCTGAGCTCAGAGAAAAAGGATAAAAAAATAGACGAATGAATTATAAGTTGATTAAAAAGTTTGGTTTAATTTAACAGAAAATATCAGACAAAGGCACATGATGCTTGAAAATACAACTGATTGATCACATAGTGCACCAGAGAGTAAAAGAGAATGTAAACCAGATCTGTAGCTCTGCAGGTTCCTTAAAATAAGTCACAACAGGACAAAAACACTACACAGTCAAATCAGTAGGACAACAGAGACAAAATGAACGTGTTAGTATGGTAGACGAACAATAAAAAGTGGTCTGTAGCTTCATGTGGGGTCCATAAAGGCAATGTTCATGAGACGAAACAGAAATAATACATTAGTCAGTCCAAAAAAAGGCTCATAGTTCAACCCTCATTGCCTGTGTCGTGCTCCTCTGTCATCATCGGTGCACTGAAGGCTGTTTGTTGCTCCTTTAAAAAGGGAATTGCATTTTTCCTTGAAGACAGATCTTGAATCACAGTATAACCCACCACTCCTCATCACATTAGTAGAAGAATACAATAACAAAAAGAGGCTCTGTTTTTTTTTTTTGTTTGTTTTTCTTGTTCAGTTAGTCTGCTGGAGATGTGGCGTGTGCGTCGTCATTAGCACACGAGCCGCACGCTAATGCAGGGAATGGTTTATTTTGGCCCTCGAGACAGCTGGTCTGATCGTAGCCCAGCAGTGGCTTCAGCGGTTATGGATCTCTCATGCAAACCTCTCTGATGCATCCTCACCCCCACCCCCTCCTCCTCCTCCTCCTCATTCAACCCCTCCAGCACCAACACCCCATCGCTGCTTACGTCAACAGCTCGCTCCCAAACCAAACATCTTAGAAACAGTGCTCATCCAAATCAAATATATTGCACTTAGTACATCAGGAACAGTGAACAGAAAAAGTAAAGATGACTGACCACAGAAGGAATGATGAAGGATAAAGAATAAAAGAATCAACACATTAAAAACAAAGGGCAAAATTTTACCTTTGTGCTGCAGTGGTTTAAAGGAATAGTTCAACATTAAAAGAATATGATCATTGTTATGCAGGGTCTAACCCCTCAAAAGAAGCAGTCGTTGCCTTAGCTTTACGGAAGGTTGTCAGAATTCTCTATCTTGACACACCAGATGGACCATTGATTATATTTCACTAGTCCATCAGGGAAAGAGCTCAGATAAAGTGTTTGGGAATGGACAGAATCTTTCAAAAGCATATCCAGCAGCTTATTGGATGATCATTCTGTCAACCAAATTCTTTACAGGCCAATCAAAGCATGTAGTAGGCGGATGTTGCTGCTGCAGTGTGGACAGAAGTTGAGCCACGCCATAAAACAAAGTCTTAGGAAAACGTGCAAGTGAAGCGGAAATATCCTTTCTATAGACAAGTTTGTAGTGTTGTCATTTGTTTTCCATTTAATAGAGAAACGTGGTCTAGGTCTGATAAAAATTAGCATCTATGCTAATCTCAAGCGGTCATTTCCATCTGCCTGGCCGAGCACAACCGTTGTAGATTTGAGCTTGGCAAGATCGATCAGCTTGCGTACAATCATTAAATCTGGCTGATCCATCTGCACTGCAAGGTTACTTATTAGTAGCCATGTTACTAAAACAAGTGATCGTCCCATTTATTGACCTGAATTATCTGAAAGTTTGATTATAGAGGACTGTGACAACCCTAGCGCAGCATAAAGGCCCCGACCACATCATAACAGTGAATCTGTCATTGTGCAAAATTTGAGAAGCCACCTCTGGCACTGAAAGCTTTTTCCAGCTTTTTAAATCAAGACATCAGGCTTGATGTTCTGCTCATGTCTGCACATGTGTGATAGACTATTAAGCTGATAAACACTGAGTTAGAAATGACATCAACTTAGCAGATTCTCATGTGCTGAGCTCCTGTTTGTAGTGATGAGACAAGTCTTTCAATTAAAACTCATTTTGAGATGATTTCGTAGCAGTTAAATGGAAGAGTGAGAAAGTCTGTTATAAATATCACTTAAAAGTTAAACTTTTTTTTAGCAACTCACATTCAAGCTCTAGACGAGAAAAAAATCAACAAAGGTAATTTCTGACTAAAAAAGGAGGACCTTTGTAAATGCATGGCGATCGTGTCTTCTGACGATTGTACAACCAATCCTCTCAGACAGTCCTATCCTGTGTCTCAGCCATGTTGCTTTTACCCGCTTGCTCTTCAGTGTCAAGCGGGCACCAGCAGCCTGTCCAAGGCAAACTGTAAACGGTCCCAGTTCTTCCAGAAAATGGTCAAAAAACAAACTCCCAGGATGGTGGCGACCACGTGGTGCCGGCTCTTCATCAGAGGGGCGGCGAACTTGGCAGCGGTGGAGACGCACACGAGGATGACGGTGATGATGGCCAGCATGATGTTGATGCTCTTCCCCAGCAAGACGCGGGCGTCGCGGCTCTCCAGCTGCACCGTCTGCTGCTGCTGCTGCTGCTGGAGCTCCAGTTTGGACACTCGAGTCTGACACGACTCCAAAGCCTCCTGAAGATGGAGAGTGGTAAAGATAAATGTTTCTGTTGGTCAAAAGGTCACATCATGCAACCTTCTGCAGGACATTTTATACCCTATGACCTCACATCTATCAGAGTGACCCAATTTTTCTTTACATTTCAGGCTGTTTCAAGCTTGAGCACAACCTTTTAAAAGTCTCCAACCTCTGATTAAGTCCAAGAGAAGCTGTCAGCGGCAATCTGCTCGAAATGCAAATGAAACTAAAATCATGTCCATTTCATCATCAAGAAGAAAAAAAGTGCTGTGAGATAAGAGCAAGAAATTATGCTAGAATGTTCTTTAAAGGGACACGTCAATATTTTTGTGTCTTGCTTCCCTCCAGAGTCCATGACAAGCAGACAGACACCATTCTCTCAACTGTGTGCACAGTAACAAGTAAGAGACGGACAGAGCTTGCAAACGCTAATAAGTTCATCCCAAACTCTGGTAGTCAGTGGGTAGTGTTAGTCTGCCTCTGCCTACAGTCATCAGATAAACTCTTCAGCAACTCTAAATGGTCCTGTGTGCTCATTGTGACTCGTTTTTTTTACTGCATTATGTTACGTTATCTATTTTTAGACTGAGATAAGCACTTAGCACAGTGGTTAGCACAACAAAGCACATCCACATTTAGTTTCAGATGTATTCATAAATTATAAAAGTGCTAATCTTATTCTAAAAATAGATAATGATAGATATACATAATGTGGTAGAAAAAAACGACACATAACAAGCATGCAAGCCCGCTTACAGCTGCTAAAGAGTTTATCAAATGACTGTAGGCAGAGGCAGGCTAACACTACCCATTCACTCCCAGTGTTTCAGCTCAGCTAATTAGCAGTGTGGGAGTTTTGCCAATCTTTTCTTTTGCTATTGCAAAAGAAAGAATGGTGTCCACTTGTTTGTCATGGATTTAGGAGTGATTCAAGAAATATAAACAAAAAAATGTTTATACATGATGACAGGTTTTCTTTTAGGGAACACATCCAGTAGGTTGTTTTAAGCCAAAAGTTATGCTGTTTTTCCTACAAAGTCCTGTTTCTCCTTTCAGGTCAAAGGAAGCAGGAGGAGGCTCAAATCTATTCTTGATAATGGGGATGTGATGTACATGAATCCCTCTGCTCCAAACCTTCACATGTCAGACAGTGCGAGTCACCGTGCTCACAAACTGTGGAATTGCAGTGGCTGAATATCATGAGCTTGTTGTTCCTAAAGGTTTGGAAACTAAGTTTTTTGGCTCTCTGCTTTTTCAAGCAATCAATCAAATGACCTTTATTTGTAAAGTGCCAATTTATAACAAGCTTTATCTCAAGACACTCAGTCTTGAGATAATAGTCTTTCTGTTTGAAACAATTTGCTGACTGATTTTAAATGTCAAAATTTAGTTTCCTTTGACGTTTTTTAAATCTTTGGCGAAAATCTTAATTCTAGGCTTTAAGTGTGCAGATCTTTTGATTTATTGTGTGTTGTATCAGTTTATACGTTTTTTGTTGCGGCTGTGTGATGCTGCCACTCTTTGTCAGATCTCCCTTCAAACAGACCTCTGATGTTCGGGTAGTGGTCTTTAAACTGTTCCCAAAGTTTAGAGTAAAATATACGGTGAAGTCTCTTCATTATAACGGAACAGTCTACCTGAAGACCTGAGGGCAGCACCTACAGTTTATATTTTTAAAAGCAAACTCAAGACCTACATTTTTAATCTGGCTTTTGGCTGATTATATTTATAATTAGGTGTCATTTTAGTTTAACTTATTTTAACCTGCTCATTCTGTTTTATTTCTACATTTCAGTTCATATTTGTTATTTGGAATTTTATTCTTTGTTAAATGCTTTCTTTTTATTATTCTATTTGGGCTGATTTTATTATAGACCTGGTGATAGGCTTTATCATTTTACCATATTATAAATTATTATACAATTTTATGATATTGTGAAATTGCAAACAGCAAAAGTGCTACATAAAGCAATTAGAAAATTTTACCTGGTGATTTACAAAAGAGGTTCAATGCCAGAGTGGGGGGTTATAATTTAAGGGGTGAACATCATTTCATTTGTCCGATGGTCCGTACAACTCTTAAAAGTCTGTGCGTTTGAGTTTGTGATGTCAAAGGCTGGAACCGCCTGGATGTCACTTTAAAAATGTTCACTAATAGGCAAATACTTATATCACATTACAGACAAGAATTATTAGTTTCATGGGTAATTGAACAATAGCTTGGTTTGATCCCTAAATAATTTGTTACCATATAATTAATTTTCAGCATATATAAATATTAACAGTAATCATCGTTAACATATGCAATTAATTATTGTAAAAAACATACAATTTTAGTTTAGAACAAATATTTTGTGGAGAAGCTTATTGTTTGTATATACTTAATTATGAGAAATATGATTATGATACAAGAGTGTGTTTGAATAAGTATTAATGCAAACATTACAGATGATATTTAAGTATGTGTATATACTATATATAACATGTGTATGATGCATAGATCTGTATGGATATATATTTAATCCATACAGTAATATTTTTCAGGGGTGCTTGTGAATTATTAATTAATAATTATAACACATATCATTGGGTTTTTATGTTTTTTTGTGTCCATAATGGATCTGAAATAGGGGCTGAATTGAAATAGGGGCAGGACTAGATTAGCTCTTTGCTTCACTGTCTCTTCTCAAACATGGTGTGACATATATGTGTATGTACTCACATGTATAAGTTCAGTTGTGGACGTATAAAAATGTCTGATGTACATATGTTTAATGTTCCCTTACAAATAGTTGATTATTCTTTTTTTTTTTCATTTTTAAGTTTGAGAAAAATAAAAAAATAAATATATGATAAATAAATACCGAAACATTTTTTCTTAGCAGTATAGCAATCAAAATCAGGAAAGCAGTGTCTTTGGCATTATTGACCCCAAAAATACTTTTTAGACCAGAATTTTTCATGCTAAAAATCTGTAAGTAATCAATAAAGAATAGGATCTGTAAGCAGAATTGAATGGCATTGGTTTCAGTAAAATTTTAAAGAAAAATTGACTATTTAAAAGCCTACTGAGCCTAAACCATTATAACTTTGTTTCAGATAAAAAGATGATAGACACAGCATTTCCAAAACCATTAAATCAGTTTAGCATACACGTGCCCTGATGTGTTGCGACTTTGACTTGTTCAAATTCATTCTCTCCACGTCAGTCATGAACATTGTGTTCTTTAGAAACCCCTGGACATGGTTTCGTTTCCTGCTGCGTCAGTTTTGTCACTATATATCCTTCACTTGTCTTCATTTCAGAATGTCTGTCATAAAAGGAATGCATCCTTGCTTAAGCAATAGCATGTAGGCAATGCATTTTCTGAATTGTACAGTCTATTTAGGCTTAAAATAGTTCTTAATGCTGAGAGGGCTGCACATGAATTTTCTTCAAATAAAGATCAGTGAAGTGAGATTTGCATAGAAACATCAGTTACATAAGAATGTACGAATTGGAATAAAAAGTTAGACATGTGTTCTGTATCTTTCTAATGTGGACAATACATGTGATATGTTACATGATCATCAACGGCCTTATAACCCTTGTTAGACCAGGTTCAGCCAAAAACTGGAGTTCTGCATTTATTTTAACACATTTTATTTTGTTCAGCTCGACTGTTCTGCCTCACCTGAATATCCCGGGCCCTTTCGTGAGCCTGGTAGGCCACCCTCTCCTCGATGCTCGCCAGCTCCTGCTTCAGATTGGTCATCTCATGTTGGTGAAGCTCCGTCAGGTCATTCAGCTGGTCCTCCAATCGCTCATACCTGATACCGCAGATGATAAAGAACGGTTAAAAATATAATCTATAAAAGGTTAATGCAAACATACAAAGAGGTCTGGCACTGATGTGATGAGGTGGTTTAAATTCCCTAATTAAGATTTTCTGTATTAAAACGAACCCATTTTTGTCTCTCAATCATTTAATGATCCACCAGCTAAAGAGGCCCTTCACTCAACAAAGTTTTCAAACTTATCCCTTCAGTGTGTCACGATGGACTCACACTCTCTCTTTAATCTTCTGTAAATTAAGCAAAGATTTGACTGCTGTCACACTGTTTTGCTATGTGAAAATAAAAATCCCAAACATATGGTTTTACATATCCAGGGGATCTGGAGTGAAAAATATTTCCATCTTTCATGGATGTTCTTCACTTTTTTTAGGAAATCAGTTTTAACAAAGTCTGAGAAAACTGCTGCTGTAACAGCATCCCAACAAATTTCTTAACTCCTTATTTTTTTAGACTTACTGTCACTTACATCCATTAGCATAACTAAGCCATTCCTATTGCTACCACCTCTTCTCCTTAAATAATATTGATTGGTCCAGTTATTTTCTGACATTAAAGGGCAGACTGATTTAAGCATTGTGAGACTGATTGGTCTACTGCAAGGTTAATGTTACTTTTAAGGTACTAAGACTGTACAAAGGCCATACAAGGATAAAAAACCTTTAAGATGCTTGGGTGTATGATTTGAATGTTGCATACAAACCACTGACAGGGGAAAAATGCTGCTGCTGTTGCTACTTTACTTCATAGAGAAAGAAATCTTCTCAACCTCTGTTGCATTTTCATGAATCATAACTCAACCCTTCAATGATTTTTTTTTTTTTGGAGAGTGAAAAGTCTCAATATTGTTTGTTTGTTGTGAGTTTAAGAGCAAGAGAGACTCATATAGTCCAGGGAAACCAGCTGATATTTCACAGGATACCAACTGTCTTGTGCATTACATTTCTATATATCTTTTAAAAATATATTCTTAAAATTGATCCTTTTTTCTTATCTTGTATTTGTATATGGAGAGTTTCAATTACACTGTCCTGCAGGATTTCATCTTGTGTATGTTTTGTGCCTATACTGTCTAAAAACTGTTTTATACTTATGACTATTTTATAATTTATTCTGTTTTTCACTTATCTGTTTGCACTGAAAAAAAAGAAGCTCTCCAATTTCGTATATTTTGTATGACAATAAAAGGCATGTTATATTCACAGCAGAGCCAAAACAATGGCTAGGAATGAAAAATGGATTCCTCAGAATTAACTGTGTAGATCGACAAAGTGAAAGATCAACAAATCAATCATTTCATGAATAATTATAAACTCAAAAGTGTCTTTAACACAAGGGTTGCAGGTCTGGAGATGCTCTGACCCAGCCATCACAATGTGGTCCTTGTCTAACTCACTCAAATCCTCACACTTGCCCATTTTTCCCACTTCTAACATCAACTTTGAGGACAAAATGTTCACTTTCTGCCTGATACCTCCCACACACTAACATGTGCCATGATGAGGAGATAATCATTGTTATTCACTTCAGCTGTCAGTGGTCATAAAGTTTAGCTTGATCGCTGAAAACACATCAGAAGTGATTTTTCTTCACAGCCTGAGAAGCTTTAACGTCATCACCACAGAGCCTGTTTTACATAACCATGTCACAGAGCTGGAAAAGCTGACCTGTATCTCTCCTCTTGCAGCGACTGGCTCACGACACCAAACTCTCTCTTGAACTGACTCTTCAGCTCCTCCATGTCCTCCTCCAGCTGGCTCTGGGCCTCCCTGATCTCCTTCACCTCCTCCAGACTCAGGACCAGTCTGCTCTGGCTGTCTCCCTCAGGTTGCTGCTGACCCTGGCTCGCCCCCTGCGCCTGCCCCGTCGGGTTACCGTTGCTCTCCGCAGAGATGGAGGCGCTGCCCGAGGAGCACTCGTCATCGCTGGGGTACTTTGGCTTTCCCACCATGGAGGTGCTGCTGCTTAGACCCTTCCCTGGGGCCTCTGAGGGCATCTGCGGAGGGGAGTCCAGGCTGTTCTTGAGGTGGGCGATGTTGTCCGCGCTGCCAAATTTGTTCCTGATGAGGTTTGCAAACTCTCTGGGTTTGCTGAAGAAGAAAGGAGGAGAGAGGGAAACACCGGGTCCGATTGTTTTGATCTTGTCCATGGTGGGATGTCGGCCTGAGCCCGTCATGTCCCTCAGAAGCTCTCGAGGAGACTCCCTGGGGATGGTGCTGTGTTTGACGGTGGACTTGTGATGGGAGGGGCTGTAATGGACCTCAGTGTCCTTCATCTTTTTGTGATACTGCTCGAGCTTCTTCTGCATCTGGGCGATGTTCTGAGCAGACTTCTGGTTCTTCTTCTCAAACACCTGCTTGATGCGTCCCACCTGCTGCTTGTCAGCGCTGTTCACCAGCTTCAGGTACTCTGCCACGTTCTCCTCCTTGGCCGTCTGCTCGATCTTCAGCTGCTCCGTTACCTTCAGGATCTTCTGTTGCAGGTTATCCAAGCAGGACCGACTCCTCTGGACCTCGCAGCCCAGAGCCGGATGGTGGGTTCGCTCAGGTCCATCACACAAATCCAGTTCCAGGTTGTTCTCTGAAGAACCCCGACGCATCGACCCGGAGAGGTTCAGAAAACTGCCCTCGGTACTCCGGTCCTGTAAAAAGAAAAAAAGAGAAATCAGATTCTGTATCAGACGTGAAGCATCTGAAGGAAACTTTTTTTCCTCAGATCATTTTGAAGAGAGTTTGTGAGCAAAACTGGTCATGTGGAAAGTACTAAAAACAGCTTACAGTTTTGATTTTATGCTTACAGATTACTGCCTGAAGGTTTTTTTGATTTGAGGTTGAGATCAGTTTCCTCCTTCTGACTAAAAATAAAACATTTCCTGCTAAGAGCTCTTTTTTCCAACGTTATCTTTATTGAATTTCATAATGTTTCCAATAGATTTAAATACAAAATCACGAGTTCTCTCATATCAAAGGGAGTGTCAAGGGCAGCTAGATTATTGTTAGCTATTGAATCATCCTTCCACACAAGTCAGGTATTAATGAAATAAGAGAGCAACATTTAGGGGAGAGTACAAAGTACATTACCTGGCTAAATCAAAAAAGGGGAGAAAAAAATAAAAATAAACAAAAAACAATAACATCAAGAACAAGGTTTTCCTGTTGTATCTTAGGTTAGCCTAAATTATTATTCATGGTTCCAAAATACAAACTTAGATGTACAATTCACATGGAATAAAGAAATCAAGTTTCTGAAGCTTCAAAAATGTAAGCTTCTTTATGAGCTTAAAAAAAAACATTTTACATCGTTGTTTGTTTCTGTCAATGATTTAGGATACAGAAAGAAATGCAATCAAACCAGAGGAGCTAATATTTTCTATGAGTTGAATTAAAATAACTAAAAGTTATAACTTTTTTTTTTTTTATTAAACCTTTATTTAACCAGGTAAAAAGACCCACTGAGATCTCTTTTACAAGGGGGACCTGGCCAAGAGGTCAACAGCACACGTCACAATAAGTAACAGACAGACAATAAACAATATGATAGAGCAGCCAAAAACTAAGGTCAAAGGTTGACATATAAAGTGCAGCAGAGGAAGTCACAATAACAATTTTAAAGTACAATTTTTAAAAACACAAGCACTGTTCCAAGGTCTCACAATGTCTGTCAGTCAAAATGGAGCGAAAGTTCTCCAATGGAATAAGCTCCGACATTTTTAAATCAGACTGGAGGGTATTCCATGCTGATGGGGCAGCAAAACTGAAAGCTTTTTTTCCCTGTTCAGTCCTGACACGGGGGACAATCAGGTGAATGATGTCACCGGTGCGTAAAGCGTAGCGGCTTTTAGATCTTTGCAAAAGTGTACTCAAGTACACCTCAACTACTACCTTCATTATGATTTTCAATATTTATCTTGACCATTTACTGATATGATAATTTGTATATAATCTGTTTTTTATCAAAAACATTTTTTGTGTGTTTGTCAAACTGAAAATCAGCTATTTTAACTCATTTTTGCTATTTTATTTACAAACATTTCTGCCTTTTTTAATCAATTTTGGCTTGCTTGTAGTTTTCTTTGTTACCTAAAGTGTTAACTGAATCAAAGATTTGATTTATTCCGTTTTTTAAAACATTAAATACCCCTGAATTTATTGATGACCTCTGCCAAACAGTTGAGCAGGTAGTTAAAGGGTTAAAACCGAAGCATCAGCTGAACAGCCAATCACAAGGCATCAACTCGTTAATGAACATAGACATGGCCAAGATAACCTGTAAAAGTTCAAACCTAAGCATAAGAACAGAGAAGAATGAAGAAAAAAGTTAATGTAAGCAGTGTTACAGTGCCCCCTACAGGCCTACGTATATACTACAGTGTTTTCAGTGTTAACATGTGGACAGACATTTCTTGAAATGATGCCATGTTTTCCGAAAACTTTTCTAATATGAAAAAGTTATTGTCTCTATGTGGATAAGGCCTTGGCTTCCTCTGCTGTTGTGTCTTCCTGAGTCCACAATTGCCTTATCCTAAAATAGTGCCAAACAGAGACTTTCAGGGGGGAAAAACAACACTGAAATTTTTTGCCTTATCATACATTCGACCTAACAAATTTTCTGAACTCTCACATAAAACTCACACAATCCCATGAAATAACTGTACCTGCCAACAGCAGCGTACCTCGCTGGTAGTTGCAGCTTGTCCTCCTTAAAGGCACAGCACCTCTTGGAGCCCTTTCAGACACTTCACTGACAGTTGTAATGAACCTGATACAAACTACAAAAATACTTAAAATACATTCCCTATGATAGTTAACAAAGTTTCATCTGGCTGTGTCTGCATGGTGTGTGAGCATCTTTTATCTCCTTATAGACATGCTCTATTAAGAAAGGGGGGGTTATTTTTGAGACTTTAAATTTGCAACTAGTTCCTGGTAAAAGTGCTAAAACTTAAATTGTGGTTCACTGTGCGGTGACAGTGCTCTGCGCTCTATTTTTTGCCACAATGTGACCATCTGTGTGTGCTTGTAATGCTCTTATATGGCACGTCTGTTGTGTGATAAGAGCCAGATTATAATCCTGTTTGTTGATAGTGTTTTGCACACTGACAGCACTGATGACACAGATTAGAAAATTCAGATAAGGGCCATTAATGTGTTAGGGAGAACTGGAGCGTGCATATCAAATGTAGGTCAGAGAAAATGTCACACAAGATGCAGGAAATCCCTTTTCCAGACATTGTCCTTTATTCAAACACAATTATTATGCCCCTGAAGGATGCCAACATTAGAGTCTATTTCTAAATATGTGTCTGCAGTTCAGTTTTGAGTCTTCTGCTGTTGATTCGAGGAAGTAACGTTGCATAAATATGTCTCAAGAAAGCAGGTTTATTTCAGCTGGTTCCTCCTTGAAGAGGAAGCTGAGGAAAGTCAAGATGAGAGCATTCAACAAGGCCACAGGTTGTCACTTTTAGAACTAAAGTGTCACTTTAAGTGTTACAGTACCGCACTGTAGCTGTGAGCAAACAAAAAAAACTGTGCACTGTTCGGAGGTGTAAGCTCAAAGCAGCAAAGTGTTGAACAACAAGAGGTATGTGCTGCTCAAGGCTGCACTAATCCTTCTCTAAAGAAACACTGCTGGTTTCAGGCAAATAAACAGATTTCAGTGAACTTGGGCAGACTTAAGGCTCAATCCTGATTAGCATTTCCACAAAGGCACGTAACGGTTACATATTCTGGACTACTGCCTTAAAATAAAGTATCTACACACTGAAACTCCCAACACCTGACCACACAGTGAAACTCAAGATGGAATTGAAAAAAGGCGATAAAGGGCAAACACAGGGTTACATATGAGGGGAACAAAAACACATTCAGTGTCAAAGCAGCTGGATTTAATATATCCAGTTACACGTGCGCATTCTCTTTTGCTGCTGTAACTATGAGCTCACACTTAATGAACCGGTCAGGCCTGTTTTTGACTGAGATGGTGAGCTGGAGCTCTCTGCGTCAACTCTGCAATCCACATTTAATCTAAATATACACTGAAAACCCTCTCCACATTTGTTTTAGATTGTTCAGACTCTTTCTGTTTAACACTTTCCTTTGTTAGGGAGATTACAGAAATCTACTGACCCAGTTTTATGAACAAAGTGGATAGGTGTGATCGGGTGAGCAGGAACACAGTTTGTAAAAAGACTTGAGCTCACGTGGCGCTTTTCTGCTTGGCAGGTTGTACATAGCAGGTCACAATTACCCATTAAATCCTATTATTATGGTTGATTGTAGTTTCTCTTTTCCAACACTGGTGCAAAATCAAATTTCCAACCGATGCCAAGGCCTGGACCGGTAACCTTGCAGTGAAGATCTTTCAGCCTGATTTGATGTCTGTAACCAGGCAGATACATCTTGCTAAGCTATAACCATTGTGAGTGTTGCAAAGCTGCATGGCCAATCAGAGTCCTTTAAAGCAGGAAGAGTTGGAAGCTAATTTTGCGTTCCATTAACGTCGGAACTGGGAAGACGGAACTGGAAGTGACGCCATCTCTGATTTATCAGCATTCCTGCTCCAAAGTCAGAAAAAATGTGCCGATCTACCAGGCTATTGTTCGCTGTTGTGTTAGTCGTTGATAGCACACCCTGCGTTGTAGTTCACAAATACCACATGAAGAATGTAAATAGCACTATAGCAGAATTTCTATAAATATAAGCTAAACAATACTATGTAGGGCGACATATGCTATTCAGAGGTGAGAATAAACAGATTATTACAGGAGCTTAATAACTGTTTAGACTGGGGGCAGCCATTTTCAATTGTCAGCTAGCGGGTGGCAGGGCTGGGTATTTCCAGCAACTTCACGATACGATACGTATCCCGGTACTAAGGCCACGACACGATATGTACACTGATACACGTAAATTGTGAACATTCACTTTGCTTTAAGCAAAATTCTTGACAAGTTAATTTTTTTCTTATAAGAAGAAAAAGAACAAGGATGAGTTTTAAGTGGTTCTACAACTTGAGAGACATAAATTCAGATCATCAAAGATGGTAGACCTAAGTTCAAATTTAGAACATATGCTTCATTATGTAGCTCGTCTTCTACCTTGAACTGTGCCACTGTTAACATTACCCAAAGTGTATTGACAACAACTATTAAAATATTTAGGCCGTATCGATTCTGTAGAATCCGTATCGATACACGTATCCCAAAGGATTGCGATATGCTATTTTGCCGTATCGATATTTTGAGCACAGGCCTAGCAGGTGGTAAGGAACCCCCCGGAATTCCTAATAGGAAATTTCGACCTAGGGTTGCGTTCCAGTTGAAATTTCCGACTCAGCACTAGGAATGTCCCAGTATAACCTAAATGCACCATAAGAGCGCTTGTACAGAGATTAGCATGGATGCTAACAGCTTCAGAAGCAGTTTGATTAGATTTGGACCACATTTCTTTATCAAATGAAAAAAACAACAACAAGACTACGATGTCATCTCGTGACAGTCTCGTTTCACTTCGTTTTTCAAAGTGGCTTTCTTTCCGTCCTTTACACTGTGGCAGTAGCGCCTGCCTACTGAATTATCTTATAAGCCCTTAATAAATTTGATTGATAGAAGATTGTCCAATTACCTACCAGACATACCACTGAAAGGTTTTACCCATTCCCAAACACTTTCTAAGGGCTCTTTCCCAGATAGGTATTAAAAATATATTGAATGGTCCATCTGGTGTGTCAAGTCTCTAGACCAGGAGTGTACAAACTTTATTCACCGAGGGCCCAATATATACGTAAGACTGGGTCACAATGACATACCACCTCTAATTTTCCAGATTTGCTAAATCCTGCCCAACAGAAGTTAACATCTGCTTGATAATTATAAGACTTAAAAAAGCAAAACTGCAATCACAGCAATCAAGTACAATATGTGTATAATCATAATGATAATAGATATACACCTTTAATTTACAAGTAATAGCCTGCCCAAGCAAATACCCAATGTTTGCCAAGGGTATTTGAGATAGTCAGGGGCCTCTGTGGTGCAATCAAAGTTACCTGGCAACCTTCATCAAGCTGGTTTTTGCCCTTACGTTGTTTAATTTAACTTCCAGTGTTTCCATGGTGGCAATATATACAATGTGTCTTGACATGGCGGCTCTGTCATGGCTGATACATTATTTACTCCGGTCGTAACGATCATAAAAATTAAGGTTTCTCTGGCTTTATAGCTGTTTTTTAATCAGTTTAAACATTTCAGTACCAAATGTTCAACCCACTGTATCTTTAATCACTGATCTCAATCAATCAATCATGGCAGCACTCTCAAAAATGTAAAATGGCAATTAATAAATATTCTTTCATGTTTCGGATGGTCTTGTTTGCTTTTATTGGTCAGAGTGAGAAATAAACTTGCATTTAAGTTCATGTTATGACCTGTTTAAAATTCTCACAGGACCTTTAAAATGTTCGTTTCTTGCCCATTATTACATTGCACATAAATAACATATACTTATTAATGTACACTGCGTAACCAAAGAATGCCACACTTCTTTCTCCAGGCATGAGTGGGGTGTTTCAGCCTCTGTCCTCGTCCCAGCGTCTCCCCCTCTCCAGCATCTGTCCTCCCTCAACACAGCACTCTTTGTTTGTTGAGAAAAAAAGGACACTTTGTCATGTCCTACCTCTGCTCTGAGCAGCCCTCTGACGGGTGAGCCGCGGCGTATGGATCCACTGGCCTGACGTATAGCCTGAGGATCATTACATCCAATCACAACCTGGCGTCTTCCAGCTATATCTCATGTCAAACTGTCGGGTTCACACGTATGCTGACTTAGGGTCAAACCGGTTTGAAGTATGAAAGAAGGAGGAGACAAACATCCTCCTTCTCCCAGAGGAACGGTTAGGCAGGCGGTGTGTAGGTTGCTCGGATTATCCAGACTTTTCAGTTTTCAAATAAGAAAAACAAAGAGCTGCCTGTTTGACCAGACAGCTTAGCCAGCGTGCTATTTCTGCAGCACTGGAACTAAGCTAGCTCCTGAAGCACTTTTTTTTTTTACCACACGCCTCAACTCTGAAATATCAATAACCTCTTCTGAAGCAAGCAGCTTTATATATATAGCATGTTAAAAAAAAACAGCTTTGACCACGAAGCATTACAGAACATATACCAAAATACATTTTGAAAAAAGAAAAAAAATCTACTTGGGCAAGAGCTACCATCTGGTTATCCGTCCAAACATTTGATCAGAATTTAGAAAAAACTCCTCAAATGTTATTAAGGTATCAAACTCACAAAAAGGAGATGCTCGCAAACAAGGCTGCCCATTGAAAGGGATGAAGGGGGAGCTTTCAAGGGTCTATAAAGGCAAAAAATATCCCATCCTACATTCATACAGCAGTTATAACAAAAATTTACCTTTAACACTTATTTTTACATTTCTTATCAAAGAAACAACAATGTACTTACATTTATAGGCAATTCAATAAAATGCAGCCTGTTCAAAACTTAAAGTAGACACATATCATGCTTGTTTCTCCTTTTCACTATGCCAGACTAGGATGCCTGTAAAGCATTTCTGCCCTCAGTACAAGTCATTTAGTTCCTTCATTGCCCCACAATAGCGTTCTCAATATCCTCATTTTAGGCCATTAACAAGCCCTCGTTGAAACACTCGGTTTCCAGGCTGACCTAAAGTTACCTCGCAACATCACAGCCCTTTGTGCTCTGATTGGTCAGTTCTATCGGGGGTAGAGCCAGCCTGTCCTTCTTCTTCTACTGTATTTTCCGGCAGGCTCAAAGCAGCGACCGCATATTGAGTCCCCCTACAGGCCAGAGCTGGTAATGAGTGAGTGTGAGCTAGGGAGCTATATACCGCTGCTGGTGGATGTGTTCCTCGGTGATGGTTTTGTGGCTAACGGACATCACAGAGGAGGAAGTGTTTTATCAGATTACTCCAATAAAAAGAAAATGTACCTCGTGTCGTCACACAATTTAATTCTCGTGGACATCTTGCAATGACCTATTTTCAGAGGCATCAAATCTCGTTCTAGGACAGGGGTCGGCAACCTTTTCAATCAAAAGAGCCATTTTGCCCGTCACGCCCACCAAAAAAATCTGTCTGGAGCCACAAAACACATTTGAACCTTAAAATGACGACAGCAGCACCTGCTGACTCTACATTATAATGACATTGGATCTATAAGCAAACTGCTTTACCACCTGACATGACTGCTCTTTAATGGACCATGTACTTTTGTTACTTTAACTTGACATTAGTGTTATACGGTATTATTTTGAAGTAATTCATTTAGAACTAAAATGACAACAATGGTGTGTTTACTCTGATTTTCAGGTTTGTCAACAAAAATAACCATCTATTAATATTAGTCCTGTTAACACTGTTATTTTCATTTTTTATTTTGTTATTGTTGTTGCTCCGTTTTTTTTCTCTACAGGATCAGGTTTTACTTGCAGTGGAGAAATCATAAATATTTATTTGACATCATCAGGTGAGATGGGGGTCAGTAGGTCTTACCCTCACATTTTAAATTTAAATCATTTCTTTCCTGCATTCTGATCTTTATTATGCACAATTTTATCAATCATGAAGTAATCTTGTAATTCTTGAGGTGCTTTTTGACATCTCATCAGTGTTTTAGAAGCTTATCCCACATAATTACTCAATGTTTAGTTTCATGCCAATTTTGATGTCATTAAAAAATTGTCATATACATATAACACAGTTACTCACACACCTGAGTCTGTAGTTAGTGAATGAGAGATCATGTGAGGGGGAGAGACTGACTGACTGCAATCATAACACAGAAATGGTAATAAAAAGCATCCACCTGATATCTTTGTGTAAAAATCCACCGCTTTAGCAACGCCGTCACAGTCATGCTGAATTATCGTCTCTCCGTGTCTCTCGTCTTTTCCAAAATTTAATCGCCGACATGCCTCCGTTTAAAAAGTTTGAATCCCTTCACAGCAGCAGTTAAAAGTCTGAGAGTTCATCAAAACATCTTCATCAGAACTTAAAATGAACATCAAGTGAGCTCACAGCTAAAGATGCCGCAGCGTCCTGCTCTCACTCCGACCTGCTGCAGGTCACGCAGAGGTCATGGGAGGTGGACACATGACACAAAGTTCACGATGTAAAAACCAAGAAATTTTCATTAAAAGAAAAAAGTCAGATGGCGCTAAAACGTGCAAAAATAACATCAATTAATTAGAGTTTAATGCAAGTCAAAGAAGACGTTTTTTGCTCTTCTGACCTCTGAGTCAAGAGAGCCACTGGCGAGGGGCAAAAGAGCCGCAGGTTGCCTACTCCTGTTCTAGGATATCAGAAAAAATACAATATCTCATTTTTTGAAAATTAAGGGGGTGTAAGGTCTTGTTTTCAAATTCATTATATTATATGTAAGTATTAAATCATGCATCAGCATGATATGTCTCCTTTAAGTCTTTTCCATAAATTTTACTAAGCTTTTTTTCATTAGATCATCATTTTAAGTAGGGATGCACAGTACTAGATATTTGCTGATATACAATATTTTTTAATTCATTATTGCTGATACCAATATTCATATTTCTGGTCAAGAGCTCAAGCTCTGAACTGAAAAATATTTATTTGTTTCAGTGTTCCAGTATATTTTTTTGCAAGGAATAGATCTAAAACAAGAAAGATAGCTTTTAACTCCTGCAAAAATGAAACTCTTAATATTTTAATGTACCCATGCAGCGATGAGAAGCTGCGTCAATATTGTACATTTGTGTAATTTATCGATATTCCAGGCGATTATATGGCCAATATTTGTGGCTGATACATCGGCTGTTAATATCTGCAAAAATTTCAATATCAGACGATGCCATTGCTTACTTAAATATTTAGGCTGATATAACAGAATACGATAAACCAATAATATTATGCATCCCTAATTTTAAGAGGTCAGTTGGACTAAACTGTCTGGCCCTAAATTTTAACTGTGCATTGTCACTTGAGGACCTGAGCAAAAGTTCAGATGGCAGCAGATACAGGACAATTATAAGAGGGAACCAGTTCGAGCAGTAGTCCCTTCTGTTTTCATACCACAATCTTTAGGTATCATACTTTAGTCGTGGACTGATAGCCAAAGAAGAGCTCCATTTTTATGCTGCTTTAGGGGCTGTTTACATGGCTCAGTTTTCAGCTCAGTCTGCAGAGTTTTCATTGCATCCAGTCATAGGGGCTCTTCATATCCCTGCACTGTGCTGCTAGATTTTTTATTATTATTTTAATCTTGTACCAGTTAACATAACGAAACTGAATGCATTTTTTAAAATACTGTAATTTAGTTAAATTTAGACATAAAGGTGAGTATGTTAATTATTTATTTATGTATTTATTTATGTATTTATGAAGGGACACTGGCAAAAATAAATAAGAAGTTTATCGTGCACATGCAACACTATCCTGTGCAGGGGTCTTATGCTTTTAATACTACATATACACACAGGATATCATGATTAAAAATAAAGACAACGCCATCAAATGTATGAGATCTAACGACAAAATGATCATAAAATATGGATGTTGGTCTCCTCTACTTCATACTAAAACGTGTGATTTCAGACTAAACATTAATAATTGCTCTGAATTGAAGAAAACTTTATTAATACATATTTATGAGATGTTTGGGGGCCCCCTGAACATCTCGGAGCCCCAGGCAATTGCCTGAGTTTGCGTAATAGTAAGTACACCCCTGGCCTCCCATTTACATGAGAACAGAGCCTGGAGTGTCAGAATCTGCAAACTTTTGAATGGTGTAAAGTCCTGAAAACAGATTTGTTTTGGCTCTATGTAGATACAGAGCGTTTCAGGGTGAAATGCTGACATCACCACATGCACAGTACTCTTTCACATGAAGGGAAGAAAGCCTGATCTAAACTTAAATATGAAGCAACACAACAGCCAAGACGAGTGGCTACATCAGTTTTTATCAGCCTGCCTGAATCATGAGGAGGGGGACAGACTGTCACTTTGAAGCACAGATCACAGAGCACAGGATTATTGCTTCAAGGTGTTGTGATATCAGGATGAGAGTGTGGCACGGATCAAACAGTGACCTGGCATCACTGATGGATCACTGCTGAGGCCTGCAGGGAGAGCAGAGCCTGACAGGAGAGGGGGATGTTTGAAGCGTGTATCGATTCAGCTTCATCTCAGGCACCTGGAGTACTGAACGTCACGCCTGAAATGTATTACAGAGCTGAACCAAGGAGGGGAAGCTTCCTCTTATAAAACAAGTCAGCTTTTGGCAGACTGAGCCCCTGATTCATGGGAGCAGATCACATAACCCAAATAACACAACCCAGATGTTGCAGACACACTCGAACCCCAAAACAGGCTGATAAAAAAATTCTATGAAAATGTTCAAATTTAATCAGCTGATTTCTCCCACCACTGCTGCTGCTGCTGCTGCTGCTCAGGATTTCTGCCCAACCACTGGGGCAATCTGAGGGTCTCTCTGGATGAGTGGCTCTGCTAAATGAATTAGCCTCGTGCTGATGAAAAAATGTCCTCCAAAATCTGCTGAGGAGCTGCCCTACTTTTCGGCCCGTTCCTCCCCAACGCTTCTGCAAGCCGTCCAGGGGTGATTGAGGTAGGAGGGTGAAGCAGGGGGGAGGATTGAGGTCTTTAAGGGGGATGGCTGGAGACGAGGAGGGAGGGAGCAAGGCCCAGTTACAGGAGGGAGCGGTGAGAACACAGCAGATGGCTGAAGTAAAGACTGTTCAAACTGTGATCCACTGAGGGTTCAAATAAGAGTCAGCAAATTATTTCAAATTAAAGTCAATTATGATGGGGATCAGGAGAGGAGTTCCTTTTGTTCTAACTTTCATGGCATATGTTTGTGACAGCACTAATGTAAGAGGGCCAAGAGGAAGGGCTGAAAACACACTGCTGAGAAACGAGACGCCACTCAGTTCCCGGTACTTCATCACTCAGAGCTGCTTGCTGGCTGTGACGTACGCAGATGCGACAATATCTGTACCCCTGGCCGTGAAAGCTAGCTTGTTATAACGAGAAATTTTAAAATGCGACCAAAAACTAAAAACATGATTCATATTTACTTGACGATTTAATAATAACTTTGAATTAAGCGCTTCCTTCGGTCTCCACTCTGCTTCGTGTCGGCGGGCGCAGTGTATTACGGGAAATTCTTTTACCCCTTCAAGTGAGGTCCCAGTCTGTCTTCGTTTCAAGGGCTATGTAGCCCTTGGTCTTAGCCCTTCCCCTCAGCCCTATGGAGAATTGGGACACCACTGTGCAAAACAAAGGGGTAAAGGTGCGTTCACACCGGACACTACCTGTACTACCTCGGCGATCACTCTCCATTCAAAGTGAATGTACAGCCGCGATGGGGCGGGGCTGACCGTCCCGCGATGCGACAGCCGGCGACAAGACGACCACTTCACTCGTCACGCAATGTGCAAGTTAAAAAAAAGTTGATCTATTCAGGCGATGTCGTGTGTGGCTGTGCAGCAACAGCCAATCAGCGGTGTGTGTACGTGTGACGGTACCGTTATTCATCCGGACTACAGGGCGGATGACTTCCTTCAAGGCGGAACTAATCTCAGTGAGGACATTTGCAGACGGACCGCGGTAAACTCACAGAGGATGCTGCTGCATCATCAGCTGCAGAGTTTTGTGTCTGATAAGTGAGTGAAAAGTATACAGCTGGAATAATGTCCGCTTATACATCCTATAATGTGATATATGATATGATCGCTTTAAAACTCAAGCGGACGTGACGTCACCGACCGACGGCCGACGCCAACGGCGACCAAACAGGTATTTATGGACGTGCGACGCTACATCAGTGGGCGACGCGACTTTGGTAGCTGGGTCGCTTGAGGTGTGAACGCACCTTTAGGGGTAAGATGGGGGCTAAGGGGTACAATTGGGACAGACCCTTAAAGGATAACTTCGGTTCCTGCAGCTTTTACATTGTTTCTAGAATGAAGAACAACAATATACTCACCCAGAAGGCTTTCCTGATGCAAACGGTGCTTCGGGAGATATTTAGATCCAAAATCGAGCAGCGGACACCGATATAATGGTAGCCTGTAGGGCATAGATCGCCGCTCCTAAAAACTGCATTAATCGTCCAAAAACTCATGTTTTTCACCAATATTCCATCATGATTCGCGCCGAATGGACGGCCATTGCAGCCTGTGTCTCTCCACACAGCGCTGTGTGGCTGAACTAACCTCTAAACAGACGAGTCTGTTTTTTTTCCCCATCGCGCATGCGCAGTACTCTCTGGAGCGTTGAGATCGCTTCCTCATTTCTATGAGCTCCTTATCTGTATAATCTGGCTCCAAACTGTAAGGACGTCCATCATATTCAAAGTCCTCCTCCACAACATCTTCATCCCATAGATATTCGTCCATTTTGCACAAAACTGGAAGAAGAAAGTCGATTTGTAGCTGCCCTGAAACAATGAGCCGCACTGCGCATGCGCGAAGAGCATGTAAACAAACTCGTTGGTTCAGCCACACAGCGCTGTATGGAGAGACACAGGCTGCAATGGCCGTCCATTCGGCGCGAATCATGATGGAATATTGGTGAAAAACATGAGTTTTTGGACGATTAATGCAGTTTTTAGGAGCGGCGATCTATGCCCTACAGGCTACCATTATATCGGTGTCCGCTGCTCGATTTTGGATCTAAATATCTCCCGAAGCACCGTTTGCATCAGGAAAGCCTTCTGGGTGAGTATATTGTTGTTCTTCATTCTAGAAACAATGTAAAAGCTGCAGGAACCGAAGTTATCCTTTAATCGACCCCTTCCAACTCGCTGGGTATCACTGGCAAGCAGCAACTGGCAATGTTGACTTTTATTGCTACAAGATACTGCTTATGGATACAGATACTGATAGCTACCAATCAGTTCACGGAATAACCAGAGACTGGGTCCAAGAAAAGAATCCAGGTGGACTGAAAATAGAGGAAAATGGCTTTGAGTTATAGGGGTTATTTCCCCAGCTCTAACTTCTTTTATGATGTTTTAATAATCAAACTCTCAAATTTAAAGGTATGGCATTTTGGTTTGGATTGATCAACAATGTTGATGTGCCTAGAGTCTTTATTTGTGCACCAGTCATGAAAAAATGACGCTCTGTCACAGAACTCACTGGGATTATCATAAACCCAAACTTAAGAACATTGTCACTGGATTTTTACTCGCTGACAGAAGTTTCCACATCCCAGATTATTAAATATGTGAACATTTTAAATAAAGGACTTATTTTCATTGTATTAGGGTCCTCGCCCAAAGGAAAAGACTCATCTAGCTGTTTAAGCTTTGTTTTATTTCTTACAACATAAGTGTTCATTATATATGACTTTATTAACATCTAAACTAAGAGTTATTTGTTCAACTCAACGTCCTGCTCTTAAATGCTCTTATCGGGAACAACCACAGACACGCAGTTGCACAAAACAGTGAAATTTTAGAAGTTACACAGGGCTTCTAATGGAGACATAACTGTAAACATTATCACAAAACGTTAATCAAGTTAGGCAACTGCAAGCTTCCTGCTTATTTACAAAGTTTATAAAGCAAAGTGACATAGCAAAGAAAGAGCATGTATCTGGAAATAGATCTAAAATATTGCAGAATATGTTTTTCTCTATGTAACACAGCCCTAATCTGAGGCGATGTTTTATTTAAGGTTCTAATTGCACAACTGTATTTCCCTGTGAAGTCACTGTTTTTGAACTGTGATCTAATTTACAATATACAAAACATTGTTGAATTTGAAAATGATATTTTGTTCTGCATTAATAGGCTGAAAAACACATGGACATATAGAGAGGCTTAACAAGAAGCACCACTTCATCTGTGACCTCCTGACCTTTAGTGTTCACAAAACAATAGGGCAGCACTTCTCAAACTCTGGTCAAAAAACAAATGGACATAGATGGTGGTAAATACTTTAAGTCTCATGTCTCATGCAAAAATGCATTTTTCTTTTGCCAAATTGTTACATTTCTACATTTAAAAATTCAAATGTAAATCCCCACCATAGTTTCTGTGACAAAAATCATTGATTTTTTTTCACTGATCCATTACCCTAACCGTTTGTCTTTTACAGGGTCATGGTAGGTTGAAGCCAATTCCAGCTGTAATTGAGCTAAAGGCAGGGTTCACCCTGGACTGGTCACCTGTCAGTTGCAAGGTTGATGTGTATCGATGGTCAAATATTTATGTTCACACTGGGTACTGTTGCCAATAGAGTCACCAATTGTCAAAGCATGCATGTCTATGGAAGGGAGTCAGAGCACACAGAGGGACAACAAGGGTAGAACAAACTCCACACAGGAAGATCCAGTTCAAGTGGGATTCAGATTGGTACAGTGGTAAGTGTACCATCTTGCTATCACCCCTCGATTTCTAAAAAGGTGCTGGTAATTGTCATATTAGCCATACTGACTATAACAAACTTTTGGCTAATCTGAAAATGGTCAAAGAGGTTGGATTAAGGCCCTTACTAAGCTATTTGAAAATAAACATATTAACAGAAAGGTAGAGATAAAAACAATTTCTTAACCAGGCTTTACACATTTGAACATGTCTGACTCACTTTTACAGTTCTCCTCCAGAGGAGACATGTGGTGGGAATCACAAGTCGTCCCATAATATGATATCATCATGATACTTGAGCCCCAATTCAATTTTGCTGCTATTCTTGCTGCTATATGAAATGTGTATTGTGGTACTTAACATTGTGATGTATTGTGATTTATAATCTTTTCTTGGCTGCATTTACACCCAACAAAATAAACAAATAAAAATGTAATAAGATATCATAGTTAATCAAACTTGCTCTGCTGTACTCAGCATCTCTACAACTTTTAGCTTCACTGCTCTGTAGAGCCTCAGTACTGCTGTGTCAATGAAATAATAATTTGTCGGAGGCACATACCAGAGCCCCAACTAGCATGTAACAAAAGCCCTTGTTTTAAGACAAGGTGAGAACTTGCATCTTTGCACACTAAGTCATGGATTTAGCTGTTTTCTTTGCTGGCTCCAAATTGGGAGGCAGCTTTGATGAGCTAAGCATGTAAAATGCTGGCCGATTTATCATTGCTGCAACCAGCTGTGGTTTGGTCCCTGGGTAGAGCCAAGTAAGGGTAGCCAAATTTCCACAGCATCTCATTCTCATGTGTCATGTCAATTTCTTAAACCCCATTAAAGGCCCAAAGGAAATCTGAACAATGTCAATTGGTACATCAGTATGCTCTTGTCAGCAGGAAATATAGTAAATAAAAAGAGGGCAGCATTTGACCCTGATCTAGTTGGTCAGCTTTTGTTTCTGGCAAATTATACTAAAAACAATCCAGACCACCTAAATTTTCAGTTCATTTTGAGTGGAAATTCTTGTGGTACTTTGTCTGCAGGATGTGATTTTTCAATGAAATTCAAATAAGCCTGCAGCTTCCATCTTGCTTTGCTAATTCTGTGGTCATCTGACAAAATAATAAAAAGATTTCATGGATGTTTAGTGCCTGTGTTGCAGCAGGGCCAGCATGGAGTAGAGGGATTCAGATATGAAGATTAGCATGTTATACGCCTGTGTAGATTCTCTTTCATCCAGGCCATGGTTATCTTGAAGATTCAAAACCGAGGCAACAGGAATGTGTTCAGTTTTGGGATTGGCATGCTACGTTCGAAATCTATCCAAAATTGGTTAGTATGGAAATGTGACAGCTCTATTCTGAGGACATGCAGCTTGTTATCTATAGGGCACTTAACAACAACATGGGCAAGGACATGCTGTATGGGTAAGTGTAGGTAAGTGTGCTCAGGCCTGGTTGCGGCCAGAGTCGTGCGAGTGCAGGGCAGCAGGAAACTGGGGTATGGGAACAATAAAGCTTCAGCTGGGCACATGGCAACAGGGCCTCATGAGCATTTTCCCTCTTAGTTTGAAGTTTTTGTGTCTTACAACTAATAGGCTGTTTACACAAAAAGCAAAACAAAGAGTTTTCCATGAGCTTTGCGCCTTCTTTGTACACGAGTACGGTACCCAAACCCGTACTGTCTGAATCCACAAACCATGGTCCAGAATGAAAAGTTCTGAAAAGATTTTCTTATCCATCTCTGTTTAAACAGGAATAAGGACTGTCAGAGTAAAAGGTGACGCGAAGCACATGCACAGTACTATTTCAGATAAAGGTTGCAAACACACCTAGGAACACTAACAGCTACCGAGCAACATGTGTGCTGCTTACTGTGCTCGGTTTGCTATCTTTCTTTCAACAAAATGTGGCTCTACTGCAGCAATACTCTGACCAGCAGGGACACATTTAACTCCAATGGAAGGTGTTCGTGCGTGTACCACCGCTGTTTCTCTACAAACCTACATCGCCAACTACTGGCCTGCCATGCACATTCCGCGTTTCATTTGTACTCGTGGATGATCATGCATTGTTATCACACTGTCTCGGTGTGAGGAAAAAGGAAGGAAAAACCCTTTCAGTTTCTGGCAGCAAAGTTTGTGCGTATACAGGGCTTAATAACACACAGTAAACACCTCCTCTTTCTCTCACAGACTGTCTTTTTGAAAGTCAAAGCTGTTTTAGCTGTGCTGTTTGGGAGCTCCGTCTGTTTGACCACATGCTCCAAACCTGCTCCTTCACTATCAATGTAAAAAAAATGGGAACTATTAAAATTAGCAGGCCAGACTTTCACCCACTCTATTTGAGTCACTGATATTAGTGTCAGTGGAGCACGAGAAGAGAGACAGAAAAAGACCTGGACAACTAAAAAAAGAGTCCCGCTGTTCATCATGAAGACAGAAAACAACAAATGCTCTCAGAGACAAAAAACAGCCCCGTCAGCATAACTCCCTCAAAAGTGTCCACAGGACCCCTCCGTGCCCCCGGGATTCTTCCCTCACACCTCAGCCCTGTGTGAGCCCCCTGTCCCCCCCTCCATGCTGTCCTACATAGCTGGCAGCAGCGTCTGTCCAACATCATGACCCATTTAATAAGCCCTGACCTCGCGGAAAGATCCCCCTGCATTAGCCTCAATCTTACCAAAACAAGAGAGAGCTGTGTGTGCAGCTCTGCAGAAGTCCAAATCCAAAATCTTAGGGGCTACATTACAGAGTGGGGGGAGGAGGAGGGGTGCGGATCAGAACTGCAGATGCTGCTTATCTTGTATTGCAGTATGTGTGCTCTTTCTTTCTCTCTCTCTTGGATCAATGATCTAGTTAGGGGTTCAATTTTTCATGCAAAAACAGACCTTGTGTTCAGTTAGCTACTGCAGTACCAGGAGAATCAAACAAGAGCAGAGCAGAGAAGCACAAATAATTAAAGTGGAATATATATCAGACATAAATATTTATCAGCAGGTTGAGCAGATATTGACAGTGTTTCAGAGGCATGGTATAAAACAGGTCAGGGTTGGGTGAAAAATAAGACTCCAATATTTCTAATCTGATTGTGATGCACAATAAATGTCTTGATAGCATTTTCTGTAAAGACGATGCACATGGTTGGAACACCAGAATTATAAACTTTGATATGGTTCCAGTTTAAGTAAAACAATATCGATAGTTGCATTAAACCACAGCAACAAAAATGTAAGTTGGTTGCAAAAAAATGAAAAAATATGGTAAATGTAATCAAATTATTAATTCACACCAGTATGAATACTAGGGCTGGGTATTTTAAGTAACCTACACATACATAGCCATACGTATCCAGACAGAGGCCACAATACAATATGCATCCTGATACACCTAATTGTAAACATTGACTACACTTTTAACAGAATTCCAGACAAATTTTGCTTTTCTTTATCAGAAAAACAGAACAAGGACGAGTTTTAAATGATTCTACAACTTCAGAAACTTGAATTCAGGCCCTAAAAGATGGTCGACTTAAGTTCAAATTTGAAACATGTACTTCATCATGTAGCTTGGCTTCTACTTTGAGCTGTGCCAATGTTAACATTACTCAAAGTGAACTGACAACAACTGTTAAAACATTGAGGCCATATCAATTCTGTAGAATCTGTATCCATACGCTTATCCCCAAGGAGTGTGTGCCAATATTTTGCTGCATCGATATTTTAAACACAGGCCTAATGAATACCACCTTTACATGTTCAAGCCAAGACTACAGTAGGCTACCATAGTTACACTTTTGTCTTCTTCTTTCAACTTAGCTTGCTCTAAACACTCTTAATACTGGTAAGGAACTAGTTAAGGTCTAGTTACTAAACTAGTTTTGGCTGTAACAGGGCCATGGCAATCAGCAGCAATGCACTGGTAACTGATGTGACTGGCCTCCTGACGTTAGTTAAGGGCAAATAACATGCAGTAGCAGTGGCAACATCTTTGAATTTTTAAAGCCCCAGTCTCTATAGGCATTGTAACTGCACTGTCGCAAAACAGAGCACCTCACACCAACGTGCATTTGTTGACATACAAAGGGAGGAGAAGCGAGCTAACAGGATGTCCCGAGAGACAAATTAACCATGTGGACTGATAGAGTACAGTCTGATCATGCTTCTTTTCTCATATGTCACTTTTCAAATGTCAATTGTTAGCCCAGGGTTTGCATGTGTGTTCTGTAACTTTGACTGTAGCTTGTAGGCTGTACCTATTAAATTACACCTGGCGTTTATTTTGGAATAGGCGGCTATTTATCAAAATGTACTGCTACACCCGGTGTTTATATGGAACCCAGTGATTGATGGGAACCCAGTTGTTATTGGTATTTTACGGTATTAGTGGTTCTCAATGGCCACTACCTTTTTAACAGCACATTTGTCCTGGCATCTTTTTTCTTATCATTTTAAAATTAACATTTTATATTTGTTTGCTTTCTCTCCTCTTTCTTTACCTCCTTGGTTTTTTTTGTCAATTTGTCTTTTTTTATTTTTATTTTTTTTGTAAATCATTACCACAACTTGCAATGCACACATCAGTCCGTTTACATTTTTTTTGTGTGTGCACTTAAAGGAGAGAATGAATTAAATAAATTGTTATGGCCGACGCCACGCCCCCTCCTTTCTCGTTAACCTGGTTATGAGTGCTGTGTGTGAGTGTGAGGGAGAGAGCAGGATCAGAGATCGTCAGGCAGATTGGAAGCAGCTGTGGAAGGTGCAGCAGCCAATCGCCCTGCAAGACGACAGCTATTCGCCATCATAAGAAGCCCCAGAAGTGGAGCATCTTAACAGAGCTTGCATCTGTCAGTTAGACAATCTTTGTCAGCCAAGTTCTGTGTGATACCTGTGAGTGTACCTCCGGCATTATATAGGGCATTATATTAATCATTAACTTCTGTAATTTACTCTGCTTGCCCTTAAGTCAATTGATCTGTGTTTGTGGATTTTTATAGGTTTATTGTTAGTCCTAAGTAATTTAATTTCAGTTTATATTTTATTTTTACTAGCGTTTCTTAGTTTGCCTATTTATACCTCCTTCTGATATCCTCGCTTCCTTTTTCTTTAATGATAAATAACTTTAATTTAACTTTAAAATCTGGTTGATTTCATGTTACTTCCCTTTTCCCCATCGAGCCAGGTTGTAATAAAATATACATTCAAATAAACAACACCAGTACCAGCAAATTACCTTGCACTAAGTCTTGTGTGAAAATACATTAGTGTACCTTAAAAACTCAATCGACCACTCAGCCTCAAACCACACACTCTTTCTTCTGCAAACAGGAAGGTACTGTCCCCGCTATGAGGAAGTAATGTCTGTAAGTACTCACAATCGCAGCTGAAGCAAGCAGCCCACAAAGAAAGGTCAGGTCACGCAGTCACATTCAGCTACAAGCACAGGTGTTCAATCGGCTGATTTGAGTGAGTTCGAGCAGAAAAAAAGAGGCAGTGGGGGACATGGGGTGGTGCTTACTTAGCCCCCTTTCGGCCGTGGCCCTGTGCACCCCCAAATAAACACACATACACACACATGAGGGGGCGATGGAGCTGGCATCCTCGCTGAGATGGAACAAAACCGTCCCTTCAGCGGAGAACAGAGCCACAGAGGGGAAGAAGCCTGCGGTGCTTATTGGTATTCCCTCCAGCTGATCCTCATGGATACAGACGCTCTCCCACTCTGAGCTCACACAGAGAAATGGGAAGAAAACCGCAGAGAGGAGAGGGGGGCATATCTTTGATTGTCGTCTAAAAGCTGACCCGACACCTCCGCCTTCTCATCTGCATCGCACAGCTGCCCCGTGGTCACATTTTTTGATTGCAAAATCATTTCAAAAACCTCGTCAGAGCAGAAGAGGCTGCAAAAAAAGCAGAGCAGGATTTTGAAGTCTTGACTTTCCTGAATGACTAATCCTCCGGGGAGGTCGGAGGAATGAATTGCTTCAGACCTTTTTGCGATTATCTCATCCACGAGCTGGTCCAAGACTAAATCAATAGCCCATTAACACTCCCTGCGTCGGCCCGCCCCCGTGGACTGGGAGAGTGTTGAATAGGATTCAGTTTAAGATAAACATGCAGTTATAATCAATGTGATGATTCAAACAGAGGCAGAAAGAGAGAATAAAAAAGAGGAAGTGGAAGGCTGACTTTTAGTGATTCACTGAGAAGGAAAGCACACATCTCAGGGTGAAACAGGATGTGATACAATGCTGCTCGATTATGGAGCAAATGAAACCACAATTATTTTGCTGATGTTGAGAGCATGATTATGACGCATGATAGACTTTGCCAAGGAGGTCATGGTTTTGTCTGTGTCAGTCTGTGAGCAAGATAAAAAAATCTACAAAAAGTCTTAATCGGTTTTCAGGAAATGTGAGCTATGGCACAAGGAAAGACTGAAATGATTTTGGTCATGATCCTAATGCAGATTCAGGTACTTTTTTAAGGATTTGTTAAAATTCTCAGGAAAAGGACATCCAGATTATTTTCAGTGCGAAATTGAAAAGCATCAGTGACAGTAGTGGGATGTTTTAGTGCCCATGGCATGGGTAACCTGTATGCCTGTGAAGGCATCCTTAATGCTGAAAGATTCACACAAGTTTTGACCAACATATCCTGCCATCCAAGCATCTAGGAACATCCCTGCTTATTTCAGTGAGACAATGCAAAGCCACATCCTGCATGTGTTTCAACAGCTTCATAGTAAAAGACTTCAAGTACTAGACTGAACCGCCTACAGCCAAGATGTGTCTCACACTGAAAATGTGTGGCACGTTATGGAACTCAAAACAGACACCAGGCAAAAGAGAAACACGACTGCTGAGTAATGGAAGTCATACGTCAAGCAAGAAAGTGAAAGAATTCCACCTACAAAGCTTCAACAGTTAGTGTCTTCAGTTGCCAAACGCTTATTGAGTGTTGTTGTAAGGAGGGGCAACAAAACACAGTGGTAAACATGCCCCTGTCCCAGCTTCTTTGGAACATGTTTCAGGCATAAAAATTGTCATTATTTGAATAAATAAAACATAATCTGAATATGAAATATATTGTCTTTATGGTTAATCAATTGAATATAGGTCGAACAGATTTGCAAATTAATGTATTTTGATTTTTTATATGTTTTACACAACATCAAAGCATCATTGGAATCAGAGTTTCTTTATCTTCTATTGGATTTTTCTTTAACAGCTACAATGTCAGGGCATAACAAAATTCACCGCATTCATCAATCCTCCTCATATCAATGCCTTAATTGTTCAGTGAAAGTGGTGGTCTCCTCTTCAGTCCTCCTGAAATCAGTCCATTTTCCCCACTTTTCTACAAATTGTGTTTCCGGCAATTCTAATTTGTGCACAAGTTTCTCCATTGCAAATATAATATTTCAACAGTGCACACGCTCTGCTCCTCAGTCCGTGATTCTACTCCATACCACATTCTGGTAATTATGTTTTACTTGCCTATAATAGTATTTTAACAACAACAACTTTTCTTTGTATTATATCATATGATAAATTTCCCAAATACCATATCTTAAATGTTTTGGGTATCTAAAATCCTATTATTTTTTCACAAACTCCAGCATGGCTAATGTGTAAATACCTATTTCTTCCTCATCTTTGAAGTCACAAAAAATCCCTCCAAACTCTGGAGCTAGTGGCTGTGCACGGCGGTTTACACATAATAAACCATTCTTCCTCTGTTATTTGTTCTCTCTGTTTTTCTGACTGCTGAAATCCCTTTATGAAAATTACAGTACAGTCATATTGTCTCCTAACATCTTTTGAACACTGTGACTCAATGACATTTTCTTCTTCTTTAATGAAACTGCTTTTCTTCTTTTGTTAATGAACTGTCATCCATGACTCCATAAAAATGTTTGAAATGACCACCTGATGAGTCAAACTGACAGCCAGCCTGTTTACGTTGGTTCTTTGATTATTTGATTTCCAGTATTTGGCATCAGAAAATAAAGAATTGCATCAGGAGTCGCTGTACTATATCCTCGAGTCAACATTCTGCCAAACCCTGAGCAAACCTTTTAAATGGCTGCTAATTAGAATGTTTTGATAGATTTGGTGCTTGACTTGATGCTTGCATGATGACAGAGCATGGAAAGGACAAGGTTCATGTGAGGACACATTTGACACGAGAACATCATCAGATCTGAGATCTGGTGAGGGGTTAAAGACATTTTTGTGGAAGAAAGCAGCTGAAACTGAGGTGTTGCATCATCTCTGGCCTCTAACCCACTATATCTGCAGCACAATGGCTTCCTCACAAACTAAGCTGGGATGTCACTCTCAGCCAACAAGAGCAGGAGAAGCACAATTACACAGGCCAGTGGTGACAAACTCGGGCTAAATGGTCCGATATGTGGCTCCATTATACTGTGGTGGTGGTTACACCGGAGGTGCCTAATTGCTTACTTGAAAAGTTGACTCAGATTATCTGTGTACGAGTCTTTTGAGGTCTACTCCAGAGGAAAATGTACTGACTGCACTCAGGGCTGGGCAATCAGGACAAAAACAAATCTCTTTTTTTTAAGAACATTGTTAGAATTGTAATCTAAAAATAAAAGCTACATGAAGAGATGTTCTGAAATTATTTCAAATTTTTCAACAATAGATCGCAGCATCAAAGGGCAAAGTTGGTAGGAAGAATGGCGGATGGCTAATGCTACAGGCTCTAGCACCCCCACCTTTCAGTCGCTCTTCTACCCTTTTCAGACTGGCCAAAATACCAGTTTAAGCACGGTAACAATCGGCTTCTGTCGGCAGTTTGAAAGGGTCTAATTGGCATTTTGACCCAGTTCGACTGACCCTGCAAGCGATGGGTTTTCATCGGCTCGCTTCCGATTGGCTTCAGTGGGAAAGTTAACCAAGGTCGACCCGCTAATTTACTTCATGAGGTCAGCGTAACATGTCGACGGCATAAAATTGCACCTATCCCTCTATCTGTAACTTACATGACTCTTGGAAACATATTCTATCCGCCTTTGTATCATCAGTGCTTGAATGTATTTCAGTCTGCACCAAGTTTGTACATTTTTAGAGAAGAACAAAAGTACAAAGTACAGAAAACAGCTGCCCAATGTGTCGACAGTGTCCATGCTCCTTTTTATTGTTTACATGGATATGTTTCGGAGAGCGGATGATGTCATCAACGTGATGACTTGTGATAGTTTGTTGCACCAGAGAAAAAACAGCCGACTGGACCTGGGCCTGCTGGCAGTCGGAAAGGAGAAACTTGCCGATTGTTAGCATGTTCATCAATGGAAAACTAAGAAACACAAACAGGGTCAAGGCCAGTTAAGGTGATACCACATAAGGGAGAATCCTTGATTATGTACAGATACATAATGATCATCAACCATAACTCTGATCCAAGGACAGAGAGCACTGTCTGATTTCAAAAAGTTTTTCTTGGCATTTTGTCAAATACACAAGTAATACACACAGGCTGTAGTTGGTATTGTGATATTAAGTGGACGGAAACAAACTGTAGTGTGTGATGACCCCATGCATTTTTGTTTTCTCCCATAGTTCTTTTAATTACATCGAGAGTTTAGCATCATATACAGGAATGTGTTTGTGTCTGCCTCGAGATTTCTGAACAGAGAGAGAACTGAGCTGAGACACTGTGGCACACATTCAGGCTCATACCAAGTATCTCTCAAAATCCCACTTCCAAAAATCCCAGACTGTCCCTTTGAAGACTTCCTCACCAGTAACTTCCTCTAGGGCCTTTTAATATCTTCGATTAGCTATTTTGGGCAACGTATAAAAGTTAAAAGTTTGATTTTTGGAAAAGTGACAGCCGTAGTTTGTGCTATTACAACACAATAAATTACCCAGTACAATAATAGATAGATAGATAGATAGATAGATAGATAGATAGATAGATAGATAGATAGATAGATAGATAGATAGATAGATAGATAGATAGATAGATAGATAGATAGATAGATAGATAGATAGAATCAAGTTAAAAAAATCAAATAACGACAAGAAGAATAAAATCCTAGATAAAAGCGGTATAATAATAACTGATAAGAGACTGGTCGCAATAAATAAGCTTAAAAAATATACAAACACTATATATCAATTGCAGGAAAAACATTACTTTGACTGTTAAGAAATAGATGACATAGGTGTTGAGAAAAAAGAGAGCTTATTGCAGTTGTTTTGTGTTTGCTTGCTCTGTATCGTCTCCCTGAAGGCAGAAGTTCATACTCCAGAAAAACAACAAGACAAGAATCATTCAGAATTTCATGTGCCTGGTTAAGGACAATACTATCGAAGACAGACTGGAGAAGGGTGGGTTTTTTGACCTATCACCTTCGTAACAGACTTCATCAGTCCACAGATTTTTTATTTACTCTGGATGAGTAATGTGCCGAACCAAGCTGCCAGGCTATATTTCAGAAGACTTTCAAAGATGGCATTGTAGACAAATCAACATGCTTTCATGCCTGACACCAAACAGTCTTAGCCTGCGAAGGAATACCAGTAAAATATCCAATACTAGTGTAAAGGGACACTTTTATCACAGCAGTATAGAAGCAGTAAACAGTTTGATTTTACCTATAATTATAATAATACTGCCCCTAAACTGAGTAACTTAAATACACTGATAAACTAAACATTTCCAGTAGCTTATCAGATTACTCTTCATACTGGTTACACTTTTCTTACTGAGCTTTAGGTCTGGCATTTTCACAAACATCAGAATGAACCTTGTCAATGCAAATGATTTTGTCTATCCTGTATCTTGCTTGAAAAATTTAGTTATTGCATAAACACTTGATTTATTGCCCAGCGTGACTTTACTCCCATATAAGATACTTTAAACTGATTTGCATACTCTCTGAGGGCGGCAAGGGAGTTCTTTATACGAGCCAAACAGGTCTAAGATCCCATATGCGAGTGGATCCATATCTCACGCAGACTCCAGTTGACAGCAGGGGACAGCCTGAGGGCTCATGCATGTACAAAGAAGCTATCCGACCTGCTACGCCAAAACCTGACTGACTTTCTGGTTGCTCAAGACTGAGGGTTGATGGAGCATTCCTCTCCGTCGTGTCACTGCGGCAGAGAGCGGCTGGACTCACTGAGCTCTGGCAGCAGCAGAAGCCTTCAGGGGATGTTTGTCCACATCAAGAATTAACATCAGTAATGGGCCGGATGGTTTCTCCTGAAACCTGCCCATGTAAGGTTAGACGGTTTCTGTGAGGCCTGGTTGTCTCATTGTTGTGACAGTTTAGGTGAACAAGTAGTTGTGTAGCACAAAGTAGAGCTGGGTGATATGGACCATTATCATTATTTGACATGTATGTTTTTTGGCTGATTAAAGATATGAATTGAACAGGATTGAGGATCATTTGTTTTTACCAATACTACTGCTAAATCAACACTTTCAAAGTGATGTCACGTATTAATAATGCTGTTTAATCTAGTCTAACTCTTGTGATAAGGCTTCTGTTTTCTTTAATGGTCATTACTTAAATCTGAGGGACATTTTTGACAGCCTATGAAGCAGAGAAGGTGCAGCATCTTTGGTTCTGATATGAAGTTAATGGTAGCAAATGAAGCACCAAATCTAAGGTGTGGTTTTATTGAATAGATATAAAACATACTGGTATCGGTGCAATGTCAGAGCTTCCTCTTAGTGCCAATCCCAAGATATGCCTTTTATATTTAGATTTTTTTTACTAACTATTGACAAAATCACCATTGTTCGGTATCAACCTCCTATCTCTAAAATTGCTACTTTTCAGAAAATGAAAAAAAAAACTCTAGAACTAAATGAATAATGACTGCATTATCCTAATTAAATATTATTTTTTGTAGTTTAATTTGGTTAAAAGTTTATAAAACCCACTTGCCAACATGGAAGGTGACCAACAGCATTGTTTAATTAAAAAGAAGAGAAAATCGTAAAAATGGAGATAGAAGGCTTGTGCCAGACAGTGCAATATGCATGTAGCATTACTAGAATAATACATTTTTATATAACACCAATAAAAATGAAGGGATGTCAATGCCTGTTTGGTACAACAGCAAAAAACATGGAAGTTTCACACTCCAAATATTGTTCATTTTTACAACTAGAGGTTGAAATTCCCTCTATCCAACTTACACACTGCTGAAATTCAAAAACATATGCAACAATGCCCCAATTAAAAGGTTTTAAAAAGAAATTTATTTTAAATAATTGAAATCAAAATCATATCTTTATTATATTCAGAATCAAAATATGATCAATTTGGCGATCTTCTGCCACTTCTTCAACGAAAAGACAGATTAGCTTGTCTATTTCTTGAGATCGTCAAACATTTTGACACTCTAGTCCTAAAAAAGTGTTTCTTGTAATCAGTGTCTGAATAAGGTAGTCAACAATCTAGAGAAGTACTATCCCAGCTCAAGTTCATTCACCTTTTATCATTTGAAATTCACGTCATCCCCATTAATTTAATATTTGCTGTATCAGATATGCTAACACTTAATGATCTTTAGTTTTATTTAAACCCAAAGAGGAAAAAAAATGTCTAAATTGCACAAATTTGTTGAGAGCACTGGAATTCTAGGTGGAGCTGGCAGGGGGAAAACCCTCACTCCTTGCTGTGGGATGGGAATTGATTGACACCAACGCCATTATTGATTGTGCTTAGTGAGACGATGATTCAATGATTTCCTTCTCAATTCCTGTGGATTTTTCTGGGTGAACATAATTTGGCCTACAAATCTTTTTAGAGGCAACGATGTCAAAAACGCCACTTCTGTTGTGCAATGCTGAGATGCATGGATCAATCTTCTGCAAGTTTCTGGAGTTTCTACCCTTACTGACTGCCTCTGATAACAGCGTGACAGATTTTTTTAAATCAACATTATTATTAATTTTTCCCTTTTAAAAGTATAGGGTAAGTACAAATATGGTTCACAAAAATAAAAAGCAAAACAAACCAACAGAAAAAACCAATACAAATACCAGCTCAGATCTAAATATAAAATCCCTGCATCATGATATTAGAGACTTCAGGCTCTACATAGTTCAAACAGGGTTCCCAAACTTGTTAGAATTGGTCTGTTTTAAAATGCAATATACATGTAAGGTGCTCTAATGGCACCAAAACAAGAACCTCTTTTTCCAGCCATTAACAGTTGGTACTTTTTCACTGATTCGGTGCAATAAATTGTGTTTCCTTGCTGCATAGGTAAGGATACAATACAGCCTCTTATTTTTTCTTTTATTTTAAGCGTTGGCTTGAAGTATCTTTTCTATTTCAGACTATACATTAGACACAGCTTTGATTTGACTGGTACTCATAACCAGGGCTCGACAGTGTGGGGAAGTACTTGCATTTGCTACTAAAAATATTACAGTGCGAGTTGTGATTTGTATTTGGTAGCACCCGTGCGACTACGAAAAATGACCTTCCAAAACATGTTTTATCTTGTGTTGAATATGTTGGAAGTTGTGGCCAGTGGTATTCCTGAACGCAGCCTCAGCTGGAAACATGTTCAGCTTTGAAACGTTTGTTTTTTGAACCTAACTGCGCCGCTAGCTAGCCTTCGGCATACCCGACATGCCTGCACCGCCCTGCGCGAGGTACAGAGGAACATAAGCAGGCGCTCCCAAAGCCTCATCTCGACCGATTACAGCGCATCAGTGGGACTGGTTGCCGGGCAACATACACTGACAGAACAGTGAGTGACATTTTAAACTATTTTAAAAGAAAGACCAAACGAGTAATAACCAAATAATTATGGCGCCTATCAGTTATTTCAAAAGACCAACAAAACCAGAACATGTGGACTCTGAATCGAGGCAAGAGGACGAAATGGAGTAAGGAGGCGGAATTGACCGCAAGGAAGAGTTAGTGTTAGCTTCAGACGCTGTCTCCCAAGACGCCAGAGAGACAGTTAATGACGCCACTGCTGTTCCCAGTCGTAAGAGGTACAAGTTTGTTACCTCGTTGACCGCATGATCTTTGTATTAAAGAAAAACACACTACTTGGTAACTTTTCATCTTGCTACTAAAAATATTCGTGTGCTACCAAATTTTTCAACTTGGTAGCACCCATGCTACTTGGGAAAATGTATCTATCTTATATATATCTTACTTACACTATAAATGTTCCTGGATAAAATTTAAACTAGAAACAAGCCTCCATCTAGGTAGAACAGGAATTGCTGTTATATCGATAAAGTTACCATCATAATATGATTCTTGACCCTGAAAACACACACCACAATCATGTTGATGTCAGTCTTTGTCAATCAGTTATTTAGCAAAAATAATTTTTGCTAATGACAGTTGTCTGGATCACCAACAAAATCTAATCATTTTTAAATTGGGCCATCCGTCCAGTAGTTTTTTTCATGATCTTGCGAACAAACAAACAAACAGACTCTGGGAAAACCAGAACCTCCTTGGCAGATGTTATAAAAAAAGTTTAGACAGTTCAAACTGATAATCTTGGGTTCCTTGTGTATACATATTACATGGGGTACACCCTAGACTGGTGGCTTGCCAATCACAGGGCTGACACAAAGAGACAGGCAAACATTTACATACACTCATTGGTCAACAGTTATCCTAACCAGCATGTTTTTGGTCTGTGGGAGGAAATCAGAGTAAAGAAGAAGAAAGAAGAAAATCCACACATGCTCTTGAGGGATCATGCTAACTCCACAGAGAAAGGCCCCTCCTGACTGAGGCGCCGAACCAGCAACCTGCCTGCTGAACAAGCATATTGACCAATACTTCTTAAGACAGACCTTGATAGGTCTTGATTGGTCAATATCTAAGTTTGGGCCGACAGTACTGGCTGATCTTTTTGTTCCTTATTTCCCAAAAGCTTCATGTGAAATTCTCCTGAATACACACTGTGTTACATAATTATGTTGGCAAATGTGCAGTCTGGCTTGTTTTGTTGTGACAGCTTCTAATTAGAACTATGGTTGAAGCAAATCCTCAAAATAATGAATATTTCTTTTTACAGTTGGTATTGATGGAATCCAAATTTGATAACGTTGTTTATGCCACACTTCTGTGTAAGTCAGAAGTACGAAGACCGTCTATATTTGTCAAAACCCTCTTTTCTTTGGACTGAGTGGTAAATGTCTACAAAATACCTGCATTCTTTGTTTAATTATGTAAAAAGGGGTAGATCATATAAGACTATGCTTTTTTCTGCTCCTTTTCATTTATAATTTGACTTCTTTTTTTCATTTGTTTGGTTATTGTATTGAAGTGCTTCATCATTAGATGCAATAAACATTGAAAAAAACAAGAACTCAGATAGACTGTGTTAGCCCTACCTTGTTATGAGATCTGTTAGGCAGTAAATAATACAAGGTCAGTGACCAAAAACAAGGAAGAAAGAGATATCACATTAGAGGGAAGGACCTTTATAGGACCTTTAATATTGTTTACAGTCTGTTGGTGTGACCTGAATATCAGTCAATCAAAAGTTTTAACACGGTTTGTTTTACCTACGACAAATGTGTCAGGTCATGGTCGGTGTTTCAGGATAAATGATCCTGAAAATTTGTAGAGCCACAAAAACAAAAGTAAAACCATAAGTACTGAGACTCACTGGTGCCTCTTTGGGATTATTTGTTTATAGTGTCATAAATGTTTCAGTAGAGGCTTCACCTAACGTCTCATGAACCGTGTTGAATGGGGAGGATAACATGGCCTTTAGAGATACTTGTTAAGATGTCAAATCTCCACAGACAACCATGAGAGGAAATCAACATCCTGATTAATCAACACCATTCAAATCAATTATTTGAAATCAAGTGCAGAACAACTCATTCACTTTTCATTACAGTTTTCTAGCACCAGTGTCATCACTTCTAAACATTTTCTTGCACTGTTACTTCGAGCAGTATAGACTGTGCGATGGTTTCACATCAACACTGTGTTGAATTTGATTAGAGCCAAAATATTAAAATGGAACAAAAGAATTAGAGTTAATTTTTAAGCCCTAATCCCCTAAAATACTTTGAATCCAAATCCTTCAGTGGGAATCTTTTGCTTGTTCCTCTAACTTTGGATTTAAAGGGAAAACATTTACAGACCAAAACAATTCAATACCTTGAGATACTAAAAGACCTATTTATATAAAATAAAACAATATAAGGTGAGAACCAGGACAAAGGCATTGAAAGTGACAGAAATTCAGCATAATATGATGCCATAGAATACTAAAGAACATGCAAAGATATAATAGGTTTGAGGATACTGTTTACAATAATATAAGATTCAATATGATACAACACAGCGTACTATATGCTAGAATAAGATATAACAAAAGGCAATGGAACGGGATGCTATAGGATATTTGTGTGTAGCTCCCTTCAAGATTTTAATTTGAAAATCAGTGTCTGAAGAGCCATACGGCTCGAAACGTCACAGATTTTCAAATTAAATTCTTGAAGGGAGCTACTTTTGGTGTGCGGTGAGTAGGTTTTACAAATATATAACCAAATTAAAGTACAAACAAAGCAATCTGTTTACCAGAATGATTTAATATTCATTCATTTACTAGTACAGCGTTTTTTTCATTTCCTGAAAAAAGTGCCTAACAGAGCTATATGCTAGTATAATGTCTTTTATTTATAACAATCCTTTGCCCACATATCAATGTCAGCAATCAATATCAAAACAACAATGCCAGAGACCATGTGGACACGTGAACACCAATCCTTCCCATATTTTTTGGACATGTGCAAACTTTAAAATAGTGTGGCTTAATATCTGTTCAGTTCTGAAAAAGACTGGAGATGATATACCAATGGATGTAAAGGTTGTTACTTTTTTTCTGATTAAAGACAATAGTGTTCCTCAGACCTAAGACCTGTATTTGTGTTACATTCTGCTTGATGCTTGTAAAAAAACAAACAAACAAAAAAACAGAAGATGGTACAAAGCTGAGTCCACAAATCTCAAGGAATGTGTGGAAACAGTAACACAAATCTAAAACGGAAAACATGACATCTTCTCTGAAAACTAAATTAGCAACCTTCTTCAAAAAAATGGACAGACTCTAGCAAAGCAGCTGGACCTGCCTGATTCAGAACCATCTTGTCAAGTTCCAATCAAAACAGCTGTGGGCGGCCCAAAGTGGAACGGTCCAATCAGAGTTATTTAGAGCAGGAAGACACAGGAGTTACAAATGTGACTCCAGCAGTAAGTTACTACTGAGACAAAGATTAGCATAGATGCTAACAGCTTAAGCAGCAGTTTTATCAGATCTGGACCAAATCTATTCATAAAATGATAAATACAAGAATAAACATTTTCGAGGCATGCATAGAGTTTCCGTAAGATGTAGTTTTGAGACTTTTTCCCTCAAGGCAGACCTAATATCAAGCCAAAATCTCAGGGCACACCATATTCAAAATAAGTCAAGTCGAGTCAAGTCAAGTTTATTTATATAGCACTTTTCCTACAACATATGTAACTCATAGCTATGAAAATAGCCTCATGATATGTTTTGCAAAATGTTATGGGTCTGTGCAAGCATAGGCCTATTCAAAAAATCTCTAATAAAATCCAATAGAACATAGAGTCAATTTTGAAAAACTTCTCCAAAAACAACATGACATTTATTAGAACATATGATAAAACTTAAAACTTGACTGTTCACATAAGACAAGGGCTACTTAAAATTTTATAAAGTGGAACTTTATAATATCCTCACTTTTTAGCTCCGTAACCTGCAAAAGAAGTTGCTTCTTAGAGGTTTTGGTACTGAGTTACATGAATTGCAGATTGATGCAAAAATTAATGCATCTAAAATGAGTTACTGGCGGGGGAAATTTAGGTTTGGGCAATATTCCAAGGCTCAAGCATAAGAAGCAGTACTGTAACATGTATATTAACCTGTCCTTCTGACATGACAGGGTAATGTTCTTGGGTGAAGGTTCTGCATGTATTATTTTAAGAAAAATACAGGAAGAATGAAAATTGCCCAAAAATTGCCAGGAGTTACAAGAGTTAAATTATTTTATCATATAATAAGGCTTTAAGATGTATTCTATTTTGCACTGTCACATATTTAAAACTTTTTCAGATTATACTTTCGTCTTGCTCTATTACCTGTTTTTTTCTAAAGACTACAATATTTGAACATGCCATTTCATATAACAAAACAAACAAAAAACAAGCACCGTCTAATGAAGAAAAATATAAAATAAAGACATTTTTTCTAATATGAATGGTATCTTGCTGGATTTAGCAAGAGCAAAAGATGCCTAAAAACAAAACCAAAAACAACAAAAATTAGTTTTTAGTTAAATTTGAAGACAAAATACAAATAATGTAAATATTTAGAATCATATTAATACTGTTAAAAAACAGTTCATGTGTTCAACTCTGAAAGCGTTTCTTGCGAGTGTTGTTTTTGTGTGTGCCTTTCGTGTACTGCATTTTTTTAATTACCTTTTTCAGTTTGCATGATTTTATTTAGTTTTATTCCTCCTGACTCTTTCTATTCTTACTATAGCCAATGTTGCTTGTTTTGCACCAATTTACCAAGTCAGATATCTTGTATAAATGTTCTTGGCATTAAATACCAAATCTGACTCTAATTCTCAAAAGGACCTTTAAAGACTGTTGTAAAAAGTTAATACATTTGTATGTTAAAAGTTCTGATATTCTGTTTTCAGGGGCCCTTGTCAGTGATGGGTCCTTTTCCCTCCTTCACCGCTCCCCTGCGTTTGGTCACTGGTGAGTTGTGATGGACTAATTTCAAAACAATGACACGTTTTGAGGCTAAATATGTCATAAATACGACTGAATACTGAGCAATATAGTGGGTAACTCGTAGTTTTATGTCTAGAGCTTAGTGACGACACTAATTTCCCTTGAACAGGCTTTGTTTCTTGACAAACTGGGCTTATTTCTCAAACACCTCTACACAGAAATTACGCGACAAACGTCCGAGAGCACGTTATTATTCCCTGCTGTTTGCCTCGCAGGCTCTTTTGTTTGAGATGTACCATATGAAGCTGTATCGGTGCAAGCAGCTGTTAGTTTCTCATGACCTGGACGTCAACAAACCCTAAAGTGTCGATGCTAAAGCCATAGCGATGCAGCAAACCAACCACAAGCTCACATAAAGAGGACTCACCATCCGGCTGCCGAGGTATTTCTCTACTTCTGATAAACTTCGCACGGATATGGTGGCGCTGGGCATAATAATCCCGGGTTAGAGCTCACTTAGCAGCTGGGACTTCTTCGGTGCTGGACCAGGACTAGTTAAAAAGTCGCACATTATCTCGTATCCATGTTACTTGTCTCCCCCCCTCTCGTCTTTGAGCCCCTCACTCCCAGTCTGCCCCCTTGAACATACAAAAACCGTGTGTGAACCCAAACTCCGCCTCCTGCAGCCCGGCGAGCAGGGAGGGGTTAACTCTTTCAACACACGTGCCTGTCAGAGCCAGATAAAAAACTGTCATAGTTAATTAGTTTATAATCCTCAATAAATCAAAGTGTTTTCCAAGCGGGGTTTCACTGAAGTGGTTATTTTGAAAAGCTACTCATAAATAAGGCCATCTTTCAATCCACATGCAACCTAATGTCCAATAAACTTAAAATAACCAAGCAGTCTTTATTATTATTTTACAAGCAACTCTACAGAGGCACAATAAGTTACCAGGTTATTCACTTATTTAGTTTTAGCAAATTCATATACAAATACTTACAGAATTCCTGGATTCAGAGAAAATTTAAATTCAGTGCTAGTCCAGCTAAAGGTACCTTATTTTACAAAATACACCCTTTTGGTAAAATGACATTTTCCCCAACATGAGAAAATCCTTTGGCAACCCCCATGTGCCATCCCCCACCCCCTCTTACAGATTTCAATCGTTGTGTAAAGTCTCCACCCACAATTGTTCCATTAAATGGAAAAAAGACCAAAACCAAACAGTTACTGAGGATAAAAAATGGGATGTTTTATGTCACACCTTCATTTTGAAAAGGATGTACAGGATGCATTGCTTGTAAATACCATTGCATAACTCATAAATACAGTAGTGCCAATGCGTTCAATGTAACTGCAACAACATCATAGCCGAATTTTGCCCCCCCCCCCCCATTTAACCTATGTTAACCCCTTGTGCCCCCCACCACCACTACCATTTAAAAGAGTCTGGCTCCGCCCCTGCTCTTCTACCTGGGAATAAAGCAGTACAGGATTAATGCCACGTTCCATTAACATCAGAACTGGGAAGAGGGATGTGGGAATGATGTCATATCCAAGTTATCATTAGCATTCCAGTCACAAAGTTGGAAAAACATGCTGATCTACCAGGCTTTTGTTAGCCTTTGTGTTAGCTGTTAGCCCACCCTGCGTTGTAGCTCACACATACCACCTGAAGAAGCATGCCCATATATATAGGTTGAACAATATTAGGTATACATCTGATTTTGTGAGCCAAACAGGAGTCAGAAGTGCTAATAAACAGATTATTACAAGAGTTTATTAACTGTTTACACTGGGGGCAACCATCTTGGATTGTCAACTCGGAAATTCTGACCTCAGGGGATATTCCAGTTCAAATTTTCCACTCGGAAGTCAGACTCCCCAGTACAACTAGAACACACCATAAGTCCAAAACTGTGGAAGAGAGTTAGCATTTAGCACTTCCTGTGATTTTGACTTCCTAGGTGTACTGGGAAGTCAAAATTTCCAAGTTCTGGGCAGAAAATTTCAACTGGAATGCCCCCTGTAGTTGGAATTCTGAGTCAGAAAGTCGGAATCCACAACCGAATCTGGATGACCCAGGTGTAATGGTGCCTTCCAGTTTTTCTTGGATAGTCCTTGTAGCAAATTATATCAAATTTAGTCACTGGGCGTGCCCCCTTTAGTTAGAGTTTATCTTTTTTTTAAAGTCAGGCATCTTTAGTTAGCCAATTTTACCAGCTCTTAACTGGAAGGTGTCTAGCTGGGATGTGAGATAATGCCCACTCCCCTATTCCCAGATTAGTGCCTGAAATAAGGTTCATGGTGAACACACTCATGTGAGATTTTTAATGCTTAAAAGTAGGCTAAGTAATTAAATGCATCTGATGTTACCTGCTTTTGGATCTTAAACTGTTGTGTGTGTTCAAATCTACTGTTGCTAACTAATTGCTAGCAAAGACTATGAAACGTCCAGAGACCAGACAGCAAGCATTTATGATTTTTTTTTTTTTAAATAATCAATAATCCATAAACTTCTGCCACAGCCATGAGGACCAAGTTGATCAGGTCACTCGATTCTCAGGAAACTGGTAAGAGGTAAGTCATTCATTGTAAATATTGTTGTTGTCTCTGTTGAACCACCACGTTGTACTTCCATAGTTGCTTTCTAACACCTTTTTGCTCTTGACAGTTATGTTCAAACTTAAAATTGTGAAAACTAGGTTTGTTTGCAAAGATTACCACAAAGAACAGAGCACGTAGGTTTCATAGTAGTCAGTTTCCTACCGAGTTTATTATAAGCAATGATCAAAACACTGTGAAATATCCCATAGGCCTACACTTTTTGTGAGCTTGGAGTTGAGCAAACCAGCCCAATGTCCAGGTTGGCCTACAACAATACGTCATCCTGGCATCATTCTATAAGCCAGGAGACACTCCCTGAGTCATGTGTTTGCTCAGCTCGTTGAATCTGCCTCCCATCAGCCAAGATCTTTTTATCTTTTATCATGGAACTGCCCTGTCCAGCTGAGGGAACTAGTCTGGGCAAGTCCAGCTTAAAGAAGAAGCACAACCTGGAGATCAGAGTCTTCATCGACCTCTTTAGAGAGGTGTGGTCAGACTCTGTAAACAGTTCCAGTAGCTGCCTGAAACTGCTGATATTTGAGTTTATTCATGGAAGTCATCAGAGTAGCTTTAACTACACCTTCAAAATGAAAGCAGCCTTTTATCGCCCCAAAAGAATCCCTCAAAAAGACTTCATTCAGTGAATGTGCAGAATTGCAGATATCGAATAATGTTTGAGTTTTTTTGGAGATGCAGACACTGAGAATAGAGCTATAGTTTGCATTAAGAGCCACCACCACCAAACAGGACTAATCAAGTTTTAAGTAATAAATATTGAGAAAATTAAAAAAAAATGAGTTTACAGTTTTTCCAATCTGGACAGAGCAAAATGCTGCAAATAAAGGTTCAACTCTGAATGGACTTTGTGATAGACTTCAGTAATCCTTATGATAAAAGACTAGGACTACAATGTCAGTTTATTTTACATAAAATTGGGATAAATACATATGGTATCTGAAAAGAGCCTGTTGATTGAAATGCTGTGTCCAGTGTCCAAAACCAAGAAGTGAGTTAGCACTTTAGCAGCTGTGATTATCAAGGCCCCACATCTACAGGACTGCCGAATAGTTTTTCAGAAAAATTACTGAAATTATATGCATGAGGAACAAATGTGTTCCAGATTTCAATATTTCATTTTGCAACACATTTATTTTTCCCAGTTTTTGAATTTTTATGTGTTATAATGTTTATTAAGTCAGGCAGCATGGTGGCACAACAGGTTGTGCACATGCCTCATAGCAAGAAGGTTGCTGGTCCAAATCCAATGTCCGTTAGGGCCTTGCTGCATGGAGTTTGCATGTTCTCCCTGTGTCTGCATAGATTCCTGCCAGACACTCTGGCTTCCTCCCACAGACCAAAACATGCTCATTAAGTTAATTGCCCCCAGGTATGGTTGTTAGTATGAATGGTTGTCTTTCTTTCTTGGGAGCCCTGTGATTGGCTGGTGACCAGTCCAGGGTGTACCCTGCCTCAGCCCAATGTCAGCTGGGCTAGGCTCCAGCCTCCAGCGACAATGAAAGGTATAAACAGTATAGCTGATGGATGAATGGATGTTTTAGGAAGATTATTTCTAATGAACTGCTGACACAAAGAGTAAGTTTAAGTAACTTTCTAAACCTACCCCTTGCTCAATATTCCTAAAGGCACATCCCAATCAGCATCCTTAAGAGCAAGAAGAAATGGGAGCTACAAGCAAGACAATGGGAGCAAACAACTACACGCACAGAGATTAGCATAGATGCTAACAGCTTCAGTAGCAGCTATCAGATCTGGACCACATTACTTTTTAAATGAAAAACAAATATCAACACCACAAGCCTCTCTATAGTAAGAGTATTTTCGCTCTACTTGTGACATGTTATGATGAGAGTTTGTATTATGACGTGGTTCGAGTTCTTTAGCACAGTTACCTGCCTGCAACATTATCTGAGTAAGCTGTAATGAAAATGATTGACAGAATGATTGTCCAGTAACCTGGTGGATAGGTTTCTGAAAGGTTATACTCCCGCCAAACACTTTGTATGGACTCTTTTCCAGACTGACTAGTGAAATACAGTATATTGAGTGGTCCATCTGGGTTGCCAGGTTAGGTTTTTACACTAACCAACTTTAAAGATAAAAAAACAAACATGAAAGATGGTTCAGATCATGAATATTATCATGGTTAACAAATCGTGTGAGTTTAATGACTTTACTATCAGCAATGATCTAAGAACACATTGAAAAATCCCACATGCTTTCAGTCAAGAGAATCTTCATGATGCTAACTTCTTGGTTTGCCGACATAATTACGTCATCCCATTTTGCCACTCTTCTTCACCACTCTAACTGGGAGGTCTTCTGTTCTCCCTTTTTATGTGACACTCAGCCAATATGGCTCTTTCTGCCATTTTAAGTTAGTTTTTGCAGTAGTAACGCTCTGTCTGTAAGAGTAAATTACAGCTAATAAAAGCAGTTCCTTCAGTTCATGATAACACCAGGTCAGCCACCTCCTTCTGCAGTCCTGTCACCATTTCTCTCCTCAATCCATCTAAAGTAGAGCCCGGAGCGAGGCCATGGGAACAGTCCAACTGGCCCTCACACTCATTCAGCTTGGAATGAGCTAATCCACCTAGCTGTGAACACAATGGCCTATGTTGCATCACAAATCGCCTAACATTTACAGTTTACAGACAAAAAGAGGATTGTTTAGACTTGTGCCGTGAAGAGAGACCTCCATTGTTCAGATGCTGATGGAGCCACATACATTGACGTGCATTAATTTAGCGTCTGTGGTTCAAAGGGGGCAAGTCAAGGGTCACTGAATTACATAAAGGGGCTGCTGGACATGCTGGACAAAGGACTTCTATAAACAGCAGCAGACAGTATAACTCATGTGGTCATCAAGTTTTAATGCTGCTATCAGTGGCTTTAATTAGCCGGACACATTCACTGAGTTACTACAGGAGCACTCACTGTCCTCTCTTCACCCACGTCAGAGAGCACGGGCCTAATGAAATATTGATCGCCAATAACAAGCACAGTAAGTCAAGTTCCTTACACAGCCTCCAACTTCCTCCGGCACGTCATCTGACACGAACTGCAAAAGCAAGTCACACGAGCAGGTTACAGATTTTCATGATTAATTCAGGAAGGACATGTAAACAATCTACCGTGTTTGTAGGGCCAAGGTACTACATGCTTACGGCTGAGCACTATTCACACATAGCCTACACTCTGAAATTTCCAGACTTGGTTCACACATGTCCCTCATAGCAGGGAGATTTTTGGTTCTCAGGTATTTAGAGCTGGATGAGAAAAAAAAAATAACTTCTTGTTTGCCTCAGGGTGAGCTGCTAATTAAAATGTTAACAGCAGGATTTTTTTTCGCCACATGTGAGCAATCAGGGAATTTTCTGATTCAGTTAAAAACGAGAAAGAATCACCAAAACAAGCGCTCTATTCACACATGTACAAAAGTTCCTAAACTTACCAGGGTGAGCTAAACTTGTGCCCACAAACAGCAGACCTTGAACTCTAATTTATCCTACAAAACCCCCTTGTAGCATTTTTCAAACATGCACCTACAAAAGCTACCTATATAATTCCTCAAATTCCTCATTCACACTTGTCCCTCACAGCATGATTTCCTGTATTTTCCCTGCTAAGCAATGGAGGATAGGAGAAAGTGGCCAGCAGGGTAATTTTACAATTAATTCAGGAGGAACATGTAAACAACCTGTTGCGCACGTAAATGCTAGATCTGAGTGCATAGAAAATTTCCCTCCAAAATTCAGGGTAACTCCTCTGCAAATTCCCTGGCTGTCTTACAGCAAGACCTGTCCCTGCAGCAATGAATATTTCCTGAATTTACCAAGGTGATGATATATGAATGTTAATAGCAGGTTACCATGGAATTTATGGATGTGAATGGGTAAGCCAGGGAGTCTCTTGTGCAGGTTACCCTGAAATTTCCAAGGAAACTTCTGGAGTGCATGTAAGGAAAGTGCTTTAGAGCCAAGTATCCTATTCACACCTGAAAATGTCCTAAATTTACCTGGGTGAACCTCATGTGACAAGCAAACTCTACTCTCAGTTTCACCCGGTGAAGACTTTTTGTTGCCCTTTTCCAACCTACTTCTACAAAAGTTACCGTTGACATTTCTTGCTAGTCACATTTTTACCTCATCCAATGATTTTTTTCCTGTTAAGTAATGAAGGGTAGAAGGAGCTGGGGAACACTGGGGCAAGCAGGACAATTTCAGGATAAGTTCAAGAGGAACAAGCGTAAATCTACACTGTTTGTAGATTCAAGGTACTACACATGTAAGCTTACAACTGATCGCTATTCACACATGCTCTGGGGAAACCCCACAATGAATTCAGGGTGACTTCCCTGAAAATTACCTGGCTCTCTTCTTTATACACTTTTCCGGTACAGGGAGAAGTTTCCTCAGTAAGCTAACTAAAAATAATTACTTTCTTGTTGACACCTGTCCAAAAACAAACAGAAATTTTCCCACTGTGTTTCCCAGTCAAGTGAAACATAAAGTTGGGGAAAATATCAATTGAAATTGTCACTTTCTTTCTGCATGTGTGAATGGGGTCAAGAGGGTTTGTTTGCCCTTCCTTACCCATTTACTGCCGGACAGGCACAATGCAGGAAAGAAATCCTGACATAATTGACAAGTGTTAACAAGCAAGTACAGCTTTATTCCACGGCTGCATTTCTTAAAAGGGTTTAGCGGGGAAAAAAACTATGTTGAGCTTCAGTGATAAAAACCTTTAACCAGGTGAAATAAGTCACTTATGATTCAACTGTGAACGATGGTACATGCAGGTTTCCCAGATAAATAAATAAATATTGAATTTCTGTGCATGTGTACATGAGGTTCAAGTGTTGAATTGACCAGCAGAAAAAGGTTTTCTTGGTCAAGTAACTCGAAACAGATCAACAAACGCAGAGGATTAAGTCCCGTCCCTCTGACAGAGGTCTTTACAGGACAGAGGCCGAAGGTTGATTAGCTGCTGTTTTTTCTAAACTTCTACTAAATCCTTTTTAATACTTTGAATACTCCATTGTTGTCTGTCTGCAAACTTCACACACTGCTTAAGCCCTAATCCAGGCAGGTGTATGTGCCTAAATTCAGCCAAAATAACTAATTGCACACACCATCTTTAAGTCCAGGGAAACAATGTATCTTTAGACTTAAACAGAAAAAAGCCTGTGCTGCTTATGAAAAGCAAAAATCTGTCTTTTTTCAACAGTTGACTGACATTTCTTAAATGGGAAGTACTTTCTACATTTTTCAACACATCTTAAATCCAAGATCATTTTAACTTTAAATATCAAACTCAAGCTCACAATTCAGTTTTCAATACTTTTAAATTTTCTTTAGCAGAATCCTAATTTCATTTTTGCATGTTTCCAAATGTCATTTTTACCCGTTTCTTTTAACACTACTTTTTCTAAAGTTTCCACATACGTCAACAAAATGGAAATTGAAAAAAAAAACCACTTCTGCTTTTTATAATCTGTTGCCCCATTTGAGGTAACACAGCTGCCTGAGAAGCAAAAAAAAATTACTCACGGTAGCAAAATGCTTGCTCGACTGCTGAGTGAACATGAACGTCCATCAGGGGGTCAGCTTTCCTGCCAACGGGTTACTTTAAGTGGGTCTGTTAACTCCACTGATACAGTTCTCTCTGAAGAGGTGGGGGGCTTTGCAGGACAAAGGTCAAAGGTTGATAAGCCTGGTGTGGGCCTCCTGTAATTCTGTTTATCCAGTTACTGTTTCAAATGCAAACTTTTGGTCTCATTCCACATAAATTCACAAACAGAATTGGCCAGCTGGGTTTAATCCCTTTTTTCTCTTAATAGCATTGTTCATTTTTTCAAGTTTGCTTTTTATGATCTCCTGCAACCAAGAAACAATTCTGTGGAAGTCTGCTGCAGCTGTTCTTGCCATTGACTGAATATTGACAGTAAAAAAAAAAAAAACAGTCAAAAGAATGGTGTCTATCCACATGTCATGGACTCAGGACTGAGGCAAGACACAAAAACAAAAAATTTTAACAGACAACAAAAGCAAGATAAGAAAAAAAATGCAAAAGCATATCTTAAAAAAGAACAAGACTTACATAAGATTTTTTTATTTTCAAATGACTTGACCATCATTTTCATCCACATTACTTTGTCCAAAACATGGAATAGATAAATAACCAAGTGCAGTGCCTACTGTCGCGTTCTTGGTTCATTCTATATACACAAAGCTATGTACACGATTACTTCAGTTTCGCATGAATATTTAACAAGTTGATGCCGCCTGATCCTTTGGACTGTGGCAAACAAATAAAAAATTAAGGTTTTAACCTTCAACATCTCACACATCAATTCACATTGACATTTTTTCCTCAGTATATATAAAATAAAAAAGCATGACCATGAAAGCAGTGAAAAACAAACCGATGTCTTTCTTTTTAAGTACAAACAAGATCCACAGAAAAAGGAAAGGCTTGGAGGCGATGAAGAATAAAATACTTTGTACAATAAAAAGCACAATCTACTCTGCGGGTTTTGAGGGGTCATTCCTGAATGGACATGAACTGTCCCGGCTCGATTGCCACTGGAGGAGGTTACATTTGTCCTGTAGAGTCTTTTACTGAGGAGTACGGGTAGAGAGAGTTCGCATAAGATGCCGAGTCATAAATACAAATGTGATGACCACTTGGTGATCGTCCTGCTTCCAACGTTTTTGAAGTTCAACATTGTGATGAAAAATATCAGTCAAACACTTGGGGCTGCCTGGCTGTTGTAATCGGTGGACTCCATTTTGAGGATGTAGGGGATGATGCTGTCAATCTGCACGTTTCCAATAAGACCAGCGAAAAACAGCTCCTCCGTGACGGCGGCGCTGATCAGCCTGAGGGCGGGGAGACGCAGCAGCAGCTTGGACAACCTGAGGACACGGAGGAGGCGGCAGATTGAAACATGGATGCCAGCAGCTACATTACTATCACAATAATGTAGATTACTACATACAGAAACATCCATCCACTCATTATCTATCCCACTTGTCCCTTTTGAGGCCACAGGGGGGTGAGACCATGACAGCTGTCATTGGGTGAGAGGCAGGTACACCCTGAACTGGTGGCCAGCCAATCGCAGGGGCACATAGAGAGACAGAGAACCATTCACACTTACACTCATACCTATGGATAATCCGGAGTCGCCAATCAACCACATGAGCATGTTTTTGGACTGTGTGGATCTTGGACTTTCTGATACGGAGTAGTACAGATGTGAAGGCTAATTACCGATAGGAGTCCTCAGGGTAAGTCCTGGTGACGTAGTCCTGCAGCTCCATGTAGGCCTTCTCCTGAAAGCGCTCGATCTGTAGAGTGTTATCTATGCCTGGGTGATCTGGTACACAAACATATGGACATGGACAAGAGTTAATGCACATTTCAAACTCTCTGAGAACAACAAAGATTCTGCTTCCTTAAAGGACATGGACGAGAGAATAATTAAGAAATCAAAAAAGCAGGAAAATCCCTGCACACACAAATATATGAAATGTATATGGATATGAAATATATAAGATGTGGCTATTAAACACTCAGACTGCCCTTATGAGGATTAAAACACATGGTTCACAGTCACACTGGCTGTTAAATATTTTAAAATGTTACATTTTAATATTTTAATGTTTTCATGTGCTGCCTCACTCCCGAGTCCACCATTCTTTTGACTGTATGTGCAGTAATGAGGAAGAGATGGACAGAGCTCGACCACTGCTAATTAGCTTAGCTCAAACACTGGGAGGCAATGGGTAACGTTAGCCTGCTTCTCCCAACAGTCATCTGATAAGTTCTTCATCAACTCTTAACGGTCCTGTGTGCTTGTTGTGACTTATTTTACTCTGTTATGCAATGTTACCTATGTTTAGACTACGATTAGCACTCTTTGTAATTTGCTTTGCTTTGTTGGCGTACTTACAAGCACGTGAGCGGGTATTTGTGTGTGCACCCTGTGGTTTATTTTCATATGCATTTCTTTAAAAAATTGCATAACGTGCTAATTTTGTACTGCTTTCACACTAAAATTAGCAGGTCAACGCAGGTTTTTTCAACCCTGGGATAACCCGCCAACTATTGCTAAGTGACTCTTTTCCCACTGCCAGCAGACCCGGGTCTAACCGGCAGCAGACGAGCCGTGTGGCTGTTTTTTTTCCCCTGGTGCATCAAGCTAATGTCATCACGTTGATGACATCATCAGCGGGACAAAGCCCGTCCATGTAAACAATGGAAAGGAGCATAGAGGCTGTGGACATGGTTTTCTATACTTTGTACATTTTTCCCTCTTTAAAATTTACAAATTCTGCACTGATGATACAAAGGCGGATGGAATTTGTTGCTGAGACGGCAAAGAGCCACGTAAGTTACAGACAGAGGGGACGGGCATAATATTATGCCGTGGGTACATGACACCAATTTCATCCATAAAATGGCAGTTCGGCCCAGGTGCGATGTTCCCACTGAGGCCGATCGGAGGCGAGCCAATTAAAATCCGAGTCGTTTGCAGGGTCAGTGGACCCAGGTCAAAATGCTGATTAAACCTTTTCAACTGCCGACAGGAGCCGATTGTTACTGGGTTTTAACAGTATTTTTGTCCAGTCTGAAAGTGGTAGAAGTCTAAAAATACATAACAAAACATGATGAAAAAATTAGTCGTAACAAGCCCACAGAACCGCTTAGAGTTGCTGAAGAGTTTAAGTGATGACTGTAGGCAGAGGCAGGCAGGCTCGTTGATGCATGCACAGTCAAAAGAATGGTGTCTATCTGCTTGGCATGGACTCGGGAGGGTGGCAGGACAAGAAAAAAAGATGTTGGCTCATCCCTTTAAAGGTTGGGTATTCACAGTTATTGTAAGCTACATGTAAAATGAAGTGAGCTAGGCTACACCTGAAAAAATCATCTTCACTTCACTAAAGCTCCAGCCTGGACAAAAAACATTACAAGCTGAGCTACAGCAGGATGACAAAAGCAGATCGATACTTTCAAGATAGTTTCATCCATTTTGCAGATACCAGCATCACTTTATTTTCATTTTATTGCTATGATTTTTATAATTTTTGCATTTTTTATCATATACAACCAGTGCTTTTTATTTGCTTGAATGCACCTTCTGTTTCGCTTTCTACTATTCTGTCACATCGTCCTGTTCTGCAGTTCTGCTCCTGTCAGGTTCTGCATTAATAAACCTTATTTACAGATATACAACTCAGGGTCATGTGATTGAGTCTGTGTCTTCTGATAAATATCCAGGGTTTGTGATTTATTATTCTGTTTTATCAGCATCATTTTGAGCAACTAAAGAAGCTAAGGCGCCGACTGGGCTTTTACTTTAGATATAAGTCTTGTTCTACTTTTGCTGCTATAAAAGCAGTGTGTGCTACTTTCATGCCTCTGATTGATTGTGATTTTTTGTATGTGCATGCGTCATCTCAATGCCTTAAATCATTGGAGCTCTAAGCTTCAGAGCAAAAACTCAATCGTTTTCTGTATGAGTAAGTTGGGTTGGAATCTCTGACCCTCTGCAGACTGAATCATCCTGATTTATAAGGCTGTAACTGGCCTGCTGCCGTCATACTTGAGTAACTGTGTCCATGTGAGAAGGTCTTGAAGCTTCAGTCTTCACTCTGTGACTCAGTCACAAAATTCACTTTTGTTACCTGTCCCCAAATTTCACCCTGAAATATGCAAAGGAAGATTGCATGTTGGATCTTTGGGTGATGGTCTTTTTAAATGTTTTGAAGTGTAGATTAAAGGCACTGGAGGAGGATGAAGCAGGATGCTTTGACTGATGATTTTCTCTGTGACTGTATTTCTGGTTTAATTAAGTTTATTATTAGTAGAAGTATTATTATTTAAGTACTTCCATCTATTTTGGCTTTTTTAATCACATCCAAAAATCAACCTTCAGATGGAGGTAATTATACAACTGCTAATTGTCCTAACTCATGTGGGTTAAATATTTGTCACTTAAAGTCACTGAAATAAGTTTCTAACAGCTGAAATCCTGTTTTGTGGGTAAACAGTCTGAAAAGCAATCGAATAAACAACAAACAGGCTCATAAAGTTGCCTCGTAATAACATGAGGCTGCTTATCTTACATCATTGTTCTACCCTGTTCCGGTCTCCCCTAATCTGAAATGATCCCTTAGGAGGAGCAGAGGTTGTGAAGAGTCCTCACACCTTCTGCTCCTCTACTCTCTTCTCTACTCAGTAGTTAGCAATTGAATGACTGCCCGTTGATCTTTGCAGATTACACTGGTAACTTTAGCACGTTTGTTCAATTTATAGCAGAACTGGGAAGAGGGGAGTCGGAATGATGTCAAATCTGAGTTATCAGTGTTCCATTTACAAAGTCAGCAAAAAACTTGCTCATCCACAAGGCTAATGTTACCTGTTGTTAGCATGCCCTGCGTTGTAGTTCGCACATACCCCATGAAGAACGTTTATCATGCTATAACAGAATTTATATATATAAACATTGAACAATATCATGTATACGTAGGGGTGTAACGAAATGGTCAACTCACGAAACGATATGAAATACGAAACAGGGCTCACGATACGAAATAAAGATTAAGGAAAATCCCCAACAGAAGAAGTTGTGCAAAAATCTCATTTTCTTTATTTTTTTCCTAATGCAAAAAAATAATAATACAATACAAAAAATATTGCTGCGTCAGTACAAAATAAATGCTCTTTAAAAAAAAACAAAATTGTAGTTTTTTCCCCATATTCAGACTACAGTGCAAATACAAACATAAAATCTCAATAAAAAGTGCTCTGTTGTTGAAACAATCAGGATAAGTACATTCTTGAATGAAAAGGAAAACAAATAGCAGGGCTCAGAACTGCAGTTTAGACCTATAAATGTCTGAAATGTGAACTATAATATTTAGCCTATAACAGTGCATATACTTCTGATCTTCAAGTATGATTAAATTCTGTCAACTCAACAGTAGATGCAAAAATCAAATACTGTTTTTTATGCAGACTTAGACAAACATAGTGGTGCAGTTCTACAGTTTGTTATGTGGTCAATGTGGATTTTAATGTTTCCTATGAATTGACGGTCAGTGAGCGGACCAGGAAGGCGGGGCGAGCGGGTCAGAGTTCAGAAGGGGAGAGTTAGTGTGTGTGCGTGTTAGCGAGGAGGGAGAGAGCCGTCCAGGTGGTGTAGAGATTACTACTCACTGTTTTGTTCGTGAATTAAAATTGTAGTTGGCGTGGTCACAGCCCACAGCAACTGTTAAATAAAAGCAGGTATTCGCAAGCCGGAGTCACCTTTATTTTTACATACGACGGACGTTACAATACAGCCGCTGCTGCGGTTGTTGTTTTGTCCGCAATCTTCTCACCGTTCTCTCGTCTTTTACATGGAAAGCAAAAATAGGTCCACACAACCGATTTATTTGACGAAGGAGCGTCAGCTAATTCCCCCACTTTGTCCTCCTCCATATTGCAGCGAGTGTTTTGCTACGGGAGGCGAGGAGGGTTTATTTCATCCTTTTATTTCGAGCGTCTTTGAATTTTATTGCGTCATTTTTTATTTCGCCCCTATGTATACGGCTGATTTAGTGTGACAAACACTAGTCAGAAGTGCTAATAAATTGTGATTATTACAGGAGTCCAATATGTGTTTACATTGAAGGTAGCCATCTTGCAGTTCCCATTAGGAGCATCTTTATATCACGACTAGCTACTGACTGAAGTGCACTTGTTTTTGCTGAGTCATCAGAAAATGATTAGCTTGACATTTTTGGTGAAACTGAACAAAAACAGCAGCTGATTCTTTTTGTATGTTTGCTGAGATATTTAACAGCTATACTGCAGAGGCCCCTGTATTAGACAAAGCATTTTGAGGGATTAACCAACTTTGGTTGCGCATATACCAAGTTGATGGCATTTGATCAAACAATGCCTACCGATACAACCACAGTGAAACCTGCACATGCAGTCAACACACACACACTGATCAGGCAAAGCATGATGAAAGGTGAAGTGAATAACACTGATTATCTCCTCATCATGGCACCTGTTCGCGAGTGGGATATATCATGCAGCAAGTGAACATTTTGTCCTCAAAGTTATTGTTTGAAGCTGCAAAAATGTGCAAGTGTGAGGATTTAAGTGTGATGGCTGGGGTCAGAGCATATCCAACACTTCAGCTCCAGTGAGCTCTTCCTGTTCTGCAGGGGTCAGCATCTGTCTAAAGAGGTGAACCTCCAACAGGGTCATGGGCAGCCTAGGCTCACTGATGTACATGGGGAATGAAGGCCGGCCTGGTCCATCAGATGAGCTGCTGCTGCCCAAACTGCAGAAGAAGTTAAAGCTGGCTCTGATGTAGAGGAGTCAGAATACACAGTAAAGACAGCTTGTTGTGTATGGGGCTGCAGCCCAGTCAGGGTGACAGGTCATCAGAGTGTTGTGCCTGATTAGTGTACATCTGTCCTTGCAGAATCAACATGACTGAGCTGGACAGCTTGTGACATTTTGCGAAAATGCCCTATGATAGAAGGCCTATGACCCTTGGAGCTCACTGATTTGAAAATGGAAAAGCTGCCTTTCTGGAAAAAATGTCTACATACCTGGACTGAAGAGGACGACAGCTTTGAGGTAGGCATACTCGTAAGAGTCTGGAGACAGCTTGATCATGCTGTTGCAGAACTCCTGCATCCTCCAGATGTGCTCCATCACCAGTTTTACCCGCTCTGGAGACAGCTTCTCTGCAGGACACAAAAAAGGCCATTTCAGAAGAGTCGGGATGTTGGAAGTTGGGTATTCGGACAGTTTCTGAAAATTCCAGACTTAAAACCCATATCGGAGCCATTTATTAGTAAGAATTCCCACCTGACACACCTAAGACCACTGGATAGTCTTACAGAATAATCTTATAGGACATAAAATCATCCGACCATCCTTGGTCAGGAAGGGGGAAAGTCTGGACAAAAACAGCTTGATAATCTTTATGTGTGTCCTGCGCTCAAGATGGTACATTTCAATACATGTCGACAGATCAGAGCTCCAAATCGTAACCTGCTTTCTTTGGGTAGCTGTAGTGTATGTATGGTGTGTATCACTCCACCTGACAACTACACCATGACATTTAAAAACAAAAATGGAAAAATCTTGTGCAATTTGATCCTTCTACCGATGATCTTGAGTGCTATATGAGGTAATCAAGAGGCAAAAGTTCATGTCAGCCTGTTTCATAACCAGCCAAAAACACCTTCCAGAAGCTTTAAGGTGTGAAGGCACTTACCATCTTTTTATTACCTTCAAACTGGAACCACAACTCAAGCATTCAAAACCGTTAACACGTGCACATGTTGGTTCTTGTTTTTGACAACAAACAGCAGAGCCCTCCTACCTTCCTGTAAGCTGGTCTGCAGATGGTTGATAATGGCACTTAGGATGGTACCAACATTCATGACGTTGGAGCACTGTGCCAGGCCGAGGGCGAACAGCTCATTCCAGCAGGCTTTCATCAAGTTAATGTCATTGTCTTGGCCACTGTGGAAATTTAATTACAGTAAAGATTAAATTGATACATCGAGAAAAAACAGCATGTCCTTTTATGAGCACGATTATTTAACCAGAATTGCATAACTGACAGGATATTTTGTGACGCAGTCCAAAGACGCTTTCGAAAGTTGTTTTCATGACTCAGCAGACTCTTACCTGAGGGTTTGAAAGGCAGGAATGGAGCGAGCCCAGTGCATAGAGAGGAAGAGCAGCCGAGAAGCTGACTCACAGATGTAGTTAACGTTGAGGTACTCTGGCACAGGCATAGGCATCATGAGCTGCAGGTACAAACGGTGGAGAAGAGGGAGGAAATGTGAAGGCCGTGCTAATGAGATAATGTGTGAAAATGAGAAACTCAGTAAAACATGAACTGCAGTCTCAGTTAGATGTAGTCCTCAGGGTTTGTCTCTGTGATTTTACCTTGAAAGGGATGTGGCTGTCAGACAGCAGAGACCCCTCCAGCTCCACTATGGGGCCTGACTGATCTCCTGACATCAGTTGCATCTGTGCCTGCAAGGAATCTGCAGCTGGGCCGTCGCCTGGCTGCAGGGCTTTGTTCAGGGTGTCGAAAGCTCTGTTGATACACAAATTATGAGCAAAATAAGATTCATGTCTTTCATGCACATTAAACAGTAACAGGGAACACAGGACCCAGTTAAGGATATCAACCATTATGATCCCACTATGAGTTAAGACGTTCACATCAGATTTACAAGATACTTGAATGACCTTGAAACTTTATACATATATATACATATATATATATATATATATATATATATATATATATATATATATATATACACAGTCATGGAAAACATTATTAGACCACTCTTGTTTTCTTCAATTTCTTGTTAATTTTAATGCCTGGCTCAACTAAAGGTACATTTGTTTGGACAATTATAATGATAACAACAAAAATAGCTCATGAGAGTTTAATTTAAGAACTAAGAACTATTCATTTTCCATGGTTTTCTTGATAATAACCAAAATTACTTAAATTCTTACATCAATAGCTATGGCATTGTACCGCCAAAAACACTACTTTTAAGCATTCCATGTTTTCTTTTCTGTTTGCTTTAAACACATGATACACACAAGAGTTAATACTTGATTGCATAACCATTGTTTTTGATGACTGCAGCCATGCGTCTTGGCATGCTCTCCACCAGCTTCTGACATTGTTCTGCTGTCACAGCAGCCCATTCCTGTTGGACAAATTCAAACAAATTTTCTTTGTTTTTGGACTTGTGGTTCTCCATTTTGAGTTTGATGATTTTCCACAGGTTTTCAACTGGATTAAGATCTGGTGATTGAGCAGGCCAAGGCATGGTGCGAATGTTGTGGTTCTCCATCCAGGCTTTAACTGACCTTGCCGTGTGGCAAGGGGCATTGTCTTGTTGGAAAATCCAGTCATTGAGGCAGGAAAGAGTTTTCCAGCTGATGGAAGAAGACTGTTTTCAAGGGTAGTCCTGTACATGACCTGGTTCATTCGGCCTTCACACAATTGCATTTGCCCTGTTCCACTCAGACTGAAACAACCCCAGATCATGACTGATCCACCCCATGTTTTACTGTAGGGGCAAGACAGTCTGGGTTGTAAGCTTCTCCAGGCTTCCTCCTAACCAGTAAGTTGGCTGGAGTGGGCATCAATTCAAAATTGGATTCATCACTGAAGAGAACCTTAGCCCAATCATCAACAGTCCAATCCTTGTGGTCTCGAGCAAAGAGTAACCGGGCCTTCCTCTGCCTTTCATTGATGAAGGGCTTCTTGCGTGCTCTGTGTGACTTCAAACCAGCTTCAACAAGTCAGTTTCGAACTGTCCTTGCTGAACAAGTCACATTTCTCGACAGTGCCCACTCATTTTTAAGGTCCCTGGAGGTCTGACGACGATTCCTGACACAGGAACGGATGAGTGCACGGTCATCTCGTGGGGTAGAAAGACGTTTCCTGCCACGGCCAGGTAGCAATTTGGTAGTGCCATGTTCAGCTTGTTTTTTTTTGTTGTAATGAACGGCTGTCTTGGAGATCTTCAGTTTTTTCGCTACTTGTCTCTCACTCATGCCAATTTCCAGAAGTGCCAAGATGGCTGCCTTTGTGGCTTCACATAATTCTTTTTTTTTAGGCATTATGTGAGAGCTGACAACTTCTGAGTTGTGCTACGGCTTGAATGTAAGCAGGAAACCACTCTAGGCCTTTGCATGTGCAGTGCTGCTTGTGACATGAAATGGCCTCTTATATACCCTGGGAATCAATTAAGCTTAAGAATGTCAAATAGGACATAAAGTATTATGTGACCAGCTGCATTTTTTGTTGTGTTCATTGTATTATACGTTTAGTGGTACCAGATATTAGAATGAACAAGAAATTGAAGAAAACAAGGGTGGTCTAATAATTTTTTCCATGACTGTATATATATATATATATATATATATACACACACACACAATCAAAGCTGAAGTTTCTTTTAGAGTCTCTAATAGAGGAAAAGGTGTTGGGTATCTATCTTTATTCAAAATGCAGTACCTGTGCAACAGTGTCGTGTGAATGAAGTCTATGAGGCCTGGCCCCATAGAAAGCCTCCATATTAATGCTTGGTGATTTCTGCAATTTGTAAATTAAATCTGTATTTGAAGATTTACAACCATTAGCTCATGTCTTGTTGGGTTTGCGTTTCTGCTATCTATGCTCTGTAGCTGAACTTTCAGCAAGCAGGGACTGTTGTAAAGGCTGAATACTGAGGATGTGAGTGGTTCTGCCTAGCTCTGGTTGTTGCCTTGAAAGGAGAAGTCTTTCAAACAAATCAGCCAAAAAATGCAGTGTCTACTTCATGATGAACCAGTGATTTATCTAATTGCAGTATTATGACTCAGTGAGAGACACGAGCTCTTAAATAGTTGGCAAATCCCGTCCAGCTTGTTACAACACTGTGCTTTTCTGCACATCCTGCCAGCAATCCTACTAAAGAGTACCTTATTAACTAGATGCAGTGGTTCCCAATACTTTTTATTAATTTATCAGCTATTTTGGTCAAACACCCTGCCCAAACTGTAATGCAGCTACTCTCCACTAGTAGCCGCTGTGGCCCCAGTTTATAGCCACTGCCATGCTGCCATAAAGCTGTACTGTCCAGATGTAAACAAACACTGAACAGATGGACAGCAACAATGGTTTCTTATAGGAGCAGCATTTTTTAAAACTTTTTTTTCATTGCAAAATTGGCAACACTCATAAAACTTACATTTTGACTTTTAGTTTTTACACACTCTTACATTTTCCAGCTGCATCCAAGTGGTTCAGTGACATGTTTAATGAAATATACATAGAATAAACAATTAAATTGATCAATTATTTCATATAATTGGAAGAAAAGAGGAAAAATGAGTAAAAAGATAATAATAATAATAATAATAATAATGATAACAGATATTAATTATAATAATTAAAATGATAAAGGTAATCAAGAATCAGGAAATACATGACAGGAAGGAAGGGAAAGAGGAGAAAAAAAGGTAGATCCACAAAGGTATTTGTGTAGTGTGTGCTGGAATAGACCCTCTACAATCTTCCACAATGAGGGGATGTGGATAGTCTTATTGCAGAATTATGGCCATAACTGGGCACCATCTTTTGATGAAAAAGTCAGTTTGGAGTCTCAAAGTGCATGTGATCTTTTCCATTAATAGGAGCAGCATTTTGATCTAAAAAATATACAAAAGTCGTAAGCAGGATGTCAGGATTTATAGGGACCTATAAAATTTGCAGTCATGGAATAACAGACGGACTCATGGATGTGGACATAAAACACAGAATTCAATATAAACGTGGACTATCGCAGAAATGGCCGACATTTAATGTAGAAGCTTTTTTGTAGAATAGAAAGGAACATATCTCTCAGGAAAATGCTCTGAGGGGGTCACTAAGGTCGGGGTCAAGGCCTGCTTAATTTCCCCTCACCCTCAAAGTGGCCGCCTGAGACACCAGCTAACTTGCCAAAGAAGCTACGAAACTTCCAGCTAACTCCAAAGAACAGGACAGAGCAATTTCCCAACGATTACTATGTGTCAGGTGATCAAATGCTCTGCATACACTGTCAACATACTGTTGGCTGGACCTGTAAAGCTACAGGTCCAGGTCCAGAACCATCTGAAGCGTGAGTGACTTTTATTTCATTACTTTATAGAGTGTCTCAGGGTTAGTTTTGCGTAGAGTAATCTTGGGTTTTATCTCTTTTATCACTGTATCTTTTATCCCTTATATTTTATTCCCTATCCTCTCTTTTACTTTTATTGTTTTTATTATTATCTTATTTCTGTTTTTATGCATATTTAATGTTTGGCTCATTTTAATTCTTTTTACTGTTTTTATTACCATGACTGTTTTATTATCAATACTGGGTTTTTAATATAAAGTGTATGAGAGATTGTTTTGTACCACTGTACAGCCGAGGTTGTTTTTAAATGTGCTCTACAAATAAACTTTGACTTGACTTTGACTAGAATACTAAAATGCAGAATTCTCAAAAAATTAAAACGGAAAAAAAATGAAATATGAGAAAAACTAACACAGACTTTATAAGAAGTTGAAGGCTAGAACTCCGATGCCACCTTGCAAACCAACTTCACAATTTTACCCATACATGCTGTTATCTCATGTGGAATAATAAATGCTAAACTGTGACTTCCTCCTGTTTTTTTTTTTTTATTTTAGCTTAGACTTTGACCAGTCAGCTAAGCACACTATCAATTTGCTTGTTTTGTTGGATCCTAGGTGCATCTCTAGACCCATCTGCAGTGTATCCTTGTCATGAGGGACATTTTGATGGCTATAACTGAATCTAATTAAGTCCTTAAGAGCCGAGTCAGAGACCACATGGCCCTGCAGGAAATTCAGTTAAAGCTTCGTGACAAACTAAAGCACCAGCCGTGGGGTTTCTGTCCAGAACTCTCGTAAATCTCAGGCCTACACAGGTCAGCGCTGGAGGTTTTAGATTCTCTTTGACAGCTCACTCACCGAGAGATATCACTTGCAGTTTGCTCATCTCCTTGGAAATCTGCTATCGAGCTGTCCCCGTTGCTGAGAGTTTCGACTCCCATCAGGTCGTTGCCGCTGTCACTCGCCTCCCTGGCCTGTTTAAGGTGGCCGAGGGACGTCACTACATTTGCCAGCGTGCCGAGGTCGCCTTGAGACGGGTCGTCCTGCTGAGAGATCACAGTGAAGGTTAAAAACAAGGAAAGTTGATTTTATTTTCACTGATAGTTTAACATTTTGTACTTATTTATGAACTAATTCAAGAATAAGTTTGTCACAACTGCCATGTTCAGTAGCTTGAGTATTCTATTTTAAATCCAGTGGCTTATTAGAGACTGAGCTGTATTGTTGAGGGAGTCATGCAGTGGCACAGACAAATGACATTTCACGTTGCATCAAACTGGAAGAGCAGAAAAGCTTTGTCACACCATGAAATCATTTTTAAGGGTGAGTAGGAGACCTCAGTTTAGACACAGACATGAAGACAAAATGGACTGTATCAAAACAGTTTATGTCATCACTCAGCTTCTCAGTAGCTGAGCTGTTTCACTGACTGCATGGAGGGAGGCAGTCAGACTTTTTATTCCTGCATCAAACAGGAAGAGCTGCAGAACCCTCCGTCACAGACAGATATCAAATTTTTTATGAATGAGCTTAGTCAAGAACATGTTGTCAAAATGAACGTCTTTAGACTTGAAGCAAATTTTGGGGATAAAAGAAATGGTAAATGGACTTGAGCTTAGTCTCTTCTTTGACTACTTAAAGCAGCTTTAGACAGCAGGTCAAATCTACACATCAACACCCATTCGCTCTCACATTCACTCACTGGTAGTTGGAGTTTCTATGTCAGTTTTCCATCAGTATCAACTAACACATTCTCACCCTTTCATGCCCATTACACACCACTGATGTGATCGTGGAAGCAACTTGGAGTTGAGGACACATCACCACGTTACAGCCAGAGCTGGGCTCGAACCTTCCAGTTACTGACCAAGTGCACAACCAGACTGAGCAGCCAACGCCACAAGCTGACGATGACTTGAGTTTGGACATGAGCATGTGTGGACTTCTCCGTCACATCACAGTGATTTTACTGACTACTTCTTGGGCCCCATCCACACGAAGACAGAACGCTTAACAGTTTCCAAAACGATCGTCACAAGGACGAAGGCATCTCAGAAAATGTGTGTCGATATGAATGCACTCGATACGCATTAAAACGCTGTAAAACACATGCCAGACCTCTAGGGCTGCTGTAACATTATGACGGAAACAGACGAAAAAACAGTGGGCATGCGCACTTGCGGCAAAACTTGTAAACAGAGATTGTGATAAAGTGATCATAAAGTGTCGTAATGTGTCCTTGATAATTGTTTTTTTAACTCGGTGGTGACTGAGAAGAAGGAGATTTTGCTGCAACAGGGATAGTAGGGTCACTAGCTTCATCAGCACATATGCTTCATGTACGCCACCATTGTCATTGCCGCGTGTGGCGCATGTGTGTCAATGAAGATATGAAACTATGACGTTAGCGTATCTGAAAAGTGGCGGAGAGCCAGTAATCACGGAGCTGCGTATACGGCATTTCAAAATCTTTCCACCCTGGAACCTGGTTTCAAAAATGGTCGTTTACAGACCCCCAAAACACCGTCTTCGTATGGATGATACGCAGATTCGGCAAAAAACTTGTGCGTTTAGACCTCGGTTTGGCTTCATGTGGATGGGGCCTTGATGTTCTTGTTTTTGCTGCTGCAAAGTACTCAAAGTGAAGCTCAAGTTAAAAAAAATGGGCAACAGGCAAATTCAGAGAAATTTAGAAATTTATAATAACCATTACCACTAAAGTCTAAACTTTCTGTCAAATGCCCAAACTCTCCTAATCTCTGCATTCAGTTCTATTGAAGGATGTATTAAAAAGTTCTTGGTGTTATTTATTAATGCAAACTCAAAACACTGCATCCCCGAGGTGTGTGTTGGTTTGTCTGTGAGCCAGATAACTCAAAAATTTCCCCACAGACTTTTATGACATTGGAACACTGGTCATGACACAAAGAGGGGTTCATTACATGTTGACAGAGACACAAAAACAGATGCAAGAATTTTTTGCCAACATTGTGAAATAGGTAAGTTTTCAACATTTTTCCCAAATAACTCCGAGGGTTATTGATTGATTTGAGAAAATATTCTGGGAATATCAGCAATGACACGAGGGAGATGCAGGTAGATCAACATGTGGATCTAGGAAATCAGAAATATTTGTTAACATTGCAGTAGTTTCTTTTTTGTACATTTAATAGCAAAGCCGTTGGTGGAGGTTTCTGCTCTTGGGGGAACTCTAGCTGTTACTGTACCAGGAACAGGGAAGTTTGGCATACCACTATCTATTTTATTTAATTTCCCTATTGAATCTTTTTCACAAGGAAAACCTGACTGAGAAAAAAAAACATTTTTCAAGAGCTTTCTAGTGAAAACAGACCATATTACTTTCAAATAAAAGTTAAAAACGGTCTGAGTAAACATGTTACTGCTTTAATTTAAAAGAAAAATCTAACATGTAATCCATAAAACCAATTGCAATAATGATGCCAGCAATTACAATAATAATAACGTGCTGTGAATGAAATAAGCTTGGAAGTAGTTGTATGTCTGTAGCTCACATTTCTTCTAGTTTTAGCTCTGTAGTTGTGAAGACTCATTTCCTTGTTGAGTGACCATTAACTTAGCTCACTTGATGTTTGGAGTAGCTCATCTGACAAGAGGGTATGCCACAAAAATCTCATGTTCATTGACTATTTATGAATGAAGACTTGATGTGACAATAAATCTAGTATTTCTACAGGCTTGAGTATCAGTGATTGCAGACAGGTAAAGGTAAAGCACGTCAGACTCTGTTTGGCTGCATTACTGTTACCTTATCAGGAGATGTAGGGATCAAGATGGTGTTTTCCAGCTTTGTAAAAGGCTGTTGGATGTTGAGCAGCATGCTGGACTCCAGCAAACTTGTAGACCTGAATGCAGAAAATTAGCCTGTCAGATTATGTTATATAATGTGCTGTCATAAAATAAAGTCATTACTTAAAATGTAATAAGCTTATGACTTACACTTATAAAATCTAATTAAATGTTGCCCAATCCAGTCTGTCTTAAGCTCATACTGATCAGATAAGAACAGTGACTTAGACAAGTGACGTAGTATGTCCAATTTCATTTGAGGCTGTTTTTAGAAGATAGATCACACTGTATCTCAGTGAGAGCTTTAGTGATTTTATGTCTCTGTTACGTGAATTGAGAGAAAAAATGGAATGACAAGGTCTGCTAAAAGATTTTTAAAATGCTTGTGATGCAAAGTTTGTAATTTAAAGGGATTTGCCAACATGTTTGTTTTTGTTCATGTCATGCCTCCCTCCCGAGTCCATCACAAGCAGATGCACACCATTCTCTCAATTGTGCGCACAGTAATAAGGGAGGGACCGGCAGAGCTCACCCACCACTAATTAGCTTAGCTCAAACACTGGGAGTCAATGGAAAGCTCTATCCTGCCTCTGTCTACAGTCGCCACATAAACCCTTCAGCAACCCTTAATGGCCCTGTGTGCTTGTTGTGACTTTGTTTTTTACCGCATTATGCTATGTTATCCATTTTTAGACTTGGATTAGAACTTGATAATTTTCCAAAGAAATACACTCTACGAGAAAGCACCCAAACAGCACAAACCTCCACCAAGGTAGCTCACATGTTGCTTTCACATTTATAAGTAATATTTCTATAATAAAGTTATCATAAAATGATTCCTTGACCCTGAAACCAACACCTAGCACTCAGAATCATGTTGCCATCATTATTAGTTAGATAGTTACGGAGCAAAAATGACTGTTCGCTAATGGAAGTTAACTGTATCACCACCAAAATCTAACCTAATCTTCTAAATTGGTCCATTCCCAACATCTCCTGAAAATTTCAAGAAAATCTGTCCCGAAGTTTTTCCTCGATCTTGCTAACAAAAAAAAAAGAAAAAAAAAAAACACTTTCGCTGGCAAAAACATAACCTCCTAGGTCAAGGTAACTAAACTGCAGGGTTCATGCTCAAAACAACTGAGGATTGTTTTGCCTACCTACTTGCAAGCAGTGGCAGGCTAACGCTACCCATTGACTTCCGGTGTTTGGGCTAAGCTAATGAGTGGTGGGCAAGCTCTGATTGTCTCTTCCTTGTTACTGCACACAAGGATGTGGTTACTGCACACAATTAAAAGAACAGTGTCTACATGTTTGTCATGGACTCAGGAGAGGGCAAGACATTAAAACAAATCAACATGTTGGCATATCCCTTTAAACAAGGAAAGATTAATGTTGTTGTGAAAGACTGATTAGCTCGCCTCTCAAAATAGTGCATCATATGGGTGTTACCTGGCAGTTTCCTTGTCAGATACAAAAGTGGGAGTCGCTGCCAGAGGACTACACAGATTCTTTCGGATGTAGATCTTCTCGGTGGAGGCGGCACAGTTAACAGATTTCTCTCTGGTGGTCATTTCAACTGGCTTCCTTTCACACTGCACAGCTGATGACACAACAAAGTAACACAGCCTTTATTATTACATTCTTTATGGCATATCCACATATCTAAATGCTGGGTGTAGCAGTGTCTTACAGTCTTGTTTCATGCCCAGAGCGATGCAGCGCTGCAGTCGACAGTACTGGCAGCGGTTTCGGTGGAGCTTGTTGATGGCACACTCCCCGGAGCCCCTGCATGTGTACACCAGGTTCTTTCTAATGCTGCGCTTGAAGAAGCCTTTGCAGCCCTCACAGCTTACAGCCCCGTAATGACGCCCTAAGAGAAGAAGACAGGATGATTCATGATCATGTGTATTACTAATAAAACCATTACAAAGCCAAAGTCAACAGAACTCCTACCTGAGGCTTTATCACCACAGACAACGCAGTACTCCACAACCGGCTTCCCTAAAGACTGGTCCGAGCCTTCAGTCACAAACTGGCAAACAAGCCAACACAATAGAGCAATTTAATAAACACAGGCTGACTAAACATGTTCATGCTTTAGTCATTAGACCATTCAGTGACTTGTCCATGTGAACAGGGGGAAAGAAGCCACGATCAAGCTCGGGTGATACCTGAATCTGCTGCCCAGCAAGATCAGGCGATGCGAACAACAGCTGGTTCACCCCCGAGCCGTCTGGAGTGGCGAGAATTACTTTGTTAGGTGAGTCTTCCTGCTTGGCTAGGATCACCTTTCCACCTGGTGAGTAGTTGGCATTTGCGAGGATGAACTGCTGCTTTCCAGGCGATGGTGGCTCAAGTGCTGTGACGATCTGGATCTTCTGACCGGTCTGCTGATCGGTTACAATCTAACAGAAACACAAAATCCAAACATGAGGGGGTGCTTTGAGTATCTGATGTATCACGAAATGATGAATCAAATAAAATTCTTGTTTTATACATAAAATACAGAAGCAAACCCCTGTATTCACTCCTGTTTCACACAAATTAATCCCCTTCCCTCAATCCCATGTGTACTTTTTAACACAGTGTATCTTTATTACTTTTATTTCTCTTTATTTATTTTAATTTTCTCTACCTCACTTCATATCACAACTCAAACCCATCTGTTCAAAATGGCATACGCTCCATAACTTCTCTGTTCTAAATTTAACTTTATGTCACTTTTGTCTGTTCTTTTAATTCATTTTAGCTGTGTTTTGAATTACTCTGTAAAGTGTCCTTGAGTGTTCAGAAAGGCGCTTTCAAATACAATGTATGTTAATGTGAACATTCCTCAAGGTCTGCATGACTTTTGTTGTACTACACATTTTACTTCCACCAGTTATACTACAAAACCCAAAACCAGTGAAGTTGGCACGTTTTGTAAATCGTAAATAAAAACAGAATACAATGATTTGCAAATCCCTTTCAACCTATATTCAATTGAATACACTGCAAAGCAAAGATGAGACACTTCACTTTAGAACTGGTAAACTTTATTTTTTGCAAATATTAGCTCATTTGGAATTTGATGCCTGCAACATGTTTCAAAAAAGCTGGCACAAGTGGCAAAAAAGACTGAGAAAGTTGAGGAATGCTCATCAAACACTTATTTGGAACATCCCACAGGTGAACAGGCTAATTGGGAACAGGTGGGTGCCATGATTGGGTATAAAAGCAGCTTCCTGAAATGCTCAGTCATTCACAAACAAGGATGGGGCGAGGGGTCACCACTTTGTGAACAAATGCGTGAGCAAATTGTTGAACAGTTTAAGAACAACATTTATCACCAAGCTATTGTACGGAATTTAGGGATTTCATCGTCTACGGTCCGTAATATCATCAAAAGGTTCAGAAAATCTGGAGAAATGACTGCACGTAAGTGGCAAGGCCGAAAACCAACATTGACTGCCCATGACCTTCTATCTCTCAGGTGGTACTGCATCAAAATCCGGCATCACTGTGTAAAGGATATAACTACACGTGAAGTTGGCCAAAATGTGCCAACTTCACTCGTCCTGGGTTTTGTAAAATAAACCTCCTAATTCAGCGTTTATACTTTTGTTCAATAAAACATTATTTTTGTTAACAGACATTTACTTCTGTTCATTAAATCACCACATTCAAAACCCCGTATTCGGCTTTATTCAGCTTTATGTGAGCTTCAGTGTTTACCATGTCTCCTTCACATAATGTAACTCTAAGTTGAACAGCTGGACACTTTGAAATGACTTTTAGTTCATTATTTTCTGATTTAATATTTGAAGTGTCCTGATACTGCCATTGTTAACAGTAAGTTCAAGAGTTTCCTAAATGTAACTACATTATCCAGTATGCACTGAGTTTCATCACAGAATGCTTTGCAATGACTTGACAACCGTTGAGATGTTTTGTTTGTCTGTTTTAGTACATAAGTGATTCTGCCAAATAAAGATCTTCCGATTTTTCCTTACACCCAGTTTCCTGTGGACCATTTATTTTGTATTTTTTATAGATCTACCAGTGTGACATCATACCATTGTTCTGTTGTCAGTCTAAGCCCATTACAGCGCTGACTGTGGACAAGAATGCAGAGCCGCTGTATGTACTGAGTAGCCCAGAACTGACCAATAGCCACAGAGAAGATTTTTGGTCCACGTGGAGAAAGGTGCCTTTAAGAGGCAGGAGCTCAGACAGAGCTTCTCAGACAGAGTGGGAGTACAGCTGGATCAGGAACAGTACGAATATGAAAACTTGAAGGATTTTAAACATCACTGATTGTTTGCATACTCCAGCAGAATTAAAAAATATATACATATGAACCCAAGAAAACAAAAGTTTGAGCTCTCTAATTCATGCACATATCTCTTGTATAGTTTAGTCACCATACACCACTACTTTGGTTCAATCACATATATTACTGATAAATTAGTCACTGCTTTAATCTATGCACATTTACTTTGTTTATTGTTCACCTTTTAAGTTTATGCATATGTATTTATGTTTATCTTTACATTACTTAAGCTCACACATTTCTATTTTGGTGATTTTTGCTACAAAACTTTGCCTTGTTCTTGTTTGTTTTTACCTTTTTTTGCAAATTACATCTAGCCTCATTTTCACATCTCAACCAACTTTTCTATCTATACATTATGGACAGGCTGTCACATTACCTGGATTCTGTGTCCTAGTGCCATGCTGCTGTCTGCAGAAACAAGTTGAATCCTTTGACTTTGTCCATCCATTCTGTTACTGCACACCCTCTTCCACCGCTCTTCACATTAGTGCTCCATGGGGCATGCCCACCTGTGAGGAGAGCATATATTTTACCTCATGTTCAATTACTGTCAACTTTGAGCCTAGCTTAAGTTAAAAAGCATTCTGTCCTTTTACAAATAAAAAATCGTATTATGATGCCATTGAATATAATGCACAGTCCAGCCTCACAGTTCCTGCACCTTACATGCACTGATACAAAGTTTACTTAATCCAAAAGAAACACAGTCGGAGGTAGGTTTTGAGTGTCTTTCCCGTCGACTACAATCGCTATATTGATAAATTATTTGTGGTGCCTTTGCAGCTTCTCAATACTTTTATAAGCAAAAAGAATCATTAACAAAAATTAACCAGCTTAGGAGTACATTACATGAATTAAATAACATAGAAACTGCAGTTTATTTGTGAAGTTTATAAAGAAATGTGCTGCTATACTTTTACACTGTAGTGTGCAATAGGAGAACCTGTGCATTTATAGAAAAAGAAGTTAAAGATCCAATTTAAGTCGTCGCACATAAACATAATTAGTTAAAATGTTCCCTAAATATAATGCAATATTTATTGCTGACATACAAAAACATCGCCATTTTTCCAGTATTGTTTAACTCTAGGTGACACTAATATAAAGCTATGCAAGACTAGGTTGTTATTCTATTCTAATCAGTTCTATCCAGTAGAAAATGATGTCCACCCCTAATACGTATAAACTATAAAGATTAAGTTTCCCTACTGTTATAAATTCGTGCATTCAAGTGTAGACAACAGGGTTGGTACACTTGTAGCAGTGCAGAATTGGACTACAGATATCTTGCCACTGAATCCACATGAACTGTCAATAATAACAGCAATTTTACTGATAATGAGTTTGCTGCTACTAAACATTTGAGGACATTTAATCACACTAATATACCCTGATTACTGAAGAAGTCAGGTGACAACTTAAAGCAAATAGGTATTACAAACACTTCAGTTATTAAAAATCACGCTATCCCTCTCGTTTACTTCACTGACAGACTGTTTAGGAAGCATTCACAGGCAAGTTTGGCTTGATTTCTAGCAAACCCAGAAAAGTACAAGCGAAAACACTGAAGCGTGAATGACCAACAGGTCGGACTTGATATCAGGTTAATAGCGCTGATGTCTCTTACTTATATCACATTTGTGGCCCGAGCTAACTGAGCTAATGTTAGCCGGCGTTAGCTCCGCAGGGTCCATCGATGGCCTTGTTATAACGTTAAAATAGAGCTATAAGTAACGACCAAACACAGACAGCTTCACCGCAAATACACGAGCCGAAGCACAAACAAGCTCCTGACAGCCAGCTATGGGAAATCGATACGGAAGATAAAGGTATTTCTTTTCCTGTGGGTGAAAGGTCAACATTGAAGGGTTAAAGCACGCTAGGGTTGAAGGCCGAGGAAGCCGAGACGCAGGCTCAATGGCGGGGCTCCGATTCTGAAAAATGGACAAAATACTCTCATATCTTCTTAGGGACTGCAGCCTGGCTCGGAAATGTAATGAGTACCTTACGATTCAACTATAGGTTACTTTAAAGGCACGCTCTGACTTAAATTTAAAACGAAGTTGATTGGTTTCCTGAGTTTCGCTAGCTTCGTTAGCACAGGAGCTAACGTCAGCTAACCGTTGACAGCTTTGAAGTAGATGCAGCTACCAGGCTTCTTACGTACGTCTACGTGGACGCCATCTTTGAGAGGGGTAATCGTGGCTCAGTGATGTAAGTGGGACGGCGGCTGGTTTTCATAAAATAGGCATAACAACATGCTAAAATTGTGAATGATTATTCCCATGTATAGCATTGGGGTATTACTATTAGGGATGCCCAGTATTAACATTAAGATATTGGTGTGTGCAGATATTGGCCTAAAAAACTGAATATAGGTAACAGCCGACATAGAAATTTCTACTAATAATTACAAATTATATATCGGCCAAATATGTCCACAATATATACCCCATATTTAAGCAGTGACATGAGCAATATAAACAAAGGTATCACACTGCTTCACCGCATTATCACTGCATGGGTACATCCTAAAAGTAAGATGTTTACTTTTCAATCTGTTCTTTACATTAATAGACTGTTAATCTGAAAGCAACAAGTTGTTTTTTGTGGTAAGAGACTGATCCTGACCAAAAACATTTGTATCTGTAATAATATATTTCAAAATATCTTCATATCATATATCAGCAAATCCAATATCCTGCATACCCAATTACTGTTCCGGTGCTTTCATATGTTCATATTAAAAAAAGTTGGTAATACAAACTTAATATCATTAAGAGGGCAACTAAATATGGTCTTAAGCAAGTGTTTAAAGACTCTATGATTTATTTTTAGGACACATTTAGAATGTAAAATTTCAGATTAGCCAATAATTGATATGTAAATATTACCAAATTCATAATCTAAGATATTTTTCTATTAAGAGCTCGTGGTGTGCTCCTGGCTTAAACTAACATGTTTTTCTGATGACAGTCTATTTGGATCAGAAACAAACATGAATCATGAGCAGAACATTGTAATAACTAGTAATACTTTGTTTATGTAACTGAAAATATACCTATGATGAGGCATAATGCTGACGTACATTTCTATATTTTGACAATGAATAGTACTCTTATTTAATATGTGCAGGAAGAATATCGGATGTAACTACCAATAAAGATATTTTATTTACCATTGAAATGATTGATTTTTAAGACCAACATCTGCTAAAATATTGATCCGTGCATCCCTACTAATGGCAACAATTATGCAGACTAATTGTCCCACAATTAATAAGACATTATTGTCCCACATGATGCGATGCACTGGTTTGGTTATTTGCATTTCCAAGTTTCATCTTTGTCATTATTCTTACTTGATTTATTTATGTGTCTTGCTTATATTTCTTACCTTATATAAAAGTGTAGGAGTTTTACAGTGGCATGTTCTGAGGGTAATAATGTAACACTCCTTGTATCAAAATCTATCAGAAATGAGGGCATATATACATTTTTGCAGTAATCGAGCAGCCTGATCTCGGTCATATAGCCGCTTGCTCTCAGTTTGTCAAAACTGTCAACCACCGGTAACTCAAAGTAGCCGCGGTTCCCCTCTCCAAAATGGCGCCCACATAGACGTGTGTAACTGCGATATCTTGCGTGTGCGTATCTATGCGAAACTTGTTACATTTAGCTAAGCGGGCTAAGCTAATGTGCTAACTGACACGACAGTACACAGTGCTTCTGTTTTCAGTCGCGTGAATCCCTTCAATTGGATTACCAGTAAAAGTCGATTGACTAATAACGGCGCATACACTCAGACAGCAGCGTTACATACCCACAGACTGTAATTTTGAGCTCCTGGCGACAGTGCTAACAGGCTAGGTTAGCCACTCGCTAGCCTGTGGCTACTGGCTGCTTCCCTGTTGTAGAGCTGCTGAACACTCCCTCGCTTCCTGTCTTTCTGGTCCCTCTTGCCTCTTTCATCAACACCACACGCTTCCACACTTCAGAATATTGCTTACCTGCCAAAGGGTCGTATGTCCGGATGATGTATAGCCTTCAATTAATAAATATTTTAACTGTTTGGTGCAGAGAGTGGGAGGGTCAGAGTTCGTGACCCTTTTTTCATGAATACAAGATCTGTGCACATGCGCAGTCGGAGGGCCGCAGTTCACAGCCTTCCTCGCTGTCAAAATGTCATCGAGGCCACGGGCTGCAGGGGTTTGGCACAGCAACAGGAACCTTGTTTAATGGGGAGCAGGAACCATCAAACACATTATTTGATCGTTTTAAGCTAAGGCTACATCAGCTGAGGTAATTAAATAATTCAGAATGCCTGTAGCAGTGTTTAGTCTCCCAAAGGACCCACCACCATCTCATTTTACAGGCTTGCTGCACACTTTTCATCATCAAATGTAAAACACTTTTAGACCTCTTAAGGATCCAAATTCAGAAAAGATGAATGCCACTGTGCCCCTCTTGGCTATAAACTTTTTTAATTGTGTAGGACTTAATGGCTTAGACAACCATTGACCACTTTAAAGGGCCTTCTAAATATATCTTACCCCATTATCCTTGTTCAACAATCAGTACTTATTTTTAGTCTTGTGGCCATATTCCCGTGACCTCGTAAAATTCATCCTTTTCCAGTACAAGTATTTGAATGCTAACATAAAACCCTGCAGTAATTCAGTTGTCACTTCAACAGCCAAATCCACAAAGGGACGATTTTAAAGGGTTTAACCTACATTGGCGGCAGAGATATTAACAAAAAAAAGTAATCTGCTCAGATAAAGTGCTACCAAAACAATTTAAGAATTTAAAAGTGATTTTTTTAAGGTTCTGGTGTGTGTCACTGATTTTTTGTCTTCAGTGTCTATTTAGCAAGGATTTGATCGAAGTAAAATGAAAAATAAGTCTCTGGAGAGGATAAGACGCAGCTATTTTTACCTCCCCTATGGAAACGCTTAACCTGAAGGCTACGATAATGAGCTCTGAACTGATTGGCTTCCCAAATAATGCCTGATGGGTGAGGGAGGAGAGGTTACAGGTTGCAGATCAGACATGCAGTCATATTATCTGTGTAATAAGCAGTAAACATGTAGTGGGAAGCTGTATAGCTATGGCATCATAAACCCCAGGATGTAAAACCAGCCTTTAAGGGACATTTCTCTGTGAAGTGAGGTTTGTAAATGGTGTCATGTTCTACCTGTGATGTCCCTTCTAACAACATGAAAAGCAGAGAATTGATTGATTTTGAAGGACATGATCCTCATTGAACAATTTATTCCCTTTATTTTGAAAAATACAAATGAAAATCAGATTCAATGCCTGTTAAGGGTTTGTTGGCACCCTGTTAGTTACGGGGATTATACACTTCCTACAATCAAATTTAAGACTTTAGAAAAGCTTCTTCCGAACTCTTATTGCAGTTAGGGACGGTGGTCCACAGAGACTGTCGCCCAGATGAGTCCAGGATTCAGTTTTGTGATTTATACATAAAAGAAAAAGCTCGGTTAACCAACAGCTCTCAAGTTGCATATCAATCAATGACCCGCAAAAGTGAACACAATATAAATAAGATTCTACGTTTTTCATGAATTTGATGGCTACTGAAAGGGATTTCCCCACACTGAGTGCAGCCAAATTACCTTAATCAAACCCAACACTTTTACATAATCCTTTTAGTCTTTCTGCATGTTGTCCTATGAGATGTTATTAACAAAAAAATTGCATTTTGATGTTTTTTTGTAAATGCCTGCCTTACGGCAACTGGTGAACTTCAGCCATGTGCTAATTCCAGCCGATGAACATTGGTGTGTAATGCTGATATGTTGATGAATGTGCACTGCTCTTATTCAATAAATTTGATAAATGAAAGAAAATACTCAGAGTGCTGTTATGTGAAGAAGCATGTTTGAAGTTTGATCTCTGACTTTTTTACTCCTGGAACTACAGAATGAAGAATAAATCAAAGGAACTGTCTATCTAATACATCTTTTCAATGCACACATTTCTTTTTATCATTCTGGTAAATTACAGTAAAAGTCACAGTATAACAAACATTTATTTCAGTGACATGTTTAAAAAGTAAAACTGGCATTTGTGGAAAGTCGACTGAACTACATTTCATTCACAGTTCTCTATATTTACAGAAGATATGAACTATCTACAGCATACTGAGTTGATTAAGTGCAGTAAAAAATGTAAAAAGGGTGAATGTCTCCTAGACACACCATCAAACTCTTATTTTAGTGTCAGAGTAAAATACAACATGGAGACATGCTCTGAAAAAACATGTTGGCAAGTTATGTCTTAAAGCAGGGCTCACCATTGTGAAAGAAAGCAATCATAACTCTCTCTTTTGACCTTTTAAAAATGTACATTTGATCAAATTTTCTGTACAAATCTATAGACAAATGGGTTTTATAAATTTAGACAGATTATTAAAAAATTACATGAAATAGATTAAACAGTGACAAAATCAAACTGTAGAAAGCTACTGATTTTATAAGTCTTGCAAAAATACTTTTGAAGGAAATAAAAAACATGTGAGTGCTCTTACAAAAAAAGTACAAGCTGTGTCTGTTGAAAGCAATCAAATAACACGTGGATTTTACTCCAGTGCAGTGGATTTGTCTCCTGATGCTTTGTGCAGAGTTCAGGGAGCGCTGAGGTAAAATATTGTCCACAAAGGGCAGAACAAAAACAGGCATCAGAGCACGGTGGCTTCTTTAAACTTGTCGATCCATCTGTGAAGAAAGAAAGTAAAGACTGATATCAATGAGACCTCCAGTGCCAATGGTCTGTGTTTATGTGTGTTGGATCTCTTACCTCTGTGCTGTTTGGACATCGTCTGCTTTAAAAATGTGGTGCAGAGTGTTTTTGTGGTAGAGCTTAAACTGAGACTTCTGTGATGAATCAACCTTCAACATAAATCCCAACAGAGGCTGGCTTTCTAACGCTGCAACATCCTGCACGCAGACAGAGTCAAAGACAGACGTTAGAAGGTCATAACAGCTTCCTTTTTCTACAGCTCGAGGTTTTTGCTCACACAAACAGGAAGCTCACCTCACTAGCGGCGTACGTGTACAGGACCTTGTCTTTGATGACGAACCACAGCCTCTTCCCCTGCTTCTTGTTGCCCTTTGACCTCTGTAGATACCCACTGATGGAGGAGTTGTCTGTGTTTGCAGATACCTGAAACAAGCGAATCAGGCCTGATTAGATGTCATTATTACCCAGAGTGGCTGTTTCTGATGATGAAGCATCAGTCACCTCTTTGAGGGCTGCAGGGATCTTCTTCTGCCTCCTGGAGAAGGCAAAGGCGCTTCTGCTTCCGGGAGAAACAGCAGCTGATAGAGCTTGTTCACCTGATGAAAATATGTTACATTTATTACGGTGTAAACATTGAAAATTGTACCCTTCCTCAAACAAAAGCACAATGCAGACCATTCTGAAACCTTAACATTATCTGGGGCTCACCAAAAACACAACATGAGGCTCTAAGTCATCAGAATCAGAAATACCTTATTAATCTCCAAGGGGAAATATGGTTGTTTCAGTTGCTTTTATATGGAGAATAACAGCAGGAATATCAAATACAGGCATTAAAATAGATAAGAGAGTAAAAAAGTAAAAAAAAAAAAAAATAGGGAGGCAGGCAACATGCAGAATCTTCAAACTGTATCAACTTCCTTATGAACAAAAACATAAGTAAGAGAGAGTATTGCTGCGCTTCATTTAGGCTACATCAGAACTGGGAAGAGGGAGTTACGTCATCTCCAAGTTATCAGTGTTCCAGTTACAAAATCTGAGAAAAAAATGCCGATCTACAAGGCTATTGTTTTTTGTTTTTTTTTTGGATTTTTGGGGCATTTTAAAAGGGGAGAGAGTAGGGAACAACTACCAGCTATCTGCCAACTATTCACAGGCTGGATTGAAACCCAGGCCAGGGAAGTATGTACATGGGAATTGCCTGGTCACTAACCACTCCACCAAACCAGCACCCTACCAAGCTATGGTTAGCCACTGCGTTAGCTATTGTAAGCACGTCCTGTGTTGTAGTTCACAAATACCACACGAAAAATATAAATAACACGGTGTCAGCATTTCTATGAAAATAAGTTGAACAATACTTAGTATATGATTTTGTGCGACACACACTAGTCAGAAGTGCTAATAAATGGATTATTACAGGAGATTAATAACTGTTAAGAATGGGCGCAGCCATCTTCAATTGTCAACTCAGGGGTGTTGAAGATCCTCCAAGTTCCTAGAAGGAAATTACGACCTCAGTGTGCACCTTATGAGCAAGGCCAAAGAATTTAAACTATTATATTAAAATTGTGACTATAATATAACAGCAAATAACAACCAGCTAATAATAATAATAGCACACAGGATCCGTTAAAACTTGCTGAAGAGTTTAACTGATGAATGTAAGCAGAGGCAGGCTGACACTACCCACTGACTCCCAGTGTTTGAGTAAAGCTAATTAGCTGTGGGTGAGCTCTGATCGTCTCTTCCTTGCTACTGCATGCACAGTCAATAGAATAGTGTCTGTTTGTTGTGGACTCGGGAGTGAGGCAAGACACTGAAACAAAAAATTTGTTGGCGTATCCCTTTAGCAACTTCCAACATGAGGTGTGGGGTGTGTGGGATCAGGCTGCTGTGGGAATATGGTCTCATAAAGGAAGGAAGTCAGACTAAGGGTCCCTAACAGTTGTACCCTTTAGCCCTTGCCTTACCCCGTACCCCTTCTTTTTGCATGTTCACATCTTGTGAAGTGGTGTCCCAATACTCAGTAGGGTTAAGGGGAAGGGTAAGACCAAGGGCTACACAGCCCTTGAAACAAAGACAGACCAGGATCTCACTTAAAACCAAGGGGTATGGGGTGCTGGTTTGGCGGAGTGGTTAGCAACCAGGCACCTCAAGTACTAGCTTCTGCTGGTCCAGGTTCGAATCCTGCCTGTGACCAGCTTGCAGAGTGTCCCCTCAAAACAGAGGGCTAAGGGGAAGGGGTAGATGAAGGGTAAGACGAAGGGGAAGGGCTAAGGGGTAGAATTGGGATTCCCCCTTACTTTTCTGCTGCTGGAGAACAGGGAAACACAGATCGCACACACGTGCCAGCTGGTTCTTCAGGTATTCCAGACCGTGTTTGTTGGAGGAACAGGACTGGCAAACCACCTAGAAGAGCAATCAGATTATTATTTCCTTCTTTACAAAGCAATTCAACACTTAAACTGTTTATTTAGCTTGCCCTACTTCTATGTTCTGTGAGTCATTTTAGAGAAGAGAAAGGCTCTCTCTGCCTAACAGGTTACCTTCCCACACGCTCTGCAGTGATGTCGCCTCCACGTCAGGGTGAACTCACAGGTGCAGATCATGCACATGGTGGTCCGGGGATCAGGGATCCATATGGGAGCTTTGGAGCCCAGAGGAGCACCATCATTGTAATCCCGAAGATCTGCCTAAAATATAAGAAAAAGAAAGAGCAGTTCATTTTTAGTAACCTACACTCAGGGGGTATTAAATTATTTGAGACCCCTGGGAAACCAATCATCAGGCACGTTCCCTTGTCTCAAGGGACCTTTCTACTTTTAATTTGGTTTGCATGAAAAAGTGTCTTTTGAAGAACATAAACTTAATAATCCTGTTCCGTTTTTAGCTGAAGGAGGGAACAAGGAAGCATAAACAGAAAATGTTTGGATCAGATGATGAAACAAGCAAGAATTGAGGGTCAGATTCCCACCACCTGTTCAAATACGAACTTGTCTGTAGTATGAATGTAGTATCACAGTTTTTCTTGTTATTCAAAGGGATATGCCAACTTTTTTCTTTGTTGTGTCTTGCCTCAGTCCACAGTCTATGACAAGCAGACACACACCAATCTGTCAATTGTTTCTGCAGAAACTTAGAAGAGATGGGCAGAGCTCGCTCACTGCGAATTAGCTAAGCTCAAACACTGCGGGTCAATGGGTAGTGTTAGCCTGCCTCTGCCTACAGTCATAAGATAAACTCTTCAACAGCTCTAACATCCTGTGTGCTTGGTGTGGCTATTTTTTTAAACCACATTATGTCACATTATCAGTTTTTAGACTACGAGTCAGACTTTATGAATAATTTGAAACAATTACATATGACACTAAATGGCAGGGTGCATGCACAACCCACCGTGGGCGTGCTTTGTTTTTGTTTACATTACCTGCTTACAAGAAAATGTAAGTACTTATCAGTTATTAAATAACGTTTTCTGAATGGGCTTGACTTAATCTGTAATGGAGTAACCAAATATATTGGCAACACTTTGACAGGAGGGTTGAATCCTTTATCGGTTTCACCCACTTTTCCACATATGTGCCGACATTTCAATGCAATTTAGAGTGTTAATGAATTTGCCAGCAACACTGACCAAAACTCAGAGAGAGCATTTCCAGACTGCACAAATAGGGTGGTAATATTAGTTAAAGTTGATTGGTTTAGAGAAAGATTAGAGCAATGCAGAAAAATGCAACTTCATCACTGAGAAAAATGCAAAACAATCTCCAGACACTTTTAAAATTGGAATAAGTCTGAAATGTTTGAACAACTTGGCGAATCTGACTTCACCCACTTGTCTTGACATTGCTAACCTCCATGACCTTTTACCAGAGGCTGGCAACTAAGGGAACACATGAAGCCCCCCTTCTTTTTTAGGGGTGGTTAGGGTTGGCATTAAAAGATTAGCTGACACTAAATGTTTAGTTAAATGTAGTTTCCATAAATGGATTTCAGTTCCTGTTTGTCTCCATTTTCAAAACATTAGTTATTATAGTTATAAGGTTGAATATATCTTAAAAATTGCAGCAAATGAGGACCAACTTAATGTGGCCCTCTAGGTGAATAAGCCACTCATGTCTGATGTTTGAGTGCAGAGCATTTAGAATAAAGATCAGCATCACTGGAAGTCATTTTTGATGTATGCCTCAAATTACTGTTGATTGTTTTGGTGCCTCTTGAGCACAAAGACTCCAGCGATCTCCAAATTTTGCCTAACAGTATAACCATCTACACACACCTGAATATAACCACATAAGGGTCTCATTTACTTTCAACAATGAGGCCAGTGAGGTTCTTTTACCTCTTCTGGAGGCTTTCCAGGTATGAAGCTGATCTTCTTCTTGGTGTAGTCACTGATGGCTGTTGAAATGGCCTCAAGCCATTCATCTCGCTCTGTGGCTGAACTGCAAGAAGGAAACAAAAGTGTAAAAGCACATCCAGACGGTGATGACAGACATACAACGGATGAAAATTATGTTGCTTATGTTGTTATGAATTAACTTTCATCACAAGTTATTTTTTAAATAGTTTTGCCTCCTCCAGAGAGGTTATGTTTTGGACCAGTTTGTTTGTTAGTTTGTAAGCAAGGTTATGCAAAACTACTTGTCAGATTTAGCTGAAATTTTCAGGACATGTTGGAAATGGCCCAACTTTAAAAGAATTAGACTAGTGGTGATCCAGATGACCACCATTAACAAATGAGTGTTTTTGCGCAATAACTGTCTAACTAATAATACTATCAACATGAATTTGAGTGCTCGGTGTGCCTATTCAGGGTCAAGGAATCAGATTATGAAGGTAACTTTATCAGGGAGCTATTGCATTTTGATGTAACAGCAATATGTGAGCTACCTTGTTGGAGGTTTGTGCTCTCTAAGTGCTTTCTGGTTTTATTTAAGACATGCAAATCTCAAGTTGACACAACATGACTGCAAGACACTTCTCATAGTTTTGTACAGTTAGGTATATCTGAACATATAAATGGGATTAAGAATGGTAGAGATTCTGTTATTATAATATTATTTAGCTCTTCTTCCTTTTTTCCCCTTACAGAACTTAGCCATTAAATAACAACAAACAAGGGGGGAGATTAGCCTTGGTAGAAGTGCAGGTAACAAAAAGGGGGAGTGAAACAATCAGAGCAGCTACAGGATGCAAACAATTTAGATAACATTGTTTTCTTTACTTTCTACATCAATCAAATCGTGTAAAATCTGGTTTAATAGGTTTAACATACTCAGTCCATATGCTCCAAATGCAGCAAAATCTGTCTTTTTAGATCTTGAGGGAGAATGGCAGCCTTTCCATTACACATATCTCATATATGCTGTCCATCCAATCATCAATAGTTGGCTGATAAGTTTTTAGCTAGCTTAGTTTGCATTTTTACTCGCTGCCAGAAGAATATATATCAGTTATTCATCATTTGAGCACCATCCATCAGATAAATGTTGCCCATATACAGTATCGCACCTGAAAGGAATATTATTTTCAAACATATTTTAACAATGAGGGATAATGACTGGACAGCTCCAGAACATGTGATAATGGTTGGCGTCATCCCTCCCACACAGTCTTCAGCAGCTGTTTTCACATCCTCTTTGTCTTTTGCAGCGGCGTTTTAAATATCACATGTTCCTTTGCTACATGTACTCTTTCCTTGTGCTTGATCATTACCTGGCTGAGAGGATAAAGGAGCGCTCCACACTCTCGATGTTCAGCTCGTTCTGATAGGCCTCCTGGTTCGGTTTGCTGACCTGTGATTATTTAAAACATGAGCAGCAATGTGAGGGTAGAGGATATTCACAGATTACACAAAGATGGAGTATGAAAGCATTTACATGTCAAAGTTTCTCACCTTCATCCCAGCCAGAGAGAGCATGTTGTTGAATTTGTACTGACCAGACTGGACTGGAGTGGTGTACAGCAGCGTGTCGTTAAACTGGAGGAGAAACGACAGACAAACTCATTTTCGCACAGCAGTTCATACAGTACACAACAAAGAGACTAGAATGAAAACAATTAAGGAAATGATTTTAATTCTCAGAAGATCCTCTGGACCAAAACGATTATCTTAAGTTTTCTAAGACAGAGATTGAAATTCGGGATGGAAAGGATTTGTGTTACAGTACCAGGAAGAACATTCTTGGCTGCATGACCTTCCTGGACAGCTTCTTCAGGATGCCCTCTTTGAGGAAGATCTGGAGCACAAAAGGAATTTTTATTTTAAATCTTTTTTCTTTATTAACTTTTGATTGATATTTGCGAGAGACACTTTTATAGGGGTTACAAAGTAATATATACACGAGATACACTTTACCTATATGTTTGTCTGAATTGTCGCATGAGAAAAGGATTTATACATAAATATATTCCTTCTTTTTTCCTTTTATTTATAAAGGAACAGAAAGAAATAAAGCAAACGAGTATAACAACAGTGGGGAGAGATCATGTCTTAACAGAGGAATCAAAGCTTTAGAAAAAAATAAAGTCTTTCCTGAGAGGCTTTATATAATTAACTCAATTTTCCCAGCATGAGGCAAATAGTCCGGAGTTATGATTAACACATGCTGTCTTCTTTTCCATTCTGTAAATGTGAATTGTGATGTCCACCCATGTCTTTCATGAAGGGCTCTCCTGTGATAACCAGTTCTTTGTCACAGCCTTTTTAGCAGCTACCATCAAAATATTCAGTAAATATGTGCCTTTTTTGGCAGATCTTCAGGGATAAGACCAAAGAATAAAGTCTTACTTTCTAAAGGTACATGGTGTCTGAAAATGTCCTTTAAGGCACTGTGTGTCCCTTTCCAAACGTCTAGAATAGCAGGGCAGTACCAGAAGACATAATAGCTGTTTGTATTTGAATTTCCACAGTTTCACCAGCAGGTTGAAGAATTGACAAGATAGTGAGATTTCTGGTAGGGCGTAAAGAAAAGCCTTATCAGGCATTTCCAGCCAAACTCATTTCCATTGATACCTCCACATTATTGTCCATTCTTCCTCTGATACAACAATCCTTTCTTCCTTCTCCCATTTTGTTTTAATGTATATAGTTGAGTATGATTTGAGATTCAATAAAGCTTTATATAGACATGAAATAGTTTTATCACCACTGTATGAATTATATAAATATATAATATATAACTGAACTGCATCTTCCCATCCGTGTCTCGTAAATGTGATGAGTGTTTCTCTGCGGAGGGATCATTGGCACATCTTTTCTGTTTCTACCCTACTTCACACAATTTTGGACTGCAATCTCCGAATGGCTCTCAAAAGCATATTTAAGGGACATTCAACTAACCTGGCTGTCTTTGCCTGCTCTACAAGGACTTTGAGTTGTTGTTCGACATACAAACTGCCCTAAATCTCGAACAACAGTGGTTCTCCTGACCTGGAAGTCTACCAGCTCACCCTGCACTGGCTCACAGCGATGTAGTCTGCTATTCAGATGGAAAGACTTGGTCTGGATAAACCCAAAACAAGGATCCGACTATTGTTGAGAATTAACAGAGGTTTTCTGGCTTAGTGTACATAACTCTTCATCCATTCAGACCCTGACTTTCTTGGAAATTTAAACAAGCATAATATCTTTTCTTTTTACATTTACGTTTTCTATGTGAGGCTATTTTTATTAAAATCATCTGACAGCCTTATTGTACTGTTTGTGCTGTGTTACACTGTTGTTTGTTAATTGTTCTTAAATTGAAAAGTGAAAATTCAACATATAAAAAAAACAAATAACGAAAGATGGCATGCACCAACATGCGGTCAACCAACTCATCTCTGTTGCTAACAGAGGTCATTTAAGAATGAGGTCTCTTTAATTAATTCAATAAACTTTATAATCTATATTTACAAAACAGTGAACTACATTATGATATGTATCCCAGTACCAGGAGAACAATACCATCTATCATGATATATCAGCATACCATAAGCAAAGCAATTCATTACAATATTTTTAATTAACTATTTTTTAAAAATGTCACCAGCATTAAGAACCCTCATTATTACAGACAAAAAAAGCAGTTTAATGGCAATTGTTCGTGGTCCCTGCAGCATTATCACCTGTCCCACTAACAGAATGATAAAGAAAATTGTTACACAAAGATGGAGAGTCATTTTTTTTTCTTTGTTTCTTTGTATGAAATTGTTGCACCTCACATCTGAAGTTTTGTATTTATTTTTTGTGGTTCAGTATTAACCTTCCATTGTCTCCTGGGTGTGGTTTAAACACATGTTTTTCAAATACAGTTTTATGAGCATTGCGTTTCTATAACTGTGTCAATAAATGTTAAAACATATAATAATTGTTGTCTTACCCGTCCTGGCTGGACAATCTCATATTGTCCATTCAGGCTGCCCTGAACTTGAATCAGCTTCTGAAAGTTGTCCTAGTTGACAAAAAAATAACATCAGCAACACAAAAGGAACATTTCATCACAATATTAGCACAATTGAAAAGTTGAGTTTTTTACCCCTTGTTTCATGATGTCATTGGCATGGTTTGCCACCTCTTTTACGATTACGAGGGCCGCTGAGCAGATAAAGAAAAGTGTTTCACTTTCAGGACAGACAGTTTCTACTACACTGATGGCCTCAGGTGATTTTATGACACATAATAGTTTCAGGTTTTACCTTCTGTGTCCTTGTAATCCGACGAGTCTTCTGACAGATTTTTCAGATAATCTGAAACACAATAACAAATATGTAGGAGTGAGCGGTCCACACAAACAAGTGAAGACTCCTCTGTATGCCAGGTTACATGGGTTCAGTGTTGTGGAACATAACCTGAAATTAAAACCCTGGATAACAAGGTCTGCAGGTGCTTACATAATACAATTACACAAGAGTGACACGAAGAACATTCTTCACATTTTGGTAACGAGGGATCTACTCCGATGCATTAGGCTCATGAGACGCTAAGCCTCTTCATGTTAAAGCGGAGGTTACGTCATAAATCTGATGTGGGCTGCACTTCAAAAAATCTTATTATAAGAGCTTTGAGGGAGCAAGACTGAAATTCTTCATGACTTTTTCATTCTGGTGTTTGGCCACTAGAGGGCGGCACGAGGCCTCCGATCAAACCACAGTCCAGGCTGTAAGGCAGAGTTTGAAAGATGATAAGCGAGTTTGGCAACAAAAACAACAGGAATTCATGATAACATGACTGTAAATAAACTTACTCCTGTGTTTTGCTTTTCTACTCAGCACACTTTACTTTGCAGGTTAAACCTCTTCATTCACATTCATTTACGCTACATTCACATACTACCCTGACATGATGTTTTCCCACCAAGCAGTCCTGTTTAGTTTATTGTACTTCCATTGCAAGAAGTAAGAAAAGGTGCCAAAATAATCAATCGATGCCTCTCCTCTTTATGATACCTTCCTAGTGGGATTAGAGGGCTAAATTTGTGCTGAAATCTGAACAATAATTGTTGTTTGTGGTAGGACTTCACACAGGTAGATCCATTTTGAGGGGCTGGAGGAGCGAGCCGGGGGAATGAGTTGTATCAGGCAGCTACTGGCACTATATACAGAGAGAGGGAGAGGTCCTGAATCTGCAGACTTTTGGTTTTGTCCATAGGAGTAGTCTGCATGCATAGGAGACATATAAATAAAGAGCATTAAATGACCTCTTTAAGGCCGGCTTGGAAAAAAAGAGGAAATGTTTTTTGCAGAAAGTAGTCACTAATAATCCTATAAATATTTTCTGTACACAGATGACACTGAATCAGGTACTTCAGATATACTGACATTTTTGTCAAGTGCAAGAGAATGACCAAGTAAGAGACCAGTCCTCTGTTAAGTTTATATGAAAGTTCTCTGGCTGAGATGGGGAGAGGAGGGATGTGTGTGGATTCTGTGAGGATGTTTGAAGTGGTTACAGAGATGAGTGGCATTGCTTAGTGATGCAAAATCTTCTTGTACCTCATCAGGTTTGTACAGGAAAAACTCTGACACGTTGGAATGTGCAATGTTTGTCATACCAGTAAACACCTCTCTATGCTACACTATCATAACATCCGCTTTGTTGATCTTGTAAAGTGTGGTGAATGATAGCTGACTGACAATGAGTAAGAGGAATGAGCTAGACAATTGAGCGTGATTGTACGTCTTTAGTTCTAAATGCATGTTTTGTTTTACATGTATAATGTGACTGTTAAAACTAATGTGAAGCAAATAAGTGAACTGAATGCAGAATGTTCTGAACGTAGCGGGAAAAACAAACAAGTAAATCACCTTCATTTAAAGGAATACGCCAACTTTATTTTTCTTTTCATGTCTTGCTTCATTCCCAAATCCATGACAAGCATGAAGACACCATTCTTTCATCTGTGCTTGCAGTAACAAGAAAAAGACAGGCAGAGCTCACCCACCGCTAATTAGCCTAGCTCAAAAACTAGGAGTCAATAGGTAGTGTTTGCTTGCTTTTGTCATCAGATAAACTCTCCAGCAACCCTAAACAGTAATGTTTTTATCATATTGTTCTGTTATCCATTTTTAGACTAAGATCAGCTCTTTATGTACTTTTCTAAAGAAATACACACAAAAGTAAACAACAGGAAGTGCTTGTAAGTAGGTCAACTAAACAAAGTATGTCGGTTGAGGTTTGCTCATGCACCTTGCAGTTTAGTTTCGGATGTATTTATTTTGATAGTACATAAAGTGCTAATCTTTGCCTAAAAACACGTGAGGTAACATAAAAAAAATGAGTCATAACAAGCACACAGGACGGTTAAGAGTTGCAAAAGACTATCTGATGGCTGCAGGTGGAGGCAGGCTAACAATACCCACTGACTCTCAGTGTTTGAGCTAAGCCAATTAGCGGTGGGTGAGCTTTGCCTTTTTCTTCCTTGTAACTGCACACATAGCCAAAAGGATGGTGCCTATCTGCTTGTCATGGACTCGGGAGTGAGGCAAGACATTCAAACCAAGAAAAAGTCTGCTTATCTGTTGGTAGGTTTGATCAAATCCATCTGTAACTCAAGATAATAACATTTGTTTTTCATTAATCATGCCCCTGGTGAGGTGCCATTAAAGAGTGCCTTGAGAGAAGAGGTAGACACTCTTTAGTCTTTCCAATGAGGGTAAAGTTAAGTGTGAGACATTAAGCAAGATCAGCGTTTATCGTACCACACTGTGGTCTACCATACATGGCCACTGGACAAGCTAACGCATAATTCTATACCTCTATGAAAATTCAGAGCAATAGCTGGGGTCTGAACCCTTGATTCTTCAGTTCAGAGATGACCAAATCTAAAACTGTTTTTAACTGTACAGCACCTGTGAGCAGCAGCTGATACTGAGGAATCCTCTGAACAGGCTTCAGGAGGTAGTGCTTCAGAGCCAGGTTAGCACAGCGTGGACTGGCCTGGGGAAAACAAACAAAACATCACAACTGACCCAATTTTACAGTTGAACTCATGCATGAAGACACTTATTGACCCACCCTGCGGACAAAGGAAACAGGTTATGCAGGTGTCCTTACCTCAAATTCCCGCACTACGGCACCAAACGCCTGGTTCTTCTTACTCTGCTCATCCAGTAAAGCCACATTCTTGTCAAACTCACGGATGTATGTGGAGTACATCTTTAGATAAGGGCCTTTCTTCAGGAAAATGTCAGCAAGCTGGGCATTCTCATCCCTGTGGGCAGAATAAAACCGATTTAATGGTACACTTAGAAATCCTCTTTTAAGCTTCATGTAAGAAAAGAGAGTAATTTAGCTTTAGCTCATATTAAAGCTTGATAGGCGTACACCTTAAGTTTTACATGAAAGACATCAACTTCTTATCTTAAATCATTTCAGAGACTGTTTTTCCATTCTAAAACTGCTGCTGTGGTACCAAGATTGCATTCAACATGCAGGCTAGAGGGACAGAAGTATGATTTTTGACCCAGATCTGATTCTTTTGTTTGTTGAAAAAGCAGAGGTAACACTTAAATCTTATATTTACATATCAGATTTTCACATCAGATTTAGCACACTTTCTTATGTAGGTCAACAAAGTTCAAACAGGGGTATGATACAGTACCCTTGCAGTGTTGTTGGATCCACCTAATTCAAAGTCTTAAATTAGATCCATCAGTTCCAAACTACAAAGATTTTGAGCAGCAAGACCCAATCAGAGTCCTCTAAAGCAGGAAGAGGTGGGAGCCACGAGTAAGAGGACAGCAGGACATGACTGCCATACAGAGATTAACATAGATGCCAACAGCTTCAGTGTCGGTTTAATCAGATCTGGACCACATTTCTTCACTGAATGAACAAACACTGAAAGCATTTTCTTGACAGAAATTATGTTTGGCTCATCTTCCAACATGTTTTGGTGAGAGTTTGTTCTGCAAAGAGACTTAAGTTTTGTTCTTAACATCGTGGCAGTAAGCGCCCGCCTCCTAAATAATCTTACTGGTCCTTATCAAATATGACTGGTAAAATTATCATTCAATCACCTGCAGGGTTTGATTTCAAAAGGTTCTGCCCATCTCCAAAAACTTTCTGTAGACTAGTGAAATATATTCAATAGTCCATCTGGTGTCAGGCTAATGAAAAAGGCCACAATGAACCTAGCCTGAGCTTTCAGCGTGAATGCATCCCTTATCGTCTTGGGTCAAGAGGCATAAGAAGTGTCCTAACTGTCCTCCGCTAAAAAGGAGCAAACCATGATGAAACATAAACAGTGCAGTCTTGATGGGTAAAAAATATATACACAATCTACCTTATGGCTGCTACAATAATAATCTAAATCACTTTTAAACTGCACTTGCCTTTTGTATCATATTTAAGTTGGGTGTTAGTTTATCTTTGCAAAGGTTTTCATTTGCTTCATGTTTCACTGGAGGCAAAAGTACATTTATAGGGAATTTTACATCAAGTTATAATCGTGACAGCTTTTCAGTCAGCCCCTTAGCGATAAGTAAGGGACGATCTTCTCATAATGGAGACGAAATTCCCTAATCAAAACATTTAGACAGAAAATACCATGCCTCTCCTTCTGGATAAACATTGCACTCTGATCATAGTGTGCCGTACAGCTTAGTTGCACAATACAAATGATTAGAAAAGGCTGGTATGAAGTCTTTAGGAATGTGGTTCTCCACGGGTACATACTACAAGGCATAAAGTATGCAGACAAGTATGCTGACAACCGGAAATTAAGCCCATACGTCATTGTGTGACAACAGAAGCCAAAGGTATGAGTGTTGATATTTGACTGCAAAAGCATCTGCACTTCAAGGAAGACTTTTCTGAAGAGAATCTCCCAGTCAGCAACAAGAGGATTAGTAAAAGTGCTACATTTACGTGCAGTAAAATAAGTTAAAGCATTGTGTTAGTCTGACTAGAACAAGATTTTTAAAATACATATGAACATGTAAATCAGACAGAACTCATACAAAGCTGAATTATTGGATTTTGGACTATTAAAAAACATAAGTCAGTATGGTTGAGGATTCTTCTACTCTTGAATGGATACACTTTAGTTGGACCGCTATTGGCCTATTTGCTCGAAACACAATATATGTTGACCCAGAAGTCTCCCAGCAGACATGCTAACAGAATTCACTTTGTAGTCTTCTGTTGAAAGTGCTGGACATCATGTGATTTTGTTTTTCTGTTCTCTGGAATGGTCCTCAACGTTATTTGTACAAGGCCCAGTTTCATTTAATACAATATAACTAATGACCAGTCTTTGTGTGGGGGAAGGGCAGGATTAGATGTAGCCTTGGGCTTGTTTCTTAACTGAAATAAGAGACATTCATGACATGAGGACTCACTCTGTTTTCATCAGCTGCATTAGGGCATTAACAGTAAGAACCCAGACAGCTGAAAGTCACGAGTTGACACTGTAACTAATTAAACTGCTCAACAGCCTCAACTATCCCTCAGTTACATTCATCATGCAGAGTTAAATATATTTTCAACTATGTCCAGAGTACAGGTGAACAAAAGTGCATGAGAACAATGGATGGGCTGCTGAAATATGTTGAGCAGTTTGTCTGGTGTGACAGGTTAAGGACCCGGTCATCCTTCAAAATAAAACACCCTTTAGTCTTTCTTATTATAAAGAGGGTAATGATATTAATCCCTTTATTTTTCTATGGCCCAGTGTTGGGTTGGGCCCGATGACTGGGGGACCTCTGCTCCAAGAAGAATCAATATTACCATTTTAACAAGAACCATGTCATTCTACCACAAATGTAAAAACTCTACCATTTGGCGACTCTGTCCTGCAGCTCCCTGAGCAGGTCCTTGTTGAGTTCATAGAGCTGTGGGAGTGAGTATAGGATCTGGTTGAGCAGCCGCTCCTCAATCACAGCCTTCCCACTCTGAAGAGAAGCTCTGGACACTGCATCACGAAAATCCTGAGGGTCAGATAAAACAAACACTCAGACAAACACACACAGCGGCTCAGCAAGGCCAACAGACTTTAAATATAACACATTCTTATCATTTTTAGCAGTTGTGGTCCTTCTGCAGTGAACAACAGAATATCACAACAGAGTCTCAGCGTAGCATCTCAAGAACTTCAAGATAAAAAATAAGTCTTTAATAAGGCCCACTCTGCAGGATATGTGATTTAGTCCCAAAAACTATGAATGAGAGAGGCACTGGGAAGCTTAACAAAAGAAGATAAGGAGGAAAAACTGCTGATGCACAGGTCTGACTCATTTTAGCCTTTCTTAGACTTCCAGAAAACTGTGAATCAGAACTAAAACAGCCGAGCCCAGAGCTAAAGGAGGGTAAAGGGGGGGCAGTTCTGCCTCACTTTCTTGATGATGTGGATTTTTTGGGGGGATGTTTTTAAAAGACACATGGCAAATAAAACTGTTTCCAGACTCAGCACCTTAAAGGGAGCTCCTGTGGTTCACATGTGTGATCTCCTCTGACCACAAGATAGGAGGAGGAGGACAACTCAGAGGTCCTGAACACTGTTAGTTTGGTTATTTTAAAGTTCTCACTGTAAAGCTCCTATTTACATGATTAGTTAGACATGAAACAGACTAAAGTAAGCACTCATATCTATGATTGACCAAGGACAGCAAACAAGAGCATCAAAAAGGAGATTGAAAGTTCCTAAATTATGTTTTTAAAGTTTGTTACCAGTGCTGCAGGGGAGGTGTGGGACAAAAGTGCAAGCACAGCTCAATTAAGCTAAAATTAACACTCTGTCTTGATATCTACTGTGCACCACTTTGCTTTTCCCAGTGTGCAAGCAATCAGGGGAACTATCGTAGCAGTAGAGTATAACTACACAAACTGAGGTGTTGATAAGACTCCTTTAAGTTAGTTACAAATCAGGGGTGGTAGGGATGGGAATTGATAAGATTTTATCAATTCCAATGCTGTTAACTATCCTGCTAATCGATCCAATTCTTTAACGATTCTCATCGATTTCTGCAGATTTTGCATATGGGCAAATGTTGGTCTGATTTTCAGTGGCAACAATGTCAAACAAGTCACAGCATAGATATCTGCTTCTGCAAGTTGCTGGTGTTTCCACTCACTTAAGGTTGTGTAGTAGGTGCAATAAAAATTAAGCTACAATTCTGACGCTTCTGAACCCTGTCAGTGGAAGGAATTGAAAAGGGAATTGTTAAGCAAAAAGATTAATGATATGGATTCTCTGATGGAGCTGTTTACGATTCTCAACTGGAATTGGTTTTCGATTCCCATTCCTAAGGGGTGGACAACTAGGGGGGCCATATGCGGCCCTCCACCTCAGTAAATGTGGCCCACCAGTCATATCCGAAAATCAACCAATATGCAGAAAACCCCTATTATCAAACAGAAATAATTCTGTATAATCTATATGATCAGAAGTACGTTTTTGAAGAACTTTGCTGTAATGGTGTCTCTAAATGTCTTTCATAAAGCGTAAGAACATTAAATCAAGTATTAATTAATACTGTATTTAGAAAATTGCAGTGGTCAAATATTTGTGCTTTAAAAACTGAAAACAGTGTTTGGTTGATTTAAAATAGCTTAATTGGCTTTAATTCTGTGTAAATTGGCTAAATTAGTTTGAATCTTATGTCAAATCCATTTAACTATTCATTTTAACTTGTATTTGTGTTAAGATACATGAATACTTGTGTACTATATCCATGACTACTTTGTATTTGCACATTTTGTTTATCAGACATCAATTTTTCTTCATCAAGAGTATCTGTATATTTGACACAATGTGGCTCTCAGGCTAAGAAAAACAGTCTTATGTGGCCCTCTGGGTAATTAAGGTTTCCCAGCTCTGTTACAAATGGACATTTTTTTTGTTAATTTTTCTTCTAATAGCAGTTAGCAAACTGTATGCCAGTGGTGAAAACTTTGATCATTTCACAGCTCTGCACGGGGAATTTTACAACATGTAGCTCCTTCAATGCAGCACCAAAGTTGGTTTAAAGAAAACTTTATAAACAGTACATGAAGAAAATGCAACAAAAACTGCCTTGACAATATTAGAAATAGGCTTATTTACAATCAAATAGTGCTATAAATGACTTTAACTATTTGTACAAACTCCTTTTTTATGGGTTACTAGGTTTAATTAAAAAGCAAGTGCATGAATGAACATATAATGTGTGATAATACTAAAAAAATGCTCTGTAACTTTGTTTTAAGTGAACCTAAAACTGGCTTGAATTCTGTTTTGAGCTCACTTAGTTAAGTGTTAATGCTTGACTTTGGGTTTAATTCATTTAGGTTGGAATATTTCTTATGACTGCTATATACATGTGCTCATTTTGATCAATGTTGAGTAAATGTAATCATTATGCAGAGGATACGCCACAAATTGCAGCAATTTGGTCCTCTAGCACGAAGGACAAAATAATGTGGCCTCTTGTCAACCAAAGCTGCCCATCCCTGATGCTGGCTCTTGGTCTGTTTTGTACCAGCAAGGAGAAAAGTTTTGTTACAGAGAAGGCTGCAAGTCATAAAACAAATTTCTCTGAGAAGCATAGGAGGTTTTAGTAACATAGTAGTGTGACTGGAGGAGTTTGATTCCTCTGTCAGACATCCATGTGGTGATCCACCTCACATTTCTCTCAGACTATAATGTGCTGGCAATGTCTTTAGGTCTTATTTCAGTCTGTCAAAATCTTCTGCTCCAACATGAGCACCAAAATGGAAGAGTAACAGAAGAATGAAGGTGCTGCAAAAGTGAAAGTGGAAGTTCGTTTTTCTACCTGATTCTGTCTCCAGAGCATTCTGGGTCAGCGCTTCACTGTGTGGAGTCACTGCTGATGACTCACTCCTATTATCTCTCCTCCATGACCTTTTCTCGAAATATCTGCTTACATACAGGCACGCTCATCATTTTTGTGGTAAATAAACAATCCGAGAATTACAGTTGGTGAAAAAGAGCTTTGACTTTGACATGGGGAGCATTAGCCGGCGCTGTAAACAAAGATTTACATGCAGACTGTTACGTAAAGATAATCTGGGGAGGTTTTGCCTTACAGAACAGTTTGTTGTGAGTCTGTGCTTGTTTGTGTTTACAAAAGGGATGTTTGATGCAGCACACACTCCTGCCTATGGCTTCAGAAACGTGGGATGATGAGGGGTTTGATAAATAAATATATCAGGACCTTAAATGAATAATAATTAAGAGAATAACGGAAAGATCAGAGATATCAGAAGACCAGGGCATCTACTTTGGGGTGTATTTGCAGAAAATGATCATTGTGCTGCTGGACAGGCTGCATGACAGGCTACAGACCAATGTTTCTAAACTGGTGGGTCGCAGACTCTTTTCCGGCAGGTCAGAGCCTTTGCCTGGGTAAAAATATATTAAAGGGACTGTGAGGAGTTTCTAAGTAATTACAAAAAAGTCTCACTTTTAGATATATGCCTGATCGAAATACACACTTTAAGATGAGTATCATAGCATCATAATAGGTTATCCATAAATGCTATTCTTTAGCTTTGCGGTCGGGTCGGACAGGGCTGAACTGGCCTGGATACTCAACTTCGGGAACTTTGCATCCTGTAAGTTGTTGAAAAAAGAAGTTGTAAAGCAATGCAGAGTTCTAAGGAAGGTCCGAGCTGCATTCATTAGCATCACAACAAACACACGCTTTTGCTTCAGTCACGTCTTTTGGTGCGTTCCAGTTGTAGTCAGAAGTAGGAATTTCTGAGTTCTGAGTAGGAAACTGCAACTAAAACATCCCCCGAAGTCGGAATTTCCTACTGGGAACTCGGTGAAACCTCGCCACCCCCCGAGTTGACAATCGAAGATGGATGCCCCCAGTGTGAACAGTTATTTAGCTCCTGTAAAAATACATTTATTTGCACTTCTGACTGGGGTGTGTCGCTCTAGATCAGTTGTATACATAGTATTGTTCGACTTATATTTACAAAAATGCTGCCATAGTGATAATCACATTCTTCATGTGATATTTGTGAACAACAACGCAGGGCGTGCTAACAACAGCTAACAATAGCCTTCAATAGACTTCAACTGGAACACCGATAAGTCAGAGATGATCTCACTCCCAGTTCCGAGGTTACTGGAACGCAGCATTATGACAGTCGCCACGCATGCTCATAGGTAGCAGAGTCTTTATGTCGCCGGTAATAGATTCTCCTCTACCCCCAAGACCTATAAGACCTATAATTACATTATTATATGAATAATATAAATTTGCTCTAGTTTTAATTGTCTTGTTCCCGAAGTTGAGTACCCAGGCCAGTCCAGTCCTGTCCGACCTGACCGGAAGGCTCAGGAATAGCATTTATAGATAACCTATTTTGATGCTATAAAACTCATCTTAAAGTGTGTATTTCGATCAGGCATATATCTAAAAGGGAGGCTTTTTTTGTAATTACTTAGAAACTCCTCACAGTCCCTTTAAGTTGAAATTTGGAAGATGTGTTTTATCATGTAGCTTGGCCTCTACTTTGAACTGTGCCATTTTTAACATTACCCAAAGTGTATTTACAACTGAGGCCGTATCAATTCTGAAGAATCCGCATCGATAAACACATCTCCAAGAAGTTCATGATGATATTTTGCCATATCGATATTTTGAGCACAGGCCGAAGATATATATTGCAATTTTTCAAGGGAGCTTTCCAGATAAATGCTGTCTTTTTATGTGCATTTGTGATCATGTTTAAAGTAAGTTTTCCCTGAGCAGAACAATGATTTAAATCGCTGAAAGTCACCATTTTGCTCTGACAAGTGTCTTGATTAATGTGTTTTTTTAGATGTTCCCTAAAGGCGCTTAAAAAGATCATTTTTATGTTTAAAAAGGCTGTTAGAGTGTCTGGTGTGGTGAAGTGAAGCAACCAGGCACAACCCATATACTTGTTTACTTATAAAAAAAAATGCTTAACTGATGATAATGTTTTTGATATGGAAAAATTGCCAATAAAAATGTTTAAAAAAATGAGATATTTTTCTAAGATTTCTTATATTGTCTTTCTTTTTTGTAGAAAATTAAATGATGCTGGTCCCCTCCTGTACCACAGTGACACACATGTATCCCACACACACAGTATTGAATATTTAGCATTTTGCATTTATTTCAATTCCGATGAACCCTTACATCGGAGCACTACTTTAATCGTGTTTGAAAATTAAATGTATTAGGTGACAGTAAAAAGCAAATTTTAGTCTATGAAGGAACAACACCACAGTGGACTGTCATAGAAAGTTTGATATTAAATGTCCAGAATAATTCTGTATGCATAGTTAGCAACTTGTTCTGCAGTAAGATCTTGAAAAGCTTGAATATGTATATGTGGGCCATTTACAGACATACAGTCTGTCATGTTAAAGAAAATAAGCTAAATTCCCTCAGCTCGTCTTTACCACAGACGTTATCTGGGCATCGAAACAAGAACTCAATAAAAAAATCCCACAGAGATCAAGGACTCAAAGTGTTAAAATGTTACTACTCTTCTGCATTTTAAGACTCAACTGCAGTTCGTAATAAAAACAAACACATCTGTTTTTCCTGGGTGTTTCTGCTGTTGTAAGTATAACCTAATTTAAGGAAATTAACTAAAGAAACTACATTTTAAAATCCACAGGTGATTTCAATTTTATAACTTAAAACAAAACATTAACTCAATCAAGAAAACTTCAAGTGTTGGGGAAACAGAGGAATGTGAGCTTGTGGGCACGCTGAGGGGAGTTCAGTCCGCAGACAGTGTTATCCTGATGGGGTGTGCCGCTGGAGCTCGAAGCATAATGAAACACATATGGAGAATGTGGACTGAGAAGATAAAAAATACAGAGAGGGACAACAGCTTCTGGTCTTTTTACTCCAGAACGCAGAGGCTGTTTCTGTGTAAAGCAAAGGCTGATGTGTACGGGTACTCACAACATGAAGCAGCTTCAGGACATCCACAAACCTGGAAAGCAGAATGAAATATAAATATGCTGCCATGCTTCAGGAAGTGGAGGGGGTAATACATCAGTTATTGAAAGTTTCATACAAATAAAACTACTCTTACAAGCGACGTGAGAATTGTAGTTTACAAACAAAGATGAGATTCTTAGATATGAGCCCATAGCTTTTTAAAAAGTCATATAATTTATCCATAAGGTGTCTAAAGCACAGAAATATTAGAGCATGATTTTAAAAACAAAGGTTTGTTGTGTTGCTGTAATAGGGGCCATAATATTAAACAGCAATAAGAGAGGCTATAATATTTAAAAGCCATAATAAAGGCTCAAATAATTACAAGTAATTATGTCGAAGATTGATCCACAGTTCTTAAAAACTAGCAGTTACTAATCTTTCTTAGAAGATAGTTGGGCTTACTACCTGTTTTTGCCTGCATATGTTTATCTGTTTATTTGTCAGCAAAATTACACAAAAACTACTGGACATATTTTGCTGAAATTTTCAGGACATGTTGGGAATGGCCAAACTTAAAAACAATTTGATTTTGGTGGTGATCCAGAAAAACACGATATTAGCGAACAATCATTTTTTTCTCAATAACTGTCTAACTAATAATGCTATCAACATGATTCTGAGTGCAAGGTGTGGATTTTCAGGGTCACTGAATCATATTATGATGGTAACTTTATCATGGAACTATTACTTATAGATGTAACAGCATAGATGAGCGACCTTGGCAGAAGTTTGCACTCTCTGAGTGCTTTCTAGATTCTTAAATTTTTTTGTGTCTCTGTGTAGGCAATAGCAAGGGTGGAGGGAATATAACTTTTGGTTTATTTCAATGTCTGTGCCATGCTTACGAATGCATCAAGAAATTTTCTTCACCATGATATGTCAAAAAAATGAGGCCAAACACTTTCCTAAATAAATAACTTTCCTTAAACTGTACATCGAAAAAAGACAATCAATGATTCTTACACACTCTCAGAGCTCATAATTTCAGTGGCGATGTGCTGAATCTTACTCTTCTTCTTTCCACTCTGGGCCTAACAAAGATCCAAAAGAACAGACAGACTTAGATATATTACACAACATAATAAATCACTGTGAAGGTCACAATAGAAGTACACACAGCAGATACCTGCTGTGCATCATAATAAATCCAGAGAGAGCTCACAGAGCGTCAAAAGGACAAAAAGTTATTTTAGTTTACAATGTTTTTTATCCTCACCAGGCTCTCCTCCACCTGCTCCACCTCTCCTTTACTGGAGACGGAGCTGCTGTCTCCCTCGTCCTCATCATCTGAGGTGTTGGCCAGGACGTCGTCGTCAGACGGGCTGTCATCCAGGGGGGCCAGCTCCTCATCAACAGAGCTTCGGACAAAAAGAGAGGAAGTTAAGGGTCAGACGTTAAGAGACAGAAGAAGATGCTGAAGCATGAACCGACTGGGCAGGTGTTCAAATAAGGTATGAATTCAAGCATGGACAGCTGGATGTTTTGTTGACAGTTTCGAGAAAGACGTTCTAAACTTTTCAGATTGATATATTGGAGACCTTATGCTCACCCACTCAGATAAGTACCAAGTTTATTCTCCCAGATTCAAACTTCTTAAAAATCTCACAGCTACAGCTGTGAAGGACAAATTTAAAGAATCTGATCCTTAAGTGGGTACACACATAAGGATTATCAGGCTGGTTTTGTCCCAACTTTCCCCCTTCAAGGACCAAGGACAGCAAATGTTCGACTATCTTCTGTTTTATAAGACTATCCAATAAGATTATCCTGTGGTCTGAGGTGTGTTAAGAGTGAATTTGTCCCAATAATCGGCTCTGAAACCGGTCGGGGCCACTCGTAAATATTAAAATTGTTCAATACTTACAACCCAAAATTTTTCATGTGTGTGGGGAAAGCCTGCAACTCTCGAGTCATGACTCTGAATTGTGACGTGTAACAGAATGTAGCCAATCAAGAAGCGAGCTGACTGAGGAACAAGGAAGTATAAACAAGCAAGACTTGAAAAATAAACATGCAGTGCAGTGAACCTCAGAAACAGAAACAATTCATGTGTTCATGAAGGCTTGACTCTCAGTCTCCGCTCTAATTCATCCCGCTCTAATTCAATCAAATTTCACGACTGGAGTCTGCATGCCTAGGTGCTTGATTTTATACACCGGTGGCCATGGAAGTGACTGGAACACCTGATTCTGATTATTTGGATGGGTGAGCGAATACTTTTGACTATATATGGGTATGGTTGTTGCTATACTTCTTCTCTTTTGTTTTTGTTAGATCACGATCAAATGAGATTTCTGTCTTTGTGTTTTAGATTCTAGATCAGCGGTGGGACAGAATGGTTATGTGTGTGATGTGATTTGCTGAGATTATCAGAGCACACCACACACAGTACAGTCAAAACTGCAATGCATGGTTTTGTAGCATCATGTGTGTGGTCTCTAACAGATTAAAAAAAATCTCTTTAGATCTTTTAGTGTGCACCCCACATTAGTTGACTCTCTGATTGCTCCACTGACTCACCAATCATTGCTGGACCGCTTCCAGTAAGACAAACTTTGCTGTGTCAAAGTCTTTTCAGTGTTTCCCCATGAAATTGTGATCTTACTTTTGTTACCTCAGCATGCATCAAATGACTGTTTGGGAGTCTGTTTGTCATAATCCAGAAGTTTGTATCATCCTGTTTAATAAACAGGAGGTTAATAATGAAAAACGTCTTCTTGGTTTATATCTTTGCAATAGGGCCCCTTGCTGTTTTAAGAATCTGTCCTTGGGTGTGGATGTGTCCATGTTGATCTGCAGAACTCTGCCAAAATGACATTCAACATGTGTAATACACTTAGAGTCAAATCACGTTGAACATGTTCTCTTTTTGTTTGTTGACAATGAACTGTCAACAGGTATAAAGCACATAATGTTCAGGTAAAGACTTGACAAATAATGATCAGTAGACTATAGAGCTGTCATTGGTAGGCACGTCAGTAGAAAAATAGAATGGTAGGTTATAAATCATTTTCTTTTTACCCAGGGATTATTCACCTATTCACCAGGTTCAGGGAGTAAAGTGTTTCAAACCTTAAAATGAGAAACATGCTAAAAGGTGAGCAGGGCTACAAACACAAATCTACTCACATTTAGACCTATTAGAGACTATTAACCTTTCCATGCTGCAAATGATTTAAAGCACTCCATGATTGTTTCCTACTTACCAACAATCAAGCAATTAATATCTCTTTACCTTCACTTTCGCACTTTACCTTCAGAACATAAACTGAAAACATTGTAAACGTAAATCTGAAGCAGTTTTTAAAGAGGATTTTCACATTTGTTCTGTATTGCTCCATCTTTAATCAGGTGTTTATTGTTCTTACATTTTTTACTGTTGAGTTTTATGTGTTTAAAGACCCACTTTTAAACAGGCATTGCAAATTAAGATAGATAGATAGATAGATAGATAGATAGATAGATAGATAGATAGATAGATAGATAGATAGATAGATAGATAGATAGATAGATAGATAGATAGATAGATAGATAGATAGATAGATAGAAGCCTTGTTTGATGTGTTTTATGAATATTAGTTTATCATGGCTCATAGTGAACTCACATTGAACTATATTTGCCTTCTTTTGTTTATTTATGAATTAAAGAGTTATACATCGGAGCACAAAAGATGACTTGTAAAACCAAAACCAGTTTGCAAATACGTTTTCAGAAAGACTTTCTTTCCGGCCTTTAAAAAACCATCAGATGAGACATTTAACATTTACCCTCTGATCAGGTCATAAAGAAACAACAAAGGAGATGGATCACATGGTTTAACTGGAAAACCACAGTTAATGATAATCATCACACTGTTACACAACTCTGGTCTTTAATCTGTGGCAAGTCCAGTGAGTAATAATGTTTAACTCCCCCACATCACACAGAAACAGAACCACTAACTATTGAACACTGCATGTTGACTGTGTAACTCTGCACAGGCTTAATGTGAACAGCTCACAGGGCGACGCATCAAAGATAAACAGCATAGCTAAGATGCCACAATACCCAGAGGGAGCTCTACAAAACAACAGAACCTCCCTGAACTAAACCACAGAAAAAGAAATGGGCCAGCACTCAGAGACAAACCCAATAATCCGCAGTCTGAGGCTCTAACTCTCTGCAGTATGTAGCTGTGACTGACGTCTGTTTGTGAGCTGCTAAGCGTGTTTTTAACATGTGATTGAACAGTTTGAACCACAGAGGGGTAGCACGCTAATCTGTGTTAGTATGCATTACACAAACTGTAATTTCACTGCTTTAACTGACTTCTGCTCTCTGTACATTCAAGACATAACAACACAAGTGTTTAGCATGACACCCAAGATTAAAGCTATGGTCTACGATTTGGAAGCTTTGTACATATTAATAGCACCGTTTATAAGGCTGTTATGGTCCTATGGTCCTATCTACACAGTATAGAGACAAAAAAGAATGAAAAAAATCCATTCAGTATATCCGCTGAAAAGCTGCATACTAGCTGACCAATCAAACCTAAGAACCTGCGACTATTAATTGGTCCGTGAGTTAGTCCATGAGTCCATCCAATCCTCGTCTCCCTCACTACGCAGTACGCAGCATCTTGCCCATGGTCCCGCCTCCTCCCTCTACCTCCGGTGAGCAGCTAGCAGCGTTAGCTACTGAACTATCATGGAGCCGAAAAGCCTAGCGCCCGAACCCGGGAATCCGCCTCCCTCTCCCAAGACAGTCTGGCTGCAGACCACCCTTCTCCTCTCCCCTCTCCTCGTCTCCCTCACTACGCGCAGCATCTTGCCCATGGTGCCGCCTCCTCCCCTCTACCTCCGGTGAGCAGCTAGCAGCGTTAGCTACTGAACTATCATGGAGCAGGAAAGCCTAGCGCCGAACCCGGGGAATCCGCCTCCCTCTGCTGGGCTCAACGGAGCTCTGCCTGGTGGAGGCCTGTTAGCGGGCTAACGGCTTAACGAATAGCCTCAGCCGCCGCCAGACCTTCAGCATCGGCCGTTTCGCCCCTGGTTGATCAGGTAATGGCTTTGTTTACTACAGTGGGAGATGTCTGCTGAATAACTCTGGTTAGTTTGTGCCTGCACGGGCTAATAACTTGTAGGGGAGCGGGTTAGCCTGTTAGCCGCTAATCGTTAGCACTGTAAGCTGAGCTGGGGAGGACAGGCTGAGAAAGATTAATCCTCCCCCACACTCGGCTCTGCTCTGGCGGTGCCAAACCCGCATTGCCGCCGGTCCAGTTGAAATGGCTACTGCTGTGTGTTATAAGGGAGATGTCTGTCGTGTTTGATACTTTCAGTTGAGCTGAGCTGTTTTTGATTGAGTTTGCTGCTGATATATTGTGCTAGTCGCTCGTAGCTCAGTCCGAGGGGGCTTATATGAGGCGCCACGAGCTGGGGGCGGGATCTTGGAACACGGAGGAGAGAGGTGAGGGAAGGAGGGGCAGGCTGCGGTTTCAAATCGTAGACCACAGCTTTAATGGAGGAAACGTTTTTGATCCAAGCATCAAAATTAAGTTAAAATATAACGTATTAGCACAGTTTCAAGACTCAGTATGAATCTGTGAAGTCTTAGTTTAGTTTAGGAGTGTTAAAGAACCATTGATTCAACAAACTTTTTCGACGAATGTAGATTTTTTTTTTAATAGAAGTCACTATTTACCTACATTATGATAATTAATTAGTTAGTTTTATTGTCCTGGTAGGGACATTGGGAAGTGAAAGTAATCATAGACATTTGGCAAAAAATTTCAATAACACTGACACAGTGTTAAAGATAAATAAAAACACATCAGCATCACTAGGAACTCAAACAATTCAATCAAACAAGGAGAAAGGAAAAGGAAATCGAGTAGTGATGGACAGGCAGGTGGGTCTAGATCAGCTAGACCTAATGAACAAAATGGTTTCTTATTGTTCATTTAAAAATGTCTGTTTATGGAACAAAGAAACTTTGGATCTGTGTTTGGTGAACAGAGTAGCACAATAACACTGTCTGGGGGCATACTCAGGGATGAACAGTGCTGGGTTCTTGCTGATATCCACTTTGAGCCTGCGCTGTACTAAAAGGAGCCTGTTCCTTTTCTCGTGAGTCTATTTACAGCTCTCGGCAGGTAAGATCAAGAAACATCCCCTTACTGAGAGGGTCATGGTTGGACCCAGCTATGACAATATGCTCTAAAACAGTCTGTTCTGTTCAGGGCTGAAACAGAGGGGTTTATAGAGGGTATGCACATGATGTCACAATCAGCCAAGTGGCAACTAGAGTTGAGTATTTCCAGCGACCTCAAGATACGATACGTATCCCGATACTGAGGCCATGATACGGTACGTACTCTGACACATGTAAGTTGTAAAACATTAAATAAGCTTTTAACAACATTTTTTATATTGCGAGAAGAAAAAGAACATGGATGAGTTTAATGATTCTCCAACTAAAGAAACTTAAATTCAGGTCCTCAGCGATGGTAGAACAAAGTTCAAATTTGGATCATGAGCTTCATCATGTGGTTTGGCTTCTACTTTGAACTGTGCAACTGTTAACATTAACCAAGGTGTATTAACAACAACTGTCAAAATGCTGAGGCCATATCAATTCTGTAGAATCCAAATCAATACACGTATCCCCAAGGAGTGTGTGACGATATTTTGCGGAATCGACATTTTGAGCACAGGCCTAGTGGCAACCAGCATAGACTGACAACAGTAATAAGAGGGAATTAAGCTGTAAAATACTTTAATTTGACTGAAAAGTTTCAGGTTTTTCATCATTGTTATTGATGATGTGCTAGAGCCGTAACTGTTAGAGCCGTAACATCAGGTTTATTACAAGGACAAGGCAGTGATTCACCAGCAACCGGTGTATCACCAAGAGTACACGCTGCCTGGTAATGATGAATATGAACCCCTCTTCTCTACCTGACCTCTGGTTAGGAGTTTTTTTGCTATTTTTTAATGATATCAAACGTCAATATTTTAGATGATGAGGCACTGAGGACAAAAGAACATGTTTTCATGCTCGTAGTTGACGTAAAACCCCAAAAAGTCCAAAAGCAACGGCTGATTTGGCATTAAATAATTTTTAAAAAGTTAACACAAATTGTGAAGTCATTTCAAAAAAAAAAACTTATAGGGGTGCTGGTTTAGTGGAGTGGTTATTATTTGAAATATGATCTGCAGACATCTGGGAGCAGTGTTACCTGCCGTAAAGACATCTTTAGCTTGTATTTCCATGAGCAGCATTTTGTTTCCCCTTCCTCCCCATTAGAGCTGACTGGTTTTTAATTCATCCATTATAACTGCAGCACATGCATATCTTATTCATACATGAGCTGTACCAAAACCTTTCTGTCTTGCTGGGAACATAATTCATAAATACTCTCTGGATTATCAAACATTTTTATTTCCCATCCTAATCTCTGTCTACACGTAAAAGAATGGCCACAAGGACAGCTTAACTGGCAGCAGTCCTTACCAGAATTTGTAATAAAAATATATAATCTCCTGATCCATGTGCCTTGGATTAGGAAAGCTGTTAGGAGAGGGGGAATTGAGGGGAGAGAGTGGATGACATGCACCAAACATCAGAAGACAAACCAATGACTAGCACATGGGGCCCGAGCCAGCGTCATTGCCCATATAGTGCCTTCATGATAAAAAAAAAACTGCCAGCAAATTTACACAAACATCAGAAAATTCTGATCGTTATGTTAGCTCACTTTAAAGCCACACTGTGTCATTTGTTCTCCCATCTAGTGATGAAACTGTATTTTGCATTAAAATGAATAGTGCTGGTTTGGTGGAGTGGTTAGCAACCAGGCACCCCATGTACTTGCTTCTACCAGTCCAGGTTCGAATCCAGCCTGTGACCTGTTTGCAGAGAGTCTTCCCCTACTCTCTCGCCCCCTTTCACAAGCCTATCCACTCTCTCTCTCCTATCAAAAAAAAAAAAAAAAAAAAAAGAATAGTGCTCCGGCAGCATGGTGGTGCAGCAGGTAGTGCACGTGCCTAACAGCAAAAAGGTCCCTGGTTCAATCCCGAGGTCGGGCAGGGTCTTTCTGTGTGGTATGTTCTTCTTGTGCATGCGTGGGTTCTCTCTGGGCACTCCAGCTTCCACCCACAGACCAAAAACATGCTCTTTAGGTTGATTGGTGACTCTAAATTGTCCTTAGTTATGAGTGTGAGCTCGAACGATTGTCGGTCTGTCTATGTGGCCCTGTTATTGACTGACAACTGGTTCAGGGTGTACCCTGCCTCTCGTCCAATTACAGCTGGGGTAGGCGCCAGCCCACCCCCGACCCGAAAGGGATAAGTGGTATTAAAAATGAATGAATGAATGAAAAGTGTTCTTGCTCCATGCTTTTCCAAATGTGCGTTGCAACCGCTGAACTCTACGGTAGCTGGTATGTGCCAAGAAGCTATGCCAATATGTCATCCAACACTTCATCGAATTTTCTTTCTGGTAAAACAATATGTCATTTCAAACAAACTCCTTCATCGAATTATTAGTGTAAGCCTTTTAAATTGCCATGGCAGCGAAAAGCTGGCTTTCAGTGAAAACAAATTTAGCCTTAGCCATTAGTACCAAGTAGTACTTTACATCCCTCTTGGCTGTTCATAGATTGTATAAACCGAAAGGACATGGAAGCCTGCATAGAACTTACCCACTTTATGTAAATACAGATAAGAAAAATCTGTAATTGCTGATGTACTGTTGTAAACTAAAAGTTTATGAACCTTCTTGACCTCAAATGACAACTCTTGCCTTCGCTCTAGTCCTTGACGCCAAAGGTAGTCTAGTCAAAAGTTAGTGTGGCACATACCAGCTTAATCCCTCATGCTATAAAGTACACAGTTAAAACTGGCATGTGTAACCACAATCATAAGGTAAACCTTAAAAAACTATTAACACCTGCATCACTCTGAGAGCACACAAGCGAATATACTCGTCAAACTCCCCGAACAGGATTCTGAAACAATGGCCCAATGTCTTGTGCTTCCCTCTACCAGACTCATTCTCAGAGATCCACCACATCTTCGTAAACAAGAGTCATATCATGATGTAAAACTACCTTAAAAAGTAAACTCTTGATTGAAGAAATACTTCAGTGACTTCCTTTTACTCTGCTGTTGGGCAATGAAAATTTCCTCTCGGCCAAAAATAACTAGCTTTAAGATTTGATCAAACAAGTGTGTAAATGTGATGCAAGACCTGTACAAGGATAAAATGTTTGTCTTTTAAAGAGTTGATGACAACATATAATTTAAGCAATTATAATTTAGGAGCTTTGTTTTAGTAGATGACTGTATTACTCCACAGTGATGTTAAGTAGTTTTAGCTGGTCTAGACCAACCCATCTGTCCATCACTACAGATTTCCTTTCTATTCTTTTCTGTGTGAGTGCATTGTTTGAGAAGCTAATGATGATGGCATCTTTTTATTTTTAATTTCACTTTGAAACTGTGTCAATGTTGCTGTTCTATTTTGTTTCCTTTATTTGTGATTCCTGCCACAACCAAATTTCTCTGCAGTAATAGATACCGGGTGGATGGATGGATGGATATTTTGGGGGGCTTTCTGGCTTTTATTGGTAGTGAAAGAAGAGTGCATATACTCAAAAAGAGGGGTAGAGAGTAGGGTCAGATTCATGCCAGAGGTAGCCATGCAAGATGAGAGCATTAATAAGTTGTAAATACAGAATTGCTTGCACTCCACCAAACTGGCACCCTCACCTAAAATGTTTTTTACTAGAAATATACTTCTGATGTTATTTTTTTCATGTTCATACACTGCCAAGGGTTCATTGTTGAAGGTTTGCTCTTCTGCTATGTATACTCTTTAAGATCTAAATGCATGATGTATTTTGTTAAAAAGCAGAAAAAGAAAATAGATATATGTTACAAAAGTTGAAGGACATAATCATTTACCTTTCAAATTCTGCAGGCGTCAGACTCTGTTCCTGTCCTGTGTTTCTCTCAAGCGACATGTACGGCTCCTGCTCCTCATAAATCCCATCATCGTTATACATCGAGCTCTGCCAGGCGGCTGTAGTCTGAGGTAAAGAGGCCTGTGTGGATGTCACTGCTGTCCCCACATTCATGTAGTCTGATATCTCCTCATAGTGCCGCATGTTCTCGTAGTAAACCTCGTCGCCATCCACGCTTTGCTCCAGTCCGACCACTGGGCAGGAGTATTTGCGCTCAGCCCTGAGATGCTCACTGAAGTTCAGACCTCCATCCTGCTCCTTGTCTACACACTGTTCGTTTTCATGAGAAGCACAGTCCGGGTTTGAGCCGCCTTTGACTATGAGCTTCTTCACAGAGAGCTTCAAGTCCAGCAGTTTCCTGAAGGAGTTCCTCTTCTGTCCATCTGAGCGGACGAGGTCGGCGGCGGTGAACGATTTTGCTCTTGGTTTGCCCAAACTGGAGCGAGGAGGTTTAACCATTCTGCTCATGGTCACGTCTGGAGTTGGAGGAAGCTCCCTCTTTGCTCTGTTGAATACACACTCTTGTTCAGCTGGTATCTGCTTTTTGATTTCCTCTTCTTCCCTCTCCTCGGAGGATTCCTTCTTGTCTATCAAAACCATAGGGGTGCTGTGTCTTTTGGGCTTCTTCGGAGCAACCTTCACCATCACATCCTCGGCTGACGCACTGAGAGAACTATGAGTGATGTTCGTTTCGTCTGCCATCCCTCCCCTCTTCTCCTCCACCTCTTCTTCCTCCTTGTCGACAGATACCTCCATCTCCTGAACACTGCTGTCCCAGCCCAGGTCTTCCTCTTCCACATCCTCCTGAAGCGTCCTCGGAGCAGAGGTTGGTGCTTTCTCGGGTGCGGACAGAAATGGTTTCTTCCTGGGCGGAGGAGCTGGGGCAGCGCAGGCTTGTCTCGGCGACAGAAAAACAGTCTGCTTGTTATCGACAGGTTCACTGACCGGCGGCGATGACACCTTCATATCCCTCCCTTCCTGTCTGTGACTGTCTTCCCTCTCCTCCTCCTCCACCTTTTCCTGGCGGGTGAGCACAGCTGTACAGGGTTTTCGTGGAACTGGGATGGGGACGGGCTTCCTAATAGGTGATGGGATCCCTTTGGAGCCAAGAGCATCTTCCTCTGGTGCTCTCCCAGCTGCACTTTGAGGTAAAATATTGCCATTTGCCTCATCACTCCAAGTTCTACGAGGAAGAGCCGGCCTGTGGTTCACTTTATTAACGTCCGTGTTGTGATTTTTATCCAAAGTAAATGTTTCTTTAAGTGTTCTGTGGTTGTCAGTTTTTTCCACCGACACTCGAGGGGACTTTAAAACCTTTACGTTATCTTCAGTTTTACCCTTTTGCAACATTTTCAAGTCTTTCTCAATTTTGTTGACTGACGTTTTCCTGATGCAAATGCAGTTTTCATTGCTGCACAAGCAAATAGGAATAATATAATCCCAATCTGGCTTCTTGTTTTCCTGCTGTATTCCATTTTGGGAGTTAAGGAGACCCTCTGTCCTCGGTGGGCTTATAGTCGTTTGGTGTGGGCTCTTTGTCACAAGCGGTTTGGGCTCCACAGCAGGGGAGAGTTTGGAGAGGCAGGGTTTTGGGGCCAGAACTGGTTTAACTCTCCTCTGGGTGCCGGGGGACGGGAGAGAGAGGCCATCTTTTCTGGGGGTTAATGGAGACAAACTGGGTTTCTGGGGCAGGGTCAGCTTTGGTTTTGGGGCCAATGGTGGCTTTAGCATGCCTGAAAAAGAAAAAAAAAGACAAGAGTAAGCACTTTAAGTTATTCAATTCTCCAATGAAGATTAAAAACTTGGTTCTAAGAAGCTGCAATGAAAAAGGCCAGGATATACAATATTGTATTTTCTTAACTCAATCAAACAGAAACTAATTTTGGTTAAAACTAGAGCTTTGCTTCTTTATTAGTCTTACAATTAACTTTGATTCTAATTGCTATGGTAACAATTCAACACAATACAATTCAATGTCATGATGCAACACAATAAGTAGTATTCTTTATTTTCCATATTACTGCACCAGGCAACCTTTTAGATAAAAAAAAATATATGCCGATAATGCAGGCGGGAGCTACTGCACTACAGAACAAGAGTCATTTCAAAGAAAAACTCATCAAAACACATCAGAAGTGGAGCGAAAATATCCTCAGAATTGAAGTTTGTAGTGTTTATATTTGTTTTTCATTAATAAAGAAATGTGGTCTAAATCTAAGAAAGCAGCTACTGAACCTGTTTGCATCTGTGCTAATCCATGTATGAACTTCCTGCTGCCATCTCACTCGTAGCTCTCATTTCTTCCGGCTCTAAAGGACTCTGATTGTGGTGTCCTGCTTTGGGTTGGCCACAACTGTTGTCAGGGCTCCAGAGTGCAACCATTTTGGGCACACATGCACCTAACATTTTTTCTCAGGTGCACTGGTGCACCAAGAAAAAATGTTAGCGGCACTCTTACAAATTTAAGTTGACAAATGTAAGTGCAGTAACGGAAAAATCACCCGAAAATGGACAAGACACAGCACCTGCTTCCTCTCTTTTCTCTGTCTCTGTGATGTATCTGCACAGGCTGCGGGCCCACCCAAACACATGCACACACAAATACACACGCACAGCCCTAAGTACTCATCCAATGAGATGTTAGTATGCAAATGAGCCCAGACTGTGGTGTCAGGTTTCAGTACGGAGCGGTAACTCTGCAGAAGCAGCGAAGCTCTAACAAATTCATCTTAGAGACTGTGAGATAATTAATAATTAACAACAATAACAAGTAAAGCAAAGTAACGTTTAATATAACATCTGTATTTGTTCAGTCCTTTCTCCTGTTAAGGGAGGAGTTTCTCAGTGACACAGGCATAGAGACGAGTGTTCACGTTCACTGAGGACTGGGACCTGTCTGACAGACCCTGACTGTGCTTAAAGCTGTAAAGAAAAAAAAGCCACAAAAAGAGAAAAAATAAAGAAAAAAAGCCATAAAATGTTCTGTCCTATATGTCATTGTTTTGTAAATTAGTTTGAGGATTTTTTTCTTATTATTTAGCTTAGTTTCAGTTTTGTAAATATTGACTATAGTGTGTGATGTCTTATTCTAGGTTCAAAATTATTGGAGAATAAGACCATCCAGTTAAATGTTATGTTGTTATTTGTTAAAATCTGGATATTTATTTCATTTACTCAGTTCAGTATAGCACCTTAAACATTAGTTCTTTTTATTTTGAAATATTTTATTTAACTTGAGATGTTTGAGTTTGAAATGTTGAATTTCTGTTCAGTAAAGCACTTGAAGCAAAAGCACTTTAATTTAGAAAAGTTTTATTTTGCTTACTTGTTTTAGTTTGAATTTGTAAATTTCATTAAGTGAAGCATTTTAAACACTCCGTTTTTATTTTAATATATAATTTTGCTTCGATTAAAGACAAGTTTTCTTTACACTTTTCAAAGTGCTTGAAAAATGGGTATTAAAGTGCTTGAAAAATGGGTATCGAAACTACTAATTGAGTATTTAGATAAGGGATTTAACCCACTCCACCCGATGCAATTTGGTTTTCGTCCCCACCATTCCACTGAGTCAGCTAACTGTGTGTTTTTAGAAAAGGTAAAATGTATGTTGGATAAAACATCGCATGTGGGTGCTGTGTTCCTAGACCTCAGAAAGGCATTTGACACAGTAGACCACCAAGTCCTCCTGAGAAAGCTAACATATTTTAACTTTTCAGCTGAAACATTGGAATGGTTTCACTCATATTTGTCGAACAGGGAACAGTGTGTCTTGGTAAATGGTGTAAAATCCCCCTTTCTTAAAAACACAGTTGGTGTCCCACAAGGATCGATCCTTGGACCGTTGTTATTCTCACTGTATATTAATGATTTGCCTGATGTATGCACTGATTTTAATGCACAAATGTAGGCAGACGACGTGGTCATTTTTACTCATGGAAATGATGTGAAAGACATCTCTCTAAGGCTCACGGATGCGCTGCACAACATACAACATTGGCTGGAAAACACTTGCCTGCTGTTAAACACAAAAAAAAACAGTATGCATGATGTTCAGCAAACGCCCTACTGACATCAAAAGGTCTAATGTATTTCTTGACGGGGAGGAATTAAAGCTGGTCTCCCACTTCACATACCGCGGAGTCATCTTGGACTCAAACCTGACTTTCAAGAAACACATTAAAAAAGTCAGAAACACAGTAAACTTTAATCTATTAAATTTTAGACAAATTCGGCCCTTCCTAACAGACGTTGCCACGAAAACCTATCTTTTCAGCCTGATCCTCTCTCATATTGACTACTGCTTCACAAACTGGGCGTTTGCGAGCACCTCAACTTTAAAACCCATAGAGCAGATGTATAACAGAGCAGTGAAGATATTTGACCGGAAACCAAACTCCCATCATCACTGTAAGGTCCTGGAAAAGCACAAATTTCTAGACTTTGAAAATTTAAAAGTTTTAAAAAAATGCCTGTTTCATTTACAAACGTTTACATGGACCAGCACCAGCTCCCTTCAAAGAGTTTATCCACAAAAAAAGACTCACAGGACATAGGACTAGATCAGGTACAAGAGGTGACTGTGAAATTACACACAGAAGAACCACCTTTGGCCAGAATGTTCTATCCATCAAAGGTGGGCAAAGCTGGAATAACCTCCCAGCCACCATTAGAGAGAGCATCACTCTTGGCACTTTCAAGGGGAAGCCGAAAGCATGGTTATTAGAAAATCAAACATGCAACCACCTATAATCTGTAATGCAGTGCAGTTGTTGGGTCAGCATCAGAGTTTCCTTCATTTTCATTACATGTATACAAAATTACACAACATTTTTGTGCATGATTTTTCTGATCAGTAGTGTTTACATAATACATTTATGTATCACATTTTAGTGCAATAACTACACTCTTCTGCATGTGCAACTGAGTTTACTGGGTCTTGTGCAATACAAACTGGCACATTAAACTGATGTGCACTTTAGGGCGTTATGCAATCTTACCTGGCACTCATGCACTTTAGCACTTGACACTTTACCCCGCACCTATGCACTTAACTCCTCAAAACGAAACTCTTATGGTCTCCCTACCTGTGGGCTAGCTCACCACCCACAGTCAACCTGCATTGCAATTTATCTGTATGTATATTATGGTTTATGTTTTACTGTTTCTTTTTCTGCATGTGCAGCTGAGTGTACTGGGCCTTGTGCAATACAAACTGGCACATTAAACTGATGTGCACTTTAGGGCGTTGTACAATCTTACCTGGCACTCATGCACTTTACCCCGCACCTATGCACTTTACTCCTCAAAACGAAACTCTTATGGTCTCCCTACCTGTGGGCTAGCTCTCCACCCACAGTCAACCCGCATTGCAATTTATCTGTCTGTATATTATGGTTTGTGCTTTTATTTTTATTTTTTTCTTTTGGTGTCTTTCACTGTCAATGCTTGTTTTATATTAATACTGCTCCTTCTTCTTTCCTTTTATTCTTACTGTGAAATGTTGTACTGTCTCAATATGTTTCTATGTAAATGGGACTATGGATGGAAATTAGCGTCAAGCTACAATCCGGCATTTTTACATGTTTTAGCATGTTCATCAATGTACACTGTCCCATTCAAATAAACAAATAAATAAATAAACAAACATCTTATTCTTGTTTAAAAATAATTTACATAATATAAAAGTTACGGAGAGTGATAAAATGGTAACCTTATGGTGACACTGAAAAATTTGGGTGCACCTAATTTTTGTGCTGGTGCACCTTAAAAATTTCTTTAAGGTGCGGCAGTGCAACCAAATATGGATCTAACAGATTACAGACAATGAATCAAGCAGATCCCCCTGCTGCGCAAGGTCAAACTCTGCTAGCTGTACACAACTCTGAACTTGTTTTTCAGTAATGTTGCCTACAACTAAGAGTAGAACAGTTTAGGTGTCAGAAATAAATAAGAAAATGTACGAATGTTTTGCAGATTCAAATAAAAAAATAAGTAAATATTTGCAAAAAAAAACAATAAAGCTTATCAGATTTAACATGAAATATCTTTTACTTGTTGTGTAATCAGTTAAATGTAGGTTGAAAAGGACATTCAAATTACTGTGAAGTGTTTTTATTTACATTTTGCATAACACCCCAGCATCATTGGAAATGGAGTTTGTGCATAAAAATACATGTTTTGTAATTCTGAGGGAAGATTGTCAAAGTTTAGTTGGCATTACCAGTCACATTCCACATATTAACAGTACATATTGGCATATATTTCATATGCTAATGATATGATTTACTTTTTTAATCAATTTCATGCAAAAACCCATCATATAGATCTGGTGCACCCCTGAAAAATAATCATGATTTGAGTTTCCAGATGGTCGATTCCATGTCAGTCTGGCAGATGTTGCTCTAATAAAGTCCACTCTTTGACTCACTAACTGATCCTCATGTAGCTTAGTGTAAAACTGCCGTAAAGCCCTAAACCTCCTCTTTAAGGGGGGGTCAAACATCACAAGGCATTTGTTTGGCCACTGGACCAAACGGCACCGTAATCCGGCTAATGGTTCGAGTCAACAGGCACGGGGAGAGGAGGAGCAGATGGGAGATGAAAAGTGGGAGACAAATGGAGGAGGGGGGCAAAGAAGGAGTCACGCAAACTGGTACATCAGGCTGAACGGGTGTCTTGAAATCTTTGTGGTGGACTAACAGAACAATGAACTGAGGGACGATTGTTGTTTAAGTTTCCTGCTCATCACTTTAGAAACACAGAGAAAGCTTTGCATTGAAGCTTGAATGGTAGATTCAGTCTGGCAGGCAAGGATAAGTGAAGTATACAGTCCCAAAAGTAAAAGAATAGTACAATGTCTCGTCTAAAAATCCATGATATCCTCTTTTCTCTAACACTTACGGTGGAGTTATACCGCAGACAATGATATCTAACAAGTATTCATTCAGTTTCTAGACATGATGCTTTACTGTACTAAATATGAGCCAGAATCCCCAGACAGGACCAGTAGAGGTGAAAACTAACTTTTAACATTTACTCAGTTTACTGTGATTTAGCATTTTCTGTGTTCTTGTACATTTTGGTAGGTACAACAATCTGTGGTTTTACTATGAGTTCATTCCAAAGTATTGCTCTTTATACATTCCATATAGTGACTGAGTACTGATTTGAAAAGAGTGAAGAAACACTAAATATTTAGAGCTTAGCATCAGCTAGTTTTGTCAAGACGAACAGAAACTTTAGTACAACTTTAATATCAGGACATTTCATACTGAAACTGAACTTGAAGCTGAAGCAATAACAGTTTGATGCTTTATACCAAATCAGCTAGAATCAGGATGATTATGAGTCGAATATTTGGAAACCTGACAAGTTATTCACATTATTGTTAACAAGAATTCTATTAGCAAGTCTTAACATTTCCTTAAAAACTACAAAAAGTCGCTCAACTTTAGGCTTTCAGTGGCAACAATGTCAAACACATGACACTCTTGATATTCAAGCCGTGCAGCATATATTTAAATGCTTCAACAAGCTGCTGGTCTCTTACTCACTGAAAGTTCTGCAGCAAGTGTCTTTTTACCAAACATTGACCCTCCATTTTAACCACATCTGCCCCACTGAATATTTAATTCTGTGTCCTTGATTTGTAAAGTAAGCAGAACAAAGTGGAAGGAATTAATAATGGAATTAATAAGCAAGAAGACAACTGATCTTGATTCTTGGAAAGGAACTGTTCCACTCAAGTGGAATTGGTTTCACATCCCTAAGTTTTTACATGGGAAACTTCTACTAGTGTAAATCTCAATGACTATAAGTATAAAAAAAACACAATGACTGTATCTTACGATACTAATTACATTTATCTGCACTTGTGCATCATTTATTTTATTTCATTTTTTTAAAAAGTGTTGCATCAATGATATGGTCATTCTTGGTCTGGCCAATTTAATAATACTTCTGTTGCATGCAGGGGTGGGAATGATAAGTAGTATTTTTTGATACAGGTGGTATCATCAAATTTATCTACCTATTGATCTGATTCTTTATCAAACCCCTGGTCAGTTTCTTTCCTTTGTATGGAGAGAAATGGGCCTGCACAGATTTTCAACAGACACCTCAGCAAGTTCCTGTAGCTTTAAAGCACACATACACTAAACACTGCACAGATTGCATGATACAATGCGAAATTAAGCCATACTTATCCGTGCTGTCTGCCATTATCACTTCTTTGGCTTCTTTATTGTTGTCTATGCTGACTGCCTCTGATGAGAGGGAGACCTCATTCATTTCCGAGGCACCCAGGTCAAAGTGTAGACATTGATTAGGGCATTGTTGTTTGTTTCAGCCCCAAGAACCAACTGAGACTATGGTGCCCCACAGAAATACAAGTGAAAACATTACATATAAGAACAAGTAATTTTTTAAATAATACATTTTACAGTGGTCTTATACATTTGCACTTGTAAACCACATCTCTCTCAAAGTTCCAAATATTGAAGCATATAAATATATAAATATATATATTTATGTATATGTATACTCACACACACATGTGTATCCATCTGGCCCCAGCATGAACCCACTATGGGAACAGCTTTAGGCCACAACAGATGACTCGTAGTTAAAAATAATAGCTGATAATAGCTTATACGCAGCAGATTGTGGAAAGTTAAAATGTTAGTGTCAGCAAAATTTCAGCAAGGACAAAGTTAATCATACTCTGACGTCCAATCCCTAAAAATGTGTGTTTTAGAAAGTCAAAATCATGAGTGTCACTACAGGATCTTAAACTCTGAAGTTTCTATTTTGAACTCTGAACCTGTAAGTCACACTAACAGACCAACAAATGCCACATGCCTATGTCGATAAAACTGCAAATATGTGTTTATTTATATTCGTGCCCTAACCAAGCATATTGTCTTTATTTCAGCTAATGTGTCCTATTATTAGAAAATAAATAAGTAAACCAATGAATGCTAACTTTTGCAGTGCTACCGTTATTGATGTTTATGCAGTTCAATTTCAGAGTGTATTCATAACACTTCAACCATATAAGCGTTGACGAAGCTTTCACACACTTAATGAGAGTTAAAGTATCAACGCTAAAGAGCACAACACTTTGTGCTGTGGACCCATATCGACACCTTAAGAAGTGTTCATAATAACTCAAACAATCTGATGAACTGACTAAAACAAACTAAAATCTTCTTAAACCTTATACTAAAAGTCTTTTTTATATGTGAATGCAACTGTATGGGAATACAGTCATGCAAAATGCCCAAATGTTACATTTTTTTGTGATAACGCATGAAAAAGTGTATTACTACTTTTAAAGAAGAGTACATTCACCTAAAAACACCTATAAATAAATGTTGCTGATACTAAAATATATTGGGGACCCCTATTAATCATGGGCCCTTACAATCCTCTACTTACGGTCTCTGTACTTGACAGATACATTTTTATTTTCAGGGCACAACTTCACGACCCTCATCTGGGTCCCGACCCACCGGTTGAATAACCACAATCTTAAGCCGAACAACTACATCTTCATATCCTAAATGCTTGTGCTGAGGTCCCTGGACATGTTTCGACCATTATTTATCAAAGTGAGCCTGATAAATGAAAGGTGTAGTGTAAAATGATGATTAAGACGTTTTAAAAACAGATACTCGGTATTTGTTGGCTTATCTGTTGCTTCAAGGAGTTGAAAATTGTTCCATCGTAGTTTATCCAAAAATATTGATAAACAAGCCTCTTTCGCTGTTAAATTTGCCTTTCACTTGTTTTTTAGTGGGGCAAACACGCAACAAAGTTACTGGCGAATCTTTGAGCCCAGAATAAAGAGTACGGAGAAGTTTTCAGGCACTTACCTGAACTCATCGTCGCGTCTTCACGTCGTTTCATTCAGTCAGTTTTTCGTCATTCAGCAGCATGACATAATCCATCCTCTGTGTCCGCATTTACGATAAAAATGAGCAAACCTGCGATCAAAATTTCGACATGTCCTCGGTTTGAGTCAGAGCAGCACACGCTCGGTTCATTCTCAGTGGAGTCTGAAGTAAATGAAGCGTCAGGCTGCATCTGTGAGTCCAGGTCTGTCCGCTGGGGGCGCTCAAGAGGCGGATATGGGGAAGGCAGAGGGACAGGGTGAAGGCAGAGGGACAGGGTGAAGGCAGAGGAAGGCAGAGGGACATGGTGAAGGCAGAGGGACAGGGTGAAGGCAGAGGAAGGCAGAGGGACAGGGTGAAGGCAGAGGAAAGGCAGAGGGACATGGTGCAGGCAGAGGGACAGGGTGAAGGCAGAGGAAGGCAGAGGGACAGGGTGAAGGCAGAGGAAAGGCAGAGGGACATGGTGAGCGCGGAGGGACATGGTGAAGGCAGAGGGACATGGTGCAGGCAAACAGTTGTTTTAGTGGTTCAAGTTCAAACTGGCAAATGTTTGTATTGTGAGATTTTATAAAGCCCTTAAGATTTGCAGAGAGGCTGGAGGATTGATTTTCAGTTTTTTTTTTTTTCAGTTTTCAGCCTTCTCATTTAAGCTGTGGTGAGTTTGTAACAGCTTCAAGTTCATAACTGAATCTGTTCCAGAAAGGTACATTTCTTTTTCATAAGTGAACTGGTGTTGCACACTGACATTTCTGGTAAATTAATCTATTCAGTGAGAAAGAATTCACATTAAGATGTTTTTATTTGTATGTTAGGCATGTTAAGTGTGGCAGTTGTGGGTGGCGGCAGGCTAACAGACACATTTCTTTTTCTAGCTGCTGTAAGTGCATGAGAGTAGGGGTCACATGGCTTGAGGTAAAGTGTCTGAAGGGGTGCATGCTGTGAAAAGTTTGGGAACCACTGCTTTAGGAGAAGAGAATTCCAAACTTTTGGTTGATTTCATCTTAAGGTCAATCTTTGACAAACTTGATTTAAAAGAAGCACAAGCTACTTGTTCCACAATGAAAGTGTGAATAGTCAGGAAAGAGACCCTTGACCTTAAAATCATAAACTATTGCAACAAAATAATTTAGAGAGATCATTTTAAATGTTGATTCTGGAGGGTTTGGATCAGGACTGAAAAATCATGTTCCCATCACAGTTACAATAAGCAGTCGCACAATCATCATACCAGTGACTGTGTTATCTGAGGCTTTGTGCTGCTTTTCTGTCTTTGGCCCTCTTTAAACCACTGTTATAGAAACACATGCTTTATGTTTTTGTTTTTGTTTGTTTTACATTTTAACAAAAAGACTTTCGTTGAGACACTTTCCATCTTAAAATATTCTCGAACTACACACTCAGCAGGGCACTGTGGGTTTGCTCATAAAGAATTTACATAAAACATTTTAAAAAATGGGGCGGCATGGTGGCGCAGCAGGTAGTGCACGTGCCACACAGCAAGAAGATTCCCAGTTCGATTCCTGGGCCGGACAGGGGCCTTTCTGTGTGGTGTGAGCATGTGCTTCCTCTGCATGCATCACTCCGGCTTCCTCCCACAGACCAAAAACATGCTCATTAGGTTAATTGGTGACTCTACATTGACCTTAAGTGTGAGTGTGAGTGTGAGTGTGAGTGTGAGTGTGAATGGTTGTCTGTCTCTCTATGTGGCCCTGTGATCCAGCTGTCCCGTCCGTCCCCCCGACCCCGAAAGGTATAAAGGGGTATAGAAAATGAATGAGTGCATTTTCAAAGATGGTTACTCGTCAAGTTTATTGATAGAGCACCTTCAAGAACACAGCAGTCGATCAAAGTGCTACGCACAAATACAGAGAAATAAATAAATATAACAATAAAAACAATAAAAATAGAAAAACATTGCAATAAAACAGTGAAAGTATGATGCTAAAGTGCCTGTGATTTGTATGAGCTCATTTATAAAACACCACGTAGAAGAAGTGGGCCTTTAAGGGAGATTAAAAAATCTCTATGTATGTAAATGTAGTCAAAAGCTATCATAACTGCGAGCCATGAGTTGATTTGTCAAGATAATACAGAAACATGTCATTTCATGCCTCTTATCCTGTATGTGTGTGCATCAGAGTCTCTGTCAAGAGAGCTGCAGCGTGCAACAGAGGAAGAAGCTGGTTTATAGACAGCAAAAGAAAAGGTCTGATTTATATAGTTGACAGCATTTATCCAGAGAGTTCCCTTTAAAATATAAGAAATAAAACACAGAAAGAGAAGATACTATTTTTTCAGACATTGTGCAGCCCTCGTTTGGTTGGACAATAACTAAATGTGAAAAAACATTTATTTTAAATTGAACGACCTAAATCCCATTCGGTCAACTCTACCATAGTGCAGTCTGATTACTCACCATTATACTGAAATTTTCCAACTCCAAACGCATATTATTCCTCACACATCATCATTGCTAATATTAACACTTCCATATGACTAAGAGTCTTAAAATATGTTTGGAAGCCTGCTGATGCTTTGTCAGCCACTTTCAAAACTATGCTTGAGGAAGTAAAAACCCGGAACACGTCATTTCTTCAGTCCCCAGGCTGATTAACCAGCTCGACTGACAAGTGGATCAAATCCCGAAATACTTGATTGAAAAAATGATTATCAAGACACCCCAGTGTCACGAGGTGTCTTGTGCATACTTCCAGAAAAATAAAACAAAAAGAAAAGGATGTCTCAGAACTGTCTTTTCAACCAGCTCTCAACTCTCCCTTCATAAACTTGTTCTTACGAGATTTTATCAAGTTAAAGCCAGTTATACAAGTTTCATGTGCCAGCACGAGGACAGATGTGATCAGAGGTTTTATATTTTGTATTTGTTTGTCTGCAACAGGTTCGGGTCATTCTGAAAAATGCAATACCTGCTGTTCCCATCTGTGCAGGCACCAGAGCAACACTACACTGAAGTAACAGGAGAGGCCCACTCAAGCCGAACACCCGCAGTCTCATGATAATCTCTGACTGTGATCATTGCACTGGAAAAGCTGCCATTGTGCAACTCGACACATCCAAAAGTTCAGAGACATACTGTAGTTCAGTTACAGATAAGACTAATCAGGGCTGCCAACCTGCAGAGGAAGCAAGGAGGCGTTTGCAGCTTGACTAAACATTAAAATCGAAAAGTGACCTCACAGCTGAAGCAGTTTGAGGTCTTTCATTAGACTTACAGTCCAAGAACTGACACATAAACATCCATCTCATCAATCTTATCCCATAATTAATACATTCATAACCAGTGTTAGGCAAGTTACTTCAAAAGTGTAATGTATTATTTATTACATGGTACTGTCATTTGAAAGTAATTAATTACATTGTAATTAGGGCTGTCACTTTAGTGCATTAAATAGATTAATCTATTACCCCGCAAACTAATGCATTAAAAAAATTAATCGCAAGACTAATCATAGCAAACAAACATTTTGATATTGGCCAGCTGGAGGACCCGCACATGGCAGTGGCACGTCACTTCACACATGCGTCTCTAGTCAAGCAGTCTTATTTTATTTCTGAATTTATTTATCTATATTTGTACTACATTCTTTAATAATGCACCAGGCCTAATTGTTTTGCTGGATGTCCTCGACCTTTTTCTTATTTTGAATTTGATTTATGAAACACACTTAAAGTGTAATTTGAGTTGCCTGATTGAGCTTAGAATTTTCTGGACAAGTTGCCCTGACTTTGGTTTTATTTAGTCACCAATAAAAATGTGCATTTACAAATCTGCACTTCTTAGTGTATTCATTTGATTAGTCATGCACCACAATTTTATAATATCCTAGAATTCAAATTCTTTATCTGGGTACTTTAAGCAGATATAATATTAAAATGTGATTAATTAGATTAATTAATTATAAATCCGGTAATTAATTAGATTAATTTTTTTAATCGTCTGACAGCACTAATTATAATATTACTGTATTTGAAATGTAAGGCATTACACTATTATCACATTACTTTTAAGTTACTCTCATCAAAATAACAGGAAATATGGATTTGTCATTCTAAATGTAGTTCATTACACTCAAAAAGCTCATTACACATCCAGTGGAAGGTGATGTGGTGGCTATCTGACCGAGTTCGGCTTAAGCCTAAAAACAGTAGAATACAACAGCCTCAGTGATGATCATGGCACAATACAAGAAACAATCATAGCAAAAATAGACAAAAGGTGATATTCTGGTAAACTGTGTCAGAGATACTGTGCCTTTAGGCCTTGCAGAGGACTTTTCTCCTCTGCTGATCTCACGGAGTATTTGGTGAATTTGTACTTAAGCAAACAAAAAAAACACCTCTTCATTTCGGGTTAAAAAATGCATTTTAACTTGAATTACTGACAAAATATAACCTTTTTCTCCTTTGTATTGCCATACATTACTACATTACAGTAAAAAGGAATGCATTACAGTAATTACATTACTGTTGTAATGCATTATTCCCAACACTGTTCATAACACCTAAAATCAAAGGTAAATATTTTAGCAAATTTATCCCATGTTAGAGAGACTGTGATTCAATAAATGTTAATGATTATGTATTTTGGAAATGTTCAAAAATCTTGACTTACTGCAACAAAATAAACACAGAAATAACAAAAATATTGGGATATAATTTGCCTTTGAGGGCATCCATACTTTACCATGGTAACTTCTATTTATGTGTAAGGAAAAAATAAATTATATCTATATAATAAATAAATAGTTAAAATTCTGATGGTGGCTTGTAAAAAAACAATAACAAGGAAGTTGTGTCAAGCTGATCCCCAACTTTAGATGAATGGATACAGACTATTAAAGGGCTTTATCTGATGTAAAAATTGACTCATAAAATATGAATGCAACAAACCCAGATGAAGGACAATTGGGACAAATGGACGGTAAACAGAAATCAGAACAGCACTGGCAACTGAGAGACTTAATGGTAAAACACTGAAGGATGAAGTTTCTATGTACAGCTTACGAAGAGGAAATATTTCCCCCTGTGTTGTATTGAATGTTGTTTCCTTAAAAAAAGAAATAAAATAAAAGGAAAGTTTAAAAAGGGATCAGTCTTATCACTGGACACATCAGTTTGTAACAAGAGAAACACGAGGAAGTGCTGGAGTCCTTTCAGACTTTTTCAAAGAGCTCCTTTGTTCTTGGGGTAAAACTTGATTGTTTTTTCTGTTCAGGAAAGAAGAAAGTAAAAGTAAATAGATCACACGTGTTAATGTTTAAGCTGAAAATCATCGGGTTATACTCCAGGAATTTCTTTGACTGTGATTATCTCACAAACCTCTGTTTAATCTTCCTCGTCTGCAGCGTTTTGTCTTCTTTTGGTGACTCTCCCTGAGAGCTGTCTTCATCCTTCTCTGCAGAGGCATCAACAAATTCTCTGCAAGAACAAGAACAAGACAAATGCAATCATATTTGAAGTGTTGAACTTTATAAATCAACCCTTTTAGTCTGAAGGTATTTTGATGCAGTCGCTCACTTGCAGGGATGGAAAGTAAAAATCACATTAACTCAAATTTCTGTATTCAAGGAGCAATTTTTACACTTTTTATGGAGTTTTTAAGATAAGTACATTTACATCTCAAACCTCCTTTTTTACAGTTTTCTGTTGCAGACCTTACAGCCTGGCTGACTTATTTTGCCGTCTTCTTTTTAAATTCAGTCCAAATTAATAGTCAACGATCACTGCACTTGCTTTTAGCCACTTGCTTCTTAATACATGACACTGTATGCACTGTATGATAGGTATTGCATGTTTAAATTAAAGTACCTAGTTGTTTTTAACTTTTGCATTTAATCATCACAATTTTATTGTTTTGGGGTATATTGTGTTTTTATCTGCTTTTTCTTCCCATGTTTTTCCTAATGGCTCATTTCTGATCTTGCCTACCGGTGTTCCTTTGTATAGAATTAATCAATCAGTTAATCTTATTTGTATAGCTCCAGCTCTAGGAGTGTTATCTCAAGACACTGAACAACAGAGCAGGCTTTAGCCATACTCATTTATAGATACACATATATCCAAATATACATCAACATTTAAATATATACGTATGTTGTCGTATATGCATACACAACATACATTCAGATATGTATCCATTCAGGCAGGGACAAAGGGACTAATAAGAAGAATTTAAGATAACGACAAACCCATGGATGCCCAGATCATAAATCTGTCCTCATCACTTTTGTTTTTGCTGAATATAGATTCAATCAATCAATCAATCAATCAATCGATCTCTATTGGTATAGTGGCATATTTGTCTTTGTTAATACAAATGTATTAAAAGTAAGGTAGGTAAGAGGGTCCTCATGTCTGTATGGTTGTTAAGATAGAGACCATGGATGTAAAATAATCTCGAGAGGAATAATGTTGATTAATATAGAGCAGAATCTAACTGAGCTGCCATTAAAATAGGCTGAACTGGTAAAGTATGAATTTATGTTAAAGATGTCATTTCTGTTGATTGTTAATTCAGGATAGAGCACATGGATCCGAGCGGGTCCACAACAGCAGGTCGTCCATGATTGTTTGTCAAGTTCAGACTAGTATATGCGTGCTGCTTGCCAGAACTATCATGTATTTAATTTTGTTGATCTGAAGTTAATATCAGGGACTGATATGGTGATGGAATGGGTCTAAGGGAATGGACACATCATTGTAATTGTAGTTGTTGAAGCTTCAAGAGTCCACAGCAGCAGGCCGTCCACACCAAGGATCCCACTGTTGTCACTTTATCATGTTTCGTCCTGTCCTTAGGCGTCTATTGTGTGTGCAAAGGAGATCATAACTCACCCACTGTAAACAAGATGTATCTATTTATATTCATTTATTTTCAGACAACCATAAAGTCTCTGAAAAAAAAGTACTGACCAGTGCGTTTATCTGCTGATGACTGATCCGACTTTGAAACAGTGGGAGGAGGGGAGGTTCTGCATGGCAGCTGTTGCATTGCATTGTGAGATTTGTAGTAAGAGTGGCGGCAGTGTTATTTAACACTGAGCCTTTAATAACAGACAAATGAATTTCTCTTGCAGGCAATTTTAAAGTGGACTGTGGGCCTTGAGTTTGACATGTCTGCTTTAAAGTAACATTTCCTTTCTGTTTATTGACTAGCTTAAGTGAGTGCTACTTTTCTTGGACAGGACTTAAATTCGAAGTAACTGTGCTTTCCTTGAGTTAAATACTTTGTTCTTTTCACACTCCTCTAATGTCTATTTTAAACTCTCTTTCATTTTCAGTTAATTTGTAGTTCAGTGCTGATGACTTCTGCTGCTTAAAGTTCATTCCCCTCACATTCACTCCATTGACTGTGAATTAAAGTGATTACTCTCTCAGTACATCATGTTCACACTGAGTATGGTGCAGCAGTACCTGAACTTGTAGTCCAAAGGGAGACTCAGACCTAATCTGTAGTCTCCCCTGCTTCTGGAGATTTGACTTTCAAGGTCTCTGACAGAGCAGCTGCGATTGCTGAATATGTGGCCCACAAACAGCAGCTTCCCTCTGAGGTACATCTGCAACAGTAACACATTTACTTCAACAATATTTACACAGCTTTGCAGTTTTCAGAGTGGAATTGTATAAGAACAAGACTGTGTGGTTTTAGACTGCAGAGAAGTGGTCTGAGGATCTTTCATTGTAATGGACATTTACGTCATCTGGGTGATTTCAGATTTCACAATAGAGGAACTTCTACTGTGTGAACGCAGCTTCTGGTCAATCACAGCAGCTGACATTTCATGTGTTTGACATGACGTCTTCCCATTGAATTTAATTAGTGTTTTGCTGGTGATTGATGGATCAGTAGCAAAGACACCCAGGAAGTCACCATGGGGCTCGAGGGAGGATCACAGAGGCAAGCATGAGGACAAAAAATTAACATATATACGAACTTTTAACATTACTATGATAGTAACTTGTGTTTTTAGATGTTGTAAATCCCAACTATGTATGTTTATTTTCTTTGCCAATCTTTAAATTTACTTTAATATCTATCCATTCATCATTTTGACAAACACAGAAGCACATTCAGTGCGAGACTCATCCCCCCACGTTGCACCACAGAGCGCCACAGGAAGCCCTTCCTGCCTGTTGCCATTAGACTTTATAACTCCTCCTCGAATATCACTGCTCCATCAGGTCCTGGGGAATAAAACCTCACTGTTTTACTCCTGTGATATTGTTGACAAGTAAATACACAAATGTAATTTCCACAAATCATCCTTACTGACAAACTGTACCTACTGTCAATCTGACCGTCGGACAAATGCTGCTTTGACAGGTTGTGAATTGTTGTGGTCTCTGAGTTCAAGACACACCATGTCAAACTGACGGGTCAAAACAGCCATTTCTTCTGGTTGTTAAAAGCTTCCTCCTCTCTGCTTTCCCTGTCATGGATATATTCACATTTTTAGTGTAGATATTGTTAATTGTTAATACTGTGTATACCTCAACTTCATTCAGAGTCTCATTTCCACTTAATTTTTACTTACATTTCCTTCATAAAGAAGTTAGAATTTATTAATTAAAGGATCTGCATGTTACAATCTGCTTACTTAATTTTCATGCTCTTTTGATTTTTTTATTTTAGTTGTATTTATATTATTTTTATTTTAACATTTAATTTATTTTACTAAAATTAATGCTACTGTCTATTCTAATGTTTTCATCTGATACTTCCGACTGCTATACTGTGTATAAGAGCAACTAAAACAACCTAATTTGCCTTTGGGCATTAATAAAGTATTTCTGGTTCTGATTATCTAGCCTATTAATAAACTGTAAATGATGGCTGAACCTACATGGCATCAGCCATTTTAATAACACGGGAGATTCTGGGACCCTCTATATAATTCTTAAAATTAATGCTGCGATACTGTGCATGTCTTAACCTACTCACAGACTGAGAGAACATGGTGATGTGGAACTTAAATAATCAGTAAATCCTTAATTTAAAATAACAATGGTAATTAAAAAAGGGTGTGAAATTTAAAAATTTGTCCCTCTCACAGTGAGAGCAACAGGATGTATTATTGTTTTAGACTGTAGCCGTTTTTTTTTTTAATCAGGCTGTAAAGGTGCTTATGATGGCTGGAAAAACATCTTTTCCTCATCCACCGTCGCTAAGGTGACAACTGCCTGCAGTCAGCCTCAAGTGGACACAGTTTTAGGCCCTTCAGCACAGGGTGAGTGTCAGGGTACACCCTGAAACGATTGTCAGAAGATAGCAGGGCCACGTAGAGAGAAACACAACCATTTACACATACACATCTAAGGGTAATCTGGAGTCACCAGTCAATCTGTGAGGATGTTTTTAGTCTGTGGAGGAGACTGGAGTGTCCAGAAAGAACCCTGCATGCAGACTTCACAGAAAGGTCCTGAACAAAACTTGGTTAGAAGCAGCAACCTTCTTGCTGTGAGGCATGCACACGACCAGCCCACCCATTCAATGTCTAGTTTTCCATCAGTCATCCTAAATGCTGAAGAAAACATTACAGCAAGGGTTCCCTGCAGAATAAAATCAATACAAAATAACATCTACAATACCAATATCTTTTATAAAGAATTAAGAATCAATAAGTAATTTCAAGGCTAAGCCAATAACTTTTTTAATGAGTTTGTTCATGGAAAATAAGAAACTTTAGTTGTCCCTGTCATGAGCTAATGCAGAGTTAGTCCTTGATATGGTAAAATAAATAAAAAAAACTAAACTAACAGAAAAAATATTTGACTTTGGCTTCCACATAGAGCTAATTACCCCTCAGTGCTTGTCAGCCTACATTGCTTTTAAAACAAATGTCCTCTCAGAAAGGTCAGCACCTCGCTGCAGCCTTCAAACACCACATCCTCCTGACTGATCCTTTTTTTCTGCTTCAGGACAGCACTGCTGCCACCCAGTGGGTGACAGAAAAACTGCAATGAACAGAGCCCGCAGCCTCAGGAACAGATGATAGATGAGGAACTGATGTATTGAAAAGCAGGTAATAGGAGTGATTTTAGAGAGGAGTATTCTGACGGGGGGACCAAGAGGAGAATCAGTGACAGTCGTATTTCTGATGTGGAGAAAACCTTGGTGTTATGGAGGGACTGCAGATGTCATTAACTTTATGGGAGTTGGGGGAATGTTTAATTGGGTTAAGGACTTTTTAAATGCAAAATCGATCCAAGGAAAGGTCAGTCCAGGATTTTCTTTTGGATAATGGAACCCTTCAGGTGAGTGTGAGGAGATCCTCATTATTTTCTATGAGGATAAACATTTGTAAAAACATCAGCATATATGGGGAGATTGCTGTTAACAGATTGTAAGGGAATTTGGAAAAGAGGCAGAAATCATGAATACAGACTTTGAAAAACAGGAGATAGCATAAGGCACATTGCACCTGCAGTCTGCCTGCAGTGGGTTTACTGACCAGGACCATGCCAGGAGCAGCGTTGTGTCTCTGCTGCAGCAGGAGGCTCTCCTCCTCACAGCCAGACTTCCTTGTTGACATCTCATACCTCAGCAGGCGAAATGAATCCATCTGGCACTAAAATGCAACAAGAACTTAGTTAGATTAAAGATTAGATTAGATAGAACTGTAATATTATACTTGTAAGAGTCGTTGGGTATAAACAATGCTTTAAATCTTTTTGACAGCAGTGACCTTCAGTGTTGTCTGCTTGAGGCTGTGCTGTTCTTAAAAAGTGAAGCAGCTTTAAAATAGTTTTGGTGCCGAAAGTGAAGTCCACCACAGCTACTGTGCTACTTTCTCTCTCTGATGCCTTATTATGCAGTTTTTCGTGATGATTAAGTGCTGTACAACGGTTTTGAAAGTTTGTAGTTTGACAAGTTAGGCAATTCTTTCATTTCAAGATTTCCTAAACATAAGTTGTGAAGATTAAAATAAAAAAGGGCTGATTCTGAAAATTTGCCTGCATTTTAAACCATAATTGTTTTCTAGCCGGCATACTAGCAACCAACCACTTCCTCAGTCACTCTTCTCTAGCTAGGAGATAAAGCAAAGCAAACTCATCAACTGTAGAAAGAACTGGACCAAGTCATGCAATGTCATTCATGTGATCATCCAAGGAGCATCTGAATGTGTTGATGTGTTGCAATGGACTCTACCATAATGTTTAAGCCAACTTTAGCTCAACCTAGTCACATGTAAAGGGCCATATTGATGTGGGACTGAAGGCCATCTGACCAATTGCATATCCATGTTAACCTGGCACACCATATGAACTGTTCAGTATATTTCACTAGTCCATCTAAGAAACAGCCCATAGGAAGTGTTTGGGGAGAGCAAAACCTTTCAGAGGCTGTCAAGCAGATGATTGGAGGATCTTTCCATCAGTTACATTTATTACAAGCCAATCAGATAAAGTAGTAGGCGGGTGCTTCAAAGAACAAACTCATCAAAACATGTAGGAAGTGGAGCAAAAATATTCTTACAATAGAGAAGTTTGTAGTGTTGGTATTTGTTTAACATTTAATAAAGAAATGTGTTCCAGATTTGATAAAAGTTCTACTGAAGCTGTTAGCATCAACGCCAATCCCTGTATGAGCAGACACTTCCTGCTGTTGTCTCACTCTGGGTTAAGCTCCTGCCTCCACAACCTCAAAAGGGATACGTGGTATGGATGGATGAATGGAGGCAGGTAGGGCAAGTTGCTAAGAGCAAGAAGGTTGCAGGATCTATCCCCATGTTGGTCAGGGCCTTTCTGTGTGCAGTTTGTTCTCTCTGTGTATGCATGGGTTCAGGTTCTTTCTAAGTACTCCTGCTTCCTCACACAGAAAAAATATGCTAAATAGGTTAACTGGTGACTCCAAATTGCCCTTAGATACAAGTGTGACCAGAGTGAACAGCTGTCCGTCTCTCTGTGTGGCCCTGCAATCGGCTGGCAACTGGTTCAGGGTCCACGTTGCACCCCACCTCTCCTATCAGCTGGCTCCAGCCCCCCACAATCTCAAAAGGGATAAATGATACAGCAACTGGATGGATGGACGGATGGATGAATAATTCTGTCTGAGAATGGGGAGGATCTAGAAAAATCTTTTACCTTAACATCTGAGTAACAACTTTCTTCAAGCACAGTGTTCTCTGTGTGCAAAGCTGAGATCATAATGTTTGTTCAAACTTTAACATGTAGGAGTGTGGACAAAACATGCAATTGCTGTGTTTTTGTCCCAAGCGGTGTTTTTATGCAGCAGTACCTTGAGTTGTGATTGTCTAAGATGTGCCCTCAGCAAAAGAAGTTTAAAACCACTGGCTTAGGTTACCAACATTAAAGAAACCATCTGTGTTCTGTTATTGTGACACCTGAGAACATGGCATGGTCCTGTGCTTGTTCCTCCTCCTGTAGAGTTGCTCCAGCACCACCTGGTCTTGTGTTGGTTGTGTGGAGTCATGCTGGGCAGAATGAGAGACACAAACCACCAGGATCTGCTGACTGTGCTGAGGCTGGCCCGTGATGAAGGCATCATACTCCACGTCCGTCAAAGTTGGCATCAGTGTAGCACTGCAGCAGCATCTCCTGCTCCCTCTCTCCCCCATCAGGGCAGATCTCAGCTGAGCAGGGCATAACGTGAGGGGGGTGGAGGGGGTGAGCGATGGTGTGGCTGGATGGCCGAAGACATCAGAAGGCTGCAAATCTGGACTATTAGAACAACCACAGATCTGGGTGAAAGCAGTCACAGTGAAGCTGTCTTATTAAAAAAACAAAACTTGGAAATGGTAATGAATGCTGTCCGCCTAAAAACAGGCACCGTAAAAGTTCTAAATGGTCACGCCTTTTAGTCATTGTCTTCTCTCGAGTTACACATTAGCATGAATTTTCAGAGGTCTGATCAGAGCATCACTGGCCCCCTCTCTTGTTTTGTCTTCTTGTTTCAATGCCAAGATCAGACTCCAGAATTGATGGATGCTCAACTTGAGCAGTTGGTGACCAGAATCTGTAAGGACTTCAGGCATCAACCGTCAAGTAAGACCAGAGGCTGGCAACACTAGAAATGCTATTACACAGCAAAAACTCAGATCTTATCAAGTGTAATCGTCTCATTACAAATCAGAAATATCCATAACACTCCCTCAATTCGATTCATTTGATTAGTCCGGATGGTTACCTTGTTACAAGGAATAATAAACTAGAATAAGGCATTGAGTTTTTTGTATTTATCAGAAAATATCTGCCAATGAAACAAGCAAAGTAGTGCTCCATTTGTCATCTCACTGGCAGATATTTGCACCTATTACAAGCAATTTAGGCTCCATTTTTAGTTTAGTTGTTAAATATTAAAATAAGTTGTAAAGCTGTCCATGTCAGGCAATTTTGGTTTACAAAAAGTCTAGTGAGATTTTCCGATCTAAATTAGGTAATTAAACTTCCTTAGACTTCCTTAGACTGGGGTTCTGACTGCGACAGGGCCATAGATTATTTGGCTCTGGGCTGTAGAGAAACAAAACTACTTAATTTCATTAGCCTTCTTGAATAACTGAGACCAAAAGAGTGCTTTATTTTGAGAGGATGACCAGATCCGAGCTTGTCCGTCTGTGTAGCAAGTCTACTCAGTCCTTACACTGAAATGATACAACCAGAGATAAAGTGCCCAAGCACTTCTCCACCTGTGCTCTGGATGAAGCTGTAATAACGTCTGTCTCTGTGCCATGTTTGTCACTAGAGGATATTTTAAGCACACAAGAGTGCTCAACTTTAATGTGCAGGAGAACTTAATTCAGAGGTAAGCTAATAAAATACCCATCAATAATCAATAGCAACAACAGATCAGCTCAATCTGATGACCAGTGAGTAGATCATGCACCATCAGGATTGTGTGAACCCAGTTTTACAGCATTTTTCTTCATGCTTAGATGGTTTGGTGGTTTAACTAGTTACCTAGTCAACTGGTGACTTTTAGCTGCCTGTGATCCTAAATGTCACCGTTAAGCAGCTGATAAAAACAGAGTGAGTACTAATTAATTTCTCTTTGTTAGAACTATTTTACTGTGGTTTTGGGCTATTGTCGCAGAGGGACTATTATGACTTGTTGATATCATGCTGTTAGCATTAGCATCAAGCTAACATGCCCATCATCATAACATTTGAATGAACATACAAATGTAGTGTATTACTGTAAATATAGCAAGTTTCTTTACAGTCTCCTATCCTTTGTGATCTAGCGTAGTCGTATAAGTGGTCAAGTACTGCTGTGTAGGCTGTCCTGCCTGTGGGTCAGATTTGAGTATAAATCCATCTATGATGTACGTGATTATCTAACCTGACACAGAGATCATCAGCACAGACAGAAAAGTCTTTCAGTGTGACCTCATCATAAGTCACAACTTCCCCTTAACATGTTTGACAAAATGAATCATACACCTGCTTAAACTCTATAGTAGCAGAGCTCAGGCTCTTGAAGCAGATCAATAAACACAGTGTTCCTGCCGCTAATAGAAAATCAATCACAGGATTCAGTTTAAGGACATACAGACAGACGGGGTGAGTGATCAATAGATTTTAGAGCACTTAGTTTACATGCATTTACTTTGTATGATTAGCAATTGTGTCTTTGACTATAACCTTTAAGCCTTGTATTTACTCATGATGTGACAAAAATGCAGATAAGAGATACATGCAGATGCATGTAAAGTACCAATGTTACATGGTAATCAATATCCAAAATTTGATGGTTAGCTCAGGATTAGATTAAAATGAATACTTAACCCTATAAAGCCAATTGTATCATATTTGATACATACTTTTATAATACCTCTTTCTACTAAATATGATCAACAAATTACAAAAAAAACATCTGAATACAATCAGATACATGATAAAAATGTCCTCAAATGGATTATAAGTTGCCAAAAACACCTAATGTATCAAATGAGACACGAAAAATCTATATGTTGATTTTATGGACATTTTGTTTTTTATGGATTTTAGCAGAAAGTGAAACAAACATTTCAGCTAAAAAAATTAGAATTTTCTGGCTATAATCTATGGTCTTTGGCTTTAAAGGGTTAATTGCATCTTTAAAATTGTATAACTTAGTATTTTTTGTTTTGTTTTATGCGTGCGTACTGACAAAGTGAACAGAGAATTAAAACATTAATGCAATTAAATGCGTTTCAAGTTGTTTAAATTATTTAATGTTAAGTAATGAACTGTAACCTATCAGCGTATAATCAAGTTGGTTATGTGAAATAATTAGCAAAAAATTGGCTCACAAAGTTCTGTAATGTCAAAGCCATTATGACATTATTGTGAGGTGTTACTTACAATTAGTTATTTCATTCTTTTCTTTGGTCTGAAATAAAATATTAGTCTGTAAAGCTGCTAAATGCTTCACCTTGTACTACATGCTAACTCTGACTGCTGTTCTTTAGTCCTGAGTCTGCCATGCCAAACCTCCTCGGTATCCAAGAAAGACATCAGACAATTTTAGTCGCATCTCTAATTGTGATGACTTTAATTTGACATGTCAAATGTTTGGACTGGCACGCTGGACTCATGTCAAACATAATGGCTCTGTGTCACTGTTGAGTGTGCACCTTGGCAACTTGATGCGGGTGTTCGAAGGTCTTTGAGCTGGTGCTGACAGATGTCTGTGCAACTTCTGTAATTCCCTCCTGCCATCCTTCAGCTGGACTAGTTCAGCATCTGCTCGCTCAGGTGGGTTCAGGGAGGGCAGAACAGCTGACTGTACCTCCTTACTCGGCCTGGTCCTCAGCAGGGCATCTGGCATCCGCTCCACGCCAGGACACTTGATCCCTGAAGGAGAGGAGAAGGTCACTCGGGAACGAACACGGACACCGAGTGACAGAAGTGACCGTGAACAAGATCCTGACTGAACTGCTCAATAATGTTGAGTGAGCAGGATGCTGTGATACTGTAACATTCAGCTGTGGTGGGTCAGACTGGGTCAACTTTTGTTGACATGATTATTACTTTTGTTTATTCTCAGTTTTGTACCTATAGCTGAACGATAATACAGCAGCCAGTCACTGGCGATGTTTTGGACTCTCTGCTGAAGCCTCTTCAGCTGTCTGCCAGCACGCCCTCCTCTTCTGCACTGAGCTGTTGGCTCCTCTGGCTCCTCTGCCTCCCTGACCATCTGGAGGGGAGCACACAGAAACATGCCCTTTATCATTGCCCATCATTACATTATTAGATTGTAGTATATGATGTCATTCAACCTACAGTATTCAGCATGCTCCTTTACACAAAGCTACTCTTGAGGTCACTTTCATTTAGAGGTGTAGTGCAACCACTCAGCAAACAGAGACAATGGCTCACAAACTTACAGACCAAAAGGTCCCAAGTCCTGCAAAATCAGTTGTCTATGCTTCTAATGTCGTTAGAAGGGGCTTTGGGAGCAGGAGAACAAAGCACCCTTTACTAGTGGTGTGCGATATGACGATATTAAATCGTTAAGGATTATAACGTGAGGATGATCTCATAAAGCAGAAAGATCGTCAGATCGTCTGTGTGGGCGCAGAGACTTTGACGCACACCCGACTAACCAATCGTAGCACATGACGCGCAGTGCATGGTGGGATCTCCTGTTTGGTTATGTAGCGTGAAGCCATGGCGGAAAGAGAAAAGGAGAAAAAAGCTTGAAGATGTCTGAACAAAAATCTGTTCTAAAGCAGCTGTATTATTCACTCAGGTTATGGACATTGCAGTTAGATAACATTTGTTCTAAATTGTTGCACTTTAAGAGACAATGTTGATATTGTTGTTCATTACCTTTTATGTTTACATTTATTGCACATTTTTTATAAAAACTGCACTATCTAAATTAAAACTTGTTCAGAAAGTTTATTTGGCTTAAAGAGGACATATCATGCTTGTTTCTCCTTTTCACTATGCCAGACTAGGATGCCTGTAAAGCATTTCTGCCCTCAGTACAAGTCATTTAGTTCCTTCATTGCCCCACAATAGCGTTCTCAATATCCTCATTTTAGGCCATTATCAAGCGCTTGTTGAAACACTTGGTCTCAAGGATGACCTGAAGTTACCTCGCAACGTCTCAGCTCTTTGTGCTCTGATTGGTCAGGTCTATCGGGGGTAGAGCCAGCCTGTCCTTCTTCTTCTACTGTATTTTCCGGCAGGCTCAAGGCAGCGACCGCGTATTGAGTCCCCCTACAGGCCAGAGCTGGTAATGCTAGGGAGTTTTATACCCCTGCTGCTGGATGTGTTCCTCGGTGAGGGTTTGGGGCTGACGGACATCACAGAGGAGGAAGTGTTTTATCAGATTACTCCAATAAAAAGAAAGGTACCTCGTGTCATCACAACGTTTGAAATCTCGCGGACATCTCGCAATGACCTATTTTCAGAGGCATCAAATCTCGTTCTAGGATATCAGAAAAAATACAATATCTCATTTTTTGAAAATTAAGTAAGGTCTTGTTTTCAAATGTATTATATTATATGTAAGTATTAAATCATGCATCAGCATGATATGTCTCCTTTAAATTGTCTTTTTTTCTTTTAGGGTTTTACATGTGTTATATGTTAAACATAGGGAGAAAATGGTCAAACATGCAAATTAGTCTAGAAAAATCAACGTAAAAAAGAATTGTGATAAAATCGTGATCGTGATTTTATTTAAAAAAAAAACGTAATATGATATTTTTGCCATATCGCCCACCCCTACCCTTTACTAAACTCTATGTTTATGGAGCCCCTTTAAATGCTCTGATTCTTACTTCCTGAAGTTCACCTGTGCCCTTAGTTCTTGTTTGTGGTTGCTTGTTGTCACTTTGTTTCTTGTTTTATCTTGTACATATTGTGCATATCTTACATATTTTATTCCTCAACTTATTTTAATTTTTACTGAAAAGTTTAATTCCTGCTATTCAATTTTTGCTTCGGTTCTGTTTGTATGTGTAGACAATTTGTGTGTATCCAGTCTGTGCTCAGAGAGTAAAGTAAGCTGGCGTCAAATTCCTTGTATTCTGATTCTGTTTATGATGTAATAGCTATATAGTCTCCCCCTACATGTGTGCAGACGCCGTGACTGTTTTACAAATCCACTCCACAGTCTACAACCCCTCCTCCCCACTCTATTCAAACAAAGTTTGGGCCGCCAATCAGTGCAGACTCATTAGTATATCCTCCTCATGCTCTCAGATCCAAGCATTTCAAAAGGGGAGAGGAAAAGAGCTACATCAAGTCTCTACAGAGATGAATATTTTCTTGTTTTTCATTGAACTTCAATCAAATTCTTGCTAAATAGACATCAGCGACATGATGTAAACAGTCAAACACAGCAGGACACAAGACCTTTAAGGCACATTCACAGTGAGAGCATTAGTGCGTAGTGGTGTTTCACTGTGAAATACTGAAGTCCATGAGGGCTCTACTGTGAACCTCTCGGCAACAAATTATGCACTTCCCATAAGTCCGTATATCTGCAGAACCTCTTGTGGACTTACCCAGAGTTCATTATAGAAACTGATGATGTGAAGGACATGAAGTGATTATTAATTCACCCAAGTATTGACATGATGAGAAAACGTTAAATGACACGAAACTTTACATTGTTTCACTTTTGTGGTTGTCTTTGCCACATGTGAAGAGTTATCTGTGTTATATTGTCATTTACGAATTCAATGTTTGATTTTGACTTTTAATATTGTGCTTCAATTAATAAGTATAATAAATACAAAATATTCGACAGATCATTTCAAATCCATTATCCAAAGCAAAACCTGTGCGTGCATGAAGAGAACATGGAAACTCCACATAGAAAGGCTCCGACCGATCTGAGAGCAGAATCAGAAACTACAGCACCACCATACAACCCACATACATCCTAAACAATGCTTATTCAAAAACAAAGAAACAAAAAGTAATCCTTGTTGTACACTATTAATTTCATTCAACATTATAGAACAACATATAAAAGAAATCTCTTACAGGTGTTAGAGACAGGATGGGGTGGGATTTACACTGTAGAATCACAGCGGGGTCTTTTTTCTTTGCCTTCAGAAGAAGCTCTTGGGAGAACTCGGAACAGAACTTTTCTTTTGTCTGCAAACATGGCTGTTAAAGCAGAGAAATAAAGACTGTGAGTTACAACCGACCAATTATGAGTTTTATCTACATCGTTACTTTGTCTTTTTCTCACTCTTGACTTTGGTCGGTAAATGCTCGGCAGGGCAGAAAGAGGAAGTTGAACACTTTTGCCATTACACTTGAAGCAAAGCACAGCATAGGTGCCACTGTGCAGCCTCACTGTGATGAGATCGGACACCTGAAAACACAAGAAGACATTCATCTTTAGACCACCTTGTTACACCAACAGTCAAAAATAATATGATCTGCATTCATGGTTGTTGCAAAAGCTTGTTGTTGCCAAAAAAGGGTCAAATAAAAAATTCTTTGGTTTTGTCAGATGTGCGAAGCACGTGCACTGCATCATACATGACCTGTCCTTCTCTTTCCTTACAGGCTTCTTTCAGACTTGGTCCCATGACTCTCCTTAACACTGAATTTACTTGTTTAAATTTGTCTTTGGTGTGTTTCCAGTGCGACATGCTGCTTAGCTGATGCTGAATAATTAAGACACTATGATGTGTTCCAACTAAGCGGTCCATCATAGTTCAGAGCAGTTTGGTTTAGTCTGGTGCAGTAACCTCTGATCTTCACTGTGCTCTGCACCAACCAACGAATACTTGAGTGCAGCTTGTCTGTCCCCTTCTTCAGGACTGCATAAGCTTGATATCCAAGCAGCAAATTAAAGCCCATATGGAAGTGCCAAAAACTTATGGAGTGTCCAAAATGGCTTTGGTCTAAATATATAGTAAATCTAAGTGCTGTCACTGTTCAGGCAATGTTTGTTTAATCTCACTACTGTTTTAATTTTACTGAGAATTTCTGGTAATGTAGATACAGATATATAAGTGATATGGATACAAATCTGTGTGGTGTTATTGGTCAGACAACCATAATCACAGCCTCAACTCAGCTTCTCCACCTGTGAATAAGTTGATGTGACTTTAAGCTGAGACGACATGTACAAAATGGCAGCATCCGTGGATGTGCATCAACAATGGCCCAAAGGCTCCTTTGATAATCAAATGACTGATGTCAGATGTGTTGGATATGTCCAATTCTAGGTAGGATGATTAGTCTCTGTCATACTTTTTACAGCTTTGTATGTGGAAATACAAGAAATTGCAGACCATATTGAACCAAACTGAACTAAAATATTTGGTGGAAATGTATAAAAATACATCATTAATGAATAAGAACTGAGGTAAAGAAGAAAAAAATACTGATGACGCACAATCATTAGAGTTCATCCTTCTGATGAACACTTGAATTTAAACATTTGCCAGAGTAGTGTGCCTTTACCTATTCATCTATTTATTCATGCACCATTTAAAAATGTGCAACTGATGCAATTCTCATTACATACAATTCTTATTTATTTATTTTTTTACATTTATGAATGTCTTTTTTTACTTTGAGCAATTTTGCAATCTTTGTCCTCATGTCTGACAAAAAAACAGGATGTTCTGAAAAGACTTTCAAAACCATATTTCAAAGGTCAAGGTTACTATGTCTTATGTTCAACCCCAACCTGACCAACCTGACCAACTCGATGGACTGTTCAATATAATTCACTGAGCCATATGGGGAAAAACATAGAAAGTGTCCGGGAATGAGCAGCACCGTTCAAAAGCATATTTGGCAGGTGATTCACTCAATCACATTCATAGCAGGTGAATCAGATAAAACAGCAGTGCTTCTGTGGTGTAAGGGCAGAACCAATTAGTAGAATAAACCCAGAGGGAAAATGTTGGAAGTGAAGCAAAACTATACGTCTACTGGGAAGTTTGTAGTGTTGTTATTTGTTCTTCAATTAATACAGAAATACAGTCCAGATCTGACAAAACTGCTACTTGAAGCTGTTAACATCCATGTTAGTCTCTGTACAAGCAGCCTCCTTCTGCAGTTGCCTCGCTCGCTCCTCCTTCAAAAGACAGACTGGAGTTTGGTCATGTGGATCTGTTAGGTTACAGACACTGAACCAGGTGACTCCATCTGCAAAGCAAAGTTAGTTCAGGCTTGCTTATGAATACAATCTCTTAAAAACACTTTTGAGGATTTTCTTCAGTCTTTGCTGAACTGTTGTCCACTCTGGCTTAATGTTAAATTATTACATTTATCTTGACCTTTAATGTCAGCTTTATAAAGTCTTGGGTAAATCCCTCGATCATATAACATCTAAGAATCACATGAGTATGCCGACTCATGATGCTGCCACATATTAGATCTAGTTTGTGTTTCGAACTAGCTCTTAACTTAATAATAATCAACTGTGCAACCATCAGTTTATATGCAATTTCATCTTTTGCTGTGAGAGGCGGCACCTGTATAACAGTCTCCGTCGGTGTTTGGTGCTCCCGCCAGCTCCACTCTGTAGTCACATTTCCATACTGATCAGACATGAACCCTCCATCCTGGTCCCACACAGCTGTGACAGTAGAACTGGAGGCAAAGACAATTGAAAGTCACATTATCCATATTATTTAAGTTTTAACATGTGCCTCATTATTTGTGAATGACCATGTAAAAGCATCCAGCGTTTTTGTTTGTTTGTGCTGAAAGATGAGAGAATTTTAATTTTGATCTTGTGCATCCTCCCCTACCATGTGGGTTCTTTAATTTTCAAGAGTAACACATTATTAGGAATATTCTCCTTACTTTCGGAGGATTGCATATATATATCAAATTTCTCTTGTTTGAGTTTTAACCTCACCTGACTGTGCCTTGCCCAAATGCTGTGATGGTAGCCAGAACAACAGGACACTCACTGTCACTGAACACGTTGGTGTAGAAGCCTCCACAGGGCAGACCTGATCCACTCTGACATACAGCCATACAACCTGAAGGGTAGCTGTGGGGACAGGGTAAAGGGACAAAGGTGAACTAAAGTTAAAAATGTGCTTTGGATCATTTCATAGACATAAAAAAAGAAGGGACATATTCATCATCAGCATTTGTATTTAAAAAAAGATGTATTTATTAACCACTTGAAGCAGTTAAATAATTTTGGCTAACTCACTTGTAGAATAGCATTTTCTTCCATTCATAGCTGATGGTATAGTGAATTTTGCTATTTCTGATATATCAAGCATATCTGGCATGGGTTAACCTCATATGAATAAGGAAATTAAAGTTACGTTAATCTGAAAAAAAAAAGTTTATCAGAAGTCATCTTATGTTTTAAGCCAACTATCCAAGCTGCTGTCACAATCAGCAGACAGCTACAGACGCCACATTTCACATTTATGGTAGCGCTACAATATCTGCCCTAGGATTTGTCAGTGGATTGTTATGACTGAAAAAACAAGGGAAGTATACTATATGAATAAAGAGCTGTCACTGATCCCATGGAGAGGCTTCTGTCGAGGCAGACACTGCTGCCTCACTTCTGATGTCTGAGGCTTCCTGTTGACCACAGTTTTAGGCCGGGCTGTCCTTCTTGCTGTCCTGTCCACTTTGGCTTTAGTGTGACCATACCGACGCTGTGTCCCCAGCTGGTTCAGGTCTGTCTGAGCTGTCTGTGGTTTTCTAGACATGGAAAAGTTAAGATTTAATTGAAGAACTGATCAGAAGAACTGTAGAGTTGTAGTAGACATTTGTTAATTTAAACAGATTGTATGTGATCGGTCTTGGTGTTGTACAAAACTGTTTGCAGGTAAATACACTGATGAAATAAATGTTTACGCCTCTTCATTCAAACAAGATGGGACTAAAATGTTTGTGGGGCGGGGTCAGACATCCAATATCCCTGATATTTTTGTTGCTTTAAAGATAATTTGTTATTCTGGGAATATGAAGTAGGTCTGTGGGTTATGTTAAAAGACAATGGACTTATCTTTCACAAAATAACAGAAAAGTATTGAATGTCATACCAAGAAAGACTTATTTGCAAAAGACTATCAGAAATTATATGAATTAGCCAACCTTTAAAGAAAATTCTACACGTTTTCCAAGGTGCGTCAGTTCTCATAAGTTCATTTTGAACTAACTTAAAAAGTTTTGCCTTTTTTTAAGAAACACTTAATATGGGATTTGTGTCATCTCGTAGTAGTCATGGTTAGCAAATCGGATTGATCCATCTTGCCAGGCACCAATCTACAATGATCGTGCACGTCCCAAAGCAGTAAAGCCAAATCCCAACCTTTAGAGCAGGAAGAGGTAGGTAGGAGCTACAAGGGAGACGACAGCAGGAAGTGACTGCTCCAACAGACATTAGCATAGATGCTAACAGCTTCAGGAGAAATTTTGTCAGATCTTAACTGTGTTTCTTTATCAAACAAAGAACAATCAACCCTGAAGGTATTTCTCATTAGAAAGGATATTTTCACCTCACTTCTGACATGTTTCGGCGTGAATTTGTTCCAAATGGTGGCTTTTGATTTGAATTTAACACCCTGACAGCAGTACCCTCTTGCTTCATTATCTGACTGGCCCATAATGAATGTGACTGACAGGACGATTATCCGATCACCTGCAAGATATGCTTTTGAAAGGTCCTGAGCACTTTCCCAAAGGACTTGTGAAGTATATTCAGTGGTCTATCTTGTGTGTCAGGTTACATTACAATTGAGTTAAATTAAGTGAAACTAATTTTAGAAGAAAGCTGGTTAAGCTAGGTTATGGAGAACAGGATCTTTTAACAAAAAGAAGCAACTTTTTTATGACAAAATTTGGACACAAATCTTTTCTAGTTATCGGAAACTTTAAAGGACAACAATTTTTAAAAACTACAAGACATTTCGGCCTGAATTCATAACATTAATTGTGTCATGGAAACATCTGACTAGCCAGTGGTCCTGTTTGAGAAGTCCAGGATTGCTGAAGCCGTTTGGATTCACTACCTGGGACTGGAAATCATTGAGTACAATGAAAATAACATACGCCAAACTTTATGCTGATTCATCAAATACTGATGGTCCTAAGTGTTTGATGGACTAATTAACAGACATTTCTATATCCAGTCTAAATTGCTCATCAGATCAGACGCTCTGCAGCACAGCCCCCCTCCTCACACACATTTTCTGAAGGTTAAATGCAGCAGCAAATGTTAACAACCCACTCAGGATCTCTCGCCGCCTGGAGCCGCTCCACCACCCACTGACACAAACTGATCCGCTGTGGCTCATCACGGGGGGGACGCCTCGGCTGGATGATCCAACCTGGACACAAATCACATCCAGCTGGGGCAGGAGGGACACAGGACTGAGACAATCAACTGCAGAGACAGCAGCCATCATGAGCACAGAACTTGAGCGTGGTGTCTTACCCGCATCTTTGCCGCTGTCAGAGGGGAAGGAGAAAGTGAAGGTTGAGGAGCTGTGAGCTGTTGGAGAATGCGAAAAGAGAACAGCATCAGCACCATGAAGTCGAACTGACCACTTTGCCTTTCATTGATCCCCTTTAAACAATTCGAGTGTGAAAATGAATCTTGGTAGCTCTGTAAACTGGTAAACAAAACATCAAACAGCAGAACATCCATCCTCAGCCAAAAAGAGCCTTATCACATATTCCAAACCATCCTCTCGCTTCCAAAACTTCAAAAGACAGAAGCTGTCCCCACACCAGACTTTCAAGGTCATAAGAATTTTTTAATGACTCTTCCCTCTCAGTCCTTGTTTTTTATTATCCCTATGACTTAAACGTAACATTTAGTACTGGAAATTGATCCAAGACTATATGCATCTTTCACTTTTATTATGATTATAATGCAACAGCAAAGTATCTATTTTATTCAGTTTATTCAAAATGGGATCATTCAATCAGTTAATCCTTGAAAAAACAGCTGTGTAATCATTTTGGGCTTTTGGTTGTCCATCTGTATAAGTATTATTTTAGAGAGAATCGATGTTTGTGGTCTTAAGGTTGTGATCTTAACAGAGCGGTGCAGGAATGAGTCCAAACACATGGAAGTGAATTGGAATTTAGCACTCCCAAGCTCCCAACTCCCTCAAAGTAAATGGGATTTCAAATACTGTTTTCTGATAAGTGCCTGAAATGAGAGTTGTGGTGAACACAGGCACATGAGATTTCAGTGTTAAATGGGAATTAATAAAATGTATATAATGTTGCCTGCTTCTGAATCTGACAGTGCTGTGTGTATAAAATGATGGTTGTTAACTAACTGCTAACAAAGACAACACAAATGGCCAGGGAATCAAAAAGCAAGTATTTCTGGTTGTTTTTTTTAATAATTAATTATTCATACACTATTGCCAAAGCCATGGGGCCAGCGTGGTCAGGTCCCTTGATTATGCAGAGACTTTCACACAAGTGGGCACAATTAAATGTTGAACAGTGGAAATACAGTCGATTCTAAGTTTAAGTACCATGTTGCATTTCCACAATAGCTTTATCCTCTCACCAATCATGTGTAAGCTTAAAACATCTCAGGTTAGTTTGTTAAGATTATTACAAAGAGAAGGACAAGAAAGTTTCATATCTTTTTGTTTGCTGCAGAGCTAATTATCTGCAATGATCCAAAACACAGTGAATAATCCCATACACTTTTAGTAGACTTGAAGTTGAGCTAACTTCTGCATTGGCTTACAAAACACATTGCAAAAATCTATTTGCTTTGTGGATTTAATATCTCAATTGCGTGGTGCAGGAGTGAGTACAGAAAAACAGATGGATGTATATAGCTTTTCCTGGTTCCCAAGGCCAAAAGTCCAGAAGATATTCAGCTTTGATTTGCCACATAAAATGCACCTGATATTGCCCCTTTTTGAATCTAAAGCCTTAATATGTTTTTGAAATAATCTGCGAGGGAAATTTCTGCTATCTTGAGATCAAAACACACACTTCACAAACTTGTTTCCACTCATGTGGGATGCACAGCAGCAAACCCTTTACTGTTTGATATCAGAGCACTTGTTGAAATATTCAGTTTAAACTTCATTGCAGGACGGAGAGCTGAGAATAAGTGTGGCTATTTTGCATTGCTCCTCAGTGTGCTATTCCAATGTGCCTCAGCATGCGTAATACTCTCAGAAACAAGATCAAGACATGAGATTAACCATTTCACTCAACACAGTGCATCTTTTAAAATAGTTGTAGACATACTAATGAATCTCATTGATGGATATGCTCACAGAAAATAAAACTGGCTGTCACGTGTGTTTTAAGCATGCAATGGAGAAAAGAGCAAAGGATTCCTGCAGGAAAACGGGAAAATAATTGTTAAAAGCCAAGAGTAATTTGATGTTTATCAAAAAATGTCTGTCATAAACATACAGGAGTCTGATCCTCTCAAGATTTTGAAAATGAAAGAGGTTTTTCTTTAACAGTTATGCATAAGTTCTCATCATGTCTTCTGGGTCATTTTTTGGATGCTTCAATGAAAAAAAAGCACTTGAATCCTAGCATTGAAATGTTTCATAATATTCCTCATTGGTGTGTTCATTAAGTATAGTGGAACAATAAGAAAGGAGGAGCTGAATAATCCATCTAAAACTCTGGCCAGTATCTGAGCCGGCTGTGTAAAAAGCAAAACACCAGTTGAATGGCACACTCTGATTTTAAGGGTAATGAGTGCTGACACTCTGATTGGTTTGATCTATGTTACACCCAAAGCACACCAAAGTGTAATCAAGGCACATAATCTGTCCTGTTTACACCCTAAGCCTCACTTAGCACCAAGATCATGTGCCCGCAAAATACCCAAACATTTTTGCGCCACAAACTCTGACAACTCCCTTAACTCAGTCAAAATAGAGCCCCAATTGTAAAATGAAATAAGTAAAATTTCAACCAATATTTCCAAAGTGTATCTGGATAACTTTGCCAAACTCTGTCTTAAGAGTAGAAAGTGGTTTGATTTACCTGTATTGGGATTTTGTTTACGTTTTTTCATCCGTGGCTTTGCGCTAACTTGTTCTTTTCTCTCTGGGACGTCCACACTTCCACCAACAGAAGAGCCTCTCCCCTCCGCCTCACTCCTGTCAGAAGCAGAAACCTGCACATTGAAAGTCTGCGGTGCCTGGGAACTTTTTAACTGTCCTTTCCATTTTCCAGGTTGCCCTGGACTTCCAAAATAAACAGCCCCTGCTGTCAGCTCTTCCCAGGAGTAATTTAGAATATTGACCATCCTGTGAGGAATATGCCCCGCCTCTGTCCAGTTGTGTTGTGACAGTAGGTGAGCCAGTTCATTCAATAAGACAGGAGCTGCTCGCTTGTAGGCATCCATTAGGTTGTGGTCTTTTATTCTGAAGGAGATCTCAGGGGTCTCTTCTGTGCATGTTTCAGATGATGCTCTCTGAGGGAACTCAGCACTTTCATCTTCTTTGTTGTTATTTTCTGGACCACTGTGTTAGAAAAAGATATGTTAAGCACTAGACAGCCAAAAAAAAAAACAGTATTTTTTTATAACACTATATTTACCTTTGAGGATCTTCTGTTTCTTTGACTCCATTGTCCATAAAAGCATACAGTAGTTGGCTTCTTTTTCCTTTGACTTTTTTTTGTTTCGCTGGCTGCAGAGCGTGAAATTAAATTATTAGTCAAGGTCTTCATTGAATGCAAGAAAAATAAGGGGGTAGCATTTTCTCTACCAGTCTACCTAACCAAAGCATTATTTTTCATTGGAAACATCTTTATGTAAAACTTGAATGACTGCACTGTGGTTTAATGTCTCCACAAGCATACAAGTGTTAGACAGTGAAACTGCACTGGTGGGTCAAGAAGATGGGCCGTGTTTTTTTTATGGTAGAGATTGAGAAATCCTACAGGACAGAGATGAACATGAAGCAAGCAAAATTTGAGGGAAAATCAAAGTATATTTGACAAAAGGCCCCTACAATACAAATATTATATGCTTTTAGTTATTACTTTTCACCAACAGATGGTCCCACTGTCCTATTTTCATATCCCAAACACATTGCAATTTTCTGTTAGGTCGACACAAAAGGAGTAGGTTTTGCGAAGTGGGTAGTAACCACGGTTAACCTTATATGAAAGCTTTTGCCGTGTGAGGGCCGTATAGAGAGAAATCCATCAGGCGAAGCTAGGTTAAAAGCATTTTTTTTTACTTTAACTGGAGCAGTGTCTTTGGTGGTGTCCTTTTAGGACTTACTGGGCTAAGTGTGACTTTCCTTTCCGTCAGCACAGCACAACACATCAAAATGTACCACAGTAATTTGCCTTTATACATTGTCATTCAGATGCTATCCCTTACAGCATTTTACATTCGCAAAGATGTCTGATTAACATGTCCTGGCTAACAGAGTTTCAACTTCTGAAAATTCACAATTTTTTTTCATAAACAAACGTGACTGTAGCTGGTTAATATTTGATATCATTATCAGTATTGTATTTATATCACATTATTTTTTTATATCAATAATGTTGCACTTTTATGAGAATTTACCTCTTGCACCCCCTATAAAATGTACATCCTACTTTGGGACCTTAAAATGACCTTTACTTTTGATCAATCTATCTATCTATGTCTAGTAAATTTATAGAGAGATAGATATAGATAAAGATATATGTATACACAAACAGTCATTGATATTTGGACTTACAACCGCCTATAGGATGAAAAACAACCATGTAATGATGTTTGTTGTTTTTTGGTCAAAATGTTAAATGTTTTGAATTGTTTTTAAAATAAGAAAAGAATGACAGGGATAACCATTTCTCCACAAGACCCTCAGTGTCCTTATCAATGATGAATGATTGTTGTCAGGAATATTGATCACTGGTTGAAAAAAAAGTGTTACAGCCAACCCTGGTCTCCCCTAAAAGACCTGCCCACAGTACAAAACAGCACATCTTCCCCCGAGATGGACGCAGATCAGCACAGGACTGCTTTATACTCGTATTTACACCGCTGAAAATGGTCAAGGGTCTGATTCAACACGCTTTTTATGCGGAAATCAGGTCAAGTGCTCACTGAGAAACAAACTGACATTTACGTTAAGCGACGTTGTGGATCATTTGGTACGGGCCCACCTGGTCAAAGAAATACAAAGGAGCTTTAGTGGAGTCTGAAGAACTCATCGTTTCCTCGTAGTTCAGTTTCCCCGCAGACAAACTCGTGAGGTGCAGTGAAAACACAAAACAGAGACACGAAAAGCCCAAACAAAAGCCAACTTCAGCGATTAGTCCTCATGTCACTTTGGTGGACCTGCTCCGTCCGCCCAGTGCGCTGGGCTGGTTGCTAGGATGCACAGTCCTGTAGGCAGGTAAACCTACACCCGCGACATAGACCGTCAGACCTTCAGCAGAAAAATAGTTATGATGGTTTTCATCATGGGGGCATAAAATATCACATTTGTAAATCTTTAGCAAACTGCGACATCGCCAGCAGGCCAAATACACTCAACAAAAATATAAACGCAACACTTTTGTTTTTGCTCCCATTTTTCATGAGATGGACTTAAAGATCCAAAATTCATTCCAGACACACAATATTACCATTTCTCTCAAACATTGTTCACAAATCTGTCTAAATGTGGGATAGTGAGCACTTCTGCTTTGCGGAGATAATCCATCCCACCTCACTGGTGTGCCACATCAAGATGCTCATCAGACACCATGATTAGTGCACAGGTGTACCTCAGACTGTCCACAATAAAAGGCCACCCTGAAATGTGCATTTTTTTTTTTGCTTTATTGGGGGTCTGGGGACTCAGAACCAGTCAGTATCTGGTGTGACCACCATTTGCCTCATGCAGTGCAACACATCTTCTTCGCATAGAGTTTATCAGATTGTCAATTGTGGCCTGTGGAATGTTGGTCCACTCCTCTTCAATGGCTGTGCAAAGTTGCTGGATATTAGTGGGAACTGGTACACGCTGTCATATACGCCAGTCAAGCACATCCCAAACATGCTCAATGGGTGACATGTCCGGTGAGTATGCTGGCCATGCAAGAACTGGGACATTTTCAGCTTCCAAGAATTGTGTACAGATCCTTGCAACATGGGGCCGTGCATTATCTTGCTACATGAGGTGATGTTCATGGATGTATGGCACAGCTATGGGCCTCAGGATCTCATCACGGTATCTCTGTGCATTCAAAATGCCATCAATAAAATGCACCTGTGTTCTTCGTCCATAACAGATGCCTGCCCATACCATAACCCCACCACCACCATGGGCCACTCGATCCACAACACTGACATCAGCAAAGCGCTCACCCACAAGATGCCACATACGCTGTCTGCCATCTGCCCTGAACAATGTAAACCAAGATTCATCCGTGAAGAGAACACCTCTCCAACGTGCCAGACGCCATCGAATGTGAGCATTTGCCCACTCAAGTCTGTTACGGTGACGATCTGGAGTCAGGTTAAGACCCCGATGAGGACGACGAGCATGCAGTTGAGCTTCCCTGAGATGGTTTCTGACAGTTTGTGCAGAAATTCTTTGGTTATGCAAACCAATTGTTTCAGCAGCTGTCTGAGTGGCTGGTCTCAGACGATCTTGGAGGTGAACCTGCTGGATGTGGAGGTCCTGGGCTGGTGTGGTTATACGTGGTCTGCGGTTGTGAGGCCGGTTGGATGTACTGCCATATTCTCTGAAATGCCTTTGGAGACGGCTTATGGTGGAGAAATGAACATTCAATGCATGAGCAACAGATCTGGTTGACATTCCTGCTGTCAGCATGCCAATTGCACGCTCCCTCAATGCTTGCGACATCTGTGGCATTTTGCTGTGAGACAAAACTGCACATTTCCGGGTGGCCTTTTATTGTGGGCAGTATAAGGTACACCTGTGCACTAATCATGATGTCAGGTCAGCGTCTTGATGTGGCACACATGAGGGCTGTCTTATGACACACTAGAAAAGCACTCAGAGCTAGGGGTGGGCGATACTGGGAATTTTGGTATTGATCTGATACCAAGTAAATACAGGGCTAGTATCACCAATACCGATACTTTTTACATTAAATGTAATGATCATTGAATAATTTTGTAACTTTGCCTTGAGTTCGTTGATTATGATTATGGTAAAACACAGCACAAAGGTTTTAGGCAATAAAAATGCTTTTTATGAATGAACCACAACAATAGAACAAAATTTTAACTGGATAAAAGTAATAAATTATTCCACATTCCACAATCACAAGTGCCAAATAACAAAAAAGCAGCAATGTAAAAAAAATATATAAATATAACAATGTCAACATCACAACAAAAATATTTTCCATTGCACAACTAAATTATAAACTACAGTTAACCTTAACCTTTGGCTTTCTGCTCACAAAGCCCTCTCTTGGGTTGCCTTTTTGGCTCTGTTTCCATATTGGAATATTTCCATACTGTTTAGAAGGGGCGGTTGAGTGGAGGAAAGACAACATAACAGAAACTGCAGTATCGATCTCATCACGCTAGTATCGATCCGATACCAATACTCAGCTTGGTATCGATACTATCGATATTAAGATCGATACGCCCACCCCTACTAAGAGCGCAGACCTCCACCAGCTTCACAGTCCACACCCATATTGTGATTTTCACCATAAATATTAGTCCTACCTTTATTTCATCTAAATACTTCTATTTCTTGACCATGAAAAATACCATTAGCAATTGGATTTATTATGATATATATTTCAATTCAGTAGTTATTCTCGAAAATCGCATTTTACGTCATGGCGGTTTATTTCTTTATCTAGCTTCAAAATTATTGAAGATGGAACAAATCCAATTGAACACTCCAGAGTCCACAGTGTCTTGGCTATTTTTTAGCGTTTGTTTCAAGTCTACGCCTTTATTTGTTCCTGTGCTATGACAAAAATTCTATGGATATCTAAATTTCTCTTGTTCTGGATCAGAATTTTGCCAGGATCCAGATCAGTCTTTGACACAGTATCTTGTAGAACCTGTTCGAAACTTGTCCTGTTTTGTTATTTCCAAATGCCCTGACTATTTTTGGTGTAGTAATATATACAAATGCCGAAAATGCTCCTATTTCACAATGTAAAGAATCTTTTAAAGATTTCCTGAATCCAGACGGTGATCCAGATCACTTCTAAAATCGAATCATTTGTTCCTTGTCCCAGTCTGAACATTTCCTGAAAATTTCATTGAAATCCGTCCATTACTTTTGAGTTATGTTGCTAACAGAAAAACAAAGAAACAAAAACACAAACTGATGTCGGCAATATCATAACCTCCTTGGCGGAGGTAATCAATCAAACTTAATTTGTACAGCACTTTCATACAAAATAATGCTGTATATACGAACAGGCTCTTATTGTGATGAGGGTAGGGCAGAGTCAGAGCAGTGTTGGGGAAGTTTCTTTTAAAAAGCAGGGGCAGCTAAAATGCAACCACATACCACACCATGTTCAAATAAGCTGTGAATTTATGTTCATTGCTATTGCTACAAAGAATGTCCACACAAAAAAATTATAAAAATTCTGGAGTGCTGGAAGTCCTCCACTGTTACTCTTTTATTTACAATCGAAGCTTACCGCAGACTGCATTGTGATGTGTGATCTCACACAACTACGTTGCTGCACAATTCTCACTACCCAGCTCACATTATTGCCCTCATTTCCGCCCTCAAGTGAAGGCACTGGCAGTGGAAACGTAAACAAGATCAGGGTTTACCGCTCCAGTTTGGTAGTTACTGTAACAACCAAGAAAAAGGCTGAAGCTATAGAGAAGCACCATGTCAGGGAGAAACCCTGCAAATCCATGAAAGAGCATGTTTTCATTGGATTTTAGGGACTTGGGAGTTGGCTGGAAACTGGCTGGAATTTGGAAGGCTGCTGGCAGGGAGAGAACATTGAAGCGTTAGGTTTTGATTTCTTTTTTTTTTCCGTGTCTTGCCTCACGCTTCAGCAAATACATATTACCTGCAAATGTAAGAATGGCTCGCAAACCAACAACTCACTCACAACTGTGAATCGGATTTCATCATTTCCTTAAAAGAGCCCTTCAAAATTCTCAACTCATTTGTGAATGTCACACCTCTACACAAACTCCTGCAAAAGTTGGCTAACAAACTAAGCCTCTGTTTACAAGTAGAAGAAGATAAGATGATGATCCTAGAATATAATGTAACATAACATGGTGAAAAAACAGTCACAACAAGTACACAGGGATGTTTAGAGTTGCTGAAGAGAATCTGGTGACTATAGGCACTGGCAGGCTTACATTACCCATTGACTCCCAGTGTTTGAACTAAGCAAATTAGAGGTGGGTGAGCTCTGCCCCTCTCTTCCTGCAAGCACAGTTAAAAGTATGACGCCATCTGCTTGTCATGGACTCAGGAGTGAGGCAAGACATGAAAAGAAAAAAGTTGGTTTATCTCTTTAACTACAAGCCTTCTTATCCCTTACTGTTACATTACTACCAATTCATTTACCTTTATTTTGATTTTATTATTTTTAATGAAACGCTTTGGCAATGCTTTCCTTCAGCTTTAATGCCAATAAAGCTAAATTAGATTAATTACCTCCACCAAGGAGGTTATGTTTTCGGGAGAGTTTGTTCGTCCGTCCGTCTGTCCGTCCATCCGTCCGTGAATAAAATAACTCAAAAAGTAATGGATGGATTTGGATGAAATTTTCAGGAAATGTTCAGCATAGGAAAAGGAAGAATTGATTAGATTTTGGTGTTGATCCGGATCAGCGTCTGGCCGCCATGGCGAAAAATGTGATTTCTGTGAATAACTACTGAACTAAAATAGATATCATTATGAATCCAGTTGCTAATGGTATGTTTTCATCATGGATGTATTATAAGAACTGGATAGCGTGGCTCCGCCTTCCACCATGTAACGGATTTGAAGCCAGAATATCCCTCATCAGGGCGCTGCCATTGTGCAACCAGTAGAGAATCTGGACCATATTTGGACGCAGCTGTCACAAACGCTCACAACACTCTGCAGCATACGCCGTACACAATCATTGTAAAGCTGCCGTAAACCGCGGTCATTTTTAAACTCTAATAACTAATAAAAAATAAACTTTTCAGAAAAAAGAGGACTTGGAAAACACGCAGCCCAATAATACTTTAATGTCACCAGAGCATACGGATGGGAGAAATATTTCTGCGAGGTGTAATAATTTTTTGAAGTTTCACTTCGGCCCGTCCAGATGAATGGGGGAGACGGAGATTTGACCTATACTGCAGCCAGTCACCAGGGGGAGCAGTTTTCGTGGCGGCTTCAATTTTAGCCCAGCATCATGGTGTCCATGTTTTTTACAGTCTATGGTTTTCATGGTCAAGGAATCTAAATATGTTGATGAAATAAAGGTAGGAGTAATATTTATGGTCAAAATCATAATATGGCTGAGGACTGTGGCGCTGGCGGAGGTCTACGCTCTCCGAGTGCTTTCTAGTTACCTCCGCCAAGGAGGTTATGTTTTCTGGAGAGTTTGTCCGTCTGTCCGTCCGTCCGTCTGTCCATCTGTGAACAAAATAACTCAAAAAGTCATGGACGGATTTGGATGAAATTTACAGGAAATGTTCAGCATGGGAAAAGGAAGAAGTGATTCGATTTTGGTGTTGATCCAGATCAGCGTCTGGCCGCCATGGCGAAAAATGTGGTTTCTGTGAAAAACTAACTAAAGTAGATATCATTATGAATCCAGTTGCTAATGGGATGTTTCATGGTCAAGGAATCTTAATATTTACATGAAATAAAGGTAGGACTTATGGTCAAATGACAATATGGCTGAGGACTGTGGCGCTGGCGGAGGACTGCGCTCTCCGAGTGCTTTCTAGTTTAATTATGTGTCCTCCCGACTATATTTTTGCTGTCTTTTTCCCCTGACAACAGATACAGTGTGCGGCAGTTTTAACACACAAGCAGACTGACACATAAGTCTTTCATTGAGGATCCATTAACAGGTGTGAGACAGGTAACCTGACCACCGCCTCTGAACGGGATGTCCAGAGAAAGTGATGACCCCAGCAGGCGGTGCAGCTTTTCCAGGACATGTCACAGGGCATAATGGTAACATAAGAGAGCGCAGACTGTTGAGCTCTTCCGTCACAGTTTGTCCTCAAATGGGGACTAAATATGAGCTCAGAGATGAAAGTTTGCGCAGCTTCAGGACGGAGCAGGATCGTCTTCCCCTCCCCGGGTCAAGTCGTTCCTCTCAGATCTTGTAAATGTCTCATTATTGGCTCGGCTTCCTCCCGCACACTTTTCTGCTCTGACCACTGGAGGCTCTCAGCAGCTTCTGCGTCACTTCGGCTCTCAGTCTGTGATCATGGCGGAGCTACAGCATGAAGTGCAGCCTCAACTTCTGCTCAACGGGGACGACGTGAACGAGGAGCGGGAGGACGCGGACGCCGCGGAAACAGTGAAGAAGAGGAGAAGAAAGAAGAAGAGGAATAAGGCTGCTGCGCCAGGTAAGACGCGTCACTTTGGAGGTTTAGGAGTCGCTTATGTGAGGGAAAGAATGTATCTCCTCGCGTGCCTCCAAAAGAGAGAGAGAGCACGAGCGTGGAGGATGCGGGACAGGTGACTTTTCAACCTGTCTGAGGGGATTTGCGTCCCCAACTCTGCTGCTCATGTGCTCACCTGGAAAACCATCCACCTTTAAGTGTTGAATTAAATTTGACTTCCAAACTGTCTGAGAGCTGAAATATTAGAGTAATAAAGATGCGGTTTGAGTCCAGATTAAATATGTTCAGCCTATAAATCCCCCTAAGCTGCATGAAATTATGTAATGGAAGTACCCACAGTTTTAGAGCAGTGAGATGACAGCCGCTCACAAAGAGCATCATGATGTTTGCAGCCTTACTGCATCAAATGTGGGGGAGTTAAAGCCCAATCAGGCTGAGTTTGTAGTTGAGTGGGGGTCTGCTGGGGTAAATGTCATAATGCTGCACGCCATATGCCCTTGAGAATATCGACTACTTAGGTATGGGAGAAATTATGCACACACTCTGCCAAGTTGAGTCCATAGTGGATGGTGCACTTTCTTGAAATGACTTCCTTAACCTGAGATAATTTACTCACTCTGCCTCTGTGTGTGTGCGTGTTTGTGCGTGTGCGCGCGTGCATGTTCACCTGCACATGCATGCACGAGGCTGTGTGTGACTTTGCAGCAGGGACAAATGAGGCTGAGGGGGATGGAGAAGCTGGAGGTGTTGGTGATGTGACTAAACAGTTGGAGCAGCAAGCGCTGGAGGACAAAGAGAGGGAGGAGGATGGAGAGGAAGGTAACTCACCACCATCAGCAACACCAACACCATCATCATCATCATCATCATGGGGGGAGGATTTCAGGATCAGAAGTTTAGGGAGCTCAGCTCCTGCAGAATTTAAGTCTTGTGAACCGCATGCATAGCCAGAGGGCTGCTGACAGAGCTTCAGCCCATTATGTTTTCCAAAATGTCAGCCCTGTGCTGTTACCAGATAACCTTGCACAGCAGCTGGATCAGCCTGATTCAAAGTGTGTAATCAGGCAGGTCAATCTTGCCAAGCTTTAGTCTACAACAACTGTGAACGGCCCAAAGCAGGACGGTCCAATCAGAGTCTTTTAGAGCAGGGAGACGAACAAGCAACGAGTGACTTCAGGCAGCGACTCCACGCACAAAGATTAGCATAGATGCTAACAGCTTCAGTAGCACTTTTATCAGATCATGACTACATTTCTTAATTACATAAAAAGCAAATACCAACAGCACAAACCGGTCCATCGTAAGGAAATGAACGCAGGTGGAACTGGCAAAGCGTATCAGAGTTAAGCCAAAGTCAGCTCTTGCTGGTGTTTACGAGCGTGTTGGATCAAACATCAAAAATATTTCAGCATGTGTAAAATATTTTGACATGCATAATAAACATCAAGTGAGATAACTCAGTTGTTCATGGGCTAACTTAGCCTGGCATTGCTTGACATATCCCTCGACGTCTGCAAACAGGAGGAACAAATGTTAATGTTCAAATGCTAAAGTGCAATTGTAGAATTGTAAAGTGTTGAACAAAGGAGGTTAAAGACAGCAGGCTCCGTGTAGCACGTAGCATTGGAACAATTTATCTACTTGTTATAATCACTAGGTACACGCAGAATAAGCAGGTGCAAAATATTTCAAAATAAACTACGAACATCAGCGTTAACCAAACTGACGTAACTCAGTTTATCATGGCCTGACTTGGCTTGACGTTTCTTTCTACACTGGCAAAAGTTGGTCAAAACATCAGTGTGAATGAGGGGAATTTGTTTGAGGACAAGGCCGATCACTGCTGAGCTCAAAAGTAAAGATATGTTTATCGATACGTAGTTTATAGATGTGATAAAAGTCAAAATGCTACCACAGCAGTTGTAAAATGCACCATGCCGAATATCCCCCACTGTTCGTTTAAAAGTGGAAAAAGAAGCCAAACTACATGATGCAATGCACGTTCCAAGTCTTCAATTTCTTCTAAGATCTTTGAGGACACCTTTTGAGGTGCTGTAAGTCTTCTTCGTCCCATTGTCTCAGGACTTCTGTTGGTTTTTTGGTGACCTCTGGCCTCTGTGTCTGAATGCATACGGTAAATTTGCTGGAAATACCCAGCCCTGGCTGCAAGACAGTAGGTCAAAAAAAGGGATGGAAACTAATAAGATTTTACTGATACCAATGCTGTCAACAATTCTGCTTGTCAATTTAATTTTTTAATGAGTCCTTTATCAATTCCTGCTGATTTCTGTGTGGACAAAATTTGGCCCACATAGGTTTTAAGCATCAACAGTGTCAAACACATGTCAGTCCTGAGATTGAATTGAATTGAATGGAATTTATTTACATTTCGAACATGCATGCAAAGAACAAAAAAAAAATAGTGAAATGCCATTCACATACATGAAAAAAAGGATTGTAGCAACCACACGCTCGAAAAGGTGTATTAGGAAGTAGAATACTTTTTTAATTCCTATTACTGTTACTCATAGGTCTTATAAAAAATAAATTCTTCTATTGATGCAAATACATCATACAAATGTATATTACGAAACATATAATCTATATAAATATGCTTAACTACCTATACAAAACCAATAAAATATATATCAATATACATATACATACGCATACATACAAACATATATTCGTATGGATACACATATAGATTCAATGCATGCTGCAGAGATAAATGCTTCTGCAAGTTGCTGATGTTTCCACTTCCTGAAAGTTGTGCAGTAAGCATCTTTTTTTGGAAAATTAGGACACAGTTTTTCCCACTCCTGCCCCCTGTCTGACATGACTTTGACTTCTTCTTTCTAATTCCTGCTGACTGCCTTTGATAAAAACATGATTTCCTTGATTTGCAAATAATGCAGAACAAAAGTGGAAGAAATTGATAATGGAATTGGTAAGCAAAAACTAGTGATATTGATTTCACGAGGGAGTTGTTATCCATTCTCAACTGAAACTGTTTTTTGATACTCTTCCCTCATCAAAAATTCTTGTTTGTAAAACAGTTGCAGAAAGATTTTTAAGCAGTAATAAAAATATTTTTTTTTCAACATGTTTTTTAGATATATGAAGTCAGCTTAAGAACCACTAGATATTTAAAATAACGTTGGCTATAATGGATTTTTTTTAGCCGTGATGGGTTAAACTATTTGTCCAGAAAGTTAACATGGTTTCTTTTTTGTGTAAGATGGTTTGGACTTGTGCTTTACAGAGATAACATAACAGTGGAGCATGCATCAAGACTCTGCATGGTTTGGCTGAGCCTCCATCGGTAGACTTGAACCATCAGTCATTTGCATGGGCCGTCATACATTTTCATCTACATTTACATTTTACATTTTCATGAGTAATGTACTGAAAAATGTATACTTTGTTGGGCAAATGTTTATGTTGACGTTTTTGCTCTTATTTGATATGTCATCCATTTGTAAACAGTTTTAGAAAACACAAATTCGGTTATGTGCAGATTGATTAACGTTTTTCTATGCTAAGAAAGTGAAAAAAATCTTGAAATTGACCACAGCTCTGAGGTACTGGATAAGCTTGATATTACACCTTGAAAGAGCTAAAATGCCCAAATTTGACTTTGAAAAATGTGAACAAACTCTGCATTTATATGAGAAAACATTTGGTGTGATACAAGCCTCTGGTACCAGTGTTTCAGAGGTGCTAAGATGTGATCTATTGCTGCTTTTGTACTCCAAGCAAAGGTCAAAAATCCTCTATGATCATTGCAGTCACATAGCTGCACCTTGTATTAAACTTGAAACAACCTGACAAAAAGTGCAGTGGTTGAAACTCAGCTGCTCATATTTGCTGCTGCAGTGTGGTATCTGATTTTCCGAAGCACACTGGGAAATGTGCCCGAGCCCCCATCGCTGTCGATATTTCTCACTTTACAAACTGAATTGAAACTAATGATGCTTTCAACAGATGGTGAAGAGGGAGAGAACTCAACTGGAAAGAAGAAGAAGAAGAAGAAAAAGAAGAAAGGACGTAAGACAATCCTTTTGTCTCTCTGTGCAGTAAAAGTGAATCAGTGGTTATCGATTGATCCCACAGGGGAAGTCAGAGCGCTAGTAGTTCATTTTAAAGTCGGCGAGGGAGTCAAAGACGAAACAGTCATCGAAAGAAATATGGACACAAGAAAGACTCCAAACATCCATTCATTATCCTGCTCATCGTTGGGGTGGCAGGGACAAGATTGTTAAATCAGAAATGCTTAATTATACCTTTTTTCATTGTAGTTGCTCTTTTACATACTAAAGCATAAAGAAAACAGAAATATGTACATATACGGAAGGAAAACTAGTAAAAAATAAGCAAGAAGTATTAGAGTACAGGCTATCCAGAGAAAAAGTAAATCTATGCAGCCTGTAAGAACATAGATTGAGGACACAAACTGTGTAAATGCAGATGTTTATGTTCAAGTGTTCAGCGTTGAACAGTGAAGATAGAGCACAGAAGGCTCAGTGGAGATAGTGTTGGTCCGTTTACTATCACTGTAGCACACATGGTGTCAGAACAATGTGCTGACTCATTAATAACCAGACTGCACATGCAGAGTTATTGATTATGTGGAGAGGTAGTTGAGGCCTCACCTAACAAAGAAGACATTCTGAAAAGGAACAACAAAAATGTTTGAACCAAAATCAGTTTCCAAGATTCAGTTTATTGTCACTCGGTGAAATTATATTTGCATTGATTACACAGAGAGATGTTCACCCCAAACTAAGGGAATATAGATCAGTGGATTAATGTATTTGCAATAAAAAAGGCAGAATGTGTCAGTTAAAGAAAAGAGAATAAAATATAATAGCATGCCTGAAACTTAAACAAGGCTGTTATTTTAAAGGGTTAGTTTTGGTTATTGAATTGGGTTGCTTGCAGCCCCTAACATAGTAAAACAATCAGTTAAATTTAATTTATATTGCACAGATTACACACATTCAATTGCAGTTCAAAATGCTTTACATCGATACAGAAAAAATATCCACAATATGATCCAAATTTGATTCTTTGTGTATCTAATTGTGCCAAAGACATTTCAGCAAAATTGCAGCATACAGTGCCGTTATGACATTTGTACTCAAGAATACACAGAGTTCATATTTCACAACAGATATTGGGCAGCATTTATGTTGCAGTGTTACTTCATGCACAGATTGATTATATTGCATAAATATGCAGCATGTTTTAAATGAGGATGGAGTTATAGTGGTTGTTTATTGCTCTCATAAAAGAGAATCCGCTGCCCGGGAAAAAAAGCATTTTCAACCGAAAGAGTTTGGCACCTTGCATGTATCACATCACATGTAATATAGGTGTAATGGTCTCAGTTGAATGGGTTAATACAGAGTCATTACACTTAAGTGCAGAAATACATCTGATAAAAACATCAATTAAGTGATTGTTTCAGCAGTTATTGGCCTACAAACAGCAATTTATTCACATCACAACTTTTATGAGTATACTAAATAGAGATGTGCATGGAAAAGCCTTTTTTTACTAGAATTTTGATGTTAGTCCTGAGTCAAGTGCAGCAAAAGAACAATAAATCATTTGGTTAATAAAACAGATCTATGAGAGCAGTTTGAGCTCACTAGTGCCAAGTTTGTCACATAACAAAGATCTGACTCAGCTGGATAAAAACCATCATGATCTTTCATGTCAAATGCTTATACATCGTACCAGTGTAAACTTGGTTCACAAAATACGACTTTAAGACATCACTGACTGCCTTTCCTCTATTACAAAAATAGACAATAAGAATGAAAATAACAGATGATTGCTTTTTATTTACATGACAAAACAGGCCTGAACTCTTAGGGATGGACTAACAGACATTCAAAACCCCTGACTGATCAGTTTTTAAGAGAGATGTGTTTGTGTGGAGTCTACTGGAAACACAATCCTTTATAATTACATCAAATACGAGTATTTAAAGTGATGTAAAAAACGAACGACCTTGAAAACCGAATAATGCGTACATTAGTTGTTGCATTCAACAAGTACATGTATGTACATATCCTTGAATTTTATCCCTTGACCAGTGAAATCTATCGTTTTGATACTTTTGTCAAATATTTCACAAGTATTTGTGCAACAACTTTATAACTGAAAATCTCTTTGACTGTTTTTGAGACATCATAGTCACTGCTAGCAAGAATAAACTCAGCTGCTGCTTTACCTCAACCTTTTACCCATGACCTTCAGAATTAGAAGGCTTTGTGCTCACACAGCCAGATTCACAAGAAAAGATGACAAGTGACTCTGGCATTGACCTTTGACCTTCAAAGTCTGTCCAGCTCATTCCAGTGTCATGGGGGATATTTGTGCAAAGTTTGAAGATAAACCTTGAAGCATTCTCGTGCTAATGTGCTCGTAAGATCTCATTCACTAAAAAGAACGATCTAGAAACATACAGACTTTGACCCATGACCATCACATATTATGAAAAGATATAATGAATATAAGGAATTTTATTAATAAATCTCTTGAGCAATCAGAAATGTTGCATTCAGAAGCAAAGAAAGACAAAGAGGCTTCACAACTTCGATCTTTGAAATGAACCACATCTGCTTCAGGACCAAGCGTTCTTGACAGTGAAAGCTTAAGCGCAAACCAAAGTCATGCAGCAGCTCTGACATTAAATTCATCCATAAATTATCTTTAACTCATTATCAGGATCTCTGAAACAAACACAGAATCAGGCTGGCCGCCATGTTAAATGTTTGACTGTGATGTACAGGTTTTCATCGATCAGATGTGGACTGAAAGCGAAAATTGTCCAAAAAAACAAAAAACTCAGTTTCACTCTGCAACAATAAGCTGTTGATAAGTTGTCTCACATTGACTTGATGAAGTTTAGAAAAAACATTTCTAGCAAAAATAAAAATAAGACCTACATACGCTCCGAATGCACAAACTTCAACCGAGACATTTCCAACATTGATGGGCGAGTCATTGTCAAAAGTGTGGAAACTGCCCTGTCTCGCACCGATAGCAAATCATTAAAGTAATTCCTGGATCTACATCTGTATTCACATCACCCAAAATCTAATCACCTATTCCACTTGCCATGGCCAACATTCCCTGAATTTTCCATAAAAATGTGTTATGAATTTAGTGATTTTTCATCAAAAGTGTGGAACACTGTCAATCTTGCACCAATAACAAATCCTTGAAAAAAGTTCTGGATCCAAATCGCCACCAAAATAAAATCATTTCTCCTTTGTACCATGGCCACGATCTCTGAAAATGTCATCAAAATCCAGCCATGAATTTGGAGTTATATGTGAAAATGTGGAAAACTGTCCCACCTTATCATGTTAACAAATCCTTAAAAAACTTCCTTGATCCTCATCACCGCCAAAATGTAATCACTTCTCCCTTGTACATGACCACAATTCCCTGAAACTGTCATCGAAATCTGATCATGATTTTTTTTTTATTTATTTGTGAAAATATGGAAAACTGACTTACACTACAGTATAAAAAAACTTTTAAGAATTTCCCAGAACACCAAAATCTAACCTTTTAATCTGTGTTTTCAGTTCAGTTCAATTCAGATCCTTATTGTACCTCCAGGGGAAATTTGGTCTGCCGTGACTGCACATCCAACAATAACAACTTCAAACAAAACCGTAACATAACAACCATCCCCTAAAAATTTCATCAAAATCTGGGGAGAACTTACTCAAAGTTTTGGGAAAAGGTAGAACAACGCGAGATCTCACACTGTTAGCAAATCCTGAAGATGGGTCCTTGATCCACTTTTGGATATAGATCACCAAAATTGCAATACTTTCCTCTTATGCCATGACCAAGACTCCCTAAAAATGGCATCAAATTCATCTAAAACTTTTCAAGTTACTCTGTTGACATTCCAACAAAAAAAAACAAACAAAAGAACAGCTAGTCACAACAAGCACACAGGACCATTTAGAGATGCTGAAGAGTTTATCTGATTACTGTAGGCAGAGGCAGGCTAACACTGCCCATTGACTCCCAGTGTTTAAGCTATGCTAATTAACGGTGGGCAAGCTTTGCCTGTTTCTTCCTTGTTACTGCACGCACCGTAGAAAGAATGGAGTCTAACTACTTGTTATGGAGCGTGGAAAGACATGAAAACAAAACAAATGTTGGCGTATCCCTTTAAACTCCCTCTATGTTCTTATGGGTGCTTATATGCTTTAATTCAATGGGTTTCTTTTCCTCAGGGATGTCTGTCTTCATTAGATGTGTAAGTCAGGGCTTCACTGTATTGTGCTGCAAAGTTAAAACATCAATGTCATGAACATCAGGAGAATAACTTGTGTTTTCTTTCCTTTGCTTCTCCTTCTATCTGGGCCACAGTGAAGGGACAGACTGACCCTCCCTCAATCCCTATTTGTGAGCTCTATCCCAGCGGAGACTTTCCAAAGGGAGAGGAGTGTGAATATCCACCATCGAAAGACGGGTGTGTGCCCTCCACATCGTCCCTCACACTCAGCCATAGTCCTCCATCGTGTGACATGATGGGTCTCTCATCACACAGGACAACATAATCAGACTTAATGTGCAGCATGTGCTTAAAATAAATCAGTTTGCTCGGCACAGGCTGCATGTCACAAAAGATCAACAGCACTTTCACCTGTGCAGAGGTCCTACAAGACTGTGTCACATCCTCACAGCAAACATTAGCATAATGAGAAAATAATGAGCGCTCCTCTCTGCGGTGTGCCTGTCTCCCCCCCTGCCAGGCGCAGTGCAGCGTGGAGGACCACCAGCGAAGAGAAGCGTGCGCTGGACAGAGCCAACGAGGAGATGTGGAGTGATTTCAGGCAGGCGGCCGAGGCGCATCGGCAGGTCCGGTCCTACGTCAGGAGCTGGATCCAGCCGGGGATGACGATGATTGACATCTGGTGAGAATTGTTGTCCTTGAGGATTAAGTGCTCTTGGAAAGCTTCACAAAGAAACCAGGAACCAAATTAAGCATGTTGATAGCACAAGATAGTCCTTGTGAACTTATCCAACGCTAAAGTTGATCTGAAGGTCACAGTTCTCACCATGAAGTAGTTGCTAATCAGCGCGCTAATTAGAGGCTTACTGGCTGCTTCTACTCACCATAAAGAGCTTATTAGTACTTTATTCAACAAGACCATAACGACTAATAGGCCTTTGACTGAGAGTTTTCCCATAATGCTTTTCTACTTTTATAGATATATATAGGGATATATACATTACACTAGGGAGGAGGAGCAGAAACTGGAAGACTGAATACAGGAAGGAGCAGTGGCCAGCCTGTAGCTGTATTTCATTTTTATTTTCACTCATTTATATTTATGTTTATATCTGTCTCTTTATATACATCTTATCTGCTATAAATCATGCTACTGGAATTTTAGTTTCCGAGAGAGCATCCCAAAAGGATAAATAAAGTTCTAATCTGATATAATCTCATTTTTATGGAAGTTGCATATAAATCTTAATCGACTTTGCATAGCAGCGTCCTAATAAGGCAGAAGTACAACATAAATAATTCACTAAATATACCTAGATATACTCTTCGTGAAAATTATTTCTAAGTCCAATCTTTTCGTCTTTTTAATATCTTAAAAGCTCTTTGGTTAATATTTGTAATTAGCAATTAACTACCAATCCAGTGCTGGATCATAACTATTTTACTTATACTTACACACTATTATGAATTTGAAACCCATGATTTCAAATATTGTATTAAAGTCTGATGTTTTTGAAATGGGATAATTGAAAATGTCTGAGGTGGTCCTTTTATGAGGGGTGTACGCCTGGTTATGCTAAACCCTTTTTGTTCAATGGCAATAGATCTTGTTAACTAAATAGGCTCATGAAAAATAAACTGGAAATAATGTAATTATTTGCGTGCCTTGGTAATTTTTTAGCATGTAAATGCAGCATGAGGAACAAATATCAAACAACTAGAGGTGCTCAGAGAACACAAACATCCACCAAGCTTGTTAGACTTATTATTGAAAATGTGCAAAACTGCCCTATTGTGCAGTAATAACAAATATCTTAAAACAGTTCCTGGATCAACATCCAGAATCAGATCACCACCAAAATCAAAGACATTTTTCCTTGTCAATGCAAAAATCCCTTGAAGCTTCCAGCAAAATCTGTGTATGAGTTTTCAAGTGATCTAAATCATAGACAAACTAAAAAACAACAAACAGACTAACAAACCAACAAACAGACAAACCAGCAAACTAACAAACAGACAAATGGACAAACAGACAAACCAACAAACTAACAGACAAACCAACAATTGCACAAACCTACAAACTAACAAAATAACAAACCAACTAATGAATTACCAGCCATCATAGTGATTGTGCATATAGTCCAGCGTCAATCCAAACCAAGTTTTTAACCAACCATTTTTAAAACGACACAAAGTAATCTGTTTAAGGAGGACTTAACCTGGAGATAGATATTACATAGGCTAGAAGTTTGGGGACTTGTCTCATAACTGAGCATTACTGATTTATAAGGGCTAGGGATGGGAATCGAAAACCAATTCCAGTGGAGAATCGTTAACAGCTACAGCAAATAATCGATATCATGAGTCTTTCTGCTAATCAATTTCCCTATCAATTCCTTCCATTGACAGGGTTCACAAGTGTCAGAATTGTGGCTTAATTTTTTACAAAAGCCTTAAGTGAGTGGAAACACCAGCAACTTGCAGAAGCAGTTATCTATCCTTTGTCGTGTGTTTGACATTGTTGCCACTGAACATCTACAGGCCAACAACTTCCTACACAGAAAATCTGCTGGAATCAATAAGGGAATCGTTACAGAATTTGATCATTTAGTAGGATCTGGTGTCGATAAAATCGTATCAATTCCCATCCCTAGCAAGGACAATGCGTATGTAAAAATTAATTTACAACAACTCACTTATTTATAAGTGATCGGTGGAAATTAGTAGTGTAGCACTTCCAGCTCTTAGTTGCTTCAGAATGTGTTGATGCAAAACAAGATGGCACAAAACATTCTGGAAATGCACCGTTTGACAGTAATCCGCCACAAAGAGAAGTTCTTAGGCTAAAAGTTCCTGGTACTTTCTGTCAGAAAGTACCTCTAGTCTGCTCAAACCCACCTGGGCTTTAAATATGAAGCTGATTTTGCCTCAGTACAGAGGCTGTTTCCTAAATGAAGGCAGCAGAAGAGCTTTGTGGTTTCATCCTCTTATAAATGCAGAATTTGCCCTGAAAACAGCTTCATTGTTGCTTTCATCCGTCGTCCCCTGTGCTGCTCTCTCTTTCTGGCAGTGAGAGGCTGGAGGACTGCTCCAGGAAGCTCATCAAAGAAAACGGGCTGAAGGCAGGCCTGGCCTTCCCCACCGGCTGCTCCATCAACCACTGTGCTGCCCACTACACCCCCAACGCAGGAGACCCCACTGTGCTGCGCTACGACGACATCTGCAAAATCGACTTCGGAACGCACATCAACGGTCAGAGCTCACTAATAACTTTTTAAATGCTTTTGGAGTTATGCTGTGCCATTTCTCTCTTGGCATTTATTAGGACATGGTACAATTTATGATTACTCTATAATTCTTACAGCCTGAATCAACTGGCGTCAAAAGTTAATTAACTTCCTCTTTTTCAAGATTAATTCGTGCTGAATATTTCTGCAGAATGATCACCTCACAAGGCAAAAAGAGAGAGCGGCTGGAAGGCTTTTTTTCTGCAGCCAATTTCCCCAAGAGAATGAAAAAGCCTGAGTAAGTGAATATGTAAAGAAAAAGTCAAGAACACTCAAACTTTTTTTGGTCCCCCAGGTCGAATTATAGACTGTGCCTTCACCGTCACTTTCAATCCAAAGTTTGACAGGCTGCTGGAGGCTGTGAGAGATGCAACAAACACGGGCATTAAGGTGAGACAGCTCTATTCCCTGACTCCACCCACACACTGTTTACAACACTTTTAGTCAGGAGTATAAATAAATCATTTAAATGATCATAAATTAAACTCAACAAGACAACATATTGACACAAATTCAAGACCAATCGAGCACAAAGATCAACTTTGTGACTAAAAGGGACCCACGTTTGCAAAAATATCTTACCTATCATAAAGTCTTGTTTAGTGACTGAAAGAACAAGCAGAGAAAATGAGTTTCCTCCGCAGGATGCCCGGTTCTCCTTTAGTAACAGGGTAAGAAGCTCCGTCATCCAGGAGGGGCTCGGAGTAGAGCCACTGCTCCTCCGCCTTGAGAGGAACCAGATTAGGTGGCTCAGGCATCTACTCAGGATGCCACCCAAAAAGCTTCCCTGGTGAGGTGTTCAGGGCACGTCCCTCTGGACGGAGACCTGGGGAAGACCAAGGACACGCTGTAGGGACTATGTCCCTCGGCTGGCCTGGGAACAAGCTGGGATCCTCCGGGAAGAGCTGGACAAAGGCAGTGGGAAGGCTGAGCTTCTCTGCTTAGGCAGCTTAGGCAACTGGGCCACAGATAAGCAGAAGAAGACAATACTGTACATAAAGTGTGGATGGGTCCTTAGTAAAAAGACATAACTTTGTACAAGACACAATGTTAACCCTTTAAGGCCCAAGACCATAGATTATAGCTAGAAAATTCTAATTTTTGGAACTGAAATGTTTGTTGCACGTTCGCTAAAACCCATAAAAATCTAAATGTTAATAAAATTCAACATATAGATTTTTTGTATCTCATTTGATACATTAGGTGTTTTTGGCAACTGATAATCCATTTGAGGACATTTTTATCATTTATCTGATTGTATTCAGATGTTTTTTTGTAATTTGTTGATAATATTGAGTAGAAATAGGTATTATAAAAGTATGTATCAAATATCATACAATTGGCTTTATAGGGTTAAAAGCATATGAGTTTAAGGAAGATTCAATAAGCAGGATATCGTACAAAAATATAAAATTTACATGGCAGCTACGGCAAAAATCAAAACCTGTTTTGTGGCTGAGTGCCACTATGAATGATGTGATTTCTTTACAATGAAAGTGTGGGAGCAGGTCAAGGAGAAGTGCTGGTGTGTTTTCTTTTCAATAGTGTGATTTGTAGAAATCTTACATTTGTGACCATATCAATGTCTTTTTGTATAAAGTTGAATTCATAGTAACTTTGACCTTTTTTTTAAACTAATACAAAAGATGCTGATAAAATAAAGGTCATCGTGGAGGTTTCCTGTCCTCACCCTCACACTTCAAGAGTCAAATAAAAGGGTTTACATTTATAACGATAGTAAAATATAGACCAATAGATTCATGCAATGATTAATTAAATGAATGTCAATTAAAAATCAAAGATTTATTTGTCTATGAAGATTTACTGTGGTTTGTAAGACGAGGCTGTTACCCATGTATTTATATAATTAAACGAATAATGATAGCCGATTTTATTTCAGTTTTGGAAGGGGCAGGACTGGACAAGCTTTTTGCTTCTCGAATGGCTGTGGCATTGGCACACATATATACACATGGACAAAATTGTTGTTACCCTTCTGTCAAAGAAAGAAAAACCCACAATGGTCACTAAAATATCTTGAAACTGACAAGAGCAATAATAAATGAAAATATACTGGAAATTAACTAATGAAAATTAGACAGTGATTTTGAATTGTGGTTCAGCAGAATCATTTAAAAAAACTAATAATGAAAGTGGCCTGGGCAAAAAATGATGCTACCCCTCGAAAAGATTTAAAATGATTTGATTATAAAGACATGTTTAACTAAGATGTGCCCTTTAATTAGCATCATAGGTTTTTTTAAAACTTGTAATCAGTCAGGTTGCCTATTTAAAGGGTGAAAAGTGGTCACTGTGCTGTTTGGTATCATGGTGTGTACCACATTAAACATGGACCACAGAAAGCTAAGGAGAGAGTTGTCACAGAAGATTAGAAAGAGAATTATAGACAAGCATGTTAAAGGTAAAGGCTATAAGACCATCCCCAAGCAGCCTGATGTTCCTTTGACTACAGCTGCACAGATTATTATTCAAAAGTTTAAGGTCCACAGGACTATAGCCAAGCTCCCTGGACGTGGGCGCGGGAGGAAAACTGATGACAAATTGAACAGACGGGTAATACTAATGGTAACCAAAGAGTCCAGAACAACTTCCAAAGAGATTAGAGGTTAACTCCAAGGTCAAGGTACATCAATATCAGATTGCACCATTCGTTGTTGTTTGAGCCAAAGTAGAGTTAATGCAAGATGACGTAGTAGGACACGAATGCTGAAAGCAAATCATAAGAACAAGACTGGATTTTGCCAAAATGCAAATTTAAAAGCCACAAAGCTTCTGGGAGAATGTACTTTGGACAGTTGAGACAAAACTGGAGCTTTCTGGCAAGTCACATCAGCTCTGTGAATTCAGCTTTATAATCTGTTTTCTTCTCCTCTAACATCTTGAGGGTTTGTTTACGAAACTGTAAAACACACAAAGGAGACGCCAAATTATCCTCACCATTCGTCTGTCTGTGAGTGAGGAATATGATCCTGTCGCTTCTGATGTCAGCATAAACCCTTCTCTGTCCCAGTTTGCAGGGATTGATGTGCGCCTCTGCGACATCGGAGAGACCATTCAGGAGGTCATGGAGTCTTATGAAGTGGAGATAGATGGGAAAACATATCAAGGTAATGTCGGCTCATTTGTCATCATGCAGAGAGAGAGAGGCTCTGTGCTGCTTCCTGTTTATGACGGTGCTGCTCTCTTTGCAGTGAAGCCAATCAGAAATCTAAACGGTCACTCCATCGGACAGTACAGGATACACTCAGGGAAGACCGTCCCCATAGTGAAAGGAGGAGAGGCCACGAGGATGGAGGTTTGTGCTGTTTAATCGGAAAATAATGCAGGAAGAATTTTGATTGAGGTTCATTATCTTGAAGGTGTAGAGAGACTTAGGCTACGATTACATGGAAACTCCTGACTTAAAGACGCAAAGATTTGTCCTATGCGTTTTAGAATTCTTCTGCGTTCAGACGACGACGCTCGGAGACGAGTTAATCCGCTGTAGTGTGCATACCGGTTCAGTAGATGGCGGTGTAGGTCTGCAGAGAGGCAGCGCTGCTACAACACATGAACGAAGAAGAAAAACTTTCACAAACAACAATGACGAATAGATGCACAGAGACACAGGAGTTTCTTTTCTGGACAACAAATCTGTCTGGATAACAAACCGAGCACGGTAAGACACTCACACGTTACTCAGCAGACGGCCGATGCTGTTGTTGTTCCTGGTATGTGCGCGCAGCCTTCATGCGAAAGAGTACTGCGCATGTGGTGACATCAGCGTTTCACCCTGAAACACTCTAATACGAGTTTACACGGAGCTGCATGGAGAGCGGATTCAAATCTTTCCACTCTGGAGCCCGTTTTCCAAAAGTTTCCGTTTTCAGAGGAAACGCAACGCGATCTCATATAAACGCGAGGCCAAAACGCAACGAAAACTTATTGGATTTGACAGTTTTCGGTATCATGTAAACGCAGCCTTAGAGGATAAGGGACCAAGCAGCATGTGCAGAAGTACAAAAATCTGCAGGTCCTCAAGTTTCCTCTTTAGGCTTGCCATGCCAAAATGCCAGTTTTTACAGCTTAAATGACCATGCTTGCAGCTCAGTTTGGTCAAAGGAGATCATGTCTTTATGTTCACGTATGGATGAGTTTTTTTCCATAACCTGCCATTTTATTCCATGAGGGATCTGACATGTGAATATTTATGAATTTAAGTCATTTCTACTCCATTTAACAAAAACCTACACGTTTACATCCCTACATCTGTTATTGTCTGTTGCATTTGCTGATTTTATTGTTTTATTTTTTTTACAGATTTTTTTTTTCATAAACATGCTTATTTTGGGAGTTTTACCTATTCGGCCAGTTAGAGTTTCTGTATTTTATCCTCTGCCGCTGATTGGCTGTTGTGCATCACATGGCTTTGCATCTCATTAGGAAGAGAGATGCTTGCTTTGTCCTCTCTCAGTTATGCATCTCTCTCTTTACAATGATCAGTGTTCTGCAAAACTTCAGTGCTTTGCGCATTGACGAGGGTAAAAGGGGTATATGTCTATTTTGCAGATTTTCACTTATTGCAAGTGAGTCTGGAGCCTAACCCCAATGATGGAGGGGGACCACTGTAACATTTGAAAACAGCTTAAACTGATTAGAAATCAAAATTGTAAACTGATCTTAAAAATAGTCCTGATAGAAGTCTTATTAACCCTTTAACTCCCAGCTCAATAGTTTGGCAGAGCTAAATAAATATGACGATTGATTGACGATATTATGATTTATATACGTTATTCATCAAAAAAAAATATTTTGTGTGTTTGTCAAACTTAAAATCATTTATTTTTAAGTTCTTTTTCATCATCAAGAAAATATCTGTTTGCTGTGTGTAACTCTTAATCTGCTGTGGACGTAGTATCGTATCAGCATTGATGCAACATTGAATCTATTTTTTGCGTTGGTGGTGCAGCGGGATAGTGCGCTTGGTCAGTGATCAGGAGGTTGCAGGTTCAAGCCCAGCTCCGGGCGACACATGGCGATGTGTCCTTGGGCAAGACACTTAACCCCAAGTTGCTCCCACTGCTGTGTCAGTGGTGTGTAAATGGGCATGAAAGGGTGGGAATGTTTTAGAGATACTGATGGATAACTAACATAGAAACTCAGAACCATCAGTAAGTGAATGTGTGAGCGAATGGGTGTGAGTGGGTAGGTGTGACCTGCAGTGTAAAGCAGCTTTGAGTAGTCAAAGACTAGAAAAGCGCTATAGAAGCTCAAGTCCATTTACCATTTACCATTTACAATGTATTTTCTGTGATTCTGATTCAGGAAATGGCACAACAGCCTCTTTTCACCAGAGAGCCTGAAACTAAACCTTTATTAGCTGCTAGACCTTGCGTATAAATAAACCCTTTTTAATTCTTGAGTGTAATTGGAAGAACACATGGAGGGGTAGGGTTACGCCAGGCTGTGGAGAAGTGTTCCAATCCAGCGCTCAAACAGCGTCTTAGTCACCCTCATCAGCACTTTAATTACACCTTTTAATGGAATTAGCAGCCGCATAGAGGAGCAACACGTGTTCAAACTCCTCCACTCCTCATTTAGATGAAAAAAAGCACTAAAATGTGGGCGTTCAGAGTTCATTAACATGCTGCAGGGGAACGTGGCTTCTGCCCTTTTCTTATTCTCAAAGATCCGTGCCTGCCTCACACACAGCTGCAGTACACGGCTGGATTTGGACAGAACTGAGTGTTTTAATTGGCAAGTTGCTGCGTCAAGCTTGTTTTACCTGAGTGAGGGGCGTGTGCTGCTGATGATGCAGATTTGTATGTGTTGTATTTTTAGCCGGAGTGCGTTGGTGTAACAGGGCCATTACCCTCTTTGTGATCAGAGAGCGAGCGGCTGGAGTGGCAGCTGGGCGTGCGACGGGGGCTGCGAGCACTCTGACTGATTATCGGCGCAGCGAGAGAGGGTGTCGCAGTGTTATCAGCTAATACCACAGGGACTCTGACAACAGCCGCGCGCTGATAGAGACACAAGAAGCCAATGAAACCCGGCCAATCAAGGCATGCAAGGAAGGCGCCGCTGCAGAAAGGACACCACTGTCCTTAATAGACTACACAAGAATTTATCAGCTGCCGGCATCTTGAGCCTTTTGTTAAATTTACTCTCAGGCCCCCGGAGTGTTTTTGTCCTCACTGTAACATCAACCACACTCAGAGTGCAGTCATGTGTAAGGGTAGTTTGATAGAATAGTTTGATTGTGTGACTTCTTCATTGTCATTTCACATTTTATGAGAAATCTCTTCTTCATTTGTTGTCTCTCAGGAAGGTGAAGCATACGCCATTGAGACATTTGGCAGCACAGGAAGAGGTGCAGTCCACGATGACATGGAGTGCTCTCACTACATGAAAAACTTCAATGTTGGACACGTACCAATAAGGTTTGCACTACTTTCTTCACTACTGTCAGTGTTTTATTGACATTAGGGATGTCCCAATATCAGAAATTTACGATTATACTTGAAACATCACAAACTGGGATGGGATGTGCACAGCCAGGACAGGAAGACTCTGATTAAAGCCAAACAAAACATCATTGGCACCCGTCTACCGTGCATCAGTGATAATTTTTTTTTTTTTTTCTAAAATCAATACCAATCAAGAAGCCATAATTTTATTTCATCATGCAACATGTTGGATATGACCAACAAACTTCCTTGTGTCCTTATAAGACAAGTAAAAAACAAATGAAATAGCGGATTTGATATCACATAAAAAAAAAAAAAAGTCCTTGCCTCAAACAGGGGGTAATTTAGGGCTAAATTCAGTTAATTGCTGGATTTTGGTACTAACAGCGATGAATTCAGACCATCAGTGTTAAAAACTGAAGCCAACATGGCTGCCTATGAAACTGCAGTTCCTCAAGGCTGCATCTCCACTAAGCTCTCCATTTCAGTCCAGCACACAATTACTGGTGTTTCTACTGTCAAATAAGACAAAAGGTACCCAGATAACCAAGCCATGCTGTCCAGATCCAGATCTGAATTAACAGCTTCTGAAGCTGTTAGCATCTATGCTAATTCTGGATTAGCATCATTTCCTGCTGTTGTCTCATTTGTAGCTCCCACTTCTTCATTCTCCTAAGGATGTTAATTGGGTTGTCCTGCTTTGGGCAAAACATAATTGTTGTAGATTGGATCTTGGCAAGATGGATCTGCGTGATTACTGCTTTAAAGGTGGAGTGTGTAGAAGCTGGCAGCAATTCGCCGAACACAAAGGTGAATATAGGATATTATGTTTCTATTTGTATGTAAAGTCTGTCAAAATAGGTGAACAATTATCCTCTTAAAACTTTTGTTTTCTTTTTATTAAGTTAGAAAAATCTTCTTATATCTATATACCGTGGGTCTCTCCCATGGATGTATTATAAGAACTGGATAGTGTGGCTCCGCCTTCTACCATATAACGCTTTTGAAGCCATAATATCTCCCGTCAGGGCGCCGCCATTGTGCAGCCAGTAGAGAATCTGGACCATATCTGGACGCAGCTGTCGTAAACGGTCACAAAACTCCGCAGCATACAGCGTACACAATCATCGTGAAACTGCTGTAAACCCCGGTTATTTTTTAAACTCTAATAACTGATGAAAAAGAAACTTTTCAGAAAAAAGAGGACTTGGAAAAAACGCAGCCTAATAATACTTTCATATCACCACAGCATACGGATGGGAGAAATATTTCTACGAGGTGTATTAATTTTTTTGAAGTTTCACTACGGCCTCATTCAGATGAATGGGGGAGACGGAGAGTTGACCTATACTGCAGCCAGTCACCAGGGGGAGCAGTTTTTGTGGCGACTTCAATTCGAGCCCAGCGACATGGCGTCCATGTTTTTTACAGTCTATGATCTCTCCTCTGTGGAGGCTGACAGAGCGATCTGCCATGTTGTCTAATGGGTTTTGGTGACAAGAAAAGCGAAACATGATTTTTGAAAATGAGTTTACAAAAGTTTACAAACATATAATCATCATCTTAACTGACCTATAATCTATCAAAATAATAGTTGAAATATGAATGAAAAAACCCTCACCTTGTAACCGTTATAAATCTTGCCCTGTTCCAGATCTTTTTTGGTCTTCACCGGCTCTCGTCGCTTAGCGATGTTTTAGAAATGGACAGGCTAATTCCAAAATCTGAATGCTAGGTACTGCTAAAATGCCAATTTCTACAAACTGCACCTTTACATAGGTAAATCCATCTGCACTGAAGGTTAGCTGAACATAATTGTGCAAATGAGAAAGTATTCACATTGCATAGCACTGAGAAAAGTGTTTTGCGTTAAAGTTTTCGCTCTGTTACTTGCAGGAGCGTTTAGTGAACATATGACTAAATCTCAGGTTTTTAAAAAGCTTCAAAATTATTTACACTTTTAAATGTGAGTGAACAAATAGTTTTAAACATTTAACGACTTTATTTAGAACTCAAAAAATACTTTATTGGTTAGTTTACATCTCATACTCTATGTGACTCTCTGCAATCTCCCCCTCTTGTCTCTGTGTCCTAGACTTCCAAGGGCTAAACATCTGCTAAATGTGATCAACGAGAACTTCGGCACTTTGGCGTTCTGCCGCCGCTGGCTGGACCGCCTCGGTGAGAGCAAGTACCTGATGGCACTGAAGAACCTGTGCGACCTCGGCATCATAGACCCCTACCCTCCCCTCTGCGACATCAAGGGCAGCTACACGGCCCAGTACGAGCACACCATCCTACTCAGGCCCACCTACAAGGAGGTTGTGAGCCGAGGGGACGATTACTAAGCATGCGCCAAAAACTTGAGGGCAAAAACCAGGAGGAGCATGACAGCTCTGAGACAACAAACCTCTGCAGACTGATAGAAACTTATGCAATATTTCTCTGACCTACATTTCCACAGCTTCTGTACCTTTAGGCCATTATTTAAGCAAGAGCAAAAGACTAGTGTCATGGCAGTAGCTTAATAGTAACTTTTCTAAGGATTAAGCCAATAGACCAAGGACATATCTTTGAATAATGTAGTGCTGTCATCTTAGCGGTGGTGGACATTGGCAAAACAAATTTACTTGAGCACTGAACTTAAAAACCTTGACTGAGTGCTTTGGGTTTATTTTTCTGTGGAAAATGTTACACCTTTACTTCCTGAAAACTGAGAAACAAATGATCTGCTTTTGAATTTATCAAATTTGCTATGAGTGAAAGGTTAAAAAACCCTTCATATGTCCATCCTGGATTTGATTATTGAGCAGATTTACCACGAGCTACCTGCAAACCCAGGGGCCACATCAGGCCCTCAAAGCCTCTGGTCCCCAGAATATCATTAGATTCAGAAAAAAAGAGGGAGATAATGTGACATGCTTTGAAGGGTTTCTTTTTTTTATGTCTCTGTAACTATGAGCACATAACCCCCAAAACAGTTGACTTTGCTGTGCAGACTATTAGCCTGACTCATTGTATGTAATCGTGCACATGCATCTCGTCAAGCTCCAATCTACAGTGATAGTGCTCACCCCAAAGCACCGCAATCTGGTCTTGCACAAACAGAAGAAAATAAAGGCAAGATTTTTATGCTAAAGTAGGCACAAGGTAACATTTTGTAACTTACTGGTTACAAAAGAAGAAAGTCTTGGTTCATAACACTGTATTTACATAATGAAGGATAAAACTAAAAACTACTTTCAGGAAATCCCTGAAATTTTACTGAGCTGCATTTGTCAACACAAATGTCAGGGTTTTTTACCCTGTAAATTATCCCTCTGTTAAGCCTCGACCTTCCTAGGAAGTTGTCCTCTGTTAAGCCCCGCCCTCTTTAGTAACGTTACTAGGTTAGAAAACTCTGTTTTTGCTGGCTTCTCTTCCACTTGAAATAATTGAAAATTGTCCACCCTTAACCAGCTTTGGTTCATATTTAATTTATTTGGTTCTTTTTCAGATTGTGCCCTTGTGAAAGAATAAAGACAAAACTATAGAAGGCTTAAGAAAGAACACTTTAAATCATAATGATTCTTTTAAAATAAATGAAAACATAACTGCATTACTACAAAGGAAGTGTTTGACTGTGTAACCCGACAGCATCTGCCGTGATCAGAGATACTCTGATTCTGGTTGGTTGGTTAGTTAACCAATCAGAAATCCAACAAGGGTCAATTACCCTGAATGTACTTGCAGCCCCTCTAGTATGTTTCCCCTCCCCTCTTTTACATTGATTTACATGCAAACTGCTGGAAAGCTTTCATGTGTGAAAAGGACGACATCGACCCTTTTGTTACCTAGTTGGCCTCCTTGGTTCCTTACAATGTTTAGCTGTAAGATGGCAATTGGCAAAGATGAGCAACAATTCTCCACCTGAACAACTATAGCTAAAGATTTAAGTCCTTGTTTGAAGTTTTACGAGAGTCGAGAGACTGTTTGTATAGTTTTGTAGTAATATATGTGGAGGTTTTCAATTCTTAAAAACTTTTAAAGCAGGTACCACATTACTTTAACTAAAGTAATCATCAGACCAAGCAACTTTTACTTGTATAGCAGTAATAAATGTCCAGAAATGTCTCGACTTAGACTCAAGCAATTAGGTTGTGTACTTTGTCCACCACTGATTTTTAGTCAAATATTTATGTGCTGCTTCTAGATAATATGCAAAAGAAATATATGCAAAAGGATCATGCAAAAAAGATTTTGGGGAGCTTCCCTCTGATGATGTTAAGCTTTATTGCCTTGTTAAGAACTGAAGAGAAAAGAAACTGCTGTGAAATATTTATATTTCTATATTTATTTGCTCTATTTTAATTTAAGGCAGTTTTATAAGAAATAAATTGTTATAAATCTTACTTTGGTTGCTGTGTACAATTTTAAAAAGCTTTTTGGGTTAAAATATTTATTTGGGTCACTAATACAGGGTTCATATACATGTGAAATCAAAGTAAAGTCTCAAGCTGCCTGCTTGGATGTCAGGATGAAGTGTTTACATCTGGAAGTCAAAGGCTGAAGATCGAGGTCTTTGAGTCAAATGCATGGTGGTTCACAAGGGCAAATGACCTACAAGGTTCTTGCAGTGAAATAAGAGGAAAACAGCCTCAAGAACCTAAAAGATTCACCTAGAAAAGCACTCGGAGAGCGCAGACCTCCACCAGTGCCACAGTCACCATAAATATATTAGTCGTACCTTTGTTTTATCAAAATATTTAAATTCCTTGACCATGAAAACATACATATATGCACAAATGCAGAAAATGAACCTATCTTGCAATGTTAAAGAATCTTTGAATACATTACTGGATCCAGACAGACAGTGATCTGGATCACTCCCAAAATCAAATCATTTGTTCCTTGTCCCAATCCTGACATTTCCTAAAAATTTCGTTGAAATCCATCCGTAACTTTTTGAGTTATGTTGCTAACAGAGAAACAAACAAAAACAACAACATTCAGACACCAGCAATAACATAACCTCCTTGGTGGAGGAAATAACAGAAACAAAAATCTGGTATGAAGGAACAAATGCAATGACAGCAAGCGAACTGCAAGCAAGAAACAAAACAAAGTCCAAACTAGTCCAAACTCAGAAAACACTTGCATGAGCAGAAACCCAGCAACAACAAGAGCAACAGAAGAGCTCCAGATCTGCAGCAATTACTGATACTTAAATCCTCCAGAACCAAATATTGAAATATGTTTTTTAAGTATGTTACATTACCAAGGAAAGCTGGAACTTCAGTCCAAGTTGGGCCTGCTGCTGATTCAAACACAAATGATCATGGATCAGCTGTTCTCTGTCTCTTGCTCTCTTGTCTGTCTCTCCCGCGCTCCCTGCCACATTGCCCCCTGTAGGCCCGGAGCTCTTCTCTTGTTCTTGGTTCTGCTGCTTTTCTGCTCTTGCAGGTGTTTGCTGGGTTTGGACTGTTTTGTTTTAGCTGTTGATGTGTTTGTTTTTTATTCCTGCAGTGTGTCATTTCATCCAGACCTTTGGTTGTGTTTCTGTAGTTGAATCTTTTCTGCATTTAAAGCTGTTTATTCCTCTTACCTCAGTGCATTGAGCCATTGTAGGCTGTTTGCCCTCATTGGCCAACGTACAAATGGTTGTTTTTTAAATGCCTGGTGTCATGACCTCTTCAAGGGATTTTCTGAACTTTGCTGTAATTTCAAATCTTATTAAAGAGTGAAGAAAGACTTTCAAGGTCACTGACTTACATGGTCAGCATTTGTTTGCGAATGCCCAAAAATCTAAAACCCCAAATCCTTCAAACTTCCATATCCATTACAAGTGAGTAAAATTTGCATTACTATATTCCAAAGGTCAAAAGCTAATGTCGTGGAATTTTCCTTTATTTGTGAATGCAACATCTTTGGACAGTTTTCAGGTGTTTCTGTCAAACAAACAAACTGGTCTCCTCACACCGAAGGAGGATTTTGTAGTACAAGGTCAAATATCCTTGAGCTTGGGTGCTGGTTTGGCAGAGTGGTTAGCAACCAGGCATGTTCCATATACACACTTCTGCCGGTCTGGGTTCAAATCCAACAGTGACCAGATACAGAGTGTCTTCCCCTGCTCTCTCATCCCCTATCCACTGTCTCTCTCCTATCAATAAAGGCACAAAATGCCCCCCAAAAATGTTAAATAATATAATATATATAAAAAAAATTATATATATATATATATATATATATAGAGAGAGAGAGAGAGAGAGAGATAGATATATATATAGTATATATATATCCTTGAGCTTACTTTCAACTTCTTGATAAAAATTTCTGGTGGAACCTCTGTCAAGCTTTCAACTCATATCCTCTCTGTCTTGAAAATGAGCTTATTACAGTCGGGAAGTACAAGGTCAAAGGCTAAGGTCATGGTTCTAGTCATCCTTAGTTTGTGAATGCAGTATCTCAGGAATGCTTTTTGGGATTCCTGCCAAACTTAACAAACTGGTCATCTGACACTGGGCAAAGACCGGCTAAGGATTTTGGATGTTGAAGAACAAAAGTTATAGGGCATCACTTTCCACTTTCAAGGACCTTAATAAAGATTTTATATCAATGTTAACTTTGACTCAAGGAAAAACTGGTTTGGTTTTGGTGGTACAAGGTCAAATATCCCTGGGCTTTGTGGTTTTTGCTTAAGTGTGGTCCTAAAAAAATCCTACACTAAAAAAAGAAAAGACTGAAAAAATAATGGAGACATCGTGAACACAGACTTTATAGTCTAATGAGCGAGCTGGAGGTGAGATGTTCTTAAATTAAGCAAAGAACTGGTTTTATTAGCCTTTTAACACAACAGCGTGAACTTAACTTAGCTAAATAAATCTGGTAGTCATCAAGAAACAGACATTGTGCCTGGATAACTGTTAATAGACAAGTCCACAAGCTGATCCCCAATATCTGAGGTCCACCAAACTTTATGTTCCAGGTCGGCCATGTTTGTCTTTATTCATGCCTGCTTGCTTGTTCCTTAGTCAGCTCACTTCTTGATTGGCTACATTACATTCCATGTCACAATTAACACACTTGGGAGTTGTTAGCTTTCCCCACACATGTATTAAGATTTTGGGTCAGAAATATTACACAAGTGTACTATTTACGATTTTTGATCCGACCCATTTCAGAGCCAATTATTGAGGACAAATTCACACTGAACACACCTCAGACCACAGGATAATCTCATGGGATAATCTTACAAGACATAAAATCATCTGGTGTTTGCCATCCTTGGTCGGGAAGGGGAAAAGTTGGGACAGAAACAGCCTGATATTCTTTCTGTATGCACCACTTTACTCATACACTTCATATCAAGAATTGTTGAAGGAAACTTTAAACTCATGTCCTCTTTGACTTTAAAATGAGATTAATACATTCAAGAGGTACGAGGTCATTGGCCAAGGTAATCAGGGTCTCATGTTTGTCTCTGTTAATTTATAATACCTAACGAAGAGGCGCTGTTTCTCTGTTTTTACCAAAGGAGGGCGTCAGTAACACACAGGTCATCCATCAGTCCGCCCAAGACGTTTCAGTAAGACACATCGGGCTATTTTTAGCCTCATGCCTCTGCATAATGAAACCATGGAATGTAATTGACTTTTCTCATCAGCTTTAAGAACGAGCACAATGACGTGTATTTAAAGCAATTTAAAAAAGAACATACAGGACACACGGGAACGGCATTACACATCATATTGACAGCCTCGTACATTCATGCTCCTATAATCACCACTTTGTCCTTTAGCAGACTAAATCGCAGTCCATTTTCTCTTATTTTGGTAAAGTCTTTGGGACAAGGACATGGACGGTGATGTCACAGCAGAGGAATGCATCATTTCTCCTCACAGGGTTCATCCTCATCCTTGGAGACAGCAGATCCGGACTATTCTTAACCGGACCTGGCTCAGAATTGGCCTGTGGACTCAATCCGATCTGGGATGTCAATGAGTTCTCCTGCTTGGGATACATATTTATTTTAGGGCAGCAGGAGGCACAGGCTTGAGAGCGAGTTCAGAGACTCTGTGACTGATTCTTTTCCACAAGGTCAGTTTTCCTGGAGTCCATCTTCTCTGGAGCATCCCTGGAGTGGGTCATGTGAGGACAGCAGAAAATCCTCACAGAGTCCAGTCTGACAACACTGACAATGATCCGCTCTTGTAATTGCCCCGGCTGCAAGAGGACAGTCCATCCTGAGAGTTTAAGCCGCTCGCGTGTGCTTTAGACACTCTAGAAAGTGTTTTTGCTCTCGTCAGACGGCAGGCAGAGCAGCTCAGATTAGCCCTCCTGATTCCTTTAATGTTTTTTTTTTTAAACATTCTCTCCTCTCATCCAGGACTTTCCTGTTCTGACTTGCTCAGTCTCAAAATCTCTGCCAAGGACATCCAGCTTTCTCACACACTTGCCCACATCCTAACCGTGACTCACTCCTGATTTATCTCCTAATATTGAGGATGATTCCAAAGTAAACCACGCTCAGTGATACAGATACAGAAGGTCATGGCTGTATTTTGGATCATCAACTCTGACAGCCCTGTTATTAAACATAATTGAGTGTTTAATACTCATACCTGATTGTTCCATAGATAAACTGGACAGAACTAAAAGCTAAAATACACTGGACAGAAAAACGTGAATTAAATTATCCTTAAATAAAGCTTCTTCTGGCCCGACTAAAGAGCCATTGATTGGTGGAGATTTCAGTGCCAATATGGTACCTCTAAACCTTCAAAATTTGTCCTAAATGTCTCTTTTGCAAAAAAAATCTAACTTTTCTGTCTGTAAGCTGTAAGATGAATCACTCATTCAGAAATGTATTCAATCTTATGCTTTTGAAAGCAACATGTCACTTCTCCAACTCAGAGTATTCTTTTCATTATTGAGCTAATTGTTTGAGCACTGTAAACATTGAGAATGGCGTTCATTCTACTCCCTCAAAGCGTCCAAGGCCCTGCATATAGTACTATGTAAGTTTGGCAACAAGTTACAGTCATTTCAAGAGGAGTACGACTGCTTTATGGCATAAGAGCAATTTCCCTGTCTCCATACTGTGTTCCATAATAGCTGAGGCTTAAAGACAAAAGAGGACAGAAACGTCTAAGGTTGAGCGGCTGGACATGAGTTTGTTTTGGACAGGATGTGCATATTTGGAAGTGCTTAAAGGTGCTATGAGGAGAATCTATTTCCGCGACATAAAGACTCTGATACCCATGAGCACACACGGCGACTGTCGTAGAGACGTGACCCAAGAAAAAGCGTGCGTTTGCTGTGATGCTAATGAATGCAGCTCGGACCTTCCTCAGAACTCTGCATTGCAAATCTGCAAAACTTCTTTTTTCAACAACTTTACAGGATGCAAAGCGACGAGGTAATGTATCTCTTGCTAGTTACGTAGCGGTAGTTTTTGATGAGTGACAACAAGCAATTTTTGGAAAACTTAGTATTATAGTTTTGTAGCCGGCTATATATCGGTACTTACAGCCCGGTGCTCTAAGACGTGTCTGAATAATATAAATTTGCTCTAGTTTTAATTGTCTTGTTCCCGAAGTTGAGTATCCAGGCCAGACCAGCCCTGTCCGACCACAAAGCTAAGGAATAGCATTTATAGATAACCTATTTTGATGCTATAATCTCATCTCAAAGTGTGTATTTCGATCAGGCATATATCTAAAAGAGAGACTTTTTTGTAATTACTTACATTACATAACATTAGAAACTCCTCATAGCATCTTTAAAGAAACAGCAGTCCACATATGCTGAGTTGGCTATACTGTTGTTGGAAGGTTAAAGATGTTATTTGAATTTTGGATCTGCAATTGCTTGGTCAAGAAATTATTTTTTATCATAAATCCATTCAACTTAACTCCTCTAGAATGAATTAGTCTCTCAAAGGAGAACCATTTCTTAATGCACAACAAGTAGGATCCTAAAATAGGGTGGCTACAGCAGCAGAGGATCACACCAGGCTCCACCCCTGTTAGCTAAGAACAGGACACAAACACGACAGTTTGCATGAACTCATCAAAATTGGTAAAAATGTTTCTGCTCTGCTGAGTACTGTATCTGCTGCAACACTCCGACTGAATGGCCAGAATTTGGTTTTAACATTATGAAAGCATGTCATCCAGTCTTTTATCACAGTTTCAGGCTGGGCTCACCAAAGGGTAGCCACTTTTCCACCTAAAGCAGGATGAGATTTTTTTAACATGACATTGAGTTCAATATACTCCAATTGCCTCCACAGTCACTAGATCTCAAGCTAATAGAGCACCTTTTGGATGTGGAGTGATGATGTGCAGCCAATAAATCTGTAGCAAGTGGGTGATGCTATCATGTCAACATGGCCCAACATCTCTGTGGTATGTTACCTTGCTGAACCCCGACCTAATTGAGTCGGTCAGTTCTCCGGGAAAAAGACGGTCCAAGCAGGAACTTGCAAAGTGTACCTAATAAAGTAGCCAGTAAGTGCATATTGAAGTGTATGTCCCTTTTCTAATATGTAAAGGGACCATGAAATTACCTTTGGACCCACCTCCACCTGCAGGGACATTCTGAGCTTTCCAGTAAATTTCATAAGTGTTACCTGCTTGACGCTTAGTCTGACTGAGCCATTAAGTGTGGACAAAAACTGTAAATCCCTGAGTGTCTTCTTGAGGTTTAAGCATGTTTTGGAGCTAATTTTTATTTTAGCTTTTAGAAGGATGACGTTTATTAACCTTACATGGCAGCTGGACCTTCCTGATTTACCGTCTACGATCATGCACATCCAGCTTGAACAGCTCCAATCTACAAGGATTGTCAGCAGCCCAAAGCGGCACAGCCCAATCAGCATGCTCCAAAGCAGGAAGAGGAACGAGCTACAAGTGAGATGACAGCAGGGTGTGACTGCTCATTCAGAGATTAGCATAGATGCTAACAGCTTCAGTAGCAGTCTTATCGGATCGGGACTGCATTTCTTTTCTAAATGAAAAACAAATCTCATCACTATAAAGTTCTCCATAATTAGATATTTTTGCTACAATTCTGACATGTTTAGAGGAGAGTTTGCTTTACGATGTGATTTAAGTTCTGTAGCGCAGTAGCTTCGCCGACAACATTATCTGATTGGTCCATAATAAATGTGATTGGCAGAAAAATTACCCAATCACCTGCTGAATATACTTCTGAAAGTTTCTGCCAATTCTCAAATACTTTCAATGGGCTCTTTCCCAGATGGACGAATTAAATCTATGAATATTAGATATAATATACAATATGATCTGACTACGAGACTGAGGACAAACTCGGTTCAACTTCTTTCTCTTTTTCTGGGCAGAAAAATATACTCCTCAAGAAAATTCTGGAGAAGTTATTTTGGTAGATTATTCTTCCCCTTTAATTATACCAATTGTTCTTTTTATTTTGTATAGTTGGAAAGCCTGATTAGTCGTTTACAATAAAGTACAAACTGCCAAGATTGTGCATTCCTGAAATAAGCAACACACATGGTAACACCAAAAAAGTGCTAAAATCTCCTTCTGCCCTGGAGGAAAACCTACAGTTTCTCTGTGAGGCAAGGGTGACACCAAATAACCCTCTGCATACCAGCACAGGGAACACCAATTTTCAGTTTTCAAGGATTTTGGCACTAAATGTACGGGGCAGTACCCTCTGCTGCAAAGGAGACTGACCAAGCTGTCTACTGACACAAAATATAAAACGGATTTATATTATCAAAGAGGAATAATAATCAATGTTCCAAACCAGTTTTTAGGAGTAAATCAATATGCCGATCAAAGGAGATTGGACTCAGTTGGCTGCAGGAACCACAGTGCCTCAGACTTTGCTCAATGCTTTCCACAGCTGCTTGGTTTACCCCCAGTGGAAACATCAGGCTCAAAATATGGCTTTTTAGAATGAATAGTGCTCATGTTGGTGGTCTTGCTGGCTCTTGAACATCTTACAGAGGCATCAGTACCAGTTTCAGTCTGTTTCATTAAGTTCAAAACTTTGCACAGGAGCTTTAAAGCACTAAATCTAAAAGTTTGTGCTTCAACTTTGTAACGTCTTCTCTGAAGAGTTTAGAGTCCACAATGTTGATTCCATCCTGAAGACACTGGATTTGTCTTTTTTAGCTTCACGTTATTCCCTCAGTCTCTCTGTCTGTTCTGTTGCTTCATCCTCATCATCGTTTTCTCTCTCCAGTTTTAGCTGTGACCACAGTCTGTTCGGAGGATGTGGAGGATTTTGCGTCCCAGGCTTGACTTCCAGGGCTTCACGAGGCTCTTTGTGTTGACCATCAGCCGGGTGCTTCTCCACTCCTCATGACCTGCCACCAGATACTCGGTCCCTGCAGAGAGAAAGGCAGAACCGCACTGAATTAAAGGCCGGCTAAGAATGATGCAAAAATACACAAAGCTGGAGGAAAATCCCAGTAGAAAGAAGGCACATCGTTATGTAACCATAATAAACCAGTTAAATAACAGAGCAGCTCTGCCTGTTGCCAGAGATGATTATGGGAAAAGCGCTAGATGTGAAATAGTCCCATGAAGGAGAGGTGCCTTTAATCTCTAAGCTGTAAATGTCCGTTTTAAATGAGTGATGCCAGGACGTTGGCACCAGCTCAAAGCTTCAGTGAGCAGTGACAAAGATCCTCTATTCAGCACAAAGCTGGCAGTTTGTCCACTCCAGAGCTGACTAATTATAAGCTTCTGCACGGTGAGCGATAAAGTTTCTCATAGAGAGCTGACCCGGGTTGAGGATGGGGCAGGTACAGCCCTGTGTGGTCCAGGACTCAGGGTACAGAGTGATGGTTCCTCTCTGGATCTTCAAATGGGGTTTTTGGAAAAAGACCTTTCTGACCTTGACCTCCACCTCAGCATGGGAGCCTCTGTCGTGAGCTGACATGACTCTCAGAAGAAGCACTGCACAAACAAGACAGATAATCATTGAATAAATTAAAGGTCAAACAAAAGCAGAGGACAATCATTGATGCAGACTTTTGACGTCTTAAACATCAATTGCAGTTTTGACCCACTATAAAAAAAATTACAAAAAATCAAATTAATAAACTCATTAACAAATAAAGCTTAACAACAAGTGAGTAACAAAAGGACACATAAGATGCAATGAAAATCAAAAAATATGCATTGCTGAATAAATAATAGTCCAACAAATAGAGAAGCGTATCAAATTTACACAACAAATAAAAGAAGTTTTATGAAACTGAAATGAAATATCAAAAGCACAGCAATTAATCAAGGAAAAATTAAAAATGTCATTTATTATGTATTTTTCCAGCCCATATGGGAGAAAAAAGGTAAAACTCTCTTTTGCCCAGAGACAAAAGGGGCCTATAGAGGTTAGCTAGGAAATCAATCTTTTCTGTATACAAGTTATGTTACACTTCTTTATTTAAAATTTTATTACTTTGTTAATGATAAACTGGCGCAACAGATGGACCCTTCAATTTATTTCACTAGCCCATCAAAGAGACCCAAAGAAAGTGTTTGAAGAGGGCAGATCCTTTTTAGAAGCATATCTGGCTCGATTGTTGGACGATTGTTCCGTCAATCACATTTATTACAGGCAATAGGATGCTTACGTAGGCTGGCTCTTCTATGCTATAAACAAGAGCCACTTTGTGAAACAAAATTTAATCAAAACATTTCAGAGATGGAGTGAAGTTTGTAGTGCTGAATTTTTTTTATTTATTAAAGAAATGTGGTCCAGATCTGATAAATGATCATGATAAATCTGTTATTATGTAACATCTATACGGCCTCTGCCTTTATGTGGCGTCGCAGCAGACAAGTATAAAATCTGACAGCACTTCTTAATTTTGTTTTAGTTATAGTCTTTTGTATGAAATATCTTTTAGCTTTAGTCAGAAGTTAGTCTAGTAAAGTTTGCTCGTAAAGTTTGAATGCATAAATGAACAGTAATGAATTAAATTTTGTTTGAAATGCTGCCACTTTTATTTAGGCTATCTGGCAGAGCATCTCAGTTACCAAATATGACAATAAACAGTGAACCTGCTCTACATGACTACATTAATTCATAAGGAGAGCAGCTCTGATTGGATCACTCCCAAACATCCCTCCATCATGAAGCGAAGGCAGCTGTGATTGGATGTCCCTATTAACTAATCCAACCTTTCCACACAACCAAAGTAGCTGTGACTGGTTATATTCCTGACGTGTCCCTACTTTCTGCGTGATGAATTTGGTCTGAATGGATTAAGTCTGTCAAACATTTTAGTCTATTTTTTATTTGTTGACGAAAATGTCAGTTAATGTACTTTTCATTTTGTCCATGTGCTCTTGGTTTTTTTTTTTTTAAATGTATATTTTTGGGCATTTTGTGCCTTTATTGATAGGAGAGAGTCAGTGGATAGGCTTGTGAAAGGGGGTGAGAGAGTAGGGGAAGACACTCTGCAAACTGGTCACAGGCTGGATTCGAACCTGGACCGGCAGAAGCAAGTATATGGGGTGCCTGGTTGCTAACCACTCCGCCAAACCAGCACCCCCATGTGCTCTTGTTTTATCAGTGAGTGTCTAGTTTTCGTCAGGAGGGAAAAGGTTGTTAATGAAAACAAGTATGAAAATAATTAGTCTGCTGCTTTAAGGGGGTTAGTTAAGAGGCTAATAAAGAGTTTCCAAAGGGGAGGAAAAAAGCTGCATCTGATCCGATAGAGATGAAACTTTTAATTGTTTTTATTCAACTAAAATCCAAACCTTGCTTAATAGACACCCAAGACAAAATGTAAATGGTCAAACACACCAGGACAAGGACCATTAAGAAAATAAGAGACACTATGTTGCCTTTGGAGGGGGTAGGACATTGGAAAACACTGAATCTTTATCTCAGTCTCACAGCTCTTACCATAGTCGTACTCTGCAGCACAGAAGAGTTTTGGGCTGCCGAGGGTGACCTCTACACACTCACATTTCTCTGGAAAACAATCAAATATGATTAGCTGGATTAATTTAAATAATGATATTGTTTGGCTATTAGGGTCAAATCAGCAGCGTTTTAATGTCTGTGTGCTGATGGCAGCGCTGAGTGTTACGTGTAAAATGACCTGTGACTCACCAGAGTGGTGCAGTGCAGAGAAAAGCTCCTCTACCCTAAAGAGTGCCGTCTCACTATTATTGCTGCTCGGTCCCATGTGGCCAGCGGCTGTATAGAAGACCTCCACATCCGAGCTGTGCCGCAGAGGTAAAAATCAGTCAGGGAGTTCAGTGTTAATCACCCAGAATGCACTCTGCCACCACACCATGCATCACTTTTTAAGTACACATGCATATGGATGTGGTGTAAAACCCTGGCTCTCACCCAGAAACGCAGTCCCCGGTGTAGGGGTCGCACTCCCCTGTGCAGTCACACGGACGGCAGCCGTATTCATGCAGCCCCCAGTATCCCGGCATGCAGCTGTCACAGCGGGGGCCTCCCACGCCGGGCTTACAAGTGCACTCCCCGCTGCTGGGGTTACAGAGAGGGCGACCGCCTGAGACGGCCGAGCCTCCGTGGTGGCAGGAACAGGCTGTGGAGGAGACAGAAGAGGAGCATGTTAACAGAAGACAAGGAACCTTTTCCGCCTCCAGGAGGAGCCGGGACAGGACAAACACACTTGTTTTACTTTCAAACTGCCACAGGAGTTCATGGAGTAAAAATATGTTGGCTTATGCTTCTGCGTGTTTTATCATCCTCCTGTAACGAGGGACAAGCTGGGAGTGTGTACTCGACATGCTCGGAGCAGCTGCAGCAAAAACAAACAGTAAATCACTCTCCCTCTCTCCACGCTGTCAGCCCGGCTGCCTGATGCTCCGCTCTGATGACGGATGGATTTCTTTTGTTTCAGGCTTTCAGGGGTGGAACGAGTGTGAGGACGCTGCACCCAAGAAGAAGGAAAGATTGTAGGGATGCTAAAAGTCACAATCTCAATTATTTGGATTGATGTTGAGATCACAATTATACATCATGATTACTAATTTACTTTGAATATATGAATGAATGAATGAAACCTTTATTGCCCCTACCTGAGTCTGTCTTTATCAACAACAACACAATTAGCCAAAAATAAAAGCATTACAGCGACAGCAATATTACTAAATTAGTAAGCAAAAACATCCTTAAGGGTCTTGAAAGTGCAGAGTGCCGAGTGCATGATGTCACATCAGAGTTAATTTTACTTCACATAGCTTTAATGCTCTTAACCCTTTAATTTTGACCACTAAAAATAAGCAATTACTGAAAATGTAAGTGAAAAAAATTGAAGATAATGATAGATTAAAAAAGACAACAAAAAAGTGCAACAGGTTAAGCAGTACAGCTCTCTTTACCTCTGGACTGCTCAGTTTTCATAATGTGTATGATAGTAATTATAATTCAGATTATAATTCAACCAACTGTCCAACCCTGAAAGATAGTAGGATACAATTTGACTCCAGTTAAAGTAAAAGTTTTTGAATCTTCTCAAGTAAGGGTGAAATGTACTTCACATACAGTATTGGTATTTTGAAAAAAATCTCTGTTGCACAAAACAGCTGAAGAGTAATTCGCCAACCACTTATATTTTTCACAACAGTAGAGTAAATAACATTTGACCTAAATAATGAACTACTATGAGAGCAACAACCTAATATGCTGTACATGATTTCAGGTTTTAAAGATATCAGTTGACATATTCAAAAACTATGAACCCTAGTTGTTTCTAAGTGTACTATATTTGTGGGACCTCCATTACTTTGGTCCATGGGCTGTAAATACATTTGCATTATTACTGTTGAAACCAATAAAAAGACCTTGATAAAAAAAAAGGTTTAATAAATAAATGGACACATTTGTTACAGCTCAGTTTGGGGATTTTAGTGATAGTTCTTCTTCTTTCGGCTCAGATTTGACCCTTTTTTTGTGTATATGTGTATGCATGAATGTGTATGTATTAGGGTTGGGTATTGATTCAGATTTTCTGGACTGATTCGATTCAATATTACAAGGTCTCAAATCGATTCACCATTCACGATTCAATTCTATATTTATTCAGTCTGGGATATCTCAGTTAAAACAATGCTTTAAATCTAAAAAGTGACCCTTTGACCTAATGCATATTCTGTATATTATTTGTTTTTTGTCCAACTCGTCTTTTCCTTTGTGCTTGTTAAATCCAAAATATGTCCAAACATCAGCTTTTAAAGTCACTGAGGGTGCCCCTGTAGTGCTACTCACTTCCACCATGTTTGTTTGACTGATTTACAGTAACCTCTTATGAGATCTTGTTCAGTGGAAAGCAGCGCTAAACACTGATCACGCAAGACTAGCAGGGTTGATACTACAGGCTGCATCTCTGCACGTCTAATGAAGAAAAAAACTACTCAAGTTAAAAGATCGATCTTTGGATTTTATGGATCGATTATGAACCATTTAATGGGAAATCTATTAAAATAGATTAAACTGATTTGTATGTATGTATGTATTGATGTATGTCTATTTATATATATTTATATATATCTTTAGCTAACATTTACTATATTGTTCTGTAATGTTTGTCTTTTTCAGTATTTGAGTAGAGAGGGATTACATGTACAGAAATAAAGTATTATATAGTGAAATTCTAAGTTTAAATATAAGTTTAAAAAATATGTAAAACTTAAAAACACCACGTAGGAAGTGGTAATAAAAAGGGCAGGATTTAATAAGTTTAGACTTCTTCCTACACCTTTATGAGCATGTAGACTTGTCGTTAGTGGTCTTTGTTCCTTTTTTTTTTTGGTCTATGCATATTTATGGTGACTACCTATTTTTTATTGTTTTTTTCTGCATGTTCAAAATAAAGCGTTATTCGTTCATTATTTACTAAAAAAACGTAAAAAAAAACAGAGATTAGAAAAAACATATTGACACAAAAGTAATACACAAAAAAGCCTCTTAGTCACAGTAAAATATGTAAATGTAGTTAGTGATTTTCCATCCTCCAGACTTGTTCCCAAAAAGGCATGTTTGACTGTAAATGCTGCAGCGTTCTTGGCAGGGGGAAAGGCCAAGAATGGTAAAAATGTTCTTGCATGCTCCATGAGAAATTCCTCCATTGTTTGCAATTACAGTCACATTCCATAACAGTACAGACGCCGTCATTTCTGCTGAGGAGAGAGCTGCAGTCGTCTCAGGGCTGTTACTCAGAGAGGTGCTCTGGGAAAATATCCTTATCAACGAGATCATTTTGAGGGTCAGAGAAAGTCTGATCTCCATTACCATCCTTTATGTATTAAAGGCGTCCCCTCTTAATTGGAATCCCCTAACGGCATTTATCTATACGGCTGCAGATTGAGTGGGAAAGGAGCTGCAGTAGAGTGACGTAGAGGAAGGTAAAGGTCTTACGTTTGCAGGAGTCAGGGGCAGTTTTAGGTCGGCTGGGGTCTCTGAAGAAGCCCTTCTTACAGCTCTGGCAGTGACGGCCCTCCGTGTTGTGGTGACATTCATCACAAACACCTCCACTCCGCCGTCCGGATGCGAGCCACAGCCCCCGACTGAAGTGGCAGCTCTTGGCGTGACCGTTACATTTGCACTCTAGGATCAGACAGACAAACAGACTGAGAGGTTATTTCTCTGTCCAGCTGATCTTCACTTTTATGCCCTAAGAGACGGACGCAGTGACAACTCATGCAGCCGCTGACATGAAAAAAGAGGAGCTGCTCAGTGATTCATCAGGCGTAAGCGTCTAAAGGTTACGTGTGATTTATGAGGCTGAATTCATTCTGGAGATAAGTCTCCACGCTGTGTGTCCTACTCTGCGTTTGACTCTCTGCCCCATCACTCACTCTGGCACTCGTGCGGCGTCCCTGTGATGCCGTTGGCGGCCTGCCAGGGTCGGTCATTGTAAAGAGAGGCACAGCGCTCGCAGTGGTCACCGGCCGTGTTGTGTCTGCACACACACTTACCATGAACCTGCAGGACAAAAACACAAAGAAGGAAATAAATATTCACTCTTACAGTGCTCTTACATAAAGGCAGAGATTTTTAATGTGTTTTTCTAGAACTTTTCTGTGTTTTTAAATTGTTTCTGTCCTCAAAACGGTTGCGCTTCTACTGTGAAACTGTTGAATCCTTTTCCATATTTGTTTGTCATTTATTGCCTAAGACTTTTTATTGAAATTGTATTTATTACGATGTGTACTGCTGACCTCTTGGCCAGGACGCCCATGTAAAAGAGATCCTAAACTCAATGGGAATCATCTTGTCAAATTAAGGTTAAAGGAGACATATCATGCTTGTTTCTCCTTTTCACTATGCCAGACTAGGATGCCCCATTTCTGCCCTCAGTACAAGTCATTTAGTTCCTTCATTGCCCCACAATAGCGTTCTCAAAATCCTCATTTTAGGCCATTATCAAGCTCTCGTTGAAACGCTCAGTTCTCTGATCACAGTTACCTCACAACGTCACAGCCCTTTGTGCTCTGATTGGTCAGTTCTGTCAGAGCTGCCGAGAGGGTTGAGTCAGCCTGTCCTTCTTCTTCTACTGTATTTTCCGGCAGGCTCAAAGCAGCGACCGCGTATTGAGTCCCCCTACAGGCCAGAGCTGGTAATGAGTGAGTGTGAGCTAGGGATCTATATACTGCTGCTGGTGGATGTGTTCCTCGGTGACGGTTTTGTGGCTAACGGACATCACAGAGGAGGAGCTGTTTTATCAGATTACTCCAATAAAAAGAAAGGTACCTCGTGTCGTCACAACGATTTAAATCTCGCAGTCATCTCGCAATGACCTATTTTTAGAGGCATCAAATCTCGTTCTAGGATATCAGAAAAAAATACAATATCTCATTTTTTGAAAATTAAGAGAGTATAAGGTCTTGTTTTCAAATTTATTATATTATATGTAAGTATTAAATCATGCATCAGCATGATATGTCTCCTTTAAATTCAAATAATGAAAAACCTCAAATGTGTTAGGGGACAAAGGGCTTTGTTTTCTTCCTCTTTTTCCTATTAACACAAATTGTTAATCCGGCAATCACATGGTAGCAATTTTATATATTTTGTAAACATGGTTAAGACAACCTGCTGTTTGGACAAATGTTAATAAGATAGAGGATTAAAACGTCAAATTTATCAGAAACAAGCCAAACACTGGAAGACGTGGTTTATATTTGAAATTCAGTTTATAATCATCTGTTAACATTTTCACCTCTATCCTGTCCCCAACTCGCACCTGTAAGAGTTTAACATTTTAATATAACAATGCAGTCAAGCCAAAAAAATGATCCACTTAAAAAAATATATAGTTTGTAGTTAATATATACATTTAAACTCGTATAATTAAAGCTTATATCACAATCATGCGTCCATATGTATGGTTTCATGTTGTGTTATTATTGCAACACACTAACATCCACATACACATTAACTGACATAAATGACACTATGCATGTGTGACACGTCTACACCCTCCAGGAGCACATTGTATGTTACAATTGTCTCTGTTCTCCATTTACAGTGAGACACGAACATGACAGAGATGGAGGATTGCTTCAGCATTATTCTGAACACCATAATGAAGGTTTCCACATAGTTAAATCCCTGTAATGGTAGGTAAAGCTGTCGTCAAATATCCAGCCTTCTGCTTCAGCAGCACATACCGAAGCACAGCTGAGCAATGAGGGAGTGGTGGGAACAAAACCTCAAACAGTCAAGTCCCAAACTCAAAGTAGGACAAAGACTGGAGATGATATGAAGCAGCTACAGACCTCAAAGCGACACAACATCTTAGTGAGTTTTCACAACATACAGGATTCTGCAGGAGCTTGTTGCTGCTGGATTAATGTGCACTTGAAAGCATAGTTGCCAGGTCTGCTTATTATAAGCGATGTTGGGCTTCTGCTTTTGAAAAGTTGCTTGTAAATATTAGCAATTTCGAGTTGCATTTTTCTGTGCAGATGCAAGAGGGTTCTGATACACACTCTACAACCAATACAAACTCTTTCAGAAGTTACACAAACTCTTTCACTTCAAACACAAATGTAAATGTTACTGTAAAAGAGGGGCAAAAAAGATGTTTCCACCTAATATAAAACCATATTACCAGAATTACATTATTTCTAATGTAGCTATTGCTGTTTTTACCATAATAAAGCTGTAGAGGACCAACATAAAACTTAGATCAGGGGTGTCCAAACTATGGCCCCGGGTCCAAATGCAGCCCGCTGCCTGTTTTGAATTGGCCCCTAAAACAGTTGAATGAATATTGACATTTTGATTGCGGCAGTCGATACCATCCATCATGCACATTTTCAGCCATATTGACTTTGTCACAAGGTCTCATTTCCAATGTATATTGCAATATTCATCTTAAAGCGCCAACATTCCTGCAATTTACTCTTGTTTTGTGTCTGATAGTGAGATTAGCCATTAGTGTCCCATCTCTGCTGCTGAGAAGGTCATTCTTGCCCTGACTGGGATAACCTAGAGCTACAAGGACCCCCATAACAGGTGATAACCCACCCCTAAACCCTAAAAAAAACCCCTAACTTATATACACTAAAAGTGAGGCACAGCAAGTGGCTCAGTCCTCCATGTATTCCTCATTATGCGCCCCTTGATGTAAAAAGTTTGCACACCCCTGACTTAGATAAAAGCCTGACTATGTCTGTTTTTCTGTTTCAAAAATTAAGATTAGTCAGCAATAGTGGAGTTATAAAGAACAGCAGCCCCTCCCTTTACTTCTATATAAAGAAAAGGATATTTCACCTCCAAGCAAAAGGATGTTGAATAAGTCAATTTTGAGCCAAAATAAGAAAATGTTACTGTGAAACTGAAATGTAATGTAGACGAAAATTAAAGCATGCTTTATGTAGATTTCTCTTTAAAAAAGTAAAATATCACATCACCAAAAAAATAGCTGAAGGTTCTATGTTTGGGCTTGTTTTTTTTTAATCAACCTTGTTGCTTATTTCAGTAGAAAAAACTGGCAACACTGCATGAAAACTGTTTAATATAACCAGTCTGACATCACTCACCATGTTATTGGTCTTCTGCCTGCTGGGTTTGTATCCACTCACAGGTACACAGTGCTCAGCATGTCCGTTACAGAGACAGCTGCCTTTCACAATAAAGTCGTAAATAGCGTAATGTTGCGTTGGGAGCGTTGCGGCGTCAGGATGTTTGGCCTGGCAGGGACAGGGCTGGTGCTGCAGCAGACGCACTCTCAGGTTGGTGACCATGAGCTGGTCCTGGGCCGCAGAGCCGTACGGATCCACGGAGTGCCAGGGCGATAGCGCTCGATAGATCACCTGGAGAGCAGAGAAATGTGGCCATAAAAGGTCTGTAAAGAAATGTGCTCTTCATTTTTTCAGAAACCCCCCTTACAAGTGATAAAACAGGTTATGGAGACACTGATGGAGGATGACAGATACGTGGTTTATGGCAGAAAATAAAAAACAGGCATCAATCTGGTTCTGCTCTCGTGCTGCTCCGGTCACTGCTTTGCTATCGAAGCCTGTGAAGCATTAAAGAATAAAACAGGCATATGCTTCAGTTTTTTTACTTTCTTCAAAGCCCCAGTAAAGTATCGTTATCTGATGATCAAACATAGAAAAATTAGCAATGATGCTGCTGCTGGTTTGACCCGATAAGGCAAACCTAAAGTGGTGAGGTTTACCATTTCTAAACACTAACTTTTTCTTAGTTAAAACTGCTGACACAAAGTACGTATCAGGCAAAGGACTTAGCTCCATTTTCATTTTTCACTGCAAATATAAGATGGAATAAATCGCAACCTGTTGGAGGTAATACCTATTCTTGTTTTTTTGTCTTGCTTCACTCCCAAGTTCATGACGAGCAGATGGACACAATTCTTTCAACTGCGTGTGTGCAGTATCAAGAAAGACTGGCATAACTCGCCCGCGCTAATTAGCTATACTCAAACACTGGGAGTCAATGGGGAGTGTTAGCCTGCCTCTGCCTACAGTAATCAGATACACTCTTGTGGATCTTCGCCAGTCCAAAAGCAATCGTCTTCATCCTCTCCAACAAAGTTGAGCATATCCTTCGAACAAATCTTTTTCTACTTATGAGCAGAGGCTTTGTTTTGTTGACCTACTTACAAGCTCGTCCGTGGTAATTTGTGCAGGCACCCTGTGGTTTAGTTTCATATGTATTAAAAAATTAAATAAATTGATAAATAAATTATATAAAGTGCAAATCTTAGTCTAATAGTAGATAACATAACGCGGAAAAAAGGAGTCACAACAAGTACCAAAGACTGTTTAAAGTTGCTGAAGAGTTTATCTGATGACTGTAGGCAGAGGCAGACTAATACTACCCACTGACTCCCAGTGTTTGGGACAGTTGAAAGAGTGGTGTCTGCCTGCTTGTCAGTGAGACAAGACACGAAAACTAATAAATGGTGGGTATCGTTTCAAAGACTCTGGCTGATGTGCCATAAAGGATGCTATTACTTTAGCCAAGTCTTTATGTATTCTGTGACTATTAAGAAAATGAATATACAGATATAAAGTTACTTAATTAGGTTCAGCTATTAAACTATTACTAGTATGTAGACATGGTCAAGATGACCTGCTGAAGTTCAAACAAGCATCAGAATGGGGAATAAAGGGGATATATGTGAAAGTGGCATAGTTGATGGCGCCAGGTTGGTTTGAGTATTCAGATGGAGAATCAGAATATGGCATAAACAACATGAATGCATGGTTGCATCCTGCTATGCCAATGTTTCAGGCTGCAGCTGGTAGTGTAATGGTGTGGGGGATATTTTCTTTGCACACTTTGGGCCCCCTAGAGCCAAGCGAGCAAGAATACTTGGGCAGGCAGGCCACAGCCTTTCTGAGTATTGTTGCCAAACACGTCCATCCATGTATGACCATAATGTACCAATCCTCATATTGTAACTTCCAGCGACATGATGTGCAACATCTTTAAGCTCAAAACATCTCAAACTGGTTTCTTGAACATGATAATAAGTGCACTGGCCTCCACATTCACCTGATCTCCATCCAGGAGAAGACTTTGGGATGTAGGCGGAATGGAGGATTTGCATCATGGATGTGCAGCCAACAAATCTTTAACTATGTAATGCTGATTTTTTTTTGCACATTATTGAATCAGTGCCATAAAGAACTAAAGCAGTACTGAATGGAAAGAGGGTCTGACCCAGTACTAGCAAAGTGAACATTATAAAGTGGCCAGTGAGCTGCATATTAAAGTGTGTTTTTATTTTTTCAGCATTTAAAGAGAGCATAAGTTTGCCTTTAGATCACACCCCCACATCTAGTCCAGAGTTTTGTTCAAAAACATAATTTTTTAACTTTAATTTCAAAGCTTAAACTCCTCAAAACAACATTTTGGTACTTCTTGCATGTTTAGCAAAGGACTTACTAATTACATAATAGGTTAGGGGCTTACACAGAGAGCTGACACACTAACAAGACACATACTTGTTGCAGATAAACTGCAATTATGAGATCAGTTCAAGTTAAATATTCATTCAGACATCCAGGCAGAACCTCCCATCAAGGTCTGATCCTCTTTGTTCCAGCGAGAGTCTCTTTAAAATGATCTGAGTAAAAAAACAGGTCTGCTCATGAATTAACCATAGCTGATTATCTGGCTCAGACCGGCCTGTGATGATGCAGCGGGTCAGGAAAACGCTTTGAGCCAACATCAGAGGTAAGATTGAACATTGATATTCTGGACGTGCATGTCAAAGCAGTTTGCGGCTCAGAGAGCTGGCCTGACAAAAAAAAAGGTCCCCCGCAGGCGATCAGAGGAGATCAGTTTACAAAGCCCGGTCAACAGTTTGTTCAGAGGGATGTGTGATATCAGCTTATAGTGCAATCTGCTGCCAATACACGAACAAGAAAGAGCAGAGCAGATGGTGAGTGCTGCTGCTGTGAAGACAGTGACTGGGAGTTTAGATGTGGTCACTCTGAGACGGCTCGATAATGTATTACACTTCTGGAGCCTTTAATTGCAGGTTTAATGCAGGCTGGGTGGCTGCCCAAAAACTTTCACAGGACTAATATTGTGGTGTAGGATTGGGTATTTCCATCATTCCTCATGGTATGACATACATCCCAAAACTAGGGGTGCACACCGGCAAGAATCTGGCAAGAGGATACATGTTGTGATACTATAAATAGGGCAATACTTTTTTCTTCATTTACACTGTAAAAGCTCAAATCTAGGAGAGAGTGTTTGTCCAACTGACTCTCCACTAAGCTCCGTCCCCCTTGGTTACTGATTAATGTCAAGCTCCTAGAATGACAAATATGGAGTTTTTGGGTGAGCGATTGTGTTAAGAAATTACCTGCAAAATTTTGGACAAATTCTTCAGAGACTTTAGAAAGACGCAGACAGAAAGGCTGATTTTGGGAGGTACATTCACCAAATCAAATGTTGTCAGAGTTCAAATGAAGAGGACGTTAAAATAGAGAGGAAAGAGCACAGATCTCAATGCAGTTGTCAAGCATCCCATGGGTTGACACTTCACATTTAAAACAATCACATGCTAGATCAAAAATGTTCTTGTACAGGGTAAGTCGATATGTATTGTTTAAATTTAAATTAACATTAAGTTAGCTTTCAATATCATTGTGTTTACCCATTTCTAGGGCATCAATTAAACAACAAGAAAGTTATCAGTATGTCAGAACTTGTCTGTCTGTACCAGAATGTATTTTGCTCAATTATTACCCAGTGACTAAAGGTTTAACAGGATTAACCTACCATTGAGACGTCTTTGTTTGCTCATGTTAAGCACAGAGCTGAGGTTACTTAATATTAGTTAGCACCTTACTTTAGCACAAATGTACGTGTTCTTGTGCTTTATCCACACTTACGTCTTAAGCATGGCAAAGGCAAAACAGAAAATCAAAACCACCCTCCAAATTTCTTGGATCATGACTGTCGGACTTGCTAGTTATAGTTGCTAATGTAGGATTGGACAGTTTGTGGTGGGGCTTAGCAAAAGGCTAATTTCAAAATCTTACAAATCTTGCTAGACTTACTTTATGCTACAATTTCCAGACATGTCTGGATTAACTTCTTAAATGAAAACAGATTGCACATCAAAAGTTGGAAACTCATGAATCATCAGAACTGTCTTTATCATTCATGGCAGTGTTTGATGTTATCAGCAAAGTGCTGATAACATTCTGAAAGATTTTGTTTCATGTTGACATGATAGCGTCACACAGTTGCAGCAGACTTGTCATGATTCTTATCTTTCATTCCAGCACATTCCAAGGGTTCTCTGTTGGACTGAGATCTGATGGCTGGAGGCAACTGGAGTACAGTAAACTTAATGTCATGTTTAAGATTTTGAGTGTCTCTTGGTGTAGTCTTCCACAGCTGTAGCCCATTTGCACTGCAAAACTAATACACTGTTAAGAGAATTTATCCAATTTCAAGTAAAAAAAAATCTCACAGGACTTATTTTAAGCCACAGTTTCCAGATATGCCTGGATTAACATCTTATATGTAGATATCAACACCAAAAATAACACCTAAGATGCCTGTAAAAAGATAAATAAACTGCCAATGAGACAAGCCAAATTTATATTGAAGGGAGTCTTAAAATGAAATGTTCAATCTAGAGTAGGTTTTAAACTTCATGCAAGACCCTCAGTGAGTAAAACTTTGTTTGTTTCATTGGCAGATATCTTCTTATCATTACAAGTATTTCAGTGCCTATCTTTTGCCTTTCATTCCTTGTAATAAGATATTTATCTGGACTAGTTGAGAGGACGTGTTTTAGAATAAGTGTTAGATATTTCTGACTTGAAATTTAGACAAACTGGCCTAGATTTTGATTTTTGCAGTGCAGAATTCATTTTTTATCACATCAAAACCCCACAATATTTTATGAATACAAAAACAGTTTATATCCAGTGTTGTCTTTGTAAAGTTTGGGTTCTGCGTAACAAATATAAACTTTTTGTCCGTCCAAGAATGACAAAACTGTGAACAAAAGATTTAACTGGAAAGATGGAGGAATAAAGTTCTGAATGTTTGCAGCTAACTAAAATACAAAACAAACAACAAGAATCTCTACAAACTATTGAATACAGTATATCAAAATATTGATGTATCGACATTTTCTTAAAACTCTAACCAATACATAGGCCACAACACAGTATGTATCATGACACATTTTAATCGTAAACACTGACCACTTCCTTATCAGAATACCCAACAATTTTTGGTCTCTTTCAGTTAAAAAGGAAAAACTTAAAGACACTTTAATTCTAGGTCTTTGGAGAAGTTAGAATCTAAAATTAGAAATGTTATCCACATCATGTTGTTTGGTTTCTTAACAGTCAGGTCAAGTTTTGGGGGCACACACGGTTTGCCCTTCATCATTCCTGATGACCTGTCTGCACCACCAGCAATGTAAAGCCTACCTAATTCATGGGTGTTTATGCATGATGAAGAATAAGGTTTTAGGTTCAAGGTACCTTAGGTTTATTTTAAAAGGGCTGTTGCAGCATTTAGTAACAACATGTACCGTAAAGAAGCAAATGGCGATTTATTGCCCTGTTGATTTATTATCACAAGCCTATTGAGGTGATGTAATCATATCTTAAGCCAGAGGTAAATACTGTAAATTTGCCACTGCTGCTCTGTTATTACGACTCAAGGTTAATATTGATTGGAATGCAAACCATATTTCCAGCCATTTGATGTTTGAGGGGAAAGAAGCCTATCCCTGCTAACTGGCTGTTAGCTAATTAACCATTCACACAAACATATTCACACCTGAGGAAAATTTACAATTATTGTTTAAATTACACATCCCACACTGATTGAGCAGGCTGTAAGCGAGTGGTAAAGCAGCAGCTCTAGCTAACATTTCCCTGTAAATTTGTACGGCAATAAGAGGCTAACATCCCCTCTGGTTTTATGGTTCTTACTAGATTTATTTAATTTTAAATTAATGCTAGTCTAGCTTAGTTGAAAGGAATTAAAAAATTATCTTTTGTTACTTTGTTTGGTTAATTTGATAGACAAAGAAAAAAACATGAAAAAGGACTTGGAATCTGCGGGAACTCATTATCTCCCTAATCTTACTTCTCCTTTTTACTTCCGCCAAGGAGGTTATGTTATTGCCAGAATCTGTTTTCTGTGTGTTTGTTTCTCCATTATTTTTAAAATTCGCCTTAAAACTCCTTGGCTTTTAACCCAACGTGAGACTCTGCTTCTGTTTTAGTGTTTTTTGTTCATTGTTTTTAAATTGTTTAAAAAACAATGAAACATCTCTTTTCATGTCCATACATTTTTATTTTGTCCATTGTTTTAAATTGTTTTATGTCTTGATTATTTATGTACAGCACTTTGTCACAGCTGTGGTTGTTTTGAAAGTGCTTTATAAATAAAGTTGAGTTGAGTTGAGTTACGTTGAGTTGAGTTGAGTTAGCACATAACTCAAAAAGTTATTGATAGATTTTGATGAAATTTTCAGGAAATGTCGAGGAATGATGATTCGATTTTGGGAGTGCTCTGGATCACTGTCTGGATCCGCCATGACAAAAAATGCAATTTTCGTGAATAACTACTGAACTAAAATAGATATCATTATGAATCCAATTGCAAATTGCATGTTTTCATGGTCAAAGAATCTAAATATTTAGATGAAATAAAGGCAGGACTAATATTTATGGTGAAAATCACAATATGGGAGAGGACTGTGGCACTGACAGATGTCTGCACTCTCCAAGTGCTTTTCTAGTTTTCTACATTTTTTTTGTTTGGTTTTGTCTCTTAAATTAGCAAAAAATCACTGTGTTGATGTGCAGCATATTTTGTATCTTGTGTATTAGTTGTGTCTTCATGTGTGGTCATTAAAATTTCCATGGTAATTTTATAAAGTTGAAGATAAATACTTTTTCACTGATTGCTTTTGCTGCCTTGCTCTCTTTTGTTTTTCATTTTTAGGCATATTTCTCCCACATTTCTGAACTCTCATGTTAGAGTGAATTCCTCTTCCCTTACCCCCCTGTATTCATGTTTTCAGACCAGCACTCACCTCTCCTCTGGTACAAGGAAAAGCTCCTGAATACTTGGACGTGCAGGCTGGTCCACTCTCCACGCCTGGCGACCCCTCAGCCAGGCCAAACACCTCCTGGCAGTCTTTAGCAAAATACCTGAGGGTCCTCCATGTGTGCCCGTGGTCCTGGGATCGCTCCAGCACCATGGCGGCGGGACGGGGGGAGTGGAACACCAGGATGAGGTGGGTGAGGAGGAACTGCGTCTCCAGGTCGAGCTGAAGCGTCTCCTCCTTCACCCCTTCTGTGGACTGCCACCATGTATCAGGGTTTCTGAAGGGGGAGTCGCTCATGGCGGAGGGGGGGTGCGCCTGGTCGGGCACAGCAGAGTTGCACTTGCTGCATTTTGCAGGCTGACAGGACCCTCTGCTGCGGAGGGCAGGGGTCTCTTTGTAGAAGCAGAAGAGCTCGGAGGAGTTTGATCCACACACTGACTGGGTGCTCAGGACTCTGCCCTGGGCCAGGTTCCCCATGCGGGGGTTACAAGCTCGTCTGGAGCAGCGGCTCTCTGCACCAGCTTTCAGTTTGGGTGTTTCTGCACAGAAAGAATAATTTAATATGTGAGGGATCTTAACACAAGGCATGAATGGAAGTCTTCAAATATCTTGAAAATAGAGAAAATTAGGGTCTCCTGGTTAATTTGACAGATCCCATGTTCACTCAGTAGAAACATGGGGTTCATTTTGGGGCTGGTTTGGCGATGTGGCAAGCAACCAAAAGGAAACGATAGATATCCATGTATATGCTTCCACATGTGTCAAAGTACTATTCTTCTTAATATATATATGAATAATTAACTGAGTTTTCCATTTTTGTCTTATATACAAGTTTCAAAAAGGTTAAATAGCTTCAGAGATACTTATATATGCTTCATACACACAATTTTAATATTTGAATTTAAATCAACGTCTCAGTGATCAAACTAAAACATATATTACCGTTTCAATGAATTTATCTCTGTGATGACCCTACACTTTCACTTTGATATCATTTTTACCAGCGACAATGCAAAGCCTAAATATACACTTCGGACAAATGAAGACACCCATCAAATATGTGTTCAACAGGTAATACCTTAGTCTGAATTGTTTGGTTTTACATGAGACCTTGACACCCTTGCAGACGTCTTCAGGGTTGCAGGATTGATTTTGAACTTTTAATGGTTGTTTTTAAAGCTCCAAATGGCCTTGTCCCTGTGTATTCAACTGAGCTTTTAACTGTTTGGGAGCCTGGTAGAGCTCTGAGGTCCAACTTTCGCTGGAAGTGGCCAGGTCAAAGCACAAACACCGGGGTGACCGAGCCCTTTTCGTTGCTGCTCCGAGTCTCTGGAACAAGCTCCCAGCCGAAATGTGTCTTATTTCTGACCAGGGCCTTTCAGATCTAGACTGAAAACATATTTATTTACGACATTTATTTACCCAGTAGTATGGTGACACTTTATTGTATTGTGTTTTTTTTCTATTTTATTGCTTTTATTGCCTTTCATTGTTTTAATTTATCCTTGTTTATTTACTATCTGTTGCAAAGCACTTTGGTGCACTGAAAGGGCTGTATAAATGAACATTTACAAAGAACATATGAATATGAAATGCCTTGCTTGAGGGAACCATTTCTGGGTTTTCAGATGCATCGGAGATGATTAATTGACTTTGCTTGTATGTTCTTGAAGGGATGATTTTATAACTTAAGGCCATATGGAGCACATTTGCTGAGTGCTTTCAAATGACCTACGGATCATCCAGGTGACAATAAGCTCTGGGGACAAGTACGGAAAAGTGTTAGAAATTAAATTAACAGTGGTCATTTTATAATTTAAAACAACATGTTTTTATTGATGTATTGAGGTTACTTTTCTGGGTCTTCTAGTTTATTTTTTATTTATTTTATATTGGTTAATAACAAATGGATCAGTTTTTCTCATACCTACTATTGCTGACTACTGTTCTCTGTTTGAGTAATCTTACTTGATCAAGGCTTTTCTTACAGTCCATACTTAAAAATAAGTGATAAAAGTATGTATGATTCCTGCTGATATCGATCAGCCAGTACTCAAGGCTGCAATATCCGTATCATATCTGAGGTGGAAAAGCTGTATCACGGCACCCCTCGTATTAGGACCATTTTAAATGGAATAAATCATTTTCAGCAGATCAAGATTGATGTTGAAATGATGAGACTAAAGTTGAAATTTTGAGATAAAATATGAAATGACGAGATAAAAGTTGAAACGTCGACAATAAAGTTGAAATACAATTTCGTGATGAAAGTAAAAATGATGAGATAAAAGTTAAAATGTTGAGAAAAAAGTTGAAAGTCAAGAATAAAGTCCACATACAATGTATTTTGACTTTATTCTCGATATTTCTACTTTTTTTTGACATTTCAACATTTTTTTGGCATTTCGACTTCTACCACAAAATTGTATTTTGACTGTATTCTCATCATTTCAACCTTAACCTTGAAATTTCGACTTAAATCCCTACTTTCCCAAAATTATTTTCTCCTTCTAACATGGCCCTTATACTCTGAAACATTGGCTGCGAGCACTTCCAGTGGAAAACACTCTGGACACACTGTGGACACAGCTCCACCAGTTAAACTGAACCAGTTGACATTTTATGCAGCATACCTGTATAAAGTACTTCATTATCTTGTATGTAAGGAGGTACCATTAACAGCCAGTAATGTTTGAGTCCATGTTTCTACAAATGGCAGAAAAGAGTTAAATCAAAACCTTTTTCCAGAAAGGCGAAATGTCTGTGGGACCATGAGCAGCTACAAAGACATATTTGACTTGATCAAGTCCAGTATACTGGAGACTTTCACACTAAAAAAGTAAAGAGAAACTCAAAATCAATACTTAAGTTGAGACAAACCAGGTTTATGCAAACAAATTAGGGTTTCAACCTCAGACATGAAGGATTTGTCTTCTGCCACACTTCTCAGATATCCAGTCCAGACCCACTAAACGCATCTCTGAGACCAACATTTGGGTCCCAAACCACCAGTTGAGAACTACTACTCCAGCCTGTGGAGTATTATATTTGTGGGAATTAGATTAAAGCGGTTAAATGTGAAGCTTAAAGTGATCTCATAGAGGCAAAACTGCAGTGATAAAATCCCTAATCTAAACTTTACGGCAAAGACACCCGCCTGTAATGAAGAGGATGGACAACAAGTAAAGAAAAAAGGGCCTCTTCTGTCATTTTAACTCAGAAAAACGTGTTTTCAGTCAAAGTGTCACACATGTTCGGGTTTGTACTCACCCTTTGGGTATGGAGAGGATGCGCACACCGGGATGAAGAATAATAAAGTCCACAGTCTCATCCTGGAGGACTTTCTCTGCTGGTCTCTCTACATAAAGTCACCTGCTGCAGGTCCACACTCATGAATCAAACGCCCCATTAACCGCTGGATCCACAGACAGGACGTCATTATTCCAACATGTTGCTCCCCAGATCCAGAGAAACTGCTCAGAGACGCTCCGGGCTCACACAGATGTCATCATACAGCGACAGGAGCTAATTTCGGACCGTCCTGATGTAAAAATACCTCTAGAATTAACTCTTATAATCTGACAGCTCAAACTCATTATCCGCAAATTATCCCGTCGCACGCGCTCCAGGGCTCCACTTGTTGCGGTGCATTCACTGACATTTGGACATATGAAGACGTTAGCCCCGCCCACTTTATGTTTCTGCTCAGACCCCTCCCACGATTGTTAAATCCTGACTTTTCATGAAGAAGGACCTACCCTCTTCTATCTTAAAGTTAAATTAACACCCCTTAACTTTTGAAGGATTATTTAAAGATATGCCAACTGATGTTTTGATCACTGGAGAGCAACCTTAACTTTCAACATGAAGTTTTTCAGAATCCAAGTCACAAAAGGCTTCAAAAAAGAAAAAAATATGCAAGAAAGGCACACTTATGAAATGCAAATCCAAAGGTTAAAGAACTGGTATTCAAAATAGTGAATACCAGGTAAAAAAAAAAACATTAAATTAGTTCACAAGACATTATGTCAATGTTAAAATTATTCATCAAGGACCTTAAAGATGCTATGAGGAGTTCCTAAGTAATTACAAAAAATTCTCACTTTTAGATTTATGCCACACTTTAAGATGAGTTTTATAGCATCAAATAGGTTATCTATAAATGCTATTCCTTTGCTTCGTGGTCGGGTCGGACAGGGCTGGACTGGCCTGGATACTCAACTTCGGGACAAGACAATTAAAACTACAGAAATTTATATTATTTGGACATGTCTTAGAGCACCAGGCTGTAAGTAGCGATATATAGCCGGCTACAAAACTACAATACTAAGTTTTCCAAAAATAGCTAGTTGTCACACATCAAAAACTACCGCTACGTAACTAGAAAGAGATTCATTACCTCGTCGCTTTGCATCCTGTAAGTTGTTGAAAAAAGAAGGTGTAAAGCAATGCAGAGTTCTGAGGAAGGCCCGAGCTGCATTCATTAGCATCACAACAAAAACACGCTTTGGCTTGGGTCACGCCTTTACGACAGTCGTGTGTGTGCTCATGGTTAGCAGAGTCTTTATGTCGCTGGAAATAGATTCTCCTCATAGCATCTTTAAAAATCAAAATCATCACTAAATTCATGCGCAACTCTGAAATATGTTTCATACCAGAAAAAAAGAGAGAAAGATAGGAATGAAAAACTCAATGGACTCTGTTTCTTCAAGGTCTTTTATCTCCATGGTGGCCTTCTGGTGAACTGTCAAAACAGCAGTTTAAACATATTTGTTGAGAAACAAAACATTTTAGGAGGAATGTAACTTGTAAACAGTTACAGATGCATGTTAGGAAGTTTTAAAAATATTCAGTGAAACATAAAAACAAAAAATAAAGAAGTGAAACAAGAATTCTGAAGTACAAAAAAATGTAATAAAAAAACATTAACATACATAAAAAACTTATTTTTAACTAAAAATTCATGAAACATGCCAAAAATTATCGCATTTAATTTGATAGAATTCACTGAACACCATTTGAACCAAATAATATATATAGCTATATATTCTTTTAAAAAAAAAATTTCATGAAACACAAAATTTACAGCTTTGAATACATTTCATGATGCAATAAAAACTGTCATGAAACACAGCAACATTAAGCAAAACACAAAAACATATGCTCAGAAACAAAAGCATTTAATGAGCCACAACACTTCATTAGAAAAACAAGAATATTTGATGACACAGTCACACAACATTTCATTAAAAAACCCAGCAACACTTGAACACTTAGAAATAAAAATAATTCAGCTCATAAAAACACATTTCACAAAACTTCTAAACATGTTAAATGGACATTGAGAAAAAAATGTTTAGGCAAAAATGCATTCATTTTTGTTTTATTTTTGGTAAACCTAAATGTGTTCTCAGCACAAAATACACCTTTAAGGATACATTCACATTGGTTTACATCATCAATATGTCTATATTTGTTTCCCTTCAGCTAGCAGATGCAAAATTCCCCCTGAGCAGATTTCATTTTCCTCTACATTCCTCATTAAGCACCAATAGTAAATAAATGATGTTTAATTAGATTGAGGGTAAGGAAATGTAGGTCTGTAGCTATAAATGAAATATGCAGATCGCCTTGAACAACCATCCAGGTGTGACTGAACGCCACGTGTTTCATTGTGTTGCATTCCTGCCGCATATCAGCACTTATTTTTAACTGCCACTCATTAACCATGCCTTAGCTACCTCCTCAGACAGACAACAGCCCTGCACCTGAGGGGTCAAACAACCCTTAACCCCAGTAATCATCCAGAGGCACGCCACTCTTCAAACTCTAACAATGACGTCACCTCAGTGGGACGATTCAAGAGCAGCATCTGATATCACAGACAGTTTTTCCAGTGGCTGAGATGAATAAAAATCTCTAGATAGCGTGTGAGCATATTTAAATTGAGGGAAAAGGGAGAAGACAGGACAAAGACAGGAGAGCACGATGAGTGGAGATGAAAAAGGATCTGTGTCAGTGAGAGTATACATCATACCCGAGGGCACATTAGATCATGAGTAATGTAGAAGGCATGTCATATGAATCATCCTCTCACATGTGTAGATGTTACAGAAAAGTGTGCATTAAAGAGTGAGCTCAGTCTCCTCCCTGAGGCATCTCGGCCCTGACGGATCAGGACATTCCTGGAATACTGCGACTCTCGTCACAGTGACGGCCTCCTCGGTTCGAAGGGGAAAGGGTTCATGTTTGTGTGTTTTTAGATTTGCATGGGTTATTTTCGGTTGTCTCCAGATGATCTTAAAGGGCAAGGGGGTGACACACCTTGGAGCTGTTCTCTTTGTACATCACATGCATGTTTTTCGGACCTTAAATCCCAGGAGTCACCATGAAAAATGCTGCAGGAAGGATGTCTAATCTCGGCCAGTCTGTGGTGTATTCCCTTGGCTGGATGAAAGAGACGCTCATTATAGACACATTCCTTTGTTCCCTTTAACTCCAGCTGTTTGTTGTTTTTCTCTGCTCTACAACTTGATATCTACTGAGCCAGATCATAAAAGGAGCTATGTGATTCTCTGGAAAACAAGCTTACGTAGCTGCTCTGTTGTGCAGAGTTTAGCTCAGAGGACTTGTACATCCATATTTGAGTGTGATTTATGCGGTGCAACCAAAACAGTATGAATATCTTAAAGTTTTATGCCTTTGCTGTGTATGCAAGCGTCAGATAGTTTAAGTTTAAGGGGCTGTCTTGCTTTTTGTGATTCCTAGAAATCTTGTAATCAAGAGGAAAGAAAGGACACAAGACTTTAACCAACATCATCAGTTTATCCAAAAGTAAGAATGACCATTTAAAGGGATACGCCAGCTTTCTTTCTTTTCACGTCTTGCCTCACTCCCGAGTCCATGACAAGCAGAAAGACACCAATCTTTCAGCATTGCGTGTAGTAACAAGGAAGAGATGGGCAAAGCTTGCCCATGGCTAATTAGCCTAGCTCAAACATGGGAAGTCAATGGCATAGGGGTGTCCCGATCAGATATTGGTATTGGATATCGGTCCCATATCAGTAGTCATAGAATATGCTTATGTTTAAGTTTAAGACAGTGGTTATTTGAAATATATGTTTTTGTTTTACTGGATTCCTTGAGGTTACTTATCGGGGCCTTCTAAATTATTTTTCATTTATTTTATTTCATTGTACTATATTCTTAAGTTTAAGGTTAAATTTATTGAACTCACTGATTAATAGCAAATTGGTCAGTTTTTCTCATACCTACTCTTGCTGACTACTGTTCTTTGTTTGAGTAATCTCGCTTCATCAAGCCTTTTCTTACAGTCCATAAAACAAATAAGTAATAAAAGTATGTATGATTCCCGCTGATATCCTATCAGATCGATACCGCTATCAGCTATTACTAAAGGCTGCAATAGCAGTATCGTGTCAGAGGTGAACAAGTTGTATCGGGACACCCCCATTAGCATTAGTCTGCCTCCGACTACAGTCATCAGATAAACTCTTCAGTAACTCTCAATAACCCTGTATGACTTGTGTGACTAATATTTTTCCTGCATTATGCTATCTATTTTTAGACTAAGATTAGCACTTTATGTAATTTTCAAAAGAAATACATACAAAACTAAACTGCAAGGGGTGTGCACAAACCACTGCAGATTTGCTTCTTAGTAGGTCAACAAAACAAAGCCTCTGTTTATGAGTAGAAGAAGACAGGTACTAAGGATATTGTTGTGTAGTGGTTGATCTCCATGGGTTAGAAAGGTTCAAAATTTTATTTAAAACAGCTCATTATCGTCACACGGCATGTTAAATGTTTACAGGGGAGCTCAGACATTCTTCACGTGGTCATATAAGCACACTTTTGTGAAGGTAAAACAAAAGGTTCAAGAGTCCCAAGTTGTAAACAAGATCAGCATGACGATCCCGGGAGCAACTCCTGTGTTACCGCAATAAGTGCATCTGCATCTTTAAATGCATTGTAACCAAAAGCATTTAAAGATGCAGTACACGGAGAGAAGATCATTACAATATGGACAACTTTGTAGGACAGGAGGAAGACGATTACTTTGGGACTGCAAAGATCCACAAGAGTTGATCTGATGACTGTAAGCAGAGGCAGGCTAATGCTACCCACTGACTTCTAGTATTTGAGCTAAGCTAATTAGCAATGGGCAAGCTCTGCCTGTCTCTTTCTTGCATACATAGTTGAAAGAATTGTCTTTATGCTTGTCATGGACTCAACAAAAATATTCCTACTAATAGTCTGAAATATATTCAGAAGTCTGAAGCTCACCTCTGAAACCATCCCATAACCACATCACCCCCATGCTCCAAATGCAGCACAGCGTTGAATCTTAGGAGTGTCATGTGCTTGACCTACTAGCCACTGAAAACCCAACTTTTAACACATTGGTATCAATTTCAAAGCCTTTTTGTGTTTTTAAAAGGATCAATAAACTGCTAACAAGGACCACACAAATGGACAGAGATCTGATGTACTCATTTCTGATTTTTTTTAATAAATCAGGATATTTCCCCATAGTAACAACCATGAGTACCTACTTAAGCCAGAAATAAACCTAAAATTTGTCCCGCATTTGCGTCTGAGGTGCAATTTTATTCTTACACACACTTGCCTGTATGTGACATGTTACTGAAGGACACCAGTAGAGTGCAAAATTCCTCTTATCATAATTCATAAGAATAGTTTCGTAGAGGTAACAGCGCAATGCTAACTTCCTAGTTGGCCTATTAATATACGCCATCCTTTCACCACTCTATTGTGTCAAACTGCACTAACAGGCTTCTATTTAGCTTAAGGATGGTGTGTGAACTAGTGCCAGAAAGCAACTGACAAGCTTCTTACTTAAAACGAGTTATTGTTGCTTTAAGTATCAGACTGTAATGTTCAGAGAAGGTGTTATCATTTATTTCACCAAAAAAGTCTTGGAGAAAAAAATGTACTAGGCTTCCTAAATATTTAAACAACAATGACTCTGGTATCTATCCAAGAAGACTTCAGTTCTGGATGTAATGTAACCATACAGTACACTTCAAGGGGACGGTTTATTTTCTACCCCCTTCCTGCTCCACTCTGCTGCCGGACCTCTACATTAAGTGCTCCTGCGGTGGCCTCGTCATCTTATGACCCAATAAGATGACAGACATGGAGCCGTTCCACCACCACTGCCCTGCTTTATTTCCAGACTGTAAAAGGATATGGTTCCCTCCCCCCTCCCCTCCTCATGCAGCCATGTCACCTGGTACCTTCAGCTCACTGAACCGTCTCAACCCTCGCAAGTAATCTGTCTACTCTCCTGTAAAAGCCAGACAAAAAGCCAGACGTGCCTCAGGCCAGGAGGGAAGGTGCCGTGCCCACGGGGCAAAGTATCAAACTGCGAACGCCCTTTGTTACTGGTTTCCTTTCTCTTTTCTTTTACTTTTATGACGTTTATCACTGCTATCTGTCTGCTCGGTCCTAGTCATAACATCGCCCTCTTTCACATTTCATCACATGGTTTCATCTCCAGTGACACCAAAAGGAAACAGGCTCTGTGTTATGTAAATATTAGTCCAAAAATACACCTCTCCCCATGATGTAACTCATTTGGCAGTCATACTGGAAGTTGTCATATTAAACTATGACAGTAACTCAGGAAAGCACCTGACAGACTAAACAAATGAGCGCTGGGCTGACCGGAGGAGCAGTGGGAGTTAAAGCTTCATAAAAGCCAGACGGACAGGATGCGTCCCATTTTTAGGTTTTACTGTTATAGGAGGGGGACAGAAAGCCTACAGAGGCCCGCAGGGAACCTGTGCAGTGTCATAAAAGAGGACTCAACAAAGTACAGTATCGTCTAAACAGAGGGAGAAGGGACAGCGACAGGTGAGAGCTGATCTTAAAAATTAGAGTCAACATTTAAGTCGTGAGGAGTGGAGGGGAATTTGGCTTTTTTAAACTTCTAGAAATGCACAGTGCTGGGTAAGATGAAAAAAAAAAGTTATATATCACAGAATACATTTTTTTCCAGAAAGTGACCAGTTGGCCAGTTTGCAGAGGGTCCTTTATCTAATCTCTCTCACCTCCTTCCACAAGCATGTCCTCTGCCTCTCTCTCCACTCAATAAGGGCACAAACTTCCCTCAAAAAATCTTACCAAAATAAAAGGAACTAGACGAAGTAGAAGTGCAAATAGAGCACAAACCATGACCAAGGCATTTCAGACACTCTTAGCTGAATCATGCACAAAAATATGGAAAACCATCCCGTCTCACAACGGTAACAAGCCATGAGAAATTCTTGGATTCACATTCTGATTCAACTCACCACTTAAACTGCATCACCACTTTCTTGTGTTTTGACCAAATTCAATCAACCGATCAATCTCCATTTGTATAGCGACGATTCATAAAAATGTTATCTCAAGGCGCTTTACAACAGAGCAGGCTGAAGCCATACTCGTCATTTACAGATACACAGATGTTTCCATCAGGCAGAGACATATAAAAGGATGAAAAAACTCATTTATAATGGCGACAAACCCATGGATGCACCGATCATCAATCTGTACTCACCATATTTGTCTCTGCTTAATATAGATTCAGTCAATTAAGTTTAATTGTTGATAACAATGCCAGTATGTTTGATAAGAGTACAAGATATTCCCGTTACTAAAACCTAGTTGTGACAGAGTATTTGTGTTAGAAATTAAAGTGGACCAAGTAAAACGACATTTTATTGACAAGTAGAAGACTGTAGTTTTTTTAAATGTAGACATTCAGCAGTGATAGGGTGAAGCATTGTGCTACATCCACGCACTCAGAGGGTATTACAGCCAATATATGAGATATATATGACTAATATGAATGGACAAACGTCTATTTGCTCACCTATGCTTTAATAAAAGATCTCCCATGTTTTTAATCTGTATTTTTTTTGTCTTATCACGGTCTCTTATGGGGATGTGGTCAAGGTCACTGAGTATTTCTACACGGAGATTCATCTAACAGCCTGATGAATGATACTCTTTAAAGAAACATTAATCAGTCCAGATTTTCCAATTAAAATATAAAGATGTTTTTAATATGAAAGTGTTTCAAGTGCTCAAGCAGTAACAGCTGCTCAGTTTCTAAAGATAAGCACAGGCATTATTCTGTCATTTTCTGTCCGTAAAAATAAATCATGAAGCTAAACTACAGGATCTCACAAGTAATAAACTTTTAAATTCAAATATCACTGATGAGAAGTGTTTCTGTTTATGCTCACATGTAGTGTAGATGTTCCATGAAGATGTTGTGTACAATATTTCACTTTTCACTGTAAGACACCCTGAGGACAGTGTTTACCACTGATAGGAAAACACTGTGTGTCCTCTGTCAAAACCCCACATGGGAAAATCCATAAAGACTATCTGCCCCTCAGGTGACCCTGAACACTGGAGAAGACCTCAAGCCGCTGTTAATCATGGAGAAGTCTTCAGGCTGTTTCAAGCTGAAAGTTTCCAGAGAGCGAAATGCTCCATTACAGAAGTATGGTTACACCTACTGTACCTTTATGCTGTCGTTTTGGACACTTTGACGAGTAAAAAGCTGTGAAATACGTTAAAGTTGATGTTCTTATTGAAGATGATCATCACAGTTTAGATGTGAGGCCTCCTCAAAGTTTGGGTACGATGTCTGAGACCTATCCTTCAAACTTGGTGACATCTCAGAGGAGCATCTGCTGCTGAGCTCCCAAAAGGCTCCATGTCTGCTCCCATGTTTTGAGACGTACAGTAAGCTGTAGCGGCCACATGTGTGAACCATCACTGTGCTCTGGAAGGTCAGGGGGAGATGAATCTTCATTTTGGATGAGAGGGAACAGAATGAGAACGAGCCCAATTTATCATCACAGGCCTCCAATAAACGGCACTAGAGCGATTGCTGTTATCTTTCTCCTCTTTGTCATTCTTTAAATTTTGAACACGTGTTTATCGAGATCCAAGAACAGACTAATTCAATTTTAAAGGCCATAGCTCAAGGGTCAAAGCCATTGAGTCTTGTGGTCTTCCTGTGCTTGTGAGTGTGTTATCTCAAGAACCTTTGAAGGGATTTCCATTAAACTTTACACCAATATTTACTCTGACTCGAGGATAAATTGATAAGATATTTGGGGTCAGAGGTGAAAGTCATAGAGCCTAAAGTTTGAACTGCTCAGGAAAGCAAATTTGTGAGCCCAATGTTACAAGAATGTTACCCATGAGCACGCGCGGCGACTGTCGTAATGCTGCGTTCCAGTAACCTCGGAACTGGGAGTGACATCATCTCCGACTTATTGGCATTCCAGTTAAAGTCAGAAAAAAACATGCCGATCTACCAGGCTATTGTTAGCTGTTGTTAGCACGCCCTGCGTTGCTGTTCACAAATGTCACATGAAGAATGTGATTATCACTATGGCAGCATTTTTGTAACTATAAGTCTAACAATATTATGTATACAGCTGATCTAGAGCGACACACCCCAGTCAGAAGTGCAAATAAATTGATTATTACAGGAGCTAAATAACTGTTCACACTGGGGGCATCCATCTTCGATTGTCAACTCGGGGGTGGCGAGGTTTCACCGAGTTCCCAGTAGGAAATTCCAACTTTGGGGGACGTTCCAGTTGCAGTTTCCTACTCTGAACTCAGAAATTCCTGCTTCTGACTACAACTGGAACGCACCAAAAGACGTGACTCCAACCATAGCGTGTGTTTGTTGTGATAAATGCAGCTCGGACCTTCCTCAGAACTCTGCATTGCTTTACAACTTCTTTTTTCAACAACTTACAGGATGCAAAGCGACAAGTTAATATATCTCTTTCTTACGTAGCGGTAGTTTTTGCTGTGTGACAACAAGCAATTTTTGGAAAACTTATTATCGTAGTTGTAGCCGGCTATATATCGCTACTTACAGCCCGGTGATCTAAGACATGTCCGAATAATATAAATTTGCTCTAGTTTTGTCTTGTTCCCGAAGTTGAGTATCCAGGCCAGTCCAGCCCTGTCCGACCTGACCAGAAGGCTAAGGAATAGCATTTATAGATAACCTATTTAGATGCTATAAAACTCATCTTAGAGTGTGTATTTCGATCAGGCATATATCTAAAAGTGAGACTTTTTTGTAATTACTTAGAAACTCCTCACAGCCCCTTTAAGGATTTTAAAATAAGTATCTATCATGACACAGGGATAAAGTGATATACTTTAAAGGTCAGGGCTCAAAGCTCAATGGCATGGGGGATCTTGGTCACATCTTGCTTGTGAGTACTATATCTCAAAAATTCTTAAAGGGATTCCCATCAAACTTTGCAATTATGTCCATTTTTTAAAAAGTGATTTATTCATGATAGGAGAGCCCTGCCATGTTCAGTCAGGTTCTAGGTCTTAAATTTTGTCATGTCTTGCTTGTACAAGTCTGGTGCACGTCTCCTCTCATTTCCCTGAGTCAGACCCAAATATGGAGAAGCAGCTTTTGGTTATTGTGCTCCACACATCCAGAACAAACTTCCAGAAAACTGCAGGTCTGCTGAACTATCGGTTCATTCTAATTAAGGTTAAATATTTTCCAGTGTCTCATGACTGCTTTAATACCAGCACTACAATGTAACAATTTAACTGTTTCATTACAAAAATATATACATCATAATAATAATGTATTTTACTTATGTACTTACCTACTCTATTTACACTACATTCCACCTTTGAAACATGACTTCCATTTTGAATTGGAATCAAAATATATCTTCTACATTTCAGTTTCCGGTTTCGTTCAGCATTTCATCTCTTTTTATCTTTTGTTTTTAAAGTCTTTGTTTTTTTAAGTTTTATGTGTTTTTGCCTTTGTCATTCTGTTCTGATGTTTTGTGTGGCGTACTTTGTGTTGCTTGGTTGCTGTAAGGTATTACACAGGGATAAAGGGATTAGATTTAGGTGGTGAAATGTTAAAAAGTCAAGGTTACAGAGCTATTTGGTCATCCTATGCAGTATCTTAAGAATGCTTGTGTGAATATGTATATATGCATATATGTGAGTATGAGTGTGGCTTCGGCCTGCTCTATTTTAAAGTGTATGGAGATTAACATTTCTTCTGAATATTTCTTTAATACTCAAGTTTAATCATAAATGATTTTTCCCAGTCTCTTAAAATTATGCCACTTCTTAACAACAAAAACCTTCACAGAAGCTAAAAACTTTAAATATCAAGTACATGTGCTGTGTTACAAATAAAATAACAACACACACACACACACTGATTCCCAATGAAGTACAGTGGGTGTTTTCCCAGCTGCCTATATTTATCTTTGTCTGGAATTGAAGCCAATATCCTCTTGGACTGTGCTCTCCTCTCATAGAATGTAAATAGGTTAAGTGAGTTTGGCTTGGAGCAAATTTTGCAGGTGGCATTAAACCCTTTGGCTTTGGGCTGAAGCTGCAATTTGTTTAAGATTATGAATTCAGGGAATTATGGCTTTACTAAAAGGGCAAATACTACAAACAGACTGCACATGCAGAAAACACATGAAAACTGATTGCACTTAGTCTTCGTTAAGACCATGTGTCTCATACCTCTGAAGCACAGGTGCAGGATATTGTAATTTAGCCAATATCAGACATACCAGTGATTCCAATCCCATTTTATGCAATTCCAAAACCAATTAATCTTTGACTGATGTTTTTTACTGCAAAATATATTTTAACAGAAAAAGTAATGCCAAGCTATCTCTGCTTTTTCAGGGCTTTAAAACGGTGCTGTAACAGAGGAAAACTGCACACTTTAAAACTCAAATGTTCTGACTTCATCCGTTGCACTGGTGCTTTTCATGTAGCATGTGAAACTCAGCAACTATAAGTCCAGATTCAAAGCATTAAGTAATGTCTCATTTGATTGACTCTGCACAGGATTCAAATCAATATATGCATTTTTAGTAGGCCTGTGCTCAAGATATCGATATGGCAAAATATCGCCAAGCACTTCTTGGGGATACATGTATCAGTACAAATTCTACAGAATCAATATGACCTCAATGTTTGACAGTTGTTGTCGATATATTTGGGTTATGTTAACAATGGCACAGTTCAAAGTAGAAGCCGAGCTACATGATGAAACACATGTTCCAAATTACATCTACCATCTTTGAGGATCTGAATTTAGGTTTAAGTTGTAGAATCATTCAAAAGACATCACTGTTCCTTTTTTATTTTGTAATAAAAAACAAAACTTATTGGGAATTCTGTTAATAGCGTAGTCTATGTTCAAAATTTATGTGCATCGAATCGCATCGTATCTTATCTTATTGTAACATATCATATTGTATCGTATCGTATCGTATCGTATCGTATCGTATCGTATCGTATTGAATCGAATCGAATCGTATCATATCGAGGCCTCAGTAACAGGTTGCTGGAAATGCCCAGCCCAAAAAAGTACATATTTATGACTTTTACTTTGACAAAACAGCGGATTATATCTCTTATTTCTTGCAAAACAGTACTCAAAGAATATCATGAAAAAATTTGATTTCAAAGTTGTGGCATTTTTTTTTCTTGTTTTCAATGTCTTGATATTTAAAAATTGACTTGCAGGTGGCATTGAGGGAGGTGGTGGCATGTGGCCCTGTTCCACTAGTAGCCCAATTCAAACATAATCGCTATGAATTTTCACATTAAGAAGCTAATCTACAAATAAATAGATAGACAGATGCTTTAGTCACTCCCTCAGGGAAATTCAAGATTGTGGATGTATTAAGTAGTCAGACATAACCGAGTCAAAATTTCATCAAAGAACTCTTACAAGTAAAGGTAAGAATTTAAGTATATTTTAGGATCCTAAATCTAAAAAATCAAGTTTGACTTTTCATTCTAAACATTTTAATGATCCACTAGTAAAAACCTTGTGGCAGACGGTGAGTTTTATAGGTAACTTAATCTGCCTATTTTTTTATTGTACTTTATAAGAGAAGATCAGTTTTTCTAATTAAACAATAGTTTGCAGGAAGTTTCTGAGACAGAGCAAAAACATTACACTCTTCTCAGATGCAACCCTCTCAACCCCCCAAAACAGAGACCAGTCAGCTGGCGGGTATATTTGCTTTGCTTAAAGCTCTCAAAAGGTATTGCTTCACTTTATAAAGCAAAAGTGGCTGGTGCATATGAACATCCTGCCCACACATGAGGCAGTTACATCACAGTATATCATACCAGTAATTAACTTTTGGGGGTATTACATGATGATGGTGATGATGTATCATTATCCTTATTTTTAAAGGTTTCAAAATGAAGATACTTACATGTTTAAAATAGTACACTAAAGTACTTAATTACTGTTATTTTGTCTTCACCAGAGCTGTACTATGTGTCTTTATGTAGACCTATAGGCTCTTGTTAATTAGAGTTAAGTTTTACCTGTGTGCTCTTTTGAGTTTGAAAAATAGTAAAACATGTAAAATGGACCTAACCTTTGTATGAAAAGAATATATCATGTTTTTTTTTTTAGCTTGAGTGAGTTCAGCTGAGCCAAGGAGAATTTTATTTTAAGTGAAATATTGCCCCCCTCTGGATTCTGTATGCATCTGCAGCTGTTGCTGAGGAGCGATTAACTTCAGAGTGCATTGCACTGAACATCCAAGTAACAAATAAAGGTGTGACAGTAATCCAGGTATGCCAACAAAGCACTGAAATGAAATGAAAGGAAATGTCTTTCTGAAATCTATATTTAAGTTGAATAATAGCCCAATGTCTGATCTTTGACACAGTGATAACCGGTCTATACTTTAAAACAGGGGCGTAGAATTGAGTAGGGATGCTCGGGACATGTCCCTATCAATATTATGCCACTACCGCATAGTCCCTAACATAAAACACAAGCATAGTATATATCGTTACAACAACAAAAAACCTTATATTTAATGCCAAAGAGAAACATGTTCTGGTTATTTTTTTTACTCATTATCCATGTATCATTTGTGTGTTGAAAGGCAGCAAACATTTAAGACCAACAATAAAAGTTTGTGGGAAAAAATACATTTAAACTTCAGATAACAAACATGATTTTATACAATCATATTGTTGTGGAATGAGTTACACTTATCTGTAATAATTGGGAAACTGTATTTTTTCCTTAAAGTATAACCATACTATCAAAATGTATGGCTGCTGCATCCCGAATTGTCCCGCTGGTCATGTGTCATGCATTAATCTACTTTTTTCGGGGACTAGATAGTAGAGATGGAGGAAGAGAGGCTGGAGGTATAGTATAAAGAAAAGTTTTTTGAATATGGCAGTTTGTTTGTTTGTTTGATCAGCTCATGATGTGAAATAACAGTCATACATGCAAAACACAAATTTTCAGGGGTGCCTCCTTGGAGCACTTTTATATCCCTACCAATGTCAAAATCAAACCTACGCCCCTGCTTTAAAACACAATCTTTGCTTTGAAACAGGAACCGCTTTTCAGTGTGGCAAGAGGATACTGGGTTAAAGGATGAATGTTTGTTGTTGGATCATGTGTTACCTAATATTCTATTTGTGCCCATCCAATGAGAAAAATCAATAAAAGTATTTGACAAAAAACAATTACATGATCATAAATGATTGTGTTAAATAGTAGAATAAGGTCGAACATGTAAGACACGCCTTTGTCGACAGTTGTAGTTCAGCCACAAGAAAACTAAAGCAGTGATACGAGATCATAAACTCTAGTTCTAAAATTAATTTAAAAAAATAGATTCAGGGAGCAAAATGATTCAGGGGACATGAAAATGTTACCAGATATATTCTAAGGTGTGACAACACCAAGGTAAACTACACAAAAGTACTTCTCAGACCTTCTTGCTCACACTTTGCCCTCACAGAAGGAAATCCCCCTGTAGTGTGCATGTCAGTCCATGGAGGAGTGCAGGAGGGGAAATACTAAAAAGTGCGCAGCTGGATCATTCATGGTAAAGTCTGGGGGGAAACAATAAAAACTATGTCTTTCAATAAAACAACATTTGACTAAAAAAGATGCCCTTTACACATTTATAAATGACAATTCTTCTGCTTAGGCCTTTACATTTCACTGATTACCTGACAGACTGACACACTGTACATCAGTGCTCAGTGTGATGCTGCCGTCTGCTGGGGTGGAAACCCTGTTGAAGCTTGGCAAGAGTTTGAACTCAGGACTGTAGTGGAGATACCAACACACAGCACTGTGCAGGACATCCTGGATGATAGGAACCATCAGCAGTGGGAGACTTATCTCACTGTTTATTACGGGACTGTTTATTATTATTTCCTTGTCCTGTACTGTTATGGCGACTGTATGATGTCCTCTGTTGTTGCTGTTGTCTGTTGAGGTGCAATGTTGTTGTTGTTGTTGTTGTCCCTCTGTAATGTACAGTCAGTAGAAATGAATTTCCCCCTTGGGGACCAATAAATCTAAATCTAAATCTAATCTAATTACCATTATAATTGTTACAGAAGGGCTGAATATAGTATCTATTTATCTATTTTACATAAGAAATACAGTCAAACCAATTTATAGTATAGATGTCTTTTATAACATTAGTGTGTTTTATATTAAGCTGTTGTGTTGTTTCAGTTTGTATTTTTATTGTTTTTGTTTATGGACCTTGAGTTTGTTAATAAAATAAATCTATCTATGGCAGTCTGGAAACACTGATATGGTTAGAAGATCCCAGCAATTAGGGCTGATAACATCCAGTAATAATTACATAAATGAGCTGAATAAACATCGCAATTACTAATAAAATGGTCTGCATGCCAGAGAGGAACACTGATTGTGTAATTTCATCTGACTTATGTGATCCGTAATTTTTGACTACTTGGACTACTACTTGGCACTAATTCAATTTCTCACAAGAATAAAAGAGTATAAGGTTACCTTTAGAGATAAGTTGGCCAGAGAAGTTGTGATAAGTGGTCTTCTGGCTGTGTCTTGTTGTTATCCAGTGGAGGTGGGGTCAGAGCCAATTGAGCAGAGTCGTTTGGGGTTGAGAGGTGATGGAGCTCATGGTGCCATCTTTACACGGAGCAGACAGGTCCAGGCATCATCTTGGATTACTTGCAATATCTACGGATGAATTCTAGTCACTGTGTTTAAGGATGCATGTTAATATTAATTTATTTTTATTTTTTTTACTTTCTCAACGTCTTATGTATTTTGACGGACGGCCCAGGTTACTTCACGGTAGCTACTTTAAAGTCGGACATCTGCGTGTGTCCAGGTAAGAAGTTTTCAGGACGCCTTTTATTTTTTGTTCTTATCGCCATTAAGTCTCAAAACCTTAAAAATACAGGGACAGTAATTATTTTACAAGTTTCCAATAGTTACGTCGTCTTGGTTCAGGCTTTTTCCACCGAATTTGAAGAATTACGCTGACGAACGTTAGCCAACTGTCATAAGCTAGCAAACGGTCGCACACTCGCCGCACAGCTAGCAAAGTTAGCATAGTTCGCTAGCTGATAACAACTTTATGGCAGATATCCATTATCCATTAATAGATTGTTAAATAAATTGTATTTGGGTATGAAGGTGTGTACCGTCCCTTCGATAGCTCAGTTGGTAGAGCGGAGGACTGTAGCGGCTAATGCTGATATCCTTAGGTCGCTGGTTCGAATCCGGCTCGAAGGAGACTCGTTTTTCTTTTTCGACGGGAGATGCCGTTTTCCCACCGGGTTGAAGACCCTAAAGTGGCACCTATGCCGAGTCGTTATTTATTAGCGCTCCTCCGGTGAACCGGTTCAAGTGAGCAGATCCTCAGGTTGCGTTTTTGTTTGGCTGTAAACAGCGACCATTTTGATCACTTTTTACTGTAGACACGTCTTCAATAGTTATCTCAACAAGGTTTGTGTTCGGACGACATGTTTATGGGCTCACCATTCGGATTTTAGGACGATTGTGGCATGTAGACCTTGTACCTACGTAAAAAAAACTGTTTTACTGTTTTATGCGAGGGTTCAAACTGAAAGTCAAGGCCCCTGTTATAAACCATATCTGCTTAGTTTCTCAAATCAAACAAGTGTGAAGCAAAGTAATAAAAAAGATGTCATGTTAACATTTTTAATTATTACCAGAGATTATTACTGGGAATTTCTGCCATTTTTTATGTTTATGAATATGATAGCCTATACAGATATAACAAATATATGCAGTATTCACCAAACTAAAATCGACCTATTTCTTCTTTTGTGACGTTTTGTTTAGAAGAAGACATTTATTTTATCACTCTCTCAGTGGATATTTATTTCTTTACACTCTTGTTTCAACATGCTGCACACACACACATAAGCTGAAATACACATGCACAACTTCTAACCATGGTTCAGCCGGAGCTTGAACCGGCCACCTTTCAGCCCCCAACCCCTCCTGCCAGACTAATTTATGTTTAAAACAGAATAAGGAACAAGAAAAACAAGTTTTACTCCAAAAATGTGAAATAATGATGTAGTAACGTAGACATCAAGTGAAATTGAGGTACAGCATTATGTATGTTACATTAAGACATTCTGCCAATACCAGACTTTTTTTTATACCTATTATCTCCCAGAATACACGCATAATATGTATGAATTTGGTGTTTTTCATCAACATAAAGCATAACTAGACTTTTAGATCTTGGGATGAGTTTAGTCTCAAGCCTTTAAGAAAATTTATTTTGCAGATATTTCACTATTAAAGACTCACATATGTGTTTAGATGACTTGATAATTATTTTTCAAATACATTTACAAACTAAATAACTACATGAGTGTGGGCCTACGTTGTATTAATTAATTATGTATTTCAAAAGTGACTAGATATATTTTGGAGGGTGACAAAGCAGAAAATTGTTTTCTTTCTCTGAAGTGGTGCTATCTTTGCTCAAAGAAAGAGAGAATAATTCAAAGATCTTGATGGATAAGCTCTTTGTTAGAGTACTCTTTTAGTGTTGGTACTTTAGAAGAATAATTGATACCAAAGGGCATGTGAAAGTATCAGTAACACAATAGTTGATACTCCCATTACATTACACGTATACTTTGGCCGACATAGAGGAATTATTTGACAGGTATATTAGGCTGTAAATATTAGCAGAATTTTCCACATCTAAAGATACTGATATAACTTTTAAAGCTTTCATCTTCCAATACCAAAATAGAACTGATGATTTTATGCATTCCCATTTATTATAGACAATGTGTTTTGTTAACAGTTGAATCTTCAAACAGTGGAGTAAACACTGAATTCAGAGTACCGTACAGGATTTTTTTGACATTTGTGCCTTTCTAAGTATTTAATGATGAGTGTCAAGTTCTTTAAGAGTTACTTGCAGGATGCCTGAACCTGTAAAGGCTAAAGGCAGGACTTCAGAGGACACAGGACAACTCAATTCCTTTTTCATGAAGATTCTTTTCCTTTTATTTGTCTTCATAAGAATAGGTTGAAACCCTGAACAAAAATTGACAATAAGTATTTTCAATTTAACAAAATATCACTTAAATCAACCTCCATTAACTAAAGAAAACAGATTAACTGACTGTTGGTGTCTCTGGAGTCTCCTTTTTACTCCTGCTCCTGCTGCACATTTCCCTGCAGCTCCTACCTGCCTGTCCAATTAAGCAGCATGCAGCTCACCTGCTCATGCTTCTCTCTCTCTCTCTCTCTCTCTCCCGTTCTCTACTCTGCCTCCTTTCTTTGCAGCAGCAAAAAATGATCAAGAAGACCTCCAGTACTACCATAATTTCCTTAAAAATAAACTAATCAACCAATAATTTAACAACATTAAATGTCTTTTCAGTTTTGGCTTGACAATGAGATAGGAAACTTTGTTTTCTAAGAGAGCCAATGAAAAATAATGTTCTTAATGCTAGGGATCACATTTGTACAATATAGCAAATTGAATACATTTATTCAAAGACGGGACATAAACTGAGCCCCCATAAGCTCAGTGAATGGAAAGGATCTAGATCTACATTTGGGCAATCTGCTTCCTCCTTTAAGGCTGAAAACTGTGGAACATATCATCACAAAAAGTAAATAAATGAAACTATGACTCTCAAACCTTTTACTAAAAAGGTTTACTTGGTAGAATAATGTACAAAGTGTTATTTTTATTTTTATACGTAAGTCAATTTTTCTATTTCTATTGAACGCTGTCCACTTTGCTGCTATAACACTGCAAATTTCCTTGTGTGGGACAAATGAAGGTTTAATTTATTCTTCTTCTATGCTTCAAGTGCAGGTTAAAAACAAAACAGCTGTTTTTTTTAGATTGTTGTGTTATTAAATGCTTATTTATGATGGTTAATAAAATGTACGTGTTACCATGTTTTGAGGCATTTATTGTAATTTAATGTGTAATGTGCTACTTTTAAACTTAGAAAGTTTGAATTTTAAAACTGTTCATTCAAAAGTGAAACTTCGGGGACAAGGTGGAGATTAGCAGTAAACAATGTTCAGCACATCAGCTTCATGTCTCCTAAAAACTATGTTAAAGTACATTGTTCAGTCAAGTAAAAATTAAATTAAATTCAAATACACGCAGCTGTTACATCATAAATATTAATACATATTGCTGTGACTTAAATGCATTTAGCAATACTTCATTTATAAAGCCAAAAATAAATTGAAGCCAATTTCAGCTACTTCTTAAAAGAAAGTGACGGATGAATGAAGAGTTTTATGCTCTATTATAAAGTTTCTTGAGATAACACTTGTTATGAATTGGTGCTATACAAATAAAGATTGATTGAATGATTGATTGATTGACAGAGTATTTGTATATCAAGTATATGAAATTTGAATATCTTACCACTAAGTGGTTTTCATAATTTGCCTGTGCAAACCTGCGACCTGTTGAAGACGCTCTGTGTCGTATTGACAATTAGACGGATACAGTAACAGGTTAAGACAATATTAGGAGTGGCATCACATCCAGGATCTCAGACTCTGCCTGTATGTACTTGAGAACACTCAGTGTTTGCTTTACACAGCTTCAGTAAGACTGAACTTTTGGAGTTTTGTTGATAATGTCGAATACTGAGGTTTCCCAGACTTTGCTGTGCCAAAGACCCCAATACAAAGTCTTTGAGCCAAATATGAAGAAATCAATATATCTTTTTGGAAATATGAACCTTCATAAATGGTAAATAGTCCTGTTATTCATTTATTCTATTTTATGCATTTATATAAATGTCATTTTAATATCTCTTGAGAATATTCAGCACTTAATGAAACAATCATTTGAATAGTATTGCCCTCTGCCCTTATTCTAATTTATTTATTTATTTACTGCAGATTAATGAAGACTGACATGTTAATATGTTGGCTAATTTCCATCTGTAGTCTTGGTAGGTTGATGTAATTCACAGGTATAGATGTGTACAGTCATTTCTAACATGTAGCAGGCCTTCATATTTATTTGAAATGTAACATTAGCATTTAAGAACTCATGTATTTCTATCTAAGTGATTATTGCCACCTGGAAAACACGTGTTTAGTGTTTCTTGTCACAAATATTGTCTGTAGTTGATTGTTTTTTATTCCATGTTCTCTCCCCTGTAGTTTCATGAAGCCCTTGAGCGCCCCCTGCAGGTTCAGACCTCACTCTGTAAAGCAGCTGTTTAACCTGCTGCCTTTAACAGAGCCCTCTTTGTTTAACCCAGGATTGTTGCTCTGGGCTTCAGAGTACATTTGTCCTCAGATCTTCAGTCTTTTTTGTGATTAAATTATAATTTTCCAGTACACGAATTATCAGGCATGTACTAGATGTCTGTAGCCCCTTGCCCACTGATAAACATGTGAAATAATACAGAAATATGAGGAAAACAAACAAACAAAAAAAGTAAAATCCCGGCCCCTAGCCGCATAGAATACCTATTTATTCAAGCACTTTTGGAGGTCATTTATTACCAAAGTCTACATAGATGCTAAAAGTATTAAAAGCTGACAAATTGATTTATTTCCAAAAGACAAAAACTGTGCAAATTCTTAAGGTATCATATTTCATGTTGTTTGTAGTTAATCAAGACATGTAAAAACCTAATCGTTTGGCCTCATCCTCTCCTTGTTAAAAATGACCTGTTTTTATCTATATCATAACACTGAGTAAAGGTTGTAAGTGTTCAAAACTTCAAATTGTGCATGTATAAAAAAGATTTTGAGCTTTTCGGTTATTTTTGTAGTGATTTGACAATGTTTTCTTTATTTTTTTTCAGTTTCAGGCATTTTTCCTGTTTTAATGGAAGAAAGACACAGGGGAAAGACCCTGAAACGGGGCCACCTGCACGAGGTGGGCGACCCCACAGATTGGGCAAGAGAATGAAACCTGCTCGGCCATTGGTACCTATGACGAGGATTTCCAAAGAAGTTTTTGGTCTGAATAAACTTTGCATTTTTTTTTTTTTTTTTACCTCTGCCAAAGAGGTAAGGTTTTTGCTCACAAACTACTGGACAGACTTTGCTGAAATTTTCAGGAGATATTGGTAATGGCCCAACTTAAAAATGATCCAGATAACCACCATTAGCTAATGACCGGTGTTGCTCAATAACTGTCTAACTAATGTGACATCATTTATCTGAGTGCTAGGTGTGGGTTTTCAGGGTCAAGGAATCATATGATAAAATTATCCTTGAACTATTGCCTATAGACGTAACAGCAATATGTGAGCTACCTTGGTGGAGGTTTGTGCTCCTTAAGTGCTTTCCAGTTAGCTGATTAAATCATTACCTATTGCATTTCTTTCACCAAAGAAAACAGGATAAGAATAGAAGAATTAGGATATCCAGAGCTAACAGTTTTAAGCAGTGCTATCATGCTACAGGAAAAAAAATATAAAGTATAAATGATGCAAGTTTTACCAACCAGATTCAGAGGGGTCTTGAAATTTATGAGGGTCTTGAAAAAGAAAGTATTGAATTTGACCTCTGATTTTTGGTACTATGTAATTTTCTAACTGGATTTATTAGTTGTGTAGTTAGGGATGAAGTTAGAATCTTATGCATTAACTCAGCAGCATGGGTTAACCTGTGGTCATGTGTCCTGACTGTAAACCCCATTCATGCTGCCGTTTCAAGCCATAATATTTACGCCCCTGTGGTCGTCGCAGTGTAGAGAAGGGGGCAAAGTTGACCCCATGCTCGCTCCGTCTCGAGAGGTTCAGGTGTAATATTTGTGAGGATGCATGCAGACTCTGCCGTTGTGTGTATGGGAACACGTGCTGTGTTGTGTTGCGTAGGTGAGCCACATCGCATAGTGAAGTGACAGACATCACGCCCTCTCTGAGTTAATGAGGTAATGGAGCTTCATGGTGGTGTTTGTGTAAATTCACTGTGAAAAGGGCAGAGGCGGAGCTATTTCTTTCCACAGCAGCCTTCTGCCCCCTCTGCTTCTACCTGCCATGAGTCGTTTGTGTTACCTTTCAGTTTGTTGACTGACACTGCATTCACATTTACTTTATCTTCTGCAGGTTTGTGTTCTGCAGAGTGGCTTCTCTGCTCAGACAGGTAAGTCCAGATCCTTTTTTAGGATGTAAATGTCAGTTTATGACTCTTTTTTTAAACACTGTAGGTGTATGAATGAGCAACTGTGATTGCTTTGGAGCTAAGTAAATGAGGAATTTCTGATTCTGGTTCTGATCACCAGTACAATATTGACAGTTATAAATGTAAATCTAGTAATAAATACATTTTTGTTTTTAACAGCAGACAGTTTCAGCTGGAGCAGTATTTAATTTTATGAAGTTTTGGCAATGGCACACAAAAGTTTCTCTTACAACAGAGTACTGCCCAAGACAAAAGTTCCACAATGGTACTAAACAATAGATCATAACATATAAAGATTACATTCATTAACATAGCAGCTTACAGCAGAAAAACATGCATGCATTTGATAAAAGCGACTTTATTTTGGCTATTAAGTCCTTTAAAAGTTTTGAAATACTGAATTTGTAGGATAAAAATGACGGACAGGTAGAATATCACATTGTGTTCTTATTTGGTGCATGTGGCATTTCCATAGACATATTGACACCAAAATGTAACAGACTTAATCAGAAACAGCTTAATTTGTAGGGTATGTCTACATGTAAAGTGAACATGGCCAGGTTTCTTCATTGTGATAAAATGCATCAAAAATGACTTACTAATTTAGGAAAACTAACTGTTATATTTGAGTTGCAGATAAACCACATGATATATCCTCCCTTTTATATTAATGGATAAATATTAAGATTTTTCAAATCATTTCTTTCCTTTCTTCTTCCTCTGATAGGCAGTATCCTAGCTCTGCTGTCATTTTGTGTTTTGCACAGCATTTATTTTACTTTACTTATTCAATATGACGACTTGATATTTCTTTGTCAAAGTTTGTTTTAAACCAGGGTGCTGGTTTGGCGGAGTGGTTAGCAACCAGGCACCCCATGTACTTGCTTCTGCCGGTCCAGGTTCGAATCCCTCCTGTGACCAGCTTGCAGAGTGTCTTCCCCTACTCTCTCACTCCCTTTCACAAGCCTATCCACTGTCTCTCTTCTATCAATAAAGGCACAAAATGCCCGAAAAATACATTTAAAAAAAAAGTTTGTTTTAAACCAAAAACACATCTGCAAGATAGATCAGACCTCAACTCTTTGTAAAATGGTGAGAAGGAGGTTGGTAATAAAAAGGTTTTTTGGTATAATCTCTCAAGAACTCAGTGGTATCTTTCAGGCGGCATTAGAAAAGCATGTTGATTGGATCCAAGGTTGGCAGAGTTTCCACTTGTACCAATTTATTTAATTGTATTTTATTTTTATTTATTTATTTTTTATTACTACTTCACTTTTGCTCCTTCACCTATGGTTTCACATAATAATGGCAAATTGTGTAGTTTGTTAATCTTGTAAATGTCCAATAAAATCTCTTGTAAAAAAAACAAAAAAACAACCAATAGACCAACAGGTGCAATAATGAGCAAAAAGTGCCTCTTAGAAAACCTTTTATTTTGATGTTTAAGGTGTTTAGATTACAGTCATTAAAGATTTCCTTAAATTACTCCAGAAGAAGAAAACAAGTCCCTAAAGGTGTTGGTCCAACAATATCAAAACATATTTGATTTCCAACAGATACAGTGGCTGAGGTAGTCAAGTAGAAATAAAAGATAAATTGGGCACATTATAAGGGACCAAAAAGTGATATATATATATACAGCTCTGGTGCGAAAGTTTGACACCAAATTATTACTCAAGCACTATACATAAAGGAAATTTATTCCTGAATCACAATGTGTTTATGAGAAAATAGTGTTACATTTAAATGTATTTTTAATCCTCAACAAGATATCGTCTGGTTTACATTCAACCCTCACAAATCTGGATAAAGACATGGTTTTAATTTAAGTGATTGGATAAAAATACTTGAAGTGTCTTCACTCATGACGACATCTTTTCCTAGGAGATGCTGGAGAGTCCAGAGAGAAGGCCGTAGGAGAGATGGGACGGGACTCAGGGATGTACTCTGTCTGATACTTGTCAATGTAAGGTTTGGCCACGGTCCACACCTGAAGGACACACACATACTTAACACATTTCAATTCAACAACTTTATTTATCCTAGAGGCAGCAATATAAAGGCACAGGAGTAGCACACACCAAAGGCACAAAGACAAAAATACAAAGAATCAACAACAGGCAAACAAACAACAATTTTAACTTTCATTTCTATGCACGATCTGAACATAAAGAATTCCTAGACAAAAGTGAAAACAGCCATTTGAGTGCTGATGGTAAGGTTTTGGTAACCTTGTCACAAGTTAACATGAGCTCAACCCAGTAACACACAAGGCTGGGCTCAGTTGGGACTGAATGGATTTGGGGTTATATCTGCCACGCCTCTCATTATGAATAACTTAAATCCCTCAAAAGAAAGCATAGTAAGAAAAAAATTACGTTTTTGAACAAGGTGGTAAACGTAATTATGTCCACTGGGAAGATGGACATTCTAGGACATAATATAGAGTTGAATTTTCTGAAAATTGTCAAGCTTTTTTTATTTATTACTTTAATGACTACTTCTGTTCTTTACATGTAATGCTTACATTTTTTTAGACCACCTGCATTAAAAATGAGAAAGAAATAGTCTAGAAATCTTTGAAAAGCTGGTTTAAACCTGAAAATATTTATATTGGACATACATTTTGATCAGGAATGATGAACTTCAAACTGAATTCACCTTTTTTAACATCTTAATCAAGACACAATAATGTGCTTTACTGTTTTCCTGTTTTTTCAAAACAGCATATTTGATCATTCTTGGATCCCAATAATAATTATATTTCAACATTAAAAGCATTTCAGTTAAAGTGCTTCTACATGCTGGTGTATAACCATGACAGAAGCATAAATGATTGTGTTTATTACCAATGTTGTTAATTTAGGGCAGCAGACAAACTTTACATAGTTGGGGTGGTCTAATAATTTTCTCAGCACTGGATTTCTAAGTGGACACTTACAGTTTAATGTTTTATATAATTTTCAAAACAGAGAGTCTCAGTTGTTTGGTTGTAACATGCTCTGTCATGGTGACTGCGGTGCCTAAGCTCCCATTACAGACACGGCTTGTTAACTTTGTCATGGCAACACATAAAACAACATTGAAGACTTCTGCGCAAACAAACAACTTATTTATTCAGTTTTTTTCTCCAATCTTATTCCTTAAACCCCTTTAAAACAAACATATCTCGGAAACTACTGCTTTTCTGGAAATAAAAACATGCCACTATTAATGAATGACTATTGAACAGTCCCAATAGCAAATATTTTTTGTACTTTTACTTGGTTAATTTCAAATGTGGAAGGTGACCAGTGGCACTGTTTTATTAATAAAGAAAATTGAATCAGGAAGTTTGTGCTCAACAGCGACAAAATAATAAGCCATCAGGACTGAGCAATACATTAGTTGATTTCATCAATTAAAATGATCATTCGATAATTTTTAGAGTATAAAAATTTCGTTTTTTCCTCTGACTAACACCATTGCTCATCTTGCTCCCTCTGAGTATCTATGATTTTTTTCTACCAACAGATACACAACAGCTGTCAGTACGTTGTGGTATTTTTAGATTATTGAAATACTAAAAATACAACGTTTCTATTTTAACAGCTCCTGATAATTTTTGCACAAGTTAAATTTTAGGCTTGAACTTAAAAAACAAACATTAAATCATGAAAAGAGAATTCCATGTTCATGTTTTGTGGAAGTAGTGCAGCTGTAAGTGTCAATGTTGAGAAGCCACCAGCATCATTTTTTTATATTTGATAACAAAATTACAGCATATATTTTTGTCTTTGCATTTTCTTGTTTTATTTGTAACAAAAAAAAACAAGTGAAAAAGTCTAAAACAAAATTATTCAATTAATTACTTATTCAAGTTCTGGTTGATCATATTTCATTTTCTTTAAGGAGGGAGAAATCAGGTCATTTTGAAAATTGGGTTTGTGTTCCCCTCAGATGCATGTGTTTTATGAAATGGGAACCCAAGGTTTCAGCTCTGGTAAGTTAACTTCCCAATTGAACCTTCAAGCAATCCTTAAAAACAGAACAAACCATGAACTAAAATTTTCAAGATTTATTCCTCATGCATAATTTATTTCCAATCATTGAGGTTTTTTTTTTTTAGTAATAGAGTCCTCAGTTTAAAAAGCAAATATCAGTGGAGGTCATGATAGGACACTTCATCTGTCAACAGGCTTTGGTCTCAGCTTTTTTCCTCGTCTTTTGTTTTCGCCGAGTGCCCTCTGGTGGTGTTTTAACGTTCAGCGTACATAAAACTTTATCATGAAGTCTAAATTTAACTTATTGCACAGTTGCAGCCAGCCTCAAATGCACTGTCTGAGAATTCACTTTACATTCACCACAAGCTCCTGCACTCACCTTCTGGTCAATGATGAGACGGTGAACTGCTTCAATGTCTGGAGACATGAACCTGTCTTTAATCCACGGTCTGTGGGAGGCAGCACAGGTGAGATTCAGAGAAAGGCAGAGGTGGAACAAAAGATAAATATTAACTCTTCTGCACATCCGTTTAGCAGACAAAGTTTTGTACCTTGGTCACATCTGTTTGACTTACTTGACCACACTGCGCACAAGTTCATAGACCTTCTCCAGCGGAGTGGTGGTGCGAAGTGGGCGGAGGAACTCGATGCCCTGACAGGCCGCCAGCAGCTCTATAGCAAGAACTGATCACAGAAACTCTACATTATATTACGCAGAGCATGTTGTAACTATCATTTCTTATAAGACTTCACTTCATATTCAATAAATCTTTTAATTGTAGTGTTTCCGCCAGAGAAGTAAACATTACACAACATCTGATGACCTCCTCTGGCAAGGTAAGTGAAAGTCATGATAACATATTGGATACACTAGAATGGATTATGTAACGTTCGTGAACTGGACATGACAGTGGATGTTGATTGAAATTAACAATATTAGACAGTTATTCTACAAAAAAAGGCAGGATTGTTGAAAGCACCAGCATTGCTCAAATAAACATGATTTTATTCCCTTAACAGAGCTCTCCTTATTACACTATGTTACACTTTATAAAGCTGTAGACCCTTCTACAACTTATGTCGTGTAGGGATGGGAAATGGTAACATTTTGTTGATTCCAATGCTATCAACGGTTCTGCGCATCGATTCCTGTGGATTTTCTGTGTGGGCAGAAGTTGACCTACAAAGGTTTTCAGTAGCAACCATGGCAAACTCAGGACAATCTTGATATTCAGTGCCATACTGCAAAGAGAAATGCTTCTGAAAGTTGTGGATATTTCCACAACTTTGACCACTTCTGCTCCCTGACTTGACTTCTTTATCATTTCTGCTGACTGCCACTAATGACAGCATGACGTTAATCTGCATAGAAAACAGAACAAAGCAGAAGAAACTGATAAGGGAATTGTTAAATATTGATTTCTTGAGGGAGTTATCATTTCACAACTGGAACTGGTTTCCCATCCCTAGGCATGTGGGATATCACAGCATTTACAGGTGACAAAACACTGAGAGGAGAAAGACACAAAATGCCACCACAAGCTAGCAGGCAGCACAGAAGCCTAAATCTTGTAATGTCTTGTATTTTTTTTCCATTTTATTTGTAGTTTTGTTTAGATCTGTCTTTGTGTACATCTTTTCAAGCTGTAGTACTGAACTGCTTCTGAATCCCAATTTCCCTGAGGAAGTCTTTCCAACGAGATTAATGAAGTGATATCTAATCTAATCTATTGTTGTTGGATGCTTAATAAATAGTAAACAGTTGTGGCTCAAAGCTTAAGTTTGACCAGTGTATTCCAATTTGTTAATGAACTTTAACCAATTAATCTCTTGTTCCTAGAAAGTAAGCAACCTCATAATTAGAGTGTCCAGTACTTCTCCCATCATCATCAAAAAAAAATTGCAAGTCAGCATTGGCTAGCTCATCCTACTACTTCCTGTCCATTTGAAAAGTCTCACTGTATGCAAACAAAAGGGGGCTATGAAAAAGCCTTGAGGGGTCCGTTTAATATCTAGTAAGACCTTGATCTGTAAATTCAGACACTTCTTTGCCACTTTCCCTCTGGTTTCCCTCATCGATGGGATACCACAGGGATCAATTCTAAGTGCTGTGCAGTTTTCTATATGCGTGTTTCTTAAGAGTTAAATTTGTCAAAAGAAAAATTCTCATGCCACTTTATGCAGATGATACTTGACTTTACCTATCAAATCAAGCAATTAGTCACCCCACTTTTCCTTTGCTCTGCCTTAAAGTTTAAAAAATTGATTGACAATATTTTCTGTAACTGACAGAGTCAAAAGCGAAGCTGCCCCCACCCTGATATGTTCACAGGATCAAGATAAAAGTCCGGTTGTAGCCCATCAGGGTGTCTCGCTATTGTCTCTAACAGCAACAACATGGTCTGATTAGCTGATCAATTTACTATTGTATAAATGTTTGATGGACTGAGTCCCATTATTTGTCAGAAGCAAACAATTTGCATTGTCAAAAAACACGCTGTTCTGTTTCTTTTTCATAGAAAATTGCTATAACCTTTGCATCACCAATTAATCTTTTAAGATCTTTATAAAAAACATTTTCTGTTATAGTTAGTTCTTAAGAAAACATTTGTGTAACTAAAGAGAAGCTTTGATTCTATGAGATCCTTTACTTTCTCAGTCTAACCAGTTTATTTACACTGGCATGATTTTCAGTATTTGTTTTTCCTTGTCTGAATCACTTAAGAGATATTGCACCTCGTATCTGCCACTTCTGCCAAACAGGGTGGTGGCCAAATATTTGTTATTGCATAATCTCTTGTACCAATCAGAATTTCGTTTATATCACCGCCTGTAAGAACATGTAAGCCTAGCTTCTAGGGGATTTGCCAGGTCTGGATAAAAAGTTTACCTTGTTCCACGTGTTCAATGACCCTCAGTGCCTTCCTGGCTGCCCAGCCTCCCATGGACACATGGTCCTCTGTGGCAGCGCTGGTGGACAGAGAATCCACAGAGGACGGATGACACAAAACTTTATTCTCTGAAACTACAATAACATGAAAATTAGAATCAAAAAGGTATATTTTACCTAAGGTCCTATCATTCACTTTTAACACCAGTTTTGTTGAGTGATTTTCTGCACACTCACCCAAAGCTGCTGCAGTGCAGTGAGCGATCATGAATCCTGAGTTGAGTCCTCCCTCGTTGACGAGGAAGGCCGGCAGTTCGCTCAGAGAGGGGTTACACAACCTCTCGATTCTCCTCTCACTGATAGAGGCCAGCTCGTGGACTGCAATCGCTAAAAAGTCCAAAGCCTGAAAAGAAAATTAGCAAAATTAAAACTAAAATCTTCTCCCAGGACCATATCCTTACCACTATACAGAAGATTAAGTGCCATTTGGTATTGTCCAAATTAAAAGGTACAAATATTCTATCTGTAGTGACCACTTGTTTAAAAAACTCAAAGAAAAAATCGAAATATCAAGCTGAAACTTTAACCAAACTTAATGGATCACTAATGCACCGTGGGGATGTAATTTACGCAGGCAAAAGAAGTCCAATGTCCAAAAGTTCTGCGATTTCCAATGGTTTATTTTTGGCAAACAAGCAAACAAAAGAACAAAGGGGATCACGGCTCCTGCTGCCTCTCTCACGCTGGTAAAAAACCATAGGCCCACCTCGATGCATCAGTGATCCATTAAGTTTGGTTAAAGTTTCAGCTTGATATTTCAATTTTTTCTTTGAGTTTTTTAAACAAGTGGTCACTACATAAAGTAAAAAACCATAGGCCCACCCCGGTGCATGCTGGCTGTCTGTCACCTACCTACCTAAATAACATCTGGTGCCCACAGTTTGTCATTACCAGACAAACTAATAATAATAATAATAATAATAATAATAATAATAATACATATGCAAAACATCTAATTATGGAAAACAAATAACTTGCCAATATATATTTATATATTCAACCCCAAAAATCTTAACCTAAATTTATCACAAGACAGAAAAATGTAGCTAAATATAACTACTAATGCTTCAACTTACTTCCAAATTAAAGATAAACCACTAAATACAAAAAATAAACAAATAGCTCCAACACTATCCTACATTATGAACTTATTGTAAACATTGAATAGACTTCAGCTCGTAGAGTGCTTCTGGTCATCTGTCTGCTTAAATCTCTTACTAAAGGTCACTCATCCATTTGCACCTTATTCACCATATTCAGTATGGAGTGGTGCAGGGATAATGTGTTTTTGTAGATCAACGTGGAAGTTAGCATGGTGCTGGTTCCCTTGTCTTAAAGTCAAAGATTTTTCACTGAGTCTTGGATAATTACTGATAAGCTCATAAAACTTACATATTTTGTTCATCATGATGTTCTTTACAAACCAAAACAATTAAAAAAAATTAAGCTTAATGTTTTCAATGATAATAAAAAGCCATTATGGAACTACAACATGGCTGTTTATCCTTTTCAGAAACTTCCAGTCTTGTTACCTCACTGCGGTCATAGTGTACGCATTACTGTTTAACTCTTTGACTGGCACTGTAACTGTGCAGTTGACTTTCTGCTGCCATACCTCTGTGTTTCAAACTCTTTAAGCACATCTTTGTCTGTTTTTTCTTATTCACCTCTCTAGCATGTGTAACACCAATATGTAACAGTGGCGCTGCTGTACGTGAATATAATTGTTCAAAACGTCTAAAAATCTAAAGTGAATCGTTGCTGCACAGATCACCGAGAAAGCTGGGTCTACCGCTAAGTATCTTATTTTTTTCTCTGTGATGTATGAAATGAAAAATGTTGCAGCGATGAAATAATTCATTCATGCCCAGGATAACCTTTGACAGGCAAGACAACCAGCTGGTTGATCTGCATGTCTGCTACTCAGTTGGCTAATCTGAAAAATAAAACCTGAAATGTTGCTAAATGGAGGAAGGAACACAATTTACCCTTGTTGCAAATATATTTTAGTTTGGAAGTCGAAGGGTTAAAGAAAATCAGAAGTGACTGCACTGGGGTACCATGCCATGTTTTAGTCCTTGCTAGCAGCTGTCAGCACCCATCCTTGATAAACTCAATCATTCTTTAAAATTAGAAAAGTGGGGCAACAACACACACTTTTTATGTTTCAAAATAAACATCAACCTCCATTGCAAATGTTCATCAGACCTTATTTCAGGTATTTATCTGAAAAGCTGTTCTAAAATCCCACACAGTTAGGGATATGGGAACTAGAAGTGCTAAAATGCAGACCCACTCCTGCATTTCAACAAGTGAAACCTTCAAACTAAGTAAACCATAAAATACATACCTTAGCTGGATATTCACCATGGAAGTTTCCACCTGAAATAGTCTCACCTCTTTCTGCAAACACCATCTTGTTTGACTGTTAGGGAAAGTAACCTTGAGGAATTTCTCATTAAATTGAATGACAAGATCTAGATTTTGTATTTTTCACAATTTGACATCCACAGTCACAAAAATCATTTTTGCTGAAGGGAAGGATACAGGATTGTCTGTGGCACTGTTGATTTCTGTATTGATGATGTTCTGGACAAACTTAATTGTGTCGTTTGCAATTCCATGGACCTGTGCAGAAATAGAAGAGGAAATACTCTGACAAAATTTCAATGATTCAGCACTCGACTAACTAAACCATTGTGAGCTCTTGAAGGGACACGCCAACATTTTGTTTGTTCTCATGTCTTGCCTCACTCCTGAGTCCATGACAAGCAGATAGACACCAATGCTTTGGCACAGTGTGCAGTGACAAGAAAGAGACGGGCAAAGCTTGCCCACAGCTAATTAGCCTAGCTCAGAAACGGAGTCAGTGGGAAGCGTCATCCTGCTTCTGCCTACAGTCATCAGATAAACTCTTCAGCAACTGTAAACAATCCTATGTGCTTGTTGTAACTTGCTATTTTTACCACGTTATGTTATGTATCCATTTTTTGATTAATACCCCATTCACACTAAAATTAGCAGGACAACGCAGGTTTTTTCAACGCAGGTTAACCTGCTAACAATTGGCAAGTGTCTCCTTTCACACTACCAGCAGAAGAGCTGCATGGCTGTTTTTTTCCCTCACATTGATGACATCATTAGCACGACGAAAGATGATCACATAAACAATGGAAAGGAGCATGGAAGACGTTAACACGATTTTCTGTACTTTGTACTTTTGTCCCTCTTTAAAAATGTACAAACTTGGTGCTGATGATACAAGTGGATGGAATTTGTTGCTGAGACGGCAAAGAGTAACACAAGTTACAGTTGGAGTACAATGTTATGCCATGGGCATGTTAAGCCAACGTCATCTGTAAATTAGCGGGTCACTTGCAGGGTCAGTTGACCCGAGTCTAAATACCGATTGAACCCTTTCAAACTGCAGATTTTTTGCTAGTCTGAAAGGGAAATTTGATTAGCAGTTTAGCAGTAATTTTTGAAAGAAATACATACAAAACTAAACCACAGGGAACACAAACCACAAAGTGCTTGTGAGTAGGTCGACAGAACAAAGCCTCAGAACAAAGCATGCTCCCTGTGGTTTAGTTTAGTCTGCATTTCACTTTAAAATTATATAAAGTGCTAATCGTACTCTAAAAATAGACAACGTAACAACGTGGTAAAAAAAAGTTAGCTGCTTGTTAGGAGTGAGGCAAGACAAATAGACAAATTTCAAATAGAGAAAAATGTTGGCATATCCCTTTAAAGAGGGGGCAGTATTAAACAGTTTGTGATATCAGGTTAGCTTTAAGGTTACCTGAGGGCAGCATCTCATGGTGTAAGCATCCTGGACTCTGTCACAGAACCGATGACTCTCTGGAAGATCAAACCAAAGTCATATCATGATCATCAGGTACGACATGGTTAACAGTGCTAAATACTTCAACAAACACACCACAGTGGCGTTACCAAGGTCCGAACCAAAGTATAGAACTTATTAGAAATGTGTATCTCCTGCAGGGAGGGAGTGGAAACATGAACGCTCCACAAATTATACCCCTAAAAGCTGCCATAAGGCTTTACAAAGTTTTGCTATGAAACAGCAACATGCTTCAGTCCACTTCAAATGACAAACTTATAACCCTCCCGCCAAGAGGATATGTTTTTGCCAGCATTTGTCTGTTTGTTTTTCTGTTGGCAAGATAACTCCAAAAGTCAGCACTCGATTTTGATTCAATTTTAAGGGAACATCAGTCATGGCACGAGGAGAATGTCACGTAGGCAAAAACTGAACAAAGAAAAACTAGAAACAGGACCGTAATGCAGATATGGACAAGAAAATACTGATTCAAACTGAGAAAGACTCAGAAAACGTGAACTAAGCCTTCACAAAATAATTACAAAACAAAAAACTCAACAAGGAAATGACAAAGCAGAAAACATGAGGCGTCACTGGGAACATGCAGGAACAAACTGACACACATAGACTTTGTAGACTCAGAGTTCATCAGCGGCAGGTAAGACGATCATACAGGTGAGGCAAATCACAATCAGGACTCACACAGAGAGGGGAGGGCAGGAAACACAACAAGGAAGGAGAGACTTCAAAATGACAACAGAAATGACAAGAATTATGAGGAACACAATGAACAAGCAGTTTAAACATAAAACAAAAATAACTACAACTATGATAGAAGAAGGGATTACATTTTAGTGATGATCTGAATCCAGATGAAAGTCCAGGATTTTTTAAAGGGATTTTCTTACAATGCATGATAGGGCAGTTTCATTAATAACTCAATATGTCCTAAATGGATTTTGGTGAAATTAACAGGAAATGTTGGTCATGACACGAGGGAGAAATGCTTAAGAATCCAGACATGGATTCAGGCCTTTTAAAGGATTTGCCAACAGTCCGAGATATGGTGGTGACAATAACTCATCAATTCAAAAGACAAAGAAAAAGAGAGCTTCCTGGACTCAGAGAAGAGTTTGTTTGAGGTGATCTTGGGAATGGGACTCAAATCTCGTGTATTTATCAAGAAGAGACTCCAAGGCTCTCTCTTTAAACAGTTAAATACCTCTAATATCATGGCATGCTCATGTTGCCCTTAAAAACAAAACCTCCACACATTTTGGCTTCAAGCCTCCATCAGGGAGTCAAGCCGGGTCCCAGTTTGCCCTCTTAGAGCTCAATCCACCACTGAGTGATCCAAACTGGGCTTACTGGATGTTACTGGAAGCTTTAACAGTGATGCCACTCGAGGATGAAAATTGGATATCATGATCTTATTTGGGAAAAATTTGGTTCGAGCTTAAATGTTCACCCACCCTTTGTCTACTGAAGCAACAAGATAAGATGTCAATACAAGAGCACAAAGTGAACTGGTCATTTTTCTCATTTGGTTTTGGCATAAATTGTTTGATTATAGCACAATATGATAGGATTTAATATGAACTGTTGAAATCTTATAATTTGTATAATTGCTATTTTTTTTTGTTATTTTTGTATTTATTTATTTTGATTAATGTAAATAATATCTTTGGTTAAAATACATAACCAGTATTTCTTATTCTTATAATTTATTTATTTATTGACTTTAATTAATCTTAATAATCTGTTTGCCTCTATTTTGTAGAATTGCTATTTTTTATGAATTAATTTGTTTAATTAACTATTTGGTGTGATTTAAATAATGTGTGTTTTTTATTTGTACAAATGGTATGTCTTTTATTGTTATTTATTTATTTATATTAATTAATTAATTTAGATCATTTGTATGCCTTTGATTTGTAGAATTTTAATTCTTTTTTATTATTAAAGCTGTGGTCTACGATTTGAAACCGCAGCCTGCCCCCCCTTCCCTCACCTCTGCCCTCCGTGTTCCAAGATCCCGCCCCCAGCTCGTGTCGCCTCGCCTCTTAACAAGCCCCCTCCGGTAGAGCTACGAGCGACTAGCATAATATATCAGCAGCAAACTCAATCAAAAACAGCTCAGCTCAACTGAAAGTATCAAACACGACAGACATCCCCCTTGTAACACACAGCAGTAGCCATTTCAATTGGACCGGCGGCAGTGCGGGTCTGGCGCCGCCAGAGCGGAGCCGATTGTGGGGGAGAATTTATCTTTCTCGGCCTGTCCTTCCCAGCTCAGCTTACAATGCTAACGATTAGCGGCTAACAGGCTAACCCGCTAACCCGCTCCGCAACAAGTCGTTAGCCAGGACAGGCACAGACTAACCAGAGTTATTCAGCATACATCTCACACTGTAGTAAACAAAGCCATTACATGATCAACCAGGGGCGAAACGGCCGATGCTGAAGGTCTGACGGCCAACTGAGGCCATTCGTTAGCCGTTAGCCCGCTAACAGGCCTCAACCCACAGGCAGAGCTCCGTTGGGCCCCGTGGGAGAGGGAAGCGGCTTCCCGGTTTCGGCGCTAGGCTTTTCCGGCTAGTTCAGTAGCTAACGCTGCTAGCTGCTCACCGGAGGTAGATGGGAGGAGGCGGGACCATGGGCATGACGCTGCGTAGTGAGGGAGACGGGGGATTGGATGGACTCACAGACCAACTCACGGACCAATTGAACCTTACAGGCTTCAAGGCTTGATTGGTCAGCTAGTATGCAGCTTTTCAGCGGATATACTGAATGGATTTTTTTCGTTCTTTTTGGTCTTTATACCGTGTAGATAGGACCATAGGACCATAACAGCCGTATAAACAGTGTTATTAAGATGTACAAAGCTTCCAAATCGTAGACCATAGCTTTAATTTATGTATTTTTTTAGTAATTCAAATACAATGTATGCTTTTGATTTGTATCATTGGTATTTCTTTTTATTATTTATTTATTTATTTATATTGATTAATTAAGATAGCGTGTATGATTTTTATTTGTATAGTTGGTATTTATTTTATTATTATTTGTATTGATTAATTAAAATAATTTGTATGCTTTTGATTTGTAGAAATGGTACGTCTTTTTTATTTTTTATTCTGTTGAGTAATTCAAATACTTTGTATGCTTTTGATCTGTAGAATTTGTATTTCTTTGTATTCATCTTTATTTATGTTTATTAAATAATTTGCATCATTTTAAGTTGTACACCTGGTATTTTTTTTAGCAAGTTTTGATATATATACATATACATATATTTTTTAATGTATCTTTTGGGCATTTTGTGCCTTTATTGAAAGGAGAGAGACAGTGGATAGGCTTGTGAAAGGGAGTGAGAGAGTAGGGAAGACACTCTTCAAACTGGTCACAGGCGGGATTTGAACCTGGACCGGCAGAAGCAAGTACATGGGGTGCCTGGTTGCTAACCACTCCACCAGACCAGCACCCCGTGTTTTGATTTTTGATGTTAAAAAATAACACATATATTTAATTATATCATCATGTGTGTTTTAGAATTTAACCCTATCCTGACCTGCAATCTGGGAGGGATGATGATCGGAGTCCAACAGTGAGCGGAAACGCTGGGCCACCTCCACCTGTCCCGGGTGAGGACGCAGTGCATGGATGTCTGCAGGAGAATGAGGGAAAACAGACCCACATGCTCAGAGTTTGAGGTATTTTTTTTTTATTCAACAGCACCTTTTCTACGCACCGCTGTCAAAGGCTTTGGTGGTCCCCTTCAGCACCTCCAGAGTCAGAGCAGCGATGATGTCCGCCTGCCGAGCGATGGCCTCGGCTCGCTCGACAGCCTCCGCCCCGAGAGAGGTGATCATCTGAGTCCCGTTGATCAGGGCGAGACCCTGTGAGGGAATCATATCATATCCTATAATGTGATGGATGCATCCTCCTTTGAAAGGCCACTAACATGTATTTGTGATGCTTCAGTGTAAACAGCGTTGTGTACCCGCGAGGGCACAAAGCGTTCCCGCTGAACCCTCGGTCAGGCCGAACAGGCAAACATACAAGAATGGGCTTGTTTTTAAACATTACCTCTTTAGGCCTTAGTGATATTGGCTTCAGTCCATGGGCCTCCAGGACCTGACCACACATGAAAGCAGAAAAAACATGTAAAAGGTCAAGGGTCATCAAAAAGCAAACATGTTGTCCTTTTGGACCTGGCAGCCTCTTACCAAAAGAGCTAAATACACATTTCCTGCAGGATTCAGGGAGCTATTGTTGCACAGGTTATATCTGTGAGATCTTACATATTTGGCGTCTGCCCATCCGCTCTTCGGGGACCACATTTTACCCTCTCCCATCAGCCCCAGGGCCAGGTGAGAGAGGGGCGCCAGGTCCCCACTGGCACCCACTGTCCCCTTCTCTGGGACGAAGGACAGGCAGGAGGCTGTGTGAGGAGACGAGGGTTAGTTTATGACAGCCAAACTCTTTCACTTTAACTTGAAGATTCAGTCGCCTTGTTTTTGAATCTTCAGGATGACCATGATGAGGATGAATGAGAATCTACACGGACGTTTTGTTTCACTGTAATAATCCTTGATGGCTGTTATCATTGGCTGAGTGAGACTGGGGTCCAGGTCAAGTGAGATGAGTCTGCTGGTTTTTACCGTTGAAGGCTTGGATCATTGCATGAAGCGTTTCCAGGGAAATTCCGCTGTGCCCTTTGGCCAGAACATTGATCCTGAGAGCGAGCAGCATGCGAGTCCTCTCTGGACTCAGCGGGTTACCCACACCTGAGACAACAGAGAGCAAAATGTGTTCATTTTGACAGACATTTTAGATTCAGTCTCAGACTCGAGATTTGATTTGTTCTGGATCCACCATTAGTTACAGCAAATATGCAGTAGCTCTTCGTCCTGGGGTCCACATATTACATTTTCAACAACAAAAGAAGATAAAAGGACAGACGAACCACAGAACTCTCCTTACCTCTTGGGATTACCAGAAAAATTCACATCACTAGGGAGAGCCACTCAACATTATTTTCTTTCAAAAAACCCACATGTAAACAAATACATTTTTAATTTCTTGTTGAAACTTCTTCAACTTCTGTTACTGTCTGAGATAGGGGTATCCTGACACAACTTTCTCACCTCCGATATAATACAGATCCTACAGCCTTGAGTATTGGCCATTACCGATATCGATACGATACGCTATCAGCAGGAATCATACAGACTTGTATCACTTTTTTTGTAGTATGGACTGTAAGAAGAGGCTTGATCAAGTGAGATTACTCAAACAGAGAACAACAGTTAGCAATAGTATGTTTGAGAAAAACTGACCAATTTATTATTAACCAATAGGTTAAATAAATTTAACCTTAAACGTAAGAATATTCTACAATTAAATTAGAATAAATAAAAAATAAATTGAAAGACCCTGAAAAGTGACCTCAAGAAATCCAGTGAAAACAAAAACATGTATTTTTAAATTGTAAAATAACCACTGTGTTTAACTTAAACATGAGCATGTTCTAAATTAGAATGGACTACTTGCATCGGAGTGCCTCTATTGGATATTTTAGATGCAGGCCGATCTAATGCGATATTTTTTTTTTCTGCTGATATTGGACCGATATCAATATCGGATCGGGACACCCCTAGTCTGAGATTAGAAAGCTCAAGATTGACGTGCACATCAATTTTGGTTAACCGACTTGAAAGTTATCGTCTTGCTTTAGTCAACAAAAACTTGAGAAAAAAGATGTCCCGTTTCAGTGAATAAAAAACCTTCACAGTTTAATCATCACTTTTATCAAAATGTTTCAACTTCACGTATCAAAACATAGAACTAATTTAACTGTATTACACAGGGATAAGAATTTATAAGAATGCACTGATGTGTCATCATTCTTGGCTTTCTTATATTTTAACTTAAAAGAAAAACTAAACACAAAACATAAGAGCATTACAGCACACCACACAAACTTCACACTGGAAATAAATCAGAATCAATGTAACCTAAAAACCTAAAATATAAGCAAAATAAATGTGGTTACCTGCCTTCCACTTCAAAGAATGTTTTCCACATTTCTGAATATTCGTCAATGTAATTCTTCGTCCTTACACTATGTCCCTCTAAGGTAAAGTTATGTTAAAAAAAACATTCTAAAGGAAGGAATCCAAATCAGCAGTTTTGAAAACAAATCTTTTCCCTGACTAAATAATTAGATTAATAATACAATCGTTTGTCTCTCTTACATCCCCCAGTATCACAGAGAAAATATATCACAATTCCTTTGCATCAGTAAAATTCTTCAATGATTGTCTTTGTCATTTGATTTTCTGTGTGAGGGGAGACAAGGCCAGTGTGTTGACAATGTCAAACACATGACACTCCTAAAAGTCAAAGTCCAGATGCGTCAATAAATGATTCAGGGTGTTTACGAGGTTTAAATCACACAGCCACTGACGATGCATGTTGTGATCATTTTGAAAAAAAAAAAAGTCACACTTAAAGGGATACGCCAACATTTTTTTTAGTCTTGCCTCACTCTGAGTTCACGACAAGCAGACAGAAACCAGCTCACAAGCACGTCCGTTATGGTTTGCACTGTTTAGCGCTGTATTTCTTTTTTAAATTACATAAAGTGCTAATCTAAGTCGAAAAATAGGTAAATGTAACATAATGTAGTAAAATAACTCACATCAAGCACACAGGACCATGCAGAGTTGCTGAGTTTATCTGATGACTTTAGGCAGAGGCAGGCTAACGCTACCCATTGACTCCCAGTGTTTGAGCTAAGCTAATTAGCGGTGGGCGAGTTCTATCTGTCTCTCTCTTCTTACTGCACACACAGATTAAATAATGGTGTCTATCTGCTTGGCATGGACTTTGGAGTGAGGCAAGACACGAAAATAAAAAAGGTGTGTTCATATGGAGACTTAATTAGACATATCCACACAAGGTTTTAGTTGTATAGGCATTTTGTACACATGGATACAGCAATGTGAGTGCCCGAAAAACATGTTTTTTTAAAAGTGACCCCAGAGTGGATATATCAGAAAATTCCTTGGTCATGTTTCCATGTGGACGACGAATATGAATACTTTCAGAAGCACATTGAGTACATTCTCCTTTAGCTACTTCTGACTGAATTTGATTTTCTGTTGTTAGGTAAGAAGATATCATGATACCAGTCACATATAGACCTGATCAAAATCTTAAGACCAGTTGAAAAATTGCTAGAAGATGCATTTTGCACATTTGGACCTTAATGAGGTTTTAAATAGAGCTACAACATGCAAAAGCAAGAAGGGGGAGTGCGACAAAAAACATTTGGAACTTGTGATAAAAAAAAAACTGAAATAGGCTGTTTATCAGCTGATCAAAAGTTTAAGACCACAGGCTATTAAAGCCAAAATCTGCACAAAATTTTCATTTTCTGTCAGGCATTCACACGGTCATGCCCTCCTGATGGCTAAAGCTAAGAAGCTTTCTCTTCTTGAATGTGGTTGGATCGTTGAGCTGCAAAAGGGAGGCTTCTCGCAGCGTGCCATTGCTGCTGAGGTTGGACGCAGAAAAAAAATTACACCTGCACTGAGCTGGAGGATCCAATTGGCTGTCCGTCAAGACATAGGGCGGTCCTCGACCCGAATTAAGGCCCTTACTGGTGCCGACTGCAGCGCAATAACCATCAGACAGCATCTGCGGGAAAACAAAATCAAAGACCTCGTCTCCTTCAACGCCACACAACTGCCCGTTTAGACTTTACCAGGGAGCATCAAACATGGGACATTGAAAGGTGGAAAAAAGTTTTATTCTCTGATGAGAAAAAATGTAACCTTTATGGTCCAGATGGCTTCAGCGTTACTGGCATGACAAGGAGATCCCACCTGAGATGTTTTCTACCTGGCACAGGGGAGGGGGGTCCATCATGATCTGGGGTGCTTTTTCATTCAGTGGAACACTGGAGCTTCAGGTGGTGCAGGGTCGTCAAACAGCGGCTGGTTATGAGCAGATGTTGCAGCGGGCATCCCTCATGACTGAGGGCCCTCGTCTGTGTGGTAACAGCTGGGTTTTTCAACAGGACAACGCTGCAGTTCACAATGCTCGCTTGACCAAGGACTTCTTCAGGGAGAATAACATCACTCTTTTGGACCATCCCACATGTTCCCCTGATTTAAATCCCATAGAGAACATTTGGGGATGGATGGCCAGGGAAGTTTATAAAAATGGCCATCAGTTCCAGACAGTTGATGCCCTTCATGAAGCCATCCTCACCACTTGGAGCAATGTTCCCAAAGCTTCCTGTAAACACTCTCATCAAGCATGCCCAAACGAATTTTTGAAGTGATTAACAAGAACGCTGGAGCTAATCATTACTGAGTCCTACTGAGAAAAATTTTTGTTCTGGTTTGGAGAGATTTTTGTAATTTTTTGAGCAATGGTCTTAAACTTTTGATCAGCTGATAAACAGCCTATTTCTGTTTACTTGTTTTTTTCAATAAATAACTTTTTCAAAGTGCTTTTTGTCACAATCCTCCTTCTTGCTTTTGCATATTGTAGCTCTATTTAAAACCTCATTAAGGTCCAAATGTGCAAAATGCATATTCTAGCAATTTTTCAACTGGTCTTAAGATTTTAATCAGCTCTGTTTACTTGTGTTAAAAACATATTTTGTCAACAAAATCATCTCTGAAATCTTCTTAACCTTAATGCTGCAATTTTAAAATGCTTTCTGAATTTGACTAAATATGGCATTGTTTTAAGATCTGTGGTGTTCTTTACCTGCTGAGTGTGACCGCACCAGGTTCTCCTGTAGCTCCCTGTAGAGGAAACAATGCACGGCTTTTAACCATGACATCAATCACAATTACAGCAAAAAAAACATTTCACAAACAAATAACAGAAGAGGGGGTTTACTTGAGCTTGGGAACAGGAATGACTGTTCGGGCAAATTTCCCAAAACCTGTGGTGATTCCATAGACAACTGGAGGAGAAGAGAGACAGAGAAAATAATTCAAATGTGAATCTACGTCTGTTTTGAATCATTTGTTTATTGTATCTTTTACTCTTGACCGTGTCGTTAACCTTTGTTTTCTTTGACGATGGTGTCCAGCAGCTCTCTGGATTGCACAACTTTCCTCTCTGCGTCCATAGTCAGCTGAAAATGTTGGAATGACAAAGGTTGAGTCAAAGATTACCACAGGGCAGCGGTGACAACAACAACAGTTTGTGGATCATTACCTTAATCTTGTACAGTCCTCTGCCTAGATTGACCAAATCAGTGGATGTCAGGCTGTTTCCGTCCAGGCTGATGTACTGCACAGGGAGACGGTGTTACCCAAAAGTTATCAACAAGCATGTTTCAGAATTTTAAAGAGAGTCTGCGAACACTTACTCCTTCAGGCTCTTTGTATGCTGCTGATCTGTTCAAGAAAGTTAAGGAGAAGAAACTGGAAAGCACACCTTGACCTTGACGGTTATATTTTATGACAGGATTAAAGCATCACTATGCCACTTTTCTACCTTGAAATTTTCTCTTCAAAGGTAAACTGACAGTAAAATAACTTCAGGAAGAAGAGCATCTTTTATATTTTAACAGAGCACCATGATCCCTTGATTTAAAAAGAGTTTCACTTCAGCAGTGGACTGAGGTTCTTGTGCATAAAATCTGTGCAGTAAAGCTGGGCAATTAATGCAATTTTAATCTCACTGGCCACGGTTACATGATGTGTTTTAATTCTGAATTGATTATTCAGAATAAATAATTCAGAATAAAAGTTTTCTCCTTCGTGTTTACATGGAAATAACAATTCCAAATAAAGGTTTACATGGAGATCACGTTCATTCACCTTTATTCAAGGCCTGGCAGTTGGGAATGGTTCTGATTGGACAGGGGTGGATGTGACGTAGTGGTGGATTTACGTCTAACGGAAGAAAAACTCCAGTTCAGCGTCTCTGTCAGGTTGAACCTCATTAAACTTGGATGCTACAGCTTTAAAAAGAGTTGCATTTTTAACCTTCTGTCCATCCACTCTTTCATTATTTCCAAATCTTCTAAGGCTCTCATTAAATAAATTGTCTCGGCTTGAGCCCAAGGCTTGCTTCAGGCGGCCATCCTCTTGCCGTCAACGCCATTTTCGCCATAATCACGCAGCCCTGGCCAACAGCATTACTCTACACACACAAACCTTCAGCTAAAAATTAGCCAGTTACCCTGAAGACAAGAGATGTGAAGAAGAGGACAAGAGAGTGACTGAACCACACAAAAGAATAAGACGGACAAGACTGTGAAGCCACAATTTTAAGGTGAAAAAGTCACACATCACTACTTAAATTCAACCTTCACATCCATCCATCCATCACATATACCACCTGTCCCACTGGAGTCACTGGGGCTGAAGCGTACCCCTGTTATCACTTTAACAAAGTCAATCCAAGTTTATCCAACCAGTTCTTTCCAATCAATAAAATAAAATTACGATAAAATCTTTAGGTCTTGCTCGGATTAAAAAGTTGTCAGCTGCAGCATAAGCTTATTACTATATTTATATATGTGTCCTTAAAGACACCTGTAGCTGCTTTACTTTATGTTACACAACAACACAAAAATAAATAAGCATCTAAGCACAAAAATCTGAGCAGTCAAAAAAGAAAAGAACATTCAATCAAGAGCATTGTATATTTACCTTTTAATAACTCAGGATTAAGTTTGAATCTTTTAATGTGTAGTTTTTGTCAGACTCTAAGTCATCTCACAGCTGTTCCACATGTTTAACCCTTCAACCAACACACGTCTCTGCTTTACATCAGTACTCAATGTACTCTGTTCCAAAATATCTGTTCCCCTCAGTTTTAAGGATTCTGATTTCAAACTTGTCCAGAGGGAGGATGCAAACTGTGGAAACCCATGCATCCAAAGGAAGAAGATGTTAACTCTGCTCGGAAAGGCCCCGTCCCAGTGGGGAGCTGATCACATGACCTTGCTTGGAGGATGTAGTTCTTAAACTCCATGTGAGTGTCATTTTCATTTTACTAATTCACAGCAAGCTAGTTCAAAAAAGGCAAACATTTCTTTTTTAAAAATGGATTTGATTTATAGCTGCAGTTTCTAGTGCTGGGCATGTTGCTCAAAAATGTGAATGTATGACTTTGTACTTATCTGTACATGTTTTCCCTCATGATTACCTTGGTTAAATACTCCTAATTAAAATGAATTCATTTCTTTTCTGAAGTTTTACTCCCTTCGTTTACTACTTAATCAAAAATAAGTATTTTCACAGTAATATAATGTGAGCTTAGTTATTACATAACAGTAAACAACCATACAAAGCAGCGCCCGCTGTGGTGATGACGAGTTCACAGGTTTAAGGATACAGGTGGGAAACTCCGGGCTCACAGGGGATAAAGTCCGGAGACATGGTGTCGCCCTCAATAGCTGCGAAAATGAACAACGATAGACATTTAAATCACATTATTTTTATTGGGGGCCACTTTGTGTTTTTTTCTATATGTGTCTGTTTTATTTAAACATAATTTAGTGAAATGGAAACCATCTAATTTACCAAAGTCAGCTGCATGAAGCAGAGTACATGTATCCGTTCATCACAGCAGGATGACCACTACCATGCGGTAAGAAAATATAATAGTTAATTCGAAACGTACTGTATCATTGCATTTTCTATAAAACTTGTGCTCTTAAACAACCGGGGTAGTGAGTCATTGTTTCAACAAATTGCACATAAAGAAAAAAAATAGTTTTCTAAGCAACAGTGTAGGCTTCTTACTATGAGTGAACTTGAATGAACCAGTTTCCTTTTACTAGGGGTGTATGATATACGGTGTTTAACAAATTATCAGACAAACTATCAAACATAAAAAATGTATAAATCTTTCAATAACTTGCTTAAACTGGAAATGTTTTTGCTATTGGACAAACAATTTGAACAGGAATGAGAAATTTCCACCTGGATTAATCTTTTTATTCCCAAACTGTAGCAGCTCACTGAGCTTCACTGAGAAGTCAGAAATTAGTCAAAATAACATTTAACTCTAAAACTAAATTTTATGACCAGGAAAGTTAAGAAAAAACATAATTTAACAGCTTAATAAAAAAATTATCTTTGCTATTTTTTTGTTAAACAGTAAATTCGAAAAACCATAAATATCAAATAGCCTATAGTTATATTTAAGTATTAATTATCATTTTGGTGAAAGATCTTCAACTTGCTGATGTATTAATCATTACAGAAACATAAAGCTTTTTGTTATTACCCATGTTGTTAATTTAGGGCAGCTGTGGCATTAACCTTACTGTGGGTGGTGGTCGAATAAACTTGTTAAACACTCTTACCAATACAATATTGGAACTGGCAGATATTTTTTAAGAATTAAAGAAATTAGCCTTTCTATAAATATTAACATATTTTGGCAGAAGGTTTTGGTCAAATAATCACAAAAATATCAATCTGTGTTTAAATGTTTACACTTTTTAGGTCAACCTGCTGTGAAAGACACATTTACATTATAATTAACATTTAATACAAATTAATAATTCAATTGGCTAGAACTGGTCTGGAGGTGTGAGTTTATTAACAATCGGCAAAACTAGAAACATTGTACATCTCTACTTTTTACTGTTACTTATTTTATGGAGTAACAGATTATATTAAAGTAAATTTACCATGTTTGTGAAAAAGTTGAGACTTCTTTAGGCCTGTGTAGTCGTCATGTGATTACCCATGCGCAATTACGCACAGTCATACTTCTCCATAAGTTCCTATTTCATTCATTATGTCATAAAATGGCCCTTCCAGACAAAAATGTTGCCTTTAAGCTCTAACATTTTTAACACACACTGCCATTACCCAGCTCGACAAAGTCATTATCCTCCAGGACATCTTCGACGGTGTCATCCGCGTCCAGCAGACCCAAACCCTGACACCTGCGCACAACGAAACGAGCGTCCTTGACAGCCGTGATGCCGCCGTTATCCGGTTTGTTCTTCACGTATCGTTTGAGAGCTTCTTGTCCGAGCCACAGGATGGTACTGCTGCTGTCCTTGCAGGGCACGGCGAGCCACTCATCTCGGATGTGGACGGTAAATCGAGGCATTGCTCTTCAGCGGGACTCTGCAGCTGTGAGCGCCGCTCGCCGCTCTCCATGGTACCACCTTCAGCTGCCTGGAGTTCATCAGCCAATCAGAGGGACAGCAGGGGGCCACGCCCTACGGTGGGAACACCTCGAGGGACCACTGTCACCCACAGGTCACTCACACAAATGGATGTTTGGACTGGCTGACCCAAATGACGGGCAGGAATCAAGAGTGAATCCTCATGCCCTCACTTCAGGGAGGAAAAAAAATAACATATTTAAAACAGTTTTTCTCTGATTGTAATAAGAAGTAAACCCATCAAGTTTGGTCAATTCAAAGAAAGCTCAACACAATGGGATCACTGTTAATAAAGTATATACCCAAATCACCAAAGTGCTTGTTTGCATGTGCACTAAATCTAATGATGAATCACCAGATCCTCAATCTCTGACTCTAACTATGGGGGGGGGGCACAGGCTGGAAAGTTTGGCTCAGGCTCGGGTTACTTTATTTGTTCTGCAGCAAGAGAGATAGAGACATCAATCACAACACACAGATTACAAAACAGCTGTAAATCAGAGCTGCATTACACAGGGGGAATACAAAATATATTAATCCCAGTTAAGTGTTTTTTTTTTCAATTTAGTTTCTTATTGTCCAGTCATACAGTCCTTACATCAACAGGTGAGAAAATGAATTGCTAAATTAATTATCACAACATTGTGTATAATCAAGCATTCCAACATTTCTTAATCAAAACAAGTTCTAGGGCTTTGTTGAGATTTTTTTGGACATTTTTTTACAAGTCAGAAAAAGGAAACTATGTACATCAAGAAAGACAGTGATACAGAAAAAAAGAAAAGGAACGTAATAATAATAGTGAAAAAGGGAATAAATAATAATATGGCCCACCCAGACAACAATGGCAGATTTAATCTAACAAGTGAATACTAAATATTAGTTAGAGCTATATTTTCTTTTTTCCATTTTCACTTCCAGTTTCACTTACTGCTAAAATCCTTAAAAATATCAAAATGTCCATAAAATTCAACATATAGATTTTTCGCATCTCTTTTGATACATTGTGTAGGTGTTTTTGGCAACTGATAATCCATTTGAGGACATTTTTATCATTTATCTGATTGTATTCTGATGTTTTTTTTTATAATATGTTGATCATATTGAGTAGATAGAGGTATTATAAAAGTATGTATCGAGTATGATACAATTGGCTTTATAGGGTTAATAAACAGAAAAAAACAAATCCTTTTTTGAATCCGTTAACTCTTCAGGGAACAGAGAAAACTACAAACAAACCAAAAAACATTTTCTTGGTGTGGGATTTAAAGATTTTAAATGCTAACAGTTGATTACGCGATGAAATAGCAATGCACAAAAATTTGGGACTAAATATATTACAAAAGGCAGAAATGTTTGTAAATAAAATAGCAGAAGTAACTTAAAATAGATTATATTGACTTTGACAAACAAAAAAAGTGTTTTTGATGAATAACAGATTATATATAAATCATCATGATAGTAAATGGTCAAGAAAAGTATTTAAAGCAGTCATGATGGTAATAATAATATTAATAACTTTAAGCTTTTTAAATTCAACACAGAAAATATCAGTTCTTTTGGTTTGTTTGCAGTTTTTTCTGCATCCTAAATCATTGACAGAAACAATGATGTGCTATGTTTTGTATCAAATGAAGTACTCCTGCATTTATTGACCTCTGCCAAACAGTTGAGCTGGTAGTAAAAGGGTCAAGCACTACTACACACCATCGTGAATACATAACACTGTAAAAGTTGAGCTGTGGGTAATCAAAGCCGCCGTTCATCTCTTGCATTAATCTGTCATTAACTTAATGCAATTTACAAAAACAACTTAACTTTTCCATGCAGCACCTTCCACGTTAAACACCTGATCTCACTTAGTTCATTAGCAGAAGGTGTCCTGCCAACAGTGCGACGGCCCTGACCTCAACCCCATACAAAGCCTCTAATCTCAGATTAATCTGATGGATTAGATTTTTGAGTCAGATTTCTCTGAAATGCCTCCTGCACCAAAGAGCCAATAATGTGTTACAAAAGAAACAAATGACTGTCTGACACTTCAGATTCAGAACTTGACTTCCGGAGGAAAAGAGGGTCGTAAAACATGCCAGCACAAGTGTGATCGTCTCCTCTGGCCTGCTCCGGATTTATCTATATCTATTTGATTTATAAACTGATGTCCTTTAAGTTATTATGTTATGGAAAATACACATTTATGATCTATATAAAAGAACTATGTGTCCATGGCCTGTCAACTCTTAAGGATTACAGAAATCCCCCCTCCTCTGGCCCACCTTTGAGAAAATGTGTTTTCACTCAGGATGAAATATTCATACATCTTACTCGATAAGGCTGTATGACACAGACTGACTTTTATTTATGTTCTTTGCTGACACTAAACACGATCAGTAGTTTTAACCTTCAGTCTCATCCACGTGTGATTTAGATTGCTTGAACTCTCTGTGTCTTTGGTAATACCAAAATTAACCCTTTCACTTCCACACTTAATACATTTGCAAAAAATTGGTAAAATATTGTTCCTGCTTCTTCATTTACGAACATTTAAGATTTTATTTTTTAAATTACCCAATTAGGAAGAAAGTATGCAGGTCAACATACTGGTTGACTTGCCCATTTAAGGCCATCCTTGTCATGAATGGATGTTTTTTCAGTTCTGGTACAGAATTTTTACCTTTTCGTATAATATGACACAAAGACTAAAATTAATTAAATATACATTCATTTATATAACAAATGCATTTGCCCACTTTACTGGTCTTGCTAGCTTTGAGTAATTGCATGCGTTTGTGTGTGAGTAAGAGAGATGATTTTCACAGGGTCTAGAATGACGTGAAAATATTTTCCTAAAAAGATTTCAGAGAGGCTGTGCAGCACCGCGTCAATTCTGCTTTTTCCTCAAAGTTTACAGGCACTGATATTTACGTAAAGCAGTGCCAGTCAGTGTTACATGCGCTATTCAATCAGGTGAATGAGGATAAACAGTCAAAGATAGGTTTTCAGAGTTTTACATACATCAATATGGTCACAGAACAGTCAACCTAGCGGTTACAATGCCAGTCAAAGGGTTAAGGTTTATTTGACCTGTGACCAGGCACTGACACTGTTCACCTCACAGAAGCATAAAACAGCTCTTAGCTTTTATTGATACCTCCACCAAGGATCTTATGTTTCTGCTGATGTTTGTCTGTTTGTTTTTGTCCAACTGTGGAAAACACAACTCAGAATATCCAAGTGGATTTTGATTTGATTAATTTTTCCCGAACATTGATCATGACACAAGAAGAAGTGATCAGACTTAGGTGCTTATTCAAATCCAGACATCAAGTCAAGTTCATTTGTAAAGCACCTTTAAGAATACAGCAGTCCAGCAAAGATGATATAATAATAAAAACATTCCTCTGCCTCTCCAAACTGAGCTCTGTCTCTAGCCTGAATGGGGCGGTAATGCTCCAAAATGATGGATGCCAACCGCCGTAAAACCGAAGAAGAAAAAGCCTCCTGAGAACGTCCACCTGCAGTAGCCTGGGTGGCAGCTATCGCAAGATTAGAGCCAACAGAACAAACTTAGAAAAACAAAGAGTTTATTTTAGATTTCTTGTACATCTGTCTTAAAATGTGAGGGATACTGGAGCTTGGTTGGGGTTGTGGGACGGCTCACGGCGGGCTTCCCTTATTTTCAAAGACAAAACTTGAAAGGTAAGCATTCTCCGGTGGACTCTGATACGTACGAGCTCGGCTACGCGCACCGAGTCTGTGCACGCCGAGAAAATGCACGCGCAGTAGGCGGGCAGAATGGCGACGGGATTTGATTGGTGTAAAAACAGGTGTAGCGACATGATAATTGGTTGGGGTTTTCCCTGTTTTACTCCTGCTGTAGATAGCGGATATTTTTCGCTCTGTTTTAAGAACACATTATGAGTTGATTACCATCGGGCCAGAAAGACCATTTTAACTAGTATTACAAAAAGTGTATCTAAATCAAATCGCCAACCCCAGCTTTAATGGGTATAGCTATTTTACAGAATTGTGTGAGTTTAACGTAAAAGAAACAACAGATTTATGTTGGGTTGAATGTATTGGGTGAAAGTTTTTAGAGCACTTCATCAGGACAGTTTGTGAGTAGGCTTGCAGGTAAAAGATAAGGCCTGACATTGTTAAACCAGTTATCAATCAGATTCAGATTGACTCATACTGGGGTGAAGTAATGTGTTAAAAAATGTTTCACACAATTGTACATCCGAACAAACATAATTTGAGGCTTAATTTAACATAAACTCACAATAATGCATAATAACTTTAATTAGCATCAGTGTAACTCTCTGGTGGCCTCAGCTCGTTCTCCTTAAAGGTGCAGAGCTGCTTTCAGCCACTCCACTGACGGTTTTAAATTACCTGATACAACCCAAAAACAAAAATACTGAGCTAATGTTCTTAATGAAAAATTCTTTGTTCTACTCCATTGAACATTTTAAAGAAGTTTAGTACTGTCGGTGCCAGTATTATTTTTGTGGACTAATTTTCATCATAGTTTTCATCACAACCCTTTTATTCCTGACGAAAATGAGACTATTACCAAAAAAAAAAAAGTGCACGTGGACAAAAACTAAAACTAAATAACTGACATTTTTGCCAACAAATAAAAATGGGACTAAAATGTTTGACAGAGACTAAATCCAGTCAGACTTAATTTGGTCATGTGGAAAGTTGAGAGAAGTTAGGAATGTATCCAATCACAGCTACTTTAGGACAGAATAAAACTGAATTAACCTTTATTTGTCCCACATGGGCACATTTGCAGTGTAACAGTAGCAAAGGGGACATGTAAAAAAAAAAAGAAAAGAAAAATAGACTTAAGTATAAAAAAGCAGTATGTAGGTTATTCTACCAATGTAAAAAGAGCTTGGATAGAAAACTGAAAAGCAAATCCTGTAAGACTTAATTACACATTCACTAAGTAATTGCACATGTAAGTAAGTTATTGCATATGGATGTAGTTTCACATTTCAACATTTTCGGGTGGATGATTTATGAGGCACATCCAATCACAACTGTCTTCGTTCATAGTGGCGATCGAAGTGTAAAACATGACTTCAGAAATTGAAGGAAACATTAAAAAGTCTAACACTTTACAATTCATATTGTTTAGACTAAATTTGATGTAGATTTCATCAACTAAAACTAGACTAAATTAAAACAATTTAGATGACCGAATTAGGACTAGACCCAAAAGATGTTTTGGGTCCCGTAAATAAACCTGCCTTGCCTCGATTTCCCCGTCAAAGAAGTACCATGATTGACGAGTCACACCTGAACGCATCACGGTAAGCTGCGGTCTGATGATGTCACTTCACGGACCGTAGGAGTTTCTGCTTTTCCATGTGTTGTATTTGGTCTAGTGCTGGCCGTCCAGCGGGCAGGCAGCAGGCAGGCAGGCCGGGGAGAGGAGGAGAAGAGGAGGGGAGGAAAAGTGTGTTTACACAGACGGCAAACTGCCTGGGGAATCGTCGGGGAGAGGAAGTGAGCCGGCTCTGTGTCTGCCTGCTCCAACTTCCTGCTCGGAGAAAGAAAAAGCCCAGGATCCTATTTCAGAGCAGCACAACTGTGAGGAGCAGGAGTCAGCATGGAAAAACAAGGAATCACTGAGGCTGCTTCACCGTAAAGTTTCGAGGAGGGCAAACACGGAGGCAGACATTACAGGTAACGAAAATCTCCAACATCTTTGTATGAACTCAACTTTGTGGACTTATAGATCCAAAGCTGGTTTAATAGTTTTACCGACTGTTTTCTCATTTGGAGAAAGAGTTTTCTGTATTCTTAAGTTTTTGTTTGGTGTTGAAGTCTTTCTATCGAGTGGCTTATAAAGTTTAAAGTGTGAGTAATAACACATTTAGAGCCGTTTTCCGGTCAGAGCAACATCTTGAAAATGAGTCAGTGGGGCAGAAAAGTGATCCAGACCTCTGTGCGCAACAAGAGCGACTTTCAAGTCCCGGATACAAGAGAAGCTTCCTCAAAAAGAGAAGACAAGCAGAGCAGGACAGCCTTCAGAGATGCCTCCTTTTTCAGTTTCTTCTGAGTCCATGTTGAATTTTCCACCGTCTGCGAACAGGAAGAGAGCAGATTTAGTCATGGCTAAGTAATGTCTGCACACACACTCCATCTAATCTCATTAGGAGTTTCCGTTCAGCCAACACACTGGATGGCTTTGTGCGCACGGCGAGACTCTTCAGACCGGGCATCCGCAGACAGGGCTCCTGATCCTGGACCAGAACCACAACAGAGTCCCGGGATATTCCTAGAAAGACATGTGGACCATGTCTGCTGGGCTCTCGGGAGTATATCTGTTCTGAGGGATCAGCAGTGAGGTTATTATTACTCTATTATGCTTCATCAGGCTATATTTGAGTGATGATGTCTGTGGGATAGGGGTGTGACGACCTATCAAAATGGCAGCATGTATTTGAGGGGTGGGACTCTCCAGTGGTCCCATGATATCACAAATGTTTGGTCCTGATGAGACTTTATTGCAGCATATTTTGCATTATTCTAAGAATTGCAATGCTTAATTTTAGGGATGTATGGTAATGGATGTTTGCCAATATCCTTTTTGCTAATATTTTTGAATTCATTGTCATCATTACAATATATTTTGCAAGGAACAGATGTAAAAGAAGAAAAAAAAATGTAACTCTTGCAAAAATGAAACCATTGACTTTAAACTAAAACTGATACTGAGGTTTTTTGGCTGATATCTTGCATCCCTGCGCAGTATTGATATGTAGTCTTTTATTGCCTGCATTTACATCCAAATTGATAAAAGGACCAACTCTAGTTTAAAACTAGGAAGCACTCAGAGAGCACAAACCTCCACCAAGATAGCTCACATATTACTGTTACATCTATAAGCAATAGTTCTAAGATAAAGTTAGCATCGTGATATGTTTCATTGACCCTGAAAACCCCCACCTGGCACTCAGAATCACGTTGATATCATTATTAGTTTTTTTAAAGTTATTGAGCAAACATGATTGTTTCTGAATCACCACCAAAATCTAATCATTTCTAAGTTGTGCTATAGCCAACATCTCCAATTGTGATCATAGCACAATTTTCCACAAAATCTGTCCAGTAGTTTTTTCAGACCAAAGGTCAAAACACAGCAGCAAAAACATAACCTGCTTAGCGGGGGTAAACATCACACAAAAAGTAAGTAAATTAGAATTTAGTAGATTATTTCCCTGTTGTAGCACCACTTCCTAAAAATAAATCTAATATCTTTATTAATGTCCCTTGTAAATCTGTAAGGAACATGCTTCTGTGGGATGATTACATGGGTTGGGCCCATGGAACATTTGCCAAATCTTAAATGTCACTGACAACCAGCTTTCTTGCTGCTGCTATTGACTCTTGTTTTGAGCCCTGTGGTTCCCCCTGTGGTCATGGGCCCAGTCAGTCCGTGTCTTCTCCAAGAATTGGTATTCCACATTTTATGGGTGTGACAAGGCAACTTCTAGGTGGTGGTCTGCCAAACCAAGGTGCAGCATAATTTGAAGTGAGCCCCTGTACCATCTCCAAACTTAAGGACAATAGTGGCAGGGATAGGTGGGCGCCCAAAAAGAAAACGACCCAAAAGACCGTTTCCTTGGCCTGTCAGCATGTAGGAACTGTAGGTGATCTTCTATGTATTTTTGCTCAAGGTTTGCTGGACAATATGGGAGACAACTCTCTTCCTAGACAATCCAGAATAGACTGACATGGTAAGTCAGGAGGCCATGACTGCCCTTCACCGTCAGACCTGTTTGTGTTGGTGTTGGGAACACAAGCAGTGGAACCTGAACATGTGAAGGAAGGTTATACTCAGCAACGAGTCAAGGTTCTGCCTACTGCAGTTAGATCGTTGGGTCAAAGTGTTGGGGAGATGCAAAGAATGTGGAGACAAAAATAAACAGGGTTTCCAATGGTACAAGATTTTGGCGAAGAAGTGTAGTTACAACAAAGAAATGATCTTCCAATTGGGCTATTTGGGTTATGTTAATAATAAGAAATGTATCCCCATATTAGCTTTTATCTTCAACAGAAATTAACTCACAAACTAAAGTCAACATGTACATTGTTCATGCAACGTGCTCTGCTGTTCTCACCCTCTCTTTAAAACATTTAGCTTCACTGCTCTGTAGAGCTTCAGTACTGCTGTATAAGTGAAATAGTGCAGAGAAAGGAGGCACATACCTGGGCTTCAACTAGCATGTAACAAAAGTCCCTATTTTTCACATGGGGTAAGGCTTGGAGTCTCTGCATATAGAGTAAGTCATGGATTAAGTGGTTTTCTTAGTTCACTCAGAACGAGGGGCAGCTTTGTGTTGGCTGGTTTTTACAGTAGGGTTAGCTTAACACTAGCTTTTACAGTTGTCAGCTTTCACTCGCCCTGGGTGGTGCCAAGAGAAATGAGCCTTATGTCCATTTTATTTAGTCTCATGTGTCACTCATTACTAACCCAACCTGTCATATCGGTGGTCCCTCATGTGCTGCCATGTTTGATTTACTTACTCTCTCCTGCACAATCAGAAATTACCACTGCAGATCTCACCTGCAAAATGTGTTAACACCGTCTTTGTGTGGGCTTAAAGAATAATTGATTTATTTCTGTAGAGTCAAAAGCTTTATTAAATGTTGGAAACATTTGTAAAAAATATTGATACCCGGCAGCCTAGAATCAATGTACCAATGCTATGCCAAATGTCGCAATACTGTGGTGTATCATTTCCCCCCACCCTCTAATGTATCTATATCAGGGATTGGACCAAATAAAATTTGATAGATTTCAGTGCCATAATCTATTTTGCTAATTTATCTAGTTTCAGGGCAATCCAATTGAATGGATTTGTAGATTTCTGCTTTGGGAAAAGTATCAGTCAGTCAAACTTTATTTGCATATTGCCAAATCATAACAAATGCTATCTCGACATTTCGCACTAGAGCAGCTCAAAGCCATACTCCTCATGTTATTAGTACATAATAAACACAGTATGCACTCACAGATTTTTCTGTGTCAACAACGGGGTTTTTAATTTTCCCAGCTGGAAGTGCTACAAAAACAAAAACCTTCACCAAGGCATTTCCAATATTGTCGGATAAGTTATTGTCAAAAATGTGGATAACAGCTTCCCTCACATCTTCTTTAAAAAAACTTTGGATCTACATCCGGATTTAGATTATCACCAAAAACATATCAGTCCTTCCATGTGCCAAGACCATAAAACTGCCTTATCACTCAGTGCTTTGATATCCCTTAAAAATTTCCCTGATTCGAATTTGAACCACCATCAAAATCTAATAAATTCTTTATTGTACAATGACCAGCATCTCCAAAAAGTTTTTTGAAACTTTCTGTTAACAACAAGCAAACTAATAAACCAGTAAAAACATTACGTCCTTGCGACTTTAATAAAGGAATATCAGAAGCTGCACATGTGTGATTGCTGTTTATGGTAAATTAATCATTCAATAAAATATATTTGAAATGAAGAATAGTTTTAAAAGTTACAAAATTAGAGTGTGTAACAGATGACAGCTTTAGCATTGCATCTAAGCTTCATGTTGTATTTTGTTGTACTGTGCTGTAACACATTTTATTAACGTTACTGCATCATTAGTCACACTGTGATTCCCACCCCTACAGTCAGAGCAGCTCTGAGTCTCAGTGCAGCATCTCTCAGAGGCAAATGTTTGTGGGCCGCAGCAGACCTGTCAGCCCAGGAGTCTTCACTTGTTAGCTTGACTTTTTCCTCAAAGTGTTTAAAAGTCAAACCAAAGTCCTGGCTCACAGCTGGTTGAAGGGTGGAGCCGTTTAAAAAGGGGACAAGTTTAATCCCGCGACCCTCTGCTCCTCCGGGATCCTGATGGGAAGTGTGGCAGGGCCGGGGAAACGCTCCCCTGCTGTGGGATCCCCTCTCTTCTCCATTTGTCCTTGGAAGTAGAATAGGAGGAAGTCCTGACTCTGACAGGTTTGTAGTTTCTCATGGCAGATAGAAAACTCAGGGGAGAGCGAGAGTCGGAAATGAGTTCAGCTCTGTCTCATCTCTGCACTGAGATATGATGTGGTTACAGACCAGACTGTGGTCTTTGTTTCTTAGCATTAGGAAATAATTACTGCACTCATACAGAGATAGAGATACAACATCTGATCTGTCAGCATGAAGGACTGTGTTTGGAGTAAATCTACATGTCCTGAAGTTTATACTGCTAAAGAATATCCAACATTCATCAGTGACATCCTGCCGTCCTACTTTAAATAATTTCACATTTAAAGCAGCTGTAGATAACTGGATGATACCAGAGACTGATTATATGTCAGCACTGAAAACTGACTGTCCACTCAAAGCAGTGTCCAAGCATTTCATCCCCATTTTTGTTCATGTTAGTTATTGGTACTTAAAGATGCTGTGAGGAGTTTTCACTGGTTTTAGTTCAGACTGAAATTAATACTGTACTAATACTTGTTTAAGCGAACAAGAACATCAGTGGTGAGACAATCATCATCTCTAGAGTGTTATCTCTTATTTCCTAAACCACAGGAGTGGTGTCAGAGGTGCCAGATAAAGTTAGATGCTACATACTTTTGCAACAGACTTTTTACCTGTTAAATTCCATTAGAGAAAAAGAAAGAAGGACAGGGTCTTTGATAAAGGTTATTATTTATCATGTAGAGCACTGACCACAAACTGGCAGCCCGGGGTCCGCATCAGGCCCTTCAGAGCTTTCATCTGGCTCCCTGATTATTATTATACAGAAGAGGATTAGGGCCACTGAAACTATTTTTCTTTTGTAGATCAGAATTTTTTTATGACCGAAAAAACAATATTTAAAAAAAAAAAGTCAGAATTCTTAAATTAAAGTAAGAATTCTCGAATAAAGTATTTCTTATTTCTCAGACTTTCAGCTTTTCTTCTCATAGTTTTTACCTTAATTTCAGAGTTCTGACCTTTTTCTTATAATTCTCAGTTTAGTCTTGGAATTCTTTATTTAGTCTCAGAATTTGCACTTTTTTCAGATACTTTAAAACAAGTTCAACCATTCTTTTTCTTTTCTGTCTTCTCTGGTTTTGCTGGCCCATATGGTCTTCTGTGTTACCAAAATACGAAAATTTGTGCTAGTAATTTTTTTTGTTTGTTTGTTTTAAGGATAGCTTTTTTACTTTGAATACCCACAAATGTTAATAAAACCCCATGTGACTGTTGAACAGGACTGGTGAACAGGAACTTTATGAAAACCATCTTGTTGTTTCTGATGTTACAGTCTGCTTTTGTGATGAGCAGATGCAAAGCAAGAAAAACAACATTTAAAAATGAAACTTGAAATGATTTTTAAATGCACCCATGCAGAGATGATAAGGTGTACATCATGGTATATTTGTGTGTTTTACTTACATTACCGTAACTATATAGGCTGTAAATATCAGCAAAACTTCAATATCATTCAAAAGCAACATTTAACTTTGCAGGCCAATATCTGCTTGTACTAACATACCATTAATATTGTGCATCCTTAACAGTTTACATTTTTCTTTACCACAGTTCTGCTAATTTGTAGATAATTTTACTTTGTACTGTTAAAAGATTGTGGTTAAAATGCTTTTTCAGCACACAGCTAGCTCCAGTAGAGGGAACATGCTTAGCATTTCTGTGCATCGACAGTAAACATTTGAGCACGAATGGTCCGACATCTCATTAAAATTACCCTGAAACTGGCTGTTATGAGTAAGACTGAAACATCGACAAGAAACCTTAAAAACATGATCACTGGACAGCACATTGAAAAGAAGAAAACTGTGTGATAGGGAGGCACAATATTGGACTTTTGTTGATAACCAATATTCTTTAATTCATTATCGCTGATACCAACACTGTACTGAACAAAAATGGACTTGTTTTTTTTTTCAGTGTTACAGTATATTTTTGAGAGGGACAGATGTAAAATAAGAAATACAGCATTTATCTTGCAAAAATAAAACCCTTGATTTGTAAATGTACCAGTGATGAGAAGCAGCGTCAGTATCAGTATTGTAAATTTGCCGATATTCCAGCCAATATATGGCCGATATATGGGCGGTAAATATCTGCAAAAATTTAAATATTGTCAGACACCGATATCAAACCAATAATACTGTGCATCCCTAATGTGTGACCATAAGGTACTTTTTTAATACTGATCATTATGAAGAAAAATATATAACTGTTTTATTTCTAAAGTTACAAGTCTTGCTAGAGGACTTTTTTATTAAATAATTTACTTAAACTTAAGTGTTGTTTTTTTTAAAGGCTGCAGTCATTCTTTTTAAACTAATATAATTAACATAGCAGAGATTGGATTGTTTTTAAATGTGGGAATAAAGTTTAAGTCTTAAAACCAGCCACACATTTTACAAAAAACTGATCAGACACTTTCGAGATCATCTTTCTTGATTTCCCCAATCTCTCATTCATCATCTGTCTCGGCGATCAATACCGCGAAAAGCAACACTCACACACAAACACACATTCACGCACACGCTGGTCTGAGGCAGACGGGAGCTCGGAGGCTGCACATTCCTCTATTAAAGGAATAACCCACCCCGGGCCGTCATACTTCCTGTGGAGAGAGGGCCAGGTTGGACCGCAGCATATTTCTGGCTTGAGCTGTTGTTCCTCCTTATATGTTTTTTTACTCCTGCTGCTGCTACATTACACTTCAGCCTAACACTGTTCCATTCATCAGCCGTCTGCTCGTCCTCACACCACATGTGAGAGCTCAAACACTCCGTTTCCTCTGCAGACGCTCACAGGGTTTGTCTCCAAGCTGTAAAACATGCGGATTAAACCAACAAACAGAGAGAAAGCAAACTTGTTCAGCACATTTTAGGAAGTTAAGAGTTTAAGATGGAGTTAAGTGTTCATCTCTACCTCTGAGGACTACTGTGTCACTGTAGCGTACGGCAGGGCAGGTATGTAGAAAATGAGAAAGTGTAAATGACACTAATAATGCTAAAATACATAATAAAAATGCACCCAAAATACTAAGAATAAAGATTACTTTCAGTGTTGCCCTTTTATGCATCTGTGCGGACTGCAGCTTTGCTCCTTGGCAGATTATTTCTAAAATACCATCGTTGTATATCTGTCTTTATACATCCAGGCTGTTCTTATGATCAGGAGAGTCCAGGACAACTTGAGAAAATCTCCTTAAACTTTTCTCAGATGTTCAATCTGACTTGAGGATAAGCTGATAAGATTTTGGAGTTACAAACAACAGGAAGACTAAAGACAGGAATGAGCAGTAGCCAGCCAGTAGCCATATTTTTATTTTTATTTTTATTTTTACTTTTTTATTTTTCTTTATTTTATATTTATTTATTTTTAGATATATTTTAATCTATTTTTCTTGCTGTCATTGGAATCCTAATTTCCCTGAGGGAGTTTCTCAAAGGGATCATAATGTTCTGTCTAATCTAATCTAATCTAAAGTCTAAGGTCCAGGTCATGGTGGCCTTTGTTCAAGTAGTGCTTGTGAGTAACGGTGCACGATATTATTGGTGCAATAGAAAGTTAAATATTGGTATCGGCTGATATCTAAATGTTTGCCAATATTTGCTGCCAAGATATCAGCCATAAATATTCAGTATATATCAGCAAAACATACAACTCTACTGTAATGCTTCACCTTATCACTGCTGCATGGGTGCATTTTAGAAATCAATAATTTTGTTTCAGAGTGAATTTTTTTTGTTTTGCATCTGTTCCTCACACAAATGGACTGTAATATTTAAGAAAAGTCAGTTTTGATAAGGTAAACACTTTGTGCTCAGGACAAAAATATCAGTATTGGATATCAGCAAAAATTCAATACTGTGCATCCCTGCTTGTGATATGTCATTCATTTAGGGACTTCTCTTCAAACTTTGCTCAAATGATAATGTCCACTCTAAATTAAGGATGAAATAGATGTTGAAAGAACAAAGTCAAAGGTCAAGGTCATGGAGCCTAATGTTTAGCCCTTGCTAATGAGTCTCAAGAATGTCTATGAGTGTTACATTTTAATTCAATTCTGGATTTAGAGGTCAAGATCAGATTCCAAATCAAGTCTAGACTCAAAATGATTCCTGATTCACTACATGTTTGTTAGAAAAGTTGTTTATCGCAGCATTGACTTCCAGTAAGCACATTCGTGCATACTAGTTTGTATTTGTTCTCATCCAGAGTTTGCGAAGTCGTTTATTTTGTAGCTCTTTATTTTGAAGAGGTTGTAGTTAAAAATCAGGTTTTCTCAGCCCACATCCTGCTCTAGTGGAAGGAATTTGTCTATGTCTGTGCTTTGATAGTAAACATTTGAGCCCAGCATTGGAAAGCTGAGACCACATCTACTCTTTGAGAGGATTGTAGTCAAGGGTACTTTTTTAAAAAAAAACTAATATTTTGCCTATTATAGGACAATTCTTGATATTTAAGTTCATTTTTGCATAATTTATGACTTCATTCTCATCACTGTGACTTTTTTTGAAACTGGAGGAAAAAAAGAAAAAAGTTATTACCCTTTTTCTTTCTGTCATCTGTCTTATTTTCTCAGCTCTCATTTCTGAACTGTTTTTTTTTTAACTTTTGTGTCCTGCAGAAAGAAACCACATGAAGCCAACCTCAGACACGGTCATGTGAACATAACCTCAGAGAGCTTTGACGTCATGTCTCATTTTGTGTCCTCTCTCTTTAGGTATGGACAGTGCCATCACTCTGTGGCAGTTCCTGCTGCAGCTGCTGCTGGACCAGAGTCACAAACACCTGATCTGCTGGACATCGAGCGACGGAGAGTTCAAGCTGCTGAAGTCTGAGGAAGTGGCAAAGCTATGGGGGCTTCGCAAGAACAAGACCAACATGAACTACGACAAGCTGAGCCGAGCGCTGAGATATTACTACGACAAGGTGAGAGAGAGAAGTAACCGTGTGCTGGAGTTATAGAGGAGGGCAGAAACCAAGCAAACTCTTTGTTGTTCTGCTCTTTACAACCACAACTCTCCCGGATAGACACTTCCACTTCCTCTTTCACACCAAACGCACAGCGAGAACCTGAAACGGTGTCAGTGAGAAGGCTCCATCAGTCTAGACAAGTGAAAATGAAATTCTTTCACTCTTTCAGTCATCTTTCAGCTGGAGGGTCCGGAGTTTGATTTGAGCTTCTGCTGCAAAATTTAGACGTGTTCTCAAGACACTGGACGAGTTATCGGGCAGCCTGGGGGCCACATCAGGCCCTTACAGCTTCCCATCTGGCCCCTAGAGTATAATGAAACTCTGAAAATGAGTGAGGGAGATTTTTTTCAATTTCTTATGGGTATCTATTTGTAGTTCTGTCTCAATAAGTATTGACTACTCCAAAAACACCTGCAATCAAGACATTTTCTTATCAGAAAATGTCTTGATTGCACTGACTTCATGGTTGATCTGTACAGAAATACACCTGACAGCCAACATCAGCCAATATAAAAGCAGGAGTACAAAACGTTCTCTGTAAAGATCGCATTATTTTAAGAAAGGTGTTCGTCAGCACAAAAACACTGAAAAAGCTGTAGTACACATGTCAGGCCTGTAAATGGCGCTGCCATAGACACACCAAAACCAGAGAAGAAGACAGGAAGCAAGTGCATAATCATGAGAGATGTTAGCAAACACTGATTTATGTTGTTCTCTGTGTCCTCTGGCTGTTCAAAGCTGTCTTACACTGTTTCACACTAACATTAACGGGTCAACACAGGTTTTTTCAACGCCGGTTAACCCGCTAATAACCACCAAGTGACTCCTTTCCCACTGCCAGCAGACCCGGATCTAATTGGCAGCAGGCGAGCTGCGTGCCTGTGTTTATTTTCTATGGCACATCAAGATGATGTCATCACGTTGATGACATCATTAGCGTAACGAAACACAACCACGTAAAAAATAGAAAGGAGCATAGAAACAATGGACACATTGGACAGCTGTTTTTCATACTTTGTACTTTTGTGCCTCTTTAAAAATGTACAAACTCAGTGCAGACTGAACGACAGTCGAGCGCTGATGATATAAAGGTGGAAGGAATCTGCTGCTGAGACGGCAAAGAGTCACGCAAGATACAGACGTGATGAGCGCAATGTTATTCTGTCAGCACGTCATGCTGATGCCATGATGTTAATTAGCAGGTCAACCCAGGTGTGATGTTTCCACTAAAGCCGATCGGAGGCGATGGAGACCTTTTGTTGCTTACAGGGTCAGTCAACCCGGGTTGAAATGCCAATTAAACCCTTTCAAATTGCCTTGTTACTGTATTTAAACAGGTTTTTTTGACCAGTCTGAAAGGGGTATGTGTCAGTTGTCCATCAGTATCAGCAAACACATTTGCACCCTTTATGCCCATTTACACGCCACTGATGCAGCAGTGGGAGCAACTTGGAGTTCAGTGTCCTGCCCAAGGACACATCGCCATGTGACACCTGGAGCAAGGCTCAAACCTGTAACCTTCTGCATTATCAGACTGCGCCACAGATTAAAATGTTTTTTTTGGCCAGTCTATAGAAAGGGGTACATGAGAAACAGAAGATTTTGCTGTTAAAGCCAAAACAAACTTGTTACCTTATGCAGAAACGCTGCACCATATTCCACCTTTGCTGCTGTTGTTGTCGGGGTTTGCACATGTGGTTTAAAGGCAAGGGGGAGGTAGGACTGTGACACTATGATTTCTGAAGCTTTCTGTTTTCATCATTCACACAAATGCATGCTGCACTTAGGATTCATCTGTTTCAAAAGGTGAACAATCCAAAACATCAGATCTGTGTGAACCACCTGTATGATCAAAAACTTTTGTGGAAGTGTCTATCTGCATGAACGGCCTCTGAGAGTCAAACAAGAGATGAAAAACATGACACCAGTCAAAATAAAGTAGCCAAGATATCTCATTGGCTCAGGTGGCTCGCAGTTGGAAGAGTGATATAGACTTATCCCACTTTTAAAGGTCAAGATTTGTTCAATTTGGAAAAAAAATAAAGATTAACCTAATGGTATTCACTTTACTAAAATATTAACATGTTCAGTTTATTTAAAATTATGGCCCTTGTAGTGAATGAAAAAAGAAGTTTCTCAGCTGGTGTCATATTTTATATTGTTATTCAGCCTGATTAGTCACCTTCACAGCGAGGCACAGTGGTCAAACTTGGACCTTGAAGGGTTAGTTTTTGAAATGTGGATGCTCGAGGCTGATGGTACTAGTAACTAAAATATGATGCTACATTTACATGGAAACTCCTGACTTAAAGACGCAAATATTTTTCCTTTGCGTTTTAGAATTCTTCTGCGTTCAGACGGTGACGTTCTGAGACAAGTTAATCCGCTGTAGTGTGCATGCCGGTTCAGTGGTGGTGTAGGTCTGCCGAGAAGCAGCGCTGCTACAACACACGAACGAAGAAGAAAAACTTTCTCAAACAACAATGGCGAATAGATGCACAGAGACGCAGGAGTTTCTTTTCTGGACAACAAACCAGTTCGGACAACAAATCTGTCTGGATAGTTTTGTCTGGATAACAAACCGAGAATGGGAAGAGGCTCACACGTTACTCGGTGGACGGCCAAAGCTGTTGTTGTTCCTGGTATGCGCGCGCAGCCTTCATGTGAAAGAGTACTGCGCATTCGGCGACATCAGCGTTTCACCCTGAAACGCTCTGATACGGGTTTACACGGAGCTGAATGGAGAGCGGATTCAAATCTTTCCTCTCTGGAGCATGTTTTCAAAAGTTTCCGTTTTCAACGAGTTTCCATGTTGACGCAAGGCCAAAACGCAATGAAAACTTAGCGGATTTGACCGTTTTTGGCGCCATGTAAACATGGCCAAAGTGTCGGTAAAGGGAACTTGTGTGCTTTGTCCCTGGGGGAGATATTGGGGACAGACGGGAGTCAGGTCATAGTCGTACATGATGCCACAGAAAGCCTCGTCCAACACGCAGTGACAGTGTGATTACAAACAAGGTGAAAACAGCAGCATCTTGCAGAAGCGTTTACTTATGCAGAATGCTATTAAAAGTCATGAGTGGGGTGTGTTTGATGTTGGTGCCACAGAAAACCTGTGTAGGCCAAACTTTCCCCACAGAAAATCCACAGCAATTGAGAAGGAAACTAGAAAGTGCTTAGAGAGAGCAAACCTCCTCCTAGGTCGCTCACATACAGCTGTTACATCTATAAGCAGTAGCTCCATGATAAAGTTACCATCATGATATGATTGGGTGACCCAGAAAACCGGCATCTTGCACCAAAGTTGGGCTATTACCAACATTTCAAACAAACATATGCCAGCATAAACATAACTTCCTTGACAGAGGTAATCAATGAAGAATTGTATCAGTTTGCAGAAATGATATTGACTCTGATATCAATAATGTCTTTTCAACTCAATACACAATTCTGAGAGCTTCAATAAAAATTCATCTGGACAACATTATACACTGACAATCAGCTGATCACGTCTCAAAAGCAACTTTGTGCAAATTTGTAGAGGTCTGTTCTTGCTCTTTTGCACACTGGCCAGACTCCACTCCCCACCCTCCTTCTCAACAATGAAGAAGATCATCATGTTGAAATAGTAGGAAAATATTTGCTGTTGTTCAGGGAGGTTTTGGAGGAGGATTGAACGCTTGTAAGGAACTCTGTCACGACAAGGGGAGCTGAGGACCCTGAAAGCTCTGAACCTGCCTTCACCTAATGTGTGAGCCCAGTCTACCACACCTATTTAATGCTGAGGCCTTCTTCACACATACAAACCAGACATTTCCTAGAACAAACCAGGGTAACCTTCTTGTTCACACGTGGCCCTCACAGCAGGAAGTTTCTGCGCGGTTTAATAGTGTAAATTCCTTTGCCTTGTTCATAGTCTCACTTTATTATATTTTTTATTTACTTCATAAGGAAGTTGATATAAAGCTCAAAGATTCAGCATGTTGCAATCTGCTCTCTTAATTTTTTACTAAAAGTTACTTAATTTTTTTAATTTTTAAGCTCTTATCTATTTCATTGTCTTTATTGATACTTCCTGCTGCTATAGTGTGTAGTGTAGTGTGTGTTAGGGCTGGGTATTTCCAGCAACTTCACGATACGATACGTATCCCGATACTAAGGCCTGTCTGATCATGTGATCGATACCATGAACATTGACTATGCTTTAAGCAAAATTCTTGACAAGTTTAGTTTTTTCTTATAAGAAGAAAAAGAACAAGGATGAGTTTTAAGTGGTTCTACAACTTGAGAGACATAAATTCAGATCCTCAGAGATGGTAGACCTAAGTTTAAATTTAGAAAACATGCTTCATTATATAGCTCGTCTTCTACCTTGAACTGTGCCACTGTTAACATTAGCCAAAGTGTATTTACAACAACTGTCAAAATATTTAGGCCGTGTCGATTGTGTAGAATCCGTATCGATACACGTATCCCAAAGGGGTGTGATACGATATTTTGCCGTATCGATATTTTGAGCACAGGCCTAGTGTGTGTGGTGTTTTTCTCTGATCTCACACTTTGCTCTGCAGGGCATAGTGTGAGACCAGCCTTTTTTTTCTCCTCCTCTTCTCCCGATGTCTCCCTTTTCCTATCTAAGAAAACGGGGCGCTGCTGCTGGCAACTCGATCTTGTCTCCCCATGCGTGTCACTGTCTTTGTATGTTCTTGGACGGGTTGTACTATAAAGATTTTTTTTCCTCTGTACTTGTGACATGTGCAATGACAGTAAAGTAATTGATTGATTGACCGATTGATAAGAGCAACTGAAACAACAAATTTCTCCTTGGGCATTAAAATAGTTTGCAGGTCAGTCACTGGACAAGTGTGGAGGGAAAAATACCAGGAGAAAATACTCATGCTGCATACTTTAAGTTTTTGAAAAAGTCAAATTACTAGCTAAAAAGCATTCAGAGAGCACAAACCTCTGCCAAGGTAGCTCACATATTGCTTTTATATCTATAAGCAACAGTTCAATGATAGAGTTACCATCATAATATGATTCCTTGACCTTGAAAACCCACAACTAGCACTGAGAATCATGTTGTCATTATTGATTAGACAGTTACTGAGCTAAAATGATCATTCACTAAAGGGGGTTTTCTGGATCACCATCAAAATCTAAGCATTTAAAAGTTAGGCCATTACCAGCATCTCCTGAAAATTTCATCAAAACACTTCCAGTAGTTTTTTGAGTAATCTTTCTAACAAACAGACAAACACACACCAGCAAAAACATAACCTCATTGGAAGAGGTAATAAATCTCAAAACCCCGCCCTTGCTGTCCCGTTTGTACAGTGAATATGGACATTTTCAGAAACAAAAGTCATCGTCCTGTCCATGTCTGTGGCAGAGTTATCACAGGTCACTTTTGGGTAACCTCAGGGTTTTTTCCAGAAGTGCAAATGGGGTTTGAAATACACTTGTTGTGAACATGAATGTCAGGAACCCACTAATTAGTTTTTCATTGGTTCTTCTATACTAAAACAGACAGACTTTGTTTATTTAAAAACATTGGAGCTAATTTTTGTCCAGTAAAAAAATACTTTTCCTGCTTGTACTCAAACATTTGCTAAACCAAAAGAAGAAAGTGTGCGTGGTTTTCTTATGCTTGAAACAAAAAACAGTTAGATTAAATATTAAATATATGCGTTTGTTTGGGGGATGACATTTTAGAGTGATATAAATTATTATGTAAAACTCTCTTAAAGTTCAGACAATCCTTGAAGCATAAATTAATTAATGCTCATTAGGTATAATGATTGTGCAGTATTATAATTTATAGAAGGATTTCTTATGTTTTTCTTCCTTACATGTCAAATTTATCTTGGATTTTAGAGGATGGTCCAAAATAAGCCATAAGCTTTGGCCTATATGTGTTTCAGTTTTGACATGTGTGTCTTAAATGACTGTATTCTGTGTTTGTTCTTAACATTTTTGTAACCGAAATAAAAATATTCATTCTTTCATTCATATCAATAACCCCTTTAAGCCTGAAAACAAATTATAGCCCCAAAATTCTAATTTTGGAGCTGAAATGTTTATTTCACTCTCTATTGAAATAAAAAAAAAAATTTAATTTTCATAAAATTTAACATACATGTTTTTTTGTATCTCATTTAAAACATTAGGTGTTTTTGGCAACTGATAATCCATTCATGGACATTTCATTTCACTTATCTGATTGTATTCAGATGCTTTTTTAGTAATTTGTTTATCACATTGATTAGATAGAGGTATGATAAAAGTATGTGCCAAATCTGATGCATCAGGCTTTAAGGGGTTAAAACTCTGCTCATGTTTTTCTCTTTTCTGATACCTGTGTGGTGAATGTCTGAAACAGTGTCTTAATCATTTCTGTTTCCATCTTCTCCAGAACATCATCAAGAAGGTGATTGGCCAGAAGTTCGTCTATAAGTTTGTGTCGTTCCCTGAGATCCTGAAGATGGACCCTCAGGCGGTGGAGATGGGTCTGGCCTCTGGAAGGTTCCCTCTGCAGGAAGGAGAGGCCTCTGAGCTGGAGGTGGAGGAGGAAGAGGAAGAGGAAGGGGAGGAGGAGGCCCAGAGGAGGACCCTGGCAGCACTGGGGGCGCAGCAGTGTCGCACTGACTACCTCCGCTCAGGTCTGTACTCCTCCTTCAGCATCAGCTCCCTGCAGAACCAGCCCGAGCTGCTCCGTGCCCTGCGGGAGCGCCAGGAAGAGCCGCGCTCCGTCATCCGCTTTGGCACCAACGCCAACGACAGAAGCCCTCCTCCATCTGCAAAACCCGAATCCTACGCCTCCCCTCGCATGTCCAAACTCTACTCCCCGTCCTCCCCCCTCACCAAACCCTCCCAGCCCAGAGGAAGCTGGAGCACAGCGCTCAAGGAGGAAGAGGACGAGGAGGACTGTGATCAGAGCGCTCAGCCCCTGAACCTGTCCTCGGGGCACAGGGAGCGCGCCCTGCAGCCTCCGGAGAAGAGGAGCAGCAGCAGCGGCAGGAGCAGCTCCACCAGCAGTAGTAACCAAGGAGATGGACTCCCACCTAAAAGTAAAAAGCCCAAAGCTCTGGAGCTCCCCGCTCCGTCCCTGCTGCTGTCAGGGAGCGACATCGGCTCCATCGCCCTCAACAGCCCCGCGCTGCCGTCCGGCTCTCTCACGCCGGCCTTCTTCACTGCACAGGTGATTAACAGCACTGATAACAGCACTCAGCGTCGGAGTGGGCCTCTTTACATTCAGAGCCGTGCTCACTTAGAGCCTCTAAATTATGATCCAACACTCCAGGGGACTTGAGACCCATTTCTTTTTTCCCAGCACTCCCGTATGTACATTTAAACAGAACAAATTCTCCTGATTGTTGATAAATTTAACTGACAGCTCAAACTGCTCTCAAACCTGCTCCATCTCTCTCCAGTTCAGACATGCCTGCACACCTCGAGCTCCCCTTTGACACATTTATACCGGTTTTGTTTCTTCTGCTCTCAATAATTCAAAGAAACCACGTCCCCCAGAGCCAGCTGAGTCCAGTAAGAATGAAATCTTACCAAGAAAGACAGTAATTATCTGATGCTTTCCGTTTCCTTCTCCTCTGTGTGGTTGCCTTTGTGGCCACAGTGAATGATGGGATTGAACCACGGTCTGATGTCAGTGTCCTTAAAGAGACATCTGACACAGCCTGGCGTGTGCTGCTGGAAAGACTGCAGCTTTATTTATTTAAAGAGCACCTTAAATTAAATTTACCCAAGAATCAGACCGGGGGTGGATTTGAGAAGTTTATTTAGGGAATCAGTTTTTCTCATTTGCTTTAGTGCAATTCTCAAATTTTAAAAAAAACTAATTTCATAACAATAAGCTCTGAATTTTAACTACCTCATCGACAACAGATTGGAGCTCCTCAGCTTCGTTTACAAATTTAAATGTTTAAGTAAATGTGTGCAAAAGACCAAGAACAAATCTTGTTGTAGCTTCAAGCTCCCAACAAACCACTGCTGGGAGGGTCTAATACACACAGTCCAAACAAAAATCAGCCGTGGATCCAGTGTCATTTCCACCATTTATTTACCAAAATAACCCAAAAGTATTTACAATATTCACTTAGCATATTTAGGCAAATGAAGAAGCTACTATATTCTACGTATCCTTTGCAGTCAACAAACTTTTCAATCGTCTAGCCAGCTGTCACTAATCACATTAAGTTACCTGAAGCAGGCAGCGACTCGAGTACATAAGGATGGGCAGAACGGTGAAAATGAACTCGGCCGATTTGTCTTTATAAGCAAACAAAAAAATCAGTCCTTTACTTTTTAAAAATGAATTCAAATTAGATACAGACTGAAATATTAACAATTAGGCAGGCGGGAAAATTCATAGCAACATATTATTTTTTAAATTACTATTGTTTCCTTGGTTAAGTTTACTTTAAATGAAAATCATTATTTAAACTTCCTTTTGGCCCCAACAAATCTAGGGATGGGAATTGATAAGATTTTATCCATACCAATGCTATTAACGACCCTGTTGATCGATCCAGTTCTTTAACGATTCCCTTATTGATTCCTGCAGATTTTCCGTGTTGGCCTGTAGATTTTCAGGGTCAACAATCTCAAACACACGTCACAGCACAGATAACTGCTCCTGCAAGTTGCTGGTGTTTCCACTCACTTAAGGTTGTGCAGTAGGTGCCTTTTGTAAAAAAAAAATAAGATAATTCTGACGCTTCTGAACCCTGTAAGTGGAAGGAATTGAAAAAGACTCATGATAATGATTCTTTGATGGAGCTGTTAACGATTCTCACATGGAATTGGTTTTCGATTCCCATCCCTAAACAAATCTCTACAGATAAGCACACAATCACTGGTGCATGATTAAATTCTTTGTGTGTGTGTGTAAAGCAGAACTGGAATCTCCTGGTTCCCTACTCAAAAGTTCTTCATGATGTTTCGATGGATTTCTGGTTTGTTGTGGAAAAGAAGCCGAGGCAAAATAATTTCAATGAAATCTGCAAATGTAAAAGCAGGGATACTCGATATTGAATTTTTGACAATATCCGATATGGCAAAATTTACCTCTGCCAAGGAGGTTATGTTATTGCTGGCGTTTGTTTGTTTCCCTGTTAGCAACATCACTCAAGACGTTATGGACGGATTTTGATGACATTTTTAAGGAAATGTTCGGATTGGCACAAGGAACAAATGATTAGATTTTGGGAGTGATCCGGTTCACTGTTTGGATCCAGGAATTTTAAACAGAGTTTTTAACTTCGCGATATAGGACTGTTTTCAGCATTTGTGTATATTTGTATGTTTTCATGGACAAGGAATCTAAATATTTAGATGAAATAAAGGTAGGACTAATAATTATGGTGAAAAATCACAATATGGCTGAGGACTGTGGTGCTGGTGGTGGTAGGAGGTAGGAAGCCTTAGGCCACCACAAACTTCTTTGAGTGTAATTTGCCGTAAACTCATCCACTTACCTAATTAATAAGTGTTTTATGAATCTTTATTTAATAGTTTCATTTCCCATATTACGCTTCATTTCGTCGAGCCACGACATGTTGGTTTGTATTCATCCTTCTAAATCTACTCTGGCTCTGCTCCAGGCATCAGCAGGTATTTAATCATCTCTGAGTTTTAATAACGTGTTTGCGTTGGAGGTGTTACAGACGGAAACATCTCTGCCACATCAGAGGCTGCACTGCACTATGAGAGAGTTATTACCATTAAGGAAGAGCGGTTAAGATAATTTACCTCGTAAATATCTCAGTGATGCAATCAAACACTACATTGTTTAAGGAAACAAGACCCTGACTTTACTGCATTGAAAGACATCAGTGTGAACTGTGGCAACTACTGATTTAGTCCGCATCCTTAGAAACAAATGAGTTTCAGTTTTAGTTACATTTTAGTCTTCCTTGGTCACATAACTTTAGTCCTGTCTAAGAAACACTTTCGTCCAGTTTTAGTCCGTCAGCAGCTGCGTTGTTTTGAGGTTTTGTTTTATCAATGACAGTATGAGAGAATGTGAAGTTGCACATTCATAGCAACTGTTATTAATGTTTAAGTTAAAAAATAAACTAGAAAAGCACTCGGAGAGCGCAGACCTCCGCCAGCGCCACAGTCCTCAGCCATATTGTGATTTTGACCATAAATTTTAATCCTACCTTTATTTCATGTAAATATTTAGATTCCTTGACCATGAAAACATACCATTAGCAACTGGATTCATGATGATACCTATTTTAGTTCAGTAGTTATTCACAGAAATCTCATTTTTCGTCATGGTGGCCAGACGCTGATCCAGATCAACACCAAAATCGAATCAGTTCTTCCTTTTCCCATGCTGAACATTTCTTGCAAATTTCATCAAAATCCATCCATAACTTTTTGAGTTATTTTATTCACAGACAGACGGACAGACAAACTCTCCCGCAAACATAACCTCCTTGGTGGAGGTAACAAAAACAGATGTTAGGGGTCCAGCTCCCTCTTGGGGTTGGGTAGAAGGGTGCTGTTGACCTTAAGGGCAAACATTAGACAAGGGTGAAGCTGATATTGCATGTTTTCAAGAGATAAGTCTTTAAATAAAATGCTACATTGAATAAGAAAAAGAAAAATCTTATATAAAAGTATCCAGGATCCTCGTCATGACCAAATCATTAATGATATCAGTGTGTTGCTGTGGTTGTTTGAGCCACTTGAATTTGTCAAAATTAAATAAGCACGAGTGCACACCTCCACCAGGATATTTCAAACATTGTTGGGAAAGTCACAGTCAAAAATGTGCTAAAAAAGTGTGTTAAAAAAAAATCCTGGATGTGCTTCCAGATTCAGATAAATCACATCACTCCTCTCTTGTGCCGAGACCAACATTCCTTGAAAGTTTCATCAAAATCCATTCTTAACTTTTTAAGTTATCCCGTTCACAAACCAACAAACAAACACACAGGGCCAAAGTTCAGCGAGAGATGTTCGTATTGCACCACAAATCTGCTAAAATGAGGTTTTTGTCCCTGATTTGATGTAAGACATTCAGAAGCTGCTCATAGAAACAGTAATGTGATTTACATGCCCTCAGTTGGAAACAGGGATGTCGGTCGGAAATTTGTTGTTGATGTGTGGATCTGGGAGGGAAGAGGTGGGAGATGATCGGTCGGAGTTGCAGTAACAATGCAGTGATTGCATGGCTAAACTGGCTGAATATTAATTGCTGCTTTGTAAAATACTGCCAAACACAGGGACTTCCTGGAGGAAAAATAAGGTGCCATGAAAATCATACATTCAAGCCAATGTAGTTCAATGGCCCCTTTTTAACCATTTTTAACAATTACGTGAATTAACCTGAAATTAAATTGAACTAGAAGCACTCAGAGAGCACAAACCTTCATCAAGGTAGCTCACATGTTGCTGTAACATCCATAAGCAACAGTTTAACGATAAAGTTACCATCATAATATGACTCATAACCCTGAAAACCCACATCTAGCAATCAGAATCATGTTGATATCATTATTAGATAGACAGTTAGATGGTGCTTATTTGGATCAGTACTGAAATCTAATCATTTCTAAGTTGGGCCATAACCAACATCTCCTGAAAATTTCAGCAAAATTTGTTCAGTAGTTTTTGAGTAGTTGTGGTAAACTGCACTCAAAGTGCGGCCCTGCCTGAGGCTTCATGGCTTGAAACAGCAGCGTGAATGGGGCTGAAAACTTGTGGGTGTTTTGGGATCAAATACTTGCGTGCTTTAACTCAAATGTTAAATTGAATGATTAACTTTCTCTTGTTTTGTTCTAATATTTGACCAGAAGTGTCTGCACTTTGACTTTATCATTGAGGTCATTGCTGCGCCAAAGTGCGACTGTTTGACACTCTTTGTGTTCATGAAGGCGCAAAAAGGAGATCAGAGGAAAACTAGCGGTTTATAGAAATCTTCAAGTCCAGCCTGTGGAGTTGAGGGGGGAGAAGCCTTAAGTGATGCCATATGCTCCAATAATTCCATTAATAATGGAGCGAGGCCGGGTCCCTCTGCAGCACGGGCTGACTCCTCTGAGGTGACACAGGGGAGAGCGAGGGGGGAGGGAGACGGGACCAGGGGAGAGAGGCAGAAATTGATTTCATATGTTTTTCCTCTCCCAATCAACAGCACCCCTCCTCCTCTCGTCACCCCTGTATTCTCGGGGAGAAACCACAGACTTCCTTCCTGCTCCGTCAGTTTGTTTTTCCAAACGCCGATACACGTCCGCTCAGCATTTCAGCATGTTTCCTATTACCAAAAGCCCTCACAGCGACGCTCTGCAGCCAGTGTTTGTCTTTTCAAATATGTCGTCTTCACTGTTTCCCTCTTATTTACTCATGCTGCCCTCCCCTCTCCTCTGCTCTCAGACTCCCTCCGGTCTGCTGCTGGCTCACAGTCCGCTGTTGTCAGGGATCCACTTCTGGAGCAGCATGAGCCCCGTGGCTCCACTCAGCCCCGCCCGGCTGCAGGGCCACAGCTCCCTCTTTCAGGTGAGACACACCCGCTCGCTCACAGACGGAACAAAAAAGGCAGGAGGATGTTTGAAGGTTTGTTTACTGCTGCGTTTTAAAGGTGGAGGAGGAAGTGGTGAAGATGTGCAGGTAAAATGCAAATCTGTTGTAAAACCCTGGGTCTTCCCAGCAGTTACATAAAAGTAATACTTTTATTTTACATAGCACCTTTAAAAACAGAGATTTACCAAGTGCTTTAACAGACAAAACAAAGGCAGAACTTCTGGACCAAAAGAGTTAAAGGAAAAGGCACAGAGGGTCATGTTAACTAAAGCAACACAATGAAAGACCAGAAAAGCACTTGGAGTGCAGACCTCCACCAGCGCCACAGTCCTCACCCATAATGTGATTTTCACCATAAGTATTAGTCCTACCTTTATATCATCTTAATATTTAGATTCCTTGACCATGAAAACATAGCATCAGCAATTAGATCCATAATATCTATTTTAGTTGAGTAGTTATTCACAAAAATCACATTTTTCATCATGGTGGATCCAGACGGTGATCCGGATCACTCCCAAAATCTAATCATTTGTTCCTTGTCTCAATCCTGAAATTTCCTGAAAATTTCATCAAAATCCGCCCGTAACTTTTTGAGTTATGTTTCTAACAGAGAAACAAACAAACAGACGCTGGCAATAACATAACCTCCTTGGTGGAGGTAAAAATAGTATGAACTGGTGAGCTGGAAACAACTGAAGTCATTTAGGATTACACCAAATCAGCATCGCTCACCATGTCCACACGTACAAGAAGAAGAACAAAGGTGTATCATGACAAGAAGATGACAAGACAATACATAGATAATAAGTTTGTAGATATATAGATACATTTATGAGTACTGAAGGTTGACAACATCACATCAGGAAGATAGAAAAGACGAGGGCAGATAGAGGACAGGCAAAAGAGAAAGATAAAGAAAGAAATACATATAATAAAATAGAATAAAATTAATGACAATGAAAAAGGGAGTACATTAAAATAAGAAAAGATGGAAAAAACAAAACAATGAGAAACAGAGAAGCAGGGCTGGGATGTCCCACTTAACAGGTTTTAAAGATTGTCACAGACATACATGCAACATCAGGTTTTAGTGATCAGAGATAAAGTTTAACAAACGCTCAGTAAAGAGACCCCAGAGTTCATTTTGCTGACTAATTCTTTTTGTCATAGTTTATGCCAACAAATAAAAACTAGACTAAAATATGTGACAGACTTAATCCCATCAGACCTATTTGTCGTGTAGAAAGTAGAGACAAGTTAGGAATATATCCAGAGTCATTGCAATTTTTCTGGCACATATTTCGGTTTCAGTTTGATTCACATTTTTCTTCAAATCAAGCTTCAGTGCAAAATTCACTGTTTGCAGTTGCATTTACAGATATGACAGGAAAATACATCTCACAATCAAACACTAAAAGCTTTTACTCTAGGGCAAGGATGAAAACTGAAGGTAAGAAATGCTTTCAGATGTATTTTTAACAAGAAACATGCATGTATAGTCTTTAAAGTTCAAGACCAACGGCAGTACTTAAAACAGGAGGACTTAAAGAGCATCTTTGACTGAACTTAAAAAATGTAATGCAACAAATACTTAGCTGTGTTAAGTTAAAACAGTTATGTATAATTCAAAAAACAGCACTGCCACAGGCAAAAAGTTGACACAACAGATCATGGTGCTGCAAAAAATTGCAGCTTCAGCGATCACTTTGTCTGAAATTGTTATTTCAATCAGTAAATTATAAACTGTTCAGCCCTAGTTTGTATCATTTAACCCTAAACTGAAGATGAACCAGTTTCTTTAAGCTCAGCCCAGAATAACCTCAGTATTCACGTCTAGCTACCCAGGGCATTAATTGTCTCATTCTGCAGGTTTGTACTCATCATAAATATTTCAAAAGTAAATATTGTGGAGTTTTTGCTAAAGTAGCAGACAGCAGTGGTTGTGAAACTGTTTGAGAGTCAGTAAGCAGAGGTGTCCTGTTTCAGCGCATGTGAGAGGGAGAGGAAATCCTGTGAATACTTCCTGTTTGAGCCCAGGGGAGCCGGTCTGAACAGGGCGGACTGGTTTGAGAGCTGCTCCTCATTTGTGAAGCGCACACACACCCTCACCACAAACACACACTCTCTCATACACTCTTACAAACACCAAACCGGATTCTTTGTGCACGAATACTGTTGACTTCTCCTTCTGTGGTTGGAGGTACGGGGGGTGGGGTGGGGGGACAGAGACAAAAAGGAAGAGGCACAATGAATAAAAAAAAAACAGGAAACCAGAGCAGTGACAATGCTGCAGTTCCTCACCGGAAAGCAGCTTTCAGAGCGCTAACTCTCTCTCTCTCTTTCCTCTGCAGTTCCCCAGCCTAATCAACGGACACATGCCCGTCCCCCTGCCAAACCTGGAAGGAACACCCTCCTCTCTGCTCCTGTCCCCCACCACCCACAAATCCTGATCCAGGCTCTGAGGAGAAAAAAAACATCTTCATCCATCTCTCGTGAAAGTTCCTCTCACTCTCATCTGCAGCAGCCATCTTTGTCTTTGCTTCGTAAAGTCCTCAGAGACAGTCTGTGACCTCACTTTTTTTGCACTTGAGTTGCTTCAGATTCCAGTGGTTGAAAGCACTTGGTTAAAGCCATACGACGAGCAGCGGTGTCTGAGAGACGCCGGAGGCTCTTTGTGATAAAGTAATAGAGTACAGCACATTTCCACATGACCCTGTCCGCCACATGGACAGAAGTGACGTGTAGCTAGCCGCTAAAGACTAGCCAGAAGCTAACTCTGCAGAGAGAGCTTGTTTAGATCTTTAAAAAAAATCTGTTTCTCTTAAATGTTCCTCACAATGTGAAACATGTTGTTTCATTTGTGTTGTATGTATGAATTGTATTTTATGCACTCTGCTTCTTAAATAGTACCGGCTGTGCCTTGTTTCTTTTTTTTTTGTCTTTTCTTTTAAAATCTTTTAATGAAGACGAGATTGCAAATCAATGAAACTTTGTAACACTTGTATTGTTCTTTTTTATACTGGACTTGGTATACAGTTTGTATTCTGTATAATTTTTTATTGTGAAAAAAAAATGTCTGTCATTTTCAATAAAAAGCATTGAATGCTCAAGAGCTACTTTATTCATTCAACCAAAGCTTAGCAAACAGGGCAGAGCTATAAAGCTAACATTGCAAGAGGAACGGTTGAGGACTTTTTCAAGATAACTTTGCCGCCTCTTGGCCGTGACTCCCTTGAAAAAGAGGTTCTCAATCTCAATTGGACCTTCCTGGTTAAGTAAAGGTTAAATAAAAAAAATAAATAAAGATGTGGTCTTCATTCTTAACCTTCATGAGCAACTTCCATGTGCAAACACACAATTGGTCAAGGACTGTTGCAACTGCCTTTATGACCTCAAAAAGACTTACTATTATGTTGCATTCCAGGCGACCCGTATCTTGGAAACTTCCCAGTTGAAATCTCCGGGTTCCAACCTGAAAGCGTTTCAGGCAAATTATGACTTTGGTTTGAGCGCAAGGAATTCTGGTATGTAAGTTAACCAACATGGCAGACATTACAATACTTGTGCTTTATCAACTAGCTCATTTGAGTGAAACAAAAGCGGGGAAACAGCACATTAGGTAACAGAAGCTTATACTTAACAATATTTGTCTTTTTTTAGAGGCAGCTGTATTGTCTAGCTGGTGATGTGACGTCACAAGTCGTAACTTGGAGTACATCGATCTGGTACGAGTTAACGGATGGGAAGTTACGAGTTCAACTGCTTTCAGTGCACTTTCACGAGTTACAGGTGGGAAAAACACGAGTTGCCTGGAAAGCAGCATTAGTCCAATGGCTAGAGCATGATGTAACTCGAAAATTCCCCAGATGAAATATCCGAGTTCCAACCTGAAAGCGCTCCAGGCAAATAATGACTTCAGTGTGGGGGCAAGGAATTCCGGTTTGTAAACAAGCCAACATGTCAGACATTATAGAATTGCTGCTTAATCATTTCAATAACCAAAGGAGCCTGCAACTTGCTCATTTAAGTGAAACAGAGGAGGGGAAACAGCCCATATGGTATCAGAAGCTTATACTTAATCATTTACGATAGGCTATTTGTCGTATTTTGTATTGATTAATGCCCTGAAAATTAGCCAACGCCAGAGCAAATCCTTCACCATTAACATTAGCAGATGAATGACGTTAGAGCTATACCTTGTTATAATAATTTGTTCCTATCGTTAGAGAGACCAGACCTGGGCTCATGAGCAGCACCACGGCATCCATAGAGGCTGCCATATTGTTTAGGCAGTGATGTGATGTCACAAGTCGTAACTCGGAGTACATCGATCTGATATCAACTCACAGGTGGGAAGTTTGACAGCCGTTCCAGTGCACTTTCAAGAGTTAGAGGCGGGAAAAACACGAGTTATGGGTTGAAACGCAGCATTAGTACTATGAAGTAGAAATAGAGATTAAGAGGGTGACCCAATAATGGACTTATGATGCACTGGATGGATGTGTCTGTATGCATTTTAACATTATTTGAAATGTGTGCTCAATATTCTGTGCACATACTCATTTTATAAATAAGTAATTTTCATTTATTATATTTACCATAGATCTTATTAAGAGTGGGAGGAGGGTGGGTTGAAAAGGTCTCTGTTGTTTTTTGAGTGTTATTTGTGTTGTTTTCAAGAATGTATGTTTATGAAAATAAAAATTAACAAATTGTGAAAAAGGAACTATAAAACTAGAAGTATTCAGAGCCGAGGCCTTACCGAAATCCTTCACCAAAGTCTGCCCTATCTGCAGTGTGGACATTTTCTTGATTCAGATCACAAAAGTCTAATCACCTTTTTGTCCCATGACCAACTTCCCTGGAAATGTTCGCAAAATACTTTGAGAACTTTTTGACTTGTTTTGGACAAACCAACTAGCAGTACAAACCACCATCAAGGCATTTTGGACACTTGATGCTTTCTTCAAAATGTAAACAAATCCGTTAAAAATACTCCTTGATCCACATCTGGATTTGGATCACCACGTGTGCCATGACCTGCATGCTTTGAACATTTCCTCAGGACTTTCCAGGTTATCTTGCCAACAGACAAACACTGACAAGAACATCATTAAAACTGAATGAGAAGTACTCTTTGAGCACACCCCCCCATCAGGGCATTTCCAACAATGTGGTTAACTGCCTTATCTTACTGTGAACAAATTCTTACAATAATTCCTGAATCTGTACCCGTGTTCCGATCATCGCCAAAATTCTATCACTTCTTCCTTGTGACCTTGAAATGTCATTTTAGCTAGCAAAACTGTGGTAAACTGCACTTTCTCACAGAATTAAGAAATCATATCTGGATTTGGATCACCACCAAAATTGAAAAACTTCTTCCTTTTGCCATGACCTACATTCTCTGAAAATGTCATCAAAATCTTTTCAGAACTTCTTGAGTTATCTTCTGAAAATGAACTTCCTTTGCGGAGGTGGAGAGCTCATATTAAAGGTGTAGTGTGTAGAAGTTGGCAGCATTTCGCCGAACAGAAATGGTGAATAAAGAATATAACATTTCAGTTGGTATGTTAAGTCTGTTTAAATAGGTGCACAATCATCCCCATAAAACTTTATTTTAATTAAGTAAATAAAAAGCTTTTTCTATCGATGTACCGCGGGTCTCTCCTTTGTGGAGGCTGACATAATGATCAGCTATGTCATCTGCTGTTGGGTTTTGGGGACAACAAGAGCGAAACACGGTTTTGCTTGATTTTGTTTGCTTGCGTTACTAAAAGTTTACAAAACCTATAATCATCTTAAAGGGACTGTGAGGAGAATCTATTACCGGCAACATAAAGACTCTGCTACCCATGAGCACGTGCAGCGACTGTCGTAATGCTGCATTCCAGTAACCTCGGAACTGGGAGTGACATCATCTCCGACTTATCGGCGTTCCGGTTGAAGTCGGAAAAAAACATGCCGATCTACCAGGCTATTGTTAGCTGTTGTTAGCACGCCCTGCATTGTTGTTCACAAATATCACATGAAGAATGTGATTATAACTATAGCAGCATTTTTGTAAATATAAGTCTAACAATACTATGTATACAGCTGATCTAGAGTGACACACCCCAGTCAGAAGTGCAAATAAATGGATTATCACAGGAGCTAAATAACTGTTCACACTGGGGGCATCCATCTTTGATTGTCAACTTGGGGGTGACGAGGTTTCACCGTGTTCCCAGTAGGAAATTCCATCTTCGGGTAATGTTCCAGTTGCAATTCCTTCTCGGAACTCGAAAATTCTTACTTCCGACTACAACTGGAACACACCAAAAGACGTGACCCAAGCCAAAGCGTGTGTTTGTTGTGATGCAGCTCGGACCTTCCTCAGAACTCTGCATTGCTTTACAACTTCTTTTTTCAACAACTAACAGGATGCAAAGCGACAAGGTAATGTATCTCTTTCTAGTTACGTAGCGGTAGTTTTTGATGTGTGACAACAAGCAATTTTTGGAAAACTTAGTATCGTAGTTCTGTAGCCGGCTCTATATCGCTACTTACAGCCCGGTGCTCTAAGACGTGTCTCTACATCATTACAAATGAGGGAACACCTTCAAAGATTTTTCAAGATAAAAAAAGATGGAGTGAATGAATGAAAAAACCTCCCCTTGGCATTTTAGTTTTCCAGTGGCATCAATGTGCCAAAACAAATGTCTTACAGTCCTGACTACTCTGGTTGGTTGTTTGCTTTGTTATTCGAATGAAAAGATTTACAGTACCTACATTTTTTTCCTGAGATGCCACTGAAGAATTTGAACAAGAAAATTTACAGGCATCACCCGAGTGTCGGTGTGTGTCTGCACTTAGTCCCTCCTGTTGCTCTTAATTGTCCTGTACCTTCTGAAACCTTTCCTCGAAAATACCAGAAACTCAACACACCGCTTTTCTTTGATTTAAAGCGCTTGAAAATACATTTTTGTTGCTTCATAATTGCATCGACAAGTAAAAATGACGGCTTCATGGGGCTGCTGGTTTTGCGGAGTGGTAAGCAACCAGGCTTGACCCGTGTATTTGCCCATGATAAATTATAAAATAAATCTGATAGTGCTGTTCCTAACCAGGCACATCAAATTCTTCTCATATTGATTCACTAGAATGTGAACTGCTGTCTTCTGAGAGATGAAACAGAGAAAGCAAACACAAAATTAACCACTATAAGCTTTCTTTTCTCCCCACATTCACATCTCCTCTCAACAAAATAAACCCCTCTCCTGCAGTTGTTAAATATTACTTTATATTTTTAAACTAATTTACTGCCACCAGTCTCTTATCAGCTACTGTTATCGCAACCTTTCTTCCCCTGAATAGAACTTGACAGCAACTAATAAAAACAAGCACACATGGACAAAAACAAAAACTAAATGAACTTATATTTTCATCAACAAAAACTAGATTAAATGTTTGATGGAGACTTAAACCAATCAGACCTAATATCATCATGTAGAAAGTAGACTCAATTTAGGAATATATCCAATCACAGCTACTTTGGTTGTGTGGAAACGTTAGATGAGTTCAGAGGGACATCCAATCACAGCTGCCTTAGCTTCATGGTGGTGGGATAAGTTGGGGAGCGATCCAATCAGAGCTACTTTATTAATGAATTGATATATTCCTGTAAAGCAGGTTCACTGTTTGTTGTCAATTCTGGTATCTTAACTGAGATGCTCTGCCAGGTAGCCCAAATAAAGGTGGCTGCATTTTACATAAAAGTTAGATTTGTTTCTGTTCATTTATACATTCAGACTTTACTAGCATTTAACAAAAGGGTTATAAAATAATTTATTTTATCCAAAGTTTGAAACATGACTTCAGAAATTCAAGGAAACATAAAAAACGCCTTACATATTACGCTTCATATTTTATTGGACTAAATTTACAGTAAATTTAAAATGTTTTAAAATGTCATCCCCTAAAACTAGACTAAAACTTAAACAATGTATATGACTAAAGTATGACTAAAATAAAAAGATATTTGAGTAGGGCTGTCACGTTAGTGCATTAATTAGATTAATTAATTACACAGCAAATTAATATGTTATCAAAATTAATCCCAAGATTAATCATAGCACACAAACATTTCGATATTGTCCAGCTGGAGGACCGGTACATGGCAGTTGCACGTCACTTCACACATGCGTCTCCAGTCAAACCAAAAAAAGCCCAGGTGACAACAGGAATGGCATATTTAAGACTTAGTCTTATTTTATTTTTGAATTTATTTATCTATATTTGTGCTACATTCTTTAATAATGCATCAGGCCTAATTGGTTTGCTGGATGTCCTCGACCTTTTTCTTATTTTAAATTTGATTTATGAAACACACTTAAAGTGTAATTTGAGTTGCCTGATTGAGTTTAGAATTTTCTGGACAAGTTGCCCTGACTTTGGTTTTATTTAGTCACCAATAAAAATGTGGATTTACAAATCTTCACTTCTTAGCGTATTCATTGGATTAATCATGCACTACAATTTTATAATATCCCAGAATTCAAATTCTTTATCTGGGTACTTTAAGCAGATATGAGATTAAAATGTGATTAATTAGATTATTTTTTTTAATCATCCGACAGCACTAATTTTAAGCAAAAGACTATAAAACTAATTAAAAAGTGCAGTCAAAATAAACACTGTACTGACCATGTTTGTTACCGAAAACTAGACAGTGACTAATAAAGACAAGCGCACATGGCCAAGAACCAAAGATAAATTAACTGACAGTTTTTTCAACAAATAAAAACTTGATAATGTTTTTTTTAAATGTATTTTTTGGGCATTTTTTTTTCCTTTATTGGTAGGAGAGAGACAGTTGATAGGTTTGTAAAATGGGGTGAGGGGGTGAGGGGGTGAGGGAGTAGCAGAAGACACCCTGCAAACTGGTCACAGGCTGCATTCAAACCGGGACTGGCAGAGACACTTTTATGGGACGTGCATGGTTGCTAAACACTCTGCCAAACCAGCACCCCTAGATGATGTTTTTATTGGTTATAGTCTAGTTTTTGTCAGGGGTAAAAGACTGTTGACAAAACTATGACGAAAATTCGTCAACTACATTTTCACTGCTTTCATGCCTACTTTCAGCCACTGATGGAGCAGTTGGAGTAAAGTGTCTTGCCCAAGGACACATGGTCATGTGACAGCTGGAGCTGGGCTCCAACTTACATCCTCCTGACCAAGCACACATCAGATCCACACCATACACACAAGACAAAAACAAAGGAGTCATGGGAGTTTTTTTAACTTTAGATTTTATTTTTTTTTTACTCTGGAAAAAAAGCTCAAATATGGGAGGGTATCTGCATCGAAATCCCACACCAATAACAATTATCCACAAATAAAGTTAAAGAATATGATACAAAACATCTCTGGTAACACTGTTAAATAGACTTTGACTCGGTTTCAGATTCACGACGGGGCAGGACTATAGCTAACGCTCCCCGCATCAGGAGTTCAGTGGCTGTGTGCTTCCTCATACAGACAGAGCAGGCATGCAACACAACGATGGAGGCAGTCCGGAGGAAAATAATAAAGAGGATCCATTTTTACAGCTGACGGGAGAAGGGAATGGCAGAGAGGAGAACACATCTGTAACTCACGAAGGCAGACACTCGTCTTTGTAACAGGATGCAGCAGATTACACGTCAGATTGAGGAGGAGGAGGATGAGAAGGTTGCTCACGGCAGTTTAATCTCTTCTGAAGAATTTAGGAGGCGTAACAAATCCCGTAATGCCCTTGTTAATAATCCTACATCGCCTTTTCATCCCGCTCCGTGCGTTTGTTGGTTGGTCACGACGAGAGACCGCAGCATCCTGGAATGATTCGCTGGCATCTGACGAGAACGCACGGCTCTTCCGAAAGCCTCAAGTCGGGATAAAAATGATCAGTCGTATCAAAAAGTCGGCCTCCGAAACCTTCAGAGAGAACGGTGTGCAGCTTAGGCCGGTGTTTGGCGACAGAGACATGAGATCAAAACCTTTTTGCTACAGAAACGTCCCTCTGCACGGGTCACACGCCCACACACAGCGTGGAGCCTTGAGGTGCAGTTCTCTTTGTATGAAAATGGAAAAAAAAAAAAAAGAGAAAAATATCACTAAAAATACCACCACTTCAAAAAAAATCTATACACATTGCATGTTTTCATTAAAGTGACTGAGCCAGTTAGAATTCTAGACAGTAGTTGTATTTAGCAGCAAATTCTCTTCTCAATAAATATAGATGTACAGTATTTAAATGTCTCTTTTTGGGCCCGCGTCAGGCCAAACCTGGAGAAGAGAGGGGTGGGTCGGCCCCTAGTCGTTTCTGAGGAGTGATGATGATGATGATGAAGATGATGATGCTCAGCGCCAACATCCATCTCGGGTTAACTGTACAGCGAGGAGGAGGTCCTTCCAGATAAAAAATACAGTCCAGAGAAGCTAAAACAGCATGCTTTGTCTTCTGCTCTTTCCGTTTCCTGAGGAGGGGACACAGAGGCACAAACGTCACTTATGTTTCTGTGGAGCTCACAGCACTTCAGATCAAATTCCGAAACAGTCTGAGATTTAGGCTGTGGACGATCTGAAGAGTTTACAAAACCAAACTGGGGCATGTCAGAGTTTTAGTTTCAAGCTTTGCAGCACCTTGTTCCAAGATGGCGGCGCGATCAGTTGCAGTGGCACACAGCTCCTCAACTTAAGGCAGCTGTTCTGTATCTGTATATATTTTCAATATGAATATATATTTAAATTCTACTTATAACCTGTCTATCGATAGATGTCTGGATTCATGTTGGGTGTTGAAAGTATATATTTGTATATGTGTATTTTTATATGTATATTTATATGTGTATCCATCAGAGGTGTGGACTCGAGTCATGTGACTTAGACTCAAGTCAGACTTGAGTCACAATTTTGATGACTTTGGACTCAACTTGACAATATCATCAAAGACTTGCAACTCAACTTGGACTTTGACATCAGTGACTCGGGACTTGACTCTGACTTTAGTCTGATGACTTGAAAATACTTGAAATTTTCAGTAAGACTGTTGAATAAAATGTGCTCCCGTTCACAGTATTCGACTAAGTGACTGATTTTTGTCAGTAAGACAGCAAGACAATATTTTTTCCCACAGGATTTGCCCCATTGAATTCATCTATTAATATCCAATCAGGGTTTAGAAGAATATACAAAGAGGATTTGGATTACACAGTTACTTCGCTGAGCGCAAGACTGCAGGAGTGCGGGAACAACCCAGAGATGCGGAACCATGCTACTGAGGATAATTTCATTTGCATTCACAAACTACGATGTCATAAACAAAAAACGAATTGCCGTTTGCAAAACCTGCAGCATGAAAATAAAAGATGGAGAGACGACAACGTCAAACTTTGTTCAGCACCTGAAGCTGCACAAAGAAAGCTAAGTTGGTCTGGTACCCGTTGTGAGATCCTTTTGGGTAACTTTAGCTTAGCATCTATTATATGCAACAACGGTATCGCTCGTAAACTCGCGGCTAAAAGGTTTACTGAGACTGACTGCTTATGACTTGGAAGGACTTGAAAATGTTAAGCCTATGACTTCAGACCTGACTTGTCTTGTCTTTACTTGAGACTCGACTTGGACTTGTACGTCTTTACTTGAGACTTGACTCGAGACTTGGGTTTAAAGACTTGAGACTTACTTGAGTCTTGCAAAACAGTGACTTTCTTCCACCTCTGGTATCCATAAAAGTTTTATGCTCTATTGTAAAGTGTCTTGAGAGAACACTTGTTATGAGTTTGTGCTGTACAAATAGAGATTGAAATAAAGATTGATGTTTCCTTTTTCTTTATGCTGCCACAGAGAATGTCAAACTATGTTTCACTGGACAAATTCTGTTGCCTAACAAGTTTTTATAAAGTGACAGTGAAGAACTTTTCTACTCTTCTCCACCTTAAACACCAAACATGCTCAGCTGCTATTCATTTCTATGATCGCCCGCTTCAATAGGCGATCAGCGCGATGTGAGCAACTGGAGCGACTTCGAGCAGCGTGATACAAGCCACAAGTAGAAGTTGAGAGAAGTTTGAGTTAAAGCCGGTTGCGGACTGATCTGGATCCCCGTGTGGGAGAATTTGGGAGGGAAGATGAGAAAACAACAGTGTCATTATTGCTTCATGATGGATCTTCAGTTGTGTATATAAAGATGATAAGAAAATGTTTGATGCTTGGAAGAAGATTTCTGACAATGTGTGGATATCTGTAGAGTTATAGGCTACTGCTGGAACATATAAGCAAATGCAAACCATGTGATATGTTTATATGAGGGCTGGGCGACATGACCTAAAAATAAAATCCTCGATTTTTCTTCCCCACAAAACTCATTTGAAGATTATGTTCGATTGAAGTAACATAAAAATAACAGAAATCAAGTTTTGCCTTTATGTTATCAAAATATGCTCCAATACTAAACAGACTTTCCCTCCTATAGTTAGAATGCAGGCTGTAATTTTATCATAAAATGTTGATTTACCACGATGTCTTAAGTACAACATGCACCCCATGTGTTCACGATTTTGGCCTGAAAAACACTGTACTCGTATAAAACACTCAACCACATTTCGTCCAAACCTCACACAACTCAAAAGGACCTTAATTTAAAGTTTCAATCAATGACATTTCAGTATTTCAGAACAAATACAAGATTTTCCCTGTCAAACGAATGTGGAAACACTTTTGCTTCACACGTTACTCCATTTCTGCCTGAGCATGCTCAGTCGTAGTGTATCAACCAATCAGAAAGCAGCTATCAACATGCCGATGTCTTCAACCAATCACGGCGCTGCTGTTTTGGTCCCTTTGTTCACAAGATGACAGAGCTCTGGGTGAGTGGTAACACCTGAGAATTGAATGATGATTACACAAAGTTAAACTAATACAGACCCATAAAAACTGCTTAGAACAGTTTAATAAGAATAACCAAACATTGGCAAGAATGTTTGGCAGAGAAAGACAATATTTAGGCTTTTTTATCAGATGTGTTGCAAAAATGTTGGTAAGACGAAATATCTTAAAGGGATGGTTCAATATTTTTGAAGTGGGTTTGTATGAGCTCCATATGGACACTCGGTCCATTAGATGAAGTAGAAAGTTCTCTTCTCTCCCTCAGTAAGCCACAGTCTGCAAAAATCTGTGATGCAGAACTAAAAGAGTATTTTTTTTTTTTTTAAATGTATTCTTTTGGGCATTTTGTGCCTTTATTGATAGGAGAGAGACAGTGGATAGTCTTGTGAAAGGGGGTGAGAGAGTAGGGGAAGACACTCTGCAAACTGGTCACAGGCTGGATTCGAACCTAGACCAGCAGAAGCATGTACATGGGGTGCTTGGTTGCTAACCACTCCGTCAAACCAGCACCCCACATCTGATGAATATTTAACAGTGTTGTGTGTAACACATTACAGAAAGGTTTCAACTTTTTGGGATAAATCGTAAAGTAACGCACTACTACTGAAAATGTGGTAAAGAAACGTAGTCCCTTTTTTAATGCAGCACAATGTTACTTTTTCCCACAGACAGACCCGACACAGATGCTGCCCTCTCCGCTGCTCACATTAAACACAAACAGTGTTGCCAAGTCTGCTCGTTATAAGCATCAAAGTGCCTGTTTTACTCTAATGCTGCAAGCAAATCTCCTGAGTCACGGACACGGGTTTTGACTTGTTTTCTTAAAGGTGCTATGAGGAGAATCCAGTTCCAGCGACATAAAGACTCTGCTACCCATGAGCACGTGCGGCGACTGTCATAATGCTGCGTTCCAGTAACCTCGGAACTGGGAGTGACATCATCTCCGACTTATCGGCGTTCTAGTTGAAGTCGGAAAAAAACATGCCGATCTACCAGGCTATTGTTAGCTGTTGTTAGCACGCCCTGTGTTGTTGTTCACAAATATCACATGAAGAATGTGATTATCACTATGGCAGCATTTTTGTAAATATAAGTCTACCAATACGATGTATACAGCTGATCTAGAGCGACACACCCCAGTCAGAAGTGCAAATAAATTGATTATTACAGGAGCTAAATAACTGTTCACACTGGGGGCATCCACCTTCGATTGTCAACTCAGGGGTGGCGAGGTTTCACTGCGTTCCCAGTAGGAAATTCCGACTTTGGGGGACGTTCCAGTTGCAGTTTCCTACTTGGAACCCAGAAATTCCTACTTCTGACTACAACTGGAACGCACCAAAAGACGTGACCCAAGCCAAAGCGTGATCAAATAAGATTACTCAAACACAGAACAGTAGTCAGAAAAAGTAGGTATGACAAAAACTGACTGATTTGTTATTAACCAGTGGGTTCAATAAATTTCAAACTTAAACATAAGAATATATTACAATTAAATAAGAAAAATGAAAAATAATTAGAAGATCCTGTAAAGTAACCTAAAAAAACAGTAGATACAAAAACATTTATTTTAAACTTTAAAATAACCACTGTGTTTAACATGAACATAATTATATTATATTCTACAACAAAATTAAATTTATAAAAAATAAATTAGAATGGACTGCTTGTATCAGAGTGCTGATAGTGGATATTTAAGATGCAGGCTGATATAATCTGATTATTGTTTTTTTGCTGATATCAGACTGATATGCGATATCAATATTGGATCCGAACACCCCTTCCAAACAACAAGGGCGGACTTCCTGTTGTTTTTAGAGCACCAGCAACACGCCTGCACTGCTTCCCTTTCTGCTCACACCTTTCATTTGCCTGCATTTGCCTGTGAGAGAAGTAAAGATATTGAAAGTCATGAGTGCAGGGTTTATATAGCTGGTTTTCCCCTCACCTGACTCAGGGTACGACGAGTTCCGGTAGCCGGGGTCTCTCTGCAGCTGGACCTCCTTCAGTGTGAATATGGATATGTCTACCAGACAGACGGAGGGAGAAACAGACAGACACACACAGAAAGAGTCAGTCAGTGCAGCAGACACCCCATCTTGCCAGGAGAACAGCGTCTTTGTTATGAGGCTGAAACTGATCCTGACTGTACGCTGCAATATCCTTCATCTGTACCTCGAGGAGCCTGCCAAGTCTGCGTTACTGCGCTGCCATTTCATTACTCACTCTCTGGCAGTGTGTGCACGCGTGGCCCCAGGCTCCTGAAGTACGGCTGTCTCATCGCTTCGTCGGCAGAGGTCCTCTTTTTAGACTCGTACTGAAACACAAGGAAGTCAAAGAAAGAAAGAAAGAAGGCGAGGGAGTCATTACTGGACGGCTGAAGAATTAGGTCAGCAATGTGTGATCGCTTGTGAACGCTCCGCCGCGCCTTCATGCACTCTCTCTCTCCGAAAACACCGGCCAAACATAGCTGCAAAATGTGTCACGCAGCTTAAACATCCCAATCACGCCTGGCGGATTTACGGACACTCACTTTTAGGAATGACACCAGCAGGTCGATACCATCGTTGTCCAACCTGAGGAGAGAGAGAGAGAGAGAGAGAGAGAGAGGGGGTCAGCAGAGGTAGAGGGGGGAAGCACAGATGCTGCAGAGTGTGAGGAAGGAAACTCAGTCAACTATTCCACAGGATTTCCTTACAGGAAGCGACACAGAGCGCTCACTAACTAAACAAACCGAAAACCTAAAAGGCTCTACACGCAGGCACAGGTCTGCTGATACCTCTCACTCCCGTCCTCAGTGATCAGAGGGCTAACGAGAAAGTGGAAGATTCTCTTAAGCATCTCAAGAGGTGTTAAAGTGCCATGTAAATATCTGAATCAGCTCATGAAAACAGCGATGGGAAGCAGATGTCTCACCTCGGCGCATGGTTAATGAGCGGCTGGGCCTTGTATTTGGGGAACTTGTAGGACTTGAACTCGTCGATGGAGGAGATTCCAGGCCAGCTGTCCTCGGTGGGAGTGCCTGTGGAGGGACATTCAATCATTCCTGATACAGTCGGGGCAGCTGGAGGGGCTTTTACACGCTGAGGCAGGGGGGCTACATGCCAGGGCTAATGTGATTAGGGGATCATATTATGGGGAACTCTGCATATCGAGACGTGCTGCTTTACTAGAGTAACGATCGAGTCTTTTGAGGCAGAGGCTCCCAGGCTGCCAGCAGCGTTTGGGACTGGTGGAGGTGGTTTAAAGCTGTTTCCATTAAAATGATCAGATTGGTTCAGCTTTTAGAGGTCTGCACTGTCATACTAGAAAATTGTAGGGGTGGGAGAAAAAAAAAATTCACATAAGTACCGGGATTTTTTGTTTGATGATTTTTCAATTGATTTTTTTGTTCAAAAATCTTTTTTTCCTAATTTAAATGCTTCATTTCTGTGTTAATAAGCCACTTTTTTAAATGTATTTTTTGGGCATTTTGTGCCTTTATTAATAGGAGAGAGACAGTGGATAGGCTTGTGAAAGGGGGAGAGAGAGAAGGGGAAGACACTCTGCAAACTGGTCACAGGTGGGAAACGAACCTGGACCGGCAGAAGTATGTACATGGGGAGCCTGGTTGCTAACCACTCCGCCAAACCAGCACCCCTATAAGCCACTTTTAAATGTGATCCAGGCTTCTGATGAGAGAGTCTAAACAGCTGGTTAAAATATATTACTGAATAAATCCTAAAAACAGACTCACATTTGATGTGTATTTTTCCTGATATAGACTGTAGGCTTCATCATTAATCTTTTTTGCGGGTGTTAAAAAAGCTAACTAAAGATTGCAAAAATTGTCAATATCATAGAACCGCAATTTAAATCAAATCGGCACCTAAAAAAATCCTAAAAAAATGAATTGGGACAAATATTGTCCCAGCCCTAGAAAATAGGGCTGAAAGATTTATCATTTTTTATGTATGTACGTGTATGTATGCATACATGTGTATCCATAAAATGAAAGGTTTGTCTTCAGCCTGCTCTACTGTAAAGTGTCTTGAGAAAACACTTTAAGATAACAGATTGATTTTCATTATCTTGTAAAATTGGAAGCGAATTATTAAAATTTTTCAAAATTCTGTCCAATTTTAACTTAATTGAATTTTGGGGAATTTCAGTTCTTTTTTTTTTTTTTTTTTTGCTTCCAGACAAATATACATATCACCTACATAATGTAATAATTTCTATACTGGACCAATACCAACATCTCTTAAATTCAGCAAAATCTGTGGAGTAGTTTTTGTGTAATCTTGCTAACAAACAAACATATGTAGGCAAAACCATAACCTCCCAGGTGGAGGTAACAAGGAGAAAAGGCCAACTGACTCGGGCCATCCAAGGTTTTTGGCACTTTTTGTTTGAGGTGCAGAGCGTACAGAGGAAAACTGATTGGTCGCAAAGTGGCACTCAATTCCCACCGATATCGGAGAGTCCTCACGTTTTAAAGTTTTTAAATCAAGACTGAATCGTGGCTCAGGACAGACCAAGCCTGTGATCACTGACTTGAGCACTTTCAGCAGTTCTGAAGAGAATGACATGTAAACTGAAGATGCTTGTTGCTTCATGTGACCTGCTGTTTGTTAGGAGTATACTGTTTGCCTTGTTTACACACTTTTAATTGTTTGTATTATAAATGCAAGACTTCTGCACAGGAGCAAAAAGGTAAATTCGTTTTATATCTCACTCTGGCTCTATAGTTGTGTTGTGTAAGGTCTAGGGATGTAACGGTTACTGGTAAAATGGTATACCGCGACAAAATTTCCCACGGTAATCGTTACCGTGTCCAATTAAAATTACCGTTATATCGTGCTTGATCACCACACTGCCTCAGTAACGCACGGTGATGCTGCTCTTTGCCTGGAAAAGCCGGAACTATGTATCTGTCCTCGATTAAGGAGCCTCACGAGAGGTGCACATGCGCAGTTTTCATTGTTTGGCCTCTGAGTCTGACACATTTATTGACAAAAAAGACAAAAGAACTGTTATGAATATAATAATGAAGGGGTTAAATGATTTCACTTCTGTGTCAGAGTACTTTTAGAAAATTTTGAGCACACTGCAACAATACCGCGATAATAATGATAATCGTGATAATTTTGCTTACAATCACCGTGATACAAAATTTTCATATTGTTACATCCCTAGTAAGGTCCCTGTCAAATATAACTCCACAGGCCAGATGGAGCGTTCATTATATTTCACACGTCCATGTGGTGAAGAGCCCATAGAAAGAGTTTGGAGAGGACAGAACCTTTCAAAAGCTCAGCCTGCGGGTGATTGGACGATCGTTCGATCAATCACAATCGTTATGACCCAATCAGACAAGGGACAATCAAGATGAGGATGCAGCTCTCAGGTAAAATCAGAGCTCACTGCTCCAAACTGCTCTGAACCAAACCCGAACACTCACAGGAAAGAAGCTTCAGTGAATGTTGTTGTAAAAAAACACACATTACCTGAAACATTACTTCTATTTCAGCAGAAATATCATCCTGTGACACTGATTTTAGCTCAAAAATGTACTCACTTTCAGAAGATATTTTTTAAAACCATGGATCTAAGTAACTAATAAATGTACTTTTATTTCTTCATCATCAAGATATGCCCCTAATCTTCCAGAGAAGCCAGTTAGGCTGCTGATCAGGCAAAAATATCTGAACTCTTCTAAGATATTTAATCTTCACTGAATTTAAATCAAGGAGGGAGCATCAGGAAGAAGCAAAAAAAGAGACTTTGACATCACAGCCCGAGGAGAACTTCATAACAGTAAGAGCCTTTATTTGTATTAATATTTATTAGTAAGAATGTATAAAGTATACTGTATATATAGTGTGCATCATACAAATAAAAGACATTAATGTTAATCTTATAAAGTCAGTGTGACTGACTAGATATGCAAAGTTTCACTTAATAAAAGGAAAAGGTTTGTAAATGTGCTCCTCTAGTCATGATTTATATTAATTTTAATTGAATATTTTTTAAAGTATTTCATCATGTGGTACTTTCTTCCTGAATAATTTCCTAGTTTGCTTTTTTAATGTGATTTATAAGAATAGTTGAAGGTAAGATGAGAGCATGTAAAGGCCATTTTTGAGCCTGTACAAACTGTACATGTAAACAGATCTTCAGTATTAATTTGTTCTAGTTAATCCATTTTTATCCATCATACATAAGGTATTGTGATGGTGTTTTTCATTTTGGTGAAATATGTTAAAGTTCATAAACACATTGTTAAAGAGGGAGAGTTAGTGTGTGTCCCTGACAGCAGGGGGCAGCACTGACCTAGCAGCCTGAAGATGAGGTGCAGTTCATCCTCCACAGTGGAGCCGGGGAACAGGGGTCTGCCGGCAGCCATCTCGTAGAATATACAGCCCACCCCCCTGCAGGAGAAACACAGGAGCTGATGGTCATTTTACCAAAACCACCTGCAGCAAACCACTCCGACCCGAGTCACTCCTGTTTGGATATCAACCTCTTGTTCTGGTCAGTCTGTGTTTAAAACAGACTTAAAACAGGAAAATAATAAATGATGGATAAGCCTTATGTAGCTTTGTACATTAGGAAAATTACAAACTGAAAGACATTTGTTTGAATAACAGTGCTTAACAAATTATCAGACCACCTGTCAAAAAAAAAGAGAAAACAATAAGTCATTCAAAAACTTGTTTCAAACTGAAAATGTTCTGGTTATTGGACAATTTCAACAAAACAGGAATGTCAAACCGAGGCTTTGAATTTTTGTATTATCAAGGAATCATGGTGTGCTTTCCTGTTTTTTTTCTGTTTAAAATAGTACATTTGAAAATTCATTGACAACAATACTAATAATATTTTAGCATTTAAATTTGATTTTAGTGAAGACAGCCCTACATACTGGTGTCATAATTATTACAGAAACACAAAAATGATTCTGGTAATTATTACTTCAGTTAATTTGGGGCAGCTGTGGCATTAACCTTCATTTGTTAAGCACTGTACATGGACACATTATACCAATATGTATTTTTAACAGTAATATAAAGTCACTAAACTAACCTGTTGACAGATAATAGGAGACAAAATACGCTGAATTAAAATATAACTGCTGTGGGGCACAAACCTCTTATCTCTTTTTTTAATGAAACAGCACTGCTCGTCCCTTTTAAAGTTCTTAAACCAGATTAAAGTACAATAAAAATGTGTAAACATGCAGATACCGCAGATTTTTTCTCCTTTTCCTGAAAAGTAGCAGCTTTGGAGACTGGAGGTTTGTGCCCCACAGCGATGATATGCTTCTTTGTGGGGTGCATCTTTGTATGAAGTTAATACATTTGTATCAAAATCAGGTCAAACAGGTATTTCCCTCTGACAAACCTTGATATAAATCCTTATTAATGTAACATCCTCACTAATATCTGGCACCAGGCTCTCTGAATAAGACCTTAAATAATGAGGAAGAACAATATAGAAGGAGTTTGTCTGAAGAACAGCCATCTTATGAATCATGCACCATTTTTACACATGCACTCTTGAAAATATCAGCTCAACATCCCCCTTACATCCTTGAAAGTAGCGAATCTGACCACACAAAGCTGATGTGATTGTTTTATCTCAGAAGGAAAGAAAAGGACGGTACAGGAATGTTGGATGAAGCTAAAGAGTAAGACAGTTAGTCTGATGGTTTTGCCATCATGTCAGTGCTGAGTAACATTCAGTGCATCAGTGAAAGTGACCTGATTTGTACTTGAAGGCATCACACATGCTATGTTGAAGCTTCATCTGGTGCTCAACAGCCGCAGCACTGTCCCATCGTGTAACATCATCGACTCTGCCCCCTCTCTCGCACACACTCCTCCTGAGTGTCTTTGTCCACACATCAGTCATATTTACTGTCATTTTGAGGCACGCCATCCCCTTCCCTTCAATGAAAACTAACCACAGAGATGATCCCCACTCCAGGGTCTTCATGCTTTCCCATCCTCACAGCACTAAAAAGGCTCAAAACACACAGAGGAGCCAGGAGGCCGCTTGGTGTTTCCCAACTGTTGTAATCACCCCGTCGAGCCGGGCCCACTCACCACATGTCGATCTGCGTGGAGTACTCCGAGGAGCCCAGCAGCACGTCGGGGGGCCGATACCAGAGCGTTACCACCTCGTTAGAGTATGTTTTGGTGGGCACAGACTTGGCCCTCGCGAGCCCTGTGGAGGAGAAATAAATCAGATCCAAGAGACACACTTGGCAGGAACGCATAATCTGAACGGTTTGCTTCCAAAAGACTCAAATTTGTTTCCAGTTTTTTACAATTTGTTTGATGTCGCACTCTGGAGCTGCAGGGTTTTGCCACCGCAGCCTGCTTTTGCACCACCTTCATCAAACTGGATATGTGTACTTCTTTATATCTTTAATAGGGGTGTCCTGATACAACTTTTTCACCTCCAATACGCTACGATAAGATACATACTTTTATTACTTAATGTGAAGTATGGACTGTAAGAAAAGGCTTGATCAAGTGAGATTACTCAAACAGAGAGCAGTAGTCAGCAATAGAAGGTAAGAGGACAAACTGACTCATTTGTTTTTAACTAATGGTTTCAATAAATTTAACCTTAAACATAAGAATACTGTGGAGGCCCTGAAAAGTAACCTCCATAAATCCAATAAAAGCAAGAACAATCATATTTTTAAATTACAAAATAACCACTGTGTTTAACTTGAACATAAGCATGTTCTACAACTAAATTAAATAAATAGTTAAACTAGAATGGTCTGCTTGTATCAGAGTGCTTACATTGGAGATTTTGATTGTAGGCCCATATAATCTCATATTTGTTTCGTTGCTGATTGTGGAGCGAAAGCCGATATCAATATTGGATCAGGACACCCCTAATATTTAACAGGCATCATCTCACTGCATTTAAGCTTGCTAGGAGGTAAAATTTGACAGCCAGATATGAGGAAACAGACATTTTCATTTCAATATTTAAGTCTTTTTTACAACATTGTTTCACACAGGTATGTAAAAACAAAAAATAAAGCTTTCATCCTTAGGAGATGAGGACCTCCAGACTCACCTTAACCTAATAAAACATCTTACCTTTAACAATATGAAAAGTTTTGTACCATTTACATCATGTCCTGGGTGTCTAAAAAGGCGGAATTAAGATTAATATTAAGATGCTTGAGATATGGTAAGTTTTTTTAAAACAAACTTTTAAATATCTATTGACCTCTACAGCCCCAAAGTACCCGATTTTGGGAATGTTTGCACGCTCTCCATCAAAAATGTAAGTGTATTTCAAGATCCTCACTTGATCATATTGTTATAGAAGCTCTCTAATTTTGCTCTATCCTCTGCAGAGATGATGTTAAAATATTTTATCATCCATTTAGAGTTTTACAGCCACTCCAGCATCATCTCCAAGAGATAGTCACCATTCATTTTTTATTTTTTTTTAGGTGAGGATGAAATTTTCAAATTACTCAGACTTCTCTTTTCATTGACTCTGTCCCAGTAACACTTATACTGATAATTAAACATCTGGGCAAATCTCTCAAGTGTTACTTTTATTATGACACCAAAATAATTCAGACAGACCTTGTGTTTGCAGAGATACACTCTTTCTTTACGAGTATGTCATTTTCGAGCAGAATGTAGAGGTTAAATGCTCACAAATAGAGACATGAAAGATTCTTGACGATGTCTGAATCAAATTGGACTACCAGATGTTGCTGTTTTATTAAGAGTTGATGATGTGACAGGCGTTTCAAGGACAGTAAAATATTTGAGATTGTCAAAGTTGTTTGAGAGTAAAGTGAATTTAGTTGAACCCTCACAAAGGAGCAGTGCTTAATAAATGTATTTGACACTCCTTAGTGTAAGGTTTATGCCACAGCTACTTTAAATAAACAGCACACATAATTACCAAAATCATTTTTATGTTCTGTAATGATTAATACACAAGTATGTTGAAGCTCTTAATGTAATTATACGTTTAATGCTACAATAACATTATTGTTATCAAAGAATTTTCAAATTTACTGTTTTAATGAAAACAAAAAAATTGAGCACATTGCTGTTTCTTGATGAAGACCTCAGTTTATATTTATTAACTTACATATCTGAACAGAAAAAAAACATTATAGTGATTCAATGTAAAGCTTGATACATTTCTGACTTCTCTGAGAAGCCCAGTGAGCCGACACTGGTATAAAAAAGACAAATACAGATTGAAGTTCCTCAGACCTGCTCAAAATGTTTGTCCAGTAACAGGAATATCTTCAGTTTTAAAAAAATGTTTGAAAGATTGCCATACTGCATTCATGTTTGCTCAGTTTTCTTACAGGTGGAACAATACATTTGTTAAGCACTGGATGTTAAAACAGTGTCACTGTTGATGGATGACCACAGGCGCTTTTGGCTCACTTTCTCATATATTATGATTCACAAATTAGGATTAAAGGAGTTTGAACGTGTGGGTCTGGTGTCACTTTCACACCATATGGTTGAGTTATCAAGTTAAGGCACAAAGCCTGATCCTAAATCAATAATTAAGCAAAGTAAGGGTGTTTTGTTTACCAAAGTCTGCCAGTTTGAGTTCTCCCCTTTCATTGATAAGCAGATTCTGTGGCTTCAGATCTCGATGGAGAACTTTCCGTCTGTGACAGTACGCCAAACCTCGCAAAATCTGGAACAGGAAGATCTGAGGAGAGAGGACAGTGTTGTTCAGCTGCTTGAATAAAATCAGAAAATTCTAATAAAGCTGCTCAGACAAGTCCTGGAAGTATTACAGGTAACTCTAATGAATTTGGATGATATAGAAGAATGACATGCACTGGATGCTGCTTTTATAACTCAATATTTCCACGCTCTTGAATAAAGAGTTTGATGTTAATACAATGTTTAAGTCCTATTAAAGAGGACATTCATCTGAAAATAATGAGGATTTAAACAAAGTGAGCAGGCAGTTTTCAAGGTTAGGACGTGAAGATTTCGTTTTCCTCGTGTGTCTTTCCTCCACCACCAGGGGGCAGGCTGACAGAGCTCCCAGCCTTGACAGCACAAAGCCTCACAGCTGATGAAGTTGACCGGACCAGTGGGCGGCCTGTGGAGGCTCACCTTGACATTCTGCATGCTCAGGATGTTCCCACAGTCGTCCATGTACTGCTTCAGGTCTTTGTCCTGGTTAGAAGAGAGAGAGGGGAGAGGGAGAGATTAATTAGAGAAGTACACAGACACACAAACTGCACCGGTTGAACTTTTGTGCTCCTGTTTTGTCATCTCATCTCACACAGAAGCTCATGAATACTAATGCAGTTGAATAAATATTATGCAAGCATCTGTGAACAGTACCACACGAGTCAAACAGGAAGAGGGGGCGAAGGGTAAGATGGTCTCACCAGGTATTCAAAGACGAGTGTGAGCGACTTGTCCGTGTGGACGATGTCGTGCAGCGTCACGATGTTGGCGTGTTTCAGGTCCTTCAGTAACGACACTAAAGAAGAAAAGATGACACAGTGTTAATGATGGAAATGACATTACAGTCAAAATATGAAGCTTACTTTGGACTTTCTCTCTGAGTAATCAGTCTACTTTAATTAAGACAGCTCAGGTTTATGTGTGAATCAAAATGTCACACACAGAGGAGCTTCATATTTGGGCCCACAATGTGCATTATGATGCAATGAAGATCGGCCATCTGAACTCGTCCTCCTCTTACACAAAAAACAGCCTGAACAATTTATAAGTCAAAGGTTTTTTTTCCAAGCTTACGTTCAAAAGGTACAACATTTTTGTTTGCTTCAATGCACAATGCTGACAGCCGATGTCCTACTTTAAGAACTGATGTTTGTTAGACATAAAGTCACAGCCCATTAGAAAGAACAGCAGTATAGACAGGATGTAAAGAGTTTTTGACTTGATTTGATTTCTCTGTCCAAACCTCTTACTGTGGTGACTGTAAACCCTTCAGACAGGTGTCACCAACCTACATTTCTCAAGGGCCAGTATTTCTTAACACGTGCTATGGGGCCAGATTTTAAAACTAGAAAGGACTCGGAGAGCACAAACTTCCGCTAAGGTCGCTCACATATTGCTGTTACATCTATTAGCAATTTTTCACGATAAAGTTACCATCATAAAAATGATTCCTTGATCCTGCACACCCACCACTGCCACACTTAACCCCAAATTGCTCCAACTGCTGCATCAGTGACATATGAATGGACATTAATGTGTTAGTTGATCCTAGCGATGCACAACATTATCGGTTGGTATCGGTATCGGCCGATATCAGCCGAAAAAGTTAAGTATTGGTATCGGATATTGTTATTTTGCAGATATTTACAGCCCATATAACAGCCACACATATTGGCTATAATGTGCTGTAACACTGTAAGAAACAAGTCTACTTTTATTAAGCACAGAGCTTATGCTCTTGACCTGAAATATCAATGTTGGTATTGGTATTGGTATCGGCGATAATGAATCAAAAACATATTGGCATATCGGATACCGGCAAAAATCCAATATCATGAATACCTAGCTGCCATCAGTGAGTAATGGGTAGATGTGCAGTGTAAACCTGCTTTGAGTAATCAAAGAGACGAGAGAAGAGCTAAACAGGCTTAAATCAAGTCCATTTAAAGCTGACAACCACCCAAAGCAGTTGCGATATCTTGGCCTCATCTTTCTAGGGTTTGACTGCAAAACACTTGCTGTCCTGGTTAAATGTTCATTAAACTGGTGAACTGAAGGACACCTTAAAAATAGACCAAACAAAGTGATTCCTGATCAAATCTTTCAATCACAGCTGGTTAGGGGATCGCATTGATTGTTGAAAGAACATTCTAACATTCTGGGGGCCGGATGGTAAACTGTTAAGGAACCTGTTATTGCCCCTGTTGATTGTCGCTGCCTTAAGGGCTTTACAGGGTTTCTTTTAAGTTAATGAATTGGAAATGAAATGCTTAAAAATGTTTGGTTATCAAATCAAACCAAACAGGGGAATAACAAGAGTGATGTATTCACTCATCACTGCTTAGTTGTGGTAATAAAACAAGGTTGGACAATCCTAGAGGCACAACAGTGACCTCTGCCAAACATTACTCCTGCCAAGGAAGTCATGTTTTTGCTAACATATGTTTGTTTGTTTGTTCGCAAGATTCCACGAAAACTACAGGACGAATTATGCTTAAACTTTCAGGAGATGTTGGTATGACCTAATTTAAAAATGATTAGATTTTGGTGGTGATCCAGATAACCGAGAACAATTGTTTTTGCTCACTAACCGTCTAACTAACAATGCTATCAACATGCTTCCGAGTGCTTGTGTGGGTTTTCAGGGTCAAGGAATCATATTATGACGATAACTTCCTCATGAACAATTGCTTATAGAAGTAACAGCAATAAATGGGCTACCTTGGAGGAGGTTTGTGCTCTCTGAGTGCTTCCTAGTTTAAGAACCGCTGATGCTTAAACAGAAAATAAAGAGTTTTGTGCCAAAACCAAGCTGAAATGTGTTTACCTTGAAACGCTTGTTTAAAAAAAAAAAAATTAGGATAGTTATTTAGCATCCAAATGCCAAAAACTTCCAAGCAGAAGACTGATTCAACTCCAAACCCCCAGCACATGTCTCAGTCAGCAGTAAGAAAACACCAAAACATTATCATCGTAATAAAAAAAACAAACATGGAAAGTTAGTTAGTGCTCACAACCTGATGTTGATCAGGGTCTACAAAGTTCCTCTTCCATTCTCCACACAGCTGTCAAGTCTCCTGTTTTGGCCATTAAACTACCGTATTTTCCGTATTTTATCCTCTTTCCCAACGTCCTCCCGTATCAGTATTCTCCCGTAAATCTCCCGTGTGACAATAAAATAATAAAAACATCCCTCTCTAGTCTCTAGCCTGAATGGGGCGGTAATGCTCCAAAATGATGGATGCCAACCACTGTAAAACGGAAGAAGAAAAAGCCTCGCGAGAACTTCCACCTGCAGTAGCCTGGGTGGCAGCTGTCGCAAGATTAGAAAAAAACAGCTGAACAAACCAAGAAAAATAAAGTGTTTATTTTAGATTTCTTGTACACCTGTCTTAAAATGTGGGGGATACTGGAGCTTGGTTGGGGTTGTGGGACGGCTCGTAGTGGGCTTCTTTTATTTTCAAAGCCAAAACTTGACAGGTAAGCATTCTCCAGTGCACTCTGATCCCTCTCAGCTCGGCTTCATGCACTGAATCAGAGTCTGTGCACGCCGGCAAAATGTACGCGCAGGAGGCGGGCAGAACAGCAATAGGATTTGATTGGGTTAAAAATGTGGATTCCCAAGGTTTTATTGGTTGGTGTTTTCCCTGTTTTACTCCTGCTGGAGAGAGCGGATATTTTTCGCTCTATTTTCAGAACACATTATGAATTGACTGCCATCGGGTCATAAAGACCATTTTAACCATTGTTACAAAAATTGGATCTAAATCAGATTACCAACCCTAGCTTTAACTGGAGGCAGGTTTGTGTAACGTTGCTTTTCTTTTGTTTTTATGTCTAGGTACATTTTTCAATCACTTTACCTTCTCTAATAGCTGTGCATGGCGCCCCTTCCTCGTGTTCCAGTCTGATTTCCTTCAGCGCCACCAGGTTGTCCGTCAGTTTACTCCTCCCTTTAAACACGGTGGCGTATGTTCCCTGCAGATGCAGAAGAGAGGAGAGATTTTAGAAGCTGTTTTCTGGCAGTAAAGGGTTAAAAGTAAACTGTGAATAAGTTATATCACTCAGTCTGAGAACAGTAGCACCTGAAAGGAAGTCAAGGTTACACAGTTTTACGTACCTCCCCCAGTTTGTCCAGTTTGATGTAGGTCTCCAGCTTCCCAAACCCAATTTCTGACTGGAGGAGAGAAAAAGGACAAACAGCATTAATGAGGGCGGCGCTGTTATTAGCACTGACAAGCTTACAGACACTACGGTAAATCCTTATGACGGCCAGCAGCACAGAAGGAAGGGTAGTAAGGTCGCACACCCCCGACCAACATCACGGCTAATCTGTTGTGACAACGGACCGCTGGCTTTTGGCTTCTGCCGAGTGTTTGTTTTCAGGGAAGAGGCTCTTTATTCTGGAGTAAGCATAATCCCACCAGAAAAAGAAGCCTTTTAATTAGACCAAACTTCAGGATTTGATGCTTTTCTTATTTATCACAGTATTTCTATGGATTTAGGTTCATGGGTAGATAAGGTATTTAGTTATTTCCCTTCGCATTTTTGTGAAAGACAAAGGTTACCAATTACCAAAACATTGTTAATAACACATTTATTAAGAACACAGATTATAAAAGTTCTCTTGTGTTGTGTTATTATGCTGCATTAGACTGATTTTGGGCTTCCTTATGTGCTTCACCAACTCTGGAGATGAATGTGGCATTTTAAGCCTCAAGCAGTTTGCTCTTTGATCCTCGCCAAAGAAAAAAAAGAAAAGCAAAACCTCTTATTTTACATTTTTATTCAAATGATTTATGCTATTCTAGAGTGTTTTTGCATCATCTGGCTATAAAAAAACGAGCTACCTTTCCATCAATGTATCCCATTTACTGTTTCGGCCTATTTTGTCAGCCTAAATGTCTGGGTGACATGCAGTTGGATTGTGAAACTCAAATGTGTTTTGCAGCTCCAGCAAGATTTTTTAGAGAGATCATTAAAACAAAGGAGACTTTTAAAAGGATATTGCAGCATATTTTACGTTGGGTTGTTTGATGTACATGACAAAAATCAGTGACATGGCTGAAAGAGCCCTTAGCAGGACTGTACCTTTAAGGAGAACAAACTGTGACCACCGGTAAGGTACAACACTGTTGACATGTAGTTATTTTGCATAATTTTGTGTTTACTTTTCCTCCAGGAAGTCTCTGTTTGACTTTATTTTATAATGTAGCTAATGGCTAAGTGTTCTTCCACCTGTGTGCACTGATTCTGCTGGCTGAATCTTGTATTGAAGAATTTCTTCTTTTGTATACTTGGGCTCATAAAAGTCATCACATGCATTCACAGTAAAAGGAACACTGTTGTCACTTGAGTCAAAATCTCTCATATTTGTTATATAAACCCATTTCACAAAGCTCTCTATACACTGTTCTTGAGCTAATCTGAAGGTCACATGAAGTTTGGAGGTCTGTAGCTATGGACTCTTCAGAGCACTTTGACCGTAAGCACCTTCTCTGTGATTTTACATGGCCAAACACTTCGTGGGAAAAGTACTACTGCTCCCAATGGCTTCCACTTTGTTTAAAAACCACCGACAGTATACTGAGGAACATTTTAGTGATGATATTTAATGACTGGACTTATTACAAAGGTGGCCTCCTATCACAGGACCACGCTGGAATTCACTGAGCTCCTGAGAGCAGCCCATTCTTTACTAATGTTCGTAGAAGCAGGCTGCATGTCGAGGAGTTTGGTTTTATGCACTTATGGCTCATGAAGTGATCAGAGCACCTAAATTCAATTACTTGAATGGGCGAGTAAATACTTCTTCAATAAGATCAATAATGACCATGTAAGCACCTAATTTCAAATGAAAATGACGATTCCGAATAACACTTAATTCACTTAATTAAAAAGTAAGTGGCTGGTTTATTCTGATTTTAAATCTGAATTAAATAGTTCTTTGATCATGTATACGTTCATTCCGCTTTATTAATTAATTAATTCTGGTCGTTCTGCGCATGCTCGTTCCCTTGTCCAGTCGCAATGACGCACAGAACGCTGATGGAAACAGGACAGCCGCCCGAAGCAAGTGTTGCACTCAAGCAGAGACAATGAAGGAGATTTGGAAATCATGTAAGAGCGGATAGAGGAAAGCATTTAAATGCAGATTTTATTAAAGTTGTAGCGTCCAAGTTGGATGAGGTTTCTCCGACAGAGACACTGGAGACGATAAACTGGAGTTTTTCTTCCGGTAGACGTAAATGCGCTACTACCTCACGTCTGCCCACTGGCACCCGAGCCATGCAGTGACTGGAGTCCCGACCGGGTTCTATGATGAAGACGACATCGACTGCAGAGATATGGGCTTCGACTGGCCAAGGAAACGCCTTGTGTTCAGCACCACACAGGCCCATCAGCCAGAGGCTCATCAGCCAGAGACCACTAGACCTAAGGCCCTTCAGTCAGAGAACAACACAGAGAAGGCCAAGAATATTACAGAGCACCCTTATATGAGTCCAACTTCATAGCATTCTTTGAAGTGCACATGGACTCAAATGGTGTGTACCGAAAAGATCCAGCAGAACTCACCTAAATCAGTGTCCAAGGTTAAGCCTGAACAAGTTTCTGTTGAGGAACAGGAGAAACATCAGACTACGGTGACACCGAAAAAGCCACGAGCCATTGAGGAGCTGAAACACTCTCAGCAAAAGAAGAAAAAACAGTAGAACAACGGTGCTGGTATGATTCAGCCACAGGCCACTCAGTCAAAGACCCCTCTGCAAGGGGACCATGCTGAGAAGGCCAAGGATATGAGACTGGTGCCCCATCAGCCTGAAGAGACTCAGAAAGAGCCACAGGCTGTTGAGGAGCTTAAACAGTCAAAGCAGGAGAATGTTGAGAAGGAAACAGCAGATTCACCTGAGTACAAACAGGAGTCAGATTCTATGTTTGACAACATTGACGCTGTGGTCAGAGAGAGGACATTAATGATCTAACCCCTGACCTGGTCCAACTCCTAACAGACAACAGACTCAAGACTGATCTGCAGTGGCAGGTGAACATGTTTGAACACGACAGAGACCTCTTCCTTAAGGAGATCCAAATGCTGCGTAAGGATCTCCGCGAGTTAAAGAATGGCCAAGAGAGCCTTAAGAAAGAGCTTGAAGAGGAAAGAAGATCCGGCAGCGTTGTCAGGCAGCGGAGTCCATCATAGCCCTGACCACAGAGAATACCACCATGAAGGCAGATCTTAGCCAGGCAAAAAAGGAGCTTAAGAACAAGACTCAGCAGTGGGAAAAGGAGAAGTCCAGCCTCCAAGCTGAGTCCAACAAGCTAAAGGCAGATCTTAGCCAGGCCAAAGAGGAACTTGAGAGCGAGAGACAGCACGGGAAAGGGATATCGTCTATGGTCCTCAAGGAGCAGGTGGATAAAACTAGCAAGATGGCCCTGGAGCTGTATAAAATCAAAAAAGATTTCAACTTGCGGAAGTGTGAGTGGAGCACAGACAGATTTCACTTCTTGATCACTCAGATGGACGAGAGGGCTAAACATCGGGCGGAGGAGGAGAAAATCAGCCTGCAGGCAGAGCACAAGAAGGAGATTTCCAGCATGGAAGCCACTCTGAGCCAGGCCTGGAAAGACCAGCAAAAAATGAAGAGCAACTGGCAGCAAGAAAAGCTTCACATCCTGGCTGAGAATGCAGGAGAGACTTCCAAACTACAGGAGGAACTAGCTAAGACCAAATATGACCTGGTCATCCAGAAAAGCCAGTGGGAGGAGGAGAAAATCAGTCTGCAGGCAGAACACAAGAGGAAGATTTCCAGTATAAAGGCCAATCTGAGCCAGGCCTGGAAAAACCAGCAAAAAATGAAGACAAACTGGCAGGTAGAAAAGCTTCACATCCTGGCAGAGTATGAAGGAGAGACCTCCAAACTACAAGAGGAACTAGCCAAGACCAAAAACCACCTGGTCAGCCAGAAAAGCCAGTGGGAGGAGGAGAAATCTGAGCTTCTTGAGGAAACCTCCAAAATGACGAAAGCCCTGAAGCAGGCAGACAAGGAACTGAAGAACCAGCAGCAAGAGTGGAAGCAGGAGAGAATGCTCCTCACTGAGGCCATCAACACCACCAAGCAGACGCTGGAGGAGATGGAGAACCGGAGAGCTGAGTGTTCTGGCTGTTTTTTTATATAAATTCACACAATTACACAAAATAAATGTACCCACTAACAGCAGAGTGCCTTAGTGGTAGTCTGAGCATCCCTTAAGGCAGAGCACTGCTGTGAGTCCTTTCAGGCACTTCACTCACCATTGTCAAGTACCACATACAATCCAGCTTCAAATAGATGTAAAAAGGTTGCTAACCCCTGCTCTTAATGCATTCTCTTGTTTATCTACATAAATTACAAAAAACATTCACTGAGGTAAACGCTCATGTTGAGGATTGAATCATGTCAAATTACCAGAAATTCCACCAAATCGTAATCATCATATCTCGAGACACTGCCCTAAGGAGTAAGTCAATGCAAACTCTTTTTTTTTTTTAACACATTTTATTTTATTTTAGTTTTTTTTTATTCCAGATCCATCATGAATCCACCATGAGTGAAGCACTGCCACAACTGGCAACAAAAAAGCCTCTGCTTGGCAGGCAGGAAATCTTTTTTTAAATGTATTTTTTGGGCATTTTGTGCCTTTATTGATAGAAGAGAGACAGCGGATAGGCTTGTGAAAGGGGGTGAGAAAGTAGGGGAAGACACTCTGCAAACTGGTCACAGGCGGGATTCGAACCTGGACCGGCAGAAGCAAGTACATGGGCTGCCTGGTTGCTAACCACTCCGCCAAACCAGCACCCCGGCAGGCAGGAAATCTTGAGCAGAACCAGACTTAAAGGGAGAAGTGGGCTGGGACAAAGACGAAATGACTCATGATAGCAATACATTAATGGTTGCCTGAACTACAATCAGTTTGGATCATATTTTTCTCTGCTGAACAGAACTGTGTTAGCGCTTCACCCCTTAAGATGCAGCATCACATGTATAATAAGGTTTTTCCTCTCTATATGGTGGTAAATTATAAAAGTGGTAGATAGATGTGAAAATCTGATATAATCGGGTCGTGAGAAAAACTTTTTCAGCATTGTAGATGAATTTGACAGAAACAGCTGCCAAACAGCCAGCAGTGGCCGTTAAAAGAAATAAGCCACCAGTTTTTTTTTATAAGCCTGAGGTTAATGTGAGCAGCAACAACTTTTTGATGAATACAAAAGTGACAGCGAGCAGGAAATAAAAATCATGCTTCCTTAAATAAATGTCTTTCAGCTTCGGTAGGTAGATGAGAGTGAAACATCAAAAGGGGAAAGGGGGCCGTATCTGCTGTTCATTGATCAATGGGGATCAAATCACCATAAATTAAAAACAAAAAGTCATCACTTTCGTAAGGTCATCCACTGGTTTGTGAAGAACAGTGTTGAAGCTCACTGGTGGAAATGCTGATTCATACTAACTATCTGTCTCAGCTGTTTGCACCTTTCAAAGTCAAGTCAGGTCAAAGTTTATTTCTGAAGCATGTTTAAAAACCTACCTTGGTCGACCACAGTGCTGAACAAAGGCACAAAATTATCATGCATACATAGGGGTGGGCGATATGGCAAAAATATCATATCACGATTTTTTAAAAATAAAATCACAATCTCGATTTTATCACAATTCTTTTTTATGGTTGATTTTTCTAGACTAATTTGCATGTTTGACCATTTTTCTCTATGTTTAACATATAAAACATGTA